>CM038145.1:478464619-479798084 GCA_021437245.1 Aegilops speltoides | reverse complement strand
CATGAACACCGTGATATGCTATCTTTTGATAGTGCGGTAACGGATTTGCAGGGGGTTAACAAAGGGATACATAATACACTAGTTTTTGAAGAGGGAATTTATGCCCTTTCTGTTCGCTCGACGACGAGGACAAGCCACAACTTGATGTGTCAGCAGCGATGTATAACAACATTGGTTCGCCCCGAGTGGGCGCAGCCAGACCGGATTTGTTGCCAATACGGCCTTTATTTCTTCGAAGTCCGCAGGGCGTGCATCCGCCCACTGGTGTTCGTGCGCCTTTAGAGGCGAGAAGGGCAACGCCTTCTCTCCTAAATGGGAGATAAACGGCTTAGAGCTGCCACGATCCTCGTTAACTTTTGTATTTGCTTGAGGTCTTTGGAATATCCAACCGCGACAGAGTCCGGATTTTTGCCGGATTTGCTTCAATTCCTCTACCGGATATGATGAAGCCCAGCAGCTTTCTCGCTGGTACATCAAAACACATTTTCTCGATTCAGCTTGATGTCATATGCTCTAAGGTTGTCGAATGTGAGCCTCAAATCGCCTACTAAAGTTTCGACGAGTTTTGTTTTGACGATCACGCCGCTCACGATGCCTCGAATGTTTTGCCTATCCGGTAGCTAGACATGTTTGAATCATGCGCTGATATGTTGCACCGCATTTTAAGTCCAAAGGGCATCGTTGAAGCTGTAATGGTCCGTATGGAGTAATGAATGCCGCTATGCTTGATCTGCTTCGCCATCTTGATTTGATGATAGCCGAGTATGCGCCCGTGAAGCACAATGAGTCGTGGTTCCGCCGTGGCGCTGATAATTTGATCGATGCGGGAGGGGAAAGGATCCTTGGGCAAGCCTTATTGAGGTCTTTGAAGTCGCCATACGAGGCGCCAGGATTTGTCCTTCTTGGTACCATCACTAAATTTGCTAGCCATCCGGATGTTTGATATCTCTAATGAATCAAAGCCCAATAACTTGGCTAGCTCTTCTCCCATTGCTCGTCTTTTGGGCTCGAAAATCGTCAAGAGCCTGTTTGACTGGTTTGAATCCTTTTAGGATGTTGAGGCTGTGTTCGCCAACCCGCGAGGGATTCCGGCATGTCTCAAGGGTGCCAGCAAAGATGTCCCAATTTTCCAAGGAATTCGCAGAAGGCAAGGCCGACTTCGGGTTCAACTGCGTCCCGATGGAGGCCGCCTTTGTTGGGTCCGCGGTGGACCTGAAATTTAACTATCTCATCCGCTGGTTTGAAGGAGGTGGACTTGGATCTTTTATCAAGTATCACATCGCCCCTCACATCGAGAGCGCATAAGGTGAGTTCCTCTCGCCGCTAAGGCTTTGGATAGTGCTTCGAGGGCTAGTACGGCTGTCTTGTATTCGCGCCGGAGTGCTGTGTCCGATCACGGCGAGAGTGATTATTCACCGGGCCTGCATTTTAAGCTTCATGTACCCGTAATGAGGTATTGCTTGAAAAATTGTGAATGCCTCTTGTCCTAATATGGCGGATAGCCGCTGCTGAACGGGCCACCGAATGTGACTTCTTCGGTCTGTAATTATCCGGAGAGCCGAACACCACATCGAGTGTGATTTTTCCGCGCAGCCGCGCGCCTGCTAGGGATTATTCCTCCAAGGTTGTGTTGCTTCGCTCAATACGGCTCCAATCGATTTCCATTTTTCGCAAGGTTTTCATAAATGAGGTTTAGTCCGCTGCCGCCGTCCATGAGGACTTTCGTCAAGAGAAAGCCGCCCACTATGGGACTAAGTACCCAAGGCGGCCGGTGCTCGTAGTTCGATGTAGGCCTGCCGGGCGCAAGGTGATAGCTGTGTCGCCCATGGATTTGTTGTTGCTACTTGGTAGACTTCGCAAGTTCATGGATTGTTCGCTTCACAGTATTATTTGATGCGAAAGTCTCGAAGACTGTTGATACCATGCTGGTATTGTTGGAGTGGTTACCGAGCTAGAAGCTCTTCGCCACTTTTGGCCACCGCCGTAGTATCCAACATGATCGAAGGCTATGTGTTGGGACAGCCCTCAGATATGAAGTTTACGTGGTCCATTGAGCCATCCCTCCAAAGACGGTTCCGCTTCCTTGCCGGGTTTTTTGCTTTTTGGTTTTTGCATCCGGGCCTGATTGTGAGGCGCCTTTTACCATGCTGGATCGGGTTTGGTGCCGATTATCCCAAAATTGATTTTCAGTTTTCCGAAACTTTCCATCGCGACAAGATTTTTGTACTATGGACGCCAGATCGGTAAAACGCCTAATCTTGCGACGATCAATGGCGCCCAGGATTCCTATGTCCGTGCGCTATTATGAAGATTGAGATTATGCTTTCCTCTCGGCAGTCCTTTATCCCGTCCATAACCAGGAGGAATCGCCCAAGAATGATGTAATCGCTTCGAGGGCTCTTGTCGAATTAGAGATAGGTCGATATGTCCGGGCGGGTGGGTGGAATAAAATCCGATCCCTGCCCATCTTTGGGCTCAAAGGCCGAGGGTCTTCCGAACTTGAAGCTTGATTTGTCGGAAACAGCCCAAAGGAGTCCTGAGCGACGATGATTTTAGGTTCAATGCTCGATCAGGTCCATCCTCCGCTGAACTGCATGGAGGGTTCGGGAATCCGACACAGATTGTTTTCAACAACGGCAACGAATTGCCGAAGTTGTTCTTCTACCACTTCGACGCAGGGTAGCCCGGGAGAGTTAATCTCTTAGATCGGTTTTAAGCCCAATCTGATTGTAGTCTGCTGCGACTCCTGTGGCGTGTGATGCGATCCAAGAGCTCGTAATGACGAGAGCTCGATTGATCTAATCGCTCGGCAGCTTTAGGGCTGAGGCGAAGATTGCTTTCGGCGACTTGAGAAGTCATTGCCGGGCGATGGCCGGACAGAGGTCATAAGAAAGCCACCAAGCTGGATTGTTCGACCGCTGCCAAGGCCCTCTCGCTAAAAACACCGCCTTTGAAGACGTAAAGGCATCCGCCTATCAGCGACGCATACGAGGAACTCTCAATGAAAGCACCAATGTCGGTGTCAAACCGCGGATCTCGGTAGGGGGTCCCACATCGTATGCCTAGGCGGATGGTAACATGAGACGAGGGACACAATGTTTTTACCCACGCCTCGATGGAGGTAATACCTCACGCCCCGCTTGATTAATATTGATGATATGGGTAGTACAAGAGTAGATCTACCACGAGATCAAGGAGGCTAAACCCTTGAAGCTAGCCTATGGTATGATTGTTGAGATGTAATGTTGTGTCCTATTGGTTAAAGCCCTCCGGTTTATATAGACACCGGAGAGGCTAGGGTTACACAGAGTCGGTTACAATGGTAGGAGATCTACATATCCAGATTGCCAAGCTTGCCTTCCACGCCAAGGAAAGTACCTTCCGACACGAGCCGAGTCTTCAATCTTCTATCTTCGTAGTCCGGGAGTCCGCGGATATTGATAGTCCGCTATCCTGACACCCCTAGTCCAGACTCCTCAGGAGACTATCATTTGAAGCACAAGAGCAAGGAGTTCATCATCAACACACCATTTGTTACGCCTTGAGAGTGGTGTCTCCTAGATTGGCTAGGTGTCACTTGGGAGCCTCCGACAAGATTGTGGAGTTGAACCAAGGAGTTTGTAAGGGCAAGGAGATCGCCTACTTCATGTAGATCTACTGCTAGTGAGGCAAGTCCTTCGTGGACGACGGCCATGGTGGGATAGACAAAGTTGCTTCTTCATGGACCCTTCGTGGGTGGAGCCTCCGTGGACTCACTGCAACTGCTACCCTTCGTGGGTTGAAGTCTCCATCAACGTGATGTACGATAGCACCACCTATCGTAACCACGACAAAAACATCCGTGTCTCCAATTGCATTTGAATCCTCCAAAACCTTTCCCTTTACATTTTTGCAAGTTGCATGCTTTACTTTTCGCTGCTCATATACTCTTTGCATGCTTGCTTGTTATGTATTGTGAAATTAAACTTGTGCCTAAACTCCACTTAAACTTAAAGAACTTAAAAACTGCAACTTTGGTACTTAGTGTCTAATCCCTCTATACACCTCTTCTCAAGGTCCTGCTGTGGTACGTGGAATTTTTTATAGAGCCGACACTATTCGTGTGTTCAAAATCTTCTATGGAGTATTCGGAGAAGGAACCCGCCTTGCAATGCCAAGACAATCAAGGCACGACTCATCGTCATTGAAGCCCGGTTCTGGGGCTACCGAGGAGTCCGGGATTAAGGGGTCCCTGACAGCTGGACTATATACTTTGGCCGGACTGTTGGACTATGAAGATACAAGATTGAAAACATCGCCCCGTGTCCGGATGGGACTCTCCTTTATGTGGAAGGCAAGCTTGGCAATTTGGATATGTGGATCTCTTCTCAGAATCGACTGTAATCCCTAGCCCTCCTGTCTATATAAACCGGAGGGTTTAGTCCATAGGACAACAACAATCATAATCATAGGCTAGCTTCTAGGGTTTAGCCTTTACGATCTCGTGGTAGATCAACTCTTCTAATACTCATATCATCAAGATCAATCAAGCAGGAAGTAGGGTATTACCTCCATCAAGAGGGCCCAAACCTGGGTAAAACATCTTGTCCCCCGACTCCTATTACCATTAGCCTTAGACGAACAGTTCGGGACCCCCTACCCGAGATCCGCCGGTTTTAACACCGACAGTCAGGACTCGCCCGAGCACTATTTTGAAGAAGTCCTATAAGGTGCCCGTTTAATAGAGGCTCAGTGCTCAAAGAATACAATGTTCCAGTGACATGTATCTTGACTGTAAAAACAATGCTTTTTTGATATTAAAGGCTATATTTATACTTTTGCCCATAAAGTATTGTAGTGCCTCCCGCGGCCGCTTATGTATGTATGTATATAACCCGAAAGTTTGTAGTTGTCGGTTTCAGCCCCCACGCATATATCGCGGGTGTTCGCTAAAGCGCATAATCACACTTGATCCAACGCCTTGGTCCGTTAAGGAGGTGATAGCACGCTAACAAGGCAATCGACTATATAGCTTTAACACTTTCACATAGCCATAGGAGTTTGACGGGGCTACTATATAGCCCCGGTATGTTTGCGCCCATCCGATTATGGTGCGGTACATACGCGGATCGAAATCGATCCTTCGCACGCGGAGGAATCGCAAGATTCCGCCGGGTCATCGAAAGTGGTCGACTCGCCTCGCTTATCATGACAACAGTTTTTGGCTTTCTAATGTGGTGCTCATCCAGATGAACCAAGGCACAACCGCAGTAGTTCTCCCGCACCACCTTAGCCAATAGAGCGAACGAAGGTAAAAACACGGAGCCGGGCAAACCCAACTATTGACCAAAGACATGATTCGACTCGATGCATATAAGGCCAAACTCGCGATGTGAACACTCCTAAAGGTATTCGGACTTTACAACATATATCGAGCTGAGTACCGCCTCGATAATGATCCCTGATTTCGGATACGCATAAATTCGGGCGTGACAAAAGAGCAGCTATGATAAGGGCATAAATCCCAAAATACATTGATGCTGCCTTGTAACGCCCATTTTAGATTGGCGAATAATAATTTTGGCAATAACGCCGTATCCCTCCTATTCGATTTAAGCTGTGGGGTGTGAGCCAAGAAGACATAGTGAAAAAGGTTTACATAGGGTCTTAATCTAAAAGAAACCTTGAACGGGTCCTCGCTGTGTCAGATCCCGAAGGGTGTAGCACGATAATCATCTCAGAAAACAAGGAAAAACTCAGTGAGAAAAATCTTTGTGACCGCATAACATTGGTTAAACCTAATGAACCGTGAAAATTCAATTTCTTAGGTGTGAATAGGATCCAACTGAACTATGGATTCTTTTTCGTATGGTAGCCCCTAGTACCACATATGGGGGCATAGGCGTTAGTCAAGCTCAGTTTATCTGCGGCTGCCACAAATGGTGGTGCGCCAACATGTCTAGTCAGTGTCCGTGGTCTCGACGACCGATTTTAGCTACTTGGATTGAGAGGCCGGTGAGTGGTTCGGCTGCTAGAGCGCCACATATGCTGCGCCAGAGCTTCTTGGTACTCCATCGCCGATTCCTCGATGGATAGACTCTTTCTACCTCGACCTCGGCCACACACAACTCCTCCTCCCGGCGCCTCGATCTCCGCCACCTCCTCGTGATCTCCAGCTCCCACTTGATGCTCTCATGAGGAAGGAGGTGCTCCATGGCCACCGCCGCCTTTTGGACATGGGTTGCATATCGATTCCGAGGTGGCCTCGAATATCTTGGCGGTGTGTCCTCAATCTTGGCGTGAATGGCCTTGACCTGGGCTAGGGCGACATCGGCACAGACGGCAGGTTGAGCACTCTCGGCATTTGCAGCCGCCGCCGAGTACCTGCTGCAACTATATCGGCTGCCGCCGTTGCGCCGGCTGCCGCAGACGCCTCTCGGCGGATGTATCCATGCTCAATGTGGATGCGCGGCACTCTCAGCATAGGAGGCCGCGTTTAGGCGCAAGTGGCGGTGCTCGGGAGGACACGACCACCGTACAGGCCCTCATGAAGCGTTTCCATGGTGTCATCTTTGCAAGAAGGGGTTGCGGGAATGGGTATCTGGATTCGTGGATTCGGGGGTTGCAGGCACTGGAGCAGACAAAGCTGGCGAAGCTTAAGGAGGAACAATTAAATAGACCCATGAATTTTCATCGTAAACGGTTCCTACAAAAAAACATTGTGTGATGTTGTTGATATTTTTTATTAGCTGTGATAGACGAATTTGGAGTAAAGTGGCAACGGATGGTGTATTGAATGTACTAGAAATTTTGTAGTAGTAATACAACGGTCATGTTAAAATTTGGAAAATTTCAGGGGTCATTTGACCTTTTAAGACATTTAGTGATTTTGACCGTAATTCAAATTTGAACTACATGTACATACAACATCTAACCATAACGGTTTGGAAATCATATTGGTGTACTTTAAAAGAAGTTAATTCCATGTGTAGTAAATTGAAGGAATTTTCAAATGTATTGGTCTCACGACTATGACACAAAGCATGGAGTGCCATCGCATTTAAATTCCAAAAAATTAAAAAAGATCAGAAACACATGAAAACTTGCTTGATGTAATGTCACGACACAAAGATGATGTGGTAATTTTTTTGGCATGTTTGACGGAAGTTTGGGCAACACCCCTCACAAAATGGAGCAACTCACTAGAAGGCTCGTGGTCCTGAGAGGGAACAATGCAGGTTTGATGACGGGCGGGCAATAGTTTCCTCTTATGGCCTTCAAAAAATTTCTACAATAAACATGCACTAATAGAACTGTCATTTGAAAATTTGGAAAATTTCAGGGGTCATTTGCCCTTTTAAAGACATTTAAATGATTTTCTAGCCATTTAATGATGGTAATTCAAATTTTAACTACATCTACATGCAACAGCTAACCATAATGGTTTGAAAAATCATATTTGTGTACTTGTGTGCAAGTTAATTCCTTTTGCAGTAAATTGGAAGGAATTTTCAAACATATTGGTCTCACTGCTATGACACAAAGCATGGAGTGCCATAGCATTTAATTCTAGAAAATTAAAAATGATCAGAAACACATGAAAGCTTGCTTGATGTAATGTCATGCCACCAAGAAGATGTGGTAAATGTTTTGGCATGTTTGACGAAAGTTTCGACACACACCCCTCACAAATCGGAGCAACTCACTAGAAGGCTCGTGGTTCCGAGAGGGAACAATGCATGTTTGATGACTAACGGCGTATAGCTTCTTCACGGCCTTCAATTTTTTCTATAGTTAACATGCACTAATATTAACTTTCATTTGGAAATTTGGAAATTTCAGGGTCATTTGACCTTTCAAAGATATTTAAGTGATTTTCTAGCCATTTAATGACCATAATTCAAATTTCAACTACATTTACATGCAACAACTAACCATAACGGTTTGAAAAATCATATTTGTGTACTTGTAAAAGTAGTTAATTCCATGTGCAATAGATTGGAACAAATTTTCAAACTTATTGGTGTCATGTCCTTGACACATGCATGGAGTGCCATGGCATTTAAATTCCAAAAAATTAAAAAGATAGAAACACATAAAGCCTTGTTTGATTTAATGTCATGCCACCAAGACGATGTGGTAAAAAATTGGCATGTTTGATTTAAAGTTTGGACACACCCTCACAAACCGGAGCAACTCACTAGAAGGCTCGTGGTTCCGAGAGGAACAATGTATGTTTGATAATGAACGGGCGATAGCTTCCTCCTATGGCCTTCAATTTTTTTTTTCTACATTTAACGTCCACTAATACAACTGTCATGTGAAATTTTGGAAAATTCCAGGGTCATTTGATGATTTAAAGACATTTAAGTGATTTTCTAGCCATTTAATAATCGTAATTCAAATTTGAACTACATTTGCATGCCCTATTCAAGAATTCATCCGAGTAACCAGCTAACTTGCCGATTAGTCCCTACCGTAGGGTCGCCGAGTAGCCGATAAACCGATAAATTGTCCGGTTAATTGATTAAATGGCCAATTAACTTGCCGATTAGCCTATTAATCCCCTACTTGCTAGCCAACCGAGCAGCTACCAGTTAACGATTTCCTCAACAACGTATGCATGCAACAGCTAACCATAACAGTTTCAAATATCATATTTGTGTACTTGTGTGCGACTTAATTCCATGTGTAGTAAATTGGAAGGCATTTTCAAATATATTGTTGTCACGGCCTGGACACATGCGTGGAGTGCCATGACATTTAAATTCAAAAATTAAAAATGATCGTAAACACATGAACCTTGCTTGACGAATATGTCATGCCACCAAGATGATGTGGTAAAATAATTGGCATGTTCAACTAAAGTTTGATTATTATTACCCTCACAAACCGTAGCAACTTAGTAGAAGGCTCGTGGTTTCGAGAGGAACAATCCATGTTTGATGATGAAGCAACGATAGCTTTCTTATGGCCTTCAAATTTTTCTATAGTTAACGTGCACTAATACAACCTGTCATGTCAAAAATTGAAAATATCAGGTCATTTGACCTTTTAAGACATTTAAGTGGTTTTGTAGCCATTTAATGATTGTAATCCAAATTTGAACTACATCTACAAGCAACGAATAACCATAATGGTTTGAAAAATAATATTTGTGTAATTAAAAGTAGTTAATTCCATGTGCAGTAAATTGGAAGTAATTTTCAAACATATTGGTGTCACGGCCTGGACACATGCATGGTGTGCGATGGCATTTAAATTCCAAAAAATTAAAAATGATAAAAAACACATGAAACCTTGCTTGAAGTAATGTCATGCCACGAAGATGATGTGGTAAAAAACTGGCCTGTTTAACAAAAGTTTGGACACACAACCCGCACAAACCGGAGCAACTCACTAGAAGGCTCGTGGTTCTGAGAGGGAACAATGCATGTTTGATGACAAAGCGACGATAGGTTCCTCTTATGGCCTTCAAAAAAATTCTACAGTTAACATGCACTAATACAACTGTAATGTCAAAATTTGAAAATTTCAGGGTCATTTGACCTTTTAGACATTTAAGTGATTTTCTAGCCATTTAATGACCGTGATCCAAATTTTAACTACATCTACATGCAACGGCTAACCATAACGGTTTGAAAAATCATATTTGTGTACTTTAAAAGTAGTTAATACCATGTGCAGTAAATTGGTAAGAATTTTCAAACATATTGGTGTCACTACCGAGACATGCATGGCGGTAATGGCATTTCAATTCTAAAAAATAAAAGATGATCGAAACACATGAAATCTTGCTTGACGAATGTCATGACACCAAGATGACGTGGTAAAAAATTTGGCCTACGAGACAAAAGTTTGGACACACACCCCTCACAAACCGGAGCAACTCAATAGAAGGCTCAAGGGTTCCGAGATGGAACAATGCATGTTTGATGACGAATTGACGATAGCTTCCTCTTATGGTGTTCAAATTTTTCTACAGTTAATGTGCACTAATACAATTGTCATGTTAAATTTTGGAAAAATTCAAGGGTCATTTGACCTTTTTAAGACATTTATGTGATTTTCTAGCCATTTAATGACCGTAATCCAAATTTGAACTACATCTACATGCAACGGCTAACCATAACGGTTTGAAAAATCATTTTTTACTTGTAAAAAGTTAATTCCATGTCTAGTAAATTGGAATGAATTTTCAAACATATTGGTGTCACAGCTTGGGCACATGCATGGAGTGCCATGGCATTTAAATTCCAAAAAGAATTAAAAATGATCAAAACACATGACACCTTGCTTGACGTAATGTCATGCCACCAAGATGATGTGCTAGAAAAATTGGCCTGTTTGAAGAAAGTTTGGACACGCACCCCTCAGAAATCGAAGAAACTCACTAGAAGGCTCGTGGTTCCGAGAGGGAACAATGCATGTTTGATGACGAATGGACGATAGCGTCCTCTTATGGGATCAAAAAATTTCTATACTTAACATGCACTAACACAACTGTCATGACAAAGTTTGGAAAATTTCAGGGGTCATTTGACCTTTTCAAGACATTAAAGTTATTTTCTAGCTATTTAATGACCATAATCCAATTTTGAACTACATCTACATGCAACGGCTAACCATAACGGTTTGAAACAAAAATCATATTTGTGTACCTGTAAGCGAAGTTAATTCCATGTGCAGTAAATTGGAATGAATTTTCAAACATATTGGTGTCATGGCTTGGACACATGCATGGAGTGCCATGGCATTTAAATTCCAAAAAAATTAAAAAATGATCAGACTATGTAAATATCTGGTGTTCAAAAAAGAAAATTTAGAGATCTGATAAGACAACCAGACCTAAAAGATTGGCACTCTATTTCGTGCCTTGAGGTTTGGAAGGTGAGTGGCGCGGATTATTAATCAGACACAGTTCTCTATTGGAAACCGTCACTATTAAGTTTCACACACGGCTTTTGCCGCCGAATCGTGTGTAATTCAAACTACAAGATTCAGAATTTCGCGCATCGGCATGTGCACTATTCCTGCCGATCTAGATTCCGATCGCTAATAAATACTACCTTGCTCATGTCGCCCTACCAAAGATTCTCATCTACATCCTCCGATCACTCGCCTCTCTCTCTCTCTCTCTCTCAAATCTCGCCATGGCGCCACCGATCCGCCCACGCACCGATGAGGAGGTGCTATGCCCCGAGGACGCCACGGAGAGCGGCAATGAGTAGGACCCCACGTGCCAAACGAGGTTGCGCGAGACCCCCAACTTTGGAGTGGTTTTGGGGCCAGACAATCTATGTTTAGGAAGTCGCCACCGGCCGAGAAAGGCAGGCAAGTGGCATTCAAGAAGGAGATGGTGGAGGAGGAAGCCAGCGGCTTGTGAAGCCCACGATGCTGCCTCAAAAAGGAGGCGGTGGAGCTTTGGGGCGGCCACGCCGCAGCAGAGGAGGTGTACGAAGATGGGTACTTTGCGAGGAAGGTCAAAGGCGCTATGCGCCTCATCGCTGCGTGGAGGTGGGCCGATAAGCTCCAGCGTGCCACCGACGAGGAGCTCCGATGGGCGCCCAACGAAATGGCAAGATCATTCGAGCTCGTATGCTAGCAAGTGGCAGATCGGTACGTCAAGCTCTGCGAGGCGGAGTACTGCCTCCGTGCTGGGAAGACGCCACGCACTAGGGAGCTGCTAGCGAGAGGCTGACGGAATACCGCCGCCAGGAGGGATTATTAGTTTTAGTATTGTTTGTTTTCAATTTTATGCATTATACCTAGTAGTTAAGTATCATCACGTATATGTGATGATATTATATATATTCTGTGATGAACTAATGAATAATTAATATATATATTATGAACTCCATGTTCTATCTGTTGTGATAAAATTTGCATCTAGATGTTATCATCCACATATACGTAATGGAAAGTATATACACACACATTCAAACAGTAACATATAAGAACAGTAAAACAGAGTACACACATTGAAGCAGAGCAATAAAGAGAGCAATATTATAACTGTTGTAGAATACATAGCGATCCACGTTGAAACGACTCAACAAAATAAAACACGCCCATGAGACCATGACCAGCAGCCCTTGCTTCACGGTAGTTTTAGCTCGCTCAACTCGCAGCATTCGTCTGCGGTCGACACGCCATGTACATCTGGAGCGTGATCTAGAGCTGCAAGTTGCCTATTTCATCGAGAGCACCACTCGAGGATGTGACGGCCATGTTCTTCTACTATGCCTGTGTGGACACCTGGCCAAGGAGGCGGTTGAGCCCAGAACCAAGGCATTACGCCGAGCGGCCGCAGACAAGGCAATCGGAGCGACCCATGCGGAAGGCGTGGCAGGCATCAAGTGCAAGTACGTGATGTTTGCTAGAACTACGCCGGTATTTTCAAAGAGGAAGGGATGATGCAAGATAGCGACGGTAGGTATTTTCGTTGATGAGACCAAGGTTATCAAACCAGAGGAGAACCTCCTCACACCACGTAAACAACACCGCACACCAATAACAAATACTGCACACCAAGTGTTAAAGGTTGTCAATCCCTACCGGCACGGTGCCTCAACATAGGCAAATAACGGAGGTAAAAGTGGTAGATAGGATAAAGAGATCATGAACAAATAAATTGCAGCAAGGTATTTTTGTATTTTTCGTTTAAAAGATCTGAAAATAAATGCAAGGAAAATCGATTGTGAAGGCAAATATGATGAGAAGAGACTCGGGGGCCGTAGGTTTCACTAGTGGCTTCTCTCAAGAAAAATAGCAAACGGTGGGAAACAATTACTGTTGGGCAATTAATAAAACTTCAAATAATCATGACGATATCCAAGCAATGATCATTATATGGGTATCACGTCCAAGATTAGTAGATGGACTCGCGTGCATCTACTACTATTACTCCACACATCGACCGCTATCCAACATGCATCTACTACTATTACTCCACACATCGACCGCTATCCAAAGATGCATCTAGTGTATTAAGTTCATGGGAAAATAGAGTAATACATTAAGAATGATGACATGATGTAGACGTGATCCATTTATCTATTGTGGATTTAAAATCCCATCTTGTTATCCTTAGTAACAACGGTGCATACGTGTTGGTTCCCTTCTTTCACTAGGATCAAGCACCGAAGATCGAACCCACTACAAAGCACCTCTTCCCATTGCAAGATAAATAGATCAAGTTGCCCTACCCAAATACCGGAGAAGAAATACGAGGCTATAAGCAATCATGCATATAAGAGATCAAAGAAGACTCAAATGACCTTCATGGATAAAAACATTGATCTAATCATAAACTCAAAGTTCATTTGATCCTAACAAAACACACCACAAAAGATTTACATCATATGGATCTCCAAGAGACCATTGTATTGGTAATCAGAGAGAGAGAGAGAGAGAGAGAGAGAGAGGAAGCCATCTAGCAACTAACTATGGACCCGTAGGTCTAAAAAGAACTACTCACGCATCATAGGAGAGGCACCAATGGAAGTGGTGAACCCCTCCATGACGGTGTCTAGATTGGATCTGGTGGTTCTAGACTCTGCGCGGCTGGAATTGGTTTTCACGACTTCTAGGGTTTCTGGAATGTTGGGGTATTTATAGATCAAGAGTCTGCTGGGGGCACCCGAGGTGGGCAGCACCAACGAGGGCGCCTGGCCTCCCGGGCGCGCCCTAGTGGGTGCTGCTCCTCTAGTAGACCCTCAAAGCGCCCTGGTCCACCGGCTTTCTCGCCCAAAAATCCTCCAGAGTTTTTCATGCATTTGGACTGCTTGATATTAATTTCATGCAATGTAAAAACATGCAGAAAACAACAACCGCACTGGGCACTATGTCAATAGGTTAGTACCAAAAATGATATAAAATGACTATAAAATGATTGTAAAACATCCAATAATGATAATATAACAGCATGGAACAATAAAACATTATAGATACGTTGGAGACATATCAGCATCCCTGTGCTTAATTCCTGCTCGCCCCTCAGAGGTAAATGATAAATAACAGAATTTTTAGGTGGAATGCTGCCTAACATGTTCATCACATTTTTTTCTTTATAGCATGGACATATGGACTTTTATATGATTCAAAGCAATAGTCTAGTTTTGACATGAAGACTTTAATACTAAAGCATACCAACAAGCAACCATGTCTTTCAAAATATCAACACTAAAGCAAGTTATCCCTAGCCCATCATGCTCAATCATTGATCCATTCATGAGACACACTCGATATTAGCTACACCCAATTCTCAAATACAATCATAATGCCCTTAGTTGGTGCTTTATAAGAGAAGATGGAGACTCAAGTTCAAAACCAAAATTGCATAAGAAAAGAAAGGCCCTTCTTCAAGGGAACTAGGGATTTGTAGAGGTGCCAGAGCTCAAAGCTTAAATTGAGAGATAAAAAATTATTTTTGGGAGGCATACTTTTCCCACCAACGAAAATGACTTGAAGCATCCCAACACTTTCCATGCTAGATACATCATAGGTGGTTCCCAAACAGAAAATAAAGTTTATTCCTTTTTTCCACCATTACTTTCACTTTCAATGGCTAACCGTATCCACGGGCGCCCTCCATACCAACACTTCCCAAGGAATTTATTATTTGGCAACATAAAGTAAATTCATTATTCATTTCGGGACTGGGCATCCCTAGTACCTTTGTCATACTCTCGCAATGAGAAGTGAATAAACACTCATCGTGAGAATAACACATCTATCATGGAAAATATTGTCACCCTTTACCGCTTCGAGAGCAGTTGAGCACACAAAAGAGAAAAATATTTTGAACATTAGAGATGGCACATGCAATTTGCTTATAACGGCATGGAAATACCGATATAGGTAGGTATAGTGGACTCATATGCCAAAACTGGTTTAAAGGGTTTTGGGTGCACAAGTAGTGATCGATTTAGTGCAAAATGATGGCTAGCAAAAATTGAGAAACGACCAACCAAAAGCTTAAAATCTTGTACCCAAGCATTAAGCCCAAGTAACATCAATAATGCACCATAAGTAGGATATAAATTTCATTGCATAACTATTGACTTTCATGCTTGCATAGTGTAACATCCCAAATTTTCAATTTGGAATGTTATACATTAGATCATCATGCATCACATATTTTCTTGCATTTTGTTGATCCTAGAAATTTCATGCAACTCAAGGACCCACGGAGAGAGTTGGAGATTTCGAAATTTTCATATTTGAGTTCTATCAAATTTTGAAAAGAGGATCATTTGGTTTTATTTATTTTATCTTCAAATATTTTTCCAATATAAAAAATATGAGAGGGAATAATATGACTTTCCCAAAATTTAGGAAACATGATGATTTAATAAATAAATCAAATTTTGGATTTTTCTCGGAGTTTATTTGCCTTAGGAAAAAATGCGTATTTTCAAAAATTGCATTTTAGGCCCGAGTAAAAGTTCATTTTGTTCGGCTCATTTTTAGGAGTCGGGAAAATTTACTTTATTAATTTTGGAGTTCGTTTAGATTTTCTTTTCTATATTTTTCTCGCATGCTAAACCGATTTAAAAAAATGTTACATGATCGGGCTAAAGGCCCAACCGGCCGAGCCACCAGCCACAGTCAAGGTCACAAGGAGAAGCGCCATCAAGGCCAGGAGCCAGGAGCCGCCTAGCCTTTTTTTTTTCTTTAGCAAATCCTAGTAGGATTTGGACCTGCTTGCTTATTCCGCTTTTGTTCCTAGGATTCCTAATCCTAGTCTCGATTCTTGTCCCCTACTCCAAGCAAAACCCTCCCCTTCCCAATATAAATACCCAAGCACCCCCGAGGGAGTCCTCGACTAGGTGTGTCCGACAGCCAGACTATCATCGCCCCACGGACTCCAAGACTACGAAGACATAAGATTGAAGACTCCGCCCCGTGTCCGGATGGGACTTTCCTTGGCGTGGAAGGCAAGCTTGGCAAATACGGATATGTAGATCTCCTACCATTGTAACCGACTCGGTGTAATTCCTAGCCTCCTCCGTGTCTATATAAACCGGAGGGTTTTAGTCCGAGGACAACATACATTACTACAATCATACCATAGGCTAGCTTTAGGGTTTAGCCTCCTTGATCTCGTGGTAGATCCACTCTTGTACTACCCATATCATCAATATTAATCAAGCAGGACGAGGGTTTTACCTCCATCGAGAGGGCCCGAACTCGGTAAAACATCGTGTCCTCGCCTCCTGTTACCATCCGCCTAGATGCACAGCTTTGGGACCCCTACCCGAGATCCGCCGGTTTTGACACCGACATTGGTGCTTTCATTGAGAGTTCCTCCGTGTCGCCACCGATTGGCTCGATGGCATCTTCAACCAACAACGCTGTCTGTGGTGAGACTTTTCTCCCGGACAGATCTTCAGATTCGGGCGGCTTCGCGATCCGGGCTAATTCGCTTGGCCATCCGGAGCAGGTCAAAGCTACGCCCTGGCCGTCAGTCAGGTTCGAAGTCTAAACTTCACGGCCGACGCCCACGGAGATTTAATCTTCGACGGGCTCGAGCCACAACTGCGCCACAGATCGTTACGATGGGCACGATCTAGCTCGTCGCCAACAAAGGCCTTGGTGGCCGCGACACGAATCCGCTGGCCCTTAGTCCGGAGCCGATCGCGCCAGACGAGGATCGTGGATGGACACCACCGGGGCTTCAACTTCCACGGCGATGGAGCCGAACGCTAATCTTGTCCCTTGCAAAACTCGTGATTCCGAGGTGCCGGACCTTGCCGGACTCCGACCTCCCACGCCCTACCAATCGAATCGGATTGGGCGCCGTTATGGAATTCACCGCCAGGACATCTTCCAATACTCGCCTTTGGCGACATCCTCAATTCGCTAAAGCATCTCTCGTTATCGGAGAGTCCCGCCAGACTATGGCCGTGATGGTTGGGATACGGACGACGAAGAAATTCAGTGCCCACCCACCACCCACTTTGTAGCCACCGCCGATTTATCTAACCGACATGCTAGACTATGACCAAGACATCGACGGAATAGACAACGATGCCGGGGACGAACAAGAACCAGCGCCTATAGGGCAGGGTAGGACCACCTCGTCATATGACATATATATGGTGGATACCCAAAAAGAGAGTGATAACGAGGACCAACGGGCCGCGGCAGAAGATAACCCTGCCGACAAACAACCAAAACAGCGGCGCAGACGCCGCCTTAAGTCCCGCCTCGACAACAACAACGCTCCTAAGGACCCCGCAATACAGCAGGGCACACAAGTGGACGACGAACATGCAGATAAGCAACCGTCCGAACAGGACGAGTCAGATAATCAGTCCAGGCCCGGCGAAAATGACAGTCCGGACGATCCTATGCCGGACACGCCGCCGGAGAGTAAAAACCTTCGGAAAAGACTCGTCAAGACTTCAAGAAGCTTGAAGAAGGAAAAGCGGAAGCTCAAAGCAGCGGAAGACACACTCAGGATGAGGTGGAGCAAAGTGCTCAAAACCGCGGATAAATACGGCAATGGCCACCAATCAAAGAGCTACCCAAAGCGCAAGCTGCTACCAGAATTCGACGAGGAGGCCACAGAGCCCCCATATTCAAAAAATAAAGAGGTTGCCTGTTGATAGACGCCGATGACAAAGCCAAATTCTGAAAGCGCCAAGACATAAACCAACTAATGAACTCGAAGGACAAATGGCCCAGCCAGTCCATTTACGGGCCAAAGAAGAAGGCCCCAGAAGCAAGGCAACACGTCAAGTGTCCAAAGATAATGGCACACCCAAATACAGGGCGCCAGACACCCACTATGTTTCACTAATGAGGTGCTGGACCATGAATTTCAGCAGGATTTAAACCCATAAACATAGAGGCCTACGATGGAACAACATACCCTAGAGTCCTGGATAGAAGATTATATACTACATATACACATGGCCAGAGGAGATGATCTCCACGCCATAAAATACCTACCCTCAAGCTCAAAGGGCCAGCCCGTCATTGGCTTAAAAGCCTCCCAGAAAACACTGTGGGAAGTGGGGAAGAGCTCGAGGACGCGTTTAGAGCAAATTTTCAAGGGACTTATGTCCGCCCCCGGATGCGAGATGATCTAAGTCATATAACTCAACAGCCCGGAGAGTCAAGACGAATTCCGAACAGGTTCTCACCAAAAGAACCAAATAGTCGATCGTCCGGACGCCAAGCCTTAGCAGCTTTTAAACACAATGTCCGAGACGAATGGCTTGCCAGACACCTTGGCCAATGTAAACCGAGGACAATGTCTCGCGCTAACAAGCCTCATGACCCGCTTCAGTGGGAGAGGATAGTCTGGCTAGCAAGATGCATACCAGCGACCCAAGTACATCCGAGATAAGAGATGGAATGGAAAATCACGTGCAGAAAAGAGCAGCGCCGAATAAAGAGAAAAGCCCAAAGAGCACGGCAGTCAACGCCGGATTCAAAAGCTCGCGCCAAACAACAAAACACCGCCTCTTAAGGATGACAACGATGAGTTGTCCAACTTAAATAAGATTTTGGGTCGGATATGTCAAATCCACAAGACTTCTAAGGCCCGCAAACCATACCCATCGAGATTGTTGGGTTTTCAAACAGTCCGCCGACTAAACGCTAAACACAAGGGGCTCGACGCGCTGCTTAAGATGATAAACCCCACCAGCAGAGCATCGAAAGCAAAAGACTTTCCCACAAGAGGTCAAAGCAAGAAACTCACTTCATGTGATAATACGGAAAATAGTGCGCCACCTTCTAAAAAGAGCCTCGATGGTCCAACCCAGCAGACCATAGAGATTGGATATCACAACCAATCACTTTCACCACCGGATTATTCCTGTTGCGTCAAACGCAGGACGGACTGCCTCGATATTGGAGCCCATAATTGACGGACTACAATTTACTAAAGTCCCGATGGATGAGGCAGCGACTTAAACCTGCAGATTCAAACACAATCCACAAGTTGGGGATAGACCCTACTAAAATTCGACACAGCCGCACTTCCTTCAAAGGAGGACGCCAGCCCTTACGCCAAGTGCACAGCTCCCTATTACTAGAAGTTGTGTTCGGATCACCGGACAACTTTCGCGCGAGAAACTAATCTTTCATATCGCCCCATTTAAAAGTGGATATCAAGCACTCTTGGGACGAAGGCTTTTGTCCGCTTCAACGCCGCACCACATTACGCTGCCTCTTACACTCAAGATGCCCGGTCCGCGAGGCATCATTTCAAAGGCGAGGGTCACTTAAAGACCCGGACACGGATGGATGAGTCCGCATCGGTAGGCTAGGGGCTCCCTAGCCGCACACCCTTCACAAGGCTACGCAAGACAAACAACCGCGAAGTTCATACGAGCCCCGCTTTACTTATTTGTATTTCTTCTTTCATACATACCTTTTATTGCACGAGTCGCTTTCAAACTAAAGTTCTCTCTTTTACAAATGAACAACGTGCACACCCGCCCGTGATAACGGCACAACGGAGACACGGGCGCAGACGCAGAGGGACCCGCTATGCAGGATTCTTTCCAGATTAAGACCTCGCGTAAACCTTTTTTACTATCTCTTGTTGTTATTCTTCCTTGGTTCCTTCCTATAACCAAAGCAGAGCTCGACGCTTTGGCATCGGGCGCGCAGAGGACCATGCCCGCACTCGACACTAGGGGCTTAGGCATTGTTCTCCCATTATTATAAAGACCGAACACCTTAGGGAGTGTTTAGCGCCTCGAGTTAGGCATTATATGCATCAGCTCCAATCATGTCTTTGGTCAAATGTTGGGTTTGCCCGGCTCCGTGTTTTGCTGCCTTACGCTCCATATCATCGCTAACGCGCACTGTGGAGAACTATCGCGATTGTGCCCCAGCTTACGGGCGAGCACCTCAAGAGAGAAAGCCAAAACTCGATGTCATGATATAGCGAGAGACTGGTCAACCACTCGATCGACTACCGGAATGTTTAGAATTTCGCTGACGAAGGACCGCTTCCGGTCAGGCACACACGCCCTCAAACTTGGAGAAGTGTGGTGCCCCAAGGGCTATATCGTAGCCCCACCTCGAACTCCACCGCTAAGTGAAAGTGATAAAGCATTATAGTCCGGATTGCCTCGTTTGCTACGCTACCACCACCTTAACAGGACCGAGACATCGGATTAAGTGTGAAAACACGCTATTTTTGCGAACACCCCCGCACCTTGTGCGTGGGGGCTGAAGCCGAAGACTGCATTCTTTCAAGTTATACAAATGTATACGAACGGTCAGATAGGAGAAATTTTACTACTTGGGACGACAAGTATAAAAAGCAGTTATAGCATAATCATCGCTTTATAAGCTAAAACGCTCATTTGAACGTGACATTTTTGAGCATCGCGATTTATTACACGAGCGCCACGCACAACTTCCTCGAAATAGTGCTCGCTGGTAGCCGGCTTTCATCCGAACCCGGGCGGCAATAGCGGTGGCATCCATCTCGTCCAATGTGTCTTCACACGGGAAGAGCCATCCGCGCTTCGATGCAGGCCGACCGCTTCATCTCCTCGATATGCGGCACCGCCCAAGAAATTGCTGCAATAAGCCAAATAGCTCGCCGCTTTGGCCCTCTCTCGCCGCATATGAGCCACGATGTCGGGCCATGGCAAGTCCGGACAATCTATTTAGCTCGCCCATTCGCCAACCGATCGGTCAACGGAAGTGAACGATCCGGACTATGGAATTGAGACCAAAATAGCTCTTCCGCCTTGTGATCCTTCCGCTCCGGAAGTGCTCAACGGCATCACCGCACTTGCCGCTAAGTCCATATACGGATCCTCCGACCCCACAGCTGGCCAAGTTGAGCATACTTTGATCCGTAAACCGCGACGAAAGTAAAAGGCTTGCCAGCCACAATATCTCCTACCGGCGCAGCTCCTCCTTCATAGCCCGTGATTGCGTAATGGGCATCCTTGGCCTCGGCGGTGGCCTTTCCTGTGTCTTCCCGCCCGATAAGCGCCTTTTCAAGAGCCTCATTGCGGTCGGCAGATCTTTTAATTTCACGCCAATTAGGCCATCTCTTCCTTGCTTCGCAAAGGTGCAGCCTTTTCGCTTTAACTCCTCGCCGCCTCGAGGCAGCCAGCACACTCCTTCGGCTTGCTCCTTAGCTTGAGCAAGTTCGCCCAAGGCTCTCCACAAAGCAGCAGCACCGCCTCAGATCACAAAGATATAATTTATCATAGGAAGGCTTTGCCCCTTAATAAAGCAACTGGAGAACTCACTTACCTTGCGACTCGTCAAGTCGCCGCTGACAAGCGCGATGTCCGTGATCCGCCACGCCAAGTTGCCGCATTAAATCGGCACTCCACTAGTCCGCTAGCCCTCGGACTATCCGCCACCGCATAGGAACGGCGACATTCATTACTTAGATTTTGATCCTCAAGACGCTGTCGCTGACAACCTACCGAGTCTCGTGGGCGACTATCTATACAGGCGCACTTTATGCACAAACTGTCAAAAAAAGGTGCGCCATTCTTATGCACCTCCAATCCTCGCCAGCAAACTCAGAGCGGCATTGCGCAATCCGTTCTCGGCGGATTTAAATCCTTCCAATCACCATACGATCAAAGCACGGTGATCTTCCGAGATGGACGCCTCAAGCAGATTTTTCAGTTCTCCGCCGGATACTAGTGGGCGCCGAACTCTCCGCCCCCACGGACTCGGGATACCCTCCGTGACGATACTTCGTGCTCGATGCCCTATCTCGACGGCAAGAAGCAGACGGAGGCGCTTTCGCTTCCATCATCTCCTAAGAAGGTCCTCAAGACGAACTCATCCGAGAAGGCTGCAAACCGAACGCAAGATAGAAATTTCGGTTACCCACAGAAGCACAAATGAAGGTATTTTCTTAACTAATGAACTCTCCTTTTCCTACTCACGGCTCGCTGGAGGGCTGATCCTTTAGCGACGATTGTACGTCCGGATTCTCCCCGGACGCCGGACCCCCCGGTGAAGATCTCTTCCCCCGTTTAGGGGCTTTGGCCTCCGGATCTTCGGAGGCGGTCCTCTTCTCCCCCTGGAAGGAGGGGTTTTGATTCCCTCTTCGACGCCTTTGGGCGAATAATAGGTCCTCTATTTTCCCCATCGCCCTTCTACTGGCGCGACCTCCAACATTCTCGACCAGACGGCTCCAGCCTGCCTCTCGAGGTGAGCCGACACCTTATCAGCTTCGATCGCGCTTACCCACTCCTCGTGAAGAGTAATGGGTCAGAGGCTAACTCGAAAGCAGATAAATGTAACCACTGCACTCTAAGCTATTTACCCGAGTATCCCAAGGACAGCAGCTTAGGCTCAAGGCCCTCGGTCAATTCGGACACGCTACTTGCGGTCCAAGAACAACTTGTACATCTCCACGGGTGTCGCACCAATGAGTTTTGGAGAATTCGAGGTCCCTCCGGTTAAACTCCCATAGACGGAGAGGACGGCGCTTGGTGGCACGAGATGCCCGATTAGCATAACCTCGCATCACCACGACCAGATTGATCTCCCTTGCCCGAGGTCTCCAATCCGCCCCGCAATGAGGGCACATCTTCTGACAGCCCCATTTGAGCCCTTGGTCGACCCACGACATCACCGGCATGGAGGTCCCGGCGGAATGAAGGCGGCGCTTTTGCTTGTCGCCTTCGAGCGGTGATATAGAACCACTCCTGCTGCCACAGCCGAGTTCCTCTTGAAGGAACCCTCGGCCACGGGCATCGCCCTTCGCTTATGGCCGCCCACCAAGACTCCGCTGACGCCCGATCATCTTCGCCCACACTAAAGGTCTTCACCACAGCCAAGTGGGGAGGACGCGAGGAAGGCTTCGCAGATGATAATGAATGCGGAGATATGGAGGATGGACTCTAGAGCCAAGTCGTGAAAATCCAGCCCGAGAAGAACATAAGCCCTCTCACGAAGGGGTCCGCTGGAAGCCTAAACCCCGACGGAGGTGGGATACGAAGACAACGTACTCACCAGGCTCGGTGAGGGCACGGCCCGCCTTGGGCGGCAACCCGGCGTAAATATCGAGGATGTACTTGGCCTCACGTAGTTTTAATATCGCCCTCCTCCGTGACGGAGGAAGGCATCCACCGACCCCGGAGGTCGGAGCCGACATTGCCGAGAATCCGGCGCTCAATCTGAGGCTCTGGGTGTTGGAACGGGAGCGAGAAGGAGATTCGATGCAAGATTGAAGAAAAGAACGAGCCTTGGTCCTCTTATAAAGGGAAAATACCAAGGGTTGTCTCCGTGACTGCTCGGGATTCACCTTCGATAGAGGAGGCGCAGGACGGGCACGGTTGGGTTACCCACGCACGTATTGATGAGAATCCCGAATAAGGGGAACACGATCTCCGCTCGACAAGACGCGTTAAGGAAACCGCTTCGCTGAACGTACGAGGTGGTATAATAAAAACGATTCAAGTAAAAGCCCGGTAGTGGCGTGATGTCATGCCGCATAATATGTCGCCAGATTGACTTGTGTGCATTTTATTCTCTACGGTGGAATGTGGAATTTATTTTGCAGAGCCGACACTATCCTGGTGTTCATGATCTTCTCTCGATTATTCAAGGAGGAACCCGCCTTGCAATGCCGAACATTATGCGCTACCGGATTTATCGTCATTGAAGCCTCGGTTCGTGGGCTACCGAGGAGTCCTAGACTAGGGGTGTCCGGACAGCCGGACTATCATCATTCACGGACTCCAAGACTATGAAGATACAAGATTGAAGACTCCATCCCGTGTCCGGATGAGACTTTCCTTGGCGTGGAAGGCAAGCTTGGCAAATACGGATATGTAGATCTCCTACCATTGTAACCGACTCGTGTAATCCCTAGCCTCCTCCGTGTCTATATAAACCGGAGGGTTTTAGTCCAGAGGACAACATACATTACAACAATCATACCATAGGCTAGCTTTAGGTTTAGCCTTCTTGATCTCGTGGTAGATCCACTCTTGTACTACCCATATCATCAATATTAATCAAGCAGACGAGGGTTTTACCTCCATCGAGAGGGCCCAACCTGGTAAAACATCGTGTCCTCGCCTCCTGCTACCATCCGCCTAGACGCACGCTTGGGACCCCTACCCGAGATCCGCCGGTTTTGACACCGACACCCTCTAAACATCAAACCAAAACCCTCCTCTTCGCAAAGCAGCAAGAAGACCACGACCGCCGCCGCCCTGCCGCCGCCGCCGCCCTCACCGGCCGCCGCCGCTTGCCACCGCCGCCGCCAAGTGCCGCCGCCGCCGCCTAACGCCGCTGCCTCCGAGCTCCTCGCTTCGAGGTACTAGCCCCACCGCGCCACCTATTCCTCGTTCAGTTTTTTTCAGAAACTGCTCCGTTTTCTAGATCGGTTTTCGCTTTGGTTTGTTTTTCCAAACCCTAGATCGGTTTTTTCGCCGTTTTTCTTTCCAGTTTTGTTTAGCGAAGCGTCACGGACCGCTCAGATCAACGTAACATGATCACCGGTTAGTTTTGGTTAACGAACCTCCGCTCGCTTGACCGCTCGTCGCTTTCTTTTAAATCGGATTTATTCCGCTATTTTTCTCGATAGCGATTTCAGATCCGATCTTCTTTCTAGTTTATATTCTCGCCGCTTATCGGAATCGTGATTCAAGCGCTACCGAGTTTCGCTTTCAAACCGCCGTCCGACTAATCAACTTGAACCAAGTTTTGCTACTGTAAAATTTGACCTTGTTTCAAATAGCTAGAACTGAGTTGTTTTCTCGCCGCTTGATTTTCGCTGCTTTATTCGATTCGATTCTTTTGCAAACTGTGGTTCTTAAGTTGACTTTCTCGTCCGGTCTTTCATTCGAAGTTTTACCTGTGCATTAGATGAGTACTTATTGTATGCTTGTTGTTTGTCTGCGATAGATCACCCGAGCACGCCGCTTGTTACTTCAATCTCTAGGTTTCACGGATCATCGCAAGAAGGCAAGTAACACTTGATCATACTTTTCTACTACCCAGTTTTTATGCATTAGATCAATCCTCAAATATTGCATGATTAGGATCTAATTAAATTGTGGGATGGGAAGTAGATGAGGTAGTACCTATTACCTGCTTTTACTTATGAAACCTTTGGGAGTTACTTTATGTTTGCTTATTATGCCATGCTATGCTAGTAGACGGGATTGGGTGAGTGAATATCCATGATGATGTGAGATTGTTAATTAATGGTTTATCTAAGGTGGCAACTTAAATACACATTTGGGTGGATTGAGGCACCTAGAGTTACCAGGACTTGCCTGTTTTTTGGAAATCCGGAGGACCGTGGTGATTTTCCTATGGACCGCCACCTGTGCTCAAAGGGATCATAAGATAATTCATACTAGTGACTTACGTGTGCAGCCACAAGCCATTATGGGCTCGCATAGTTGACTAAGTCGTGCAAACTCTTATAGTGGTGGACTAGCAGATGTAGGGGATGTAGGTGTACGGGTCCACCCATCGTAAGGTGCTAGTGCTTCGAAAGATCGTGTTCGGCCATCCGCTTCTCAAACACCATGTAGTGCGAGAAACCAAACGGAGGCGATCGAGTCTTGTGGGGAAAAGTGCTAAACCTCTGCAGAGTGTACAAACTAATCATGATTAGCCGTGTCCCCAAGTTATGGACATCTTGAGTATCTAGTACTTGAATATCATTTGTATCTCAACATGTTACTTTAATTTAATATTGATGGGTTTGTTAATGAGTACTTTTTAATTGGGATTGAGGATGATGTCAACCATTCTCAATGTTTAACAACCACCATGATAGTTAAACAAATTTATTCCTTTGTAGTAGGGAAAAACTGGCTTTATGCAAAAACTGTAACCATAGAGCTTTTCCACCAGCCAAATATGCATGTAGTATAGGCTTATCATTCATTACTCTCTATGTGTTACATTGCCAAAGATATTCCATGTGTCAATTCGCTTTTGGGCTGCAACTTTCATATTGCGAGACTTTTCGAACGCATTTAGTAAGGTGCTTTTAGGTCGTGGTTCTATACTCAGTGACGCCGTTGGAGTTGATGGACTCACTTATCTTCCAAGTCTTTTGTTATCGTTATTAGATGGCCTTAAGCCATGATTATTGTAATAAGTCCTCTTTGGACAAACGATGTAATAAGTGTGTGATTGCTACTCTGTTATAAATCCTTCAAGTATTGTGTGGTGTCAAGACATCGATCCGTGGATGACACCGAGCATAGAGACTTGACCATCCGAGGTCGGGTCGCACATGAGATGGTATCGAGCACACGATGACTATAGGACACGCACCACTAAGTTAAAGCCATAGATCACTAATCTCTTGTCATTTTCTAACTCCTCATCTTTTCTACTCTTTTAGGATGACGACGCCAAGATCAAGTACGCCAACCGGATGAAGGCACACCTTTTGATCCCACTTGAAGGAAGTCACCAAGTACCGAACATTGACTAACAAGCTTCACCGGACTTTCAACGCCACTCGCTCAAGAGGAGCGCTGAAGATTCAAGCTCATGTTCCAGAAGAACATTCGCGCCAATCACGAAGCCCATAGATAGTATTTTCAGGCACCAACCTCGAGTCCGGGAAAGAGCATGGCAGCTCATATCACCATGGGACGATTGGAGAAGCTTATCAAGAAGAACTCAAGGACAATATCTACCAGATTTATGGACGCCGGAATGAAGATTGGGAGATAGTCAGACCAAGAAGGATAGATCCATTGCAGCTTTCATCCAGAGTTAAACCAGCACATTCGACGCCAGAGAACCAGATGTGCAATGATATGATAGAGTTGAAGAATGCGAAGGAAGGATCATCGAACTTGAAGGAGAGATGAAGTCTAAACGTAAGGAATACATGGACGATATTGTAGCCCTAGCAAGGCAAAATAGCGATCTCAAGTGCGAAATTGCGGAACTCAAGAAGAAGTTGGAGCTCAAGAATGAAGACAAGTGCGTCGACTGTCCGAGCAACTACATCATCATCGACGACACCGATTCGGATCCAAGCGAACCCGACTTTGAAGACGAAGCTGGAGCAGACATCATGGAGGCTTCCACCGGTTCAAATTAATAGATGACCACCATACATTAGTAGTATTCCTCCATGTAAACATTATAGTACACGCACTTTTGCGATAGTTTAGACCGTTGTATGCCCTTTGTTTGAGTGAATGAAGGGATTTGTGTGCATTTGTCTCATGAGCATTTGGGTAGTATTTTCTCTTTAGACCTCATTCTATTCTTAATTTCGCCTTTTCTAAACCCCTCGATGCCTCCGAGACACGAATTTCAGTTTGTTTTCCGCCAGAGATCACTCAGTTGATTCAAGAGCGAATACTTTGATTCAGACACGTTGTGCAGTAACCAAGGCAACAACAACAACAACCCACCACCACCACCACCGTGGATCACTTGACTCGCTTCTTAGGCTAAATCCGCGGTGTATTCCAAAGAGCATCGAAATAATGTAGCAGTATGATTGGCTCCGCAAGATAGGAAGGGAGTTAACCATCGCAGGATGCATGATGGTGAGAAGGTGAAGTTTGTCGCACATCACTGACGGACCCGCAGCAACATGGTGGGACAATTTCACAGCCACTTACCCAAGAGACACCGCCACATGGGATCTGGCCAGCAAGCTTTCCGCACCACCCATGTTTCAGCAGGAGCTATGGCCATGAAGAAGCGTGAGTTTCGCAACTTACGCCAAGGAGGAAGGACTGTTGGCCAGTATGTGGATGATTTTAGTAAGTTAGCACGTTATGCCTCAGATGACGTTGCTACAGATGCAGCTAAACAGGAGAAGTTTCTGGAAGGACTAAATGATGAGTTAAGCATGCAGTTGATGGTAGCAAGATTCAATAACTACCAGGAGCTGGTAGACCGCGCCCTCATGATTGAAGGAAAACAGCAGCAGATGGAGAATCGCAAGAGGAAATATGAACATGGCAAGTATAACTCTGGAGCCCAGCAGAAGCCCCGTTATACACCTAGACAGGGAGTTCAGTTTCAGCATACCCATGGAGGAGGTAGTTCGCACAACCATAATGGCCACAAGAATGGTAATGGGAATGGAGGAAGCAACGCCGTAACCGACCACACCATCAACCCCAACCAAGAAAGACCTGAGCCATGTCACCTCTTACAAGTGTTCCAAGACCGACATTATGCAAGTGATTGTCCCAAGGCCAAGGTGGAAATGGAAGCTCGAAAGAAGCCAAACCCTTTCAACAGGGGATGTGAACCACATTGATGTGGAGGAGGTTGAATCTCAGCCCGATGCAAGAATCGGTAAGTTTTTGGTTAAGTCATTTATCTGCACTTGTTCTTTTCGACATTGGTGCATCGATTCATACATATCAAGGGATTTGTAGAAAAGTATAACCTGCCCACTAAGCTTCTTATGACACCTATGCTAGTAAGCTCACCAGGAGCAGAGTACATGGCCAGACAAGGATGTTTTCAAGTGCCATTGAGTATAGGATGGCATGTATTCCCGACGGATTTGATCATTCTGGAATCCCAAGGTTTGGATGTGATTCTTGGAATGGATTGGCTGTCGATGTATGGAGGAAACATCGATTGCACGAGTAGGACGATTTTGGTCACGACACCAGAAGGAAGAAGGATTAGATATGTATCACGGCATGGACCAAATAGGAATCAAGTAAATTCCTTATCAGGAGTTGTGCAGGAAGAGGTACCAGTGGTGAAGGATTATCCTGATGTATTTCTTGAGGAATTGCCAGGAATGCCCCCGGATAGAGACATTGAGTTTTTGATTGAGCTTTTGCCGTGAACAGTCCAATATCGGTTTAATTATAGAGGATGCCCGCATGTGATTTGGCGGAAATCAAGAAGCGATTAAGGAGCTATTGGATAAGGGTTATATACGCCCAAGTACTTCGCCTTTGGGGATCACCCGCACTATTAGTGGAGAAGAAGGATGGATCGTTATGATGGTTGTTGATTATCATGGATTGAATGCAAGTAATAATCAAGAACAAGTACCCACTACCAATGATAAATGATCTGCTTGATCGCTTCAAGGAGCTAAAGTGTTTTCCAAGATCGATTTATATACTGTGGTACCATCGCTTGAAAATTCGAGAGCAGGACATACCTAAGACAGCGCTCACCACAAGATATGTATCGATGAGTATACCGTTATGTCATTTGGATTGACTAACGCACCTGCCTATTTCATGAACCTGATGAACAAAGTGTTTATGGAATTTTTGGATAAGTTCGTCGTGGTGTTCATTGATGATATTTTGATTTACTCGAAGAATGAAGAGGAACATAAGGAACATTTGCGATTGGTTTTGGAGAAACTGAGGGAACATCAGTTATATGCCAAGTTCAACAAATGTGAGTTTTGGCTAAAGGAAGTTGGATTTCTTGGACATGTTATATCCGGAGAAGGTATAGCAGTTGACCCCACAAAGGTTGAGATCAGAACTAAATGGGAAGCACCAACGACAGCTTGAGAGATCCGAGTTTTCTTGGACTCGCAGGATACTACCGGAGATTCATTGAGAATTTCTCAAAGATTGCAAAGCCTATGACGGAGTTGCTGAAAAAGGATACTAAGTTCATATGGACTGAGGATTGTGAGGCAAGTTTCCAGGAGTTGAAGAAAAGATTGGTTACCTCACCAAGTTAATTTTGCCGATCGCACTCAAGGATTATGAGGTGTATTGCACGCTTCACGCCAAGGACTTGGAGCAAGGCTTATGCAGAAGGAAGAGTTGTTTCAGATGCTTCATGACAACCTGAAACCTCATGAATTAAATTATGCCACACATGATTTGGAGTTAGCAGCCGTAGTGCATGCATTGAAGACCTTGAGAGATTTCCTCATTGGAAATCATTGTGAGGTGTACACAGATCACAAGAGTTTGAAGTACATCTTCACGTAGAAGGAGTTAAACCTTAGACAAAGGAGATGGTTGGAACTCATCAAGGATTATGATATGAGATTGCATTATCATCCCGGAAAGGCTAATGTAGTAGCTGACGCATTGAGCCGCAAGAGCATGTCAACACGCTGATGACGGGAGAGATACCAAAGGAATTAGCAGAAGATCTTCGTGAGCTATGTTTGGAAATAGTTCCGAGAGGCTATGTAGTAGCATTGGAGATTCAGTCTACCTTGATGGATAAAATCAGAGAAGCTCAGAAAAAGGACAAGGAGATCGCAGATATAAAGGAGAAAATGAGCGAAGGAAAAGCAAAGGGATTTCGTGAGGATGAGCACGATACCCTATGGTTTGAGGACCGCGTATATGTGCCAAATGACCCTGAGATCAGGAAGTTAATTTTGCAAGAGGCACATGATTCACCCTATTCGATTCACCCAGGAAATACCAAGATGTACTTGGATTTGAAGGAAAAGTTCTGGTGGACCGGGATGAAGAAGGATATTATGGAGTATGTAGCAGTTTAGATGTATGTCGAAAGTGAAGGCGTAACATCGAAGCCAGCAGGATTGTTGCAACTATTGCCGATACCCGAATGGAAGTGGGATAAACTATGCATGGATTTCATCACAGGTTTGCCAAAGACTCGTTCAGACTATGACTCGATTTGGGTTATAGTCGACCGCTTGACGAAGGTAGCGCATTTCATCCCAGTTAAGACTACCTATAGCAGTGCTAAGTTGGCAAAGATATACATGACCAGAATTGTGTGTTTGCACGGAGTTCCGAGGAGTATCGTACCAGATAGAGGAACCCAATTTACCTCAAAGTTTTGGAATCAGTTGCATGAAACTTTGGGAACCAGGCTAGAATTCAAGACAGCTTTTCACCCACGTATGATGGATGATCGAGAGAGTCAATCAGATTTTGGAGGATATGCTAAGAGCTTGTGCACTAGATTATGGATCTAGTTGGGACGATAACTTGCCGATGTGGAGTTTTCAGATAACAACAGCTTATCAAACCAGCTTGAAGATGGCACCTTTCCAAGCCTTATATGGAAGAAGGTGCAGAACACCGTTGTCATGTGACGAGGTTGGAGACCGTCAGTTGTTTGGGCCAGATTTGATTAAGGAGTCTGAACAGAAAGTTAAGTTGATTCGCGACAGGCTCAAGGTAGCCCAGTCCAGACAGAAGACCTATGCGGATTCAAAATGCAAGGCGATAGAATATGAAGTTGGAGACAAAGTTTATCTTAGAGTGTCCCCACTTCGAGGAGTTAAGCGTTTTGGAGTTAAAGGAAAATTAGCACCACGTTTCGTTGGACCTTATAAGATCTTGCAACGCATGGGAGAAGTTGCTTATAAGTTGGAATTACGAGAAGGACTGTCAGGAGTTCATGACGTATTCCATGTTTCTCAGCTGAAGAAATGTCACGCCGAGATGGCGGAGGTACCGCTAAGAGATACAGTGCCACTTGAAACAATCTAGTTGAAGGATGATTTAACATATGAGGAGAAACCAACAAGATTCTCGAATATGCCAAAGAGGTTACTCGCAGCAAGGTTATCAAGTTTTGCAAAGTTCAAGGAGCCACCACAAGGAGGATGAAGCCACCCGAGAGAGAAGAAGATTTGCTCAAAGATCACCTCACCTATTTTCTAGTTAACCCGAATCTCGAGGGCTAGATTCATCTTAAGGGGTAGGTTTGTAACATCCCAAATTTTCAATTTGGAATGTTATACATTAGATCATCATGCAGCACATATTTTCTTGCATTTTGTTGATCCTAGAAATTTCACGCAACTCAAGGACCCACGGAGAGAGTTGGAGATTTCGAAATTTTCATATTTGAGTTCTATCAAGTTTTGAAAAGAGGATCATTTGGTTTTATTTATTTTATCTTCAAATATTTTTCCAATATCAAAAATATGAGAGGGAATAATATGACTTTCCCAAAATTTAGGAAAAATGAAGAGTTAATAAATAAATCAAATTTTGGATTTTTCTCGGAGTTTATTTGCCTTAGGAAAAAATGTGTATTTTAAAAAATTGCATTTTAGGCCCGAGTAAAAGTTCATTTTGTTCGGATCATTTTTAGGAGTCGGGAAAATTTACTTTATTAATTTTGGAGTTCGTTTAGATTTTCTTTTTCTCAGATTTTTTCTCAGTATAAACCGATGAAAAAAACTGCATGGCGATTAGGCTAAAGGCCCACCCGAGCCGAGCCACAAGGCCACACAAGGCTTAGGGCCAAGGCCAGGAGCCAGGAACCGCTTTGGTTTTTTTCTTTAGCAAATCCTAGTAGGATTTGGACCTGCTTGCTTATTCCGCTTTTGTTCCTAGGATTCCTAATCCTAGTCTAATTCTTGTCCCCTACTCCAAGCAAAACCTCCCTCCCCAATATAAATACCCAAGCACCCTCTAAACATCAAACCCAAACCCTCCTCACCGCAACAGAAGCGCAAAGACCACCACTGGCCGCCTACGCCGCCGCCCTCACTGGCGCCGCCACCGCCGCCGCCAAGTGCCGCCCGCGCCGCCACGCCCGCCGCCACGAGTCCTCGCCTCTTCGAGGTAGTAGCCTCGCCCGCCACCTATTCCTCGTTCAGTTTTTCTCAGAACCGCTCTGGTTTCTAGATCGGTTTTCGTTTTGTTTTTTTCCAAACCCTAGATCGGTTTTTTTCGCCAATTTTTCTTTCCGGTTTTGTTTAGCGAAGCGTCACGGATCGCTCGCCTCAACGTAACATGATCACCGTTAGTTTTGGTTAACGAACCTCCGCTCGCTTGATCGTTCGTGTTTTTTTTAATCGGATTTATTCCGCTATTTTCCGATAGCGATTTCAGATCCGATCTTCTTTCTAGTTTATCATCTCGCCGCTTATCGGAATCAGTGATTCAAGCGCCGAGTTTCGCTTTCAAACCGCCGTTCCGACTAATCGACTTGAACCAAGTTTTGCTACTGTAAAATTTGACCTAGTTTCAAATTGCTAGAACCGAGTTGTTTTCTCTCGCCGCTTGATTTTTGTTGCTTTATTCGATTCGATTCTTTTGCAACGAGGGTTCTTAAGTTGGACTTTCGGTTCGATCTTTCATTCGAGTTTTACCTGCATTAGATGAGTACTTATTGTATGCTTGTTGTTTGTCTCGCGATAGATCACCCGGAGGCGCCGCTTGTTACTTCAATCTCTTGGTTTCATGGATCATCGCAAGGCAAGTAACACTTGATCATACTTTTCTACTACCCAGTTTTTATGCATTAGATCAATCCTCAAACATTGCATGATTAGGATCTAATTAAATTGTGGGATGGGAAGTAGATGAGGTAGTACCTATTACCTGTTTTTACTTATGAAACCTTTGGGAGTTACTTTACGTTTGCTTACTATGCCATGCTATGCTAGTAGACGTGGATTGGGTGAGTGAATATCCATGACAGATGTGAGATTGTTAATTAATGGCTTATCTAAGGTGGCAACTTACATACACATCTGGGTGGATTGAGGCACCTGGAGTTACCAGGACTTGCCTGTTTTTTTGGAAACGGCGCCAGACCTGGGAAAACGAGAGGCAAGTGGCAAATAATGTAAATTGCAAGGAGATGAGATTTGTGATTAGGAACCTGGTTGATGTTGAAGATCCTCCCCAGCAACGGCGCCAAAAATTCCTTTTGATGTCTGCTAGAACTACGTCGGTATTTCCCCAATGAGGAAGGGATGATGTATTATAGCGACGGTAGGTATTTCCGAGTGATGAGACCAAGGTTATTGAACTAGTAGGACAAACCTCCTCACACCACGTAAACAACATCTCGCACATGAATAACAAATACTCACAACCCGACGTGTTAAAGGGTTGTCAATCCTTCCGGTATGATGCCTCAAGATAGGCAAATAACATGAGGTAAAAGTGGTAGATAAGATAAATAGATCGCAGAACAAATAAATTGAAGCAAGGTATTTTTGTATTTTTGGTTTAATAGATCTGAAAATAAATTCAAGGAAAATAGATCGCAAAGGAAATATGATGAAAAGAGACCCGGGGCCATAGGTTTCACTAGTGGCTTCTCTCGAGAAAAGTAGCAAACTGTGGGAAAACAATTCTTGTTGGGCAATTGATAGAACTTCAAATAATCATGACAATATCCATGCAATGATCATTATATAGGCATCACATCCAAGATTAGTAGACCGACTCTGCAGGCATCTACTACTATTACTCCATAGCAGTGCTAAGTTGGCAAAGATATACATGACCAGAATTGTGTGTTTGCGGAGTTCGAGGAGTATCGTGCGGATAGAGGAACCCAATTTACCTCAAAGTTTTGGAATCGGTTGCATGAAACTTTGGGAACCGAGCTAAATTGATACAGCTTTTCACCCGAGACGGATGGCCGGTGAGAGAGTCAATCAGATTTTGGAGGATATGCTAAGAGCTTGTGCACTAGATTATGGATCTAGTTGGGACGATAACTTGCCGTATGTGGAGTTTTCGTATAACAACAGTTATCAAACCAGCTTGAAGATGGCACCTTTCGAAGCCTTATATGGAAGAAGGTGCAGAACACCGTTGTCATGTGACGAGGTTGGAGACCGTCAGTTGTTTGGGCCAGATTTGATTAAGAGTGCGAGCGAAGTTAAGTTGATTAGCGACAGGCTCAAGGTAGCCAGTCGAGACGAGAAGACCTATCTTGATTCAAAATGCAAAGCGATAGAATATGAAGTTGGAGACAAAGTTTATCTTAGAGTGTCCCCACTTCGAGGAGTTAAGCGTTTTGGAGTTAAAGGAAAATTAGCACCACGTTTCGTTGGACCTTATAAGATCTTGCAACGCATGGGAGAAGTTGCTTATAAGTTGGAATTACGAGAAGGACTGTCAGGAGTTCATGACGTATTCCATGTTTCTCAGCTGAAGAAATGTCACGCCGAGATGGCGGAGGTACCGCTAAGAGATACAGTGCCACTTGAAACAATCTAGTTGAAGGATGATTTAACATATGAGGAGAAACCAGTCAAGATTCTCGAATATGCCAGCAGGGTTACTCGCAGCAAGGTTATCAAGTTTTGCAAAGTTCAGTGGAGCCACCACAAGGAGGATGAAGCCACCTGGGAGAGAGAAGAAGATTTGCTCAAAGATCACCCTCACCTATTTTCTAGCCAACCCGAATCTCGAGGGCGAGATTCATCTTAAGGGGGGTAGGTTTGTAACATCCCAAATTTTCAATTTGGAATGTTATACATTAGATCATCATGCAGCACATATTTTCTTGCATTTTGTTGATCCTAGAAATTTCACGCAACTCAAGGACCCACGGAGAGAGTTGGAGATTTCGAAATTTTCATATTTGAGTTCTATCAAGTTTTGAAAAGAGGATCATTTGGTTTTATTTATTTTATCTTCAAATATTTTTCCAATATCAAAAATATGAGAGGGAATAATATGACTTTCCCAAAATTTAGGAAAAATGAAGAGTTAATAAATAAATCAAATTTTGGATTTTTCTCGGAGTTTATTTGCCTTAGGAAAAAATGTGTATTTTAAAAAATTGCATTTTAGGCCCGAGTAAAAGTTCATTTTGTTCGGATCATTTTTAGGAGTCGGGGAAAATTTACTTTATTAATTTTGGAGTTCGTTTAGATTTTCTTTTCTGTATTTTTCTGCGTGCGAAACCGATTTAAAAAAAAAACCGCAGCGCGACTAGGCCAAAGGCCCAGCCGGCCGAGCCACCCAGCGCTTGCGCCCTAGGCAGCAGCGCTAGGGCCGCCAGCGCCCGAAACCCAGGAACCGCTTTGGTTTCCTTTTCTTTAGCAAATCCTAGTAGGATTTGGACCCGTTTCGTTTATTCCGTTTTGTTCCTAGGATTCCTAATCCTAGTCTAATTCTTGTCCCCTACTCCAAGCAAAACCCTCCCCCTTCCCAATATAAATACCCAAGCACCCCCCCTCTAAACATCAAACCCAAACCCCTCCTCACAACAACAGCAAGTAACACCACCACCACCAGCGCCGCCTCCTGCCGCGCCGCCGCCGCCCCTCACCAGCGCCGCCACCGCCGCCGCCAAGTGCCGCCCGCCGCCCCCGCCCGCCGCCGGAGCCCCTCGCCTCTTCGAGGTAGTAGCCCCGCGCCGCGTCACCTATTCCCTCGGTTCAGTTTTTCTCGTAAACCGTTCTGGTTTTCTAGATCGGTTTTCGTTTCGGTTTTCTTTTCCGAAACCCTAGATCGGTTTTTCTCGCCAATTTTTCTTTCCGGTTTTGTTTAGCGAGCGTTCGCCGGACCGTTCGTCTCAACGAACATGATCACCGGTTAGCCTTGGTTAACGAACCTCCGTTCGTTTGACTGTTCGTTGTTTTCTTTTTAATCGGATTTATTCCGCTATTTTCCTGATAGCGATTTCAGATCCGATCTTCTTTCTAGTTTATCATCTCGCTCGTTTATCGGAATCAGGTGATTCAAGCGCCTGGAGTTTCGTTTCGAAACCGCCGTTCCGACTAATCGACTTGAACCAAGTTTTGCTACTGTAAAATTTGACCTAGTTTCAAATTGCTAGAACCGAGTTGTTTTCTCTCGCCGTTTGATTTTTGTTGCTTTATTCGATTCGATTCTTTTGCAACGAGGGTTCTTAAGTTGGACTTTCTGGTTCGATCTTTCATTCGAGTTTTACCTGTGCATTAGATGAGTACTTATTGTATGCTTGTTGTTTGTCTGCGATAGATCACCAGAGTCGCGCTTGTTACTTGAATCTCTTGGTTTCGCGGATCATCGACAAGGCAAGTAACACTTGATCATACTTTTCTACTACCCGCTTTTTATGCATTAGATCAATCCTCAAACATTGCATGATTAGGATCTAATTAAATTGTGGGATGGGAAGTAGATGAGGTAGTACCTATTACTGTTTTACTTATGAAACCTTTGGGAGTTACTTCTCGTTTGCTTACTATGCCATGCTATGCTAGTAGGCGTGGATTGGGTGAGTGAATATCCATGACAGATGTGAGATTGTTAATTAATGGCTTATCTAAGGTGGCAACTTACATACACATCTGGGTGGATTGAGGCACTGAGTTACCGAGACTTGCTGTTTTTTTGGAAGCGGCGCGGACACAGGAAAGCGAGAGGCAAGTGGCAAATAATGTAAATTGCAAGGAGATGAGATTTGTGATTAGGAACCTGGTTGATGTTGAAGATCCTCCCCAGCAACGGCGCCAAAAATTCCTTTTGATGTCTGCTAGAACTACGTCGGTATTTCCCCAATGAGGAAGGGATGATGTATTATAGCGACGGTAGGTATTTCCCTGAGTGATGAGACCAAGGTTATTGAACTAGTAGGACAAACCTCCTCACACCACGTAAACAACATCTGCACATGAATAACAAATACTCACAACCCGACGTGTTAAAGGGGTTGTCAATCCCTTCCGGGTATGATGCCTCAAGATAGGCAAATAACATGAGGTAAAAGTGGTAGATAAGATAAATAGATCGCGTAACAAATAAATTGAAGCAAGGTATTTTTGTATTTTTGGTTTAATAGATCTGAAAATAAATTCAAGGGAAAATAGATCGCAAAGGGAAATATGATGAAAAGAGACCCGGGGGCCATAGGTTTCACTAGTGGCTTCTCTCGAGAAAAGTAGCAAACTGTGGGAAAACAATTACTGTTGGGCAATTGATAGAACTTCAAATAATCATGACAATATCCATGCAATGATCATTATATAGGCATCACATCCAAGATTAGTAGACCGACTCCTGCGTGCATCTACTACTATTACTCCACACATCGACCGCTATCCAGCATGCATCTAGTGTATTAAGTTCATGGGAAAACGGAGTAATGCAATAAGAATGATGACATGATGTAGACGAGATCCATTTATCTATTTCGGATTTATAGATCCCATCTTGTTATCCTTCGTAGCAACAATGCATACGTGTTGGTTCCCCTTCTGTCATTGGGATCAAGCACCATAAGATCAAGCCCACTACAAAGCACCTCTTCCCATTGCAAGATAAACAGATCAAGTTGGCCAAACAAAACCCAAATATCGGAGAAGAAATATGAGGCTATAAGAAATCATGCATATAAGATATCAAAGAAGACTCAAATAACTTTCATGGGTAAAAATATAGATCTGATCATAAACTCAAAGTTCATCAGATCCCAACAAACACACCACAAAAAGACTTACATCATATGGATATCCAAGAGACCATTGTATTGATAATCAAGAGAGAGAGAGAGAGAGGAAGCCATCTAGCTACTAACTACGGACCCATAGGTCTACAAAGAACTACTCAAGCATCATAGGAGAGGCACCAATGGAAGTCGTGAACCCCTCCATGATGGTGTCTAGATTGGATCTGGTGGTTCTGGACTCTGCAGAGGCTTGAATTGATTTTCGTCGACTCCCCTAGGGTTTCTGGAATATGGGGGTATCTATAGAGCGTAGATGCGGTTCAGGGGGCACCTGAGGTGGGCAACACCCGCCAGGGCGTGCCTGGGCCTCCTGGCGCACCCTGGTGGGTGCTGCTCCCCTCGAGCAGGCCCCCCAGGTGCTTGCTTGGTCCACTGGCTTTCTTCTGGCCCAAAATAAATCCTCCAGGAGTTTCGTTGTGTTTGGACTCTGTTTGATACTGATTTCCTGCAATGTAAAAAACATGCAGAAAACAACAACTGGCACTGGGCACTATGTCAATAGGTTGGTACCAAAAAATGATATAAAATGATTGTAAAACATCCAAGAATGATAATATAGCAGCATGGAACAATAGAAAATTATAGATATGTTGGAGACGTATCAGTATGGCGTGGACGACCTCTGGTGCAAGTACGACGCAGACGGCCTCTGCCCACTCCTCGAGAGGAATGGGGGTAATGACGGGACATGTACCCAACGCCCCATTGATAGCAGGCAAGCACTGATGGATCCGCTCTTGCTGTGCGGCGTGCCATGCCTCTAGCTTTACGGCGTTCCAACGGTCTCGCTGTGCGACGATCTGCAGCCTATTGTCGTGGACGTGCCTAGATTGCTCCATGACGCACCATCGATCATGTTGTGCGGCGAGCTGCAGCCTCTCGGTGCGGACATGCCTATTTTGATCCGCGGCACTGAAGTGCCATGTGCCAAGGGTCTGATCAACTCTGGTGATTATGCGCATCACAACGTCGTCCATCGCATTTTTAGGAAGCGCCTCGGCCTCGACGGGTTGTGCCGCCTTCTCGTTTTCCTCATAGAGGAGGTTGATGGCAGAGGCGGCGCTTTGGTGGGCTGGCATGCTTGGAAAAGGTGGATGTGCTACATGTTGTGCTTGTTGCCTCCGTGCATCGCGCGCCGCCTAGGTTTATGCGCAATATCGCTAGGTGGCGGCAGGAAACCGATGAGGAAATGGCGGGAAATGGTGGCGTGTTCATAAAATGCCATCACTTAATGGAAACTTAGCATAGAAGGAAGCTTAGCATAGAAGGAACATCGAGCTAGCATGACGTGTGAGGGCACATTGCTCGCCCAAGGCTATGATCCATATACTTGTGTGCCCAACAGAGCACACTATCCACAGTAAAGAATAGTGTTCCATTTATCCTAGTAGAGTAGTGGCGGCAAGCGTCACAAGAAAAAGATGATGATCAGATGACCACTTATCCTAGTTAATTATGCATGTAATAGTTTACTTTGGTGTGTGGAAATGTCTTGTCTGTACTAGCCACCTATGTAATTGGATGATTGCTGCGTATCACACACATCTTGTTTACACGAAATATTTCTGTTCTCTTGGCTCAACACAAACAGTTTATCGGAAGAACTGTATGCCCTCCATTTCACACAACTTAATCTGGCTGAACCATTTCTATTGCATTGCCTAATAAAAAACAGTTCATCCGAGTGAACTGTATGCCGTATATGGCACACACCTTGATTTGGCTGACGGTTTCTTTTGTGTTGCCTAATCACAAACAGTTCATCCAAATGAGCTGTATGTCGTATATCACACACACCTATATTTGGCTGCCCGTTTCTTTTGTTCCACCTCATCACAAACAGTTTATACGAGCGAACTGTATGCCGTATATCGCACATGCCGTCATCTGGTTTCCCATTTCTGTTGTTCCGCCTCATCGCAAACAGTTCATTTAACTGAACCATATGCCCCGCATCACACACGCAGCTAAAATCTGAACCGTGTTTGATGTATCCGCCATCACAAACGTTTTGCACCTTTTTGACGGCCTTTTTACATCACTGTTCGCAATTAATGCATCGCACACAGTTTCGTCGAAGGGTCTCTTATTGTATTGTCGCGTTAGCAGCATCCTGCAGTAGTGATATAAAGATATAGTGAATGGACTATATGGCGATATAATGTTACTATAAAATGGACTATATGTGCATATAGTGTTACCATTAATATACCATAATAATTACATAGGAAATACTAGATATTACTAGTTTAAGGAGTGTATAATGTCAGGGGAACATGGAGGCGGTTGAGTGGTGCCTATGTGTAGGATCGAAAGTATGTCTAGAGGGGGGTGATTAGACTAGTTGACCAAATAAAAATCTAGCGTTTTTCCAATTTTAATTCTTGGCAGATTTTAGCAACTTAGCACAAGTCAAGAAATCAACCTACACATGCAATTCTAAGAGTATAGCAGCGGAATGTAAATAATTGCATATGAAGGTAAATGGGAGGAGTTTGGATGGAGCAAACACAATGTGGACACAGAGATTTTTGGCGTGGTTCCGATAGGTGGTGCTATCGTACATCCAAGTTGATGGAGACTTCAACCCACGAAGGAGTAGCAGTTCTTGTGAGCCAGCAGAGGCTCCACCCACGAAGGGTCCACGAAGAAGCAACCTTGTCTATCCCACCATGGCCATCGCCCACGAAGGACTTGCCTCACTTGGGTAGATCTTCACGAAGTAGGCGATCTCCTTGCCATTACAAACTCCTTGGTTCAACTCCACAATTTCGACGGAGGCTCCCAAGTGACACCTAACCAATCTAGGAGACACCACTATCCAAAAGGTAGTAGACGGTGTGTTGATGATGAACTCCTTGCTCTTGTGCTTCAAATGATAGTCTCCCCAACACTCAACTCTCTCACATAGATTTGGCTATGGTGGAGAGATGGTTTGAGTGGAAAGCAACTTGGGGAAGGCTAGAGATCAAGATTCTTGTGGTTGGATTGGAATGTCTTGGTCTCTACACATGAGTAGGTGGTTCTCTCTCAGAAAATGAGTAGTGGAAGTGTACGTACATTCTGATGGCTCTCTCACTAACGGAGAAGGGGGTGGAGGGTTATATATAGCCTCCACACAAAATCGAACTGTTACATACAATTTACCAAAGTCGATGAGACCGAAGAGTGAAACTCGGTGAGACCAACTTGGTTAAAAATGTGAACGTTAGGCTTTTCGGTGGGACCGACAACATCAACTTGGTGAGACCGATGCGCTAGGGTTAGGGCAAAATCTCATCTCGGTGAGATCGATCACATTAACTCAGTGAGACCGATTTCAGTAATAAGCAAACAAAGACTTAGGGAGGCAAACTTGCTGGGACCGATCACTCATTTTGGTGAGAGCAAAACGTTGCGAAGAGGAAATAGAGAGTTTGCATTACGATCTCGGTGGGACTGATCGCTCATCTCGGTTAGACTGAAATGTTATGAAGGGAAATAGAGAGTTTGCAATCCCTTCTCGATGCGACCGAGATCCCTATGAGTAAGACCGAACTGATTAGGGTTTGTGGATATGGCTATGTCAAGTGAACTCGGTGACGTCGGATAGATCAAATCATTGGGGCTGAGTTTGACTTTTGGTTTAGGACAGACGTGGAAATGAGAAAGTGGTTGAGGGTTTTTGGAGCATATCACTAAGCATTTTGAGCAAGCAAGCCATTAAGTAACATCTCATCCCCTTTCAATAGTATTGGCTTTTCCTATGGACTCAATGTGATCTTGGATCACTAAAATGAAAATGTAGAGTCTTGAGCTATTGCCAATATGTGTTCTTAGCACTTTGAGGGGTCCACATCGCTAGTCCATGCCATACCAACCATTGAACTTTCTGAAATATTGATCTTGAAAGATTATTAGTTCAATGAGCTATATGTTGTTATGAATTACCAAAACCACCCGGGGGTTAGTTGCACTTTCAATCTCCCCTTTTTTGGTAATTGATGACAACATATAGATCAAAGCTTCGACAAATGATAATATAACTGAAGTACATCGTCGCTTTAAAAAGTATGTGATAACACTACTAGGAAAAGGGCTATAGCTAATATGGACATTAATGGCGCACCACATATGTGGTGCACCACTGCTATATAGCAGTGGCACACCATGTGTAGGTATGCCATTAGTGTCCATATTACTAATGGCGCACCACACCCACGGTGCGCCACTACTAACAATTGTTTTTCCAAAAGTAGTAATGGCGCACCAGGGCATAGTGCGCCATTACTAATTTTAACTAGTAATGGGGCAACACACACTCTGTGCGCCACTACTAACAAATTAGTTTTTACTTTTTTTCAAAACTAGTAATGGCGCACCGTGGTTGTGGTGCGCCATTACTAGTTCAAACTAGTAATGATGCACCACAACCATGGTGCGCCACTACTAACAATTTGTTTTTTTGCAAAACTAGTAATGGAGCACCACGTAACAGGTGCGCCATTAGTAACCAGGGTGCCGGACTCCCTGCCGGACTCCCTGCCGGACTCCGAACCTCCCGCGCCCCTTCCAATCAAATCTGATTGGGCGCCGGTCATGGAGTTCACCGCCGCGGACATCTTCCAACACTCGCCCTTTGGCGACATCCTAAATTCGCTAAAACATCTCTCGCTATCCGGAGAGACCTGGCCGGATCATGGCTAGGATGGTTGGGATGCGGACGACGAAGAAATTCAAAGCCCACCCACCACCCACTTTGTAGCCACTGTCGATTATCTAACAGACATGCTAGACTATGACTCCGAAGACATTGACGGTATGGACGACGATGCCGGAGGCGATCAAGAACCAGCGCCTACTGAGGTATAATGGAAGACCACCCAACACATAGCGTATACATGGTGGATACCCCAAAAGGAAGCGATACGAGGACCAGCGGGGCGCGGCAAAGATAATCCCGCGATAAACAACCAAAGCGGCAGCGTGAAGCGCGCCGCCCTAAGTCCCGCCTCAACAACAACAGCGCTCCTCATGACCAAGCAATAGAGCAGGGCAAAACAGTGGACGACGAACATGCGGACAAGCAACCGTCCGAACAGGACGAATCGGATAATCAATCCATGCCCGACGAAACCAACAGTCCAGTCGACCTCACACCGGACACACCGCCGGAGAGAAAAAACCTTCGGAAAAGACTCGTCGCCACAACAAGAAGTTTGAAGAAGGAAAAACGGAAGCTCAAAACAGCGGAAGATATACTCAGAATGAGGTGGAGCAAAGTGCTCAAAACCGCAGACAAATTCGGCAATGGCCATCAATCAAAGAGCTACCCGAAGCGCAATCTACTGCCAGAATTTGACGAGGAGGTCATAGAGCCCCCACAGTCAAAAAACAAAGAGGCCGCCTGGTCGGATAGACGACCAGATGACAAGTCAAAATCTAAAAGCGGCGCCGCACACAGGCCGACTAATGACCCTGGAAAAACAGATGGCCCAGCCAGGTCCATTTACGGGCCAAAGAAGAGGGCCCCAGGAAGCAACACAACACGCCAAGTGTCCGAAGACAGCGGTACACCCAAATACAGGGGTACCGCACACCCACTATGTTTCACCAATGAGGTGCTGGATCATGAATTCCCAGCAGGGTTTAAACCCATAAACATGGAGGCCTACGACGGAACAACAGACCACAGATGCGGATAGAGGATTATATACTACACATACACATGGCTAGAGGAGGCGATCTCACGCCATAAAATATTTACCCTCAAGCTCAAAGGGCCAGCCGTCATTGGGTCAAAAGCCTCCCGAGAAAACTCTGTTGGAAGTTGGGAAGAGCTTGAGGGCGCGTTTAGAGCAAATTTTCAAGGGACTTATGTCCGCCCTCGATCGAGATGATTTAAGTCATATAACTCAACAGCTCGGAGAGTCGGACGCATAATTCTGGAACGGTTCCTTACTAAAAAGAACCAAATAGTCATTGTCCGGACGCCGAGGCCTTAGCAGCTTTTAAACACAACGTCCGAGGGCGAATGGCTCGCCGAGCACCTCGGCCAAGAGAAGCCGAGGACAATGTCGCGCTAACAAGCCTCATGACCGCTTTTGTGCGGGGAAGATAGCTGGCTGGCAAGATGCAGCACCAGCGATCCAAGTACATCGAGATCAGAGATGGAAGCGAAAAATCACGGCGCAAAAAGATCAGCGCGAATAAAGAAAAGCCCAAAGAACACGGCGGTCGGCGCCGGATTCAAAACTTCATGACCAAACAACAAAACACTGCCTCTTCGGACAACGGTGATGAGCTATCAACAAACAAAATCTTGGGTCGGATATGTCAAATCCACAGTACCCGGAAGGCACGCAAACCACACCCACCGAGATTGTTGGGTTTTCAAACAGTCCGGCCGATTAAGCGCCGAACACAAGGGCTCCTCGCATCGGCGAGGATGATGATAAATCCACCAGCGAGCACGGAAAACAAAAGACTTTCCCACAAGAAGTCAAAGCGGTAAACTCACTTCATGTGATAATCACGGAGAAATGTGGCACCCGCTAAGATGGGTCCCTTACGGTCCACCCCATGAGCGTCGAGATGGGATGTCAAAACCAATAACTTTTGACCACATGGATTATTCGAAGTGTCAGGAATGCAGGATGGACTGCTCGATATTGGATCCTATAATCGACGGACTAAAATTTACACAAGTCACGATGGGCGGAGGCAGCGATCTAAACCTGCTATATCCAAACACAATCCGCAAGTTGGGGATAGACCGTACTAAAATTCGACATAGCCACACTTCCTTTAAAGGAGTGGCGCCAGCCCTTCGCCAAATGCGAGCTCCTTATTACTAGAAGTTGTGTTGGTCCTTGAACAACTTCCGGCGAAAAATTAATCTTTCATGTCGCCCCATTCAAAAGTAGCTATCAAGCACTATTGGGACGTGAAGCTTTTGTCGCTTCAACGCCATACCACCTTCGCGTCTCTTACACTTAAAATGCCGGTCTCGTGGCATCATTTCATTACAAGGGTCATTTAAAGACCCGGACACGGCTAAACGAGTCCGGCATAAATAAACTAGGGGCTCCTAGCCGCACACCCCTTCACAAGGGATGTGCATTTAAGCAACAACGAGCTCATATAGACTCGCTTTACATATTTATTAATATTTTTCATATACCTTTTTATGCACGATTTCCTTTCAAACTAAGTTCCTCTCTTTTCTGAGATGAACAACGTGCACACCGTCGAGGATAACGGCTGCGCGGAGACACAGTAGCAGACATGCGGTAGGGACCCGTCGCAAGATTCTTTTGATTAAGACCTGCGTAGCGTTTTTTCTGTCTCTTGTTGTTATAATCCCTGGTTTCTCATTATGACCAGAGTGGAGCTGATGTTTTGGCATCGGCGCGTCGAGGACCTTGCCGTGCACGGATACTAGGGGCTTAGGGTATTGTTTCGCCCATCATTATAAAGACCGAACACCTTAGGGAGTGTTCGGCGTCTCGAGTTAGGCCTTATATGCATCAGCTCCGAATCATGTCTTTGGTCAAATGTTGGGTTTGCCCGGCTCCTGTGTTTTGCTGCCTTATGTTCCGTATCATCGGCTAACGCGGCACCAGGAGAACTACTGCAATTGTGCCCCAGTTCGGCTGGGCGAAGCACCTTAGTAGAGAAAGCCGAAAACTGATTGTCATGATACAGCGAGAGACTGGTCAACCACTTGATCGACCACCGGAATGTTTAGAATTCCCCCACTTTGACAAAGGACCGTTTCCCGGTCAGGCACACACGCGCCACGAATTCGGAGAGCGCGGTTCCCCCAGGGGCTACATCGTAGCCCCATCCTCGAACTCCAATGGCTAAGTGAAAGTGATAAAGCATTATAGTCCGGTTGCCTTGTTTGATACGCTACCACCTCCTCAACAGGACCGAGACGTCGGATTAAGAGTCTGGTCGCTATTTTGCGAACACCCCGCACCTTGTGCGTGGGGCTGAAACCAAAGACTGCCATCTTTCGGGTTATACACACGTATACACAAGCGGCCGCATAGGAGATATTTTAATACTTGGAACGCACAAGTATAAAAAGCGATTACATCATAACCATTGTTTTACAAAATACAACATTCATTTGAACCTGACATTTTTCGAGCACTGTGACTCTATTACACGAGCACCACACATAACTTCCCCAAAATAGTGCTCGGCGGGTAACCGGCTTTCATACGAACCCGAGGATGCAACAGCGGTGGCATCCATCTTCGTCCAATGTGTCTTCACACGGGCAAGGGCCATCCGCGCACCTTCTATGCAGGCCGACTGCTTCATCTCCTTGATATGCGGCACCGCCCAAGAAATTGCTGCAATAAGCCAAAATAGCTCGTCGCCTTGGGCCTCTCTGGCCAGACATGAGTCACGATATCCGTCATGGCAGGTTCGGACAACCTGTTCAGCTCAGCCCATTCGGCCAACCGATCGGTCAGCGGAAGTGAACGATCCGGACTATGGAATTGAGACCAAAATAGCTCTTCCGTCTTGTGATCCTTCCGACTCGGAAGTGCTGGCGGCATCCGCCGCACTTGCCGCTAAGTCCATATATGGATCCTCCGGACCCACAGCTGGCCAAGCTGGGCATAATTGGATCCGTCGGCGGCGGCGCAGAGCGAAAAGGCTTGCCAGCCACAATATCTCCGGCTTGACGCAGTTCCTCCTTCATATCCCACATTGCAGAACAGGCATCCTTGGCCTCGGCGGTGGCCTTCCCCAGGTCTTCCCGCTCCGATAGGCGCTCCTTTTCAAGAGCCTCATTGCGGTCAGTAGCATCCTTCAATTTTACGGCCAATTCGGCCATCTCTTCCCTGCTTCGGCAGTGTGCAGCCCTTTCGGCTTCTAACTCTTCGGCCTCCCTCGAGGCAGCCGCATCACTCCTTCTGGCTTGCACCTTGGCTTGAGTAAGTTCTGCCCGAAGGCTCTCCACAGCAGCAGCACCATCTGCGTCAAGCATAAATATTGTAAGAGGTGGGCTTTGACTCGTTTAAACAGGTGACTGCGGAGAGACAACTTACCTTGCCACTCGTCAAGTCGCTTGTTGACTAGCGTGATGTTCGCATCCGCCACATCGAGCTGCCGCATTAATTCGGCAACTCCATCAGTCCGGCTAGCCCCCGGACTATCCGCCACCTGCATAGGAAAGGCGACACTCAATACCTACGATTTTGATCCTCGGCACGCTATCGCCTTCGACAACCTACCGAGTCTTAGGGGCTACTATCTATACAGGGCGCACTTTCATGTGCAAGACTGTCAAAAAGGCGCGTCGTTTTTACGTACCTCAAACCCCGCCAGCAAACTTCTGACGGCATTATGCAATCCGCTTTCGGCGGACGAAATCCTTCCTATCACCATGCTCATCAATGCACGGTGATCTTCTGAGACAGACGCCCTCTCGCAGATCCTTCAGCTCCCCCGGCCGAACACTAGTCGGCGCCAAACTCTTCGGCTCTGCCGGGCTCGGGGACACCCTCCGTGAAGACACTTCAGGCTCGTCCGCCCCATCTGACGGTGCAGCAGACGGAGGCGTCTCGCTCTCCATCATCTCTGGACGAAGATCCCCCGAAGACGAGCTCATCTGGGAAGGTCACAGATCCGAACTACAAGGTAAAATTCTTATTAATAAACTCCCCTTTTTCTACTCACGGCTCGCTGGAGGGCTGAAAAGATTGTGCGACCGGGGCCTCCCCGGACGCAGGACCCTCCAGTGAAGATTTCTTCCCCCGCTTAGGGGCTTGGGCCTCCGGGTCTTCGGAGGCGTTCCTCTCCTCCCCCTAGAGGGAGGGATTCTCGATCCCCCCTTCTTCAAGCACCCCCTTGGGCGAGGTGATAGCTCCTCTATTCTCCCCTTCACCTTCTTCTGAAGGCGCGATCTCCAACATTCTGAGCAGCACGGGCTCCGGTGCGGTCTCTGGGAGGGGATTCGGACACCTTATCAGCTTTGCTTGCGCTACTCACTCATGATGAAGGATAACGGGTTAAGAGGCGAATTATAGAAAAGCAAACAAACGGTACGTCCGGACACTGAGCTGCTCACCTAAGTATCCAGGCGATTGCAGCTTAGGCCTGCATCCTCGGTCAATTCTGGACACGCCACCTGTGGTCCGAAGAACAACTTGTACATCTCCACGGGTGTCGTACCCATGAAGTGTTGGAGAATCTGTGGTCCCTCCGGACTGAACTCCCATAACCGGAGAGGACGGCGTTTGCAGGGCAGAAGACGCCTGATTAGCATGACCTGCATCACCACGACCAGATCGATCTCCCTTGCTTGGAGGTCTCGAATCCGGCCCTGCAATAGGGGCACGTCTTTTGACGGCCCCCAATTGAGCCCTTGGTTGACCCACGACACTAACCGTTGTGGAGGTCCCGGGCGGAATGAAGGCGGCGGCTTTTGCCTGCTGCCCTTTGGAGCGGTGATATAGAACCACTCCTGCTGCCACAATCCGAGCTCCTCTTGGAAGGAGCCCGCGGGCCATGGGGCATCGGTCCTCCTGCTTATGACCGCCCGCCAAGACTCTGCTTAGCGCCCCCAATCATCTTGGCTCTACATTGAAGGTCTTGACCATAGGCGAAGTGGAAGCGGCGAAGAAAGGCTAAACCACAGCGGAGGTGGGATCTGAAGGAGCGTACTCACCGGGCTCGGGGAGTGGGTATAGCCTGCCCTTGGGCGGGCAACCTGTGTGAAATCTCGTAAGACATGTACTTGGCCTCACGCAGCTTTATACGTCCTCCTCCGTCGGCATCCACCGGCCTGAAGGTCGAAGCGAACATTGTTGAAGGGCGAAGCACTCGAATCTGGGGCTCTGGGTGTTGGAACTTGGAGCAAGGAGAGGATTCGATGGAAGATTGAAGAAAAAAAGCGAGCCTTGGTCCTGTTATAAGAGGGGAATACAAAGAGCCGTCTCGTGACCGTTCGAGATTAAGCCGATAGAGGAGGTGTGGCGGCAGCGCGGTTGGGTTACCCGCCCGTATTGATGAGAATCCGGAATAAGGGGAACACGATCTCTGCCCGACAAGGCGTGCCAAGAAACCGCTTCGCTTCGCGCACCGAGGCGGTATAATAAAAACGATTCAAGTAAAGGCTTGGTAGTGGTGTGACGTCATCTTAGTAAAATAGGTCGTGATTGAGCTTGTGTACATTTTATTCTCTCTACGGTGGAATGTGGAATTTATTTTGCGAGCGGACACTATCTGGTTCATGATCTTCTCTGGATTATTTAAGGGAGGAACCGCCTTGCAATTCAAACATTATGCACGCCGGACTCATCGTCATTGAAGCGAGTTAGGGAGCTCTTGAGGAGTCTGGACTAGGGGTGTCCGGACAGCGGACTATCATCGTCGCCGGACTCCAAGACTCTGAAGATACAAGATTGAAGACTCCGTCCCGTGTCCGGATGGGACTTTCCTTGGCGTGGAAGGCAAGCTTGGCGTCTGGATATGTAGATCTCCTACCATTGTAACCGACTCTGTGTAACCCTAGCCCTCTCCGGTGTCTATATAAACCGGAAGGCTTTAGTCCGTAGGACATAACCTCCATTACAACAATCATACCATAGGCTAGCTTCTAGGGTTTAGCCTCCTTGATCTCGTGGTAGATCCACTCTTGTACTACCCATATCATCAATATTAATCAAGCAGGACGTAGGGTTTTAACTCCATCAAGAGGGCCCGAACCAGGGTAAAACATCGTGTCCCTCGTCTCGTGTTACCATCCGCCTAGACGCACAGTTCGGGACCCCCTACCCGAGATCCGCCGGTTTTGACACCGACACTCCCACTTTCAGTATGTATCCAGATTGAGACTTAGAGTCATCTGGATCGGTGTGAAAACTTGCACCGATGTAACTCTTTATGACGGGCTCTTTTATCACCTCCATAATCGAGAAATATATCCTTAGTCCTCACTAAGAATATTCTTGACCAATGTCCAGTGATCTACTCCTAGATCACTATTGTACTCCTTGCCAAATAAAGAGCAAGGTATACAATAGGTGCAGTACATAGCATAGCATACTTTATAGAACCTATGGTGAGGCATAGGGAATGACTTTTCATTCTCTTTCTATTTTCTGCCATGGTCGGGTCTTGAGTCTTACTCAACTTCACACCTTTGCATCACACGCAAGAACTCCTTCTTTGACTGTTCTATTTTGAACTATTTCAAAATTTTATCAAGGTATGTACTTATTGAAAAATCTTATCAAGCATCTTGATCTATCTATATAGATCTTGACGCTCAATGTGTAAGCAGCTTCACCGAGGTCTTTCATTGAAAAACTTTTGTTCAAGTACCCCTTTATGCTATCCAGAAATTCTATATCATTTCCGATCAACAATATGTCATCTACATATAGTATCAGAAATGCTCCAGAGCTCCCACTCACTTTCTTGTAAATACAGGCTTCACCGCAAGTCTATATAATACTATATGCTTTGATCAACTTATCAAAGCGTATATTCCAACTCTGAGATGCTTGCACCAGTCCATAGATGGATCGCTAGAGCTTGCACATTTCGTTAGCACCTTTAGGATTGACAAAACCTTCTGGTTGTATCATATACAACTCTTCTTTAATAAACCCATTAAGGAATGTAGTTTTGACATCCATTTGCCAAATTTCATAAAATGTGGCAATTGCTAACATGATTCAGACAGACTTTTAAGCATCGATACAAGTGAGAAAATCTCATTGTAGTCAACACCTTGAACTTTGTCAAAAACCTTTTTCGACAAGTCTACCTTTGTAGATAGTAACACTACTATCAGCGTCCATCTTCCTCTTGAAGATCCATTTATTTTCTATGGCTTGCCGATCATTGGGCAAGTCCACCAAAGTCCACACTTTGTTCTCATACATGGATCCCACCATTTTGCGGAATCTGGGCTCATCATCGCTTCCTCATAGTTCGTAGGTTCATCATGGTCTAGTAACATGATTTCCAAAATAGGATTACCGTACCACTCTGGTGCGGATCTTACTCTGGTAGACCTACGAAGTTTAGTAGAAACTTGATCCGAAGTTTCATGATCAATATCATTAGCTTCCTCACTAATTGGTGTAGGAATCACTGAAACTAATTTCAGTGATGAACTATTTTCCAATTCAGGATAAGGTACAATTACCTCATCAAGTTCTATTTTCCTCCCACTCACTTCTTTCGAGAGAAACTCCTTCTCTAGAAAGGATCCATTTTAAGCAACGAATATCTTGCCTTCGGATCTGTGATAGAAGGTGTACCCAACAGTTTCCTTTGGGTATTCTATGAAGACGTACTTCTCCGATTTGGGTTCGAGCTTATCAAGTTGAAAAACTTTTTTTTGTATAAGCATCGCAACTCCAAACTTTAAGAAACGACAGCTTAGGTTTACTACTAAACCATAGTTCATACGGTGTCGTCTCAACGGATTTAGATGGTGCCCTATTAAACGTGAATGCAGCTGTCTCTAATGCATAACCCCAAAACGATAGTGGTAAACCGATAAGAGATATCATAGATCGCACCATATCTAGTAAAGTACGATTACGACGTTCGGACACACCATTACATTGTGGTGTTCCATGTGGCATGAGTTTGTGAAACTATTCCACATTGTTTTAATTGAAGACCAAACTCGTAACTCAAATATTTGTCTCCGCGATCAACTCACAGAAACTTTTATTTTCTTGCTACGATGATTCTCCACTTCACTCTGAAATTCTTTGAACCTTTCAACTATTTCAGACTTATGTTTCATCAAGTAGATATACCCATATCTGCTCAAATCATCTTGTGAAGGTCAGAAAATACCGATACTTGCCACGAGCCTTCATACTCATTGGTACGCATACATCGGTATGTATTATTTCCAACAAGTCGATAGCTTCGTTCCATTGTTCGAAGAACGGAGTTTTAGTCATCTTACCCAAAAGGCACGGTTCGCAAGTATCAAATGATTCATAACCAAGTGATTCCAAAAATCCATCTTTATGGAGTTTCTTCATGCGCTTTACACCGATATGACCCAAACGGCAGTGCCACAAATAAGTTGCACTATCATTATTAACTTTGCATCTTTTGGCATCAATATTATGAATATGTGTATCACTATAATTGAGATCCAACAAACTATTTTCATTGGGTGTATGACCATCGAAGGTCTTATTCATGTAAACAGAATAACAATTATTCTCTAACTTTAAATGAATAACCGTATCGCAATAAACATGATCAAATCATATTCATGCTCAACGCAAATGCCAAATAACATTTATTTAGGTTTAACACTAATCCAGAAAGTATAGGGAGTGTGCGATGATGATCATATCAATCTTGGAACTACTTCCAACACTCATCGTCACTTCCCCTTCAACTAGTCTCCGTTTATTCTGTAACTCCTGTTTCGAATTACTAATCTTAGCAACCGAATAAGTAACAAATACTCAGGGGCTACTATAAACACTAGTAAGGCACACATCAAACACCTGTATATCAAATATACCCTTGTTCACTTTGCCACCCTTCTTATTCACCAAATATTTAGGGTATTTCCGCTTCCAGTGACCATTTCCTTTGTAGTGTAAGCACTCAGTTTCAGGCATTGGTCCAGCTTTGGTCTTCTTCACGGGAGTGACAACTTGTTTGCCATTCTACTTGAAGTTTCCCTTTCTTTCCTTTTCTTGAAACTAGTGGTCTTGTAAATGATCAACACTTGATGCTCTTTCTTGATTTCTACCTTCATCGATTTCAACGTCACGAAGAGCTCGGGAACCGTTTCCGTCATCCCTTGCATACTATGTTCATCACGAAGTTCTAGTAACTTAGTGATGGTGACTAGAGAATTCTGTCAATCACTATCTTATCTGGAAGATTAATTCCCACTTGATTCAAGCGATTTAAGTACCCAGACAATCTGAGCACATGCTCACTAGTTGAGTGATTCTCCTCCATCTTTTAGCTATAGAACTTGTTGGAGACTTCATATCTCTCAACTCGGGTATTTGCTTGAAATATTAACTTCAATTCCTGGAACATCTCATATGGTCCATGACGTTCAAAACATCTTTCAAGTCCCGATTCTAATCCGTTACGCATGGTGCACTAAACTATCAAGTAGTCATCATATTGAGCTAGACAAACGTTCATAACGTCTGCATCTGCTCCTGCAATAGGTTTGTCACCTAGCAGTGCATAAAGGACATAATTCTTCTGTGCAGCAATGAGGATAAACCTCAGATCACGGATCCAATCCGCATCATTGCTACTAACATCTTTCAACACAATTTTCTCTAGGAACATATCAAAATAAACATATGAAAGCAACAACGCAAGCTATTGATCTACAACATAATTTGCAAAATACTACCAGGACTAAGTTCATGATAAATTAAAGTTCAATTAATCATATTACTTAAGAACTCCCACTTAGACAGACATCTCTAGTCATCTAAGTGATCACGTGACCCAAATCAACTAAACCATGTCTGATCATCACGTGAGATGGAGTAGTTTCAATGGTGAACATCACTATGTTGATCATATCTACTCTATGATTCACGTTCGACCTTTCGGTCTCCGTGTTCGAGGCCATATCTGTATATGCTAGGCTCGTCACGTTTAACTGAGTATTCGCGTGTGCAACTGTTTTGCACCGTTGTATTTGAGCGTAGAGCCTATCACACCCGATCATCACGTGGTGTCTCGGCACGAAGAACTTTCGCATAGCGGTGCATACTCGGGGACAACACTTCTTGATAATTTAGTGAGAGATCATCTTAAAATGCTACGGTCGATCAAAGCAAGATAAGATGCATAAAGGATAAACATCACATGCAATCAATATAAGTGATATGATATGGCCATCATCATCTTGTGCTTGTGATCTCCATCTTCAAGCACCGTCGTTATCACCATCATCACCGGTAGCGACACCTTGATCTCCATCGTAGCATCATTGTCGTTCGCCATCTATTGCTTCTCGACTATCGCTACCGCTTAGTGATAAAGTAAAGCAATTACAGAAGCGTTTTCATTTCATACAATAAGCGACAACCATATGGCTCCTGCCGATTGCCGATAACCGGTTACAAAACATGATCATCTCATACAATAAAATATAGCATCATGTCTTGACCATATCACATCACAACATGCCCTGCAAAAACAAGTTAGGCGTCCTCTACTTTGTTGTTGCAAATTTTACGTGGCTGCTACGGGCTTAGCAAGAACCGTTCTTACCTCGCATCAAAACCACAGCGATAGTTCGTCAAGTTAGTGTTGTTTTAACCTTCGCAAGGACGGGCGTAGCCACACTTGATTCAGCTAAAGTGAGAGAGACATACACCGCCAGCCACCTTTAAGCACGAGTGCTCGTAGCGGTGAAACCAGTCTCACGTAAGCGTGACGCGTAATGTCGGTCGGGCGCTTCATCTCACAATACCGCCGAACCAAAGTATGACATGCTGGTAAGCAGTATGACTTGTATCGAACACAACTCACTTGTGTTCTACTCGTGCATATGACATCTACACATAACACCTGGCTCTAATACCACTGTTGGGGAACGTACTAATTTCAAAAAAATTCCTACGCACACGCAAGATCATGGTGATGGCATAGCAACGAGAGGGGAGAGTATTGTCCACGTACCCTCATAGACCGTAAGCGGAAGCGTTATGACAACGCGGTTGATGTAGTCGTACGTCTTCACGACCGACCGATCCAAGTACCGAACGTATGGCACCTCCGAGTTCAGCACACGTTCAGCTCGATGATGATCCCCGGGCTACGATCCAGCAAAGCGTCGGGGATGAGTTCCGTCAGCACGATGGCGTGGTGACGATGATGATGCTCTACCGGCGCAGGGCTTCGCCTAAACTCCACGATGATATGACCGAGGTGGAATATGGTGGAGGGGGGCACCGCACACGGCTAAGGAATAATCCGTAGATCAACTTGTGTGTCAGGGTGCCCCCGCCCCGTATATAAAGGAGCAAAGGGGAGGAGGCCGGCCCTAGGAGGCGCGCCAAGTGTGGAGTCCTACTAGGACTCCCTAGTCCTAGTAGGATTCCACCTCCTTGTTGGAGTAGGAGAAGGGGAAAGAGGGAGAGGGAGAAGGAAAGGGGGCTCGCCCCTTGTCCAATTCAGACCAGAGGGGGGGCGCAGGCCTCCTTCCTTTTGGCCTCTCTCCTCTATTCCCGTATGGCTCAATAAGGCCCATATACTCCCCGGCGAATTCCCGTAACTCTCCGGTACTCCGAAAAATACCCGAATCACTCGGAACCTTTCCGAACTCCGAATATAGTCGTCCAATATATGGATCTTTATGTCTCGACCATTTCGAGACTCCTCGTCATGTCCCCGATCTCATCCGTGACTCCGAACTCCTACGTACATCAAAACTCATAATGTAACTGTCATCGAAACCTTAAGCGTGCGGACCCTACGGGTTCGAGAACTATGTAGACATGACCTAGAACTATTCTCGGTCAATAACCAATAGCGGAACCTGGATGCTCATATTGGCTCCTACATATTCTACGAAGATCTTTATCGGTCAAACCGCATAACAACATCGTTGTTCCTTTGTCATCGGTATGTTACTTGCCGAGATTCGATCGTCGGTATCTCAATACCTAGTTCAATCTCGTTACCGGCAAGTCTCTTTACTCGTTACGTAATGCATCATCCGCAACTAACTCATTAGTCACATTGCTTGCAAGGCTTATAGTGATGTGCATTACCGAGAGGGCCAGAGATACCTCTCCGACAATCGGAGTGACAAAACCTAATCTCGAAATCGCCAACCCAACATGTACCTTTGGAGACACCTGTAGTACTCCTTTATAATCACCCGATTCGTTGTGACGTTTGGTAGCACCAAAGTGTTCCTCCGTAAGCAGGAGTTTCATAATCTCATAGTTACAGGAACATGTATAAGTCATGAAGGAAGCAATAGCAACATACTAAACGATCAAGTGCTAGGCTAACGGAATGGGTCATGTCAATCACATCATTCTCCTAATGATGTAATCCCATTAATCAAATGACAACTCATGTCTATGGTTAGGAAACTTAACCATCTTTGATTCACGAGCTAGTCAAGTAGAGGCATACTAGTGACACTATGTTTGTCTATGTATTCACACATGTATTATGTTTCCGGTTAATACAATTCTAGCATGAATAATAAACATTTATCATGAAATAAGGAAATAAATAATAACTTTATTATTGCCTATAGGGCATATTTCCTTCAAAGAGCCTTATGGACCCGGATTCCGTATAGTTGCGGGACCACCTGCTCTTGCGTGGTTTCATGGACGGCTATCGGTGGCAAGGTGATGAAGATGATTATGAAGTCATCCATGGGAGCCGGGCAAGAAATGAGGAAGGGCAGCAAGAGAACAGCGGCGAGGGCGGGTGAGAAGACGAAGAATCTCCAGGACATGATTACGAAGTAGATGCAGTACACAGTCATCATGTAGAAGATATCGGACATGATGATGAGGAAGATGCCGGAGTAGACGAAGGGCATGATCATGAAGATGAAGATGCCGGAGAAGACGACGATGGACCATCGATGGGCTGGGTGCAGGACCCTCATATTCAAGAGCTGCTTCTCAAGCAGATGGATAACGCAAGAGCTGCCGCCCGAGAGAGAGCCAAGCTGGATCAACTGGAGATAGACGCGGTTACTCCATTGTATGAAGGATGCAGGCCCAAGGATACCCGCCTGAAAGTAATACTCATGGCTCTGGAGATGAAGGTAAAACACAAAATGACTGACAAATGCTTTGACGAGAACATGTCATTCTGGCACGAACGTCTTCCCAAGGGGAACAAGTGCCCGGCCAGTTTCAAGGAGGTGAGAAAATCGTGTGTCCTCTGGATTTACCGCACATGAAATACCATGTGTGCATGAACAATTGCATCATTTATCAGGACAAGCATGCGGAGTCTACCATATGTCCGGTGTGCGGCGTCACTCGATACAAGAAGAGGAAGAGCTCCTCGAAAAGTGGTGTGGTACTTTCCGATCACTCCTCGTCTGCAGCGGTATTTCGCGGACCCTAAGCTAGCAAAGCTCCTACGTTGGCACGCAGATAGGGAGGAGAAGAAGCGAGAAGATGACGGAAATGATCCGGAGATAAATAAGATAGACAAGATGCTGAGTCACCCTAAGGATGCGAGCCAGTGGCAAGCGTTGAACTTCGAACACCCAGAATTTGGGAAGATCCAAGGAACATCATGCTGGGCGCGAGCACCGATGGAGTCAATCCATTTGGCAGCCAGAGAAGCACACATAGCACCTGGCCTGTGTTTGTGTGGATGTACAACCTTCCCCCCTGGTTGTGCATGAAGAGGAAGTACATTCACATGAGTATGCTAATTGAAGGGCCGAAACAACCAGGGAACGACATCAATATGTATCTGGGGCTGCTAAAAGAGGAGCTAGACACACTATGGAAAACGCCAGCCAATACGTGGGACGCTGCAGAGAAAGAATATTTCCCTATGAGAGCCACACTGCTCCCGACGGCGCATGACTATCTCGGTTACGGATATGTCACGGGGCAGGTGGTCCACAGATTTTCTAGATGCGTCAGGTGCATGGATGACACAACGTATCGCCAGCTAGATAGAGATCCCGGGTCTTTGAAAACCGTGTTCATGGGACATCGAAGGTGGCTTCGCGATGATGACTGATGGAGAAAACGCAAGGATCTGTTCGATGGTGAAACCGAACCGCGAAGATGCCCACGTATGAGGAGCAGCGAGGAAATAGATGAGCTATTGAAAAATTGGAAAGATTGCCTACTGCCGGGAAAGATGCAAAAGGCGCCAGAGCCGGGAAAGAAGCGAAAGGCGCCAGAGCCGCTGTTGAAGGTATGGAAAACGAGGTTTGTTTTCTGGGACTTGCCGTACTGGAAGATCCTCCTTGTGCCTCACAGCCTTGATGTCATGCATATCACAAAGAACGTGTGCGAGAGTCTGCTTGGTAATCTACTGAACATGCCAGAGAGGACCAAAGATGGGCCAAAAGCAAGGGCAGACTTGAAATCAATGGGCATCAGGGAGGAGCTTCACGCTAATGATGATGATGATGAGGCAAAGCAGGACACGGAAAGTCGTTGCAAAGGCAAAAAGGCCAAGAAGATCGGAAATGACTACCCTCCCTTGTGCTTCACTCTAAGTCAGGAGGAGATCGAGCAGTTTTTCACCTGCCTCGTAGGAGTAAAACATCCTTACGGTTACGCGGGGAAGATAAGCAGATACCTAGACTCAGCGAAGCAGAAGTTCAACGGGATGAAGTCTCACGACTGTCACGTGCTGATGACGCAGATACTTCCAGTTGCAATCTGTGGGATCATGGACACGCACGTCCGTGAAATGCTATTTGGCCTATGCAACTTTTTCGACGTCATCTCTCGGAAGTCGGTTGGCGTGAGGCAACTCAGAAGGCTACAACAAGAGATCGTGGTGATACTACGCGAGCTTGAGATGTACTTCCCGCCCACATTCTTCGATGTTCTGGTGCATCTGTTGGTCCATATCGAGGATGATATCATCAAACTCGGGCTGACGTTCCTGCACAGCATGATGCCGTTCGAAAGGATGAATGGTGTCATCAAAGGATATGTTCGCAACATGTCACGTCCAGAGGGAAGCATAGCCAGGGGCTTTCTGACCGAAGAGTGCATCTCCTACTGCACCAATTATCTAGGCATCGAGAACCCCGTTGGTCTGCCCGTCAACAGGCACCTCGGTAGGCTCGCTAGATGGGGTCACCGCGATGGTCGCCGCGAAATGCATGTCGACTTCGAGGGTCGACTCGCCGACTTTGAAAGAGCAAACCTAGTCGCGCTACAACACATAGACGTGGTCGATCCTTGGGTGGTAGAGCACAAAACCTTTATTGAGAAGACGTACAATGACCGAGGCCAACAGAGGACGGACGGAGATATAATTAAAGAGCACAACTCATGTTTCACGCGTTGGTTCAAGGAGAAGCTTTTGTCATACCATTTACATGAGGATTCTTCCGACTCATATTCGCCTCGTCACAGGGCGCCGAGCACAACCTGATGACCTACACATTCTACACATTCTACACCGAGGACAAGGACATGAAGAGCGATGGTTATCATAACTCCGGGGTAATGATGGAATCCTACACCGATAACGACAAGGATAGATACTACGGAAGGTTCGAGAAGATCTAGGAGCTGAGCTACGCTGGAGAGAAGGTCCCGATGTTCCGTGTCAGATGGGCCAAGAGCGTCCTAAACGAAGACCGGTATTTCACCACCATGGTTATACCCGAAGCCAAATCCAAGACCGTGGCATAAGCGTCACCCTGAAAAATGAGCCATGGGTGCGGCTTCCCAAGTGGACCAATGCTTCTTCATTACTAACCCGTCAAAGCCCGGTCGTTAATAAATGCGTGAGGAGAGGCAAAAGGAAGATCATAGGAATGGATGGAGTCGCCAATGAGCAAGACTTGACAAATCTGGCGACCGAAGATGGAACATGGCGACGACGATGAAGTGCCATACACCACAAGAAGAAGCAGGACCACCCTACCTAAGGGCGTCCGTTCAATGAAGAACTCCATTTGTGAAAAAGAAGGGCAAGAAGATTGTGAAAAGATAGCTAGCTAAGATCGATTGTATTTAAATTGTATTCTTCATTTCTCGATTGTATTTTGACATATTGAAATGATATTTCTTCATTCTAGTCCTCATGAATATTTATTTATGTTTATTACGGTATTGAATTTCTAACTCACAAAAAGTATTGAATTTGTTAATATTTTTAAACTCATTAATATTTTTAAATTTCATGAGCACTTTTGAATTCATGACTATTTTTCAAATTTGATGTTATTTTTCATATTCATAAATGTTTTACCAATTCACAAATGAATGCAACTAAAAATCAAAAAACAAATTGATGATATTTTAAAATAACAAATTTGATGATATTTTTTAATATTCATAAATATTTCCAAATAACAAATTTGATGATATTTTTTCACATCCATAAATGTTTGCAAATTTGATCGTGGTTTTCTAAAAAAATATTAGATGCAACTAAAAATCCCCCAAAAAAAGTTAGTAATGGCGCACCAGGGGAAGGTGCGCCATTGCTATCAAAGTACTTATGGTGCACCCCTAGGAGGTGCGCCATTGGTATACAAATTTTTATGATATTTTTTCACATATTTTCAAATAACAAATTTGATGATATTTTCAAATAACAAATTTGTTGATATTTTTTCATATTCGTAAATATTTTCAAATATAAATTTGTTGATATTTTTTCACATTCATAAATATTTTCAAATAACTAATTTGTTGATATTTTCAAATAAAAAATATTAGATGCAACTAAAAATCCAAAAAAAGCTAGTAATGGCGCACGAGCGGAAGGTGCGACATTGCTATCAAAGTACTTATGGAGCACCCCTAAGAGGTGCGCCATTGCTAACCTCCCCCGCTAACCCTCCCTCGCCAGATCGATCCCCCTCCCTCGGTAGATCCCCCTCGCCCACTCTCGCTCTCCGCCGCCGCCGCCGACCCCCGCACCCGACGACCTCCGCGCCCGCTCCACCACCGGAGTCGCCGCCGGAGCACTAGGAGGAGGAGTCCTTCTACTTCCTCCAGCCGTCGCCATCTCACGGTTGCCACCGTCTCTCCAGTCCACCCCAGCCTTCACCGAGCCTGCCACGATCTCCGCGGTGAGTCCCTCACTAGTTCCCCCCTTCGATCCGCCTCCATAGGCCGCCGTAAGCCGCCGATGTCGACCTCGCTCTCACCCCACAGTCGGCTCATGCCCCCGGGCTCCTTTGCCGCCCCCGGCGCACGCCCTCCCCGCTGCTCCTGCCCTTGGGCACGTACCCGCCTGCGCGCCCCTGGCCATCCCTCGCCCATGCTCGTCCGCCCGTTGCCGCCCACACGCGCCCGTGCTGATTGTTGTCGCGCCGTCCTCGCTGTTGTTGTTGCTGTGCTGACTGCACTGCTGCTGCTATTAATGTTTGCTGCTTGGCTGCTGCTTGCTGCTTTGGTGTTGCTCTTTCCCGCTGCTGATGCTTCTCTCTGCTGCCGCCACACTACTGCTCTGCATGTTGCTTGCTAGTTGCCCTTCCAACCCGATTCCATTCCATCTGGTTATGCCGCTGTGCTGCTGATGCTCGATTGATTGAAGTCCCCTGTCTGCATCCTCCCTTGTTAACGATCCGGAGGCATTTGGTGCCATTTCCATGGGCAATAATCCCTTTTTGATCGAGTTACTAATCATCGGCTAGCCCTGTCATGTTCTTCCACCCCCGAGAACACAACACTCATCTTTTTTATTAGTTTCTTTTTGTTTGCGCCGTTCTGGTCCACTCCTTTGTACCCAAAGGTCCACTCCTTTTTCATATTAGCAAACACCTATAAGTATGTGCCTGGTTACAGTTTAATCTAATCATCGTTGCCCACCAATGCATGATATGGGCATCTCACCACCACCACAAGAGAACACTAGGATTATCGCATTCGGTTTTAGCCATTTTAGCTAATGCGGGAGAATGATATTATGTGTCGAACCGAGAGTGAGCGTCGTACTTTCATGGGAAGGATTTATTAGGAGTGGCTATTGAGTTGGTGCTTGACACTTGTGGGTGTAATTGCAAAGCTTTCCCCTGTCCATCAATATTATGTGGTGCCTTTTCTTTTCTGAATTTAAAGAGTGCCAACTTCAGCACTAATCAGTGCCAACTTCAACCTCTTAGCCAGACAACAAGTGGATTCAAAAATTATTGGAGTTTATATCATATATATTGCTGGCATGTATCTCATATGTTCTGTAGCATTAAGGCTACATAGCATGCCATTTTTGTGCCTTGTATTAATTGCTTTCCCTACATGTTTGCAGGTTTAAGTGAAAAAAGAGGAAGAAAGGAGAATCAGGGTAGGGTTTCATGGCTAGAAGATATATTGCTGGGTTTTGTCTCTGACCATCGTGTCGTGATGATATTGGGGGGTTTTGTCCAATACCATCGTGTCGTGACGATATTGTGGGGTGTTGTGGGGTTGCAGCGGGGCGGGGGTGAGATAATGATTTTGCAGGTACCCTGAGAGGCCCTCGAGTTTACCGGAATATCGATTAACTTCCATTCCGGCAAATTCGGGTACTCCATATGTCCTATTTTCAGCAAAGGTCATGCTGAAATATTCCGTGAATTTTAGCGTGACTTTGCTAAAAATAGAACATATGGGGTACTTGCGACTAATGCATGGGTCGGGGTATCTTAGTACTTAATTAAGTAGGATCAACTGCCTCTTGTTTTATACAAATAGACGTGTGATATCAACTCATAGTTATTACTAATGTTAGTTGCTCTCTTTCTGTGCCTTTTTACAACATGAGAAATGCATAGTTATTACTAATGGTATAATCTATTCTAGGTTCAGCATTTGAGCCATTATTCTAGGTTTGCCGGTACTAGTTCAGAAGCTCAAACAGTTCTGCAGTTGAGCCATTATCTAGGTTTGCTAGTACTAGTTCAGAAGCTCAAGCTAAGGACTAGTTCTGAATCTTCTATCAACTGCAGATATGTTTACTAGCTCTTGGTGTTCGTCCTTCGAGAAGTACCTAGTTGAAGTGTCTCATGGTGTTATATTTGCAAATGCAAGTGTTGAGATGTATATTTTATGTTAATCAGATAAAAAGATTAGGGTGTGCAGATAACAGTTAACTTAGTTAAGTCTAACAAATACAGTTTGGACAGGTAGAAAGTAGAATGCACCATAAGCCTGGTTATATATGCACTGTCACGTTAGGCTTAATTGTGAAATTTTGGAAGTGAGATTTTTGACTGGTGTCCCTTTATTCTTGCTACATTAAACACATCTGCTGAATTCATGTGTAGACAGACGAAACCATGAGTCGTTTATAGTTCAGGAAAAGAATGTTATCATTATTGTTTGGGGGGTGAAATAATCTGTTTGTTGCACTTTGTGCACTTTCTAGTTGGAAACTGTTAAATGGAGATACTAGGTTAGCTTTTTGAGGTATCCCATTAAATATTATTCATTACTGCCCGCTCTTAAATTTTTTGCACAACTAATATGCAACTGCCATAGGTGGCAATAGAGCCAAGTGATTAGGCCCAACTTAGAATTCTCCTTCCCTTTTCTGTCAGCACTTGCATGTCACTGTTGGCTATTTTTTTAACTATTGCGCCATACTTGATAGGGTATATTATTAGAAGATGCCCATATATATATATATCAGTCAACCTAGGGTGCCTCAGCATCGATAAACCCTAAATGATGAAAACTTAACTTAGAACTTAGGGTGCCTCAGCGTCGACAAACCCTAAATGCTAAAACCTTGGCTTTTAGGGTGCCTCAGAGTCGATAAAAATCTAAATGATGAAAGCTTAGGCTTTTAGGGTGCCTCGGCATCAACAAACCCTAAATTATAAAAGCTTAGCTTTTAGGATGCCTCGGTGTCGACAAACCCTAAATGATGAGACCATGATAATTCCTCACAAACAAACCCTTAAATAACACTGAGCCATTATGTCGTCACCCTTGAAGTCTTCCGGGCATTTGTAGCCCTTAGCTTGTTCATTCTGTAGATTTCCAAAATTCAGTTTTGTACAGCACACCGAAGCCCCAAGAAAGAAAACTGCAATCTGAAACAGATGATCAATTTTCAGCCCTTGGATTAGTTTAGTATTTTTTCACACACTCAGACACCCTTGCTTGCCATGTGTGTGTGAGAGATAGTGAGAGGAGAAAAGAAGAAGGGGGTTAGGAAGGGACTTGGACCTTAGCAACAACACACTAATAGGTTCCATCTCAAAACACCTAGGCAATATCACAAACATCTCTCAATTGTTCCTTGACAATAACCAAGTTTTTGGCGACATTCCTCGAGAATTAGGTTATTTGGTCAACTTAGAGATCTTGTTCCTGGACAATAACCAACTTTTTGACCAAACTTTTTTCCTATTATAGCGAAACATAACCCACAACGATGAGGCCGGCGGTTCGGGCAAGCAATTCTGGGAGCTGTCACAGGAGATGGAGGAAGAACCTCACCGCTATGAGGACGCCGCGGAAGACACCGATCCTGAATACACAACCCCTAGTGGCGTCGGGGATGACACCACTCATGGTGCCACTGAGGATGCCACCACTGATGATGGCAGCGCACACATAGATGGCATCCAATCGAAGAGGCAATGGAAGGACCCGCGCCTGAACGTGCTCGACACCATCAAGGAGGAATTTACTGAAGTGTCCTCCGGTGGGCATCCAACGGCGCCCAAAGAATTAGTCAAGGGGTACGCGGGACTGCTCGGGTGCATTCTCCGGAGCACTGTCTCGATCAACACCGAGAACCTAAGGCATCGTGACCGAGGGAATTTGCGCAACCTCCTTGTCGGTGTCAAAACCGGCGGATCTCGGGTAGGGGGTCCCGAACTGTGCGTCTAGGCGGATGGTAACAGGAGACAAGGGACACAATGTTTTTACCCAGGTTCGGGCCCTCTCGATGGAGGTAAAACCCTACGTCTGCTTGATTAATATTGATGATATGGGTAGTACAAGAGTAGATCTACCACGAGATCAAGGAGGTTAAACCTAGAAGCTAGCCTATGGTATGATTGTTGAGATGTATGTTGTCCTACGGACTAAAGCCCTCCGGTTTATATAGACACCGGAGGAGGCTAGGGTTACACAGTCGGTTACAATGGTAGGAGATCTACATATCCGTATTGCCAAGCTTGCCTTTCATGCCAAGGAAAGTACCATCCGAGACGAGCCGAGTCTTCAATCTTGTATCTTCATAGTCTTGGAGTCCGGCGGATATTGATAGTCGGCTATCCGGACACCCCTAGTCGAGACTCCTCGGTAGCCCCGAACCAGGCTTCAATGGCGATAAGTCCAGTAGCGTTTATAGTCTTGGCGTTGCAAAGGCGGGTTCTCCTTCAAATTCCATGTACCGCCGAGCTGTGTCGGCTTCATCTTGAACTCTTGTGTTCCTCGGCTTCTCGCCAAATAATGGCCCTCTTAAGCGCGTCGCGCACGAATGCGAAAAGCCAGGTGTCTTTGCATTTCACCCCTAATTGTGCGAATCGCCCGCCTATAAAAGAGGCAAGAATCCAGATCCAAACCGCACCGTCTTTCTTGCGCGTATACTCCACCGAAGCGCCTCTGACCTAGAAATCCATTCCACCATGGATCGTCAACGCGGCTCTTCTTCACGCGCTCCCAGCCCACCGCCGGGAATTGGAGGAGGTGCTCTTTTGCGCTGTGAGCTAGTTAAGCTCCAAGCGGAGGGGTTTCTCCTCCGGCCTTCATGGTCCCGGTCCGGGCCTGACTGGTTACTTATCAAGGTGGGAGGCAGGCGGAGGACACTCCAAGCCCCAATAAGGGGGAGCGAGTGTGCTGCGTCCCCCATCTGATAAGGGGGCTCGGATTTCCAATACATCCGTTCCTCCACGGGCTCCTAAAGTTCTACGGACTCCAGCTCCACCACCTCACGCCCGCCTCTGTGCTGCATATCGCGGGCTATGTAGCTCTTTGTGAGCTATTCCTGGGCATTGAGCCCCATTTTGCATTGTGGAAGAGGCTGTTTTGCCTCGTACCCCGTTCTCACCAGGGGTCCATATATCAAGTGGGCGGCGTCGAAATATGGCGCATCGCCGGGACCGGATACCTGTCCGGCACTCCCAAGAAGGCTTCAAGGCGGCCCTCGGGTGGTTTTATATAGGAGGCGCTCATTGCCCGACCCAGTCCGGATCGGCCTCCGGAGTTTGATCTTGCTCCCTTGAAGAAACGCCTCGGTGGCGCCCATGAGCCCGTTTGGAGGAAGACAAGAGCGTCCATTACTTGATGGGCGGATAAGATTAATGGCTCATTCGGTTTGACCATGATCGAGTCATGGAGACATGCATCAAGCGAGGTGCAGCCACCGCAATCTGAGGCCACCCCATGTGGGATTTCAGCGGGAAGACGGCGCTACCGGCACGGCCGCAAAGGGCCGGATTCGACCGAGGATCTGGTGAAGATCCTGTCCGGCCTGTACAAGGGGGAGAAGGAGGACTTTCTTTGCACGAACCCTTTGGATGGGTTTTCCATGATCAACCCTAGAGGATGGGTAAGCGAACACCTCGAAGGGCTCTACCTGTGCTTTCGAAGTTTAAGCTTCTTGCATTATGTCTTCGGCGCAGGGTCTACGCCGGACTGTGGAGGACATGGTGAGTCCTGCTCCGCAACCCGAGGATCCAGAAGGATCCCTGGGTACGGCCTCCAAAGAGGACCCGGACATCGAGGTGGAGCTGATCGACGGGGTGTATCACCAGCTCAGCATAGACAATGCTCTGGTCGCCATTACGGTAGACTACCCCGGACTAAATCCGGCTTCCCAGGTGACCGCGACCAAAGTTCGGACACCGGTATCTCTTCCCTATTCCTTTCTAACCTTCGCGAATGATGGTATTTTGCAGCAAGCGCCTTTACGGCAGGAAGCCGAGCCTGCGGCGGCGGACCAACAAAGGTCAGTCCGAACCAGCAGGCGGAAAAGGAGTGTAGTGCGGACGGAAACGTCGCCGCAAAGGTATAGCTCGTATTTGAATTTTTAGAGCAACGTCCCGAGGAAACGTCTAAGTGCTCATGATCTTTGTAGGAGAAAAAGCGCCCCGGACTGCGAGCGCAGGAATTGCCAATCCGCCAACAGCGCCAGCTCCGGCGCCCGGCACGGGGGGGAGGCAAGCGCAAGACGCGAGCGGATCCTTCTCCAACGGAGGATACCGACAGACTGTCCGCCACCAAGTGCGAGGTGGAGAGCGCGATGAACCATAGGCACCGCCGGACAAGTATTTCAAGCGTGCTTTTCCACGAGGCATTGGATGCCTTTAGCGCAGGGACGCGCATCTGTGCTGCTCAAAATGGTTTTACGAGCCATGGAGCAGTATGTGAAAGACATACTGGTAAGAGGAATTTTAATGGTTGTATATACCAAGAGCCCCGAGACTTAAAGTAGTTATGCTAACTGATTTAAGGATCATTGAAATTTCAGGCACTTAACGAGAAGAACGCCCAGCTGTCTCGGGAGCTGCAAGATTGCAAGGCCCAACTTGAGGCCGCACTTGCTGCCGCGGGGGGAGACGGCAAGACCCCTCCTGGTAACACATTTTTATAAATATAAGCACTGTGCGGCGTGCGCGCGAGTGTAATAATGACATTGTAGGTACCGCCGGACATGATCCGAACAGGTAAGCATTGCTATGCCAGCTAAAGGCCGGCGAGAGTGTGCTGAATAGGGTTCAGCAGGAAAGGAACAAGCTCCAGGATGCCAACGCCAAGCTCGGAGAAGAGTTGAAAGGCGCTCAGGTAGAGCTGTCCGGCTCCGTTAAGGAGAATCAGCAGCTTCGTCGCGGCATTTATAGTAAGTGCTTGAGCGAACTCTTTTGAAAGGAAGAGTTCAGCGAGGAAGTATTTTGACATGATATGTCTTGTAGGTATACTCACGGGTCGCCCTGCAGAGGAGATGCCCATATCAATGGGTGATCCACTTCCCGAACTGTTGCAACTACTCGAGCGAGTTCGGCAGCAATGGCGGCGTCGTTAGGGCTTTATGGCCAGCCCTCACCCTACCCGAGGGCCTCGGGGAGCTTGCGGAGAAGCTGCAGGGAGTGCGGCAGCGCTTCCGTTTGTGGAAGATTTCATCTTGCCGTCAAGGTGCTGTGGAGGCTTGGGCCATGGTGAAGACGCAGCATAAGAAGGCGGACCCCAACCACATGGCGAAGTTGGACGGTGGGGCCCGATGGGAAGGAGATCCTGTGAGTTTAGTGTACAGCTAAGTAGAGTTGGCTGCTAAATTTTCCCAACGGGATGTAAACTATACAGCACTGTTAGGCGGGATTGAGGAGGAATACAATCAATAAATTTGACAATGTATGTTATCCTTTAAAGTTACATGTGAAATGCCTTCTAGCGGATTGTAGATCGTTTGTCTTTGCCGACCTTTTCGCCGACCTCGGGACCCTAGAGTCCGGAGTGTGTCGAATACCTTTTGGTTAAGAAATAACGGTGGTATGCATGGAGACCAGGCGTAGGGGTCATTAGTGCTTTATAAGACAAGTGCCCAACTAGTTATGTTATATTACATGGTTAGTAAGAAACATCTTCCAGGAGAATAGTTCCGTTAAGGGTTCCTTTATTTGGGAGGCATGCCCTAAAGTGCATGTCCGGACTGCAAAAGCGATAAAACATTTGGGGCAAATAGATAAATAGGTAAAAGTCATCTTTTAAGTCACCGATCGAATATTCCCTTAAAACGCTAGCTTCGGCTTCACCCGGTCTGAGGTACACATCCGGTGACCGGCGATAACAATCGCAGAGGTGATCCTTTACCTCCTATCCGAACAATCGGGAACGTAGGGGTAAGCACAGGAGCCAGGCAACCCAGCTTGGCCAAAACTTAAGTCATATCGATGCATATAATGGCGAGTAAAAGGTACATGTGGAAGCTTGACACATGTGTTGGGTATGAAACCCGTAGAATTGAGCTTCTGTAAAAGAAGCCCCCAGGAATAATGAGTGCGGATGGCACACCATGCGTATGCAAAGAATGCAAAAATAGGCCCGGAAGGGCTTTTAAGTGAAAAGGATAAAAAGAGAAACAAAATACAGCCGAAGTATAAAAGTTTGGACGGGGGAAGGGGACGAACTCTTAGTCCGGTGCTAGGCATAGAATCGTCGGAGGCAGGCTGCGTTCCATGGGTTCGGCTCGAGTCGGTTATCCGACGCATTTAAGTAAACGGTATGCTCCGCCGGTCGAAGACTTGATCGATAATGAAGGGCCCTCCCATCCGGGCTTGAGCTTGTCCTTTTCTTGTCCGGCAGGCGTAGAACTAGTTCGCCAACATTGTAAGTCTTGGCCGCATTTTACGCTTTGATATCTTGGGCTTCTGCTGCGATAGAATGCGGAGCGAGCCTTCGCGACGTCACGTTCTTCCTCAATGTGTCCAAGCTGTCCTGCCGATCAAGCTCGGCCTCTCTTTACTCATACATGCGCTTTCGAGGTGAGTCATGAATAATGTCACGAGGCAAGACCGCCTCTGCGCCGTATCGATAAAAATGGTGTGAATCCGGTAGTACGATTAGGCGTTGTCCGCAGCCCCAGTCGGGTCGAGCTCCTCGACCCATTGTGTGTCGGACTTAGTGAGTGACCTCACTAGTGCGGGTTTAATGCCGCTCATTATTAGACCATTTGCTCTTTCCACTTGACCGTTGGTTTGAGGGTGATAGACTGACGCATAGTCGAGCTTGATGCCCATATTTTTGCACCATGACTTAACCTCCTCGGCTGTGAAGTTCGTGCCGTTGTCGGTGATGATGCCGTGGGGGACTCCGTAACGGTGTACCACCCCTGATATAAAGTCTATCACTGGTTCGGACTCTGCCGTTTTGACCGGTTTGGCCTCTATCCATTTGGTGAACTTATCCACCATGACCAATAGGTACTTTTTCTTGTGGGTTCCCCCTTAAGGGGTCCAACCATGTCAAGCCCCAGACCATGACGGCGGGTAATGGGTATGGTTTTGAGGCGGTGGGTGGCATATGGCTCGATTAGCAAAGAGCGACAACCAACGCATCGCTGGACCAAGTCTGTGCATCTGCCCGAGCCGTCGGCCAATAAAATCCTGTACGGAATGCCTTTCCTACAAGGGCCCGGGCTGCTGCGTGGTGTCCGCCTAGTCCGGCATGAATTTCAGCCAGGAGGTTTCGCCCTTCTTCTTCGGAGATACACCTTTGAACGACTCCGGTGGTACTTTTCTTATAATGTTCTCCCTCATGGACCTTGTAGGCCTTCGATCGCCGGACTATGCAGCGGGCCTCATTTTGGTCTTCGGGAAGTTCCTGCCTAAGTAAGTAGGCTAGGAAAGGTTCTGTCCACGGGGCGATTACTGCCATTATAACGTGGGCGGAGGGTGTTATGTCATCTGCCAAATCACCGGTTGGTGCGGTTTTCTCCGGTTTGTCGCTACCGGGCTCCTCTTCCCATAGTACGGATGGCTTGAAGAGCCGTTCTGGGAAAGATATTTGGAGGGACAGCATCACGCCAGACCGATGCGTGCGGGGCGTCGGCCGCTTGGTTATTATCTCGGGCTATGTGATGGAATTCGGGTCCTTCAAACCGAGTTGACATTTTTAGGACAGCGTTGCGATATGCTGCCATTTTCGGATCCTTGGCGTCAAAGTCTCCGTTTATTTGGGATATTGCAAGGTTTGAGTCCCCGCGCACCTCTAGGCGTTGAATGCCCATGGAGACCGCCATCCGGACACCATGCAACAGGGCCTCGTATTCGGCTGCATTGTTGGAGTCTGTGTACATTATTTGAAGTACATACTGGACTGTGTCTCCGGTGGGGGACGTCAGTACGACACCAGCCCCCAGTCCGGCCAACATTTTGGAGCCGTCAAAGTGCATAGTCCAATTGGAGTATGCGCCGTACTCTTTAGGGAGTTCGGCTTCGGTCCATTCGGCGACGAAGTCAGCCAAAACTTGTGACTTTATAGCTCGTCGAGGTTTGTAAGTGATGTCGAATGGTAAGAGCTCGATAGCCCATTTTGCTATCCTGCCCGTTGCATCGCAGTTATTTATAATGTCATTGAGTGGTACTTGAGGCCATTGTTATCGAGCACTCTTGAAAGTAGTGCGGAGCTGAGAGCGCCATGAACACGCATATGCTATCTTTCGATAGTGCGGGTAACGGATTTGCAGGGGTTAACACGGTGGATACATAATACACCTGGTTTTGAAGAGGGAATTTATGCCCTTCGATTCGCTCGTTCGAGGACTGCGCTTACAACTTGATGTGTTCTGTGATGTATAACAACATTGGTTCGCCAGTGGGCGCAGCCGGGACCGGTTGTTGCCGGTATGGCCTTTATTTCTTCGAGTCCGGCGGTGGCAGCATCCGTCCCTCGAAGTGTTGATGCGCTGAGGAGGCGATAGAGGGCAACACCTTTTCTCCTAAGCGGGAGATAAAAGCGGCTCAAGGCTGCCACGCATCCTGTTAATTTTGTATTTGTTTGAGGTCTTTTGGAATATCCAAGCTGTGTGAGCTCGGATTTTGACGGATTTGCTTCAATTCCTCTACGGATCTGATGAAGCCCAGCATCTTTCCGGTGGTACACAAAAAGCATTTTTCCGGATTGACTTGATGTCATATGCTCTCGAGGTTGTCGAATGTGAGCCTCAAATCGTCTACTAAAGTTTCGGCGTGTTTTGTTTTGACGACTACGTCGTCTCGTATCTTCGATTGTTTTGCCGATCTGGGTGGCGGACATGTTTGAATCATGTGCTGATATGTTCTTGCGGCGTTTTTGAGTCGAAGGGCATCGTGTTGAAGCGAATGGTCCATATGGAGTGATAAATGCCATTGCGGCTTGGTCTGCTTCCGCCATCTTGATTTGATGATACCCAGAGTATGCGTCCAGGAAGCACAACGAATTGTGCCCTGCTGTGGCATCGATAATTTGATCGATGCGGGGGAGAGGGAAGGGATCCTTTGGGCAAGCTTTATTGAGTTCTTTAAAATCGACACAGAGGCGCCAGGATTTATCCTTCTTTGGTACCATCACCAAATTTGCTAGCCAGTCCGGATGTTTGATATCTCTAATGAATCCGGCTTCTAATAGTATGGCTAGCTCTTCTCCCATTGCCTGTCTTTTGGGCTCGGAAAATCGTCGAAGAGCCTGTTTGACTGGCTTGAATCCTTTTAGGATGTTTAGGCTGTGTTCTCGCCAACTGCGAGGATTCGGGCATGTCGAAGGATGCGGCGAAGATATCCCAATTTTCCGAAGGAATTCGCGATCTGCGGCGCCTACGCCGGGTTTAACTGTGCCCCAATGGAGGCCGTCTTTGTTGGGTCCGTTGGATGGACCTGGAATTTTATTATCTCGTCTGCTGGTTTGAAGGAGGTGGACTTGGATCTTTTATCGAGTATCACATCGTCCTGTTAACCGTGAGAGCGCAGCGTGATGAGTTCTTCTGCCGCTAAGGCTTGGATAGTGCCTCGAGGGCTAGTGCGGCTGTCTTGTTTTTGGCGGAGTGCTATGTCCGGATCACTAGCGAGTGATTATTCCGCTGGGCCTGCATTTTGAGCTTCATGTACCTGTAATGAGGTATTGCTTGAAAGATTGTGAATGCCTCTCGTCCTAATATGGCGTGATACCCATCGCTGAACGAGGCCACAGGCGTGACTTCTTCGGATCTGTAATTGTCGGAGGCGAACACCACATCAAGTGTGATTTTTCCGGCAGCGCGCTTCCGGCTAGGGATTATTCCTCTAAAGGTTGTGCTGCTTCGCTCAATCTGGCTCCAATCGATTTCCATTTTTCGCAGAGTTTCCTCATAAATGAGGTTTAGCCCGCTGCCGCCATCCATGAGGACTTTTGTCACGAAGCCGTCCACTATGGGACTAAGTACCGGTCTTGGTGGGGCTCGTTGTTCGAATGTGGGCTCATCGCTGGTATTGAAGGTAATAGCTCCAAGAATATGAAAGTAACGGGGTCAACTCCGTAGTCGTAGGCAATAGCAGCAATTTCGATGGCACCTCCCACCTCCCATCTCCCACCTCCCACCAAACCACACCATCCCAACAATGGCGCCTAACGATCTAGATCACCATGGATGGTCTTCTTCATTGGGATTTCTCCCCCGGCCTTGCGGTCGCGGCTCAGGTGCGTCAACGCTTCGGCTCTACGGTTCACTTCTCCCCCTCTGGTGGTGGCAAAGAATTCTTTTTGGTGGTTAGCTTCTCTTCGGCTTCATTCGCTCTCAATGAAGAATCTGTTGCTTTGGCTTTACAATGTTCCATTGGAGGCATTCCTTCGGGCTTACATGTTAAACATTTGGATGGTCGTCGTTTTCGGTTTTCGGTGGCCTCTAATCGGGTTGGACATTTCATCTATGGTCTCAAGGACAGAGTTTGGCCAGATTTTGTCTGCCACTTTAGCCTCTTTCGACCGGGGTGGCATCATTCCATTCAAAACCCTCTACTCTGGCACTCGGATCAGCCAAACCCTGAGATCGCCACCAGATCACCTATTGCATGCAAGTCATCGCATCGTTTTGCTCCTGATCATGGTCATGTGATTGAGGCTTCATCTATTAATGTTCTCGCGAAAGCTGGTTTTTTGATTGAGGTTAATGGTCCAAATAATCCCTCTTGCTCGCCGCCGGTCACTCTCCGGCAGCCTCCGGCTGGCCGACAGGTATCCTTGGGTTTGGAAACGACAAACAGTAGTAATGAGCCTTTAATGGCCAATACCCTGACTTTCGGCCACATTAATGTGGATTTATCTGGTCAGTCGGTTGACCTGGTGGATACTAAACAATGGAGATTTGAAGGTCATAATTTTCATTTAAAGGCTTGGGACCAAATTCCTGGTTTTATTTTGCGTCATATTTTGGATCACCACCGACAGGGAATTTCGGAGGAAAAAATTGCTTCTATATGGAAATTGGCCTCGGTACCCATAATGGATTTTATTTATAATAAATTGGTCATTTGTAGTGACTGCAATGGCATCGATCATCGGGCCGCAAATTGTCCCAATCGAGTTTGCATGGTTTGTTCTCAAAGCCCATGTTTATGTTTGCAATTGCAGCACCGGTCTAGCCCACGGGTTTCATCAACTCCTGCATGCCATATTTGTGCCTCAACGGCCCATGTATACTTTGAATGCCCAGCCAAATCATATTGTGGGGCCTGTGGCTTATTGGGCCACCTAATTGGTAACTGTGGATCCCCGGGGGCTCGATACTTATTTTGGAAACCCATTTTACAGGCACAGAATTCTGGACTATCAGTAATTGATACACCTACCATAGTCAAAGATTCTACTGCTGGGGTTCATGGCAAGTCTCGTGGGAAAGATAATGACCGCGTCTTGTCTGGGATTTTATCACAGAAATTAAGTGACATGTTCCCTCAGCATCCACCTGCCAACCGACGCCGCTCTACCTCTCATCCTGCGGTCATTATGGTCATTCGGTGGACAGCTGCCAGAAACTTTTGCACAAGCATCGAGGAGTCTGGGTTCCAAAATCCATACGAGAGGCGGACGGTACACATTCTTCCTTCTCGCTGCCTGGGCACGCCTCTGTTCTTGCTCCATCCACTGCTCCAATGGCGAACTACCCGCTCAACATCGTCCCCTACCTCCCGCCTGGTATGACCATCGAGCTTGGTCCAGCTGATCGCAAGGTGCGGGCTGACATGGTGGTTGGGCCAATCCCGCCGCTGCGCCACGACTGCTTCGCCATTGCTGAGGCCAACAGGTTCATCCCCTTTCATCAGAAGGCTGATCGGCGGAACTTTATTGAAGGTTTGCTCCATGAATCACATTACTTCCCCTCTAGGAGTTGGTTTGCTTGGGTTTGTGTCACATCCCTAGCTTCTAGTGCTGCCTAGTGTTTGCATCTTGTTTGCATCATGTTAATTTTCTGAAAGTTGAACTGAGGAATTTTGGAAGCCTCAAAAATTAAATAAAAGAAGGGCAAAAACCCTAAAATCTCATTCATTGTTTCCAAAATGCCCTTATTAAATGTTTGATATTTTGGCAAGGGTTACGGTCCCAACCAAAAATATTGAACATTTTATGGACTTAATTTTGGGAATTTGAATTTAAATCATCACTATTTGAATTTGAATTATATTCTTATAATTAGAATATAACTTCAAATACCCTGAAATATTTTATGAGCTTTTGGAAAAGTCCATCTAGCAAAATAAAAATATTCAGAGGAGTTTTTGGCATTGTTTGAATTGTTCAATTCAAAACAGTGGCAAAGAAATGAACAAAGAAAACAAAACAGAAATATAAATAGAAGAAGAAGAGACTTACCTGGCGCCACTGGTCCGGCCCAGCACGGCCCAGTCCACCTGGCCGTGCCAGTCGTCCCTTTCCTTGGGATGAAGGGCGCGGGCATGTGCCCTCAGCAGCGCCACGCGTCTCGGCCACCTCCTCCTTCCGCCGCCTCCCGGCGCCGTTTCGGGCGCCACAGGCGTCGACACGCACCTCCTGCCTCTCTCCTCACTCTCTCCCGAGCTCCTCTCCTCCTCTGGTTCCCTCGCGCGCAACCCATGAATGCGGCGTGCCGCCACCGACGAGCCCCACCGCTGCCATCGCCTCTCCCTCGCCTCGCCGGCGTGTCCATGGCCTCCGCCTCGGCGCCCTCGTCCTCCCGTCGACTCACCCGGCGCGGATGCCCTCGAGCGCCCGGCCCGCCGTCTTCTTCAACCTCGGTCCGCCGAGATCGCCATCGCCGCCCGCGTTTGCCCGGCCTTCCCGAGCTCGCCGTTCGCCTCGTCGCAACCGCCGTGAGCCCCCCTTCTCCCCTCTCCGTTTGCCTTCTTGAGCACCACAGCGACCACACCGAAGCTTCGGCCGCACCGCCGCCGCCATCAAGCGTCGCCGTCGTGGCTACAGCCACGTTGGCTCGACCGAGCACACCACCGTCCTCACCACACCGCGGAGCCAGAACCCCACTCACACACCTCGCCGTGCCCCCTAGCGCCGTGTTCGACCTCGGCGAACCCGGCGACCGCCAAGGTCGCCGCCGGCGGCGTTCCCGCCACCCAGCCCGGCCACCACCACCGATAGATGTGCGGGAGCAAGGGCTCTCCAACGAGCCCAAGCACGGCCTCGCCGTGCGTGCCTCAGAAAGCGTTCCGACGGCCGCCACCGTCTCGGGCCTCGCCGGCGACTCGACGCCGGCGGGATTGCCCCGGTTGACCAGGGATTTGACCCCCCTGGGTCACTGACGTATGGACCCCACGCCCTAATTAACCGTGGGTTTTATTTTCTGTTTAGTTTAGATTAAGCCAGCGGGACCCACACGTCAGGGTTGACCCTGCTGACGTGGCCGCTGACCTGGCCCACCTGTCAGCAAGCTAAACAGCCCTGGGTCACTGACCAGTGGACCCCACTGGTCAGGTTTGACCTGGAGGCGCCCAGTTGACCAGCTGACGTCATGATGATGTCAGGCTGACGCAGTAATCTATTTTCTGGATTTATTTTTATATAGGAAAATCCAGAAAATTGCCTAAACTTCTAAAATTCATATAAAATCAACCGTAGCTCCAAATCAAACAAATTATATATGAAAAATTATCAGAAAAATTCAAGGAATCCATCTGTACCATTTTCATGCATGTTTGAACAATGATTGTCCTCTGTTTTGGACAAAACAAATAAAGGGCATTTAAATAATCATATATGGAGTTGGAATTTGAATCATGTATTCAAACCAACTTCATTTAAATCATAGCTAGGTGCATTATCTCAAATCACAGCATATTGCCATGTCATGATCATGCATCATATTGTAGCATTGCATTGATTGTGTTCTTTCTCAGTTGCCGGTGTTCGTCCCCTCTCGATAGACATGGTTCCGACAACGAGTTCGATGACACCGATGAAGAGCTATAATATCTTCAGAAGTGCCAGGCAAGCAAAACCCCCTTGTTCATTCCGATAAAATCCCACTCTCTCGCTCCTGCTCTCAATTACTGCATTAGGACAACAACGAATCATTTGTTACTTGCTGCGGTAGCTGAACCCCTTTATCCTTTGCATGACCCGTCATTCCACAGTAAATAGATGAAACCCACTAGCATGAGTAGGAATTGTTTGAGCCCTGTTGTGCCTACTCATACATGCTTGTTTGTCATGCCTGCTACTGCTTAGAGTTGAGTCGGTCTGATCCATCGAGGATGAATCAGAGGTGTGTGAACATGTCCTACTGTGTGTGCGCTAAGTGTGTGAACACGATTTGGTAAAGGTATCGGTGAGAGGCCATGTAGGAGTACATGGTGGGTTGTCTCATTGAAGCCGTCCTCAGGAACTGAGTTCTGTGTTTGTGATCCATGATTCAGCTACTACCACGCATTGGGCCCGAAACCAATGGACCCTCTCGGCTTCTTAATGACCCTTGTCCTCTGTCCAGGAGTTGCAAGTAGTTTACGGTGTTTGTAGTATCTTTGGAGGCCGTGCGTGGCAATGACCGTAGGGGTGGGCTGTGATGCGGTAGGCACGTGGCACGTGTACCTGGCGCCTGTTTGGTGTCTCGGGAACCTGTTCACATTGTTTGGGGCTGTGGCGCAACCGGCGGAACTCCTCATAGATGGAACCCAAATAGGCGATAAACCTGGACTAGGGACTTGAGTGTTTAGGTAGGCCGTGGCCGACACCACGTTGGGCTTCCGCTTGAAGGATGCCGAGTACATGTCGTGTATGCGGCGGTAAGTGGTGAGCGTGGGTGAAGAAGTACACCCTGCGGGGTTAACATTATCTATTGAATAGCCGTGTCCGCGGAAAAGGACTTACGGGTTGCTATGCACGGTTCATAGACAAGTGAAAGTGGATACTCTAAAATACGCAAGACAAGTGTGAGTGCTATGGATGGCGTTCCGTGAGGGAGGCGGAGCGGATCCATAGTGGTGTATTGATATGGTGAATATGTGGACTCGTGTGCGCCACCTCAAAAGAGTTACTTGCGCAAAGTAGTTTAGGATAGCCACCGAGTCAAAGCTGGCTTGCTGCAGTTAAACTCCACCATCCCCTTTATTGATAATGATGCATATGTAGATAGTTCTGATGTAAGTCTTGCTGGGTACATTTGTACTCACGTTTGCCTATTTTATGTTTTTGCAGAGAGACTTCAGTCTCACTAGTAGTTCCACGTGGACTTCGACGTTTAGCTTGATACCTCAGCTACGATCTTGTGCCCTCGGCAGGATCTGGTAGATAGTCAGGCTTTTCAGCCTTTTTCATTTATAGATGTCTGTACCCAGACATGATAGCTTCCGCTTGTGTTTTGACTTGTATGCTCTGAATGTTGGGTCATGAGACCCCTGTTTGTAATATCTCGCTCCTCGGAGCCTAATGAATAAATACTTGAGTCGTAGAGTCATGTTGTGATGCCATGTTGTATTTGCACATATCGAGCATATTGTGTGTATGTTATTGAAATGCTTGGTATGTGTGGGATCGACTATCTAGTTGTTTATCTTTAGTAGCCTCTCTTACGGAAATGTCTCCTAGTGTTTCCACCGAGCCATGGTAGCTTGCTCTGCTCCGGAACACTTAGGCTGGCCGGCATGTGTCCTTCTTCGTTCTCGTATCTGTCCTTCGGGAAATGTCACGCGTTGAGTACCGGAGTCTGTTAGCCGCTACTGCCCGGTTTACGGAGTCTGCTAGCCCAGTGCTACAGCCGGAACTCACACTCGCTGATGACCGACACGTTCGATCTCTGGGTCATGGATGCTGTCCTGTAAGTCTGTGCCACTTTGGGTTTACGACTAGCCATGTCAGCCGGGCTCTTTATCATATGGATGCTAGCGACACTATCATATCGTGTGCCAAAAGGCATAAGCGGTCCCGGCAAAGGTAAGGCGACACCGTGGGAATACCGTGCGTGAGGCGCAAAGTGATATGAGGTGTTACATGCTAGATCGATGTGGCATTGAGTCGGGTCTGACAGATTTGGTATCGAGCTTTGTTGCTCAGAGGATTACCAAGCCAAACTGGTGAAGTTGTGTCTAGAAATGCTTTAGTTATATGTAGGGAATTGATTGTGGGATGGAGCGTAAGGCTCTTTTACTCCTTATACCTCATGGCCTTCGATCCGAAGTCAACCTCTTCTCTTCTACGGGATTAAGAACTAGGCCTTCTCATCTATCTATCGGGATGACGTGTTACTAATCCATAGACTTATAGAATTGATAGTTTCAAATATCGTTCAGTTTATACTACTTCCGTATGTTAGCGATGACCTCGAAAACCTTGATATTGTGCTTACGAGTGGCTATGCCACCATTTCGTAGTATGTCTCCAATCTTTTGAGCATTTACAGCCGTTATCTTTGTCCGAGTCATCGAGGTTTCTAAATAGTCTGATGCATTTGCAAATCCTTTCTTTCCGTTCCTGATGTCCTTTATGGTCAGAATAAGCACACTAACCGGTGCGTTGAGGTAATTTATTGCCTTGACATACATGTTGGAATTATTATTATGACCCTAGGTGTCTTAGGGGATCATCTAGTAATCCAGCCATGATTTGTGTCCCGGTGTGATGATTCTGGCCACCATTCCTGAAAGCATCCCGTGATGCCATTTAGTAGTAGGTATTCTACTCCTGGGTTTTGAACCCGATATTCACCCTACTCAATTCATGTTGATAGTGTTTGCTAGTTCCTTTAGGTTGTTAGTAACCTTGCGATAGTCCTCGAGGTCCGTGGTATTTCCTTCTTCCAAATACTATGAACCACTCATGGCAGAAGTTTGTTAGATCAAAAGATCACAACAAGAGTGCTCTCGAAGAGTTCTCCATTTTATATTGTGACTCTGCCAGTTCTACCTTTCCGCATGGATTATCTGGAAGAAACATGTTGAACTTGGTTCGACATACTAATCTATGCATCCACAACTCAGAAAATCATATGTTCTTTTGAGTTGTCCCCCTTCAGTTGTATCCTGACCTTCGTCTATCGATTGATAGTCAAGAGTATGTGTGCATTCATTCATCGGTGTCTATTACTCTTGTGGTCCGTCAAGCCATTCTATTCTGGAATGACTAGGAGAAACGAACTCCAGTACCTTGTCCATTTCCAGGATTGGGTCAAAGCAGTTGTATTCCACAGATCAAAATGCCAGTCCAGCTTTTGCTCTGTTCTACCTTGGAGTATTACCATCTTTTATATCAAGATTATTATAGGAATTACACACCATCCTATGAACTCTTGGTACAGTGATACTTCCTGCCATCATTGATCATTCCTCGGTTTCCGTGTTATTGTAACCGGAATGCCGACAAGTGAATCGTGGTGTGTGAAATCAATACTGCTAGTAACTCCGTTGCTTGGTAGTTAAATGGACGATAACCTCATTCTTAGCGTGTTGATTATTGAGTCGTCACCCTAAGTATGATTGTGCTACCTAGTCCTTATTTCCGGTGCACTCTCCGATCAATGAGTTAGGATTATTCACTCACTTGCTTATTTGATCATATCGTCTTGCTCTGGAAGCAAGATTGTTCTCGAGCTTAGTAACATATTGGTGGTTCGTGATGTTCCGAATATCTTCTCGGAAGTATTACCGGGTTGTCACCTGGCCGCTATGTTGAGTTCGTGATCAAGTTGGTCTCATATAAACCATCCCCTCTCCAAGAATCTGTGTTGCATACCCCTGAGCTAGTTGGTTAAGCTAACAACAACTTGGAGAGTTGGAAGATAAAAGCTTGTCTGACTTGGTTCATGTTAAGGGATATCTTGTGTGTGTGTTGAAGAAAGATGATATCTTCATCAATTGATCCTCGAGGCCAGTTGTTGGAGCTATTGTCTTTCCAAAACTTTGATTTGAGTATGGGCTATTCTCAAATCAAATCAGAACCAACGGTGTTCGTAGTGTTGTCTTACTCGTGGATTTACCTCGAGCATACACCATTATGTCTTTGGGTCTGACCAATACTATCACCTTGTTCACATAGTTATGGAATTCCATCTCCATGGGAGTCTGGATAAATTGCTGTTGAGCCCATCGACAACATCCTTGTCTTCTCCATAGTTTTGTTGAACATTAAGCTAGTGTTGGAAACTTTTTAAAGCATTTGTTCATGCTAGCTCATGAAGCATATGTTAGGATGTAAGAAGTGACTTCCTCTAATTCATGTGCATTTGGTGCAAGTTGCCGCCGTGGAATTGATGAAGTCAACGTTGCTTCCTTGGAATCATCCCAAGTTGGTCACACATGTGCAAAGTATACTATGGTTTGGTAGATTAATTACCTCCACCCCATATGTATTCCGTAGCACACCAAGCCACTAATTGATTTGTTCAAGAAAAAGAAGTTCCTTCTTAAGAATCATGACTTATGCGGGACTTGATATCCTCGATGATGGTTTCCCTCCTGAACTTCGCTAGTGTTTTATTATAAGACTACTATGTGGTCATGTTTATGCAGGACAACGTGTTCACATGTTGTGTGAGAACCAGCTCATGTTTTGGAGCTTGCTATCGTAGTTCATTTCCGAGAATCACGCAACATCATCTCGTCGGTTTGTGTTGCAAACTTTCATTTTTCTTTCTAGACTCGATGAGTCTAGATTATTCTGACACCAACCAGATCTGAATCTCAGGCAGACATGATGGTTGGAACATTTCCCAAGAACTATAATATTGGTCTCATAATAACCGGTAAAGTGGATGTCATGGCCAACACACCCCGGCGGAAGACCTATTATTGTAGTATCTTGTTTTAAGAAGTTGGCCACCTCCCCATAAGGATCTCGTAGAATTTATTCTAATAGTTGTTCCTTATGTATTCTTGAGCTCCCGAAGTCCGACCTATTACTTGATGTTCTAGGTACCAGACCATTTCAATGAATGGGATACGCTAGTACATCAAGGAGAACATTAGAAGCGGAGTGCTAAGTGTCTCTCGGTCAATCATCCAGATTTTGTCCCCTTGGTCTTGCTAAGGTGAAATCTGAGGAAGTGTTATCTTCCTTTGCATCTGCATTGTCCATCACCATTCATCATGGTAGTATGTTGTGATGTCAGCACCTTGACGCGGATGTTGGTAGGACCTTGATGAATATGGAAATGCTCAAGTTCTTGAGAGCACGCAAGCGCTAGGTGTTATCATCGGCACTAACTGGGATTGCTCTCAGTTTCCTCGGTTATGTTATAACCTTTCAAACAGTAGACTCACTCTCTACCGTTGAGCTTCTCCTCAGTTACTAAAATCATTCCTTGTGTTGTTTACAACAAGGTAATCCACATCATCCAACCTGGCCGAGAATGTCATTCCTTCGGACTCCTTCAAATGATCGATTGTGAATTGCCTTAGGCTGGTATAAAGAGTTTCAATGATCTTTGAATCAAGGGTAATTCTTTTTGCCACTTAAGGGGATAGATCTACGAGCCACCTCTTCCAAGGTGCCCCGTTCTGAAGTCATGGCATATATTCCTACGCTACTTGGAAACCTCATCAAATTGTTTCCTCCGTCCTTCATGATGTGTGTTTTACCTCTCAGCTCAAGAGATGCTCAACATCTCATCCCGTGAGTTGATCTTGTGATCACTAAAATGATCCATCCTTGTAGAGTGTTTCTGTCCTCGTGTTGGATGAAGATCTCAAAAGCAAAGACGTCAAGATCAATTTGAGTCAACAAATCAACAACCTCGAGAAGGCAGTTGGATCATGAAGTTTGTGATACTTAGAGTCCCCCTTGTCTTCTTACCTCACGTCTTGAATCTCGGGACGAGATTCTTGTTTAGTGGGGGCGAGTTGTCACATCCCTAGCTTCTAGTGCTGCCTAGTGTTTGCATCTTGTTTGCATCATGTTAATTTTCTGAAAGTTGAACTGAGGAATTTTGGAAGCCTCAAAATTAAATAAAAGAAGGGCAAAACCCTAAAATCTCATTCATTGTTTCCAAAATGCCCTTATTAAATGTTTGATATTTTGGCAAGGGTTCGGTCCCAACCAAAAATTTTGAACATTTTATGGACTTAATTTTGGGAATTTGAATTTAAATCATTAGCTATTTGAATTTGAATTATATTCTTATAATTAGAATATAACTTCAAATACCCCTGAAATATTTTATGAGCTTTTGGAAAAGTCCATCTAGCAAAATAAAAATATTCAGAGGAGTTTTTGGCATTGTTTGAATTGTTCTGAATTCAAAACAGTGGCAAAGAAATAAACAAAGAAAACAAAACAGAAATATAAATAGAAGAAGAAGAGACTTACCTGGCGCCACTGGTCCGGCCCAGCACGGCCCAGTCCACCTGGCCGTGCCAGTCGTCCCTTTCCTTGGGACAGAAGGACGCCGGGCATGTGCCCCTCGCGCGCGGCCACGCGTCTCGGCCACCTCCTCCTTCCGCCGCCTCCCCGACGTCGTTCTGGACGCCCTGGGCGTCGACACGCACCTCCCTGCCTCTCTCCCTCACTCTCTCCCCGAGCTCCTCTCCTCCTCTGGTTCCCTCGCGCGCAACCACGAATGCAGCCGTCGCCACCGACGAGCCCCACCGCGGCCATCGCCTCTCCCTCGCCTCGCCGACGTGTCCATGGCCTCCGCCTCGACGCCCTCGTCCTCCCCGTCGACTCACCCGACGCCGGACTGTTGGGGAACGTAGTAATTTCAAAAAATTTCCTACGCACACGCAAGATCATGGTGATGTATAGCAACGAGAGGGGAGAGTGTTGTCTACATACCCTTGTAGACCCAAGCGGAAGCGATCTGGCGTAGAGGAAGTAGTCGTATGTTCTCCTCGCGATCCGACCGATCCGGCGCCGTTACTCCGGCGCCCCGAGTTCTTGACACACGTACAGCTCGATGACGTCCCTCGTACTCCGATCCAGCCGAGTGTCGAGGGAGAGTTTCGTCAAGACGACGGCGTGGTGACAATCTTGATGTTTCACGGCGCGAGGCTTCGCCTAAGCTTCGCGACGGTATGACCGAGGTGGAATATGGTGGAGGGGGGCACCGCACACGGCTAAGGAACGATCTAAAGATCAAACTTGTGTGTCCTAGGGTGCCCCCCTGCCCCCGTATATAAAGGAGCAAGGGGGAGGGGGCTGGCCGGCCAAGGGAGGCGCGCCAAGGGAGTCCTACTCCCTCTGGGAGTAGGATTCCCCCCCCCAATCCTAGTTCTTCCAATATATCAATCTTTATGTCTCGACCATTTCGAACTCCAAACATAGGCTTCCAATATATCAATCTTTATGTCTCGACCATTTCGAGACTCCTCGTCATGTCCGTGATCACATCCGGGACTCCGAACTTCTTCGGTACATCAAAATACATAAACTCATAATAAGCTGCCATCGAAACCTTAAGCGTCACGGACCCTACGGTTCGAGAACAATGTAGACATGACCTAGAACTATTCACAATCAATAACCAATAGCAGGACCTGGATGCCCATATTGGTTCCTACATATTCTACGAAGATCTTTATCGGTCGGACCGCATAACAACATCGTTGTTCCCTTTGTCATCGGTATGTTACTTGCCCGAGATTCGATCGTCGGTATCCAATACCTAGTTCAATCTCGTTACCGCAAGTCTCTTTACTCGTTCGTAATACACCATCTCACAACTAACTTATGTATGTCTCCAATCTTTTGAGCATTTACAGCCGTTATGTCAGTCTCGAGTCATCCGTGTTTCTAAATAGTCCGATGCATTTGCAAATCCTTTCTTTCCGTTCTGATGTCCTTTATGGTCAGAATAAGCACACTAACCGGTGCGTTGAGGTAATTTATTGCCTTGACATACATGTTGGAATTATTATTATGACCCTAGGTGTCTTAGGGGATCATCTAGTAATCCAGCCATGATTTGTGTCCCGGTGTGATGATTCTGGCCACCATTCTGAAAGCATCCCGTGATGCCATTTAGTAGTAGGTATTCTACTCCGGGTTTTGAACCCGATATTCACCCTACTCAATTCATGTTGATAGTGTTTGCTAGTTCCTTTAGGTTGTTAGTAACCTTGCGATAGTCCTCGAGGTCCGTGGTATTTCCTTCTTCCAAATACTATGAACCACTCATGGCGTAAGTTTGTTAGATCAAAAGATCACAACAAGAGTGCTCTCAAGAGTTCTCCATTTTATATTGTGACTCGCCAGTTCTACCTTTCCGCATGGATTATCTGGAAGAAACATGTTGAACTTGGTTCGACATACTAATCTATGCATCCACAACTCAGAAAATCATATGTTCTTTTGAGTTGTCCCCTTGCTTGTATCCCGACCTTCGTCATCGATTGATAGTCAAGAGTATGTGTGCATTCATTCATCGGTGTCTATTACTCTTGTGGTCCGTCAAGCCATTCTATTCGGAATGACTAGGAGAAACGAACTCAAGACTTTGTCCATTTCGAGGATTGGGTCAAAGCAGTTGTATTCCATGATCAAAATGCCATCCAGCTTTTGCTCTGTTTCTACCTTGAGTATTACCATCTTTTATATCAAGATTATTATAGGAATTACACACCATCCTATGAACTCTTGGTACAGTGATACTTCCTGCCATCATTGATCATTCCTCGGTTTCGTGTTATTGTAACCGAATGCCGACAAGTGAATCGTGGTGTGTGAAATCAATACCGCTAGTAACTCCGTTGCTTGGTAGTTAAATGGACGATAACCTCATTCTTAGCGTGTTGATTATTGAGTCGTCACCCTAAGTATGATTGTGCTACCTAGTCCTTATTTCGGTGCACTCTCCGATCAATGAGTTAGGATTATTCACTCACTTGCTTATTTGATCATATCGCCTTGCTCTGGAAGCAAGATTGTTCTCGAGCTTAGTAACATATTGGTGGTTCGTGATGTTCCAATATCTTCTCGGAAGTATTACCGGTTGTCACCGCCGCTATGTTGAGTTCGTGATCAAGTTGGTCTCATATAAACCATCCCTCTCCAAGAATCATGTTGCATACCCCGAGCTAGTTGGTTAAGCTAACAACAACTTGGAGAGTTGGAAGATAAAAGCTTGTCCGACTTGGTTCATGTTAAGGGATATCTTGTGTGTGTGTTGAAGAAAGATGATATCTTCATCAATTGATCCTCGAGGCCGGTTGTTGGAGCTATTGTCTTTCCAAAACTTTGATTTGAGTATGGGCTATTCTCAAATCAAATCAGAATAACGGTGTTCAGAGTGTTGTCTTACTCGTGGATTTACCTCGAGCATACACCATTATGTCTTTGGGTCCGACCAATACTATCACCTTGTTCACATAGTTATGGAATTCCATCTCCATGGGAGTCCGGATAAATTGTTGTTGAGCCCATCGACAACATCCTTGTCTTCTCCATAGTTTTGTTGAACATTAAGCTAGTGTTGGAAACTTTTTAAAGCATTTGTTCATGCTAGCTCATGAAGCATATGTTAGGATGTAAGAAGTGACTTCCTCTAATTCATGTGCATTTGGTGCAAGTTGTCATTGTGGAATTGATGAAGTCAACGTTGCTTCCTTGGAATCATCCCAAGTTGGTCACACATGTGCAAAGTATACTATGGTTTGGTAGATTAATTACCTCCACCCCATATGTATTCCGTAGCACACCAAGCCACTAATTGATTTGTTCAAGAAAAAGAAGTTCCTTCTTAAGAATCATGACTTATGCCAGGACTTCGATATCCTCGATGATGGTTTCCCTCCTGAACTCGCTAGTGTTTTATTATAAGACTACTATGTGGTCATGTTTGTCTGGGACAACGTGTTCACATGTTGTAGCAGAACCAGCTCATGTTTTGGAGCTTGCTATCGTAGTTCATTTCCCGAGAATCACGCAACATCATCTCGTCGGTTTGTGTTGCAAACTTTCATTTTTCTTTCTAGACTCGATGAGTCTAGATTATTCTGACACCAACCAGATCTGAATCTCAGGCAGACATGATGGTTGGAACATTTCCCAAGAACTATAATATTGGTCTCGCAATAACCGGTAAAGTGGATGTCATGGCCAACACACCCCGCCGGAAGACCTATTATTGTAGTATCTTGTTTTAAGAAGTTGGCCACCTCCCCATAAGGATCTCGTAGAATTTATTCTAATAGTTGTTCCTTATGTATTCTTGAGCTCCCGAAGTCCGACCTATTACTTGATGTTCTAGGTACCAGACCATTTCAATGAATGGGATACGCTAGTACATCAAGGAGAACATTAGAAGCGGAGTGCTAAGTGTCTCTCGGTCAATCATCCAGATTTTGTCCCCTTGGTCTTGCTAAGGTGAAATCTGAGGAAGTGTTATCTTCCTTTGCATCTGCATTGTCCATCACCATTCATCATGGTAGTATGTTGTGATGTCAGCACCTTGACGCGGATGTTGGTAGGACCTTGATGAATATGGAAATGCTCAAGTTCTGAGAGCACGCAGCAAGCGCTTAGGTGTTATCATCGGCACTAGCGGGATTGTCTCGCTTCCTCGGTTATGTTATAACCTTTCAAACAGAGACTCACTCTCTACCGCTGAGCTTCTCCTCGCCACTAAAATCATTCCTTGTGTTGTTTACAACAAGGTAATCCACATCATCCAACCTGGCCGAGAATGTCATTCCTTCGGACTCCTTCAAATGATCGATTGTGAATTGCCTTAGGCTGGTATAAAGAGTTTCAATGATCTTTGAATCAAGGGTAATTCTTTTTGCCACTTAAGGGGATAGATCTACGAGCCACCTCTTCCAAGGTGCCCCGTTCTGAAGTCATGGCATATATTCCTACGCTACTTGGAAACCTCATCAAATTGTTTCCTCCGTCCTTCATGATGTGTGTTTTACCTCTCAGCTCAAGAGATGCTCAACATCTCATCCCGTGAGTTGATCTTGTGATCACTAAAATGATCCATCCTTGTAGAGTGTTTCGTCCTCGTGTTGGATGAAGATCTCAAAAGCAAAGACGCCAAGATCAATTTGAGTCAACAAATCAACAACCTCGAGAAGGCAGTTGGATCATGAAGTTTGTGATACTTAGAGTCCCCTTGTCTTCTTACTCACGCCTTGAATCTCGGACGAGATTCTTGTTTAGTGGGGGCGAGTTGTCACATCCCTAGCTTCTAGTGCTGCCTAGTGTTTGCATCTTGTTTGCATCATGTTAATTTTCTGAAAGTTGAACTGAGGAATTTTGGAAGCCTCAAAAATTAAATAAAAGAAGGGCAAAACCCTAAAATCTCATTCATTGTTTCCAAAATGCCCTTATTAAATGTTTGATATTTTGGCAAGGGTTCTGGTCCCAACCAAAAATATTGAACATTTTTATGGACTTAATTTTGGGAATTTGAATTTAAATCATTAGCTATTTGAATTTGAATTATATTCTTATAATTAGAATATAACTTCAAATACCCCTAAATATTTTATGAGCTTTTGGAAAAGTCCATCTAGCAAAATAAAAATATTCAGAGGAGTTTTTGGCATTGTTTGAATTGTTACGAATTCAAAACAGTGGCAAAGAAATAAACAAAGAAAACAAAACAGAAATATAAATAGAAGAAGAAGAGACTTACTGGCGCCCTTGGTCCGCCCAGACGGCCCGATCCACTGGCCGCAAGGTCGTCCCTTTCCTTGGGATGAGAAGGACGCCGGGCATGTGCCTCGCATGCCACGCGCGTCTCGGCCACCTCCTCCTTCCGCCGCCTCCCCGACGTCGTTCTTGACGCCCTGGGCGTCGACACGCACCTCCCTGCCTCTCTCCCTCACTCTCTCCCCGAGCTCCTCTCCTCCTCTGGTTCCCTCAAGAACCACGAATGCAGCGTCGCCACCGACGAGCCCCACCATGCCATCGCCTCTCCCTCGCCTCGCCGACGTGTCCATGGCCTCCGCCTCGCGCCCTCGTCCTCCCGCCGACTCACCCGACGCGGACTGTTGGGGAACGAGTAATTTCAAAAATTTCCTACGCACACGCAAGATCATGGTGATGTATAGCAACGAGAGGGGAGAGTGTTGTCTACATACCCTTGTAGACCCAAGCGGAAGCGATCACAACGTAGAGGAAGTAGTCGATGTTCTCCTCGCGATCCGACCGATCCGGCGCCGTTATCCGACGCCCCGAAGTTCTTGACACACGACAGCTCGATGACGTCCCTCGTACTCCGATCCAGCCGAGTGTCGAGGGAGAGTTTCACAAGACGACGGCGTGGTGACAATCTTGATGTTTCACGGCGCGAGGCTTCGCTTAAGCTTTGACGGTATGACCGAGGTGGAATATGGTGGAGGGGGGCACCTGACACGGCTAAGGAACGATCTAAAGATCAAACTTGTGTGTCCTAGGGTGCCCCCTGCCCCAGATATAAAGGAGCAAGGGGAGGGGCTGGCCGGCCAAGGGAGGCGCGCTTAAGGAGTCCTACTCCTCCGGGAGTAGGATTCCCCAATCCTAGTTCTTCCAATATATCAATCTTTATGTCTCACCATTTGAACTCCAAACATAGGCTTCCAATATATCAATCTTTATGTCTCGACCATTTCGAGACTCCTCGTCATGTCCGTGATCACATCAGGGACTCGAACTTCTTCGGTACATCAAAATACATAAACTCATAATAACTGCCATCGAAACCTTAAGCGTGCGGACCCTACGGTTCGAGAACAATGTAGACATGACCTAGAACTATTCACAGTCAATAACCAATAGCAGGACCGGATGCCCATATTGGTTCCTACATATTCTACGAAGATCTTTATCGGTCGAGACAAGATAACAACATACGTTGTTCCCTTTGTCATCGGTATGTTACTTGCCCGAGATTCGATCGTCGGTATCCAATACCTAGTTCAATCTCGTTACCGGCAAGTCTCTTTACTCGTTCGTAATACACCATCTCACAACTAACTTATTAGTTGTAGTGCTTGCAAGGCTTAAGTGATGTGCATTACCGAGAGGGCCCAGAGATACCTCTCCGACAATCGGAGTGACAAAACCTAATCTCAAATACGCCAACCCAACATCTACCTTTGGAGACACCTGTAGTACTCCTTTATAATCACCCGATTACGTTGTGACGTTTGGTAGCACCAAAGTGTTCCTCCGTAAACAGGAGTTGCATAATCTCATAGTTACGGGAACATGTATATGTCATGGATAAAAGCAGTAGCAACATACTAAACGATCGTGTGCTAAGCTAAGGGAATGGGTCATGTCAATCAGATCATTCTACTAATGATGTGACCTTGTTAATCAAATAACAACTCTTTGTTCATGGTCAGGAAACACAACTATCTTTGATTAACAAGCTAGTCTAGTAGAGGCATACTAGTGACATATTGTTTTGTCTATGCATTCACACATGTATCATGTTTCCGGTTAATACAATTCTAGCATGAATGATAAACATTTATCATGAAATAAGGAAATAAATAATAACTTTATTATTGCCTCTAGGGCATATTTCCTTCAGTCTCCCACTTGCACTAGAGTCAATAATCTAGATTACATAGTAATGATTCTAACACCCATGGAGTCTTGGTGCTGATCATGTTTTGCTCGTGGAAGACTTAACCATTCCGAACTCCAAACATAGGCTTCCAATATATCAATCTTTATGTCTCGACCATTTCGAGACTCCTCGTCATGTCCGTGATCACATCCGGGACTCCGAACTTCTTCGGTACATCAAAATACATAAACTCATAATAACATCGCCATCGAAACCTTAAGCGTGCGGACCCTACGGTTCGAGAACAATGTAGACATGACCTAGAACTATTCACGGTCAATAACCAATAGCGGACCTGGATGCCCATATTGGTTCCTACATATTCTACGAAGATCTTTATCGGTCAGACCGCATAACAACATCGTTGTTCCTTTGTCATCGGTATGTTACTTGCCCGAGATTCGATCGTCGGTATCAATACCTAGTTCAATCTCGTTACCGCAAGTCTCTTTACTCGTTCCGTAATACACCATCTCACAACTAACTTATTAGTTGTAGTGCTTGCAAGGCTTAAGTGATGTGCATTACGAGAGGGCCCAGAGATACCTCTCCACAATCGGAGTGACAAAACCTAATCTCAAATACGCCAACCCAACATCTACCTTTGGAGACACCTGTAGTACTCCTTTATAATCACCCGCTTACGTTGTGACGCTTGGTAGCACCAAAGTGTTCCTCCGTAAACGGAGTTGCATAATCTCATAGTTACGAGAACATGTATATGTCATGGATAAAAGCAGAGCAACATACTAAACGATCGTGTGCTAAGCTAAGGGAATGGGTCATGTCAATCAGATCATTCTACTAATGATGTGACCTTGTTAATCAAATAACAACTCTTTGTTCATGGTGGGAAACACAACTATCTTTGATTAACAAGCTAGTCTAGTAGAGGCATACTAGTGACATATTGTTTTGTCTATGCATTCACACATGTATCATGTTTCCGGTTAATACAATTCTAGCATGAATGATAAACATTTATCATGAAATAAGGAAATAAATAATAACTTTATTATTGCCTCTAGGGCATATTTCCTTGATCTCCCACTTGCACTAGAGTCAATAATCTAGATTACATAGTAATGATTCTAACACCCATGGAGTCTTGGTGCTGATCATGTTTTGCTCGTGGAAGAGGCTTAGTCAACGAGTGCGCAACATTCAGATCCGTGTGTATCTTGCAAATCTCTATGTCTCCCACGGACTAAGTCCGGATGGAATTGAAGCGTCTCTTGATGTGCTTGGTCCTCTTGTGAAATCTGGATTCCTTTGCTAAGGCAATTGCTCAAGATTGTCACAGAAGATTTTCATTGGACCCGATGCACTAGGTATGACACCTAGATCGGATATGAACTCCTTCATCCGCACTCCTTCATTAGCTGCTTCGAAGCTGCTATGTATTCCGCTTCACATGTAGATCCCGCCACGACGCTTTGTTTAGAACTGCACCAACCGACAGCTCCTCCGTTTAGTGTAAACGTATCCGGTCTGCGATTTGAATCGTCCGGATCGTGTCAAAGCTTGCATCAACGTAACTGTTTACGATGAGCTCTTTGTCACCTCCATATCGAGAAACATATCCTTAGTCCTTTTCGGTATTTCAGATGTTCTTGACCGCTGTCCGATGATCCATTCTGGATTACTTTGGTACCTCCTGCTAGGCTTATAGCAAGGCACACATCAGGTCCGGTACACAAGATTGCATACATGATAGAGCCTATGGCTGAAGCATAGGAACATCTTTCATTTCTCTCTATCTTCTGCAGTGGTCGGGCATTGAGTCTTACTCAACTTCACACCTTGTAACACGTGCAAGAACCCTTTCTTTGCTTGATCCATTTTGAACTTCTTCAAAATTTTGTCAAGGTATGTGCTTTGTGAAAGTCCAATCAAGCGTCTTGATCTATCTCTATAGATCTTAATGCCCAATATGTAAGCAGCTTCACCGAGGTCTTTCATTGAAAAACTCTTATTCAAGTATCCCTTTATGCTATCCAGAAATTCTATATCATTTCCGATCAGTAATATGTCATCTACATATAATATCGTAAATGCTCTGAGCTCCCACTCACTTTCTTGTAAATACAAAGCTTCTCCAAAAGTCATACAAACCCAAATGCTTTGATCACACTATCAAAGCGTTTATTCCAACTCGAGATGCTTGCACCAGTCCATAGATGGATCATTGGAGCTTGCACACTTTGTTAGCTCCTTTTGGATCGATAAAACCTTCGGTTGCATCATATACAACTCTTCTTCCGTAAATCCATTCAGAATGCAGTCTTTACATCCATTTGCCAAATTTCATAATCATAAAATGCGCAATCGCTAACATGATTCGGACGGACTTAAGCATCGCCACGGGTGAGAAGGTCTCATCGTAGTCAATCCCTTGAACTTGTCGAAAACCTTTTGCGACAAGTCGAGCTTTATAGACGATAACATTACCGTCGGCGTCGGTCTTCTTCTTGAAGATCCACTTGTTTTCTATTGCTTGCCTACCCTCGGGCAAGTCAACCAAAGTCCATACTTTGTTTTCATACATGGATCCCATCTCGATTTCATGGCCTCAAGCCATTTTATGGAATCTGGGCTCACCATCGCTTCTTCATAGTTCGTAGGTTCATCATGATCTAGTATCATGACTTCCGAACAGGATTGCCGTACCACTCTGTGCGGATCTTACTCGTTGATCTACGAGGTTACGTGGTAACTTGATCTGAAGTTTCATGATCAACATCATCAACTTCCTCACTACTTGGTGTAGGTGTCTTAGAAACTGGTTTCTGCGATTTAACTACTTTCAAGTAAGGGAGAAGGTACAATTACCTCATCAAGTTCCACTTTCCTCCCACTCACTTTTTTCGAGAGAAACTCCTTCTCTAGAAAGGATCCATTCTTAGCAACGAATGTCTTGCCTTCGGATCTGTGATAGAAGGTGTACCCAACTGTCTCCTTTGGGTATCCTATGAAGACACATTTTCGATTTGGGTTCGAGCTTATCGGGTTGAAGCTTTTTCACATAAGCATCGCATCCCCAAACTTTAAGAAACGACAACTTTGGTTTCTTGCTAAACCATAGTTCATAAGGTGTCGTCTCAACGGATTTTGACGGTGTTCTATTCAGTGTGAATGCGGCCGCCTCTAGAGCATAACCCCAAAGCGATAGCGGTAAATCTGTAAGAGACATCATAGATCGCACCATATCTAGTAAAGTGCGATTCTGACGTTCGGACACACCATTACGTTGTGGTGTTCGGGTGGCGTGAGTTCTTGAAACTATTCCGCATTGTTTCAAATGTAGACCAAACTCGTAACTCAAATATTCACCTCCACGATCAGATCGTAGAAACTTAATTTTCTTGTTACGATGATTTTCAACTTCACTCTGAAATTCTTTGAACTTTTCAAATGTTTCAGACTTATGTTTCATTAAGTAGATATACCCATATCTGCTTAAGTCATCTGTGAAGGTGAGAAAATAACGATATCCGCCACGAGCCTCAACATTCATCGGACCACATACATACGTATGTATGATTTCCAACAAATCTGTTGCTCTCTCCATAGTACTGAGGAGAACGGTGTTCTAGTCATCTTGCCCATGAGGCACGGTTCATAAGTGCCAAGTGATTCATAATCAAGTGACTCCAAAAGTCCATCAAGATGGAGTTTCTTCATGCGCTTAACACCGATATGACCTAAACGGCGATGCCACAAATAAGTTGCACTATCATTATTAACTCTGCATCTTTTGGTTTCAACATTATGAATATGTGTATCACTACTATCGAGATTCATCGAAATAGACCACTCCTCAAGGGTGCATGACCATAAAAGATATTACTCATATAAATAGAACAACCATTATTCTCGATTTAAATGAATAACCGTCTCGCATCAAACAAGATCCAGATATAATGTTCATGCTCAACGCAGCACCAAATAACAATTATTTATGTCTAAAACTAATCCGAAGGTAGATGTAGAGGTAGCGTGCCGACCGCGATCACATCGACTTTGGAACCATTTCCCACGCGCGATCGTCACCTCGTCCTTTCCGGTGTTAAGCAATCCGTAGTCCTGTTTGAGTTGCAAATATTAGCAATGTAACCGGTATCAAATACCAGTGCTATCTGCGAGCTCTAGTAAGGTACACATCAATAACATGTATATCACATATACCTTTGTTCACCTTGCCATCCTTCTTATCCGCCAAATACTTGGGGCAGTTCCGCTTCGGTGTCCGATCGCTTGCAAGTAGAAGCACTCGATTTCAGGCTTAGGTCCAGACTTGGGTTTCTTCTCCGAGCAAACAACTTGCTTGCTGTTCTTCTTGAAGTTCCTTCTTCTTCCCTTTGCCTTTCTTCTTGAAACTAGTGGTCTTATTGACCATCAACACTTGATGCTCCTTTTTGATTTCTACCTCCGCAGCCTTTAGCATTGCGAAGAGCTCGGTATAGTCTTTACTAACCCTTGCATATTATAGTTCATCACGAAGCCTTTGTAGCTTGGTGGCGGTGATTGGAGAATTTCATCAATGATACAATCATCCGGAAGATTAACTCCCAATTGTGTCAAGTGATTGTAGTACCTGCACATTACGAGTATATGCTCACTAATGAACTATTCTCCTCCATCTTGCAGCTATAGAACTTATTGGAGACTTCATATCTCTCAATCCGGGCATTCTGTTGGAATATTAACTTCAAATCTGGAACATCTCATATGCTCCATGACGTTCAAAACGTCGTTGAAGTCCCGGTTCTAAGCCGTAAAGCATGGCACATCGAACTATAGAGTAGTCATCAGCTTTGCTCGCCAGACGTTCACAACATCCGGCGTTGCTCCAGAAGCAGTTCTGTCACCTAGCGGTGCATCGGGGCGTAACTCTTACGTGCAGCAATGAGGATAATCCTCGAGTTACGGACCCGATCCGTGTAATTGCTACCATCATCTTTCAACTTTGCTTTCTCAAGGAACGCATTAAAATTCAACGGAACAACAGACGAGCCATCTATCTACAATCAAACATAAACAAGCAAGATACTATCGGTACTAAGTTCATGATAAATTTAAGTTCAATTAATCATATTACTTAAGAACTCCCACTTAGAAAAACATCTCTCTAGTCATCTAAGTGATCACGTGATCCAAATCAACTAAACCATAACCGATCATCACGTGAAATGGAGTAGTTTTCAATGGTGAACATCTTATGTTGATCATATCTACTATATGATTCACGCTCGACCTTTCGGTCTCCGTGTTCCGAGGCCATATCTGCATATGCTAGGCTCGTCAAGTATAACCCGAGTATTCTGCGTGTGCAAAACTGGCTTGCACCCGTTGTAGATGGACGAGAGCTTATCACACCCGATCATCACGTGGTGTGCGGGCACGACGAACTTTGGCAGCGGTGCATACTCGGGAGAACACTTCTTGATAATTTAGTGAGAGATCATCTTATAATGCTACCGTCAATCAAAGCAAGATAAGATGCATAAAAGGATAAACATCACATGCAAATCAATATAAGTGATATGATATGGTCATCATCATCTTGTGCTTCATGATCTCCATCTTGCTGCACCACCATGATCACCATCGTCACCGCGCGACACCTTGATCTCCATCGCAGCATCGTTGTCGTCTCGCCAAACTTATGCTATTACGACTATCGCTACCGCTTAGTGATAAAGTAAAGCATTACGTATGCGATTGCATTGCATACAATAAAGCGACAACCATATGGCTCCAGCCGATTGCCGATAACCGGTTACAAAACATGATCATCTCATACAATAAAATATAGCATCACGTCTTGACCATATCACATCACAACATGCCCTGCAAAAACAAGTTAGGCGTCCTCTACTTTGTTGTTGCAAATTTTACGTGGCTGCTACGGGCTTAAGCAAGATCCAGTCTCACCTACGCATCAAAACCACAACGATACTTCGTCAAATAGACTCCGTTTAACCTTCTTCAAGGACCGGGCGAGCCACACTCAGTTCAACTAAAGTGAGAGAGACAGCACCCACCAGTCACCTTTAAGCAACGAGTGCTCGTGGCGGTGAAACCAGTCTCGCGTAAGCGTCACGCGTAATGTCGGTGCAGGCCGCTTCATCTCACAATACCGCTGAACCAAAGTATGACATGCTGGTAGGTAGTATGACTTGTATTGCCCACAACTCACTTGTGTTCTACTCGTGCAAAACATCAAACCATAAAAAACCTAGGCTCGATACCCTTTGTTGGGGAGCGTAGTAATTTCAAAATTTTCCTACGCACACGCAAGATCATGGTGATGTATAGCAACGAGAGGAGAGTGTTGTCTACATACCCTTGTAGACCCAAGCGAAGCGATCTGGCGTAGAGGAAGTAGTCGACGTTCTCCTCGCGATCCGACCGATCCCGGCGCCGTTACTCGACGCCCGAGTTCTTGACACACGTACAGCTCGATGGCGTCCCTCGTACCGATCCAGCCGAGTGTCGAGGAGAGTTCGTCAAGACGACGGCGTGGTGACAATCTTGATGTTTCACGGTAGCGGGGCTTCGCCTAAGCTTCTGACGGTATGACCGAGGTGGAATATGGTGGAGGGGGCACCGACACGGCTAAGGAAGCGATCTAAAGATCAAACTTGTGTGTCCTAGGGTGCCCCCTGCCCCGTATATAAAGGAGCAAGGGGAGGGGCTGGCCGGCCAAGGGAGGCGCCAGGAGTCCTACTCCTCTGGGAGTAGGATTCCCCCCAATCCTAGTTGGACTAGGATTCGGGAGGGGGAAGAGAGAGAGGGGGCGGCCCCTTTCCTAGTCCTAGTAGGACTAGGGAAAGGGGAGGCGCGCCACCTAGGGCTGGCCCTTCTCCTTTCCACTAAGGCCCACTATGGCCCATTTACCTCGAGGGGTTCCGTAACCTCCGGTACTTCGAGTAAATTCCTGTTTTCGCAGGAACCATTCGAACTCCAAACATAGGCTTCCAATATATCAATCTTTATGTCTCGACCATTTCGAGACTCCTCGTCATGTCCGTGATCACATCAGGGACTCGAACTTCTTGGTACATCAAAATACATAAACTCATAATAAGCATCATCGAAACCTTAAGCGTGCGGACCCTACGGTTCGAGAACAATGTAGACATGACCTAGAACTATTCACGGTCAATAACCAATAGCGGGACCTGGATGCCCATATTGGTTCCTACATATTCTACGAAGATCTTTATCGGTCGGACCGCATAACAACATCGTTGTTCCTTTGTCATCGGTATGTTACTTGCCCGAGATTCGATCGTCGGTATCCAATACCTAGTTCAATCTCGTTACGCAAGTCTCTTTACTCGTTCCGTAATACACCATCTCACAACTAACTTATTAGTTGTAGTGCTTGCAAGGCTTAAGTGATGTGCATTACCGAGAGGGCCCAGAGATACCTCTCCGAGCAATCGGAGTGACAAAACCTAATCTCAAATACGCCAACCCAACATCTACCTTTGGAGACACCTGTAGTACTCCTTTATAATCACCCGATTACGTTGTGACGTTTGGTAGCACCAAAGTGTTCCTCCGTAAGCGGAGTTGCATAATCTCATAGTTACAGGAACATGTATATGTCATGGATAAAAGCAGTAGCAACATACTAAACGATCGTGTGCTAAGCTAAGGGAATGGGTCATGTCAATCAGATCATTCTACTAATGATGTGACCTTGTTAATCAAATAACAACTCTTTGTTCATGGTCAGGAAACACAACTATCTTTGATTAACAAGCTAGTCTAGTAGAGGCATACTAGTGACATATTGTTTTGTCTATGCATTCACACATGTATCATGTTTCCGGTTAATACAATTCTAGCATGAATGATAAACATTTATCATGAAATAAGGAAATAAATAATAACTTTATTATTGCCTCTAGGGCATATTTCCTTCACGGACGCCCTCGAACGCCGGCCACGCCGTCTTCTTCAACCTCGGTCCGCCGAGATCGCCATCGCCGCCGCGTTTGCCCCGACGCTTCCCCGAGCTCGCCGTTCGCCTCGTCGCAACCGCCGTGAGCCCCTGCCCCTTCTCCCCCTCTCCGTTTGCCTTCTTGAGCACCACAGCGACCACACCGAGCTCGGCCGCACCCGCCGCCGCCACCGCACGTCGCCGTCGTGGCCACAGCCACGTTGGCTCGACTTCGAGCACACCACCGTCCTCACCACACCCGCAGGAGCCCAGAACCCCACTCCACACACCTCGCCGTGCCCCCTAGCGCCGTGTTCGACCTCGGCCGAACCCCGGCGACCGCCAAGGTCGTCGCCGGCGACGTTCCCGGCCATCCCAGGCCCGGCCACCACCACCAGTAGATGCGCGGGAGCAAGGGCTCTCCAACGAGCCCAAGCACGGCCTCGCCCGTGCCACTAAGCGCGTTCCGACGGCCGCCACCGTCTCGGGCCTCGCCGGCGACTCGGCGCGGCGGGATTGCCCGATTGACCAGGATTTGACCCCACCGGTCATCGACGTATGGACCCCACGCCCTAATTAACCGTGGGTTTTATTTTCTGTTTAGTTTAGATTAAGCCGGTAGGGACCCACACGTCGGGGTTGACCTGGCGACGTGGGCGTTGACTGGCCCACTGTCGTGAGCTAAACAGCTCAGGTCATCGACCAGTGGACCCCATCTGGTCAGGTTTGACTCGAGGCGCCAGTTGACCAGCTGACGTCATGATGATGTCGGTCGACGAAGAATAACCTATTTTACGGATTTATTTTTATATAGGAAAATCCAGAAAATTGCCTAAACTTCTAAAATTCATATAAAATCAACCGTAGCTCCAAATCAAACAAATTATATATGAAAAATTATCAGAAAAATTCAAGGAATCCATCTGTACCATTTTCATGCATGTTTGAACAATGATTGTCCTCTGTTTTGGACAAAACAAATAAAGGGCATTTAAATAATCATATATGGAGTTGGAATTTGAATCATGTATTCAAACCAACTTCATTTAAATCATAGCTAGGTGCATTAGCTCGACTCACAGCATATTGCCATGTCATGATCATGCATCATATTGTAGCATTGCATTGATTGTGTTCTTTCTCAGTTGCCGGTGTTCGTCCCCTCTCGATAGACATGGTTCCGACGACGAGTTCGATGACACCGATGAAGAGCTATAATATCTTCAGAAGTGCCAGGCAAGCAAAACCCCCTTGTTCATTCCGATAAAATCCCACTCTCTCGCTCCTGCTCTCTATTACTGCATTAGGACAACAACGAATCATTTGTTACTTGCTGCGGTAGCTGAACCCCTTTATCCTTTGCATGACCCGTCATTCCACAGTAAATAGATGAAACCCACTAGCATGAGTAGGAATTGTTTGAGCCTGTTGTGCCTACTCATACATGCTTGTTTGTCATGCCTGCTAACTGCTTAGAGTTGAGTCGGTCTGATCCATCGAGGATGAATCAGAGGTGCGTGAACATGTCCTACTGTGTGTGCGCTAAGTGTGTGCACACGATTTGGTAAAGGTATCGGTGAGAGGCCATGTAGGAGTACATGGTGGGTTGTCTCATTGAAGCCGTCCTCGAGAACTGAGTTACGTGTTTGTGATCCATGATTCAGCTACTACCACGCATTGGGCCCGAAACCAATGGACCCTCTCGGCTTCTTAATCACCCTTGTCCTCTGTCCGGGAGTTGCAAGTAGTTTAAGTGTTTGTAGTATCTTTGGAGGCCGTGCAGCGCTGACCGTAGGGGTGGGCTGTGATCACGGTAGGCACGTGCACGGTGTACCGGCGCCCGTTTGGTGTCTCGGGAACCCTGTTCACATCGTTTGGGACTGTGAGCGAAACTTGGCCGAACTCCTCATAGATGGAACCCAAATAGGCGATAAACCTGGACTAGGGACTTGAGTGTTTAGGTAGGCCGTGGCCGACACCCACGTTGGGCTTCCGCTTGAAGGTTGCCGAGTACATGTCGTAAACGGCGGTAAGTGGTGAGCGTGTGTGAAGAAGTACACCCTGCGGGGTTAACATTATCTATTGAATAGCCGTGTCCATGAAAAGGACTTCTGGGTTGCTGCATGCAGTTCATAGACAAGTGAAAGTGGATCTTTGTAAAATCGCAAGACAAGTGTGAGTGCTATGGATGGTGTTCCCGTGGGAGGCGGAGCGGATCCATAGTGGTGTATTGATATGGTGAATATGTGGACTCGTGTGCGCCACCTCAAAAGAGTTACTTGCGATCGTAGTTTAGGATAGCCACCGAGTCAAAGCTGGCTTGCTGCAGCTTAAACTCCACCATCCCTTTATTGATAATGATGCATATGTAGATAGTTACGATGTAAGTCTTTTTGGGTACATTTGTACTCACGTTTGCCTATTTTATGTTTTTGCGAGAGAGACTTGGTCTCACTAGTAGTTCCACGTGGACTTGACGTTTAGCTTGATACCTCAGCTACGATCTTGTGCCCTCGGCGGAGATCGGTAGATAGTCGGGCTTTTCAGCCTTTTTCATTTATAGATGTCGTACCTGGACATGATAGCTTCGCTTGTGTTTTGACTTGTATGCTCAGAATGTTGGGTCATGAGACCCTGTTTGTAATATCTCGCTCCTCGGAGCCTAATGAATAAATACTTGAGTCGTAGAGTCATGTTGTGATGCCATGTTGTATTTGCACATATCGAGCATATTGTGTGTATGTTATTGAAATGCTTGGTATGTGTGGGATCGACAATCTAGTTGTTTATCTTTAGTAGCCTCTCTTCTGGAAATGTCTCCTAGTGTTTCCACCGAGCCATGGTAGCTTGCTCTCTGCTCCGAACACTTAGGCTGGCGGCATGTGTCCTTCTTCGTCTCTGTCTGTCGTCCTTCGGGAAATGTCACGCGTTGAGTACCGGAGTCCTGTTAGCCCGCTACAGCCCGGTTTATCGAGTCTGCTAGCCAGTGCTACAGCCGGAACTCACTACCGATGACCGACACGTTCGATCTTTGGGTCATGGATGCTGTCCTGTAAGTCTGTGCCACTTTGGGTTTACGACTAGCCATGTCAGCCGGGCTCTTTATCATATGGATGCTAGCGACACTATCATATCGTGTGCCAAAAGGCATAAACGGTCCCGGGCAAAGGTAAGGCGACACCCGTGGGAATACCGTGCGTGAGGCCGCAAAGTGATATGAGGTGTTACATGCTAGATCGATGTGGCATTGAGTCGGGGTCCTGACAGCTTGCTTCTCCTGTTATTCGAGATGCGGTAGTTGGCACCACCTTTGAGCTAGATGAAAATGAGGTTGAGGAGCATACTGTCATTTCTTTTGTGCCTCAAGATGCTGCTCTCAACATGCGTCTGACTACTTTTGGTCCAGAGATTTGGATCCTTTATGATGGTTTTCCTTATGATTATCAGACGCAGCACTACATGCACAAATCAGTAGATTCTTTCGGTGCTTTAGTTGATTGGAATAATCCTAGAGGAGACAGGAGATTGGTGCTGGTTAAAGTCAGAGTTATACATCTTCGTTTAGTGCCCAAAAGTCTTGTTATCCGTCAGATAGGAGGAGCTCGACATTGTTGGACTGTTGTGGTCACCATGCTGAGAAGTTCTGATTGGAATGCGCACTTGCCTGAGGTTTCGCCGGCTGGAGAGGATCCACCGCCACCTGACGGTATTCCTCATCCACTCCAGGGTGATGGTTTGAATGCAGAGCAACTTTATCAACAACAGCTTCACAATTGGATGGCTCAGAATGTTGTGGCTGATGCTGCAGCCAATGAGGATGATCATGTGGTTGTAGATGAAGGTAATGATATTGAGATTCACCCTGAATGGGGTGTGTGGCCGCCACCCCCTCCGCAAGCACCTCCTGCTCTATACAATTTCCAACAATGGTTGGCTGGAGAAGGACTTCAGGTTGATCATGGAATTGTGCCACCACAGAATCTCCATGACAGCCCTGGGGCTGCCTGGAATGACTCCATTTCAGTTCCTTCCAGTTCTGATTCCAGTGCTACAATTTTTGACTCGTATGTGCTTGTACCTGTCAACCTGATGAACCAGTTCTGGCCGCAGAATGCCACTGGAGCTCCATCTGCTAGCAACTCAGTCTCTGATTTGGTCTCTCCTGGGTCCAGTGCTGCAGAACCTGCTTTAGCTCTTCAGGATCATAGTCAGCCTGCAGTCCCTCTCAGCTCTGCTTCTGCTAGTCTGCCCAATAATGTTCTGGAATTGTCTCTGAATCTTTCTGCTGCTGGCCTGCACTTGGATGTGTCCACCCAAGGTGATTTCATACCTGCTATGATCATTAGGGACTGTATTCCTATGTTCAGGTTAAATACATTCCTTGCTGCAGCTATTAGACCCATTGTGGCCTCTTTTGGTCCATGGAATGACCACTATGGTTTTGAGCAAGATTCAGTCACATTCAACATTACACTCTCTGAACATGAGGGCCTTCTATCTGTGGTCTCTGCCAATAAATCTATTGCTAATGCATCTTCTTCAAGTGTCATGATTGAAGATCTTTCTGCAACTGTGCACCAGGAAATCAATGGAGACACTCATGATCATGATCCAGCCTTTGCAGATCTCCAGAATGCACCATTGGACATGCAGCTAGTCCCTGTGGATCACTCTCAGCAACCTCCTCCTTCTGTTGCTGAATGTGCTAGCTCCTCTACGGTCCTAACGCGCAAAGGAAAAGTTGTGGTACCTGAATGTGCTATTGCTCTGCGCAGAAGTGCTCGCTCCAACAAGTATGACGGTTTCAAAGTCCATGAAATCTCTGACAGCAAGGCAAAAGCATCAAAGGTCAAACCCAGGGTAATTCCCACTGCTCTTACAATTAGGGAGGTTGATGAGACTGAACAGATACCGCCACCTACACCTATCAGGATGATCCAGCAGATTGGCACAATTCTTTGTGCTATCCCATCTGAAGAACTTTCTGACGAAGCACTACTGGCTTCACAGCAGGAGGAGCCCCCGGCATCGACCTAGCTTCACTTCTGCAGCTCTTTTATTTCCTTATGCGATGAATCTTTTGGTGAACTGGAAGGTTTTATGTTGGAATGTTCGTGGGTTAAATTCTGGCGATAAGCAGCTAGCACTCTGAAACGCTATTACCTCTAGTGGATGTGCGGTGATATGTTTGCAAGAAACCAAGAAACCTTCATTCGACTTGCCTTTCATTAAGTCATGCTGTCCTCGTCGCTTCGACCAATTTGCTTTTGTACCTTCCCGGGGGACTTCGGGGGGTATCATCACTATTTGGAATAGCACTATTTTCACTGCTGATGTATTGCTATCTGAAGATTTCGCTCTAGTTACACGTTTCAAATCAACACAATCGGCGCAATGTTGGACGTTGGTCAATGTTTATGGCCCTTGCCAAGGTGAGCAGAGAGAACATTTCATCCACTGGTTGTGTTCACTAAATATTCCATCCAATGAAGATTGGCTCTTTTTGGGGGACTTTAACTTCATACGTGCACCTAATAATCATAATAAACCTGGAGGCAACATTAATGACATGAACACCTTTAATGATTTTATCCGATGCCAAAGCCTCATTGAACTACCTATCAAGGGACGCTCATTCACCTGGAGCAATATGCAGCTTGATCCACTCTTAGAGCAACTGGACTGGTTTTTTACGAGCACTAATTGGACAACATCTTACCCAAAAACTATGGTCAAACCACTCGGTAAGCCAGTATCCGACCATATCCCTTGCGTGGTTACTATAGAAACAAACATCCCTAAATCAAAATTATTTCGATTTGAATCATTTTTGGTGCAACATCCGGGTTTCATGCAAATTGTTCAATCTTCTTGGGCCAAACCAGTGCACTCTGCAAATACTGCCACTGTACTATGTAGAAAATTTAAAACCCTGAGACGTGATCTTAAACATTGGAGTAAGGGCATTTCCAAACTATCTGTGGCTATTGAGAATTCAAATAAAGCACTCTGTGAGATTGATGAGCTCGAAAATAAACGGACTTTAACTGTCCCTGAAGTTAATTTCAGAAGAATTCTCAAGACACACATCATACGTTTATTACGTTATCAGCAAGCTTATTGGAAAAAGCGGTGCACCATAAGATGGGTTCAGTTTGGGGACGAACCATCCAAATTTTTCAAGCAAATGGCCTCCGAGAGATATAGGAAGAACAACATTGCCACCACAGCAACACCGATGGCACTTTGGTGGAAGACCATTAGGAAAAGAGTCTATAATATTTGAAACATTTAAGGAAAGGATGGGCTCTTCAAGGCCTTGCAACATGAAGTTCAACTTAGCGAATAATCAAGAAGTGCAGCGGTCTTGATGAACTCACCATCCCATTTACCCATGAGGAGATTGACAAAGTTGTTAAAGACATGCCCGCAGACAGAGCCCCTGGCCCGGATGGTTTTAATGGACTATTCTTAAAAAGATGTTGGCCAATCATCAAGCAAGACTTTTATAACCTGTGCAACCAATTTCATAATGGGGAGCTCAATTTAGAAAGTATTAACGATGGCTTTATCACTCTCATTCCTAAAGTGGGTTCCCCCGAGTCTATCTACGACTATCGGCCGATAACACTCCTAAACTGCTGTCTCAAGGTGGTCACAAAAATCTTGGCAAATAGACTCCAAAATCTCATTCTTACAATTGTGCACAGGAATCAATATGGGTTTCTTAAAGGACGGACGATACAAGACTGCCTAGCCTGGGCTTACGAGTACATATACCAATGTCAAACCTCAAAAAGGGAAATCATGCTTCTAAAACTTGATTTTGCCAAGGCTTTTGATAGAATTGAACATGAGGCCATGATTGAAATCATGAAAAATATGGGATTCAACGAAAAATGGCTGGGATGGATCAGATGCATCTTCTCCTCGGGCAAATCTTCGGTCCTTCTTAATGGTACTCCGGGTCGGCAATTCTATTGCAAATGCGGTGTACGGCAGGGTGACCCGCTCTCTCCCTTAATCTTTGTGCTTACGGCTGACCTGTTGCAAGCTGCCATAAATGATGCCTACACCCACAACTTGATTCATCTGCCGTTCTGCCCCAAATACCAACAAGACTACCCGGTAATTCAGTATGCAGACGACACCATCTTGATCATGCCCGCATGTACCCAGCAAGCTACAATCATCAAGGACATCCTAATTGATTATGCCACGTCCATTGGGTTGAAAATAAACTTCCATAAATCAACTCTTATTGCTATGAATTGTGACATGACAAAAACTCAGGAAATTGCAACTATCTTCGGATGCGTAATTGGCAAATTGCCCTTTACATACTTGGGCCTCCCTATGGGAACTACACGACCAACAATTGTTGAACTCATGCCGCTTGTTTGTTCCATGGAAAGAAGACTAACGGCCACTCTCAACATGATATCCTATGGTGGAAAATTATCTTTGCTAAACTCAGTGATCACCTCTTTGATCGTTTTTGCTCTTTGCACTCTTAGGCTGCCAACTAAGATCATTGAATTGCTGGACAAAATCAGGAGGAAATGTTTGTGGACTAAAAAAAAGGAACAAGGTTATAAATGCAACTCACTTGCTGCATGGAGCATGGTCTGCCGACCCAAGGAATGCGGTGGACTAGGTGTGATTGACCTCAGAACACAAGGTGATGCCCTGCTTCTCAAATATTTACACAAATTCTACAATAGATGGGACGTGCCTTGGGTCCAACTCATCTGGGATACATACTACCCTGACCGCATACCGCACGCCACTGAAACATGCGGATCATTCTGGTGGCGTGATGTGGCGAAGTTAATGCCCATTGATAGAGGAATAACTCAGGTCCAGGTAGCAAACGGTAAGAATGTCCTCTTCTGGAAAGACTCTTGGACGGACACCATTTTGGCGGAAAGTTACCCTCGTGCTTTCTCCTACACCATTAATGAAGATATCTCTGTCGGGGATTTCTTGTCCATCACGGCATTACGGGAGGCGTTTCATCTACCGCTCTCAGAACAAGCCCACGCTGAAGTTAAGCGGATGCAATCGGATCTGTCACGGTTACCCTATCGAGGAGACGGATGTTTGGACATATGCATGGGGTTCAGATCAATTCACCGTGCATAAATATTATACGTTCTATTTCAGAGATATTCGAGCACATGAAGCCTTTGGTTGGATTTGGAACTCAAGGTCAACCATGAAAATCAAAGTTTTTGGGTGGTTACTCCTGGCTGATCGCCTCAACACCAGAAACATGCTCAAACGACGGCACTACAACATTGGTGATGACCATAACTGCATTCTATGTGGTCTGAGGATCGAGGAAACATTGGAACACTTGTTCTTTCAATGCCACTTCAGCACTGATTGTTGGGCTACTATGGGCCTATCCTGGCCACATGGAATGCCACGTCTTCAAAATGTGACCACAGCCAAACAACGTTGGGATGGGCCTCTTTTTATGGAGATGTTCTTACTTGCGTCTTGGAGCTTATGGAAGGAACGCAACAATTAGCACTTCAGGGGGATTACCCCAAAAAACAGTCCTGGTTGGATAGGTTTAAGAAAGACTTCTCTCTCCTTGCCTATAGGGTCAAGGAAAAGCACAAACACCTCATACCCACCATCCTCTCCTCCTTACATTAGCACACCAACACACACCCCAATGGGGTGATGACACTTGTACAGCCACTATGTAACTTGTATTTTTACATATTAATACAAAAATAACAGTGGGAGGTGCTCCTACTGTTCAAGGTTTCAAAAAAAATAGCTGTGTCGCTCCATGGATTTGCTGTTGCTACTTGGTAGACTTCGGCGAGTTCGCGGATTGTTCGTTTTCGCATATTATTTGATGCGAAAGTCTCGAAGACTGTTGACACCGTGCTGGTATTGTTGGAGTGGTTTCCCGGAGCTAGAAGTTCTTCGCCACTTTTGGCCACCTGCCGTAATATCCAACATGCTCGAAGGCTATGTGTTGGGACGACTCCCTCTGTACTATGAAGCTTACAGGGTCCATTGAGCCATCCCTCCAGTACGGTTCCGTTTCCCTTATTGGGTTTTTGTTTTTTCGTTTTTGCAGCTGGGGCCTTAGTGTAAGGCGCCTTTATCTTGGATGGGTTTGGGGCGGATTATCCCAAAATTGATTTTCGGTTTTAGGAAACTCTCCATCGCCTGAGACTTTCGACGATGGATGCCAGATCGGTGAAGCGCGTAATTTTGCGACGATCAATGGCATTTAGTATTCCCTTGTCCGTGCAGTTATTGCAGAAGGTTGATATTGCGTTGTCCTCTCGGCAGTCCTTTATCCTGTCCATAACCAGGAGGAATCTGGCCCAGTAATGATGTACTGTTTAAGTAGGCTCTTGCCGTATTAGAGATAGATCGCATATGTCTGGGCGGGTGGGTGGAATAAAATTCGGATCCCTGCCCATCTTGAGGCTCAAAGGCCAAGGGGCTTTCGAATTCGGAAGTTCAGTTGGCTGGGCACAATCCAGCGAGTCCGGGGTGATGCATGATTTTAAGTTCAATGCTCGATCGAAGTCCGTCCCTCCGCGGGAATCCGGCATGGAGGTTTCGGGAATCCGGACATGAATTGTTTTCAACACTGGCGAAGAGTTGCCGTGTTGTTCCTCTACCACTACGACGTGGTGGGTGGCCTGGGGAGAGTTAATCTCTCTCAGATCGGTTTTAAGCCCAATCTGGTTGTAGTCCGTGTCGACTCCCAAGGCGGCGATGCGATCCAAGAGCTCGTTAACAGATGAGAGCTCTATTGGATCTAACTGCTCGGCAACTTTAGGGCTGACGCGAAGATTGCTTTCGACGACTCGAGAAGTCATTGCCGAAGCGACGGCCGGACAGGCGGTCATGAGAAAACCACCAAGCCGGATAGTTTGACCGGCGCCCAAGGCCCCTCCGGCGAAAACACCGTCTTTGAAGACGGGTGGAGGCATCCGCTCTATCGGTGACGACACAGAGGAACTCTCAATGAAAGCACCAATGTCGGTGTCAAAACCGGCGGATCTCGGGTAGGGGGTCCCGAACTGTGCGTCTAGGCGGATGGTAACAGGAGACAAGGGACACAATGTTTTTACCCAGGTTCGGGCCCTCTCGATGGAGGTAAAACCCTATGTCCTGCTTGATTAATATTGATGATATGGGTAGTACAAGAGTAGATCTACCACGAGATCAAGGAGGCTAAACCCTAGAAGCTAGCCTATGGTATGATTGTTGAGATGTATGTTGTCCTACGGACTAAAGCCCTCCCGTTTATATAGACACCGGAGGAGGCTAGGGTTACACAGAGTCGGTTACAATGGTAGGAGATCTACATATCCGTATTGCCAAGCTTGCCTTCCACGCCAAGGAAAGTACCATCCGGACACGAGCCGGAGTCTTTAATCTTGTATCTTCATAGTCTTGGAGTCCGGCGGATTTTGATAGTCCGGCTGTCCGGACACCCCCTAGTCCAGGACTCCCTCACTCCTCTTCACAAAGCTACACGAACAATACAAGTTCCCCAGTGACTTTCCAAACACACGCCTCTCAGGGAATAAAGTGAACAGTGCCGCCCTCACGAAGATGAGCACGGCCCTGGCTACATGGAGAGCCGCGTTGAGGAGAAGGATTCTAAGAGGTCATAGTTATGAGAAGATCAAGGAGATAAATGCTTCGATCAGTGAAGCTAACTACTAGGAGTTCAAGATCAAGTGCGAGAGCAACGCAAGCGCGGAATCAAGTCAGTGGGGGAAAGATATGCGGGACATGAACTTAGGGGTCCAAAAGCTCAGTCCCGGCGGTTACAGAGTGGCGGAACCTATATGGGACAAGGAGGACGTGGAGCGTGCCGAGCAAGTCCTACCGCCCCTCTTCGATAAATACTGTGACAAGCAGACCAGGAACTATGTCAGGGCCCGGTACAAGGTGGACCCGGTAACAAAGGAGCTTACCACGGATCCGAAGACCAAGGCGCTTGAGCTTGTTCTGGTAAGAAATACACCCCCGTGTAATTAGCTCCATATGGTTGCATTCAAATTAATGAAGCCAAATTTCTAAATGGTTCATGTTCCTTCCGTAGGACACTGAAAGCAGAGCACGGGGTCGTCTCAGAGCTCCCCTTTGGACACCACTTTAAATAGGGCGTTGAACATAATGAAACACAAGGATAAGTTCAGTAAGCCGTCGTCAGCTGGTCGTGTGGCCGGTAAAGGCTTGTCCAACAAATGGTCAGAATACTATAACACTGGGCGAAAGGAGAGAAAGGCCAGCTCGAAAAGCCAGGAGCGCGAGGTTCAAGAACTCAAGGCACAAGTGGCACGGATTCCGGAGATGGTCCAAGAGCAGGTGCGAGACCAACTGAGAGCGACGATCATAGCCGTTGTGCCTACCTTGATTGAGGGGCTGCAGGCATGGATTGCGGGCGGCCAACAAGGGCTGCCCCCAATTCCCAGCTTCACGGGTAGCAACTCACACAATGCGTCGGCGGCGCCATTGGTGTCTCCGGCGGAGGCAGCATTGGTGTCTCCCACGGCGGTGCCGGCATTGCAGCTTAATGCACCCGGGTGTGGGAAGAATACACAAGCCGGCACCTCGGCAGCAAGCGGCCCCTCCGTCACTTGCACGCCCGCCGTTGGCGGTTCCTCGACATTAGCCGAGCTCGATGCCATCAAGGTAACTAATTAAGCCTCTCAGCCGATTACTTCATCTCCTTGCCTTTGACTGGGCATCCCTGACGCCCTACATGTTTTGTAGGGCGCCGCCGACGTTCCATGCACTCTCCTGCACTTCGTGGACGGCGAGTTGATTGATGTCGCCAAGGCCAGAATCGTTCAACCGGGCAGCCGCGTGTTCCAAGGTAATCCGATGTCACCTACCGTGTATAGGGTTCAACTGGTTCGGGTGCTGCGGGGCTGCGATGACTTGTTACCTCCGTTTCGACCCCCTGGGGCCGACGAAGATGATGTGATGACCCTCAGCGCATGCTTAAGCTGGCCCCTGCTTTGGCCGAAGAGCCAGATTCATTTGGGGGCGGGGGACACCACCCCACAGACAACACCGCCAGTCGTGCCGGCGCCAAGCCATGGCAAGACCGCCGCAACGCTACCGGACATGTCAGACATGCATATGGCACAGGATACGGACATGCATATAAGACAGGATCCAAACGATGATGATGACGACGACGGTACATTTACCAACATCGATAAGTACTTCAACGAACATGGGTACGGTGACGAATTCTTGGGGCCTCCTTCTCAAGAACCCAACCCTGCAAAAGACGACCGCGATCTAGCTGGTACCACGGAGAAACCCAATTGCAACAGGCGTTGACTGGCATTTAGTTCTCAGGAGACGCCTCCAGCTGCCGCCTTCACCGAGCCTCAGATAGCCGAGGTGCGAAATATTATCAGCCCAAACACACTCAAGAAGGCGGTCTCTTAGCAGAACTTGATCCCATTACAGCAGAAGAAGAAGGGATGGAAAAGAAAGAAAAACAAGGGTGCGAGCCAGCCGGCATCGATTATGATCCGTGCTCAGGACGGGCCACCTTCACCTCAGGATATCTCGAGGAGGGTGCATGTGGCGGGTAGGCCGATGCTACCGACTAATCTTCTCAATGCTGCAACCGGTGCTATGCGGAGTCTGCATGACAGTCTTCTTTCTTTGGAGAAGCGGCGTCTCTCCAAGAATGATGTGGCATACCCGGTTTTCGTGGCCAAGGTGCCACAGGCCAAGGGCTTTGTCGATAGCACCATCAGGGGTATGATCATCCTGCGGTTTGATGACATCTTTGCTATGTTTAACCTTCATCCGCTGCACTACACCTTCATTCGGCTATTTTCGCTGAGTATGGAGATGCGGATCATTAGAGACAAGACCCCGGACATCATGATAGTCAACCCCTTCTACATGCGTGCCAAGATCTTGGGTAGTGCTGGGGACCGGCAAGTCGCGAGTTCATACCTCGAGGTGTCATTCTGGCAAGCCCACATAAGGATAACTTCCTTATGCCTTACTTTCCTGAGTAAGTCATCCCTTCACTGCCCCGTAACATATGATTTCTTAGATTTCGGCCGGTCTTTTTTTTTTACATTCCGTGTTTTGTGCAGTGACACACATTGCACACTCATCCCCTTAAGCCCGAAATATTCGATGGCCACGTATTTCGACTCGGACCGTCAGTCGAAGAAAGACTACACAAATATCAAGAAAGTTCTTGACGAAGCTCTCCCCGGCTACGCCAGATCTGGAGGCACCTTCAGCAGGCCAATTCATAGGTAAGGCAAGCACGTGTTCACCCACAATCTGATGTTCCCTGTGTCAAGCAGTCACCTGGCGGTCGAAGGATGCTCGCTCGCCCTCCATCACATGCGAGGCGATCGTGCGGGACCATAATCACCTACGCTGCAAATAATCTCAAAGATTGGGTCGACGCTTGTCGACAATCCAGACGCGGACATCGACAAGAATTCTTTCGCATCTAGTCGGAGTTTGCGGAAATCATCCATCAAGATGTCGCCGTTCAGACGGGGCAGTTCTACCTCGATATCAACCGTCCAATAGTGAGATAGAACCAACGCTACAAATGCAGGTGACAACGATCGCGATTTCATGACCATCACGATGAGCGGCGGCTTCATCCACGCTCCGGTCCACGAGTCGAGTTGAAAGTAGTGATGCTATGTAGTTCTGAAATATCGATTAGCTCATGTTGTAATTAAACTTTAATGAACTTGTATGTCTCTTTAGTTTGGACAGTCGTTCAACTTATATGTAATCAATGCTATTTATTAGTAGGACCATTAATCGTGCTATTAATGATTCACTACTGGAATCAGCTATGTTGCCATCTGCCAGATCTTTGTCGTCCGCTAGCGGACGGCAAAGAAGCTCTTTGCCATCAGCCACCGAAAAGTCGACGGCAAAGAAGCTCTTTGCCATGCGCCATTTCTTTGCCGTCCGCCAGCTGACGGCAAAGAATCTTTGCCGTCCGCCAGCTGACGGCAAAGAGGGAGGTGGCCCCCACTCACCCGCCCGTTTAAAAAAAACTTAGCTGTCAGGACCCCGACTCAATGCCACATCGATCTAGCGTGTAACACCTCATATCACTTTGCGGCCTCACACACGGTATTCCCACGGGTGTCGCCTTACCTTTGCCCAGGACCGTTTGTGCCTTTTGGCACACGTATATGATAGTGTCGCTAGCATCCATATGATAAGGAGCCCGGGCTGACATGGCTAGTCGTAAACCCAAAGTGGCACAAACTTACAGGGACAGGCATCCATGACCCAGCATCGAACGTGTCGATCATCAGCGAGTGAATCCAGGCTGTAGCACTGGGCTAGCAGGACTTCGGTGAACCGGGCTGTAGCGGGCTAACAGGACTCCGGTATTCATCGCGTGACATTTCCCGAAGGGACGGACACGAGAGCGAAGAAGGACACATGCCGCCAACCTAAGTGTTCGGAGCAGTAGCAAGCTACCATGGCTCGGTGGAAACACTAGGAGACATTTCCCGGTAAGAGAGCCTACTAAAGATAAACAACTAGATAGTCAGATCCCACACATACCAAGCATTTCAATAACATACACACAATATGCTCGATATGTGCAAATACAACATGGCATCACAACATGACTCTACGACTCAAGTATTTATTCATTAGGATCCGAGGAGCGAGATATTACAAACATAGGTCTCATGATCCAACATTCAGAGCATACAAATCAAAGCACATGCGGAAGCTTAACATGTCTGAGTACAGACATCTACAAATGAAAAAGGCTTAGAAGCTTGACTATCTACCAGATCCTGCCGAGGGCACAAGATCGTAGCTGAGGTAACAAGCTAAACGTCGAAGTCCATGCAGAACTACTAGCGAGACCGAGGTCTCTCTACAAAAACATAAAATAGGCAAACGTCAGTACAAATGTACCCAGCAAGACTTACATCAGAACTAACTACATATGCATCATTATCAATAAAGGGGATGGTGGAGTTTAACTGCAGCAAGCCAGCTTTGACTCGGTGGCTATCTGAACTACATTGCAAGGAACTCTTTTGAGGTGGCACACGAGTCCACATATTCACCATATCAATACACCACTATGGATCCGCTCCCGTCTCCCTACGAGAACACCTTCCATAGCACTCACACTTATCTTGCGCATTTTAGAGTATCCACTTTCACTTGTCTATGAACTATGCAAGGGTCCAAGTTTCCATATCCGAGGAATCCGGCTATTGAATAGATAATGATAACCTGCAGGGTGTACTTCTTCACACACGCTCTCGCCACTTATCGCCCAGTACCGTCATGTACCTCGGCAACCTTCAAGCGGAAGCGGCGAGGAGTCGGCCACGACCTACCTAAACACTCAAGTCTCTCGTCCGGGTTTATCGCCTATTCGGGTTCCATCCGCAAGGAGATCCAGCAGGGGTGTCGCTCATGGCCCCAAGCGATGTGAGCAGGGTTCCCAAGCCCCACTGCACGGGTGCCACTTGGTAGACTACTAGCACTACCTACAAACACCGAAACTAGTTGCAACTCACGGACAGAGAACAAGGGTGATTAAGAAGCCGAGAGGGCACTTAAGCATTCAATGCATGGTAGTAGCTGTTCATGGATCACAAACACGAACTCAGTTCACGAGGGCGGCTGCAATAAGACAACCCACCATGTACTCCTACATGGCCTCTCACCGCTACCTTTACCAAATCGTGTTCACACATTTAGCTCTCATCGATGAGGACATGTTCACACACCTCCGATTCATTCCCGATGAATCGGACTGACACAACTCTAAGCAATAGCAGGCATGACAAACAAGCATGAATGAGTAGGCACATCAGGGCTCAAACAACTCCTACTCATGCTAGTGGGTTTCATCTATTTACTGTGGAATGACAGGTCATGCAGAGGATAAAGGGGTTCAACTACCGCAGCATGTAACAGTTGAAACGTTGTTGTCCTAATGCGATAAAAAGAGAGCAGGAGCGAGAGAGTGGGATTGTATCGGAATGAACAAGGGGGTTTTGCTTGCCTGGCACTTCTGAAGATAATATAGTTTCTTCATCGGTGTCATCGAACTCATCGTCGGAACATGTCTATCGAGAGGGAACAACCACAGACAAACAAAGAAGAAACACAATCAATGCAATGCACAATATGATGCATGATCATGACATGGCAATATGCTGTGATTTGGGCTAATGCAGCTAAGAACAGCAAGGTTTGAGCTTATTTGAACCAAAGATTCAAATTCAAACTCAAACTATGAATTCATAAAGTGCATTATCATGTTTTGATATGAACAGCAAGGTTAAGTTGCTTAAACATGCATGAAACCAGTGCAGATGGATAGATTGTATTTTTCTGATAATTTTTCATATATAATTTATTTCATTTGGTGTTACGGTTGAATTTCTATGATTTTTCAAAGTTTAGGGCATTTTCTGGAATTTCCTGAATAAAAATAAATACAGAAAAGATTAAGTGCGTCAGCATGACGTCGGGGTGACGTCATCAGGTCAAAGGCGCCAGCCAGTCAAACTTGACGGCTGGGACCCGCACGTCGATGTAACGAGGCGAGGACAGAGGCTGTTGGTGGGTCGGTTAATCTTGGCGTGGCCAAGTCAGCGGTGACAAAGCGGGGCCTCTCGAGATTAGTATTAATTTAACAGAGAGGTTAAACTAATTAATTTGGGCACGGGGGCCCACTTGGCGGTGGCTCTAGGGGTGATTAGCGGGGTGTTTAGGCCCTAATTAAGTGGCCACATCGGCGGCTAACCGCCGGTGACACACGGACGTGGCGGCGGCTCTCGTTCCGGCGATTCTGGCGACGAGAGGAGGCGGGGTTGGTCTCTACGGACGCGTCGTGGTGAGGCGCGTCGTTTGGTAGCAGAGGGAGGTGCTAAGGTGGTCGAAATTAGCAACGGCGGCGAGCGAGGCGGCGGCCGGAGCTCGGGTGGGTGCGGGGTTAGTGCTGCGGCTTGCAAACGAGCTAGCTGTCACGCTAGCATTGCTCCACGGGTCGTTGCGAGTGCAACGGACGACTGTGGGCCATTTGGTCACCGGGGCTTCGCCGGCGACGAGCCAGCAGCGGCGGCAGCTCTGATAAGCAAGGGGCGGCGGCTACGGCGCCGAGAGCGAAACGGAGAGGGGAAAAGGTTCGGTGGCTCACGGTGGTTGCAGCAGAGCGTCGAAGCGGGCTCGGGAAGGCGGACGGCGGCGAGTCGATGACGGGATCCGGCGGCGGCGATGAAGAAGAGGCGGTGGCGGTGTTTTGAGGCATCGGCGTCGAGTGAGTCGACGGGAGGACGAGGAGGTCGAAACGGAGGCCATGGACACGTCGGCGAGGCGGGGGAGGGCCTGTGGCGAGGTGGTTCTAGTCGGCGGCGACGGCTGCATTCGATGGTTCTTGAGGGAGCAGAGGAGGAGAGGAGCTCGGGGAGAGAGTGAGAGGGGTCTGAGGGGTTGCGTGGCCGCCTCCGTGGCGCTGGAAGGGCCTCAAGGGCGTGAGGCAGGCAGGGAGGAGGCCACGGCGTCGCCAGCGCTCACCACCGAGCTGCTTCGGGGCGAGGGGAGGAAGACGAGAGGAGGAGGTGGGCTGGCCAGGTGGCTGGGCTGCCAGCTGGGCCAGCCAGGTGAGGCCCAGGTGGGCTTGGTAGGCGCCAGGTAAGTGCCTAGGTAACTCCTCTGTCTCTCTCTTTTATTTCCTGTTTCTATTTTCCTGCAGCTTTGTGGATTTATTAAAAATACTAGATCAATCCCAAAAATCATGCAACTGCTCATGACCACTGTTGGAAATATATCCTACAGTAAGCATTTCAGTTTGGGATTATTTGAGCATTTAAAATATTATTAGCAATTAAATGCCCAAATGCAAATACTATATAATTTAATTCAAAAATCCAGGAATAGCCTGTAAATATGTTCATCATTTTTGGAAGAGGTTTCACCTTTAGCAGAAATCATGAACATTTCCAAAGGGCATTCTGGGTTATTGAAAAATATTTTTATTGAACCTAGTTAAATTTCATTTGGTGCTAGGGTTTCAACAATCCCCATTTCAAATTTCTTTGGAATTTAAACATGATGGCATGATGAACAAGCAAAGTCAAGCAAGGGCTGAACTGGGGCTGTGACAACTCACCCCCACTAAACAAGAATCTCGCCCCAAGATTCAAGACGTGAGGTAAGAAGACAGAGGGGCACAAAGCTAACACGATCTTCATGATCCAATTGCCCTTCAAATGAACGTTGATTCAATCACCATCTTTGTTTTGTCGTCTTGCTCTGAGAACTCCAGCCAACATGACAACGAGAGGAGAAGGAGACTCTAGAAGGATCGATCTTCTCGAAGATCGAACAACCTAGGATCAACTCATGAAATGAGACATTGAGACATCTCTCAACCTGAGACACAAAACATACCTCTAGAGGGATGGAGTGAAACAGATGACGAAGGTTCAAATTGGTAGGCAACCATTCCACGCTTGAGGAGATGGCCAATGGTTTCAAGATAGCGATGAAATAATTGCCATGATTCCATAACGGGGCACCTTAGGGAAGGTGACTCATAGAAATATCCCCTAAGTGGCAAAAGGAATTACCTTTGATTCAGAGATCATTGAAACTCTTTATACCTGCCTAAGGCAATTCTCGAGCGATCGTTTAGAGGGGTTTGGTAGAATGGCATACCCGGATTAGAAAGGATGATGTGGATTACCTTGTTGAAAACAACACAAGGGATCATTTTAGTAACTGGGGAGAAGCTCAACAGTAGAGTGAGTCCACTGTTTGAAAAGTTATAGCTTAACCGGGGAAACTAATTAAGAGCAATTCCAATTAGTGCCAATGATAACACCTAGCGCTTGTGCGTGCTCTCAAGAACTTGAGCATTTCGAAAATCATCAAGGTTTTACCAATATCCGTGTCAAGGATCCTGGCAACACAACATACTACCATGATGAATGGTGATGGACGATGCAGATGCAAAAGGGGACAACACCTTCTCAGATTTCACCTTAGCGAGGCCAGGGAAAAAAATCTGGATGATCGACCGAGAGACATTTAGCACTCCGCTTCTAATGTTCTCCTTGATGTGCTAGCGTAACCCATTCATACATATGGTTTGATATCTAGAACATCAAGTAAAAGGTCGGACTTCGGGAACACAAGAATCCATAAGGAACATGGAGTATATCCTACGGAGTCCTTATGGGGAGGTGGCCAACTTATTCAATCAAGATACTACAATAATAGGTCTTCCGGCTGGGTATGTCAGCCATGACATCCACTTTACCAGTTACGGTGAGACCATTATTATAGTTCTTGGGAAACGTTCCAACCATCATATCTGCCTGAGATTCAGATCTGGTTGGCGTCAGGATATTCCAGACTCATCAAGTCTAGAAAGTAAAATGAAAGTTTGCAACACAAATCGACGAGATGACATTGCGAGAATCTCAAGGAATGAACTACGATAGCAAGCTCCAAAACATGAGCTGGTTCTGCTACAAACATGTGAACACGTTGTCCCGGACAAGCATGACCACATAGTAGTCTTACAACAAAACACTACCCGAGTTCGGTGGGAACCATCATTGCGGATAACGAGTCCTTGATTAAGCCGGGTTAGCTCTTAAAAAAACTCCTTCTCCTTGAACAAATCAATCGGTGGCTTGGTGTGCTAGGGACACATATAGAATGGAGGTAGCGAGCCTATCAAACCATAGCATACTTAGCACATGCATAGTGACTTGAGATGGTTCGGAGGGCAACATTGACTTTCTCGAATTCACGGCGGCAACTTGCATCAAATGCACATGAGTTAGAGAAGGTCACTTCTTTCATCCGGACATATGCTCCATGAGCGGGTCATGAAGATAATGCTTATAAAAGTTTCCAATACTGGCTGGATGTTCAACACAATCACGGAGAAGATAAAAATGTTGCTGATGGGCTCAACAACAATTCATCTAGGTTTCCATATAAGTGGAATTCCACAATTATGTGAACAAGGCGATAGCATCGGTCAGACTAAAGGATATAACGGTGTATGCCCGAGGAAACAACCACGGGTAAGACAACATTACAAATATCATTGGGTCTGTCTTGACTTGATGATAGCCCATACTCAAGTCAAAATTTTGACAAGGCAATAGATCCAACAACTGATCACAGGGCAAGGGTTTGACAAAATCCTAACTCATTGATCGAAGAGTGCACCAGAAATAAGGACTAGATAGCACGACCAACCTTAGGATGATGATTCAATAACCAACACGCTAAGGATGAAATTATTGTCCATTAACTACCAAGCAACGGGGTTACTAGCAGTATTGATTTCACACATCACAAGTCACTTGTCAGCATTCCGGTTGCAACAACAAGGGAGCCAAGAAATGAATAATGAGAGTGAGAGGTATCACTGTATCAAGAGTTCATAGGATGGTGTGTAATTCCCATGATATTCCTGATATAAAGATAGTAATACTTCAAGGTAGAACAGACCAAAAACTGGATTAGTATTTGATCTGTGGAGTACAACTACTTTGACCCAATCCTGGATATGGATGAGGTACTGGAGTTTGTTTCTCCTAGTCATTCCGGAATAGAATGGCTTGATGGACCACAAGAATAATAGGCATCGATGAACGAATGCACGCATACTCTTGACTATCAATTGATAGGCGAGGGTGGAATACAATTAAAGAGGAAAACCCAAGAGAACATATGATTTTACGAGTTGTGGATGCATGGACTAGCATGTCGAGCGAGTTCAACATATTTCTTCCGGATAACCCATGCGAGAAAGGTTGAGCTGGCGAGTCACAATATAGAGAGAAGAACTCATCAAGAGCACTCTGGTTGAGATCTTTTGGTTCAACGAGCTGCTGCCATAAGTAGTTCATGGTATTTGGAAGAACGATATACCACGAACCTCGAGGCTATCACAAGGTTACTAATATCCTGAAGGGACTAGCAAACACTATCAACATGGGTATGTGGAGTGAATCTGGGTTCAAAACCGGGACTAGAATACCTACTAGCTAAATGGCATCACGGGATGCTTTCGAGAATAATGGCCAGAATCATCACACTGGGAACACAAAACATGGCTAAATTACTAGGTGATACCCTAGACACCTGGGGTCATAATAATAGCTCCAACATAAATGCTGAGGCAATAAAATACCTCAACTCAGCAATTAGTGTGATTAACACAGCCTAAAGGACATCGAGGAGCAGGAGGAAGGATTTGCAAATGCATCGGACTGTTTAGAAACCTAGGATGACTTCGAGACTGACATAACGGCTGTAAATGCTCAAAAGAATTTTAGACATGCTACAAAAATGGTGGCATAACCACTCGATCATCACAATATCAAGGTTTCGAGATCAACAATTAACATACGGAAGCAGTAGGAACTTAACTGAGGCTTAAATCCATCAATCCTATAAGTCTACGGATTAGTAACATGTGATCCTAATAGAAAGAAGAGAAGGCCTAATTCCTTAACCCCGTAGGAAAGATAAGATGACTCAGATCAGAAGGGCATGAGGTATAAGGAGTAAAAAGAGCCTTACGTTCCATCCCACAATCAATTCCCCTACATATAACTAAAGCATTTCTAGACTCAACTTGACCAGTTTGGCTTGGTAATCCTCTGAGCGGTCAAGCTCGATACCAAAGCTGTCGGGACCCGACTCAACGCCACATCGATCTAGCGTGTAACACCTCATATCACTTTGCGGCCTCACGCACGGTATTCCCAGGTGTCGCCTTACCTTTGCCGGGACCGTTTAGCCTTTTGTCCTGCGTATATGATAGTGTCGCTAGCATCCATATGATAAGGAGCCGGGCTGACATGGCTAGTCATAAACCCAAAGTGGCACAAACTTACGAGGACAGGCATCCATGACCCGACATCGAGCGTGTCGGTCATCGGCGAGTGAATCGGGCTGTAGCACTCGGCTAGCAGGACTCCCGTGAACCGGGCTGTAGCGGGCTAGCAGGACTCCGGTATTCATCGCGTGACATTTCCCCGAAGGGACAGACACAGGAACGAAAAAGGACACATGCCGACCAGCCTAAGTGTTCCGGAGCAGTAGGAAGCTACCATGGCTCGGTGGAAACACTAGGTGACATTTCCCGGTAAGAGAGGCTACTAAAGATAAACAACTAGATAGTCAGATCCCACACATACCAAGCATTTCAATAACATACACACAATATGCTCGATATGTGCAAATACAACATGGCATCACAACATGACTCTACGACTCAAGTATTTATTCATTAGGCTCCGAGGAGCGAGATATTACAAACATAGGTCTCATGATCCAACATTCAGAGCATACAAATCAAAGCACATGCGGAAGCTTAACATGTCTGAGTACAGACATCTACAAATGAAAATGGCTTAGAAGCCTGACTATCTACCAGATCCTTCCGAGGGCACAAGATCGTAGATGAGGTAACAAGCTAAACGTCGAAGTCCACGCAGAACTACTAGCGAGACCGAGGTCTCTCTACAAAAACATAAAATAGGCAAACGTGAGTACAAATGTACCCAGCAAGACTTACATCAGAACTAACTACATATGCATCATTATCAATCAAGGGATGGTGGAGTTTAAGCTGCAGCAAGCCAGCTTTGACTCGGTGGCTATCTGAACTCATTTGCAAGGAACTCTTTTGAGGTGGCGCACACGAGTCCACATATTCACCATATCAATAGACCACTATGTATCCGCTCCCGTCTCCCTACGGGAACGCCTTCCATAGCACTCACGCTTATCTTGCACATTTTAGAGTATCCACTTTCACTTGTCTATGAACTATGCAAGGGGTCCAAGTTTCCTTATCCAAGGAATCCGGCTATTCGAATAGATAATGATAACCCTGCAGGGGTGTACTTCTTCTGCGCTCGCCACTTATCGCCTGTACCGTCATGTACCTCGGCAACCTTCAAGCGGAAGCCGAGGCGAGGAGTCGGCCACGACCTACCTAAACACTCAAGTCTCTCGTCCAGGTTTATCGCCTATTCGGGTTCCATCCGCAAGGAGATCTAGCCGGGGTGTCGCTCACGGCCCCAAACGATGTGAGCAGGGTTCCCAAGCCCACCTGTACCGGGTGCCACTTGGTAGACTACTAGCACTACCTACAAACACGAAACTAGTTGCAACTCACGGACAGAGAACAAGGGTGATTAAGAAGCCGAGAGGGCACTTAAGCATTCAATGCGTGGTAGTAGCTGTTCATGGATCACAAACACAGAACTCAGTTACGAGGACGGCTACAATGAGACAACCCACGATGTACTCCTACATGGCCTCTCACCGCTACCTTTACCAAATCGTGTTCACACATTTAGCTCTCATCGATGGGACATGTTCACACACCTCCGATTCATTCCCGATGAATCGGACGACACAACTCTAAGCAATAGCAGGCATGACAAACAAGCATGAATGAGTAGGCACATTAGGGCTCAAACAACTCCTACTCATGCTAGTGGGTTTCATCTATTCTTGTGGAATGACAGGTCATGCGAGAGGATAAAGGGTTCAACTACCGCAGCATGTAACAGTTGAAGCGTTGTTGTCCTAATGCAGTAAAAAGAAGCAGGAGCGAGAGAGTGGGATTGTATCGGAATGAACAAGGGGTTTTGCTTGCACAGCACTACGAAGATAATATAGTTTCTTCATCGGTGTCATCGAACTCATCGTCGGAACACGTCTATCAAGAGGGAACAACCACCGACAAACAAAGAAGAAACACAATCAATGCAATGCAGAATATGATGCATGATCATGACATGGCAATATGCTGTGATTTGGGCTAATGCAGCTAAGAACAGAAAGGTTTGAGCTTATTTGAAGCAAAGATTCAAATTCAAACTCAAACTATGAATTCATAAAGTGCATTATCATGTTTTGATATGAACAGCAAGGTTAAGTTGCTTAAACATGCATGAAACCGGTGCAGATGGATAGATTGTATTTTTCTGATAATTTTTCACATATAATTTATTTCATTTGGAGTTACGGCTGAATTTCTATGATTTTTCAAAGTTTAGGGCATTTTCTGTAATTTCCTGAATGAAAATAAATACAGAAAAGATTAAGTGCGTCAGCATGACGTCGGGGTGACGTCATCAGGTCAAAGGCACCAGCCCAGGTCAAACCTAACGGCTGGGACCCGCACGTCAGTGTAACAGGGCAGGGACAAAGGCTGACTGGTGGGTCCGGTCAATGCTGACGTGGCCAAGTCAACGGTGACAGGCGGGGCCCTCTGAGATTAGTATTAATTTAATAGAGAGGTTAAACTAATTAATTTGGGCATGGGGGCCCACTTGGCGGTGGCTCTAGGGGGTGATTAGCGGGGTGTTTAGGCCCTAATTAAGTGGCCACGTCGGCGGCTAACCGCCGGTGACACCAGACGTGGCGGCGGCTCTCGTTCAGCGATTCTAGCGGCGAGGAGGCGGGTTGGTCTCTGGACGACGCGTCGTGGTGGTAGCGTCGTTGCTTGGTAGCAGCGGAGGTCTTTGAGGTGGTCGGAATCAACGGCGGCGGCGGCGGCGGCGGAGCTCGGGTGGGTGCGGGGTTAGCGCTGCGGCTTGCAAACGAGCTAGGTGTCACGCTAGCGTTGCTCCACGGGTCGTTGCGAGTGCTGACGACGCCTGTGAGGCCATTTGTCACGGGGCTTCGCGGCGGCGACCAGCGGCGGCAGCTCTGATAAGCAAGGGGCGGCGGCTACGGCGCACGAGAGCGAGAACGGAGAGGGGGGAAAGGTTCGGTGGCTCACGGCGGTTGCAGCAGACGTCGAAGCGGGCTCGGGGAAGGCGGGACGGCGACGAGTCGATGATGGGGATCCGCGGCGGCCAGCGATTAAGAAGAGGCCGGTGACGGTGTTTTGAGGCATCCGGCATCGAGTGAGTCGACGGGGAGGACGAGGAGGTCGAAACGGAGGCCATGGACACGTCGGCGAGGCGGGGGAGGGCCTGTGGCCGCGGTGGTTCTAGTCGGCGGCGACGGCTGCATTCGGTGGTTGCGCGCGAGGGAGCCAGAGGAGGAGAGGAGCTCGGGGAGAGAGTGTGAGGGGTCCGAGGGGTTGCGTGGCCGCCTCCGTGGCGCTGGAAGGGCCTCGAGGGCGTGAGGCAGGCAGGGAGGAGGCCACGGCGTCACCAGCGCTCGCCACCGAGCTGCTTCGGGGCGAGGGGAGGAAGACGACAGGAGGAGGTGGGCTGGCCAGGTGGCTGGGCTGCCAGCTGGGCCGGCCAGGTGAGGCCCAGGTGGGCTTGGTAGGCGCCAGGTAAGTGCCCAGGTAACTCCTCTGTCTCTCTCTTTTATTTCCTGTTTTCTATTTTCCTGCAGCTTTGTGGATTTATTAAAAATACTAGATCAATCCCAAAAATCAAGCAACTGCTCATGACCACTGTTGGAAATATATCCTACAGTAAGCATATCAGTTTGGGATTATTTGAGCATTTAAAATATTATTAGCAATTAAAATGCCCAAATGCAAATACTATATAATTTAATTCAGAAATCCAGGAATAGCCTGTAAATATGTTCATCATTTTTGGAAGAGGTTTCACCTTTAACAGAAATCATGAACATTTCCAAAGGGCATTCTGGGTTATTGAAAAATATTTTTATTGAACCTAGTTAAATTTCATTTGGTGCTAGGGTTTCAACAATCCCCATTTCAAATTTCTTTGGAATTTAAACATGATGGCATGATGAACAAGCAAAGTCAAGCAAGGGCTGAACTGGGGCTGTGACATTAACGCCTCACATCTTTGCCATCTGCTAGCAGACGGTGAGGGAGTCCTGGACTAGGGGGTCTCCGGACAGCCGGACTATCATCGTTAGCCGAACTCCAAGACTATGAAGATACAAGATTGAAGACTTCGTCCCGTGTCCGGATGGGACTTTCCTTGGCGTGGAAGGCAAGCTTGGCGATACGGATATGTAGATCTCCTACAATTGTAACCGACTCTGTGTAACCCTAGCCCTCTTCGGTGTCTATATAAACCGGAGGGTTTTAGTCCATAGGACAACACAACCATTACAACAATCATACCATAGGCTAGCTTTTAGGGTTTAGCCACCTTGATCTCGTGGTAGATCCACTCTTGTACTACCCATATCATCAATATCAATCAAGCAGGAGTAGGGTTTTACCTCCATTGAGAGGGCCCAAACTTGGGTAAAAACATCGTGTCCCTTGTCTCCTGTTACCATCCGCCTAGACGCACAGCTCGGGACCCCCTACCCGAGATCCGCCGGTTTTGACACCGACATTGGTTCTTTCATTGAGAGCTCCTCTGTGTCGTCACCGATAGGCTTGATGGCTTCTTCAATCAATAACGACGCCGTCCAGGGTGAGACTTTCCTCCCCGGACAAATCTCCGTGTTCGGCGGCTTTGCACTGCGGGCCAATTCACTTGGCCATCTGGAGCAGATCGAAAGCTATGCCCCTGGCCATCAGGTCAGGTTTGGAAGCCTAAACTTCACGGCCGACATCCGCGGAGACTTGATCTTCGACGGATTCGAGCCACAGCCGAGTGTGCCGCGCTGTCACGATGGGCATGATTTAGCTCGCCCCGGACGGTGCCACGGAGGCCGCCTGCGAGTCGCTCGACCCATAGTTCGGAGCAGACCGTGCAGATCGAGGACAGGTGGCCGTACACCACCTCGGGAGCTGCAACTTCTACGGCGATGGAGCCAAATACCGACCTTGTCCCTTATAAAGCCCGTGACTCCGAGGCGCCGGACTCCTTGCCGGACTCCGAACCTCCTGCGCCCCTACCAATCGAATCCGATTGGGCGCCGATCATGGAGTTCACCGCCGCGGACATCTTTCAACACTCACCCTTTGGCGACATCCTAAATTCGCTAAAGCATCTCTCGTTATCAGGAGAACCCTGGCCGGACTGCAGTCAGGATGGTTGGGATGCGGACGACGAAAAAGTTCAAAGCCCACCCACCACCCACTTTGTAGGCACTATCGACGATCTAACCGACATGCTAGACTACGACTCCGAAGACATCGACGGTATGGACGACGATGCCGGAGACGATCAAGAACCAGCGCCTGAGGGCTTTGGAAGACCACCTCGTCATCGACATATACATGGTGGACACCCCAAAGGATGGGGACGGCGAAGAAGCAGCGGAGGCAGATTCTGCTAAGAAACAACCCAAGCGCCTACGACAGCGGCGCCGCTCTAAATCCCGCCACAATAAGAATGGAGATTCCGCACGGAGATAATAACACCGAGAGAGTGCGAAGACAACCCCTCCGGCAAGATTCAGCACAGAGGGCGGGAAGCCAGCCCTCAGAGAGAGCGGCAGGCGAGGAGGATGAAGATTACATGCCTCCCTCCGGAGGCGAGGCAAGCCTCAACGACAGCCAATTAAATCGTGCGGAGGATCCCGTCGAACTAGGCGTTTTAAATGCAGGCTTATCGCCACGGCAAATAGCCTAAAGAAAAAGCAACAACAACTTCAAGCTGATCAAGACCTGCTGGCCGACAGATGGACCGAGGTCCTCGCGGCCGAAGAGTATGAACTCGAACGCCCCTCCAGGAGCTACCCAAAATGCAAGTTGCTCCCCCAACTAGAGGAGGACGCATACAAACCTTCATCACCAGCGCACAATACGGCAGATCGACCACCCCATGGCCGCGACAGAGAGGCATCTAGGCCCTCCATCAGGACCGTACCCTGGCATTGCTCGAAAAGTACGAAGCCATGAGGGATTGCGCCGGACTTGCGGGATATATTGGAGGACAAGGCAAGACAATCCAGATCTATCTACGGATCACGTGGGCGCCCCACGACCCACAACGACTACCGTCACGCCGGATACAGCAACTCCGGCTGGGCCGAGCACATCAGACAACGCTCTCTTGAGCTACGTCGTGATATTGCTCAATATAGAGGCGCCGCACACCCACTATGCTTCACTGACGAAGTAATGGATCATCAAATCCTGAAGGGTTTAAACCGTGAACATTAAATCCTCGATGGCACAATGAGACCCGTGGTTTGGATGAAGATTATCTCTTTCATATCCATATGGCCCATGGCGGCATCTCCACGCCATCAAGTATCTCCCACTCAAGTTTAAAGGACCAGCTCGGCATTGGCTTAACAGCTTGCCCTTGAGTCAATTGGGTGTTGGGAGGACACGGAAGCCGCATTCTCGACAACTACCGGGGCTCATATGTGCGACCACCGAGCGCCCGATGACCTAAGCCACATAATTCAGCAGCAGACGAATCGGCGGACAGTTCGGACACGGTTCTTAACAAAGAAAAATCAAATCGTCATTGTCCGGATGCAGAGGCCCTCGCAGCCTTCAAACATAACATCCATGACGAGTGGCTGGCCCGGCACCTAGGACAGGAAAAGCGAAATCCATGGCAGCCCTCACATCACTCATGACCCGCTTCTCGCGGAGAGGACAGCTAGCTAGCTCGCAGCAACAACCTCGGCAAAAGCGCTGGCAGTTCGGATACTAAGGACCACAATGGCAGGTCGCGTCGACACAAAAACAAACGCCGCATTAACGGCGATAACAATGAGGATACGGTAGTCAACGCCAGATTCAGAGGCTCTAAACCCGGTTAGCGGAAGAAGCCATTCAAAAGAACTACTCCGGGTCCGTCCAATTTGGACCGAATACTCGACCGCTCTTGCCAGATACATGGCACCCGCGAAAAGCCAGCTAATCACACCAGCAGAGATTGTTGGGTATTCAAGCGAGCGAGCAAGTTAATTGCGAAAACAATGACAAGGGGCTGCTGGCGACGAGCGAGGAGGAGACTTCGACCGCCCGAGCGAGAGAGGACGAAGGGTTTCCCCCACAAGTGCGGACGGTAAACATGATATCATAACCCACATACCCAAGTGGGAGCGAGCGTGCGCAAGGGGCGTGTATGCGATGGAGCGATCGCCCCAAAGTTCAACCCATGGTCTTCTTGCCCGATCACTTTCGATCGAAGGACCACCCTACCGATATCCGTCACGGTGGATTCGCGCATTGGTTTTAGACCCAATCGTCGATGGATTTCACCTCACTAGAGTCTGATGGGCGGCGGCGTGCTGAACCAGCTTTATCGGGATACGGTCGCGCAAGATGGGCATAGACCCTCAAGGATTAAACCTACAAATCGACCTTCAAAGGCGTCATACCAGGTGTTGAGGCCAATTATGCGAGCTCGTCCTGCGCAAGTGGTCTTGGATCCCGGATAACTTCGAAGCGAGAGTTAATCTTGACATAGTCCCGTTCGCAGAGGCTATGGCGCTTTGCTTTCAGACGAACGCGTTCGCAAAGTTCAGCGCGGTGCCGCGTATGCATACCTCAAGCTCAAGATGCGAGGCCCTCGTGGAGTCATCACGGTCAGCGGAAATCTGACGCTCCTCAAGCGGAGGAACACACAGCGGCTCTCGCGGCGAAATCTGAGCAGCCTTTTAAGGCAATTTTCGAGTTCGCCGTTAAGCGATTGGACATGGCCAAAGCGCCGGAGTAACATCAACCAAGACCACAGCACGTTAGAGCACTTTCGTAGCAATTCGCCCTAACCCCACCATTGCATGATTGCAAGACCAGCTCTACGCGTACACCATTACGCTCTGGAGATCCCATGGGCATAGGGGGAGAGGCGCGACCACGACAGGCCCCAGTGCGGCTTAACCACACGGGGCTCCCAAGTGTGTCACTCTTTTTCTTCTTTTTTATTTTCACGGGACTCCGTTCACGAGAGGCCTGTCCGTGATGAATCTGCCGAACTCACGATGCAACAGCCAGGGAGGGACAAAGGCTACGACGAACACTCAGGTGGTCTCTATTATGAGCATTAAATTTGTTAAATACACCAGTTTGTAGCCTACCCCTGGAGGGGGATATGTTTAATTATTCCAATCCCTTGCTTACCGCACTATTTGTATCGTTCTGCACTCATAGCAGAATTCCATGAATAAACAATGCAGCACTTTTTGCCAATAATTACATTACCTTTTTTTACATATATGTTCATTAATGACATCTTGCACCCGTACATTTTGGTACGGCCGAATACACCAGCAGCTTATGTTCCCCGCATTATGGTGTGATAAGTCCGAGCACTTTCACAAGTGCGGCACCCCGAACTTATAGCATTATATGCATCGGCTCGAATCATGTCTTGGGTCAATAGTTGGGTTTGCCGGCTCCCATGTTTTGGTACCTTACGTTCCGTTCCGTCGGCTAAGCTAGCTTGGGAGAACCACTGCGATTGCGCCCAGTTGAGCTGGGCGGCGCCTCGATGGAAAGCTAAAACTGATTTGTCATGATAAGGCGAGAGACTGGTCGCTGTTCGAGAGGTCTTTTCTAGTCCATAAAGACTTATGTCGCTTCGAGCGAGGAACCGGCTGTGTCCGGCCCAGGCGTGGATAGCGCCCCGAACTCGGTCTTCCGAATACTAGGGGCTTCGCTGAAATTTAAAATTATAGAATTCTATGGCTAAGTGAGAGTGTTCAAGCATTATAAGTCCGGTTGCCTTGTTCGTTGTGTTGAGCGCCTCCCTAGATGGACCCAAACATGGGAACAAGAGTGCTCAAGTTTATCCCAAACACCCCAGCACTCGTGACATGGGGGCTGAAGCCGACGACTTGCCATCCCTCAGATTTTATAAACGGCCGCACAAAAGGTAATATTTTAAATCAATAAGCATTGCTTAGTGCACGTGAACAAAGTTTCCAGCGCACAGGATAACAAATTGCGAGTTTACTCAATAATTACATCTTTGGGGCACTCATCCGCAATCTTGCGGGCACCCTTCAGGACACTCTTATACTACATTTCGGGTGTACGATACTCCTTGCCCGCCGGCGGCGCGTCCGTGATAAGCTTCTCAGCATCCAGCCTGCCCCAGTGCACCTTTGCGTGGGCAAGGGCCCGACGGGCACCTTCAAAACAGGCGGAGCGCTTGATGACTTCCACCCAGGGGCACGCATCCACCAGCCGCCGCACGAGGCCGAAGTAGCTCCCAGGCATGGCCTCTCCAGGCCACAGCTGGACTATGAGGCCCTTCATGGCCTGCTCGGCTACATTGTGGAGCTCGACCAGCTGCTTCAGCAGATCGCTAGGGTGCACCGGGTGTCCGGCCTCAGCGTACTGAGACCAGAAGACCTTCTCCGTTGAGCTCCCCTCCTCGGCCCGGTAGAATGTGGTGGCATCGGACACGCTGCGAGGCAGATCTACAAACGCCCCTGGAGAGCTCCGAATTCGGGTAAGTAACAGGTAATTTACATTCACATGCTTGCTTTGCATGAAAAATGCCTTACCCGCCGCTATTTTCTTCACCTCCTCAATCTCCTAGAGGGCCTTATGGGCCTCGGCCTTAGCGGCTTTGGCACTTTCAAGCACCGAGGCAAGCTCGGACTCTCGAGTCATCGAGTCGCGCTCCAAACTCTCATGCTTTTCCATGAGAGCCTGGAGCTCTTGCCGCACCTCCGCCACCCGCGCCTCCTGCCTCTCTCGCTCTGCTCCCTCCGTGGCCGCATTGCATTCGGCCGCGGACACGGCCTCCTTCAGGGTCGCCACCTCGTTCGTGGCCCCTGCAGTACCCACGTTATCCTTGTTATTTCTATTGCAACCAAAATCCTTTTCTGTAAGGTACAAATTTAAAAGTGGTGTTACTCACCTTCTTTGTCCTCGAGCTGCTTCTTGGAAAGGCCGAGCTCTTGCTCGGACCACTCAAGGTCCTGCTTCAAAGCACCGACCTCCGCAGTCAGTGCGGCAGAGATCAGCAGCGCAGCCTGCAAACCCATATTGACATAATTTTTAGCACTCCTGCGTATACCTTTTTTAGATCCTCAATCCGGTTTTTCTTTCCGAACACCGAACCGAGCATCAAGGGCTACTGTCTATGCGGTATTACATTACATATTTTAAAACTTCTTACCTCAAAGCCTGTTAGAAGGCTACTGTAGGCTTCGGTCAGCCCGCTCTTGGCGAGCTGAACCTTCTGAATCACCGCACTCATGATAGTGTGGTGTTCTTCCTTGATGGAAGCGCCGTTAAGCACCTCCAACATGTTGTCCGGCGCCTCTGGTTGGATGGAGGCTACCGGCGTCACGGTCTTGCCCTTCTTACGAAGGGGCCGCCTGCCGGGCTCCGGAACCACTGCGGGTTCCGGCATGGAGTCTGGCCTTGAGTCAGGAGGCTGCCTTACGGCACCTCGGAGCCTCCTCTGATGGGTCCCCTCACGGGATCCCACCTCGGCGTCCTCGGCGTCACGAGGGTGGGAGGCGGTCGGAATGGAATCCACGTCCGATGGAGCCAAGGACCCGCTCGATGAAGCGGGAAGATCATGATCGGTCGGACTACAGGTAGTGTGCGGCATCAGAAGGACACTATGTGACACAAAAGATAAATTATAAATCATTGAGGAATCCGGATACTTACGATCTTGCGGAGGCTGGCCCTTGAGGCCACTCTTAAATCGCCAACGTTGGCGTTGGCGGAGCTGTCCGAGGAAGGTCCTTCCCTCTTGGACCCTCGGCCTCCCCGTTGGGAAGCCTTCCTCTTCCTCTCTCCCTCCTCTAGGAGAGAGTCCTCTTTCTCCTCCTGCGTCTTTGGGGAGAGTCCGCCTCGAGCCATCGGACGATGAGTCCGATATCACTGGCGCTGGGAACTTCTTCGAGTTCCGTGGCCTTCTTCTTGGCCTTCTTCTCGGCACCACATAAAGTGCGGGACTATAACCCGTTAAGCGGGCGTCCGCTGGAGTCTTCGGGAAGGGGCCGGACAGTCTACTGTCGGGACGTCCTCTGCCAGATCTGTCAAAGGCATTGGGAGTTTTAAATCCCACATAGAGTCAAACTATGAAAGAAAATAAGTGTCCCATAGAGGATAACAAAGCTTACCTCGCCGGCGGGCGCAGTGCTGAATCCGCGGTCTTCCGTCGCGGACGCTGGGCTTCTCGGCCTTGAACAGCACCCTCGAGGCAGCCGTGCGTCGTGTCGAAGAGCCCGCTCGAGTCGGTGCTGTGCGGATCGAACTCCACAAATTGAAGGCCCGCTGTTGGCGGGGAGAATCCGGCGGGACGAGCATGACTGGATCACGTTGACAAGCCTAAGCTTCTTGTTCACCAAGGTCGAAGCGCGGGCTGAAGTCTGTCGGCTCCTCGAACTGCCCCATAGCAAGCCCTTCTTTTTCCGGAGGTGAGCTGCATAGGGGCACAGATCTGAACTTCGGGGCGCTGCCCATTTAGGGTCCTGCGGCTCGGTGATATAGAACCACCCGATTGCCACCCTTTGAGGTTTCCACAAAAGCGCCCTCGAGCGAGGGCGTTGGGCATCTTGCCCACCATGGCACCCCGCACTCCGCTTGGGCGCCCTTCACTACCTTGGCTTCGTTGAAGGTCTTGAGCCCTAAGCGAAGTGGGGCGGATCTGAAGAAAGGCCTCGCACGATGATAAACATAGAGATGTTGAGGATGAAGTTTGGTGTCGGATCGTGGAAGTCCGGGCCGTAGTAGAACATGAGCCCCGGACGAAGGGATGAAGTGGGAAGCCCAGTCCAGCGGAGGAAGTGGGAAGAATCGACCCTCTCATGGGGCCTGGGGGTGGGGATGAGCTGCCCCTCGTCGGGCAGCCGGTGCGCGATGTCGCTGGAAAGGTATCCGGTGCCGCGCAGCTTTGCGATGTGCTCCTCCGTAATGGAGGAGGCCAGCCACTTGCCTCCCGCTCCGGACATGACTGGAGGAGGTTGAGACGAGATGTGCGGACTTGGGCGTTGGAGCTCGAGTGCGCGGAGATGGATAAGCAAAGGAGGAAGAAGGCATAGGTAAAAAGGTGGATCCTTATCCCCTTATATATAGGCGGACGAAGACTATGCGTCCCCACCGGCCTGGAAAAACTCGCTTATCTCCCAAGCGCCACCATCAATGGCGCGGTTGTGTTACCCACATCTGTATTGATGGGAATCCCGGAATAAGGGGAACACGATCTCTGCTTCGACAAGATGTGCCAAGGAAACCGCTTCGCTAAACGCGCTGAAGTGGTATAATAAAACGATTCAAGTAAAGGCTTGGTGGTGGTGCGACGTCATGCCACAAAATACGTAGCAGATTGAACTTGTGAACATATTATTCTCTCTACGGTGGAATGTGGAAATTATTTTGCAGAGCCGGACACTATCCTGGCGTTCACAATCTTCTACAAACTATTCGGAGGAGGAACCCGCCTTGCAATGCCGAACAATATGCGCGCCGGACTCATCGTCATTGAAGCCTGGTTCAGGGGCTATTGAGGGAGTCCTGGACTAGGGGGTGTCCGGACAGCCAGACTATCATCGTCAGCCGGACTCCAAGACTATGAAGATACAAGATTGAAGACTTCGTCCCGTGTCCGGATGGGACTTTCCTTGGCGTGGAAGGCAAGCTTGGCGATACGGATATGTAGATCTCCTACCATTGTAACCGACTCTGTGTAACCCTAGCCCTCTCCGGTGTCTATATAACGGAGGGTTTTAGTTCGTAGGACAACAGAACCATTACAACAATCATACCATAGGCTAGCTTCTAGGGTTTAGCCTCCTTGATCTCGTGGTAGATCCACTCTTGTACTACCCATATCATCAATATCAATCAAGCAGGAGTAGGGTTTTACCTCCATCGTAGGGCGAACACAGGTAAAAACATCGTGTCCCTTGTCTCCTGTTACCATCCGCCTAGACTCACAGTTGGGACCCCCTACGAGATCCGCGGTTTGACACCGACAGACGGGAAAGAGAGAAAACGGCGGATGGCAATGAGCGGCGAACACCAAAGAGCCGAGTAACTAACGGACGCCACCCCCCGCTCGTTACTCTCTCTTCTCTTCCTCTCTCCTCCCACACGCCCTGGCCTAGCTAGATCCACCGCCGCCCCCGCCGCCCCGCCCTGCCGCCGCGCCGCCCGCACCCGCACCCATGGCCCGTCGCCCCCCACCCTCCGCCCACCCCCCCGCCCGCGCCCGTCGCCCCACCACCATCCGCCACCCGCCGCCGGTGCCGCCCGCCATCGCCATCGCCCCCCCCCGCGCCGCCGCGCCGCCCGCGCCCCCCGCCCACACCCTTGGCCCGTCGCCCACCACCCTCCGCCCCACCCACCACCTGACGCCCGCCCCAGCGCCGCCGGTGCCCCCCCCGACCGCCGATTGTCCCATTGCTCGGTGAGGGACTACTACTTTTTTTCTTTTTTTTGCTGTTTAATTGTTAGTGCTAGATTGTGTTAGTGTTAGTGTTAGAAAAGAATTAGAAGTAGTAGAAGAAGTAGAAGTAGTAGAAAGATGAAAAAAGAAGAAGAAGAAAAGAAGTAGAAGAAGTAGAAGAAGAAGAAAAGAAGAAATGAAAAGAAGTAAAAAAGTAGAAAAAAGATGAAAGAAGAAGAAGAAGAAAGGAAAGAAGAAGAAGAAGAGAAAGAAAGAAGAAGAAGAAGGATAGAAGGAAACACCCCGATCCCCTGACCCCAACACCACACCCGACCCCCTGACCCCCCTGACCCCGACACCCCGACCACGACACCCCAACCCCTTGACCCCCGACCCCGACACCCCGACCCCGACACCACACCCCGACCCCGACATGACACCTAGACACCCCGACACCCGACCCCACGAGGCCGACGGGTTTTTATATTTGTGAATTATTAGTTAGGTCATATATTTTTCGATTTTGTTATGAAAAACATCATATATAATTGTGTTGATCAGGTTGATTTAAATGTGCAGTTGTTTCACCACTGCGAGGTTTGGTGTTCGACGACCTCGCCGTGCGTTTGACGAGCTCTGCCCCTTCGTTCATGGGTGAGCACAAATGACATGTCCTCCTCCCCCATTAATTATTTGCTCTGTTCCGGTGTTCGTGCCGATGAAATTTGATAGCTAGCTATATATGTGTCTTGAATCATCAGTATGCGTAACCAACATGTGTCTCCCGTTTGAAAGCGTCATAGTTATAAATATGCATGCATTTGCATATTTATAACCTTGATTATTCCGAATTTTCCAACGCTATCCATGGACAGCCCGAGTATGTGTAGATTGGGTTCATATTCCCATGTGCTTTGCTCCGGATCCGACACATAAATTTCATCAGTGCCTCCCTTGTTGTTCTCCGGGTACACATCCTCTCTGTTTATTGCAGAGACGTGTATCAGGAGAACAGCGAGGAATGCTGCGAAATACTGCGTCGGATCGGAGCATAGCATGGGAAAATGAACCCAATCTACACATACTCGGGTGGGATTAGAACCTATCATTACCTATTAGAGTGTAGGTTGCATGGACATAATAAAATAGAGAAAGTAGATCAACTGATGAATATATACATGGTGAATTATATATATAATTGTTGTGTGTCCAGTAGCTCTGAAAGTCAAGATGAGTGATCGTGCGTGGATGTATACCGGTCACGCTGGTCAGAACAAATGGAGCGCTGAATGGTTCACCAAAACCAAGGGTTTTGTGCAAGCCGCATTTGCAAATGGCCAGAGGAAAAACTGGTGCCCCTGTTTCCGGTGCAGCAATTGGGAAAAAAGGACAGCGGCTAAAATGGGCAAACACCTGCAGAAGACTGGTTTTACGCCCGATTATACAATGTGGACATTTCATGGTGAGTCTGCCCAACGTGACCGAGCAGAGGTGGATCGTCCTCGCACCGACGAGCATGGTACCGGGATGGAAAACATGGTGCAAGACTATGATGATGCTCGGGATTCCGACGAGGAGATGGAGGAATCTGCAAAGGCCTTCAATGAAATGTTGGAGTCTTCAAAACATCCGCTCCACGAGCACACTGAGCTTTGTCAGTTGGATGCCATCTCACAAGTAATGGCTCCGAAGGCTCAGTTCAACTTGGGCAGAGAATGCTGCGATGCAATTATAGCGATATTTGGGCGCTTTCTACCCAAAGGCCATGTAATGCGCAAACCTGTACCGGTCGGACAAAATCCTCCGTAATGAAGATGCCCTATGAGAAGATACTTGCCTGTGACAAAGGATGTGCCTTATTTAGGCTTGACTATGCGGACTTGAACTATTGTCCCATTTCCAAGTCTTCCAGGTATATTGTGGTAGATAACGGTATGGGTGAGAAGACACAGACCAAAATCCCCGTTAGTGTTCTTCGGTATATGCCAATCGTACCAAGACTTCAACATCTTTTCATGGTCGAAGAGACGACCAGACAGATAACATGGCACAAAACAAGAAAAAGAACCGAACTAGATGCAGATGGGAATCTGATGATGGTACACACATCGGATGGTGTTGCGTGGAAAAAGTTTGATGAATTACATCTTGACAAAGCGGCAGATCCTAGGCATCCTCGAGTCGGCATCGGACGGATGGGTTCGATGTGTTCGGTATGACGGCAGCCCAATATCTGATTGTTGGCCCGTATTTGTCTTTCCCTCAATCTCCCCGGATAGATTATGCAAAGAAAGAACATTTCCCTGTCGTTGATAATTCCAGGGGCGAACTATCCTTGGAAAAATATGAATGTGTACATGCAGCAGCAAGGACAAATTGCAAGAAGCACAGGATAATGGGTTCAAGACATACGATGCCTATAGCAAATGAAACTTCATAATGCGTGTTTGGTACATGTACTCGGCGCATGACTTGCGGCGTATCGCTATTCATTGGCTGGTGTGTGCATGGAAGGTTCCGTGCCCCACATGCAAGGGAGCTCTTGAGTTTCGTTGGCCGGGCGGTCGCAATTTTTCTTGCTTGACATGCATAGACAGTTCTGGATTCTCGCCATAAGTTCAGGAAAGACAAGAAGAACTTCATCGAGGTAGAGTTGTAAAAACTACGCACCACTGCGTTGATGAGCCAGCAGACCTGGATCGATTAAATGCTCTCGAGCGAGATCCAGCGTCGAGGTACTTCAAGGGTATAATTACGAGCACGCTGGACTCACAAAACATGCTTATGGGATCTACCTTACTTAAAGACCTCCTTTTCCCACACAATATCGGCGTGATGCTGCTGAGAAGAATATCGCCGAGGCACTTTTTGGTACATTGTTCGGCATAGATGGGAAGTCAAAGGATAATACTAAGGCTAGAATCGATCTGGAGGCGCTATGTGATAGGCCGTTACAAAACACGAAAGAACCGAAAGGAAAGCAGAACTGGATGAAGCCAAAGGCATGGTCAATCTTGGAAGGCCAGCTATGAGGGAAATTATCTTGTGGGTGAAAATGCAGTTGATGTTCCCCGATGGGTATGCAGCGAATCTAAAGAGGGGAGCGAGTCTTGATAAATTGAAGATATTTAGTCTCAAGAGTCATGATTGGCACATATGGATTGAGCGGGTAATGCGGTGATGTTGTGTGGCTTCATCCACGAGGATGAATGGCTAATCTTGGCAGAACTCAGCTATTTCTTACGTGTTCTTTGTGCGAAAGAACTATCGCTGGCGTGCTAGAAGAAATGGAAGAGTTGGCGCGAGTTGATCTGCAAGTTAGAAGATCTTTCCACGGGCTTCTTTAATCAATGCAGCATTTGATTTTGCATCTCGGCGAGGCAAGATTGGGGGCCCATGCAAAATCGTTGGTGCTACTAGCGAGAGGATCGAAGGCGCGCCGAGAAAAATGTAAAAATAAGCGTAGAATTGAGCGTCGATGGCTGAGGCATTCATCATCGAGGAGGCGGCAAACTTCGTGACAGCACACTACGGAACCAAAAATGCGTCATTTGCATAATTGAAGCCTCGGTACAATCTTGTGAGCCTAAAAGGGTTGATCAACCTCAGCCTATTCATAGGGAATCTCGCACCAGCCAGTGTTTCAAATCCAAAGTATCTTTGGATAAGGAAGAATGGCAGATCATTTCATTGTATATCTTCAACAACTTTGATAGAAGTGCGGCCGTACATCGAGTAAGTTCTCGGTACATTGTTTCGCAACTTCTATTTCCTTTGAACTGCTCTTATTCTGGATATTTTATACTGATCGATCGTCGCCCTATTCTCGTATGGGCGGTGCTCCAAAAGGATTCCGTCGAAGAGTATGAGCTTCTCGCAAAGCAAGGAGGCGTCTATCCCGGTTTCATCTCTTGGTTCAAACAAACGGTAATTTCTATTAGACAATTTCATTTCATTCGCTAATTTGTGCATAATGCAACAATCCTTTCATATTAAACTTGTAGGCTAATTCAGAGTCTATGGACGCCGAATTGAGACAAGTTGCTAATGGTTTTGACTATAAGTCCGTTCATTTGACAAATACGACATCAACGGGTATCGCTTTCGTACCTATGGCAAAGAGCTATCTATGGCTGACCGAAAGTCTACAAATTGTTGTGTATCTGCTATCGGCGAAGGAGGTACCGAGTATTATGGGAGAGTTGAAGCAATTTATGAACTTCTATTCTATGGTGAAAACCCACCGAATGTCATAGTCTTCAAATGTTATTGGTTTCTGCTGAAGGAGGCTAGGACTCATGAACGTACAGGGCTAGTTGAAATCAACCAAAGCACCCATTTAGATGTTCCTGATGTCTATATTACGGCTCAACAGGCGACCCAAGTATTCTATCTACCATGGGCCTGCCAAACTAATCCAAATCTGAAAGGTTGGGATGTCGTTTATGAAGTGCCGCCACGTGCTAGACTATCTCCCCCAAAGGAAGAGGATTATGAACCTCACATTAACCTAGACACATATGAAGGAGAATTCTTCCAAGAGACACGTCTTTCCAAAAAGCGTTTCAAGAATCGGTATACTTCACCCCAAAACATTGAAGTAGACATGACAGTGAATCCCACATCACCCGGAGGAGGAACAAGAAGAGCGGAACAAGAAGAGGTTCTTGCTGCGGATGACTGTCAATGCTTGATCGATTACGTAAAGGTGGCCTGCCACATGTTGATGCCACTGAACCCTATGAGCCCGTCATTGATTATAGTGATGATGATGATTATGCATTTATTGATGATACTGATCGAGATTATTAGTAGTGTCATGTATTCAATTTTTTTATGTTGTACTTGATGATGATACACTTAAGTGATATACATATTATTATTCATGTCGGTATTTTTTTATGCTGTACTAATTTCGTTTACTCTTTGTCATGGCAGGTGTTGAAAGATGGAAGGGGAGCCGACTGAGGCCAAGGATAGACGTGCCCAAATTGAAGGTGTGCCACAGCATCAAGGTAGCTCCAGCTTATATTAGTTCGGGTGGAATTAGGTATGTGGTTTGCTTCATGATTAATGCAATTCATTCATCATGCTAGCTTGAGCCCTTTAATTACTAATTTACTTTGTTTCTCTCTTTCAGGCATGCTACAATAAGATGGATAACGTGCCAGAGGGGTACGACCTGTATGCCATGGCTCACACTGCCTCTTACAAGCAAGTCAAGGGGAGGCGAGGAAAGGGGAGGAGTTTAACCCGAGCCAGATTCCCATTGATCTAGAGCAGGTGATGATATCTAGTGGCGGGAGGTCCCGTGGCTCCATAGCCATTGATCCAGAGATTGCTCCTGAGACCACGGTGATTTTAATTTTAATGGATGTTACTTGCTAGTCTTAACATTTGCGTGTCATCATGCTAACGAAACATTGGAAATGATCTTTGGTGCAGCGTAACTCCACACAAGCATCACACGATCCTTCTCCAGCTACTGGCATGAGCCAGCCCGCTCCTACACCTCCATGATCAAGGTAAGTTTCTCTATTTTTTGCTTAACAAATGCATAAAGACCGAGACTTAGCTTTATTTCCTCCAATATGCTTACCTTAATGACCTAGAGTTAGCTTCTTTTCCTCCAAAATGACTTAACAAGCTTACTGACCTCCAAAACCAGCCATTTTACCTAAGTTAGCTCTAAAACGATCTATACTTAGCTTTGTTTCCTCCAAAATGACCTGAGTTAGTTATAATATGCTTAGTTAACTAGGTTTGCTCAATAATGACATGTACTTAGCTTACTTATGTAAAAAAATGGCCTAATTAGCTTAGTTAGCTCATAAATGATCCATTTTACCTACGTTAGCTCTAAAATGATGCATTTTACCTAAGTTAGCTCATAAACGATCCATTTCACCTAAGTTACCTCACAAACGATGGCGTGCTTCTTCTTCTAGTCACCTTTTCCTAACTTTCTTATTTGCCATTTTGCAGATTTCATTCACTTCTCGGAAGCTAGCTTGCTATGATGGAGTGCTTGTTTTTTATTTCATTTTCTTCTAGTATTCTTCTAGCTTGCTACGATGGAACTTGCTATCTTGATGAAACTTTGCATTGTAATATGTATGTGCAACTTCCTAATGGTTACAACTTATGTGTATGTGCAATTTGCTATGTATGAATGGATGGAACTATATATGTATGTACGATGAAACTTATGTGCTGTTAAATAGCCCTGTGAAATATATCTATATATGTCATATATATGCTGTGAAAATTGTTGGATTAAAAAAAACAGAAAAAAGAGCCAATATGCAGGCTCTTTGCCGTCCGCCACCGACGGCAATGGCCTCTTTGCCAACAGTCGCGGACGGCAAATAAGGCGCGTGGCATCCAACTGTGCTTCCTGGGAGCTGACCCATTTAGTCAGTTTGCCTACTGTGGCAGACGACAAAGGCAGGACGAATTTTGCCGTCAGCGGCGGACGGCAAAGACATGACGAATTTTGCCGTCAGCGGTGGACAGCAAAGTCCTGCCGTTAGCCACCTAACGGACTAACAGCGAAATTTTTGCCGTCTGTGTTCTTTGTCGTCCCCTGCTGATGGCAAAGGCCCCTTTGCCGTCAGCCACCAAAAGCAGACGACAACGTAGCTCTTTACCGGACCTTTCTTTGCCGTCCACTTTTGCGGTCCGTGGCGGACGGCAAAGACCTTTGCCGTCCGCCGTTCATGCCTTTGCCGTCCGCCGTGGCAGACGGCAAAGTAGCTGATTCCTGTAGTGATTTGCTTTTTTCTTCCGATCCTTTTGTTGCATACTTATATATTGCTTATGTATTATCTGTGAATTGCTACTAACGTTTTGTTTGTCTAGTGCGTAGAGATGTCATCGTATGTCGTGTACAAGGGTAAGGTTTCCGGAGTCTACAACGATTGGGAGGAGTATCGGACACAGGTTCACCGTTTCAGCGGTAACAGTTACAAAGGGTACACCACTAGGGCGGAGGCGGAAGCTAGATACATGCTCTATCTAGCGGGACAGAGGAGGGAGCGTTGGAGGAACCGGATGAAGACTAGTTTCATTGTGATGATGCTCATCGTGATGACCGCAGCTCTCTTCTATGTGATGGTAGTTTAGAAGATCGATATCGACTTGTAATGTGAAGACAAACTCTCTACTCGCGGTCTCAAGACTTGTAATGTTCTAACTTTGTTCGGTATTTTGAATTCGGAGACTAATATGATGAATTGTATTCGGAGACTAATCTTCTATTGTATTCAATAAATCTGCTGTTTATATGTTGTGCTGTCTATATTCTGTGCAGTAATATATTTTGTAACCTGTGCAAATATCAGAAAAGAAAAAAAATCCTAATATTCATACTAGTGGCGCATCATACTGTACTTTAGTGGCGCACTGCAATAAACACACTAATGGCGCATTAACTAGAAGTGCGCCATTAGTAACCCAGAGCACAAGGTAAATATGGCCCCCTGGGAGGCATAGTAATGGCGCACCGTTTGACATACTAATGGCACACTTCCAGGTGCGCCACTATTGTCTAGTATACTAATGGATTACTAGTGGCGTGATGATAGTGGTGCACCTGTAGTGCGCTATTAATGGCCAAAACAGGTGCGCCACTAATTAGCCTTTTCATAGTAGTGAAGCAAGAGCTCCCCCTAAATTTGTGCATTATTTGGAATTTGCTTTTGAATGCAAATGCACAATAAATTAGGATCATGGGTAACTCTTACATGTCACATACATCTTGGTGGAGCGCTCAAAATGATAGAATATGAAATTTGCACTCATCATCTAGACACAATATGAATGATCATACATGACAGATAGAATATCATCATTAAGCACCAGCATTAAAGTATGGTATGATCAAACATATGATCATAGAGGTATCTCACACACAAGCATAAGTGTTGTATAAACCAAACAAGCAAAGCAAATAGAGTAGCAAGAGAGGCAAAAAGAAGCAAACACACTCTCTCTTGAAGCCTATGATCTATACACTTTCTCCCCCTTTGGCAACAAGTTACCAAAAAGATTGAAAATGCATAGTGCTATGCGGCTCTCTAAGCATGATCTCTGGGAGTTCCAGAGTGAGAAGGTGGCGTGGAGAGGATTCTTGCAACAAATGCATTCGAAGAGGTCCAAGGAGCTGGTGGAGTTGCAAGTGGAAGAACATAGGTTGTAGCTGCTGGTGCTGAAGTAGTGTCTTGTGTCACTGGATGGCACAGCTACAGACATTTGTGCCCTTGGCACTCTCTGAAAAGCTTTGGTGGTAGCTCTCCCTCTTCTCTCTTCAGCTTTCATCGTGGAGTTGCTCTACTGCAGTCTGGATCTCTGTGACCTTCAAGTCTAGATCATAAATTTTAGTCTCAATGATCTTCTCAAGACTCTATTGATTTTGAGTCAGGGTTGCCAATCCTTTCTCAATCCTTAAAGTGGCTTGAATGAGATAACCAAGTTTATCTTGCTTGGATTTCAGAAATATCTGGGAGGCCTCTTCAGCACTTGGTGTCTTGGCTGCCTTCTCTGCTCTTGCTTTTTCTTTCTTCTCCTGAGCCTGCATAGATGTGGGATGTAATGGATCCATGACAACTACATTGTCCTCAAACTCAAGCAGCAGGGGAAGATGTTCCTTCTCCAAGTGATACATGCCCTTGCCCATATTGGAGTTGATGAGCATCTGAATATGTGGAGCATAGCCACTCTTTTGGTCAGCAGCAGTCCTCTTGATTGTCTCTATAATCAATGTCATCACTTTGAATTTCTCAGGCACAACAAATATATGCAGCAGATTTATTGAGTGCCCTCTAATCATCCTGTCATCTCTAGACTTGTGCAGCAAAGTGTGTCTGAGGATTGTGTTGATTGTTGGCAGACCAAACAACAAATAGTAAACTGACCCAAACTTCTGGGTGTCCAAGGCAGTATTTGGAATTTCCTTGTACATGTGAGCCATAGAGTCATGCCCTTTTCGTGGTTTGGCATACACATCAGTGGCCTCCTCATGCTCTTCTCAGGCATTAATCAACTTTGCCCACTCAGCAACTGAAGATTGGTCCCTAGTACCCTTTGTCATCCAATCAATTTTACCATCAGGGTAAAAGTGTGTTGTAGAGTAAAACTGCATGATCAACTCTTCATTCCATTTAGTCAGTTTCTGACCAACAAATGCATCAACTCCTATTGATCTGAAACTCTCATGTACTCCTGGGAAATGATCTTCATTGCTATCAATGAACTTTCAGTCAACCCATCTCATGTCACTTACTATTGGCTTCTTGTCAAGGAGCACGATATCATAGAAGTCTTGTTGCCTTTGTATGGGACACTGTAGTCAACAGCAGTCCTCCTTCTTATGACATATGGGTCTGGCGCCTCCATAGCCGAGACCTGCATCCTTTCTTAGCTTCATGTTCTCAGCCACGGGATGGGTGTTATCATGGTCAGGAATCTTGGGTTTCAATTTTCTAAGCACTTACCTTCCTCTTCTTCTTCCACTTGAGCCTTTGGGGCTTCTCATTTCTTTGGAATGTTCTGAGTGGATCACTTGGGGGCTTGGCGGCAGCCTTGGGGGCAGTCTTGGGCTTTGATGGAGCAGCCCCTGACCTAATTGCAACCCCATCAATTTCTAAGTTTTTGCAGGAGGTGCATCGTTCTCTTCTTCCTCCTCATTTGGGTCTCTGATCATACAAGATCTGCCAGTAACTCTATCCTTGTCTTTTTTACCGTCTCCCTCCTTTTCTTGTCCTCACCAGCCTCTTTTGGTTCAAGTGTGAACTCCACGGTTTCCTGTGTTGAAGCTCTGGCTTTGGACATAGGGATCCTTCCTGCATGAGCTTTGTTTTTCATCCCTCGCTTGCTGCTAGCAGTAATGCCTAGCTATTTCTTGTCTCCTTTCCTTTTGGAAGAGACTTCCTCATCAACCTTGAAACCTTCATCCTCTGAATCTGATGTCTTCTTCTTTCTCTGCCTAGTTGCAGCTTTTGGCGGAGTTGCAGGAGTGTACGCTCCCATCATCATGGCTCGCTGTTAGAGGGACTAGTGCCCTCACTCATCGAACTGTTCCTCGGTGATTCGGCTATCACTATTGTCGAGACATTCTTTGAAAGCTGAAGGCTGACCTTGTGAATAGATATAGATGAGACAGAGTGGATGAGCATCACAAAGTGCAGTGATTTTGCAAAACAAATGAGCCAAACACTTAGTTTTAGTTTTCTATAGAAGTCATTTCGGAGCTGCTGATTTGTTGAACTCGGTGACACCAAAGCAATGTTCAGAGTCTAAACTAGTGAAATCGGTCAGACCGAGACATAGTTCGGTGACTCCGAGATTGCTAGGGTTTAACTGAGATCTGAACTCGGTCACACCGATTTGCAAGATTCGGTCAGACCAAAAATCACAAGTGCAATGGCCTGGGCCAAATCGGTGAGACCGATTTCTACAACTCATTCGGTCCGAGATGAATTCGGCGGAAACCTAACCCTATGTTTTCAAATCAAAACTAATCTAATGAGGTTTTTGATTGGATAGAAGTGTTTCAAACTTGGTAAGTTTCTTGGCATTGTTCTAAGTGCGGGAATCAGATGCATAGATTGCACATAGGGTTTGAGCTCATACCCTAACTTGGCGGTGAGTTTGCTACGACGACAATGGCGGAGAAGAATCCATTGACAGCAGCGGAGACTAGCTGCAAGAGGTCGCTGGCGATGGAGGCGATGATCCGGAGATATCGAGTCAGCAGAGCTGGACAGCGCGGGCGAAGGGTTTCGGAGAAATTTGCAAAAATTCAACGCGTGGGTATATATATCCAGACCACATCGGTGTGGTGAGTGGAACAACTTCGATGGCGAGATGCAAAATCATAGCGGTTACTACAACTTGGTGAGACCGAAGTGTTCAAATCGGTTGCACCGAGATTGAAACCTAGATCAACTTAATGAACTCGGTATGACCGAAAGGAATGAGTCGGTTAGACCGAAATACATCAAGAGGTTTTGGAAGTTTAAGTCTATGACGAATCGGTGGCTCTGAGTGCTCCTCACCCTGAGGGTTCGAATCTGACTTGATCAAACTTTTTGATATAGCATGAATTGAGTTTTAGACAAGAAAAACATAGATAGCTAGAGGGAGTACTTAGGCATTCTTGTCCATCCATTTGGCAAAAGAAAATACAAAACAATCAAAACAACAAATGGATATCCTCGAATGAAGAAAATTGTGCAACCAACATTCTCACACAGTAAGATAACAAATGAAATATGTGGCAAAGCATGCACAAACACTCTAGCATCTATAAAGCAATTGTCGATGACTAGGTCATCTATATATGAGCATATTGACTTAGGAGTCAAATGAGAACATTTGATCATAGGTCATACTCATCGTTTAAGCACAAGTGGGGTTAGCACTTTTACATAAAGCATTGTTGTGTTCACACCAATAGAGTTGCCTTAGCTCAATTCTTAGAGTAAAGCTTCCCCTAGATGTGATATCCCCTTTTAGAGGGATGAACTAACCTTCGGTTTTGTCGATGATGACTTCATGTAGATGTTGAAGATGTGGATGCTCAATGTTGATGTAGATCATTTGAAGCAATCCATTGGACTGAGTTGCACTTTCAATACCTACATGTGTTAGTCCCACAAGGAACAAGCAAGGATATCCATATACATAGAGTTAAGTACACACAAGATGATGTCCATGAAAGCATTAGGTTACCTTGTCACTTGACTTACTAACAAGAGGGCTTGTGACTCCTTGAACTAGTGAAAGATGTGGAAGTGGATTGCACTTGTTCTTGCTAACATGAATATGATTGAAGTATGTTGGCGGAGTCACCCTCAAGAAATCTCTAGTTCTTCTTCTTCGGGTTCCACATCATCTTGATGGGAATCCTTGGGGTTGTACACTACTAGGGAAAACCTTATACACAGCATCTTAGCAGTAGTGTTGTACAAAATCATGCACTACTGCTACTTAGTAGTACGTAGCACGTGTAAATAAACCGCGCTACTTCTATCATTTTAGCGATATGCGTACTAGCAAAAGCGTCTTTGTTGCTACGTTTGAGCTGTCTTTGGCTTGCCCACTTAGCGATGGCAGCGTATTCTTATCCAGCGCTCTGCTATGCTCCATAGCAGATGGCGCTTTTCACGAACCCGCGCTACTCCTAACCCTACCTTATCCTCCCCATGCGGTCGACCCTCTCATTCACTCTCCCTTTCAATCACTCTCGCCCGCGCCGATACCCGTCGTCCGCCACCGCCGCGCTGCTCCTCCACTGAGGTACTCCCTCCATCCCTCCTTCCCTCCCTCCTCCTCTCATCGCGCCCTCCTCCTTCCACCTCCGGCCGCCCCTCCTCCCTCCTCCTCCAGCCACCCCCTTGTCCCTCCTCCCTCCTCCGCCGGCAGCCCTCCTCCCACCGCCCTCCCTCCTCCTCCTCCGGCCGCCCCCTCCCACTCCTCTCTCCTCCCTCCCTCCCTTGTCTCTGTTCTTGCAAATTGTAGGTAATTTAAATGTAGATTTTAGAATGTAGACATTGTAGAATGTAGGTTTTTAATAGAACAATTTTTTTGACTTTAGGTGTTTTGAATAAAATAGAAGTAAGAAAATTTAGGGTAGAACTAGGGTAGTAGAATTTTTAGCAGGTGTTTAATAGAAATATTTTATTTAGTAAGTGCTTAATAGAACTAGTTTATTTATAGTAAGTGCTTAATAGAACTAGTTTATTTAGTAAGTAGTTAATAAAACTAGTTTATTTAGCACATAGTTAATAAAACTAGTTTATTTAGTAAGTGCTTAATAAAACAAGTTTAGAGAGAGACCTATATTGGCAAATTTAGTTATGTTAGGATTATATATAAGATATTTTGAAATTTTTTTGTTCATATTTTCAACCATTGATAAGTGGCCTATGTTTTGCCTGAGTGTTGATTAATTTCCGTTCTGGCAAATTTCAGCGCTTCGATATGTCTTTTAGCAAAGGTGATCTGGATTTTTGGGTTTTGCCGTCAATTTATAGTCTATGAATTTTGAGCACAGGAGATGTCGATGTGATGGGATCCCAGTCTTGGGTTACATTATGATTTGGTGGGGTTTGTGCAACAGGTTTCTTCACCGCAAAATGATAGGTTTTCACTATGAAGCTGGAAGAGACCTTTGATGTTTGTACGGTATGCAACGACAATCATTTCATCATAATTAATATCATCACTTGTGTTTCTTTTGTTCAACGTGTAATTTATGGATTTTTTTCAATTCAATTAGTACATCTCGTGCCATGGTAGACCATATATATTGGAGAAGCTTGGTTTTGGTTTAGATGACTTTGAGAATGTGGAGACGAGGAGGGCTCACTTAAGAACTAAGCATGGTTATGAGTTTTTGGTTAAGCTGTACAATGCGGTCAATCACTCCAATTTCGGTTGCTCTAATTGGGAAGCTCTCTACGAGGTATATGGATTTGAGGAGGGAATGAAAATAAGATTTGATATTCGTCCCGAAGATTATGATGATGATGATAATGTCGACATCTGGGTGATGTGGATATGCCTCCAGTTTTGCCTAGATGTGAGTTTGTCAAACTAATTTGTTAAGTTCAGTCATTTATGTTGTTAATTTAAATATATTTGGGGTTCGTCGGTACTAAACTTATTTATTTATAATTGTAAGCTTATTTCTTATCTTCAAGAAATACTCGGAAGGTAGTAGACATCACATACTACAGCTATGACTACAAGCTTAATTGTAAGGAGAAAGGTTATATTTTCTCATTCGTAGAAGATGTTGAGGCCTTCAAAACCAATCATTCTATTAGCCCAAATTATACTAGATACGTGCCACTAGTCCATAAATTGCTTGATGGTAACTTCATTGCCAAAACCTTGGTAAGATTTTGTTAATGATGCTAACTTCATTTCATACATTATTCTTAAGTAAACTACATTGCTAACTATATATGTTACAATTACATTTTTGAACAAAGGCTCCCGAAATAGGTTGTGCCTGACATGCTATTTAGTGAAGGTGATATGCATATGGTTAGCTTATGACCAACTCCTTCGAAGGCTTACCATACTGCATACTCGATTTCTTCAAATGATGGAAGGCTCAAAATCAAAGAATGGAGCAAAGTGATGAATGCGCAGACGCAAATAATTGGAGATAAAATGAATGTGTGCAAGCCACAAGTTGGAGATAGGTTTATGTCCATTCTCCATTATGGAGAAGGACCGGTTTATCTGTTTTATGGTATTTTACCTAGGAGAGAGGAGTAGGTCCTAGGTATTAAGAACAATTAGTTAGTTTTGATTATATATGACTATGATGATGATGATGAGAAGCTTTTATTATGTGCTACAATGTCTTAGACTTGATGGTGATGCTGAGTAGGAGTAGTGATTATGAGTACTATGATGATGAGGAGGAGGACTTATTATTCTAACTAGCGACCAAGTTGTTATATGATGTCTCATGGACGAAAATGATGATAAGGAGTTAAATGACAATGATATATTATGATGATAAGTTGTCAATGATATTATGATGATGTAACATCCCAATTTTCAATTTGGATGCTATACATAGATCATCATATGCATATCATTTCTATTCTTGCATTTTGTTATGATCCTAGAAATCTTAAGCAACTCAAGGACCCAAGGAGAGAGTTGGAGGTTTCACAAAATTCATATTTGAATTTATTTCAATTTGAAGAAAGGATCAATTTGATTTTAATATTTTTTTCTCTCCAGTTATTTCCAATATTAAAAATAAATGAGAGAAGATAATATGGCTTCTTCAACCTAAGAGAAATATTGGAGAAAGAATTTTAAAATCAAATTATTTATTTATTGGTATTTTATTTGCTATTTTATTCGAATTAGAAAAATAATGCATTTTTTAAAATTGCATCTTAGTCCATAAAAATGTTCATCTTGTCCTAAATATTAGGTTTGGACGGTGAAAATTGTTTCTGGAATTTTTAGGATTTTTTTATATTTATTTAGGATTTTTCTCTTTGGTGGAATTATTTATATAAAAAAAGTTCGGACAGACTGGGCCGAAGCCCAGCCGGCCCAGCGTCGCGCCAGCCCACGTCGCGTCGCCTTCCCCGTCGTGCGACCGGGGCTCCACCGGAGTCCGGCGCCAACACAGCCCCGGATGGCCTCTCCTCCATGTCGGAGCCGACCCTGACCCCCTCCTTAAATACCGTCGCTCTGCCCTCTCCCTCGTCCGGCCCGCTTGTTGCAACGCCGCCGCCCTTGTGCCGCCATAGCGCAGCGCGCCGCCGCGTCGCCTCCCATAACCCGCACCATCGCCCGATGCCGCGTAAATCGCCCACCGCCGCCGAGCCGCCGCCGTTGACCATCGTCGACGAACCGGTATGAACTGGTTTATTTCTCCGGTTTTTCTACGGCTCCGTTCAGTCATATCGATTTTTTAGGTTTTCTTATTTAACGAACGTTCGTTCGTTTAACCGGACGGTTTTCGTCGGATTAGATCTGTTAGCGAACGTTTCCGCCATAGTTTTTTCTTTTTAGTTTTTTGGGCCAGGGACCTATCCGCGATTAGTTTTCTCGCGATTTAGCCCCCGATCTTAAAACTAGCGTAACTTTTTACTCGTTTATCCAAATTAGATGAAATAAACGCCTAAATCTTCGTATCGTTATTTTCCTTCCAGTTAACCAAATTGGACATGATTTTGGTACTGTAAAAAATTTGATTTTAGTTTAGATTAGTAAACGATCTTGTTTCGCTCGTATTTTGAGTTTCGTTTCTCCGTTTGAGCTGTTTCTTTTTGCAAATCGTAGCTAATCACATGTACCTACTATTAAGATCTAATCCACATGATAATATTGTTGTTAGGTTTGACTTTTGTTAGTTTAAGCCGTTTGCTTGTTTCGTGTTGGATTTGGATCTTTTCTCGGTTTTCTCGTTGTTTCGTTTGAGTGATTGCTTATGTATGCTATTGTTTGTCTATGATAGATTACCGGGAGTGCGAAGCTTGTTACTATGAATCTCTAGAGTTTGCAGATCGTTAGCAAGGCAAGTTACACTTTGATCATACTCTTCTTTACCCAGTTTTTACTATGCATTAGTATTACCCCTCAAACAATTGCATGAGTAGGATTGGGAACATGTGGTTTGGTTGTAGTACTTGAGGTAGGAACCTAATACCTTTTGATCACCCCAGGAATATACGTTATTCTTATTATTGCTTAGCCATGCTCGTAGACGGGAATTGGATCGTGATTCACACATGGAAGTTTGAGAGTTATTAATCATGGATAACATTAAGGTTGCAACTTTAATATACATCTGGGTGGATTTGTTGAGGCACCTGGGGAACCCAGTGTTGCCTGTTTCAAGAAATCCCGGAGTATCCGTGTGATCTTTCCTACGGTTCACCACCCAGGCTCAAAGGGATCATAAGATTATTCATGCTAGAAACTTCCGCGTGTAGCCACAACCCATTATAGGCTCTGGCATAGTTGAGTAAGTTGCGTGAGCTCTTGAAGAGGTGAACTAGCAGAAGTAGGGGAAAGTAGGTGTACCGATCTTCCCGGAGTAGATAGTAAATGCTTCAGAAAGACTAAGTTTCGATCATCCGATCATGGATGCGGTCGAGTCTTGTGGGGAAAAGTGCGCAAACAACTATAGAGTGTATAAACTAATCATGGTTAGTCGTGTCCCCGGTTATGGAAATCTTGAGTATCTGGTACTTGAATTATTAACGTGATCTCATCACTCTTAAAGTTAATTGAATTCGGTTTAATGATGATTCTTTTAATTGGGATTTGAGTTCGGGTTACCTTCTCAAATATTGGGCAACTTGGGAGTAGTTAAATAAATTTATTCCTTTGTTGTAGGAAAAAACTAGCTTTATGCAAAATCATAAACTTACAGCCTCCACCAGCCAATATTGCATGTAGACATAGTTATTGCATTTCATTGCTTTATAGTGTAACTCTGACAGCATATTCAATGTGCTGACCTACACGGCTGCAACGTCTCATGTTGCAGACTACTCAGACGACGAATAAGGTGCGATAGGTCATTGTTTTGCACTCAGCTATGCCATTGGAGTTGATGGACTCATTTACCTTCGAAGCTTCCGCAATTATTTAGTTTAGATGGCCTTCAGCCATGATATTTTTGTGTAATCATACTCCTTATGAGGACTCGATGTAATAAGTGTGTGATTGAACTCAGTTATAATTCCTCGAGTACTGTGCATGTCAGCATTACCAATCTAGGGATGACACTGATGCATAGAGACTTTGGTCCATACGGATCGTGGTCGCTACATATGATGATGATGATAATGATGATGATGATGATGATGATCATGATGATGATAAGTTATTATGTCATTGGGTGAAAGAACCGCGGATTAGTTGCAAATGGATGGATTCAAAGTAACCGTTGGTTACTTTGGATCCATGCACTTGAAACTAATCCATGGTTCTTTCACCTAGTGATTTAATAACTCATTATAATGTATAAACAATCTCTAAATTGCTATTATATGAACAATTGTATAAAGGTGTATGAATACGAACTAAAATTTAAAAGAAATAGAATACGGAATAATAGTAGTAGCGCGGGCGGAGAGAAGCACTACTAGTAATTACTAGTAGCAGTTGTTTGGGAAAGCGCTACTACTATGTAGATATAGCAGTAGTGCTTGCCAGCAGGTGCTACTGCTAAGCTTTAGCTGTAGCGTCGTGTCGATACACGATTACCCGTGCTCTTGATGAAGGCAAGCTCAGCGCTCTTGATAGTTTTTCCCTAGTAGTGGTAGATGTACTTGATGAAGTAGAACTTGAGGTAGACTTGGGAACCCACTTGACCAAAGGCTTTGGAGCTTATTCAAATGCATCAATTTCCTCTTGAAGCTTGTCCTTGCCTTTTAGCTTCTGGTCTTGTGGTATAAGATCATCTTGAGCTTGTGTCCCCTTGAAGGAAGTAGGATCATACTTCTCTTGTTGAGGACCAAACTTTGTCTTGGGGTATTGATCTTCTTCCCACTCAACTCCATTGGCATTGAACTTTCGTTCAAAGCCAACACCTTGATTCTTCTATTGTCTTCCTTGCTTGCGTACAATTTCCTCAAATTGGTTACTTCCGGTAAGGCTCTTGTAAACACCTTTCTCTATAATTCCATTAAATAAGCTATTTCCTTGCTCAAGTGTAACTTGGCTAAGGGAATCATTAGTGGAATCAAGAGAACTACTAGAAGCAACAATATTGGATTTAGCATGATTATTGTTACTACTAGAAGAAGAATCTTTCTTACTCTTGTTGATAGATTTTACTTGTGGCATGTAAGTAGACAAGAGTAAATGCTTGGCAATGTAAGAAGAACTTTTCTTCTGAAGATCATCACCGATGGCTTTTAAGAACCCATGTTCTTGCTCTAGGTTGAGCTTCTCGAAGCGTAGCTTCCCATGAGTTTTTTAAGTTCTTGATGATCTTCTAAAGTAGTTTCATGAGCTAACTTAAGAGTGTTTAGTTCTTTAGTTAGACGCTCAATCTCCTTCTTATCATTGTCATTGTTTCATCTTGAATAGCATAATTAATAACAGTTTCATCATAGTTTTCATCACTAGCATTGTCAACAAGTAACTCATCATCACCTAGCAAATCATCTTCATCACTATTGAAATCAATATACTCGGGGTGTGATACCTTGGGGCCTTTAGCCACGAAGCATCTTCCAATTCCATCATTTGGTGAGTCAAATATGTCGTAGGAGTTGGTTGACACAAGTGCAAGACCGGAAACACCTTCATCTTGATTATATTCGGAGTCGGAGTGATAACTTCTCTCAGAGTGGTGGTCGGAGTCAGAACCGGATACCCATTCACCAACATGAGCTTGATGTCTTTGCTTTGTGTAGCTCTTGGATGATCTGTCTTTCCTTTTCGAATCCTTGCTTCTGCGAGAGGTTCTTCATTCATAACGATCATCTCTACTCATTCTCTCTATTGGAGGTGATTCTTCTCTTCTACTTCTTCTTTAAGGCGAGTATTCTCTTCTCTTTTAGGGAGCCGTACACTCATTGGAGTAGTGTCTGGGTCTTCCACAATTGTAGCAATTACGTTCACGACTAGAAGATATTTTTCATGGTAGGATCTTGACTTGGAGCTTCTCTCTTTGCTTCTACTCTAGTAGAATGTGTTGAAGTTCTTCACCATTAAGCTCAATTCCTCATTGAAGACTTGTTTTTCACTTGATGTGGCAGGAGCATTAGATGAGGCTTCATATGCACCACTAGACTTGTTTTGAAGCTTTTCTTTATCCTTGAGTGACATCTCATGAGCAACAATTATTCCATTGACTTCTATTGGCTTGAGATCTTTGTCATTGGTCATCATTTGGATCAATGTGCACACGGTATCATATTTTCCATCCAAGGATCTTAGGATCTTCTTGATGATGAATCTGTCAGTCATCTCTTCACTTCCTAAGCCGGCAATCTCATTTGTGATGAGACCAAGCCTAGAGTACATTTGAGCGACACCTTCACCATCCTTCATTCTGAACTTGTCAAGTTGACTTTGAAGCACATCCAACTTGGATTCCTTGACGGACTCAGTACCTTCGTGCATATCAATCAAAGTATCCCAAATTTCCTTCGCATTCTCAAGACGGCTGATTTTGTTGAATTCTTCGGGGCACAATCCATTGAAGAGGATATCGCAAGCTTGAGTGTTGTATTGTAGCATCTTCAATTCTTCCGCAGTTGCTTCACGATTTGGTTCTCTCCCATTGAAGAATTCACCTTGCAAACCAATACACACAATAGCCCAAATGGCGGGGTTATGTCCAAGAATATGCATTTTCATCTTATGCTTCCAACTAGCAAAATTAGTGCCATCAAAGTAAGGACCTCTACGATGGTAATTTCCCACACTAGACACCATACTCTCCTAGGTTGTGAAACCAAGGCTATGATCACCAAAGCTATGGAAATCAAGGCAAATGGGGACCAAAGATCTGATACCACTTGTAGGATCGAACATATGTCTAGCGGGGGTGATTAGACTACTTAACCAAATAAAAATCTATCCTTTTCCCAGTTTCAAGTCTTGGCAGATTTCAGCAACTTAGCACAAGTCAAGCAATCAACCTACACATGCAATTCTAAGAGTATAGCAGCGGAATGTAAATCATTGCATGTGAAGGTAAAGGGGAGGAGTTTGAAGGGAGCAAACGCAATGTAGACACGGAGATTTTTTGCGTGGTTCCAATAGGTGGTGCTAACGTACATCCTCGTTGATGGATACTTCAACCGACGAAGGGTGACAGTTGCGCGAGTCCACGGAGGGCTCTATCCCACCATGGCCATCGCCCACTAAGGACTTGCCCCACTTCGGTAGATCTTCATGAAGTAGGTGATCTCCTTGCCCTTACAAACTCCTTGGTTCAACTCCACAATCTTGACGGAGGCTCCCAAGTGACACCTAACCAATCTAGGAGACACCACTCTCCAAAAGGTAATAGATGGTGTGTTGATAATGAACTCCTTGCTCTTGTGCTTCAAATGATAGTCTCCCCAACACTCAACTCTCTCTCTCACAGATTTGGTTATGGTGGAGAGATTATTTGAGTGGAAATCAACTTGGGGAAGGCTAGAGATCAAGATTCTTGTGGTTGGATTGGAATGTCTTGGTCTCAACACATGAGTAGATGGTTCTCTCTTAGAAAATGAGTAGTGGAAGTGTAGGCACGTTCTGATGGATCTCTCCCGAATGGAGAAGGGGTGGAGGGGTATATATAGCATCCACACAAAATCTAACCATTGCACACAATTTACCAAAATCGATGGGACCGAATAGTGAAACTTGGTGAGACCGACTTCGTTCAAAATGTGAACATTAGGCTTTTTGGTGGGACCGGCAACATCAACTCGGTGAGACTTATGCGCAAGGGTTAGGGAAAAACCTCATCTCGATGAGACCGATCACATGAACTCGGTGAGATCGATTTCAGTAATAAGCAAACAGAGACTTGGTCAGGCAAACTCGGTGGGACCGGTTGCTCATTTCGGTGAGACTGAAACATTACGAAAAGGAAATAGAGAGTTTGCACTACGAACTCGGTGGGACCGATTGCTCATCTTGGTTAGACCAAAATGTTATGAAGGGAAAGAGGGAGTTTGCAATCCCATCTCGGTGAGACTGAGATCCCTATCAGTAAGACCGAACTGATTAGGGTCTGTGGATATGGCTATGTCAAGTGAACTCGGTGGAGCCGGATATATCAAATCAGTGGGGCCGAGTTTGACTTTGGTTCTATGACATATGTGGAATTGGGAAAGTGGTTGAGGGTTTTGGAGAATATCACTAAGCATTCTGAGCAAGCAAGCCATTAAGCAACACCTCATCCCCTTTTAATAGTATTGGCTTTTCATATGGACACAATGTGATCTTGGATCACTAAAATGAAAATGTTGGGTCTTGAGCTTTTGCGATATATGTCCTTAGCATTTTGAGGGGTCCACATCTCTAGTCCATGCCATACCAACCATTGAACTTTCTGAAACATTGACCTTGAAATAATATTAGTTCAATGAGGTATATGTTGTTATGAATTACCAAAACCACTCGGGGATTAGTTGCACTTTCACTATGGGGTCCCTATGGACATGGATCGCGCCCCTGGTCACGAGTTGGCGCGGAAGGGGCCCATGGGCACCACGTTTCGCCTCTCCGGTGCTCCTTCGGACCTTCTAGACACGAAAATTATTCTCCTGGAAAGTTCAAAAATGAGGTAAAACAAATAATGGAACCCCTTGCTGTCAGCCAAAACTTCCCAAAGCCCGACGCGGTTGTCCGTCATCTTCGCATGTGTCGTTGCGAGAATGCACTAGTGTTTGCGCGGATACTTGCCCCTATGGCAAAAATAGAGGTCGCTCGTTCACCTCAATTCGAGCCGCTAGCTCTAATGAATGTAATCGCCTCCCCGGGATCATCTTGGCATGGAGTGCACATGCCTAGATTGGGGCTAGCATATGTTGTGGTCATCCGACAGGCGCAGGGCAATGGTGCACAGGACCTATTATTGCTCGAGTTCTTCCTCCTGGATAGGAGCAAAAAATTGCAACTCGGGTGATGTAACTTGGGGCCTGAAGGCGGACACTAGTCGTAACTCATCCTTCAGCCCGAGGAGAAACTAGGACACAAGAAACATGGGACTCACTATGGGTCGAGCGATAGCAAGTAGTGTATGTGGGTCTCGAAGTGTTAGTGGTAGTCCTACATACTACATCCCTTGGGCCTGACCACCAACCAATTATCCACCATATACCAGGAAATATCCTCTCGCCCTCACTTCTACCACGATCTTCTATGTCATGGACGGCCCAAAGAATGTCATGCAGGTGCGACTCCAACGCGCCTAGGACGGAAAACCCATTTTTTGTCATAACTTTTTGCCATAGAAGTAGGAGCACACCACATTTATGATGATATGTGTTTTTGTCACACTTATCATCATGGAAGTGCCACTTCCATGACAGAACAAATTTTCGTTCAGGTCATAATGTCACAGATGTGTCTATTTTTTAGTGACTACTCTAACCTCAATACAGTGTTGAGACTTGGAGCCTTGTAAGTCGACATTGTAAAGTTGCATAGATCAATAAAAACTCTTTTGTACAATGTTTTCTATCCTTTTACTCTTGGATTGTAAAAGCATATGTCGGGTCGATTTCTTGTGCTGGCATGTCTGGCGGTCTATGTGTGTACCGTGGTAATTCACTGTACCCAAACAAGGTGCGTAGATACATTGGAGGCATATAAATTGACACTATGCAATGTAATAAGCAGCATGCATATCTCCCATTGACATATATATAAACAAATATCAAAAAATTAAATAGTTAAATATATTTATTTAATGAGTTTAATATTCTTTTTGCATAATTCGTAGGAGAAAGGCGAGGATTTCTTCATATTTCCTAATATTTTGTGATATATTGTTTTTCAACATGATACTATAAAGCATTTCCTTGCATTTATGCAATATATTTCAATATATTATCATTTATAACACATCTTATCCCACCCACCGATCACCGATCGCACTCTCCTTGGATCCTCTATGTCGCCAATGTTCTTCTTCCCATCCACCCTACACCACCTCTCTCATGATACCCAACACACCCCTCTACCAATATAGAAGCGGGCAATCTTGCATATCTGGAAAGATGCATCATTATTTAATAAAATCTCGCAATATTGGTTTGCTATATTTATTTGAGTGGAGAGCGGTGCGGATTTTCGCATCGTGAAGGCAATGGAGATTCGCTGGCCATAAGCCGCGTCTCCCCTTCGGCCCTCTATATATAACACAATAGAATCGGGGTACAAGGCACACCATCACCAAGCAATCAAGCAGCAAGAGCGGAAAGATCTCCATTCTCTTCCTCCTGGACCTCCTCATCATCCATCTCCTCCATTGTAAGTTCTAGCCTTAGCCTTCATATCCCTATTCCATCCTTTGTTTCTCGATCTTTTGCCATCGTCCACCCTTTCTATTTTTTCTATCCATGTATTATATTCATGAGTTTACAAGAGGTGACGTTATATATGTGTAGGGTGTAAGTAGTTCATTTGATCTATATAGTACACATGTGTTAACATCCATGTTTATGCCTCTATATATATGTGTTGCCATTTTTATGGTTTATTTTCTATGTTGAAGTTATCTGTCTATGTCTATTTTTTGGAGCTAAATGATTTCATAAATGGAAAACATGCCAAATTAATCATGCATACAACAATCATCAATCTATAGGATGGAAAGTACTAGATTTCTTCTATTACTTTTTGATCATGTTTTGGGAATTCTATATTAGTGAAACTATGATGTCACTAATTAATATTACATTTTTCTGTTGACTCTTTTCAAGAATAATAATCTCCTTGCGTGTATTTGGCATGAGTGTGCAATGGAATAACTAATTTCTTTATTCTATTTTCAACTTCATTTAGCTGACCATGGCATCCAAGGCCCAAGGATCCTCTTGTGTGAAGGTACTAGTTGTTGAGGACAACACAGTTCAAAGGATGGTCCTCTCAGAGCTGTTACGCAATTTTCAATGTGAGATTACTCTCACCGTGAATGGAAAAGAAGGAGTTGACCTATTCCTTCAGGGGAAGAAGTTTGACATTATTTTTTGCGATAAGGACATGCCCATCATGACTGGTCCTGAGGTGCTTAGCTTCCCCTTTGGATTTTGAATGTATTTACAATTTTTAGAAATGTTTTGATTTGAACATAAGTCCTTGTTTTAAGTTTGCAAATAAACTAAAAATTATCTTGTTGTGTTGCTTAACAGGCAGTTGTAAAGATCCGTGCTATGGGGGAAACTTATGTGAAGATTGTTGGGATGTCAGCTGATGACGATGCCATGGAGGTTTTCATAAGTGCTGGTGCTGATATTTTTGTGCCCAAGCCTATCAAGGTTCAGGAACTCGAGTCCGTAATTAAGGAAGTCATCAACAAGAAGAAGAACACCATGGTCTAGCACATTCGAACTTCCTTGAGCGATGGACGAAATATTTTTCTACTCATGGAACTATGTTTTCTTATGTATGCATTGTCATGTTGTTTAGTTTCATTGTGTGTTTAATTTCAAAAGATTAATGTTAAAGTTCATTTGTTCTAAGCAAGAAGAACATGAGACGCTATCCTTGGTTCCATGGCATGGATATATTGCTTGATCGGCACCAATACAAATATGGCGCAAGAGCATGCATATTTGTTCATTGTCACTTTTACAAACAAATACCAGAAAGAAATAGTTACATAATTTATTTCCCAACTTTAATCAAGGGTATGTTTTGCATAATTTGTCGGAGAGAGGCTCGGAGCTACTTGAGATTGTTTTAACATTTTGCGAGACATTGATTTTTAACAGAATACTCTGAAGTACGTCCTTGTATTTATAAACCTCCTCGAATAATATATTTTCATTTCTAAATATTTATAAACCTACTTATCCCTCCCTCCTGCCACGAGCACCTCTCTCACATGATCCTCTACATCGTCGGTGCTCTTCGTTCCATCAGCCTTCCCTAATCCTTCATCCATTCTCTTGTGCTACCCAGCGCATCCCTTTGTCGTCACATAAGTCACCAATATGGATTTTCCGAAGATGTGCATCATTGATGTATATATATAATATCCCAAAATTCATTTGCCACATTTATGTGAGCAGAGAGTGGAGGTTTATGCATCTTGAAGGAAGTGCAAATTGGCTGGCCATGGGATATGCCTCCCCTTTGCCCCTGTATAAGTACCATGGCATACTCAAGGTACAAGGCACACTACCACCAAATAGTGAAGCGACAAAATAGGAAAGATATCCATTCTACTCCTCCAATTCCATTATAAGATCCTCCTTCAGCCCACATATCCCTATTTCATCCTTTGTTTTTGTACCTTGGTTTATCATCGAGCTTGTAATAGTTTTTGTATCAATGTTTTACAAACACGAGTTTATAAGAGGTGATGGTATTTGTGTGTAGAGTGGAAGTAGTTCATTTTGATATATATATATATATATATATATATATATTTATATATATATATAGTACATTTTTTTGGCATCCATGTTTATGCCTATATATATACAAGTTCAAGGAGTGTATAATGTCAGGGGAACACGGAGGTGGTGGAGGGGTGCCTATGGGGTCCACGTGGCCGTGGTTGCACCCCCCTGGTTGTGAGTTGGGAGGACAAGGGGCCCATGGGCACCACGTTCCGCTTCTCCGCTTCTTGGGGCCTTCTAAAATTGAAAATAAGTGACTTTTTTTCTCAGTTTTTGTCCTTTGCTACTTCTTGACTTGCGTTGGTTATCCTTGAAGAGGAAAGGGTGATGCAGCAAAGTAGAGATAAGTATTTCCCCCAGTTAGAGAACCAAGGTATCAATTCAGTAGGAAACAACGCATAAATCACCAATACCTGCACAAACAATCAAACAACTTGCACCCAACATGATAAAGGGGTTGTCAATCCCTTCAAGGTCACTTGCAAAAGTGAGATCTAATAGAGATAGATGAAACTGAACAAAAGGTAAAGTAAATATTTTTGGTATTTTTGGTTTATAGATCTGAAAGTTAAAGGTTGCAAAATAGTAGACCAGAAACTAATATGATGGAAAATAGAGCCGGGGGAAATAGAGGTAAATCAAACTGATAAGCAATCATGCTAAATGGTATTGATGAAACTAGCTAGAATCAATGGGAGATGCGCGGAACTAGCTAGTAGTACTTACTTTTGGGTGGTTAAATCGCAGCTCCGCTGCAGTCCCGGAGCTTGTGCGATGAACTTTTTCCAAAGCCTACCAGATGAAGAAAACAACTACTTGATATTAGGAAATGAACAAAGTTGTCGATATGGTGCGATAATGATCGATTGAACTTACTTCTAGCAGAATAAAGTGGAAGCTATTGCACGCATGCATAACTCATCAATTATCTTACTATAACCTCGAGTAATAGGGGAAACCGAATATGCAGAAGACAGTAACACTCACCTGAATTCAGAAGGAAAGAGTATTGTATCTTTGTTTTGATTTTGAAGTAACGATCATAGCAAGTTGGCCTCGGTTTCTTTGGCATCATTTTTAACACTCCATTCATCAATGAGATTTGTGTTAATGAACCCAATATCACCGAATTGTCTTTTCTTCAATTCACTGATCTTCAATCTGCATAATATAGTGATGATAATTATATATACATGCAATGAAAGAGTTGAGCTATATAGAGACTTAATTACAGAAGTAGTACTCACATATAGTAGCAAGTGATGATTGTTTTATCAAGGGCCTTTTGATTGAAAAACTAGAAGAACTCCTCATATGGAACAGACAACAGATCAATTCCAACGAGGTCGTGCTCCTCTTTAAATCTCAGCGTCAAAGTATCCATCCCAGACTTGCTGCAGATGTCCATGTACCAATCATGGAATATTCGCATCATCGTTGTTAGAGGAGTACCAGGTTTAACAAGAGGCTTCCCGTGCCGGAATTTGAATGTGTCCACCTCCATTGTATCAAAAAGTGCATCGTCAGGCATGTAATCTCCAGGATTGGTATCGGGTAGCATCCCCGGAGTATTAGCGATGATATCGCTAGACACCTTGAGCGGGGAGCACGATTGCTTCACTTGTTCGCCGAGCTTGGGAATTTTTTTCCCACTTCTTCGGTCTGCTAACCTTTGATCAGTGCAAGTACTTCCCGACCACTCCGCTTCCTTATATGTCCTTTCAATAACCCGGTCATAGTTGGTTTGCAGCGGAGGCGGTGATGGTCTCTTCAGAGCATCCAAAGTGCGCTTCGCTTTCACCGGATCTATCTTCCCCTCCGGAGGTAGATGTTTCTTAGCTTTTACCAATTCAAAGAAGTCCCTCACTTGGTCTTCACAGATCTTCTGGTTTTCCTCCTCACTCCTATCATATGGTAACTTCTTTAGAGGCTTGAGAGATGATGGACCGAATCTATATTGCCTCCCGCCTCTAGCTGTACTGCTAGACGCCGGAGCAGCCAGAGTAGCTGTGGCTGTCTTGTTTTGTTGCTTATGAGGCGAAGAAGAAGGAGGTCTTTGCTCTGACGTGCAGAGCAGCAGGCGGCAGCATCGGTGTTCCACCGTGGCCGTTGCTTACCAGGCGGTGAAGGAGGCGGGCTGCTCGGACGCGCTGGTGCAGGCGGAGAAGGAGGCGGAGTACTACCGCCCTCACGCTTCGGAGCAGGACGGGGAGTGCCTTGATCACTCGCCGGAGGAGGAAGAGGAGGCAGAGGAGGCAGAGTGCCCGGTTGACTCGCTGGAGGCGTGAAGTTTAGAAGCTTGATGTGCTCCTTCCGCCATAGACACGGAATCTTCAGAGCAAGACCCAGCCGAGTTTCCCCATCACCTATAGGGTGGTCAAGCTGTAGCTCCTCAAATCCCTCCGTTCTTTCATCCACCATCACAACATCATAGCCTTGTGGAATCGGACGACAGTGAAAAGTTGCTTCGGGTGAAGGAGGGAACACAGAGCCGACAGCCGCCTTGACTTTGAGGTTCTTCCATTGCATCATAAGGTGGCACTGGTGTGAATCCGTGATAAAATCCACAGGGTAGCTAGTACCTGTGAAGTCAGGTTGTTGAAAAAGCTCGGTGGAAGCCATGCTGCTTCTCCATTGAGATGGCGGGGTAGATTCCGGGGTAGCCTGGGCAGGATCTGGCTCATTCTCAATAGCTTGTCATTCCTCTAGCTTTCGTACCCGTGCCTGAAGCTTCTTTAGTTCGCTCAGCTCCACTTTCCTCCTCCTCACTTGGGTTTTGTAACTGCCTGCGTGGGGAAACCCAACCTTCCATCTGTGAACTGGCATGCCTCGTGTTCATCCAGGTGCTCGAAATCCGAGGGCCTTTGTGAGCTCGTCGTTCTCTTTGTCGGGAAGGAACGTCCCTTCCTGCGCTGCCTTGATTGCTTCCTAAAGCTTCATAATGGGTGTCGCAAGTTTCTCGTCCGTCCAATAGCACTTCCCTATTTCAGGGTCCAAAGTTCCGCCAAACCTGAAGAATCAAGTCCTTGAGCAGTGCAGCGATGCAATGTCTCGGTTCGACCCTTTAGCAATCAGGTCCTGCTCAGCCTTGTCCCACAATGGACGGGCTTTGAGGTAGCCACCTGACCCCGTGCGATGGTGATGCTCCTTCTTTACAGAATTTATCTTGTTAATCACTGACATCTTCTTACTCTTCTCCGATGTCTTGTGGGCCACAAATGCAGGCCAGTGACCTCTTATCTTCTCAAATCGGCCGGTGAATTCTGCAGTCTTGTTTTTGTCGACATACATTGATTTCAAATCATTCTTCCACCTCCTGAATAAATCTGCCATCTTCTTGAGAGCATGAGCCTTGACCAATATCTATATAACTAGCTTATCCGGATCCTCCTCTACTAGTAGGGTGAAATTTTCCGTCAGCGTGGTCCAAAAATCATCTTTCTGTCTATCTTCTACAAAAGAAACTTGTGGGTCTTCCTTCTTATGCTTATACCATTGGTGGATGCTGATCCGGATCATGTCCCTAACAAGAACCCCGCATTGAGTAGAAAATGCTTCCTTGGTTCGGAGGGGTTGAATGTTGGAATATGCCCTAGAGGCAATAATAAAAGGATTATTATTATATTTCCTTGTTCATGATAATTGTCTTTATTCATGCTATAACTGTATTATCCGGAAATCGTAATACACGTGTGAATACATAGACCAAAATATGTCCCTAGTAAGCCTCTAGTTGACTAGCTCGTTGCTCAACAGATAGTCATGGTTTCCTGACTATGGGCATTAGATGTCGTTGATAACAGGATCACATCATTAGGAGAATGATGTGATGGACAAGACCCAATCCTAAGCATAGCACAAGATCGTGTAGTTCATTTGCTAGAGCTTTTCCAATCTCAAGTATCTTTTCCTTAGACCATGAGATCGTGTAACTCCCGGATAGCGTAGGAGTGCTTTGGGTGTACCAAAGCGTCTGGCGTGGCTGGGTGACTATAAAGGTGCACTACGGTATCTCCGAAAGTGTCATTGGGTTGACACGGATCGAGGCTGGATTTGTTACTCCGTATGACGAAGAGGTATCTCTGGGCCCACTCGGTAATGCATCATCATAATGAGCTCAAAGTGACCAAGTGTTTGGTCACGGAATCATCATTATAGTGCGAGTAAAGTGACTTGCGATACTTGAGACTGAGCGAGGTATTGGGATACCGACGATCGGTCTCGGGCAAATAATGTACCGATTGACAAAGGGAATTGTATACTGAGGGTTGATTGAATCCTCGACATCGTGGTTCATCCGATGAGATCATCGAGGAGCATGTAGGAGCCAACATGGGTATCCAGATCCGCTGTTGGTTATTGGCGGTGAGCTGTCTCGGTCATATCGCATGATTCCTAAACCCGTAGGGTCTACACATAAGGTTCGGTGGCGCTAGGGTTATTAGGAAGACTTGTATGTGATTACGAATGTTGTTGAGTCCGGATGAGATCCGGACGTCACGAGGAGTTCTGGAATAGTCAGAGGTGAAGATTTATATATAGGAAGTGCTGTTTGACCATCAAGAAAGTTTGAGGTCACCGGTATTGTCTGAGACCACAGAAGGGTCCGGGGTCCACCGGTGGGGCCACCTATCCGGAGGGCCACAGCAGGCTGAAGTGGGGAGGGACCAGCCTGGTGGGCTCGTCGCCCCCTAGGCCCCCCTCTGCGCCTAGGGTTGGGAACCCTAGGGAGGCGCCTCCACTTGCCTTGGGGCACTCCACCCCCTTGGCGCTGCCCCCTAGAGATCCCATCTCTGGGGCGGCGCCCACAGGGGCCTATATAAGGAGGGGAGGAGGGCATCCGAACCACGAGTCTTGGCGCCTCCTCCCCTGCTACACCTCTTTCTCCTCCCATGATTGCTTGGCGAAGCCTGTAGAATCTTGCATCTCCACCACCACCACGCCGTCGTGCTGCTGCTGGAGCCTTCTTCCTCAACCTCTCCTTCCCCTTGCTGGATCAAGAAGGAGGAGGCGTCATCCGCTCCGTCACGTGTGTTCACGCGGAGGTGTTGTCCGTTCGGCACTTGGTCATCGGTGATTTGGATCATGGCGAGTCGACTCCATCATCCCGTTCTCTTGAGCGCTTCCGCTCATGATCTACAAGGGTATGTAGATGCACTCCTATCACTCGTTACTTAGATGAACTCATAGATGGATCTTGGTGAAACCGTAGGAAAAATTTTAATTTTCTGCAACATTCCCCAATAGTGGCATCATGAGCTAGGTCTATGCGTAGTTCTCTATTGCACGACTAGAACACAATTTTGTTGTGGGCATAGATGTTGTCAACTTTCTTGCCGCTACTAGTCTTATTTGGCTTCAGCAGTATTGTGGGATGAAGTGGCCCGGACCGACCTTACGTGCGCTTCGTGAGGCGAGTTCCACCGGTGACATGCGATAGTTGCATAAGGTGGCTAGCGGGTGTCTGTCTCTCCCACTTTAGTTGGAGCGGATTCGATGAAAAGGGTCCTTATGAAGGGTAATGTAACATCCCAAAATTCTAAATTTTGGAATGTTATAATAAATAGATAGTTTTGATTGATTGTTTGATTGATTGACTGAAAGTGAGTGAATTCGAAACTTTTTGAAAGTTAAATGAGAGGGAATAAAAGGACTTTCCCAAACTTTCATCTTGCTTTTATGATCTCCGTGAGTTCAAATTCTTTTCAAATACAAAACCCTAGAGAGAAGATGACATGACTTCTTCCATTTTAATAAATGAAAAGGGTATTTGAAAATATTTGAATTTCACCTGGAAATATTTCAAATTCAGAAACTTTATGCAACTCAATGATTTTCACGAGCGAAGATAAAATGACTTCTTCAAAACATATGAAATATGAGTTGGGAGTTTCAAAGAATTAAATTCAAAGCTCTTTTGAATTTACTTTTTTCAATTTGGAGTTATTTGAGTTTTATTCAAATTATTTTTCTCCAAAAATAAAATATATGGAAAATAGGGTAACATGATTCCCTACATCGAGAAAATTGGAGAGAAATAAATTTGAATTAATTTTGGTATTTTAAAAATGATTTTCTTTGGATTTTTCTAGGGCGAAGCACTCTTTGCTTTATTTGAATTTGTGTGTATTTTATTTGACTCTAGAATAATGTTCAACTTGTAGGAAATATTTTTCTGAAAATTTTGATATATTATATGCCTATATAATGTTTTTAGTTATTTAGTTTTTTTATTATTTAGTTCTCTGAAATTTTGTTTTTTTAAAAAAACTCCCTCTCCGGACCGAACTGGGCCGAAGGCCCAGCCGGCCCGTCAGCGCCGTCGCCTCCTCCCGTGCGCGACCCGGACTCGCCGGAGTCCGAGCGTCGCCCGCCTCCGGCCGCCTTCTTCCACACGCTAGCGCCTCCCCTCCCCTCCTATAAAGGGCGCCGCCCCGGGCCCTTCTCTCTTTTCTCGCGCCGCCCCGCCCCCTCTCTTCTTGCCGAGCCGCCGCCGCCGAATCTCGCTCCCGCCGTTCGCCGGACTCGCCGGACACGCCCTAGCCGCCAGTTTTCGCCGACACGACGGTTTCGTCGAACCGTCCGAACCGGTAATAAAACTGACCGGTTTTCGTTTCTTCTTTTTTATATAAAACTTGTTTTTTTTATTTACTAGCTATTTAGCGAACGTTCATTAGGTTAGGTTCAGCAGTGAACAGATTTGTTAGTTAGCGTTCGGCAGCGAACATTCGCTCGGTAGAGTTTTTCTTTTTCTTTTTATTTTCGGCCAGGGACCTATCCGTGAATATTTTATTTACAGATTTGTCCCTGATCTTCAAACGCTCACAACTTTTTACTCGTTAGTTCAAATCCAACGAAACCAACGCCTACTTCTTCGTTATGATCTCCTCTATCCATTAATACAACTCAAACATGTTTTTTTAAAGTTTAAAATTTGAATTAGATCAGATTTGAATTGAAACTTCGTTTGATCATAACTTGGGTTTTATAACTCCGATTTGAGTAATTCTTTTTGCATCTCGAAGCTCTTGACCTAAACTTTATGATAAGGCCAAATTCACTTAACATTGGTAGTGTTAGAAATTGTTTTACGCTGCAAGAGTTATTTGCTTGGTTTTGATGTTTTCCGAGTTGTTCTCTTCGTTCTTTCCGATCCTTTGAGTGATTGCTTATGTGTGGTTACTATTGCTTACTTGCGATATATTGACCGGAGTGTGACGAGTAGAACTATCAAGAGTTTTGTGTGCGAATCATCTTCATCAACATTGCAGGCAAGTTCACACTTTGATCATACCTTTTCTCATACCCAGTTTTTATGCATTAGATCAATCCTCAAACATTGCATGATTAGGATCTAATAAAATTGTGGGTTATGGGAATTAGTTGAGGTAGCGCCTATTACCCGTTTTATTTTCAAACCCTTGGGAGTTACTTCTACGTTTGCTTATTATGCCATGCTATGCTAGTAGACGTGGATTGGGTGAGTGAATTTCCATGACAGATGTGAGATTGTTAATTAATGGTTTATTTAAGGTGGCAACTTAAACACACATCTGGGTGGATTGAAGCACCTGGTTACTCCAGGACTTGCCTGTCTAGGCACTTGGGTATCCAGGACTTGCCTGTTTCTCTTTGGACCGCCACATGCTATTATGGGCTCTAGCATAGTTGACTAAGTCGTGCGAACTCTTATAGGGTAGACTAGTAGATGTAGGGGATGTAGGTTGGTACGGTCTACCCTCTACGTAAGGTGCAAGCGCTTCTGAAAGACTATGTCTTGGTCATCCGTTTCTCAAACACCATGTAGTGCGAGAAACCAAACGGAGGAGATCGAGTCATGTGGGGAAAAGTGCGCAAACCTCTGCAGAGTGTACAAACTAATCATGATTAGCCGTGTCCCCGGTTATGGACATCTTGAGTATCTAGTACTTGATTTTCCTGTGAATATCATCATGTTACTATAATCAATATTGTTGGGTTTTAATGAGTACTTTTAATTGGGATTGAGAATGCTGTCAACCATTCTCAATGTTTAACAACCACCATGATAGTTAAATAAATTTATTCCTTTGCAGTAGGGAAAAATTGGCTTTTCGCAAAAAGATTATAACCATAGAGCTTTTCCACCAGCCAAATATGCATGTAGTGATAGCCTTTTTAATCATTGCTCTATGGTGTGAATTTGCTAGTACATTCAATGTACTGACCCTCTATGGCTGCAACGTGTCATGTTGCAGGATCTTACGATGAGTAAGTGATACGTTAGGGTTACGATTTCCTATACTCAACTTTGCCGTTGGTGTTGATGGAATCCACAACCTTGTTGATTCCGCTATTTTGGATTGAGGTAATAGTATTTACGTTACTTTATACATGTGATTTACCTCTATTATAAATCCTCGAGTACTGTGTGTGTCAGCATACCGATCCAGGGATGACACGTAAGCACAGAGACTTGACCCATTCGGTCGGGTCGCTACAGGTAAATAGAAGTTGACAAAATCACGTTGTGGTTATTCGTAGGTAAGAAAACGTTCTTTCTAGAACCCTATTGCAGCCACGTAAAAGATGCAACAACAATTAGAAGACGTCTAACTTGTTTTTGCAGCAATTGCCTTGTGATGTGATATGGCCAAAAGTTGTGATGAATGATGAATGATATATTGTGATGTATGAGATCATGTTCTTGTAATAGGAATCACGACTTGCATGTCGATGAGTATGACAACCGGCAGGAGCCATAGGAGTTGTCTTTATTTTTCGTATGACCTGCGTGTCATTGAAGAACGCCATGTAAATTACTTTACTTTATTGCTAAACGCGTTAGCCATAGAAGTAGAAGTAGTCGTTGGCATGACAACTGATGGAGATCATGATGATGGAGATCATGGTGTCATGCCGGTGACGAAGATGATCATGGAGCCCCGAAGATGGAGATCAAAGGAGCTATATGATATTGGCCATATCATGTCACTACTCTATAATTGCATGTGATGTTTATTATGTTTATGCATCTTGTTTACTTAGAACGACGGTAGTAAATAAGATGATCCCTTATAACAATTTCAAGAAAGTGTTCTCCCCTAACTGTGCGCCGTTGCTAAAGTTTGTCGTTTCGAAGCACCACGTGATGATCGGGTGTGATAGATTCTTACGTTCACATACAACGGGTGTAAGACAGTTTTACACATGGAAAAACACTTAGGGTTAACTTGACGAGCCTAGCATGTACAGACATGGCCTCGGAACACAGAGACCGAAAGGTCGAACATGAGTCGTATGGAAGATACGATAAACATGGAGATGTTCACCGATGATGACTAGTCCATCTCACGTGATGATCGGACATGGCCTAGTCGACTCGGATCGTGCAACACTTAGATGACCGGAGGGATGTCTAATCTGAGTGGGAGTTCATTGAAATAATTTGATTAGATGAACTTAATTATCATGAACTTAGTCTAAAACCTTTGCAAATATGTCTTGTAGATCAAATGGCCAACGCTCATGTCAACATGAACTTCAACGCGTTCCTAGAGAAAACCAAGCTGAAAGATGATGGCAGCAACTATACGGATGGGTCGGAACACGAGATCATCCTCATAGCTGCCAAGAAAGCATATGTCCTAGATGGACCGCTAGGTGAAGCACCCATCCCAGAGAACCAACACGTTATGAATGCTTGGCAGTCACGTGCTGATGATTACTCCCTCGTTCAGTGTGGCATGCTTTACAGCCTAGAACCGGGGCTCCAAAAGCGTTTTGAGCAACACGGAGCATATGAGATGTTCGAGGAGCTGAAAATGCTTTTCCAAGCTCATGCCCGGGTCGAGAGATATGAAATCTCCGACAAGTTCTATAGTTGTAAGATGGAGAAAAATAGTTCTATCAGTGAGCACATACTCAAAATGTCTGGGTTGCACAACCGCCTGTCCCAGCTGGACATTAACCTCCCGGATGAGGCGGTCATTGACAGAATCCTTCGGTCGCTCCCACCAAGCTACAAGAGCTTTGTGATGAACTACAATATGCAGGGGATGGTGAATACTATTCCTGAAGTATTTTCAATGCTGAAGTCGGCAGAGGTAGAAATCAAGAAAGAACATCAAGTGTTGATGGTCAATAAAACCACCAAAATCAAGAAGGGCAAGGGTAAGAAGAACTTCAAGAAGGACAGCAAGGATGTTGCCGCGCCCGGTAAGCCAGTTGCCGGGAAGAAGTCAAAGAATGGACCCAAGCCTAAGACTGAGTGCTTTTATTGCAAGGGGAAGGGTCACTGGAAGCGGAACTGCCCCAAATACTTAGCGGACAAGAAGGCCGGCAACACTAAAGGTATATTTGATATACATGTAATTGATGTGTACCTTACCAGTACTCGTAGTAACTCTTGGGTATTTGATAACGGTGCCGTTGCTCATATTTGTAAGTCACAGCAGGAGCTGCGGGATAAACGGAGACTGGCGAAGGACGAGATGATGATGCGCGTCGGGAATGGTTCCAAGGTTGATGTGATCGCCATCAGCACGCTACTTCTACATTTATCTGCGGGATTAGTTTTACCTTAATAATTGTTATTTAGTGCCAAGTTTGAGCATGAACATTGTATCTGGATCTCGTTTGATGCGAGATGGCTACTCATTTAAATCCGAGAATAATGGTTATTCTATTTATATGAGAGATATGTTTTATGGTCATGCCCCGATGGTCAATGGTTTATTCTTAATGAATCTCGAACGTAATGTTACACATATTCATAGTGTGAATACCAAAAGATGTAAAGTTGATAACGATAGTCCCACATACTTGTGGCACTGCAGACTTGGTCACATTGGTGTCAAGCGCATGAAGATGCTCCATGCTGATGGACTTTTAGAGTCTCTCGATTATGAATCATTTGACACATGCGAACCATGCCTCATGGGCAAAATGACCAAGACTCCGTTCTCCGGAACAATGGAGCGAGCAACCAACTTATTGGAAATCATACATACCGATGTGTGCGGTCCAATGAGCGTTGAGGCTCGCGGAGGATATCGTTACATTCTCACTCTCACTTATGACTTGAGTAGATATGGGTATGTCTACTTAATGAAACACAAGTCTGAGACCTTTGAAAAGTTCAAGGAATTTCAGAATGAGGTAGAGAATCAACGTGACCGAAAGATAAAGTTCCTACGATCAGATCGTGGAGGAGAATATTTAAGTCACGAATTTGGTGCGCACTTAAGGAAATGTGGAATCGTTTCACAACTCAGGCCGCTGGAACACCTCGGTAATAACGGTGTGTCCGAATGTCGTGTCGCACTCTATTGGATATGGTGCGGTCTATGATGTCTCTTACCGATTTACGCTATTATTTTGGGGATACGCTCTAGAGACAGCTACATTCACTTTAAATAGGGCACCGTCTAAATCCGTTGAGGCGACACCGTATGAATTATGGTTTGGGAAGAAACCTAAGCTGTCATTTCTAAAAGTTTGGGGATGCGATGCTTATGTCAAGAAACTTCAACGAAAAGCTCGAACCCAAGTCGGAAAAATCGTCTTCATAGGATACCCTAAGGAAACCATTGGGTATACCTTCTACTTAAGATCCGAGGGCAAGATCTTTGTTGCCAAGAACGAATCCTTTACGGAAAAGAGTTTCTCTCGAAAGAAGTAAGTGGGAGGAAAGTAGAACTCGATGAAGTACTACCTCTTGAGCAGGAAAGTAGTGCAGCTCAGGAAAATGTTCCTGTGATGCCTACACCAACTGGAGAGAAAAATAATGATGATGATCAAGGTACTTAGGATCGAGTTGCTACTGAACTTCGTAGGTCCACAAGGACACGTTCCACACCAGAGTGGTACGGCAATCCTGTCTTGGAAATCATGTTGTTAGACAACGGTGAACCTTCGAACTATAAAGAAGTGATGGCGGGCCCAGATTCCAACAAATGGCTTGAAGCCATGCGATCCGAGATAGAATCCATGTATGAAAACAAAGTATGGACTTTGACAGACTTGCCCGATGATCGGTGAGCGATAGAAAACAAATGGATCTTTAAGAAGAAGACGGACGCGGATGGTAATGTTACCATCTATAAAGCTCGACTTATCGCTAAGGGTTATCGACAAGTTCAAGGGGTTGACTACGATGAGACATTCTCTCCCGTAGCAAAGGTGAAGTCCGTCCGAATCATGTTAGCAATTGCCGCATACTATGATTATGAGATATGGCAGATGGACGTCAAAACGGCATTCCTTAACAGACATCTTAAGGAAGAACTGTATATGATACAGCCGGAAGGTTTTGTCGATCCTAAGAATGCTAACAAAGTATGCAAGCTCCAGCGATCCATTTATGGGCTGGTGCAAGCATCTCGGAGTTGGAACATTCGCTTTGATGAGATGATCAAAGTGTTTGGGTTTATACAGACTTATGGAGAAGCCTGCGTTTATAAGAAAGTGAGTGGGAGCTCTGTAGCATTTCTCATATTATATGTAGATGACATACTCTTGATGGGAAATGATATAGAACTATTGGACAGCATTAAGGCCTACTTGAATAAGTGTTTTTCAATGAAGGACCTTGGAGAAGCTGCTTACATATTAGGCATCAAGATCTATAGGGATAGACGCCTCATAGGTCTTTCACAAAGCACATACCTTGATAAGATTTTGAAGAAGTTCAAAATGTATTAGTCCAAGAAAGGGTTCTTGCCTGTATTGCAAGGTGTGAGATTGAGCTCGGCTCAATGCCCGACCACGGCAAAAGATAAACAAGAGATGAGTGTCATCCCCTATGCTTGACATAGGATCTATTATGTATTCCATCTTTGTGTACGGACCTGATGTAAACCTTGCCATAAGTTTGGTAGGAAGGTACCAAAGTAATCCCGACAAGGAACACTGGACAGCGGTCAAGAATATCCTGAAGTACCTGAAAAGGACAAAGGACATGTTTCTCGTTTATGGAGGTGACGAAGAGCTCGTCGTAAAGGGTTACGTCGATGCTAGGTTCGACACAGATCTGGATGACTCTAAGTCACAAACCGGATACGTGTACATGTTGAATGGTGGAGCAGTAAGCTGGTGCAGCTGCAAGCAGAGCGTCGTGGCGGGATCTACATGTGAAGCGGAGTACATGGCAGCCTCGGAGGTAGCGCATGAAGCAATTTGGGTGAAGGAGTTCATCACCGACCTAGGAGTCATACCCAATGCGTCGGGGCCGATCAAACTCTTCTGTGACAACACTGGAGCTATTGCCCTTGCCAAGGAGCCCGGGTTTCACAAGAAGACCAGGCACATCAAGCGTCGTTTCAACTCCATCCGTGAAAATGTTCAAGATGGAGACATAGATATTTGCAAAGTACATACGGATCTGAATGTCGCAAATCCGTTGACTAAACCTCTCTCGCGAGCAAAACATGATCAACACCAGAACTTTATGGGTGTTCGATTCATCACAATGTAACTAGATTATTGACTCTAGTGCAAGTGGGAGACTATTGGAAATATGCCCTAGAGGCAATAATAAAAGGATTATTATTATATTTCCTTGTTCATGATAATTGCCTTTATTCATGCTACAACTGTATTATCCGGAAATCGTAATACACGTGTGAATACATAGACCAAAATATGTCCCTAGTAAGCCTCTAGTTGACTAGCTCATTGATCAACAGATAGTCATGGTTTCCTAACTATGGACATTAGATGTCGTTGATAACGAAATCACATCATTAGGAGAATGACGTGATGGACAAGACCCAATCCTAAGCATAGCACAAGATCGTGTAGTTCGTTTGCTAGAGCTTTTCCAATGTCAAGTATCTTTTCCTTAGACCATGAGATCGTGTAACTCCGGATACCGTAGGAGTGCTTTGGGTGTACCAAACATCTGGCGATGCGGGTGACTATAAAGGTGCACTACAGGTATCTCCGAAAGTGTCATTGGGTTGACACGGATCGAGGCTGGGATTTGTCACTCCGTATGACGGAGAGGTATCTCTGGGCCCACTTGGTAGCATCATCATAATGAGCTCAAAGTGACCAAGTGTTTGGTCCGAGAATCATGCATTCTGATGCGAGTAAAGTGACTTGCGTGCTTGAGACTGAACGAGGTATTGGGATACCGACGATCGAGTCTCGGGCAAGTAACATACCGAGTGACAAAGGGAATTGTATACGGGGTTGATTGAAACCTCGACATCGTGGTTCATCCGATGAGATCATCGAGGAGCATGTGGGAGCCAACATGGGTATCCACATCCTGCTGTTGGTTATTGGCCGGAGAGCTGTCTCGGTCATGTCTGCATGATTTCCGAACCCGTAGGGTCTACACACTTAAGGTTCGGTGATGCTAGGGTTATTAGGAAGACTTGTATGTGATTACCGAATGTTGTTAGGAGTCCCGGATGAGATCCCGGACATCACGAGGAGTTCCAGCATAGTCCGGAGGTGAAGATTTATATATAGGAAGTGCTGTTTGACCATCGGAAAAGTTTGGGGTCACCGGTATTGTCTGGGACCACGAAAGGGTCCGAGGTCCACGGGTGGGGCCACCTATCCCGGAGGTCCCCGTGGGCTGAAGTGGGGAGGGGACCAGCCCCTGGTGGGCTGGTGCGCCCCCCCTTGGGCCACCCTCTGCGCCTAGGGTTGGGAACCCTAGGGGAGGGGGCGCCTCCACTTGCCTTGGGGGGCACTCCACCCCCCTTGGCCGCCACCCCCTAGAGATCCCATCTCTAGGGCCCCCCTAGGGGCCTATATAAGGAGGCGGGGAGGCAGCCGAACCACGAGTCTTGGCGCCTCCTCCCCTGCTACACCTCTTCCACCTCCCTTGATTGCTTGGCGAAGCCTGCGAGAATCTTGCATCTCCACCACCACCACGCCGTCGTGCTGCTACTGGAGCCTTCTTCCTCACCTCTCCTTCCCCCTTGCTGGATCAAGAAGGAGGAGACGTCATCCGCTCCGTACGTGTGTTGAACGCGGAGGTGCTGTCCATTCAGCACTTGGTCATCAGTGATTTGGATCACGGCGAGTACGACTCCATCACCCCCGTTCTCTTGAACGCTTCCGCTCGCGATCTACAAGGGTATGTAGATGCACTCCTATCACTCATTGCTTAGATGAACTCATAGATGGATCTTGGTGAAACCATAGGAAAAATTTTAATTTTCTGCAACGTTCCCCAACATTGAATCGGTTGGCCATCGCGCGCGATTTCTGTGATCGCGAACCTTTCATCTTGGCACAACTTTTTCTTCGGGCCTCGTCTCGTTACTGAAGTTTTGCTCGATCCGGAGGGCTATAAATAAGAAACAAGCGTTAATATATGTACATACCAAAACAATTAATGCATCAATTAGCTAGTCAGCACGGGAGTAGTTAATATATACCTCTCCGGACTTTGCAACAGCTCATCCCGACTCCGTTCGGTCACCGGAGACGTCATCACGGTCGCCGGAGCCACCATCATGATCATGACTTTCCTCCTCCTTTGTTTGATCACCGTAGCCTGCTTCCTCTCCTTCCATACCATCGGTTTGATTGAGAAATATCGACAAGACATCACCTCCGTCATGGATTATGTCCCCCGATATCTCTTCTTGTTCGATGTCTCTTTGTTGATCCATAGTTTCAGCAAATACTACAACATGGCAATTAATATACAAACATGAGAGATGGATATATTAATAGTGGAAAACATAGACCCCTCAGTGATCCTCGACCCTCGACCCCTCGGCGATCCTCGACCCTCATCCCCTCGGCGACCCTTGACCCTCTACCCTAGTTTCGATCCTCGACCGCTCGGATTCTCTTAACCTTTAAGGGATTTAACAAGATGGCGCCATTTTGGACGTGCAGGAAAACATGGTCCCTATTTTTTCCTGATTTCATCTGCCCTTCTATATGTCATGTTCTAGTGTCAAAGGATTCAATACTTTGACACAAGAGAACGTGCACATATAGAATGGTAGATGAAATCAGGAAGAAATCGGGGGTCAACTTAATTATGCACATCCATAATGGGGGCATTCTTGATAAATCTCTTATAAATCTCGAGAGAGTTTGTCGGGTAGGGGAGGGAGGGAGTACGAGATTGACAATGTTTTTTTTCTAAGGTTTGGGTGTCCTTGAGAGTTGGTCGAGAAGAGGGGGTTGATCGACGTCCCCCTGTCGACCCCTCGGCGACCCTCGACCCCTCGACGACCCTCGACCATCATCCCCTCGGCGACCCTTCACCCCCTACCCTAGCTAGTTCCGATCCTCGACCGCTCGGATTATCTTAACCTTAAGGGATTTAACAACACCATTCTGGACGTGCAGACAATGGTCCATATTTTTTCTCATCTCAAGGAAACCATTGCTTCATCATTTGCCAAAAGTAACAGGCGCATAACGGTACAAAGCTCTCAAAAATTGTGTCGGTGTACTAAAGTAGGGGCACTCCTTTGTACCCCTTACTTGTGCACGGGCAGTCAGAGCCGCGCCCACGGCCACACTTACCAGGGCAGAGGGAGGAGTCAAAGCCGCAAGATGGTCAAAGTGACGCCAAGACAGAGACACAAAGAGTAAGAAGGCGAGGTGGGTTCCCCCGGCAATTCCCTTGCCGGGGCAACCTCCATGGTCCCGGCAAGGACCTTGCCGGGGCAGCTTGCCCAACGCCAGCGGAGCGCGCCACCCTCGAGCCCAAGGTTCCCGACAACCACATTGGAACCAAGGCTCGGGAGGCACCTCCATGATGGCATGCAGATCTTTGTGAAGATCACAAACAATCCAAGTCAGATGAGGATTAGAAGACGACAAACCTCGGCGAGATCCTTGCCGAGGAATCCCGCAAGACATCTGGCAAGATCCTTGCCAGGGACAACCACAACACTACGACAAGACCCTTGCTGGGGCCCCGACAAGGCCCTTGCCGAGGACACCCGCGGGGCCACAGCCAGGCCCACGCCTGCCAAGTTTCCACCACCGCTCCCATGCAGCTGCCAGCCCACCAGCTAGGCTGGCACCTGCGTGTCGATGTGAGGCTTACAAACCAACTCAGCGAGCGCCTACATGGTGACATGCAAATCTTCGTGAAGGCCCTACCACCGCGCCACCTCAGCAGCTTGCCAGCCTACATGGCGCTGACCGCCTCGCTGGCCCGGGCACGTGTCGAAGCAGCGAAGCGGCGGTAAAGTGAGGGGGACACCTAAGAGGTGCATTAAATGCATCTTGTCCCGTAACGGATAGGTGATAAGCCTAGCCATTGTACACTAATGCCACCTCATGTGTGCCACTTTGGCGATCCCCTTGACTATAAAAGGAGGTCCGAGGTATCCAGGAGAAGGATTCGGACCCTTGGACAAGTTACGCTCATCGTAGCTAGCTCAAGAACTCTAAGAACACTCAAATATACACACCAAAGCAGGACTAGGGTATTATGCATCCTCGCGGCCAGAACCTGGGGTAAACGACCCATGCTCAAGACTCTACATTTTATATTTTAGTGATCCAAGATCACAGTGAGTCTATAGGAAAAGCCAATACTATCAAGGAGGGATGAGGTGTTGTTTAATGAGGTTCTTGCTTCATAGTGCTTAGTGATATGCTCCAAAACCCTCAACTACTTTCCCACATCCACATATGACCTAAACCAAAAGTCAAACTCGGCCCTACCGATTCTTTCTATCCGGCGCCACCGAGTTCAGATGTCATAGCCACTGCCACAAACCCTAGGAAAATCGGTCTCACTGATAGGGATCTCGGTCTCACCAAGATGGGATTGTAATCTCTCTGTTTCCCTTCGTAACGTTTCGGTACCACCAAAATGAGTGAACCGGTCCCACCGAGTTTACCTGACCAACTCTCTGGTTCGCTTATTACCAAAATCGGTCCCACCGAGTTTGTGTAATTGGTCTCACCGAGATTACGTTATGCCCTAACCCTAACCATATCGGTCCTACCGAGTTGCATGTCGGTCCCACCGAAAATCCTAATGGTCACTAGATTTGCTGAATCGGTCTGACCGAGTTTACCAATTCGGTCCCATCGAGTTTGGCAAGTTGTGTGTAACAGTTAGATTTTGTGTGGAGTCTATATATACCCCTCCACCTCCTCTTCATTCGTGGAGAGAGCCATTAGAACGAACCTACACTTCCAACTTGCTTCTTCTGAGAGAGAACCACCTACTCATGTGTTGAGGCCAAGATATTCCATTCCTACCATATGAATCTTGATCTTTAGCCTTCCCCAAGTTGCTTTCCACTCAAATCTTCTTTCCACCAAATCCAAATCCTGTGAGAGAGAGTTGAGTGTTGGGGAGACTATCATTTGAAGCACAAGAGCAACGAGTTCATCATCAACACACCATTTGTTACTTCTTGGAGAGTGGTGTCTCCTAGATTGGCTAGGTGTCACTTGGGAGCCTCCGACAAGATTGTGTAGTTGAACCAAGGAGTTTGTAAGGGCAAGGAGATTGCCTACTTCGTGAAGATCTACCGCTAGTGAGGCAAGTCCTTCGTGGGCGACAACCATGGTGGGATAGACAAGGTTGCTTCTTCGTGGACCCTTCGTGAGTGGAGCCCTTCGTGGACTCGTGCAACCATTACCGTTCGTCGGTTGAAGTCTCCATCAATGAGGATGTACGATAGCACCACCTATCGGAACCACGACAAAAACATCTGTGTCCCCAATTGCATTCGAATTCTCCAAACCCTTCCCTTTACATTCTTGCAAGTTGCATGCTTCACTTTCCGCTGCTCATATACTCTTTGCATGCTTGCTTGAATTGTGTTAAGATTGCTTGACTTGTGCTAAGATAGTTAAAATCTGCCAAAGACTAAAATTGGGAAAAGGATAAGTTTTTATTTGGTTAAGTAGTCTAATCACCCCCCCCCTCTAGACATACTTTTGATCCTACAAGTGGTATCAGAGCTTTGGTCTCCATTTTCTTTGATTTCCATAGCTTTTGGTGGTCATAGCCTTGGTTTCACAACCTAGGAGAGTATGGCGTCTAGCGAGGGAAATTATCACCGTAGAGGTCCTTACTTTGATGGTACTAATTTTGCTAGTTGGAAGCATAAGATGAAAATGCATATTCTTGGACATAGCCCCGCCATTTGGGCTATTGGGTGTATTGGATTGCAAGGTGAATTGTTTGATGGGAGAGAACCGAACCATGAAGCTACCACGGAAGAGTTGAAGATGCTGCAATACAACGCTCAAGCTTGTGATGTCCTCTACAACGGATTGTGCCCCGAAGAATTCAACAAAATCAGCCGTCTTGAGAATGCAAAGGAAATTTGGGATACTTTGATTGATATGCATGAAGGTGCGGACCCCGTCAAGGAATCCAAGTTTGATGTGCTTCAAAGTCAACTTGACAAGTTCAAAATGGAGGATGGTGAAGGTGTCGCTTGAATGTACTCTAGGATTGCTCTTATCACAAATGAGATTGCCGGCTTAGGAAGTGAAGAGATGACCGACAAATTCATCATCAAGAAGATCCTAAGAGCTTTGGACGGAAAATATGATACCGTGTGCACATTGATCCAAATGATGCCCAGTTACAAAGATCTCAAGCCAATGGAAGTCATTGGAAGAATTGTTGCTCATGAGATGTCACTCAAGGATAAGGAGGAACTTCAAAACAAGTCAAGTGGTGCTTGCAAAGCCTCATGTGAAGCCCCCACATCATCAAGTCAGAAACAAACCTTCAATGAAGAATTGAGCTTAATGGTGAAGAACTTCAACAAGTTCTACAAGAGTAGAAGCAAAGAGAAAAGCTCCAAGTCAAGGTCCTACAATGACAAAAGATCTTCTAGTTGAGAGCGTAATTGCTACAATTGTGGAAGACCCGGACACTATTCCAATGAGTGTACGACACCCTACAAAAGAAGAGAAGAATCACCTAAAAGGAGAAGTAGAAGAGAAGAATCACCACCAAGAGAGAGGAGTAGAGATGATCGTTATGAACGAAGAACATCCCAGAGAAGCAAGGATTCGGAAAGGAAGGGCAAGTCATCAAGGAGCTACACAAAACGAAGACATCAAGCTCATGTTGGTGAATGGGTATCCGGCTCTGACTCCAACAATCACTCCGAGAGAAGCTATCACTCTAACTTCGAATATACTCAAGATGAAGGTGTTGCCGGTCTAGCACTTGTGTCAACAACCTCCTACGACATATTTGATTCACCAAATGAAGGACTTGGAAGATGCTTCATGTCAAAAGGCCCAAAGGTAACACACCCCGAGTATGTTGATTTCAATAGTGATGAAGATGACTTGTTAGGTGATGATAATTTACTTGTTGACAACTCTAGTGATGAATACTACGATGAATCGTCAATTAATCATGCTAATCAATATAAGACGAATGACAATGATAAGGAGAAGATTGAGCTCCTAACTAAAGAACTAAACACTCTTAAGTTAGCTCATTAAACTATCTTAGAAGATCATCGAGAACTTTTGAGTACTCATGAGAAGTTACACTTTGAAAAGCTCAACCTTGAGCAAGAGCATAAGTTCTTAAAGGCAATCAATGATGATCTTCGTAAGAAAAGTTCTTCTTACATTGCCAAGCGTTTACTCTTATCCACTTACATGCCTCAAGTCAAGTCTAGTAACAAGAACAAGAAGGATTCTTCCTCTAGTAGTAACAATAATCATGCTAAATCCAATGTTGTTGCTTCTAGTAGATCTCTTGATTCCACTAATGATTCTCTTAGCCAAGTTACACTTGAGCAAGAAAATAGCTTATTGAAGGGAATTATAGAGAAACGTGTTTACAAGAGCCTTGCCGGGAGTAAGCAATTTGAAGAAATTGTACGCAAGCAAGGAAGGCACCGGAAGAACTAAGGTGTTGGTTTTGAACGAAAGTTCAATGCCAGTGGATTTGAGTGGGAAGAAGATCAATACCCCAAGACGAAGTTTGTTCCTCAACAATAGAAGTATGATCCTACTTCCTTCAAAGGGACACAAGCCCAAGATGATCTTCCACCACAAGACCACAAGCAAAAAGGCAAGGACAAGCTTCAAGAGGAGATTGATGCATTTGAAGAAGCTCCTAAGGCCTTGGTCAAGTGGGTTCCCAAGACTACATCAAGTTCTACTTCATCAAGTACAACTACAACTCCAAGGATTCCCATCAAGATGATGTGGGTCCTGAAGAAGAAGAACTAGAGAGTTCTTGGGGGTGACTCTGCCAACATATTTCACTCATATCATTTTGACAACAACAAGTGCAATCAACTTCCACATCTTGCACTAGTTCAAGGAGTTACAAACCCTCTTGTTGGTAACACAAGGGACAAGGTAGCCTAATGCTTTCATAGACATCATCTTGTGTGTGCATCACTCTATGTCTATGGATATCCTTGTTTGTTCCTTGTGGGACTAACCCGTGTAGGTATTGAAAGTGCAACTCACTCCAAAGGATTGCTCCGAGTGATCTACTTCAACATTGAGCAACCACATCTTCAACACCTACATGAAGTCATCATCGACAAAACCCAAGGTTAGTTCATCCCTCTAAGGGGGATCTCACATCTAGGGGGAGCATTACTCTAAGAATTGAGTCAAAGCAACTGTCGGTGTCAAAACTGGTGGATATCGGGTAGGGGGTCCCGGACTGTGCATCTAGGCGGATGGTAACAGGAGACAAGGGACACGATGTTTTTACCCAGGTTCGGGCCCTCTCGATGGAGGTAAAACCCTACTCCTGCTTGATTGATATTGATGATATGGGTAGTACAGGAGTGGATCTACCACAAGATCAAGGAGGCTAAACCCTAGAAGCTAGCCTATGGTATGATTGTTGTAATGGTTGTGTTGTCCTACGGACTAAAACCCTCCGGTTTATATAGACACTGGGGAGGGCTAGGGTTACACAGAGTCGGTTACAATGGTAGGAAATCTACATATCCGTATTGCCAAGCTTGCCTTCGACGCCAAGGAAAGTCCCCTCCGGACACGGGACAAAGTCTTCAATCTTGTATCTTCATAGTCTTGGAGTCCGGCTGTCCGGACACCCCCTAGTCCAGGACTCCCTCAGTAGCCCCTGAACCAGGCTTCAATGACGATGAGTCCGGCGTGCATATTGTTCGGCATTGCAAGGCGGGTTCCTCCTCCGAATAATTCATAGAAGATTGCGAACACCAGGATCGTGTCTGGCTCTGCAAAAAAAATCCACATTCCACCGCAGAGAGAACATCATGTACACAAGTTCGATCTGTTGACGTATCTTGTAGCGTGACATCACGCCACTACCAAGCCTTTACTTGAATCATTTTTTATTATACCACCTCAGCGCGTTTAGCAAAGCGGTTTCCTTGGCACGTCTTGTCGAAGCAGAGATCGTGTTCCCCTTATTCCGGGATTCTCATCAATACGGACGTGGGTAACCCAACCGCGCCATTGATGGTGGCGCTTGGGAGATAAGCGAGTTTTACCAGGCCGGTGGGGACGCATAGTTTTCGTCCGCCCATATATAAGGGGATAAGGATCCGCCCTTTTAACCTAAGCCTTCTTCCTCCTTTGCTTATCCATCTCCGCGCACTCTCGAGCTCCAGCGCCCAAGTCCGTGCATCTCGCCTCGACCTTCTCCGACCATGTCCGGAGCGGGAGGCAAATGGTTGGCCTCCACCGTTACGGAGGAGCACATCGCAAAACTGCGCAGCGCCGGATACCTTTCCGGCGACATCTTGCACCGGTTACCCGACAAGGGGCAGCTCATCCCCACCCCCATGCCCCATGAGAGGGTCGTATTCCTTCCCCACTTCCTCCGCGGACTGGGCTTCCCATTGCATCCCTTTGTCCGGGGGCTCATGTATTATTACGGCCTGGATTTCCACGATCTAGCGCCAAACTTCGGATTTCCTCGGCGTTTATCGTCGTGTGCGAGGCCTTCCTCTGCATCCAGCCCCACTTCGGCTTGTGGCTCAAGACCTTCAACGTCAAGCCGAAGGTGGTGAAGGGGACTCAAGCGGAGTGCGGAGGCGCCATGTTGGGCAAAATGCCCAACGTCATTTGGCTCGAAGGGGTCTTCGTGGAGTCCGTCAAGGGGTGGCAATCGGGGTGGTTCTACATCACCGAGCCGCACGACCCTAAGTGGGCGGCGGCCCTCGAGTTCAGATCTGGTATCCCTATGCAGCTCACCTCCTGGAAAGAGAAGGGCTTGCTATAGGGCAGTTCAGAGGAGCTGACAGGACTCCAGTCCTGTCTTCAGACCCTGGTGAACAAGACGCTTAGGCTTAACAATGTGATCCAGGTCATGCTCATCCGCCGGATCCTCCCCTGCCAACAACGGGCCTTCAATCTGTGGGAGTTTGATCCGGCACAGCACCGGACTCTGAGCGGGCTCTTCGACACGACGTATGAAGCCGTCTGGAGGGTGCTGTTCAAGGGCGGAGAAGCCCCTGCGTCCGCGACCGAGGATCGCGGATTCAACACCAAGCGCCCGGCCGGTGAGGTAAGCTTCGTTATCCTCTGTGGGACAGTTGTTTTCTTTCATAGTTTGACTCTATGTGGGATCTAAAACTCCCAATGCCTTTGACAGGACTGGCAGAGGACGTCCGGACAGGTAGACTGTCCGGCTCCCCTTCCCGAAGACCAAGCGGATGCACGCTTAACGGGACTACTGGTCCCGGCACTCTATGTGGCGCCGGAGAAGAAGGCCAAGAAGAAGGCCACGGGAACTCGAAGAAGCTCCCGCCGCCAGGTGATATCGGACTCATCGTCCGATGGCTCCGAGGCGGACTCCTCCCCCGAAGACGAGGAGGAGAAGAGGACTCTCCCGGAGGAGGGAGAGAGGAGAGGAAGGCCTCCCCAACTGGGAGGCCAAGAAATCAAGAGGAAAGAACTATTCCCGGACGGCTCCGCCAACGCCAACGCGTCGCGATTTAAGAGTGGCCCTCAAGGGCCAGGCCTCCGGCAAGATCATAAGTATCCGGATTCCTGAATGATTTATAATTTCTCTTTTGTGTCACACAGTGTCCTTCTAATGCCGCACTATGCCTACAGACCGGCTGATGATGATCTCCCCGCTTCGTCGAGCGGGTCGTTGGCTCCATCGGATGTAGATTCCATCCTGACTGCCTCCACCCCTTGCACTGCTGAGGACGCCGAGGTGGGATCCCAGGAAGGGACCCATCAGGAGGAGGCTCCGGAGGCGCCGCAAGGCAGCCTCCCGGACTTTGCGCCGGACTCCACGCCGGAACCCGCAGTGGTTCCGGAGTACGGTAGGCAGCCCCTTCGCAAGAAGGCAAGACCATGACGCCGGCGGCCTCCGTCCAACCGGAGGCGCCGGACAACTTGTTGGAGGCGCTCAAAGGCGCTTCCATCGAGGAAGAACGCCGCACTATTATGAGCGCGGTGATTCAGAAGGTTCAGCTCGCCAAGAGCGGGCTGACCGAAGCCTGCAGTAGCCTTCTAACAGGCTTTGAGGTAAGAAGTTAAAATTATGTAATGTAATACCGCATAGTCAGAGCCTCGATGCTCGGTTCGGTGTTGGAAAGAAAAGCCGGACCGAGGATCTAAAAGATATCTGTGGGTTGCTAAAAATTATGTCAATATGGGCTTGCAGGCTGCGCTCTTGACCTCTGCCAGACCGCCTTGGAGGTCGGTGCTTTGAAGCAGGACCTCGAGCGGTCCGAGCAAGAGCTCGGTCATGCCAAGAAGCAGCTCGAGGACAAAGAAGGTGAGTAACACCACTTTGAACAGTTACCTTACAGAAAAGGATTTTGGTTGCAATGAAAATAACAAGGATAACGTTGGTACTGCAGGGGCCACGAACAAGGTGGCAGCCCTGAAGGAGGCCGTATCCGCGGCCGAACGCAATGCGGACGCAGAACAGACGGAGCGAGAGAAACAGGAGGCGCGGGTGGCGGAGGTGCGGCAAGAGCTCCAGGCTCTCATGGAAAAGCATGAGATTTTGGAGTGCGACTCAAAGACTCGAGAGTCCGAGCTTGCCTCGGCTCTCGAAAGTGCCAAAGCTGCCAAGGCCGAGGCCCATAAGGCCCTTCAGGAGGTTGAGGATGTGAAGAAAATAGCGGCGGGTAAGGCATTTTTCATGCAAAGCAAGCATGTTAATGTCAATTACCTATTACTTACCCGAATTCGGAGCTCTCCAGGGGCGTTTGCAGATCTGCCTCGCAGTGTATCCGATGCCGCCGCATTCTACCGAGCCAAGGAGGGGAGCTCAATGGAGAAGGTCTTCTGGTCTCAGTACGCTGAGGCCGGCCATCCGGTGCCCCCTAGCGACCAGCTGAAGGGCCTCATAGTCCGGCTGAAAACTCGCTATGTGTTATCCTGTGCGCTGAAAACTTTGTTCATATGCGCTAAGCCACGCTTGTTTGATTTAAAATATTACCTTCTGTGCAGACGTTTATAAAATCTGAGAGATGGCAAGTCGTCGGCTTCAGCCCCCATGCCACTAGTGCTGGGGTGTTTGGGATAAACTTGAGCACTCTTGTTCCCATTTTTGGGTCCATCTAGGGAGGCGCTCAACACAATGAACAAGGCAACCGGACTTATAATGCTTGAACACTCTCACTTAGCCATAGAATTCTATAATTTTAAATTTCGGCGAAGCCCCTAGTATTCGGAAGACCGAGTTCGGGGCGCTATCCACGCCTTGGCCGGACATTATCCGGTTCTTCGCTCGAAGCGGCATAAGTCTTTAGGGACTCGAAAAGACCTCTCGAACAGCGACCAGTCTCTCGCCTTATCATGACAGTCAGTTTTAGCTTTCACACTGAGGCGCTCGCCCAGCTCAACCGGGGCGCAATCGCAGTGGTTCTCCCAGTGCTACCTTAGCCGACGAGCGGGCGTAAGGTACCAAAACATGGGAGCAGGTAAACCCAACTATTGACCCAAGACATTATTCGAGCCGATTCATATAATGCTATAAGTTCGGGTGCCACACTTGTGAAAGTGTTGGACTTATCACACCATAATCTTGGGGAACATAAGCCCTGGTGTATTCGGCCGTACCAGAATATCTGGTGCAAGATGTCATTAATGAACATATATGTAAAGTAACGCAATTATAGGCAAAAAGTGCTGCACTATTTATTTAAGGAATTCTGCTATGAGTGCGGAATGATACAAATAGTGTGGTAAGCAAGGGATTGGACAAATTAAACATGTCCCCCTCCAGGGGTGGGCTGCGGACTGGTGTGTATAATCAAATTTAATGCTCATAATGGAGACCACCTGTGTGTTCGTCGCAGCCTTTTTCCCTCCCTGGCTGTTGCATCGTGAGTTCAGCAGGTTCGCCGCCGGACAGGGCCTCTGGTGAACGGAGTCCTGTGTATAAAAAGAAGGAAAATAAAAAATAAAAAGAGCGACACATGTTGGAGCCCCTGGTGCGGTCGAGCCGCACTCTAGGTCAGTTGTGGTCGTGCCCCTCCCCCTATGCCCATGGTATCTCCAAAGCGTAATGATGTACGTGGAGAGCTGGTCTTACAATCATGCGAGGGCTGGGGTTGGGGCCGCATTGCTACGCGTGCTCGGAACGTGCCAGGTGATCTTGAGTGATGTTGCTCCGGGCGCGTTTGGCCGTGTCCGATCGTTTAACGACCGGACTCGAAAATTGCCTTAGAAGGCTGCTCTGTACTTCTGCCGCGAGAGCCGCTGTATGTTCCTCCGTTCGGAGGGAGCGTTCCGTATTTCCGTTGACCGTGATGACTCCACGAGGGCCTGGCATCTTGAGCTTGAGGTATGCATAATGCGGCACTGCGTTGAACTTTGCGAACGCGGTTCGTTCGAGCAGCGCATGATAGCCGCTGCGGAACGGAACTATGTCGAAGATTAACTCCTTGCTTCGGAAATTATCCGGGGATCCGAAGACCACTTCGATGTTCTTGAGCTGTACAATTGGACTCAACACCTGGTATGGCGCCTTTGAAGGTCGTCTTTGTAGATTTAATCCTTGAGGGTGTATGCCCATCTTGCGCCCGTATCTGATAAAGCAGGTTCAGCTACTGCCTCCGTCCATCAGGACTCTCGTGAGTGAAATCCATCGGCGATTGGGTGTAAAACCAATGCGGCGAATCTGCCATGGCGGATATTGGTCGGATGGTCTCTTGATCGAAAGTGATCGGGCAAGAGGACCATGGATTGAACTTGGGCGGTGGCTCCATCGCAGTATCGTCCCTCGCAGCACGCTTCCGCTCCCTCTTGGGTATGTGGGTTGCGTATATCATGTTTACCGTCCGCACTTGTGGGGGGAAGCCCTTTTGTCCTCTACTGTTCGACGGCCGGGTCTCTTCCTCGTCATCGCTGTGCAGCCCCTTGTCGTAGTTTTCGGCAATTAACTTGCTTGCCTGCTTGAATACCCAACAATCTCTGTTGGTGTGGTTAGCTGGTTTTTCGAGGGTGCCAAGTATCTGGCAAGAGCGGTCGAGTATTCGGTCCAAATTGGACGGACCCGGTGTCGGTGTACTAAAGTAGGGGTACCTTAGTACCCCGAACTTGTGCACGGGCAGTCGCAGCGCCCCGCGGCAAGGCTTGCCGGGCGCCCGCCAAGACCCTCCGTCATTTCCTATTACTGCCATTTAAGAACAAAGTACCAACTAAGAAGACAAAGGCCCCGACAAGAGGAGCTTGCCGGGAAGGCCAACCAAGGCGCTCCAGAGGAACTTGCCGCGACACCCCGCGCGTCCCGGCAAGGCCCGGCGACCGACAAGCTTGCCGGCGCAACAAGAGAAGGGCCGCGGCAAGGCTGCCACCCTGCACCCAAACTCCAGCGCATCCAGCAACGTGTCACCCCAGGGCCATCCCAGGAGCACGTGGCGAGGCGCTGCACAGCCATGCGGAGCGAGGTGGCAAGCGGAGCTGACAAGGAGGCCATCGTGGCGATCGGTGGCGCACCTAACGGTCGTTTCTTTGCACTGTTGGGGCGACCGGACGGGCATTAAATGCCCTTGTCCCCTGCCGTCAGAGTTAGGTAGGGGACACTGTTGGTCACTGTTGTACCAACCTGCGTTTTTACCTTTCTACCCCCTTCCTACACTGCCACCTGTCGGTGACCCCCTTAGACTATAAAAGGGAGGCCCATGCGCACGTAGAAGGGGTTCGGCGGTTCGGAACTTTTCCACACTGGGGTTCCGCAGTTCGTATAGCCAACACCACCATACACTCGCGCTCTCGAGCAAGAACAAATACAAACATAAAGCAGCAGTAGGGGTTTTATCTCTCCGGAGAGCTCCGAAGCTGGGTAAAAATCGCCCGTCTCCCCCGCTCGCTCGACCTCGATCGGCTCTGCGCACGACCTCCGCTCCCTTGCCGGACAAGAAGGGGCCCCCTGCCCCATAGGTGCTCGTGGCCACAGAGAGAGACGCCCCGACATCTTAGGCGCGCCAGGTAGGGGCGCGTCGAGGTCGTGAGCATCTGATCCGGTCTCCGCGCGCGCTACATCAACGCCTTCATCAACATGCCACCAAAGAAGAAGCCTTCGGAGGTGGCCGCTCCATCTACATCGATTCTACCACCACCGTCGGAGCAAATGGGCGGTGGAGTAGACGCCGGCGGAGAAGCGGGCGCCGACGGTGGGACTCACGTCGTCACCAGGTCCAAAAACAAGGCCCCGCAAGCGTCGGCGACCGTGCAGACGCCACACCCTTCCCAGGAGGTGCAAGGTCGACAACACCCCGGTGCTCCTAGCACCGTGCTCGTGTTGGAGCAAGGCCAAGCTGGTGGGTCGCGGGACGTTCGAGACCAGCATGCATGCCAGCATGCTGGCGCGAGTGAGGTACGGTCGCCCGGACGGGGTGTTGCTCCTCCCAATCCAGTTGGGAGTCCGAGCACATCCCGCTCCTCGCGCCGCTCGTCGCCACCACCACCCAAGACTGCAGAGGAAGCGCTGGCCCGAGCCCAGCTGCTTCTAGATTACCCTCCGGCGCCACACAAGATTGACGACTGGAGGATGACCATTTACAGCCTCATCCGCTTCGCCAACGGCAACAAGCCCCGGCAACCGAGCGCATCGAAGCCCCGGCAAGGAGCCCAGGCGCAAGCCGACGCCGACAAGACCGCTGGGGGTGCCACCTCCGTGCACTCCCAGCCCCGAAGGCCAAGATCGCCGGCTCGCCGGGCCAACTTTGATGCCGACTCCACCGCGTCGTCGGACCTGCGAACCCGCCGCGATCAACGCCACGTTCTCCAAGAACGACGGCACGAAGACGCTTGCACTCGCATCGAGCGCAGAAGGGAAGCGCGACGTCAATCTGACCAGCGCGCTGGGCCCACTGTCGATATGCATGCGCCAGGGGAACCAGGCGACTTGCCGTATGCGGCGGGTTGCCCTGCGTTTGCCCGTGAGCTGCGGCAAGTCCAGTGGCCCAGTACCAAGAACTTCAAGCCTGACGTGCCCGAGAAGTATGATGGCAGGATACATCCGTCGGAGTTCCTCAGCATCTACACCATCGCGGTGCGAGCTGCGGAGGGCGCGACGAGAAGATCTCGCCAACTACTTCCCGCTGGTGCTCAAGCCCAACGTCAGATCTTGGCTCATGCACTTGCCGGACGGCTCCATCTCTTCATGGGCGGACCTGTGCCATCAGTTTGTCGGTGCCTTCACAGGCGGCCACAAACCCCATGGCCAGGAGAGCAATCTGCATCTGCTCGTCCAGAAGGAGGGAGAGCCCCTGCGCAAGTACATCCAGAGATTCAGCCAGGTGCAGCGCAACATCCCAAACGTCCACCCTGCCGCGGTTATCAGCGCGTTCCACCAGAACGTGCGTAACCGCAGGATGAGGGAGGAGATGGCGATGTGCAAGATCAGAGATGTCAGCGAGCTGTACGCTCTGGCCGAGAAGTGTGCACGGGCTGAGGAGGGGAGGAAAATCCCCGGAGAGACTGCAGGAGCGTATGATCTCGACGGTGAGGATGCCGCCCCGGCAAGGAAGAACCGGAGGCGGAACAACAGAAAGAGAAAGGCTAAGGATGTGCTAGCTGTCGAGCATTCCGGCAACGGAGGCGGCTCCGACAAGGCCAAAGCTGATGACTCCGGCGAGGTTGTGGTAGCCGCCGACAAGCAGGATGGCTCCGGCAAGCGGTATTGCAAGATTCACCGCACAAAGGGCCATGACCTCCAAACCTGCAAGAAAGTTGAGCAGATGGCGGAGCTACAGAAGGTTGAGTACGAGCGCCGCGACAAGGAGAGAGCCCAGGGAGGTGGCGGAGGATCCAGCAAGAAGTTCCCCGCCCGGGGAGGGCACCGCGGCAAGGCTAAGCCGCGGCAAGGAGACAGGCCTCCCCGTGGCCGCGACAAGGACGAAGAGGAAGATGAGGATGATGAGATGGAGGAAGATGAGACTGATGACCAAGAGTTTCAGAAGGCAACGGAGGTGTTGTGCTTCGACGGCGGTGCCTCTCTGCACACCTCGCACCGCCAACTCAAGCAGTGGGTGCGAGAAGTAAACGCAGCAGAGCCGTCCGTCGAGTCACGCAAGCCTCTGAAGTGGTCCAGCATGCCCATCATCTTCGATGTTGAGGATCACCCTGATCGCATCACTGCGGTCGGGTGCTTGCCGATGTTGGTTTCCCCAACAATCCGCAACCTCAAGGTCATGAAGATGTTGGTTGACGGCGGGGCCGGCCTGAATCTGATCTCCTCCGCAGTGCTCAAGAAGCTCCAGATCCCCGACAGCGAGCTCGAAGAAACTGGTACCTTTCAAGGAATAAACCCGGGAAGAAGCAAGCCAAGGGGGAAGATCACACTGCCAGTGACGTTTGGCAGCGAGCTGAATTTCAGGACAGAGAAAGTCACATCCGATGTTGTTGATATCCCATTGCCCTACAATGGGATACTCGGCTGACCAGCGCTTGCCAAGTTCATGGCAGCCTCTCACTACGCCTACAATGTGCTCAAGATGCCTGGTCCGATAAGTGTCATTTCTGTCCAAGGTGACAAGAAGGATGCACTTATCTGCACCGACAAGATCTACCGGGAAGCAGCAGCCACGGCAGAGCGCAAGCCACTTGCCGCTGAAGCTCCCCGGGGGAAGAAGAAGGCTAAGTCCGGCAAGAGTAGCTCTAATGCCCACTCCGGCAAGCGCACCTCTCCGGAGTGTTGCGCTGCCGTCGAGGACGCACCATCGAGCTCCACCAGCAAGTGCAAGAAGGCAAAGGCAGTTCTACCAAAGACTAAGCCCGGCAAGAACAACTCTGGTGCCTACTCCGGCAAGCGCACCTCTCTGGAGTGCTGCGCCGCCGTCGAGGGCGCGCCATCGAGCTCTACCGGCCAGTAGAGCAAAGAGAGCACTCAGCTCCAAACTTTTGAGTCACACTCCTTGAAGGACCGTCCCTTGTATGAAAAACCTGTGCGCAAAGGGGTCGAATCGTGGCTAAGTTGCGCCCTTGCTTTGTTTCGAGTCCGCTCAACGATGAAAGCGCGCTGCAACTAGCCCGACGAGTTTTTCCTGCCGGAGGCAACACCGCCAGCGGGCTGCTGATGTTCCACACTCAGCAAGTGTGTTTGCACCGGCGGGTTCCCTGAAAGCATGAGGGTGAAAACATACAAGGAAGGGAATCAAGGGAGAAGTGCGGCCTTGCCGGAGCACAGAAGACAGAAAAGCTAAGTTGCCCAAGTTTGAATACAGAACACTTTCAGTTTTAAATTTCTGTGTTATATTCCTTGAACGTTCGTGCCTTGTATGGAAAACCTGTGCGCGGGGGAACCAACTCGTGGTTAAGTTGCGCCCTTGCTTTGTTTCGAGTCCGCTCAACAATACAAGTGCGCTGCAACTGGCCCGACAAGGTTTCTTGCCGGAGACAGCACCGCCAGCGGGCTGCTGATGTTCCGCACTCAGCAAGTGTGTTAGCGCCGGCAAGTTTCCTAAAAGCGTAGGGTAAAAACATACAAGGGATGTGATGGGGTAAAGGATGTAACGTAGCAAGCCTTGCCGCGGGATGTCCTTTGTATGAGAAACTTGTGCGCGGAGGAGCCGACTCGTGGCTAAGTTGCGCCCTTGCTTTGTTTCCGAGTCCACTCAACAATGAAAGCGCACTGCAACTAGCCCGACGAGGTTTCTTGCCGGAGGCAACACCGCCAGCGGGTTGCTGATATTCCACACTCAGCAAGCGTGTATGCACCGGCAAGTCCCCTAAAAGCGTAGAGAATAAACATACAAAGGGTGAAACATAGCATTGCAATACCCAACATGAAATTACGTTACAAAAAGTAACTTATTACGGCGCTGTCTAAGTTATTCTCATGACTGAAATAACACCGACAAGGAAAGAACAGAAGGGCGCACTGGCACCTGGGCCCCGGCAAACCGGCGTTGCTGGGGGCTGCGAGTACCAATGTTCCTTCGCGGCAAGCCAGGGTCCCCGGGGGCTGCGACGTCAGTAACAAGGACAAAGAAAGGCGCACCGGCACCTGGATCCCGGCGAGCCAGAGTTGCCGGGGGCTGCAAATACCAAGATTCACCCCCGGCAAGCTAGAGTCGTCGGGGGCTGTGATATCAGATAAGCTTTTCATCCCTCATCATGCATCCTCTTATGGACTGGGGAATGCGAGGTCGCGTCCTCGAACGAGCGTGCCTTGTATGGAAAACCTATGCGCAGAGGAATCGACTCGCGGTCAAGTTGCGCCCTTGATTTGTTTTCGAGTCCGCTCAACAATACAAGTGCGCTGCAACTGACCCGACAAGGTTTCTTGCCGGAGACAATACCGCCAGCGGGCTGCTGATGTTCCGCACTCAGCAAGTGTGCTTGCGCCGACAAGTTCCCTCATAGCGTAGGGTGGAGACATACAAGGCACGGAATCAAGTAAAGGATATAACCCGCCAAGCATTCCCCTCTTTTCATTAAAAAACATCCCATTTCAGTACAAGTCCATAGAGGATGAAAAACATGAAAGAGAGGATTACAAGTTTTAAATGCAGCTAAGGCCCGGAGGCTTACAAATTAAAAAAGATAAGATGCCCGTAATCCCTCTCTGTTTCTCTCTTCAGAGGTAGGTCAAGGAGGCCCAGCAAGAGAAGTTTGCCGGAAGGGCAAAGGGCGCCTCGTGAGCTACGGGTGCCGAAGACACCAAGAGAACATCCGGGGTCCGCCGGGGCTTGGCGGAGACGGAGGCGCCGGAAGCGAGCTCAAGACGGGCGTCGGGGCGTCAAGACGCTGTCGAGGGCACCACGCCCTCAGATTCGACTTGACGGCCTTGCCGCCACCCTCTTCCTCTTCTGCAGCCTCCCCACGCCAGCCGCCCAAGGAGACGACCGGGGAGTTGAAGGCCGGCGACCGGATGATGGGGTCGCGGTGGCGCCATGAGGCGACGGCCGACGCCTAGTCGGATCCACCGCCGTCCTCGCGTCGCTGCCGCTCTCCTCCTCGTCACTCGCCGAGGGGAGTTCGCCATCGGAGGAGCTATCCACGCAACATCTCGCCCGGTGCCGGAGTCCTCGAAGACCTTGACGGCGAAGGTCGCCTCCATTAACTTAAAATGGAGGGTGAACCCCGCCGTCAAGCTGTGGATGCGGCGAACGTCTTCCACCCTCAATCGAATACATCACGCCGGGGCTGGGGATACGACACTAACTTCGCGTCTGCTAATCCCACAGCCCCTCATGCGCAATTCCAACATCTCGGCGGGTCCGGCCCATCGCGCCGCAAACGGAGCTCAAGACGGAGGCGACGACGAGGTGCCCGGCGCAGCAGACGAAGAACTCCAGGATCGTCCCGGTGTGGACCGCCGAGGAGAGGAGGTGCGGCGGAGGCGGAGATGGCGCACCGCCCGGCCGCCTCTTCCCGAGCGCCCGACCACGCCGACCTCGCCACGACCTTGCCCCTCCCTCTTCCCTTGTGGCTGGCTCCGCCACCACCGGGCGCGGGATAGGAGAGGCGCGCTGCCTAGTGGCGACCCTTGCCGCCACCGATGAAGGACCAGGTTCCCTTCCTCCATGGCGGTGAGAGGAAGAGAAGCGAAGTTGAAGAAAGGGAAGAGGAGGAAGTGCGGGATTTTGCGCCCCTTCCGCCCCTTTTTAAGGAGCGAGGTGGGGCTCGGCCGCCCGCCAGCCAATCGGGCGACGGGAGAACAGAGGAGCGGGGCGGCCCACCACCTCCGCTGGACGGCTCGGTTTCCCACCTTCATCGCCCACGACCCCATCGCCGCATGGGAGCAGCGTGGCGGGAGGCGGCCGGGCGACAGATGAAGTGACCTCACCCTGCCCCGTGATCACAGGGGTGGACGCCTCGAAAATCGCGCACACTACCCGCGTTCACTCCCACGACGCCGCAATCGACGCGTGCCATTGCGAGAGGACGCGGTGGACACGGATTCTGATTTTGTGTGGACCCAGGCCGCAGATGTCGCAGCTTGTTTTGGGCCTGGCCCAACAGCGCCAAAGATCGTATGGCCCAGGCCCGGGGGCTCCTGTCGGTGTACTAAAGTAGGGGTACCTTAGTACCCCGAACTTGTGCACGGGCAGTCGCAGCGCCCCGCGGCAAGGCTTGCCGGGCGCCCGCCAAGACCCTCCGTCATTTCCTATTACTGCCATTTAAGAACAAAGTACCAACTAAGAAGACAAAGGCCCCGGCAAGAGGAACTTGCCGAGAAGGCCAACCAAGGCGCTCCAGAGGAACTTGCCGCGACGCCCCGCGCGTCCCGGCAAGGCCCGGCGACCGACAAGCTTGCCGGCGCAACAAGAGAAGGACCGCGGCAAGGCTGCCACCCTGCGCCCAAACTCCAGTGCATCCAGCAACGTGTCACCCCAGGGCCATCCCGGGAGCACGTGGCGAGGTGCTGCACAGCCATGCGGAGCGAGGTGGCAAGCGGAGCTGACAAGGAGGCCATCGTGGCGATCGGTGGCGCACCTAACGGTCGTTTCTTTGCACTGTTGGGGCGACCGGACGGGCATTAAATGCCCTTGTCCCCTGCCATCAGAGTTAGGTAGGGGACACTATTGGTCACTGTTGTACCAACCTGCATTTTTACCTTTCTACCCCCCTTCCTACACTGCCACCTATCGGTGACCCCCTTAGACTATAAAAGGGAGGCCCATGTGCACATAGAAGGGGTTCGGCGGTTCAGAACTTTTCCACACTGGGGTTCCGCAGTTCGTAGAGCCAACACCACCATACACTCGCGCTCTCGAGCAAGAACAAATACAAACACAAAGCAGCAGTAGGGGTTTTATCTCTCCGGAGAGCTCCGGCTGGGTAAAATCGCCCGTCTCCCTGCTGCCGACCTCGATCGGCTCTGCGCACGCCCTCCGCTCCCTTGCCGGACTAGAAGGGGCCCCCTGCCCCATAGGTGCTCGTGGCCACAGAGAGAGATGCCCCGACACCCGGGGTGGTTCTTTTGAATGGCTTCTTCCGCTGACCGGGTTTAGAGCCTCGGAATCTTGCGTTGACTGCCGTATCCTCATTGTTGTCGCCGTTAACGTGGCGTTTATTTTTGCTTCGACTCGACCTACCATTGTGGTCCTTAGTATCCGGACTGCCAGCATTTTTACTGAGGTTGTTGCTGCGAGCTAGCCAGCTATCCTCTCCCGCACAGAAGTGGGTCATTAATGATGTGAGGGCTGCCATGGATTTCGGCTTTTCATGTCCTAGGTGCCGGGCCAGCCATTCGTCACGGATGTTATGTTTGAAGGCTGCGATGGCCTCTGCATCCGGACAATCGACGATTTGATTTTTCTTTGTTAAGAACCATGTCCAGAATTGCCTGGCCGATTCGTCTGGCTACTAAATTATGTGGCTTGGGTCATTGGCGTCCGGTGGTCGTACGTATGTGCCCTGGAAGTTGTCGAGGAATGCGGCTTCCAGGTCCTCCCAACACCCAATTGACTCTGCGGGCAGGCTGTTGAGCCAATGCCGAGCTGGTCCTTTAAGCTTGAGCAGGAGATATTTGATGGCGTGGAGATTGTCGCCGCGGGCCATATGTATATGAAGGAGATAATCTTCGATCCAAACCACGGGTCTCAGCAGCCATCGTAGGATTAAATGTTTACGGGTTTAAACCCTTCAGGATTTGATGATCCATTACTTCGTCGATGAAGCATAAGCGGGTGTGCGGCGCTCAGATTGAGCAATATCACGACGTAGCTCAAGAGAGCGTTGTTCGCTGTGTTCGCCCGCCGGAGTTGTTGTATCTGGTGCGACGGTATTCGTCATGGGTCGTGGGGCGCCCACGTGATCCATAGATAGATCTGGATTGTCTTGCCTTGTCCTCCAATATATCCCGCAAGTCCGGCGCGTTCCCCCGTCGCTTCGTACTTTTCGAGCGATGCCGGGGTACGGTCTTGATGGTGGGCCTGGATGCCTCTCTGTCGCGACAACGGGGTGGTCGGTCAGCCATATTGTGCGCTGGTGATGAAGATATGTACGCTTCCTCCTCTAATCGGGGGAGCAACTTCCATTTTGGGTAGCTCTTGGAGGGGCGTTCGAGTTCGTACTCTTCGGCCGCGAGGACCTCGGTCCATCTATCGGCCAGCAGGTCTTGATCAACTTGGCTGCTGCTGCTTTTTCTTTAGACTATTTGCTGTGGCCATTAGCCTGCGTCTGAAACGCTCTTGTTCGACGGGATCCTCAGGCATGACGAATTCGCCGTCGTCGAGGCTTGCCTCGTCTCCGGAGGGAGGTATGTAATTATCATCCTCGACCTCTTCGCCCCGCCGCTCTCGTGAGGGCTTGTACGCATCCTCCTGCGCTGAATCTTGCAGGAGGGGATTGTCTTCGGCACTTTCTGGGGTGTTATTATCTCCTGTGCCAGAATCTCCATTCTTGCTGTGGCGGGATTTAGAGCGGCGCCGCTGACGTTGGCGCTTGGGCTGTTTCTTTAAGGAATCTACCTCCGCTGCTTCTTCGCCGTCCCCATCTTTTCGGGTATCCACCATGTTTATGTCGTATAACGAGGTGGTCTTCCAGTGCCCTGTAGGCGCTGGTTCCTGATCGTCTCCGGCATCGTCGTCCATACCGTCGATGTCTTCGGAGTCGTAGTCTAGCATGTCGGTTAGATCGTCGACAGTGGCTACAAAGTGGGTGGTGGGTGGGCTTTGAATTTCGTTGTCCGCATCCCAACCATCCTGGCCGTAATCCGGCCAGGGCTATCCGGATAGCGAGAGATGCTTTTGCGAATTTAGGATGTCGCCAAAGGGTGAGTGCTGAAAGATGTCCGCAGCGGTGAACTCCATGATCGGCGCCTAATCGGATTCGATTGGCAGGGGCGCAGGAGGTTCGGAGTCCGGCAGGGAGTCCGGCACCTCGGAGTCACGAGCTTTATAAGGGACGAGGTCAGTGTTCGGCTCCATCACCGTGGAAGTTGCAGCTCCCGAGGCGGTGTCCAGCCACCCGTCCTCGATCTACGTGATCGGCTCTGAATTATGTGTCGGAGCAGATTCGTGTGCGGCCTCCAAAGTACTGTCCGGCGGCAGAGCTAGATCATACCCATCGTGACAGTGCGGCACGCTCGGCTACGGCTCGGATCCATCGAAGATCAAGTCTCCGCGGATATCCGCCGGGAAGTTTAGGTTTCCAAATCTGACCTGATGGCCAGGGGCGTAGCTTTCGATCTGCTCCAGATGGCCAAGTGAATTGGCCCGCAGTGCGAAGCCGCCGAATACGAAGATCTGTCTGGGGAGAAAAGTCTCACCTTGGACGGTGTTGTTGTTGATTGAAGAAGCCATCAAGCCTATCGGTGACGACACAGAGGAACTCTCAATGTAAGCACCAATGTCGGTGTCAAAACCGGCGGATCTCCGGTAGGGGGTCCCGGACTGTGCGTCTAGGCAGATGGTAACAGGAGAAAGGGACACGGTGTTTTTACCCAGGTTCAGGCCCTCTCGATGGAGGTAAAACAATACTCCTGCTTGATTGATATTGATTATATGGGTAGTACAAGAGTGGATCTACCACGAGATCAAGGAGGCTAAACCCTATAAGCTAGCCTATGGTATGATTGTTGTAATGGTTGTGTTGTCCTATGGACTAAAACCCTCCGGTTTATATAGACACCGGGGAGGGCTAGGGTTACACAGAGTCAGTTACAATGGTAGGAAATCTACATATCCGTATCGCCAAGCTTGCCTTCCACGCCAAGGAAAGTCCCCTCCGGACACGGGGCAAAGTCTTCAATCTTGTATCTTCATAGTCTTGGAGTCCGGCTCACGACGATAGTCCGACTGTCCGGACACCCCCTAGTCCAGGACTCCCTTAGCAACTCTAATGGTGTGAACACATCAATGCATTATGTAAAAGTGGTAACCCCACTTGAGCTTAAACGATGAGTATGACCTATGATCAAATGTTCTCATTTGACTCCTAAGTCAATATACTCATATATAGATGACCTAGTCATCGCCAATTGCTTGATAGATGCTATAATTGGTTGTGCATGCTTTGCCACATATTTCATTTTGCCATTTTACTGTGTGAGCATGTTGGTTGCATATTTTACTTATTCGAGGACATCCACTTGTTGTTTTGATTGATTGGTTTCTTTTTCATTTGCCAAGTGGATGGACAAGAATGCCGAAGAACCCTCTCTTGCTATCTATGATTTTCTTGTCTCAAACTCTATTCATGCTACGTCACAAAATTTGATCAAGTCAGATTCGAACCACTCTATGTGAGGAGCACTCGGAGTCCCTGATTCGTCATAGACTTAAACTTCCAAAACTTCTTTGTGCATTTCGGTCTGACCGATTCTTCCATTTCGGTTATACCGAGATCACTAAGTTGATCTAGGTTTTCAATCTCGGTGCAATCAATTTGAACTTTTCGGTCACACCGAGTTGCTGTAACTGTTAGCAGTTATGCATCTCGGTGCCATCGAGTTGTTCCACTCGGTCACACCGACAGGGTCGGGCTATATATACCCACCGGAAAAACATTGGAAATTTTCTCCGAACTCTTTCGCCCGCGCTTAGCCCGCTCTGCCTCCAGGGTCTCCGGATCATCCTCCTTGTCGCTAGCTGCCTCCTACCGCTGGTCTCCGCCGCCGTCAACGGAAATCATCCCCGCCGTTGCCGCTGTACCAAGTTCATCGCTGAACTAGGGTATGGACTCGATCACTATTCTATCCCTATCTGATTCCTAGCACATTGTGTTCGCCATGAATCTTGCCACGATTGAAACTATCTTATCTAGTCAAAACACTCCGTAGATTAGAGATGAATTGAAAATTTAGGGTTAGGTTTCCGCCGAAACCATCTCGGACCCACCGAGTTGTAGAACTCGGTTCCACCGATTCGGCTAAGGCCATTGCACATGTGATTTTCGGTCTGACTGAGAATTGCAAATCGGTGTGACCGAGTTCAGGACTTTTTGAAACCCTAGCAGTCTCGGTGGCACCAAACTGTGACTCGGTCTGACTGAGTTCACTAGTTTAGGTTCCAAAAGCTGCTTCGGTATCACCGAGTTTACAAATCGGTAGATCCGAAATGCTTTCTGTGGAAAACTAAAACTAAGTTTTTGACTCATTCTTTTGCAAAAACATATGTATTTTGTGATGCTCATCCACTCTATCTCATCTATATCTATTCACAGGGTCTGCAGTCAGTGTTTGGAATATGTCTGATCAGAGTGACAGCCAGAACAGGGAAGAGGAGCAGGTTCAAGTGAGTGAGGGCACTAGTCCCTCAAGCAGCTATGATGATGGCAGCAGGAGCACCCCAAGCAACTTACCCAAAGCTGCCACCAGGGCAAGAAAGAAGAAAACCTCAGAATCTGAGGATGAAGACTATGTGGCTATTGAGGATGAGGCCACTTCCAAGAAGAAAGTTCTAAAGAAAGAATATGGCTTAGCTACAGCCACTAAGCCTGGACAGAATAGGAAAATTCCAGCCAAAATAACTCCTATGCTAAAGGTCAGAGGATCCACTAAAGAAGCTGAGAAATATGATCCCAAAGAGCCAGCAATGACTGAAAAGAAGAGGAAAGAAAGGGTCAAGAAGACCATGGCCAGAGTTGTTGGAAAGCCTTCCATGATGGAAGAGGAAGAAGAGGAAGAGGTTGTTGCACCAGCACCCAAAGCACAGAAGCTTATGGGTGATGCTATCAGGTCAGGGGCTGCTTCATCAAAGCCCAAGGAAGCATCCAAGGCTGCCTCCAAGCCCAAGACTGCACCTAAGAGGAATACCAGGAACATATCTGCTGCTGAGAAGAACAAGGCCCCAGTGCCTGAAACTGTTGCTGAAGAGGAAGATGATGAAGAGCATGTCTTGAGAAAGTTGAAGCCAAAAATTCCAGATCATAATGATGCCCATCCTGTAGCTGAGAACATGAAGCTGAGAAAGGATGCAGGACTTGGACAGTGGAGGCTGACTGATCCTTATGCAATCAGGAGGAGAACTGCTGTGTACTACAGGTTCCATACAAAGGAACATCATGATTTCTATGAGACAGTGCTACTGGACAAGAAGCCAATAGTATCTGACATGAGGTGGGTGGACTGGAAGTACATCAAGGAGAATGAAGAACACTATCCTGGTGTGTATGACAGCTTTAGTTCTTGCGGAGTGGCAGACTTTGTTGGGCAGAATCTCACAAAGTGGAATGATGAGTTAATAATGCAATTCTACTCCACAGCACACTTCTATCCAGATGGCGGGATAGTATGGATGTCTGAAGGTACTAGGTACCAATCATCAATTGAAGAATGGGCTAATCTGATCAATGCACCTAAGGAGAAAGAGGATAACTTGGATGTCTATGCCAATAAGAAGATGGATCACAACACTATGGCACATATGTACAAGGAGATCCCAGATGCTGCTGTTGAAACACACAAGTTTGGATCAGTACACTACCTTCTGTCAGGGCTGCCAACCATCATCTGGATCCTCAGGCACACTCTCTTGCCCAAGTCAGGTGATCACAACATGATCAGAGGCCATGCAATAAATCTGCTACACTTATTTGATGTGCCACAAAAGTTCAAGGTCATGAGTCTTATAGTTGAAACTATCAAGAGGACAGCTGCTGACCAAAAGAGAAGTTGTGGGTATGCCCCACAGATCCAGGAGCTGATTAACTCCAAGGTGGGCACTGGCACATATTTGTTGGACAAGGATCACATGCCTATCTATCCAGACGTTGAGGACAACCAAGTGGTTATGGATGAAGATAAACCATCTTCTGTGCAAGCTCAAGCAAAGAAGGAGAAGGCAAGGACAGAGAAGGCTACCAAGATGCCAACAATGGAAGAGGCATCTCAGTACTTTTTGAAGAGCAAACAGGATCAGCTTGGCTACTTGATTGCATCCACTCTAAGGATTGAGAAGGGACTGGCCACCCTGACTCAAAACCAGGAGAGCCTGGAGAGGATCATGGAGCAGAAGTACTATGACTTGGATGTGAAGGTAACTGAGATCCAGTCTGTTGTTGAGCAAATCCAAGATGATATGCAGGAGAGGAAGGGCGAGACAACCACTGAGGCATTTTCCAGAGTGCCTAGAGCTCAGAGGTCAGCTGCAGTGCCAGTGACAGACACCATAGCCACTTCATCTGCACCAGCTACAGCATCAGTGCAACCAGCTCCAGCACCTACTCCACCAGCTCCATCCACATCTATGGAAGTCTTCGTCCAAGGAGCCATCTCTACACCACCACCTGAAGATCAAGCCTGAGAGACGATTTAGTGCTATGCATTTTCTATGAACTTTTTGGTAACTTGTTGCCAAAGGGGGAGAAAAATGTATAGATCATAGGCTTCGAGAGAGAGCGTTGCTTTTTATTCTCTCTTGCTTTGGTGGTTGAACTTTATTTGCTTGTTTGAGATACTTTATGTCTGTGTGATACTTGGATGATCATGTGTTTGATCATATGCTACATTAATGCTTGTTGGATGACATTATCCTTTTATCTCTATATGATCATTCACTTTGCTTGGTGATGAGTGCATGTATTAAATTATTATCATTTTGAGCGCTCCACCAAGATGTATGTGACATGGAAGCGTAACCCATGAGCCTAACTCTTTGTGCATTTGCATTCCAAAGCAAATCTTAAACTATGCACAAATTTAGGGGGAGCTCTTGCTTATCACATACTTCTCAAAGCGACAATGTTTTTCACTCTTATTATCATTTGTCGAAGCTTTGATCTATACGTTTTCATCAATTACCAAAAAGGGGGAGATTGAAAGTGCAACTATCCCTAGGTGGTTTTGGTAATTCCTAACAACATATAGCTCATTGAGCTAACATTATTCCAAGATAAATATTTTAGGAAAAGCTCAACGAATGGCATGGCATGGATGAGAAAAGTGGACCCGTCAAAATGCTAAGGACAAAAGGATTGGCTCAAGCTCAAAGCTCAAGACTCTACATTTTATATTTTAGTGATCCAAGATCACAGTGAGTCTATAGGAAAAGCCAATACTATCAAGGAGGGATGAGGTGTTGTTTAATGAGGTTCTTGCTTCATAGTGCTTAGTGATATGCTCCAAAACCCTCAACTACTTTCCCACATCCACATATGACCTAAACCAAAAGTCAAACTCGGCCCTACCGATTATTTCTATCCGGCGCCACCGAGTTCAGATGTCATAGCCACTGCCACAAACCCTAGGAAAATCGGTCTCACAGATAGGGATCTCGGTCTCACCAAGATGGGATTGTAATCTCTTTGTTTCCCTTCGTAACGTTTCGGTACCACCAAAATGAGCGAGCCGGTCCCACCGAGTTTACCTGACCAACTCTCTGGTTAGCTTATTACAAAAATCGGTCCCACCGAGTTTGTGTAATTGGTCTCACCGAGATTATGTTATGCCCTAACCCTAACCATATTGGTCCTACCGAGTTGCATGTCGGTCCCATCGAAAATCCTAACGGTCACTAGATTTGCTGAATCGGTCTGACCGAGTTTACCAATTCGGTCCCATCGAGTTTGGCAAGTTGTGTGTAACGGTTAGATATTGTGTGGAGGCTATATATACCCCTCCACCTCCTATTCATTCATGGAGAGAGCCATCAGAACGAACCTACACTTCCAACTTGCTGTTTCTGAGAGAGAACCACCTACTCATGTGTTGAGGCCAAGATATTCCATTCCTACCATATGAATCTTGATCTCTAGCCTTCCCCAAGTTGCTTTCCACTCAAATCTTCTTTCCACCAAATCCAAATCATGTGAGAGAGAGTTGAGTGTTGGGGAGACTATCATTTGAAGCACAAGAGCAAGGAGTTCATCATCAACACACCATTTGTTACTTCTTGGAGAGTGGTGTCTCCTAGATTGGCTAGGTGTCACTTGGGAGCCTCCGACAAGATTGTGGAGTTGAACCAAGGAGTTTGTAAGGGAAATGAGATCGCCTACTTCGTGAAGATCTACCGCTAGTGAGGCAAGTCCTTCGTGGGCGACGGCCATCGCGCAACCGTTACCCTTCGTGGGTTGAAGTCTCCATCAACGTGGATGTACGATAGCACCACCTATCGGAACCACGACAAAAACATTCGTGTCTACAATTGTGTTTGAATTCTCCAAACCCTTCCCTTTACATTCTTGCAAGTTGCATGCTTTACTTTCCGCTGCTCATATACTCTTTGCATGCTTGTTTGAATTGTGTTAAGATTGCTTGACTTGTGCTAAGATAGTTAAAATCTTCCAAAGACTAAACTTGGGAAAAGGATAAGTTTTTATTTGGTCAAGTAGTCTAATCACCCCCCTCTAGACATACTTTCGATCCTACACTTGCCCGCCACCAACTCCCTGGACTTCGCCATGTCCAGGCGGGCGCGATGGAGCGCCTGTAGCTTCCAGAAGCTGGCGCCCATGGCCCAAAGAAGCTGCTCCTCCTGGGTGCCGAAAGAGAAAATGAGGCAGGGCCAAGATCAAGATTCGAAAAGAAGAGGAAGAGTAAGGAAAAACAGGTGACTCGCCCGTGCTGGGCTGAGAAGAAGTGGCCCCCTCCCCGCCAACATCTGTTGCCGGTACAGGGCTGAAGAAGGATGGTGGGAACACCAACTCGAAACTGACAAGACATTGCACAAAATCATTCTCTAACCTTGGTATGATTTCTAGATCCCTTCTGAGAGATTGCATTGAGGAATGCACATAGCTCCACAATGGCTAATCGAACGTTTTCCGTTAGAAGCCCCCTCAGTGCCACTAGAAGCAGCTGCATCATAAGCACATGGCAATCATGAGACTTTAGGTTCTGGAACTTTTTCTCTGCCATATTTATTATTCCCTTTATATTCAACGAGAAGCCAGACGGGACCTTCATACTGAGCAGGCATTCAAAGAATATTTCCTTCTCTTATTTGGTAAGAGCATAGCTGGCATGAGCCTGATGTATGTCATCCTTTCCGTGCATATGTTGCTGGTCCTCCCATGCCTCCGGTGTATCTTCTGGCTTCCCATACACGCCCAAGAAGCCAAGTAGGGTCACACAAAGATACTTTGTCACGTGCATCACGTCGATTGCAGAGCAGACCTCTAGGTCTCTCCAATAGGGTAGGTGCCAAAATATAGATTTCTTCTTCCACATGGGTGCGCGTCCGTCAGCGTCATTCGGAACAGATTGTCCACCAGGACCCTTTCCAAAGATTACCTCAAATACTTGACCATATCATGTACATCATCACCAGTACGGTGGCAAGGCTTTGTTCGGTGATCTGCCTCACCTTTGAAATGCTTGCCATTCTTTCTTACGGGATGCCTGCTCGGAAGAAATCGACGATGTCTCAGGTACACATTCTTCTTACAATTATCCAAATATATGCTATCAGTATCATCCAAATAGTGCGTGCATGCGCGGTATCCCTTGTTTGTCTGTCCTGAAAGGTTGTTGAGAGCAGGCCAATCATTGATGGTCACAAACAGCAACACATGTAGGTCAAATTCCTTCTGTCCGTGCTCATCCCACGCACGTACACCTTCTTCATTCCACAATTGTAAGAGTTCTTCAACTAATGGCCTTAGGTACACATCAATGTCATTGTCGGGTTGCCTAGGGCCTTGGATGAGCACTAGCATCATAATGAACTTCCGCTTCATGCACAACCAAGGAGGAAGGTTATACATACATAGAGTCACAGGCCAGGTGCTATGATTGTTGCTCTGCTCCCCAAAAGGATTAATGCCATCTGCCCTTAGACCAAACCATATGGTCCTTGTGTCACCTGCGAAGTCCTCCCATTACTTTCTCTTGATGTTTCTCCACTGCGACCCGTTAGTGGGTACTCTCAACTTCCCGTCTTCCTTACGGTCTTCTCTATGCCATCACATCAACTTGGCATGCTCTTTGTTTTGGAACAAACGTTTCAATCATGGTATTATAGGAGCATACCACATCACCTTGGTAGGAATCTTCTTCCTAGGGCGCTCGCCCTCGACATCACCAGGGTCATCGCGGCTGATAAGCGCAATGCACCTCATACTGGGCACGCGTTCAGATCCTCGTACTCACCGCAGTACGGGATGCAGTCATTAGGGCATGCACGTATCTTTTGCACCTCTAATCCTAGAGGGCGGATAGCCTTCTTTGCTTCGTACGTACTCTAGGGCAATTCATTGTCCTTTGGAAGCATCTTCTTTAACATTATCAGCAACTTTCCAAATCCCTGTCAGATACACCATTCTATGCCTTTCATTGCAGCAATTCCAGTGTGGTGCCCAACTTTTTCTTGTTAGCTTCGCAATTTGGGTACAACAATTTCTTGTGGTCCTCTAACATGCTCTGCAACTTCAGCCTTTCCTTCTCACTTGTGTAGTTTCTCTTTGCATCGGGCAATGGCTCGACATAGATCATCAGCGGGATCATCTGATGCCTCTTCTTTAGCTTCTTCCCGCATTGCCGGCTCAGCTTCTTCCTGCATTGCCGGCTCAGCTTCTTCCCACCGTTGTTGTACCATCGTATTTAGGGAACCCATGGCCAGGATAACTGTGGTCGTCCTCTTCTTCTTCTTTCTCTTCCATCATAACCCCTTCTTCTCCGTGCTTGGCCCAAACATTATAGTGGGGCATGAAACCGGACTCAGACAGGTGGACGTGAATGGTTTTTGACTTAGAGTAATTCCGATCATTCTTACAGCCAGCACATGGACAAGACATAAAACCATTCGCCTGCTTGTTTGCCTTAGCCGCAAGTAGAAAAGTATGCACACCATTAAGGAACTGGGGAGAGCATCAGTCATCGTACGTCCATTGCCAGCTCATCCTCATTACACATCACCGAAAAGACCAAATTAATACAAGTTCATACATAAAGTTCCAAACAAACTTATTCTCATAAAACAACATACAAACTCTCTAGCTAAAGCATTTAAATGCAACAACAAATGCGATCAAGATCGCAACTAAGGTAACAATTGATCCAACGGCATAATGATACCAAGCCTCACTATCAATGGCATATTTTCCAATCTTTCTAATCTTCAAGGGCATTTTCTCCATCTTGATCCTGTGATCATCAACGACATCAGCAAGACGCAACTCCAATTCCATCTTCTCCTCCTCAATTTTTTCAATTTTTCTTTCAAATACTTGTTTTCATTTTCGACTAAATTTTCCTCTCGACAATAGGGTCGGTTGGAATTTCTAGTTCACATACCTCCTAGATAAAAATATCTATGTCAACTTGATGGGTATAATTTTTCATAAACACGAAATGCAACAAATAGTTATAAAAGAGAATATACCACATCTGAATCATAAACCGGACAAGGGCCGACGGGGACGGATATCAAAACCATGGCACTATGTATAACAAACAACATACGGGTAAGATAATTATGCAAGTAACTATATATCTAAATCACACAAACATGAGTTTTTTATATATAAAAAGATAGGAACAAGAGGCTCACCGCAAGGTGGTGCTGACGATGGGACGGTGCGGGCAATTGACAGTGGTTAGGACGGAGACAGAAAGGCACTAAGTAAACCACACCTACATATGCAAACTAAGAGTTATTTTCAGCTTGAATTGCATATAAATCAAATAAACTACCACATATAATTCCTCCCAAATTACCAAACCCCACAAATTAATCACTATATAGAGCATTGCAAGAGCTAATCTATCAATGGCATATGAAAGGACAAAGTTCCTAACCTTTGTGATCACTTCAATGGATGGGGGCCTTCAAATCTTGACAAAATTTGGGAAAAATATGTGATGAGCTCGAGGAAGAACAAAGAGGAGAGGAAAGGAAAGGGGAAGAACAGACAACTCGGGCTCAACGAACGGGTTTATATAGGATGATCTTTAGTCCTGGTTGGTTATACAAACCGGGACTAAAGGTGCATCTCTAGTACCGGTTTGAGCCATGAACCGGGACTAAAGGTGATGGTGGGTGAGGGAGTCCTGGACTAGGGGTGTCCGGATAGCCGGACTATCATCATCGGCCGGACTCCAAGACTATGAAGATACAAGATTGAAGACTTCGTCCCGTGTCCGGATGGGACTTTCCTTGGCGTGGAAGGCAAGCTTGGCAATATAGATATGTAGATCTCCTACCATTGTAACCGACTCTGTGTAACCCTAGCCCTCTCCAGTGTCTATATAAACCGGAGGGTTTTAGTCCGTAGGACGAACAACCATTACAACAATCATACCATAGGCTAGCTTCTAGGGTTTAGCCTCCATGATCTCGTGGTAGATCCACTTTTGTACTACCCATATCATCAATATCAATCAAGCAGGAGTAGGGTTTTACCTCCATCGAGAGGGCCTGAACCTGGGTAAAAACATCGTGTCCCTTGTCTCCTGTTACCATCCGCCTAGACGCACAGTTCGGGACCCCCTACCCGAGATCCACCGGTTTTGACACCGACATTGGTGCTTTCATTGAGAGTTCCTCTGTGTCATCACCGATAGGCTTGATGGCTCCTTCAATCATCAACAACAACGCAGTCCAGGGTGAGACTTTTCTCCCCGGACAGATCTTCGTGTTCGGCGGCTTTGCACTGCGGGCCAATTCGCTTGGCCATCTGGAGCAGATTGAAAGCTACGCCCCTGGCCATCGGGTCAAATTTGGAAGCCTAAACTTCACGGCAGACATCCGCGGAGACTTGATCTTCGATAGATTCAAGCCAGAGCCGAGCGCGCCGCACTGTCGCGATGGGCATGATTTAGCTCTGCTGCCGAACAGTGCCCTGGAGGCCGCACATGAGTCCGCTCTAATCCTTATTTCGGAGCCGACCGCGCAGATCGAGGAAGGGTGGCTAGACACCGCCTTGGGGGCTGCAACTTCTACGGCGATGGAGCCGAATACTGACCTTGTCCCTTGTAAAGCTCGTGATTCCGAGGTGTCGGACTCCTCGCCGGACTCCGAACCTCCTGCGCCCCTACCAATCGAATTCGATTGGGCGCTGATCATGGAGTTCAACGTCGCAGACATCTTTCAGCACTCACCCATTGACGACATCCTGAATTCGCTAAAGTATCTCTCGTTATCAGGAGAGCACTGGCCAGACTGCGGTCAGGACGGTTGGGAAGCGGACGACAAAGAAATTCAAAGCCCACCCACCACCTACTTTGTAGCCACTGTCGACGATCTAACTGACATGCTAGACTATGACTCCGAAGACATCGACTGTATGGACGACGATGCCAAAGACGACCAAGAACCAGTGCCTACGGGGCACTGGAAGACCACCTCGTCATACGACATATACATGGTGGACATCCCAAAGGATGGGAACGGCGAAGAAGCAGCGGAGGCAGATTCCTCTAAGAAACAGCCTAAGCGCCGGCGTCAGCGGCGCCGCTCTAAATCCCGCCACAGCAAGAATGGAGATTCCGGCACTGGGGATAATAACACCCCAGAGAGTGCCGAAGACAACCCCCTCCAGCAAGATTCAGCATAGGAGGACGGAGAAGCCAGCCCCCACGAGAGAGCGGCAGACGAAGAGGTAGAGGACGATAATTGCATGCCTCCCTCCGGAGACGAGGCAAGCCTCAACGACGACGAATTTGTCGTGCCCGAGGATCCCGTCGAACAAGAGCATTTTAAACGCAGGCTAATGGCCACGGCGAACAGCCTAAAGAAAAAGCAGCAACAGCTTAGAGCTGATCAAGACCTGCTGGCCGACAGATGGACCAAAGTCCTCGTGGCCGAAGAGCATGAACTCGAACGCCCCTCCAAAAGCTACCCAAAACGCAAGCTGCTCCCTCGACTAGAGGAGGAAGCATATAAACCCTCATCACTGGCGCACAATACGGCAGACCGACCCCCTCGTGGCCGCGACAGAGAGGCATCTAGGCCCTCCACCAGAACAGTACCCCAGCACCGCTCAAAAAGTGCGAAGCCACGGGGGAATGCGCCGGACTTGCGAGACATATTGGAGGACAAGGCAAGACAATCAAGATCGATCTACGGATCGTGGGGCCGCCCCACGATGCGCGACGACTACCGTCGTGCCGGACACAGCAACTTCGGCCGGGCCGAACACAGTAGACAAAGCTCGCTTGAGCTACGTCGTGATATTGCCCAATATAGAGGTACCGCACACCCACTATGCTTCACAGATGAAGTAATGGATCATCAAATCCCCGAGGGTTTAAACCCGTGAAAATTGAATCCTACGATGGCACAACAGACCCCACGGTTTGGATCGAAGACTATCTCCTTCATATCCATATGGCCCGCGGTGACGATCTTCACGCCATCAAATATCTCCCACTCAACCTTAAAGGACCAGCTCAGCATTGGCTTAACAGCTTGCCAGCAGAGTCAATTGGGTGTTGGACCTGGAAGCCGCATTCCTTGACAACTTCCAGGGCACATATGTGCGACCACCAGACGCCGATGACCTAAGCCACATAATTCAGCAGCCAGACGAATCGCCGACAGTTCGACACGGTTCTTAACAAAGAAAAATCAAATCGTCGACTGTCCGGATGCAGAGGCCCTCGCAGCCTTCAAACATAACATCCGCGACGAGTGGCTGGCCCGGCACCTAGGATAGGAAAAGCCAAAATCCATGGCAGCCCTCACAACACTCATGACCCGCTTCTGTGCGGGGGAGGACAGCTGGCTAGCCCGCAGTAACAACCTCAGCAAAAATTCTGGCAGTCCGGATACCAAGGACCGCAATGGCAGGTCGCGATGAAACAAAAACAAACGCCGCATTAACGGTGATAACACTGAGGATACGGCAGTCAACGCCGGATTCAGAGGCTCTAAACCCGGCCAGCGGAAAAAGCCATTCAAAAGAACTACTTCGGGTCCATCCAATTTGGACCGAATACTCGACCGCTCATGCCAGATACACGGCACCCCCAAAAATCCAGCCAATCACACCAACAGGGATTGTTGGGTATTGAAGCAGGCAGGCAAGTTAATCACCGAAAACAATGACAAGGGGCTGCATAGCGATGACGAGGAAGAGACCCGGCCGCCGAACAATAGAGGACAGAAGGGTTTCCCCCCACAAGTGCAGACGGTAAACATGATATACGCAACCCACATACCCAGGAGGGAGCCGAAGCGTGCACTTAGGGACGTATATGCGATGGAGCCAGTCGCCCCAAAGTTCAATCCATGGTCCTCTCGCCCGATCACTTTTGATCGAAGGGACCACCCCACCAGTATCCGTCATGGCGGATTTGCCGCATTGGTTTTAGACCCAATCATCGACGGATTTCACCTCACCAGAGTCCTGATGGACGGCGGCAGCAGCCTGAACCTACTTTATCAGGACACAGTGTGCAAGATGGGCATAGACCCCTCAAGGATTAAACCTACAAAGACGACCTTCAAAGGCGTCATACCAGGTGTAGAGGCCAATTGTACAGGCTCAGTCACACTGGAAGTGGTCTTCGGATCCCCGGATAACTTCTGAAGCGAGGAGTTAATCTTTGACATAGTCCCGCTCGCGATGGCTATCACGCTCGCTTTCGGACGGACCGCGCTTGCAAAGTTCAACGCGTGTCGACACGCATACCTTAAGCTCAAGATGCCAGGCCCTCGAGGAGTCATCAAGGTCAACGGAAACACTGAACGCTCCCTCCGAACGGAGGAACACACAGCGGCTCTCGCGGCAGAAGTACAGAGCAGCCTCTTAAGGCAATTTTCGAGTCCGGCCGTTAAGCGACCATACACGGCCAAACGCGCCCGGAGTAACCTACAACAAGACCACCTGGCACGTTCCGAGCACACGTAGCAATGCGGCCCCAACCCCAGCCCCTGCCAAATTGCAAGACTGGTCCTTCGCGTACATCATTATGCTCTGGAGATACCATGGGCATAGGGGGAGGGGCGCGGCCACCACAGGCCCAGAATGCGGCTTAACCGCACCAGGGGCTCCCAAGTAAAATGTGACTCCTTTTATTTTTCTTTTTTCTTACGCACAAGACTCCGTTCACCAGAAGCCCTGTTCGGCAGTAGACCTGCCGAACACACGATGCAACAGCCAGGGGAGAAGAAGGGATACGGCGAATATCCAGGTGGTCTCCATCACGAGCATTAAATCCGTTTTCATACACCATTCCGCAGCCTACCCATGGAGGGGGACATGTTTAATAGTCTTACCCCTTGCTTACCGCACTATTTGTATCGTTCTGCATTCATCGCAGAATTCCTTGAATAAACAATGCATCGCTTTTCGCTTATAATTGCATTTCTTCCTTATATATATGTTCATTTATGACATCTTGCATCCGTACACTTTGGTACGGCCGAATACACCAGGGGCTTAAGTTCCCCGCTTTATGGTGTGATAAGTCCGAACACTTTCACAAGTGCGGCACCCCGAACTTATAGCATTATATGCATCGGCTCCGAATCATGTCTTGGGTCAATAGTTGGGTTTGCCCGGCTCCCATGTTTTGGTACCTTACATTCCGTTTTATCGGCTAAGGTAGCACTGGGAGAACCACTGCGATTAAGCCCCGGTTGAGCTGGGCGAGCGCCTCAGTGGAGAAAGCTAAAACTGACCGTCATGATAAGGCGAGAGCTGGTCGCTGTTCGAGAGGTCTTTTCGAGTCCCTAAAGGCTTATGCCGCTTAGAGCGAGGAACCGGCTTTGTCCGGCCCAGGCATGGATAGTGCCCCGAACTCGGTCTTCCGAACACTAGGGGCTTCGCCGAAATTTAAAATTATAGAATTCTATGGCTAAGTGAGAGTGTTCAAGCATTATAAGTCCGGTTGCCTCGTTCGTTGTGTTTAGCGCCTCCCTAGATGGACCCAACAATGGGAACAAGAGCGCTCAAGTTTATCCCGAACACCCCAGCACTCGCGGCATGGGGGCTGAAGCCAATGACTTGCCATCTCTCAGATTTGATAAATGGCCGTACAGAAGGTAATATTTTAAATTAATAAGCGTTGCTTAGCGCATATGAACAAAGTTTTCAGCGCATAGGATAACACATGGCAAGTTTACTCAAATATTACATCTTTGGAGCACTCACCCGCAATCATGCGGGCACCCTTCAGGACACTCTTATAATACATTTCGGGCGTACGATACTCCTTGCCCGCCGGTGGCGCGTCCGTCAGCAGCTTCTCAGCATCCATCCTGCCCCAGTGTACCTTTGCACGGGCAAGGGCCCGACGGGCACCTTCAATGCAGGCGGAATGCTTGACGACCTCAACCCAGGGACACGCGTCCACCAGCCGCCGTACCAGGCCGAAGTAGCTCCCAGGCATGGCCTCCTTGGGCCACAGCCGAACTATGAGGCCCTTCATGGCCTGTTCGGCTACCTTGTGGAGCTCGACCAGCTGCTTCAGCTGGTCGCTAAGGGCACTGATGTCCGCCTCGACATACTTCGAGACCGAAGACCTTCTCCATCGAGCTCCCTCCTCGCCCGGTAGAAAGCGCAGCAGATCGACACGCTATGGGCAGATCCGCGAACGCTCCTGGAGAGCTTCGAATTCGGGTAAGTAATAGGTAATTCACATTAACATGCTTGCTTTGCATGAAAAACGCCTTACCTGCTGCTATTTTCTTCAAATCATCGATCTCCTGGAGAGCCTTGCGGGCTTCGGCCTTAGCGGCTTTGGCGCTCTCAAGAGCCAATGCAAGCTCAGACTCTCGAGTCTTTGAGTCGCGCTCCAAACCCTCATGTTTTTTCATGAGAACCTGGAGCTCTTGCTGCACCTCCGCCACCCGCGCCTCCTGCTTCTCTCGCTCGGCTCGTTCATGTCAGATTATGCTCGTCATGACACAGCCTTCTTCAGGGTCGCAACCTCACTCGTGGCCCCTGTAGTACCCATGTTATCCCTATTATTTCCCTTGCAACCAAATCCTTTTCTGTAAGGTACAAATTTAATACGGTGTTACTCACCTTCCTTGTCCTCGAGCTGCTTCTTGGCACGGCCGAGCTCGCTCTTGGACCACTCAAGGTTCTGCTTCAAAGCATCGGCCTCCGTAGTAAGTGCGGCAGAGGTCAGCAGTGCAGCCTGCAATCCCATATTGACATATTTTTTAGAACTCCTGCGTATATCTTTGTAAGATCCTCAGTCCAGCTTTTCTTTCCGAACACCGAACCGAGCATCAGGGGCTACTGTCTATGCGCTATTATATTACTTGTCTTAAAATTCTTACCTCAAAGCCTGTTAGAAGGCTGCTGCAGGCTTCGGTCAGCCCGCTCTTGGTGAGCTGAACCTTCTGAATCACCGCACTCATGACAGTGCGGTGTTCTTCTTCGATGGAAGCGCCGTTGAGCGCCTCCAACAAGTTATTCGGTGCCTCCGGTTGGACGGCGGACGCCGGTGTCACAGTCTTGCCCTTCTTACGAAGGGGCCGCCTGCCGGACTCCGGAACCACTGCGGGTTCCGGTGCAGAGTCCGGTGCGAAGTCCGGGAGGTTGCCCTGTGGCACCTCCGGAGCCTCCCCCTCCTGGTGGGTCCCCTCCTGGGATCCCACCTTGGCGTCATCAGCGTCACGAGGGGTGGAGGCGGTCGGAAGGGAATCCATATCCGACGGAGCCAAGGACCCGCTCGACGAAGCGGGAAGATCGTCCTTGGCCGGACTACAGGTTGTATGCGGCATTAGAAGGACACCACGTGGCAAAAAGAGAAATTATAAATCATCCAGGAATTCGGACAGTTATGATCTTGCCAGGGGCTTGTCCCTTGAGGGCCACTCCTCGTCGCCGTCGTCGGCATTGGCGGAGCAGTCCAGAGGAAGGGTCCGTCCTTTCTTGGACCCTTCGGCCGCCCTTGTTGGGGAGGCCTTCCTCTTCTTCTCTCCCCACTGGGGAAGAGGCCTCTTTCTCCTCCTCCTTGGGGGAGGAGTCCACCTCGGAGTCATCGGAAGATGAGTCCGATACCACCTGGCGCCGGGAACTCCTTCGGGTTCCCATGGCCTTCTTCTTGGCCTTCTTCTCCGGCGCCACGTAAAGGGACGGAACCAGAAGCCCCGTCAAACGGGTGTCCGCTGGGTCTTCGGGAAGGGGAGCCGGACAATTAACCTGTCCGGACGTCTGCTGCCAGTCCTGTTAAAGGCATTAGGAGTTTTAGATCCCACATGGAGTCAAACTATGAAAGAAATGAGTGTCCCATAAAGGATAACATAGCTTACCTCGCCGGCCGGGCGCTGCATGCTGAATCCACGATCTTCAGTTGCGGATGCGGGGGCTTCTCCGCCCTTGACCAGCACACTCCAGGCAGCTTCGTACGTCGTGTCAAAGAGCCCACTCAAAGTTTGGTGATGTGCCGGATCAAACTCCCACAAATTGAAGGCCCGTTGCTGGCAGGGGAGAATCCGGCGGACGAGCATGACCTGGATCACGTTGACAAGCTTAAGCTTCTTGTTCACCAGGGTCTGGAGACAGGACTAGAGTCCGGTCAGCTCCTCCGAACTACCCCATAGCAAGCCCTTCTCTTTCCAGGAGGTGAGCTGCATGGGGGTACCAGATGTAAACTCGGGGGCTGCTGCCCATTTAGGGTCGCGCGGCTCGGTGATGTAGAACCACCCCGATTGCCACCCTTTGATGGATTCCACGAAGGCACCCTCAAGCCAAGTGACGTTGGGCATTTTGCCCACCATGGCGCCTCCGCACTCCTCTTGGACGCCCTTCACCACCTTTGGCTTGACATTGAAGGTCTTTAGCCACAAGCCGAAGTGGGGCTGGATGAAGAGGAAGGCCTTGCACACGACGATAAACGCCGAGATGTTGAGAATGAAGTTTGGCGCCAGATCGTGGAAGTCCAGGCCGTAGTAGTACATGAGCCCCCGGACGAAGGGGTGAAGTGGGAAGCCCAGTCCGCGGAGGAAGTGGGGTAGAAATACGACCCTCTCATGGGGCCTGGGGGTGGGGATGAGCTGCCCCTCGTCGGGCAGCCGGTGCGCGATGTCGCTGGACAGGTATCCGGCGGCGTGCAGCTTCCCGATGTGCCCCTCCGTAACGGAGGAGGCCATCCACTTGCCTCCCGCTCCGGACATGTCTGGAGAAGGTTGAGGCGAGATGTGCGGACTTGGGCGCTGGAGCTCGAGTGTGCGGGGATGGATAAGCCAAGGAGGAAGAAGGCGTAGGTAAAAAAGGTGGATCCTTATCCCCTTATATATGGGCGGACGAAGACTATGCGTCCCCACCGGCCTGGTAAAACTCGCTTATCTCCCAAGCGCCGCAATCAATGGCGTGGTTGGGTTACCCACGTCCGTATTGATGGGAATCCCGGAATAAGGGGAACACGATCTCTGCTTCGACAAGACGTGCCAAGGAAACCGCTTCGCTAAACGCGCTGAGGTGGTATAATAAAAACGATTCAAGTAAAGGCTTGGTAGTGGTGTGACGTCACGCCACAACATACGTCAGCAGATTGAACTTGTGTACATATTATTCTCTCTACGGTGGTATGTGGAATTTATTTTACACAGTCGGACACTATCCTGGTGTTCACAATCTTCTATGAATTATTCGGAGGAAGAACCCGCCTTGCAATGTCGAAGACAATATGCGCGCCAGACTCGTCGTCATTGAAGCCTGGTTCAGGGGCTACTGAGGGAGTCCTGGACTAGGGGGTGTCCGGATAGCCGGACTATCATCATCGGCCGGACTCCAAGACTATGAAGATACAAGATTGAAGACTTCTTCCCATGTCCGGATGGGACTTTCCTTGGCGTGCAAGGCAAGCTTGGCAATATGGATATGTAGATCTCCTACCATTGTAACCGACTCTGTGTAACCCTAGCCCTCTCCCTTGTCTATATAAACCGGAGGGTTTTAGTCCGTAGGACGAACAACCATTACAACAATCATACCATAGGCTAGCTTCTAGGGTTTAGCCTCCTTGATCTCGTGGTAGATCCACTCTTGTACTACCCATATCATCAATATCAATCAAGCAGGAGTAGGGTTTTACCTCCATCGAGACGGCCCGAACCTGGGTAAAAATATTGTGTCCCTTGTCTCTTGTTACCATCCGCCTAGACGCACAGTTTGGGACCCCCCACTCGAGATCCGCCGGTTTTGACACCGATAGTGGGTCCGCAGCCTGACACCAGCCTGCCACCACCTCTTTAGTCCCGGTTCGTGGCACGAACCGGGACTAGAGGTTCGCCATGAACCAGGATTAATGATCACAGCCCGCCTAGCCATTAGAATCGGCACTAATGATCACATTACTGCCAGTTCAGTAATAAACCAGGACTAATGAGCTGAACATTAAGCCCTTTTTCTACTAGTGTACTGATTCAATAAACCTTGATTCTTAACTGAGAGAAATACTTTCTGATGTTGTGCTACATCACCTTTCCTCTTCGGGGAATCTAACAACTCCTACATGAGTAGCACAAGAATTTTTGGCGTCGATGCCGGAGTGTCAACAACTACCAAAGCAGGTCCCTGCACACAAAATTCTTATTTGTTTGTTTTATTTCTTACCTAGTTATATATGCTATCCTTATCTTTCACTCACTAAAATAAAAAAAATATGAATCCTTCTCCACTAGCTGGACTTTTGGAATATCCTAATTATGATAAACCAATTGCTAGTGATGAAAATTTTATTTCTATAAACTCTCTGAAAGAAAAGATGGAGGAAATAATTCTAAAAATATTGTTGGTGATAGAAAAAAGAAGGGGCATTTATATTTATGCCCCTAATTTGCACACACTCTCATATTTACTCCTAACTTTTTGATGTGCTTAATTTTTCGGAAATCCCTTTTGGAGCTCGGCCTCAAGTGAGGCCTTCAAATTCAAATTTGAAATTTCATCAAAATTCAATTTTTTTCATTTCAAAAAAATATGAAATTTTTTTATAGATATACATGAAGGCATAACACACAAGTGTGTAACTTTTCAGTTCAAAATACATTAAAATGGGGGCTGTGCAAAAAAGACAAATATGGGGTTGTTTAACACATGATAGTATTTATCCTCTCAGGCCATGAATTTGTCCTTTTTGTACAGGTCGCAACTCAAGGTATTTCATCATGAATTTTTACAGACATGTGGGTTACATCTTTACATACATGCATATATTTTTTTCATAATTTTTTGAAATATAAAAGTTGGAATTTGAATTTTTGAAAAATAAAGGCCTCCATGGAGCTCGGCCTACAAAACGCCTATCTATCAAATTTTCCCCTAAAAAGCATTTTAGGTCACGAGAATGCCCTTCCAGCTGGTCAAAGTTGTTTGACCAAAACTTTGAAAATTTATAACAAATTCATATGAACTCGAACGAATGCAAATAAGATATCAAAATGTTCATAAAATACCACCTATGCGCGCATGTCATTTACGTTCATCACCTACACGTGCATTTATTTGAATTCACCTAAATATTTTTTTAATGTTATATACCTTAAAAGGCTTTAAAGAGTGCTTTTGTCATGAACGTAAATGACATGTGCATATAGGCGATGTTTTTTATGAACATATTGATATATTATTTTGGATTATTCTCAGTTTATATGAATTTGTTATGAATTTTCAAAGTTTTGGTCAACCAACTTTGACCAGATGGAAGGGCATTCTTGCGACCTAAAAGGCTTTTTAGGGGAAATTTGAGCAGATCAAAAAGTTAGTGGTAAATTGAAAACTGGGCTCGAGTTTGGGGCACAAATGTAAATGTCCCAAAAAGGAATGACGACAAAAAGATGGTATCTACTATATGTAAGTCGCCTGAATTCTGATTCCATGTAAGTTGAATTTGTGACAAACGAATGTGGAGGAGGATTAAAATCTACTTGGACCAAAATCTGTCTTATTAGATACTTTTATACATCCACTCAGCCCTTTGCAACCACAAAACAAAAGCCCGCCAAATGCCCACATTGCTTGGTCTAGAACATATCAAAAACTGACCTCGTAAGACTCAAGATAAAAAAATTAAGCTTTGTAAAGAAGAATTAATTACTGGAATTGGTATTTCTCATCAAGAAGAAATAAAATAAAATAAATAATGATAAATTTCCACACAGTTTACACAGGAGTTGTTGTGTTTTTTTATAATATTGAAGAATGGGCATATAATATTAGAATTTTCACAAAAAAATGAAATCTCTAAGAAGGAATGCGTTAGTGATGTTGGTATTACCTTTAAAATGAGAGAAAATAAATAAAATCAAAATAATAAATTTTTTCAAAGAAGAATGAATTACGGGCATTGGCATTATCCTTTAAGCAAAAAAGAAAATGGACAAAAAACTTGCACACAACTTTGAAGTGAAATCGCACTTTTTCCAATAAGCGAAGTATAATCATATAATAGTGCAATTTTCGCACTAGTATAACTTACACATATTTTTCAAGTACTTGCATGTATATTTTGAGAGACAAATATAAAAAATAATTTTTTCCCAAAGAAACAATGAATTAATGGCATTGGTATATGCTTTAAATATACAAAATAAAATAAAAAACATATTAAAATAAAGAAAGAATTTGCACATAATTTACACATAAATTGAATTTTAAATTGTATGCAAGAGTAAACATATAATAGTGTACTTTTCGCCTAAAAAGTTTAGTAAGAAAATGAAAGAATTAGTGGCATTAGTATTTGCCTTAAAGAAGGAAGGAAAATAAATAAAAACTAAATTAATATAAAAAAACTAAGAAATAATGAATTAGTGGGATTGTTATTTACCCTTTTAGAAGATATATATAAAACTTGAACGCAACTTCACGCTCAAATTTCACACTTTGTAATATGCAAAGAATAAGTGTATAATAGTGCAATTTTCGCGCTCTAGTATATTTTACACACATATTTTATATAGTACTAACATGTACACATTTACACTCATGAAAATCCCAAAAATACCAATAAAGAAAATGAAAAAATGACTAAAAAGAAAACAAAATACAGAAGAAAAAATGCATAAAAAATAGGCAATGGGTAGCAAGCTTAACGAATCAATACAAATCTTGCTAAATGAATCAACGGTCACAAAATTGACTTACACAAATTTATAAAACATGCAACTTACATACAACTAAAGTGGAAAGTGTCATATAAACACGAGGGGTATGCAAATATGATTAGGTGTCGTCTAGTTACCTCCACCATAAGAATCTACGATCTTATTAATGTGTTATAGCTTATTATGATGACACAATTTAGTCTTGATGGAACGATGGTTTAGACCCTACAGACACTCAATGATCATTTTCCAAACTTTGGTCATAGATCTACGACCAATTTAACTACGGTCATTAAATTTTAGTCCTTTTTTTGAACATCAGTACAAACACAAGCGCTCATATACACGCGCATACACTCACCCCTTTCTCAATCCTCAAAGTGGCTTGAATGAGATAACCAAGTTTATCTTGCTTGGATTTCAGAAATATCTGGGAGGCCTCTTCAGCACTTGGTGTCTTGGCTGCCTTCTCTGCTCTTGCTTTTTCTTTCTTCTCCTGAGCCTGCACAGATGTGGGATGTAATGGATCCATGACAACTACATTGTCCTCAAACTCAAGCAGCAGGGGAAGATGTTCCTTCTCCAACTGATACATGCCCTTTCCCATATTGGAGTTGATGAGCATCTGAATATGTGGAGCATAGACACTCTTTTGGTCAGCAGCAGTCCTCTTGATTATCTCTATAACCCATGTCATCACTTTGAATTTCTCAGGCACAACAAACATATGCAGCAGATTTATTGAGTGCCCTCTAATCATCCTGTCATCTCCAGACTTGTGCAGCAAAGTGTGTCTGAGGATTGTGTTGATTGTTGGCAGACCTAACAACAAATAGTAAACTAACCCAAACTTGTGGGTGTCCAGGGCAGTATTTGGAATTTCCTTGTACATGTGAGCCATAGAGTCATGCCCTTTTCGTGATTTGGCATACACATCAGTGGCCTCCTCATGCTCTTCTCGGGCATTAATCAGCTTTGCCCACTCAGCAACTGACGATTGGTACCTAGTACCCTTAGGTATCCAATCAATTTTACCATCATGGTAAAAGTGTGTTGTAGAGTAAAACTGCATGATCAACTCATAATTCCATTTAGTCAGTTTCTGACCAACAAATGCATCAACTCCTATTGATCTGAAACTCTCATGTACTCCTGGGAAATGATCTTCATTGCTATCAATGAACTTCCAGTCAACCCATCTCATGTCACTTACTATTGGCTTCTTGTCAAGGAGCACAGTATCATAGAAGTCTTGTTGCCCCTTTGTATGGAACCTGTAGTCAACAACTGTCCTCCTTCTTATGACATATGGGTCTGACTGCCTCCATAGCCCGAGACCTGCATCCTTTCTTAGCTTCATGTTCTCAGCCACGGGATGTGTGTTATCATGGTCAGGAATCTTGGGCTTCAATTTTCTAAGCACTTACCTTCCTCTTCTTCTTCCACTTCAGGCACTGGGGCTTCTCAGCTGCTGGAATGTTCCTGGTGGATCACTTGGGGGCTTCAGCAGCAGCCTTGGGGGCAGTCTTGGGCTTTGATGGAGCAGCCCTTGACCTAATTGCAACCCCATCAATTTCTAAGTTTTTGCAGGAGGTGCATCTAGCTCTTCTTCCTCCTCATTTGGGTCTCGGAAAATAGAAGATCTGCCAGTAACTCTATCCATTGTCTTTTTTACCCTCTCCCTCCTTTTCTTGTCCTCACCAGCCTCTTTTGGTTCAAGTGTGAACTCCACGGTTTCCTGTGTTGAGGCTCTGGCTTTGGACATAGGGATCCTGAAAGATCGAGGATGTCGCCTAGAGGGGGGGTGAATAGGCGCTTTAAAATAATTACGGTTTAGGCTTGAACAAATGCGGAATAAACCTAACGGTTAATTTGTCAAGCACAAAACCTAAAACAACTAGGCTCACCTATGTGCACCAACAACTTATGCTAAGCAAGATAAGCAACTATGTGATAGCAAGACATATGACAAAGAACAATATGGCTATCACAAAGTAAAGTGCATAAGTAAAGGGCTCGGGTAAGAGATAACCGAGGCACGCGGAGACGATGATGTATCCCGAAGTTCACACCCTTGCGGATGCTAATCTCCGTTTGGAGCGGTGGGAGGCACAATGCTCCCCAAGAAGCCACTAGGGCCACCGTAATCTCCTCACGCCCTCGCACAATGAAAGATGTCGTGATTCCACTAAGGGACCCTTGAGGGCGGTCACCGAACCCGTACAAATGGCAACCCTTGGGGGCGGTCACCGAACCCGTACACTTTGGCAACCCTTGGGGGAGGTCACCGAACCCGTACACTTTGGCAACCCTTGGGGGAGGTCACCGGAACCCGTCAAGATGCTCGGGGCGATCTACACAACCTAATTGGAGACCCGACGCTGCCGGAGCTTTACACCACAATGATTGAGCTCGAACACCACTAACTGCCTAGGGCGCCCAAGCACCCAAGAGGAACAAGCTCAAGGGCACCAAGCACCCAAGAGTAATAAGCTTCTCAAACTTCACTTCCACGTATCACCGTGGAGAACTCAAACCGATGCACCAAATGCAATGGCAAGGGCACACGGAGTGCCCAAGTCCTTCTCTCTCAAATCCCACTGAAGCAACTAATGCTAGGGAGGAAAATGAGAGGAAGAACAAGAAGGAGAACACCAAGAACTCCAAGATCAAGATCCAAGGGGTTCCCCTCACATAGAGGAGAAAGTGATTGGTGGAAATGTGGATCTAGATCTCCTCTCTTTTCCCTCAAAAACTAGCAAGAATCCATGGAGGGATTGAGAGTTAGCATGCTCGAAGAAGGTCAACAATGGGGGAAGAACACGAGCTCAAAGGATAAGGTTCAATGGGGAAGAAGACCCCCTTTTATAGGACCACCCGAATCCAACCGTTATGTGCTCAGGTCGTGCACAAGCGGTACTACCGCTTGGAGGAGAGGTACTACCGCTTAGCACGCTCAAAACAGCCCAAACGAGAGAGAAAACACGAGTTTTTGGTCCGGGCGGTACTGCCGCTTAGGAGCCACAGTAGTACTGCTCTGGAGCGGTAGTACCGCTCAGGAGCCGCGGTAGTACTGCTCTAGAGCGGTATTAAAAAATTACATCCGCTCTAGTCGCGGTAGTACCGCTGCATCCTTCACCAAAACAGCCACAACTTTTGCAAACGGACTCCGAATTCGATGAAACCAAGTTTGTTGGAAAGCTAGCGACAAGGGCTAACACAATCTTGAAAGAAATACCAATAATAAGCAAATGAGAAAAGGCCCAAAAGAAAATGGTGAGAACCCTTCCTCGGAGAAGACCGGTAAAACCTCCAACACCGAAAACATCATAGAAGACGCATGCAAACTCCATTTTCGATGAACTCAAGCTTGTCATAAAGATGACCATAAGATCTAAGACTCACAAAGAGAGTCAAACAAGAACCAAGAAACATGATGCAAGGATGCAATGGTTTGAGCTCTCGTCGAACGATACGATCAAGCTACTCACTTGAGAGCCCCCCTTGATAGTACGGCTATCGATCCTATAACCCGGTCTCCCAACTACCACCATGAGACCGGTAAAATAGAAAACCTATCAAGGGCAAACCTTTGCCTTGCACATGGTCCACTTGAGCTAGATGATGACGATCTTGACTCCCTCAAGTTGGACCACCTTTCTTGATTGCATTGGCTCGATGAAGACTAGATGATTGCTCCCCCATAGTCCACTATGGGTGAGCGACTCTTCGGCACATCTTCACAAGTCCATTGACACCACAATGGATGGCAAGATTCAAACTTGATTGCTCCCCCATACTCCATTATGGGTGAGCCACTCTTCGTGTTGCTCCACTTGAACTTGCACACTGCAAACTTGATGACGATCACCACTTGATGTCATCCTCCATGGGTTGTATTGGATCTTCCTCTTGACGCAAGACCATGGAAACATACCTAACCCCACAAAGAACTCTCACGTAGACCATGGGTTAGTACACAAAGCGTAATGGACAATGCTTACCATACCATGGGAACACTTGGTCCCACTCGGTACATCTTCTATGCTTTGTGAGTTGATCAACTTGATTCACTCTTGACTTAGTCTTGATCAACCTTGAATCTTTCCAACTCTCTTCATTTGGATGATGTCTTGAAGGTAAATATGAATGATCACACAATCTTCTTCTTCAAGACATGCTTGCAATAAGCTCAACACTCACATGACCAATCTTTGGATAATTCCTTAATAGCACCTTGGTCAACCCATAAACTCCTTGAAACCAACACATGGACTTCAAGAAATGCCTATGGAAACATCCTTCAAATATAACTCGATGCAACCATTAGTCCATAGAGAATGTCATCAATTACCAAAACCACACATGGGGGCACCGCATGTCCTTTCAATCTCCCCCATTTTGGTAATTGATGACAATCACTTTCAAGAGAGTTTATATAAGGAATTATGCATCACAATGCAATGCAACAACCAATGATGCAGGAGAATGAGATGCAAATGCTTAGGACCAAAACCAAAGCAAGGAGAAAACTCAGAAGACTTCTCCACAAAACTCTCTGAAACTCCTCCCCCATTGGCATCGATTGCCAAAATGGGTGAAAAGCTGAGAAGGCCAAAATAAAAGGTGTTCCTCCATAAATTGTGTATTTCTCAACAAGAGAGTGGAATGCAATACACATATCCAACTGTCAATACTTGGAGGAAGACAAACTATATTGAGGCCCAAAGATTGCAACAAAAAGATATGACACAAAGACATAACAAAGAGAGACACAAGAAATCAGAAGATACCAATTGAAGCAAGCAACAACGGATATCAATTGAACCAACTAGACCAATGATCCTACATGCCACAAGAATAAAGATATTATGATAAACGCAAAGGAGTGTTCTAAAGAAACTAGAGAAGCTCCCCATGATTTGTGCACACATAAGAATTTTTGTATTTGAATACAAAGTGCACAAAATAGGATCATAGCTCCCCCAAAATCAATAGAAACTCACATCCAGTGCAAGTGAGCATATAGGAAACAAAGCCTGGCGCTTGCAACAAGCACATGGTTGAGCAACATGTAAAAGAGGCAACTTAAGAATAGGCTCAACCAAAATGATGTGTGTGAGTCATGGCGAAGCACTTGAGAGGACTAAAATTAGGATGAGCATTAAGCATCAACATAGTCTTGAAATAATGAGGCACACGGTACAAGGCCTATCATTCCCACACACACAACCAGCAAATGGGTTCACAAGCTTACTAATAAGCATATAAAGAACTTATGCTTGTGACAACCCGTGGTGAAGATAGAAGATGAAAGCCTCATCAAGACGAGGGATGCCAATTAAGATGGCAAAAGCCTTGTAAAGATAAGCATGAGGAAAATAATCTTCACCACACAAGAGTGCATCAAGATGCAATGATAGAGGACACGCACTCAAGGCAAAAGCTTTCACGGAGCGACCAAAGAAATAACATAAGAAAGACAAGGTGGACGTGAAAGAAAGGATATCAACTAGAGATGTAATTTCTCTCAAGTGTATAAGGTTCTATGTAGACGAAATCATGATGATATATATATATATATCTACAAAGAAGGATGTACACCCGAAATAGTTACACCACGAAGGAACAAGATATCCACAAGGAAGTCATAAATATACCAATAAGATATTTGCTTGAAAGCATAGCACTTGGCTAGATATGGTCTTATTGTATATAAATGAAGCCCAAACACACATCCATCAAGGGCATCACAACTAGCAACAGAGATCATCGTTGGGATGCTTTGAGAAAGGAAACAAGTATCACAAGATATGAAATGAATATCATGCCAAGATACAGCCTACACAAGGTTGAATGCAAGAGAGGAAAGCATGAATAGATACTTGTTACCGAGATATCATTGGAAGGATGTAGTAGATACCAATTAAAGGTAGATAGTAGTTCATTGATCATCCTAGCTTGACTCCAATATGCACATGGTGACAACACCTTCCTTGTGAGTGAGCCGAGCATCCAATGCATCTCCAAATGTTCCTAGAAGAACAACACAAACTAAACGGTACCCAAACTCATCGGGACCAAATAGTTAGAAACACCAATACATAGGACAAACTCCACATAAATATGCATATAGATATGAAAATGAATTTCATGCACATCTCATCCAAATTGAGACTAGGTGGAGTTTCCCCTATATATTGAGTCAAAGAAAGAAAGCATGCCAAATGAAATACATGAAGTAAACATGCATGCTCAAGACTTTCAAAACCCGAAACCAAAAGACAAAGAAATTCCAAGTGAAAAGGATACTAAATGGAGAAATCATCACTTGGAAGATATCATTAAAGATACATCAAGGAATGAGATATCCATTGATACACATTAAACTAAAGATGTCAAACTCCCAAAGAGAGGATGGTTCCAAACAAACCAAGCCCTCAACAAGGTTCATGATGGCACAAAGTACCAAAAAGAAATGGCTTGCCTTCCACCAAAACACACTTGATAAGGATCACAAGAAGAGTGTTCTGAAGAAAATAGAATAACTCCCCCACGAGTTGTGCATTATATAGGATTTGTATTTGAATACAAAATGCACAAGGTGGGATCACTGCTTTCACTATATCTACAAAACACTAGACAAGAACAAGAAATAAACAAGATCCACAAGTGGTATGGAAGACAACGGGAGTTGACACAATCCTTGGCAAGAGAAGAGGCAAGTAAAACAAAAGCCAATGTAAAGATGATCAATAAATTCTACCACACATAAATGACTACCAATTGTCAAAAGGCAAGAAGTAGATGGAAAGAATTCCCGGTGGTAGATAGCAAGGATATCCAACATCATCTTCACACCACACACAAGCAGATTGCAACTTGTAGAGCTAACATGCCACCTAGGAACAAGATAATCTGCAATATCAACACTAGGTGACAATATCTCAAATGTACACATTTTCTAGGCTAGTAATATACATAGCATATTACTCCCCCATAATGTGATACCAATGAAGAAAACTTAACAAGAGGCAATAAGAGGATCCAACAAGAGATAATTAATGGACAATTTAGAATTTGAATTTCTCATGAGAAGACATACCACATAGTGACTAGATAATCTTGTAATATCAATACTAGATGGTATTCCTCATGTGAACACTTATAGGAGTGTGAGGTGCACAAAGCACATCACTCCCCAATAATGGGATATTCCATTAATCTCTCACAAGAGCCAACTAAGATACAAAGAAGATGCACAAAGGCTCAACACACAACTCACACGTACATGAAGTGCACACCAACATACATAAGCAAGTTGGAAGCGCAACATATACAAACACATGCAAGGAACAAAACCAAAACATGCAAGGGGGCAACTAACTTTTAAAGTAAACAATTTAAGTACAAGTTACCACAAGGAGGCACATTGGATATAAGATAGAAACTTGATAATCCAATTAACTTGGCTGTGACAAAAAGAATGATGAAGTCCCCTTAATTCCTCATAATGTAGCCAAGTCTCCTATGCCCTCCAAAAACACCTATTGATCAAGTTTGAGCTTGTTGGTCCCCAACCAAGTTGGCTCCTAAGAGGTTAGTCACAATAGGCTTGGCTACCCAAATGGTTCTTTTCTTGACACCACTTTGAGTACCAACAAACTTGGCAAACACATTGCCAACCTTATCCTTCCCAAGAGAATAGATATCATCAATAATAATTGGGTTGGATAAGTTAGCACTAGTGCATGAAGAAGCGACGTGACCTTTCTCACGACATAAGTAGCAACGTCTACTCTTCACTTTCTTCTCACTTGATTTTTCCACAAGAGAAGCATTAGCTTGAGTCTTCTTGGGAACTGGCCTTTCTTCAACTTGAGGTTGAGCATGAGATTGAACTTGTGCCCTCTTCCCTTGTTGCTTGACACTAATGGCCTTCTTCTTCAATGGGCAAGATCTAACATGATGCCCTTCTACTTTGCACTTGAAGCAAACAATCTTGGCCGAATTCTTGACTTGTTCTTGGCCCTTCTTTTTGTTCATGTTGGACTTCTTCTTCTTATTGGAGTTGAATCCAAGTCCACCTTTGTCATTGGGGGATTTTTGCACACTCAAGATATTGTTGAGTGCGGATTTCCCTTCATGACACTTTTTCAAGTCTTTCTTCAAAGAAGTGACTTGGGCCTTGAGCTCTTTGATTTCCTCTACATGGTTAGTCTCAACACAAGTACTAGAGGAAGTATAAGCTTCATCGTTAGAGCAACAAGGAAAGGAAAGCAATTCATCACAAGATGTACCAACATTGTGAGTAGATGAATTACAAGGACTAGCACATGGCAATATACTATTTTGACTAGAAGTAGTGCTAGTATCCACATGAGGCTCACTAGATGTTACCTTAGCAATCATGGCCTCATGAGCTATCTTTAGCACACTATGGGATACTAGAAGATCATCATGAGAGCTTGAGAGCTTTTCATGACTTTCTTCCAATTTCCCATAATTGCAAGATAGCACCTCAAGTTGAGCCCGTAGCTCAACATTCTCCTTCAAAATGGATGCTTCACAAGTAATAGAATTAGTAGCACAAGCATCATCATTAACAACAAGAGGATAAGGCAACTTGGCATGCTCTTTTAAATAAGAAGCTTCAAGTTGAGCATGAGACTCGGTGAGTTTGATGAGCTCACCCTTGATGACCCTTGAGCCATTTTCGAGGTGCTCAAAATCCTCAAGGAGTCTAGCATGAGCAACTTCAAGCTTAGCATTTTAGTTTCAAAACATTGGCCACCTCAAGGGCTCTATCAGTAGATTCCTTCACTCTAGACAATTCTAGAGCAAAAGTCTCCTCAAGAGATTCCTTGGTGGTTTGTTCAAGTTCAAGAGCTTGAGAGAGGTCCGCAATCTCATTAGCGTAATCACGCCCATGACCTTCCATTTTATCAATGGTGAACTCATGCTCCTCAAGACGAGATTCCAACTCATCAATATATTTCTTGCTCTCAATAGCAATGGACATAATTTCCATGAAGTTGGACGAGCAATTTTATTTTATGAAGAGCTTTAAAACCATTTCCCCTTAATTTTTAAGGAGGCAACATTATCATTCTCTTCATCATTATCCTCATCATCATTAGCATCAACATCATCATAAAGAGACATATTGGGGTACAAAGTAGGAGATACCTTTGACGCCTTAGCCATAAGGCAAAACGCAATAGATGATGATGTAGGATCCCTTGAGGCACCATTAAACACCACATCTTGTTCCATGGGTGTTCGGTTTCCTCTACATTGTTAGCACAACAATTCGAGGAAATAGATGCATTTTATCATGGCAACAAGACATAGCAAGCATATCATCATGATATTTAGTCAAGCAATTTCTACATGATATGCAAGGACTATCAACACAAGCATGTGAAACATTTGGAGTGCTCGAAGTGTTAAAGCCCAAAGAGGGAGCACTGCAATAATATAGTGATGAAGGATCATCCACAATAAGCATACTATCATCATTGCAATGACCAACACTACTCACCATATCATTACCTTGTGGCAAACCACATGTAGGTGAAGTAGAAGAAGTTGAGAAGACTATATGACCGGAGGTGGAGGGAGAACAACCATCCCCACAAATCTTGGACACACCATATTTATCTTGAAGCTTTGTCCATAACTCATGAGCATCCCGGAACGTCATGAGTTGAAATATAACTACATTGCTCAAAGCATCGAAAAGCACATTAGAGGCTTGAGCATTGAGATAAGAGTTTTTCTCATCCTCTAAAGATAATCTTTGGGGATCCTTTGGAGGAGAAAAACCCAGATCTACAATTCGCTCTAAATTTGGGTCCATGACCCTAAAGAGATTAAGCATGCGAATTACCCAAACATCAAAATTTGTGCCATCGAAACTAAGAGTGTCAGAGAATCCTAATCCTCTAGTCAACATCTTTACTCTCTAGGCGGTTAAGCCCAACAAAGAGAGACAAGGCTCTGATACCAATTGAAAGATCGAGGATGTCGCCTAGAGGGGGGTGAATAGGCGCTTTAAAATAATTACGGTTTAGGCTTGAACAAATGCAGAATAAACCTAACGGTTAATTTGTCAAGCACAAAACCTAAAACAACTAGGCTCACCTATGTGCACCAACAACTTATGCTAAGCAAGATAAGCAACTATGTGATAGCAAGATATATGACAAAGAATAATATGGCTATCACAAAGTAAAGTGCATAAGTAAAGGGCTCGGGTAAGAGATAACCGAGGCACGCGGAGACGATAATGTATCCCGAAGTTCACACCCTTGCGGATGCTAATCTCCGTTTGGAGCGGTGTGGAGGCACAATGCTCCCCAAGAAGCCACTAGGGCCACCGTAATCTCCTCACGCCCTCACACAATGCAAGATGCCGTGATTCCACTAAGGGACCCTTGAGGGCGGTCACCGAACCCGTACAAATGGCAACCCTTGGGGGCGGTCACCGAACCCGTACACTTTGGCAACCCTTGGGGGCGGTCACTGAACCCGTACACTTTGGCAACCCTTGGGGGCGGTCACCGGAACCCGTCAAGATGCTCGGGGCGATCTACACAACTAATTGGAGACCCCGACGCTTGCCCGGAGCTTTACACCACAATGATTGAGCTCCGAACACCACCAACCGTCTAGGGCGCCCAAGCACCCAAGAGGAACAAGCTCAAGGGCACCAAGCACCCAAGAGTAATAAGCTTCTCAAACTTCACTTCCACGTATCACCATGGAGAACTCAAACCGATGCACCAAATGCAATGGCAAGGCACACGGAGTGCCCAAGTCCTTCTCTCTCAAATCCCACTGAAGCAACTAATGCTAGGGAGGAAAATGAGAGGAAGAACAAGAAGGAGAACACCAAGAACTCCAAGATCAAGATCCAAGGGTTCCCTCACATAGAGGAGAAAGTGATTGGTGGAAATGTGGATCTAGATCTCTCTCTCTTTCCCTCAAAACTAGCAAGAATCCATGGAGGGATTGAGAGTTAGCAAGCTCGAAGAAGGTCAAACATGGGGAAGAACACGAGCTCAAAGGATAAGGTTCAATGGGAAGAAGACCCCTTTATAGGACCTCCGAATCCAACCGTTATGTGCTCAGGTCGTGCACAAGCGGTACTACCGCTTGGAGGAGCGGTACTACCGCTTAGCACGCTCAGAACAGCCCAAACGAGAGAGAAAACACGAGTTTTTGGTCCGGGGCGGTACTACCGCTTAGGAGCCACGGTACTACTGCTCTGGAGCGGTAGTACCGCTCAGGAGCCGCGGTAGTACCGCTCTAGAGCGGTAGTAAAAAATTACATCCGCTCTAGTCGCGGTAGTACCGCTGCAGCCTTCACCAAAACAGCCACAACTTTTGCAAACGGACTCCGAATTCGATGAAACCAAGTTTGTTGGAAAGCTAGCGACAAGGGCTAACACAATCTTGAAAGAAATACCAATAATAAGCAAATGAGAAAAGGCCCAAAAGAAAATGGTAAGAACCCTTCCTCGGAGAAGACCGGTGAAACCTCCAACACCGAAAACATCATAGAAGACGCATGCAAACTCCGTTTTCGATGAACTCAAGCTTGTCATAAAGATGACCATAAGCTCTAAGACTCGCAAAGAGAATCAAACAAAGAACCAAGAAACATGATGCAAGGATGCAATGGTTTGAGCTCTCGACGAACGATACGATCAAGCTACTCACTTGAGAGCCCCCCTTGATAGTACGGCTATCGATCCTATAACCCGGTCTCCCAACTACCACCATGAGACCGGTAAAATAGAAAACCTATCAAGGGAAAACCTTTGCCTTGCACATGGTCCACTTGAGCTAGATGATGACGATCTTGACTCCTCAAGTTGGACCACCTTTCTTGATTGCATTGGCTCGATGAAGACTAGATGATTGCTCCCCATAGTCCACTATGGGTGAGCGACTCTTCGGCACATCTTCACAAGTCCATTGACACCACAATGGATGGCAAGATTCAAACTTGATTGCTCCCCCATACTCCATTATGGGTGAGCCACTCTTTGTGTTGCTCCACTTGAACTTGCACACTGCAAACTTGATGACGATCACCACTTGATGTCATCCTCCATGGGTTGTATTGGATCTTCCTCTTGACGCAAGACCATGGAAACATACCTAACCCCACAAAGAACTCTCACGTAGACCATGGGTTAGTACACAAAGCGTAATAGACAATGCTTACCATACCATGGGAACACTTGGTCCCACTCGGTACATCTTCTATGCTTTGTGAGTTGATCAACTTGATTCACTCTTGACTTAGTCTTGATCAACCTTGAATCTTTCCAACTCTCTTCATTTGGATGATGTCTTGAAGGTAAATATGAATGATCACACAATCTTCTTCTTCAAGACATGCTTGCAATAAGCTCAACACTCACATGACCAATCTTTGGATAATTCCTTAATAGCACCTTGGTCAACCCATAAACTCCTTGAAACCAACACATGGACTTCAAGAAATGCCTATGGAAACATCCTTCAAATATAACTCGATGCAACCATTAGTCCACAGAGAATGTCATCAATTACCAAAACCACACATGGGGGCACCGCATGTCCTTTCAGATCCTTCTTGCATGAGCTTTCTTTTTCATCCCTCGCTTGCTGTTAGCAGTAATGCCAATCTCTTTCTTGTCTCCTTTCCTTTTGGAAGAGACTTCCTCATCAACCATGAAAGCTTCATCCTCTGAATCTGATGTATTCTTCTTTCTCTGCCTAGTTGCAGCTTTTGGCAGGTTGCTGGGAGTGCTTCTGCTCCCATCATCATAACTGTTGTCAGAGGGACTAGTGCCCTCACTCATCTGAACCTGTTCCTCAGACTGATTCTGGCTGTCACTATTGTCAGACATTGCTGAAAGCTGAAGGCTGACCCTGTGAATAGATATAGATGAGACAGAGTGGATGAGCATCACAAAGTGCAGAGATTTTGCAAAACAAATGAGCCAAAAACTTAGTTTTAGTTTTCTACAGAAGTCATTTCGGAGCTGCTTATTTGTTGCACTCGGTGACACCAAAGCAATGTTCAGAGTCTAAACTAGTGAAATCGGTCAGACCGAGACACAGTTCGATGACTCCGAGATTGCTAGAGTTTAACTGAGATCTGAACTCGGTCACACCGATTTTCAAGATTCGGTCAGACCAAAAATCACAAGTGCAATGGCCTGGGCCAAATCGGTGAGACCGATTTCTACAACTCAGTCGGTCCGAGATGAATTCGGCGGAAACCTAACCCTAAGTTTTCAAATCAAAACTAATCTAATGAGGTTTTTGATTGGATAGAAGTGTTTCAAACTTGGTAAGTTTCGTGGCATTGTTCTAAGTGCAGGAATCAGATGCATAGATTGCACATAGGGTTCGAGCTCATACCCTAACTTGGCGGTGAGCTCGCTAGGACGACAATGGCGGAGAAGAATCCATTGACAGTGGTGGAGACTAGCTGCAAGAGGTCGCTGGCGATGGAGGCGACAATCCGGAGATATCGAGTCAGCAGAGCTGGACAGCGCGGGCGAAGGGTTTTGGAGAAATTTCCAAAAATTCAACTCATGGGTATATATATCCAGACCCTGTCGGTGTGACTGAGTGGAACAACTCGATGGCACTGAGATGCAGAATCGCAAGTGGTTACTACAACTCGGTGAGACCAAAGTGTTCAAATCGGTTGCACCGAGATTGAAACCTAGATCAACTTAATGAACTTGGTATGACCGAAAGGAATGAGTCGGTTAGACCGAAATACATCAAGAGGTTTGGGAAGTTTAAGTCTATGACGAATTGGTGGCTCCGAGTGCTCCTCACCCAGAGGGTTCGAATCTGACTTGATCAAACTTTTTGATGTATCATGAATAGAGTTTTAGACAAGAAAAACATAGATAGCTAGAGGGAGTACTTAGGCATTCTTGTCCATCCATTTGGCAAAAGAAAAGACAAAACAATCAAAATAACAAATGGATATCCTCGAATGAAGAAAATTGTGCAACCAACATGCTCACACAGTAAGATAACAAATGAAATATGTGGCAAAGCATGCACAAACACTCTAGCATCTATAAAGCAATTATCGATGACTAGGTCATCTATATATGAGCATATTGACTTAGGAGTCAAATGAGAACATTTGATCATAGGTCATACTCATCGTTTTAAGCACAAGTGGGGTTAGCACTTTTACATAAAGCATTGTTGTGTTCACTCCAATAGAGTTGCCTTAGCTCAATTCTTAGAGTAAAGCTTCCCCTAGTTGTGATATCCCCTTTTAGAGGGATGAACTAACCTTCGGTTTTGTCGATGATGACTTCATGTAGATGTTGAAGATGTGGATGCTCAATGTTGATGTAGATCATTTGAAGCAATCCATTGGACTGAGTTGCACTTTCAATACCTACATGGGTTAGTCCCACAAGGAACAAGCAAGGATATCCATAGACATAGAGTTAAGTACACACAAGATGATGTCCATGAAAGCATTAGGTTACCTTGTCACTTGACTTACTAACAAGAGGGTTTGTGACTCCTTGAACTAGTGAAAGATGTAGAAGTGGATTGCACTTGTTCTTGCCAACATGAATATGATTGAAGTATGTTGGCGGAGTCACCCTCAAGAAATCTCTAGTTCTTCTTCTTCTTCGGGATCCACATCATCTTGATGGGAATCCTTGGGGTTGTACACTACGAGGGAAAACCTTATACACAGCATCTTAGTAGTAGCGTTGTACAAAATCGTGCACTACTGCTACTTAGTAGTACGTAGCACGTGTAAATAAAACATGCTACTTCTATCATTTTAGCAGTAGCGCGTACTAGCAAAACGCGCTGCTGCTACGTTTGAACTGTGCGCACCTGGCTAGCCCCATTTAGCAGTAGCGCGTATTCTTATCTAAACGCGCTGCTGCTATGTTTGAACTGTGCGCACCTGGCTAGCCCCACTTAGTAGTAGCGCGTATTCTTATCCAGCGCTACTGCTATGCTCCATAGCAGTAGCGCTTTTCACGAACCCGCACTACTCCTAACCCTACCTTATCCTCCCCACGCGGTCGACCCTCTCATTCACTCTCCCTTTCAATCACTCTCGCCCGCGCCGATACCCGTCGTCCGCCACCGCCGTGCTGCTCCTCCACTAAGGTACTCCCTCCATCCCTCCTTCCCTCCCTCCTCCTCTCATCGCGCCCTCCTCCTTCCTCCTCCGCCGCCTCCTCCTCCTCCTCCAGCCACCCCTCCTCCTCCTCCATGAGCAGCCTCCTCCCACCGCCCTCCCTCCTCCTCCTCCGGTCGCCCCTCCCACTCCTCTCTCCTCCCTCCCTCCCTTGTCTCTATTCTTGCAAATTGTAGGTAATTTAAATGTAGATTTTAGAATGTAGACATTGTAGAATGTAGGTTTTTAATAGAACAATTTTTTTGACTATTTTAGGTGTTTTGAATAAAATATAAGTAAGAGAATTTAGGGTAGAACTAGGGTAGTAGAATTTTTAACAGGTGTTTAATAGAAATAGTTTATTTAGTAAGTGCTTAATAGAACTAGTTTATTTATAGTAAGTGCTTAATAGAACTAGTTTATTTAGTAAGTAGTTAATAAAACTAGTTTATTTAGTACATAGTTAATAAAACTAGTTTATTAGTAAGTGCTTAATAAAACTAGTTTAGAGAGAGACCTATATTGGCAAATTTAGTTATGTTAGGATTATATATAAGATATTTTGAAATGTTTTTGTTCATATTTTCAACCATTGAAATGCAATAACCATCGATAAGTGGCCTATGTTTTGCCTGAGTGTTGATTAATTTCCGTTCTGGCAAATTTCAGGCGCTCGATATGTCTTTTTAGCAAAGGTGATGCTGGATTTTTTGGTTTTTGCCGTCGATTTATAGTCTATGAATTTTGAACACAGGAGATGTCTGATGACGATGGGATCCCGGAGTGCGGGTTCTGTTACGATTTGACTGGGGTTTGTGTAACAGGTTTCTTCACCTGCAAAATGATAGGTTTTCACTATGAAGCTGGAAGAGACCATTGATGTTTGTACGGTATGCAACGACAATCATTTCATCATAATTAATATCATCACTTGTGTCTCTTTTGTTCAACGTGTAATTTATGGATTTTTTTCAATTCAATTAGTACATCCCGTGCCATGCTAGACCATATATATTGGAGAAGCTTGGTTTTGGTTTAGATGACTTTGAGAATGTGGAGACGAGGAGGGCTCACTTAAGAACTAAACATGGTTATGAGTTTCTGGTTAAGCTGTACAATGCGGTCAATCACTCCAATTTCGGTTGCTCTAATTGGGAAGCTCTCTACAAGGTATATGGATTTGAGGAGGGAATGAAAATAAGATTTGATATTCGTCCCGAAGATTATGATGATGATGATAATATCGACATCTGGGTGGATGTGGATATGCCTCCAGTTTTGCCTAGATGTGAGTTTGTCAAACTAATTTGTTAAGTTCAGTCATTTATGTTGTTAATTTAAATATATTTGGGCTTCGTCGGTACTAAACTTATTTATTTATAATTGTCAGCTTATTTCTTATCTTCAAGAAATACTCGGAAGGTAGTAGACATCACATACTACAGCTATGACCCAAGCTTAATTGTGAGGAGAAAGGTTATATTTTCTCATTCATAGAAGATGTTGAGGCCTTCAAAACCAATCATTCTATTAGCCCAGATTATACTAGATACGTGCCACTAGTCCATAAATTGCTTGATGGTAACTTCATTGCCAAAACCTTGGTAAGATTTTGTTAATGATGGTAACTTCATTGCATACATTATTCTTAAGTAAACTACATTGCTAACTATATATGTTACTATTACATTTTTGAACAAAGGCTCCCGAAGCTGGTTTTTCCTGACATGCTATTTACCGAAGGTGATATGCATATGGTTAGCTTACGACCAACTCCTTTGAAGGCTTACCATACTGCATACTAGATTTCTTCAAATGATGGAAGGCTCAAAATCAAAGAATGGACCAAAGTGATGAATGCGCAGACGCAAATAATTGGAGACAAAATGAATGTGCGCAAGCCACAAGTTGGAGATAGGTTTATGTCCATTCTCCATTATGGAGAAGGACCAGTTTATCTGTTTTATGGTATTTTACCTAGGAGAGAGGAGTAGGTCCTAGGTATTAAGAACAATTAGTTAGTTTTGATTATAGATGACTATGATGATGATGAGAAGCTTTTATTATGTGCTACAATGTCTTAGACTTGATGGTGATGCTGAGTAGGAGTAGTGATTATGAGTACTATGATGATGATGAGGAGGAGTTATTATTCTAACTAGCGACCAAGTTGTTATATGATGTCTCATGGAAGAAAATGATGATGATGAGGAGTTAAATGACAATGATATATTATGATGATAAGTTGTCAATAATATTATGATGATGTAACATCCCAATTTTCAATTTGGATGTTATACATAAATCATCATATGCATATCATTTTTATTCTTGCATTTTGTTATGATCCTAGAAATCTTAAGCAACTCAAGGACCCAAGGAGAGAGTTGGAGGTTTCACAAAATTCATATTTGACTTTATTTAAATTATAAGAAAGGATAATTTTGATTTTAATATTATTTTTCTCTCCAATTATTTCCAATATTAAAAATAAATGAGAGAAGATAATATGGCTTCTTCAACCTAAGAGAAATATTGGAGAAAGAATTTTAAAATCAAATTATTTATTTATTGGTATTTTATATGCTATTTTATTTGAATTAGAAAAATAATGCATTTTTTAAAATTCCATCTTAGTCCAGAAAAATGTTCATCTTGTCCTAAATATTAGGTTTGGACGGTGAAAATTGTTTCTGGAATTTTTAGGATTTTTTTATATTTATTTAGGATTTTTCTCTTCGATGGAATTATTTATATAAAAAAAGTTCGGACCGACTGGGCCGAAACCCAGCTGGCCCAGCGTCGTGCCAGCCCGCCTCGCATCGCCTTCCCCGTCGTGGCGACCGGGGCTCCACCGGAGTCCGGCGCCGACACGGCCCCGGCCGGCCCCTCCTCCATGTCGGAGCCGACCCCGACCCTCTCCTCAAATACCCGTCGCCACCGCCCCCTCTCCCCTTGTCCAGCCCCGCCGCCGCAACCGCCGACGCCGCGTCGCCTCCCTGCAGCCCCGCACCATCGCCCGACACCCGCGTCATCGCCCGCCGCCGCCGAGCCGCCGCCGTTGACCGTCGCCGACGAACCGGTTTATTTCTCCGGTTTTCCTTCGGCTCCGTTCAGTCAGATCGATTTAGGTTTTCTTATTTAACGAACGTTCGTTCGTTTAACCGGAAGGTTTTCATCGGATTAGATCTGTTAGCGAACGTTTGCGCCGTAGTTTTTTCTTTTTAGTTTTTCCGGCCAGGGACCTATCCGCGATTAGTTTTCTCACGATTTAGCTCCTGATCTTAAAACTAGTGTAACATTTTACTCGTTTATCCAAATTAGATGAAACCAACGCCTAAATCTTCGTATCATTATGTTCCCTCCAGTTAACCAACTTGGACATGATTTTGGTACTGTAAAATTTTGATTTTAGTTTAGATTAGCAAACGATCTTGTTTCGCTCGTATTTTGAGTTTCGTTTCTCCGTTTGAGTTGTTTCTTTTTCCAAATCGTAGCTAATCACATGTGCCTACTGTTAAGATCTAATCCACATGATAATATTTCTGTTAGGTTTGACTTTTGTTAGTTTAAGCCGTTTGCTTGTTTTGTGTTGGATTTGGATCTTTTCTCGGTTTTGTCGTTGTTTCGTTTGAGTGATTGCTTATGTATGCTATTGTTTGTCTATGATAGATTACCCGGAGTGCAAAGCTTGTTATTACGAATCTCTAGAGTTTGCAGATCGTTAGCAAGGCAAGTTACACTTTGATCATACTCTTCTTTACCCAGTTTTTACTATGCATTAGTATTACCCCTCAAACAATTGCATGAGTAGGATTGGCAACATGTGGTTTGGTTTTAGTACTTGAGGTAGGAACCTAATACCTTTTGATCACCCCAGGAATATACGTTATGCTTATTATTGCTTAGCCATGCTCGTAGACGGGAATTGGATCGTGATTCACACATGGAAGTTTGAGAGGTATTAATCATGGATAACATTAAGGTTGCAACTTTAATATACATCTGGGTGGATTGGTTGAGGCACCTGGGGAACCCAGTGTTGCCTGTTTCAGGAAATCCCGGAGTATCGGTGTGATCTTTCCTACGGTTCACCACCCAGGCTCAAAGGGATCATAAGATTATTCATGCTAGAAACTTCCGCATGCAGCCACAACCCATTATAGGCTCTGGCATAGTTGAGTAAGTTGCGTGAGCTCTTGGAGAGATGGACTCTCAGATGTAGTGGAAAGTAGGTGTACCGATCTTCCCGGAGTAGATAGTAAATGCTTCAGAAAGACTATGTCTCGATCATCCGATCATGGATGCGGTCGAGTCTTGTGGGGAAAAGTGCGCAAACCTCTGCATAGTGTATAAACTAATCATGGTTAGTCGTGTCCCCGGTTATGGACATCTTGAGTATCTGGTACTTGAATTATTGATGTGATCTCATCACTCTTAAAGTCAATTGAATTCGATTTAATGATGATACTTTTAATTGGGATTTGAGTTGGGGTTACCTTCTCAAATATTGGGCAACTTGGGAGTAGTTAAATAAATTTATTCCTTTGTTGTAGGGAAAAACTGGCTTTATGCAAAATCATAAACTTACAGCCTCCACCAGCCAATATTGCATGTAGATATAGTTATTGCATTTCATTGCTTTATAGTGTAACTCTGACAGCATATTCAATGTGCTAACCTACATGGCTGCAACGTCTCATGTTGCAGACTACTCAGACGACGAATAAGGTGCTATAGGTCGTTGTTTTGCACTCAGCTATGCCACTGGAGTTGATGGACTCATTTACCTTCGAAGCTTCCGCAGTTATTTAGTTTAGATGGCCTTCAGCCATGATATTTTTGTGTAATCATACTCCTTATGAGGACTCGATGTAATAAGTGTGTGATTGAACTCTGTTATAATTCCTCGAGTACTGTGCATGTCAGCATTACTGATCTAGGGATGACACTGATGCACAGAGACTTTGGTCCATTCGGATCGTGGTCGCTACATATGATGATGATGATGATAATGATGATGATGATGATGATGATGATGATGATGATAATGATAAGTTATTATGTCATTGGGTGAAAGAACCACGGATTAGTTGCAAATGGATCTATGCACTTGAAACTAATCCATGGTTCTTTCACCTAGTGATTTAATAACTCATTATAATGTAAAAGCAATCTCTAAATTGCTATTATATGAACAATTGTATAAAGGTGTATGAATATGACCTAAAATTTAAAAGAAATAGAATACGGAATAATAGTAGTAGCGAGCGGAGAGAAGCACTACTAGTAATTACTAGTAGCAGTTGTTTGGGAAAGCGCTACTACTATGTAGATATAGCAGTAGCGCGTGCCAGCAGGCGCTACTGCTAAGCTTTAGCTGTAGCATCGTATCAGTAGCACGGTTACCCATGCTACTGATAGGCAAAAACCAGCGCTACTAATAGGCTTTTCCCTAGTAGTGGTAGATGTACTTGATGAAGTAGAACTTGAGGTAGACTTGGGAACCCACTTGACCAAAGGCTTTGGAGCTTATTCAAATGCATCAATTTCCTCTTGAAGCTTGTCCTTGCCTTTTAGCTTCTAGTCTTGTGGTATAAGATCATCTTGAGCTTGTGTCCCCTTGAAGGAAGTAGGATCATACTTCTCTTGGTGAGGAACAAACTTTGTCTTGGGGTATTGATCTTCTTCCCACTCAACTCCCTTGGCATTGAACTTTCGTTCAAAGCCAACACCTTGATTCTTCCGCTGTCTTCCTTGCTTGCGTACAATTTCCTCAAATTGGTTACTTTCGGCAAGGCTCTTGTAAACACCTTTTGCTATAATCCCTTCAATAAGCTATTTTCTTGCTCAAGTGTAACTTGGCTAAGGGAATCATTAGTGGAATCAAGAGAACTACTAGAAGCAACAATATTGGATTTAGCATGATTATTGTTACTACTAGAAGAATAATATTTCTTACTCTTGTTGCTAGATTTTACTTGTGGCATGTAAGTAGACAAGAGTAAATGCTTGGCAATGTAAGAAGAACTTTTCTTCTGAAGATCATCACTGATGGCTTTTAAGAACCCATGTTCTTGCTCTAGGTTGAGCTTCTCGAAGCGTAGCTTCCCATGAGTTTTTTAAGTTCTCGATGATCTTCTAAAGTAGTTTCATGAGCTAACTTAAGAGTGTTTAGTTCTTTAGTTAGACGCCCAATCTCCTTCTTATCATTGTCATTGTTTCATCTTGAATAGCATAATTAATAACAGTTTCATCATAGTTTCCATCACTAGCATTGTCAACAAGTAACTCATCATCACCTAGCAAATCATCTTCATCACTATTGAAATCAATATACTCGGGGTGTGATACCTTGGGGCCTTTAGCCATGAAGCATCTTCCAATTCCTTCATTTGGTGAGTCAAATATGTCGTAGGAGTTGGTTGATACAAGTGCAAGACCGGAAACACCTTCATCTTGATTATATTCGGAGTCGGAGTGATAACTTCTCTCTGAGTGGTGGTCGGAGTAAGAACCGGATACCCATTAACCAACATGAGCTTGATGTCTTTGTTTTGTGTAGCTCTTTGATGATCTGTCTTTCCTTTCCGAATCCTTGCTTCTGCGAGAGGTTCTTCGTTCATAACGATCATCTCTACTCATTCTCTCTATTGGAGGTTATTCTTCTCTTCTACTTCTTCTTTAAGGTGAGTATTCTCTTCTCTTTTAGGGAGCCGTACAATCATTGGAGTAGTGCCTGGGTCTTCCACAATTGTAGAAATTACGTTCACGACTAGAAGATCTTTTTCATGGTAGGATCTTGACTTGGAGCTTCTCTCTTTGCTTCTACTCTAGTAGAATGTGTTGAAGTTCTTCACCATTAAGCTCAATTCCTCATTGAAGGCTTGTTTTTCACTTGATGTGGCAGGAGCATCAGATCAGGCTTTATATGCACCACTAGACTTGTTGTGAAGCTTTTCTTTATCCTTGAGTGACATCTCATGAGCAACAATTCTTCCAATGACTTCTGTTGGCTTGAGATCTTTGTAATTGGGCATCATTTGGATCAGTGTGCACACGGTATCATATTTTCCATCCAAGGCTCTTAGGATCTTCTTGATGATGAATCTGTCAGTCATCTCTTCACTTCCTAAGCTGGCAATCTCATTTGTGATGAGACCAAGCTTAGAGTACATTTCAGCGACACCTTCACCATCCTTCATTCTGAACTTGTCAAGTTGACTTTGAAGCACATCCAACTTGGATTCCTTGACGGACTTAGTACCTTCGTGCATATCAATCAAAGTATCCGAAATTTCCTTTGCATTCTCAAGACGGCTGATTTTGTTGAATTCTTCGGGGCACAATCCATTGAAGAGGATATCGCAAGCTTGAGTGTTGTATTGTAGCATCTTCAATTCTTCCGCAGTTGCTTCATGATTTGGTTCTCTCCCATTGAAGAATTCACCTTGCAAACCAATACACACAATAGCCCAAATGGCAGGGTTATGTCCAAGAATATGCATTTTCATCTTATGCTTCCAACTAGCAAAATTAGTGCCATCAAAGTAAGGACCTCTATGATGGTAATTTCCCACACTAGACGCCATACTCTCCTAGGTTGTGAAACCAAGGCTATGATCACCAAAGCTATGGAAATCAAGGCATATGGGGACCAAAGCTCTGATTCCACTTGTAGGATCAAACATATGTCTAGCGGGGGGTGATTAGACTACTTAACCAAATAAAAATCTAGCCTTTTCCCAGTTTTAAGTCTTGGCAGATTTCAGCAACTTAGCACAAGTCAAGCAATCAACCTACACATGCAATTCTAAGAGTATAGCAGCGGAATGTAAATCATTGCATATGAAGGTAAAGGGGGGGAGTTTGAAGGGAGAAAACGCAATGTAGACATGGAGATTTTTTGCGTGGTTCCAATAGGAGGTGCTAACGTACATCCTCGTTGATGGATACTTCAACCAACGAAGGGTGACAGTTGCGCGAGTCCATGGAGGGCTCCACCCATGAAGGGTCCATGAAGAAGCAACCTTGTCTATCCCACCATGGCCATCGCCCACTAAGGACTTGCCTCACTTCGGTAGATCTTCATGAAGTAGGTGATCTCCTTGCCCTTACAAAACTCCTTGGTTCAACTCCACAATCTTGACGGAGGCTCCCAAGTGATACCTAACCAAACTAGGAGACACCACTCTCCAAAAGGTAATAGATGGTGTGTTGATGATGAACTCCTTGATCTTGTACTTCAAATGATTTGGTTATGGTGGAGAGATTATTTGAGTGGAAATCAACTTGGGGAAGGCTAGAGATCAAGATTCTTGTGGTTGGATTGTAATGTTTTGGTCTCAACACATGAGTAGGTGGTTCTCTCTTGGAAAATGAGTAGTGGAAGTGTAGGCACGTTCTGATGGATCTCTCACGAATGGAGAAGGGGGTGGAGGGGTATATATAGCATCCACACAAAATCTAACCGTTACACACAATTTACCAAAATCGATGGGACCGAATAGTGAAACTCGGTGAGACCGACTTGGTTCAAAATGTGAACATTAGGCTTTTTGGTGGGACCGACAACATCAACTCGGTGAGACCTATGCGCTAGGGTTAGGGAAAAACCCCATCTCGATGAGACCGATCACATGAACTCGGTGAGATCGATTTCAGTAATAAGCAAACAGAGACTTGGTCAGGCAAACTCGGTGGGACCGGTTGCTCATTTCGGTGAGACTGAAACGTTATGAAAAGGAAATAGAGAGTTTGCACTGCGAACTCGGTGGGACCGATTGCTCATCTTGGTTAGACCAAAATGTTATGAAGGGAAACAGGGAGTTTGCAATCCCATCTCGGTGAGACTGAGATCCCTATCAGTAAGACCGAACTGATTAGGGTCTGTGGATATGGCTATGTCAAGTGAACTCGGTGGAGCCGGATATATCAAATCGGTGGGGCCGAGTTTGACTTTGGTTTTAGGACATATGTGGAATTGGGAAAGTGGTTGAGGGTTTTGGAGAATATCACTAAGCATTCTGAGCAAGCAAGCCATTAAGCAACATCTCATCTACTTTTAATAGTATTGGCTTGTCATGTGGACACAATGTGATCTTGGATCACTAAAATGAAAATGTTGGGTCTTGAGCTTTTGCGATATGTGTCCTTTAGCATTTTGAGGGGTCCACATCTCTAGTCCATGCCATACCAACCATTGAACTTTCTGAAACATTGATCTTGAAATAATATTAGTTCAATGAGCTATATGTTGTTATGAATTACCAAAACCACCCAGGGATTAGTTGCACTTTCACTATGGGGTCCCTATGGCCATGGATCGTGCCCCCTGGTCACGAGTTGGCGTGGAAGGGGCCCATGGGCACCACCTTTCGCCTCTCCGGTGCTCCTTCGGACCTTCTAGACATGAAATTTTGTGACTTATATTTTCTCAGGTTTTTTGTCAGCGAAAAATTATTCTCCTGGAAAGTCCAAAAATGAGGTAAAACAAATAATGGAACCCCTTGCTGTGAGCCAAAACTTCCCAAAGCCCGACGCGGTGGTCCGTCATCTTCGCATGTGTCGTTGCGAGAATGCACTGGTGTTTCCGCGGATACTTGCCCCTACGGCAAAAATAGAGGTCGCTCGTTCACCTCAATTTGAGCCGCTAGCTCTAATGAATGTAATCGCCTCCCCCGGGTCATCTTGGCATGGAGTGCACATGCCTAGATTGGGGCTACCATATGTTGTGGTCATCCGACAGGCGCGGGGCAATGGTGCACAGGACCTATTATTGCTCGAGTTCTTCCTCCTGGATAGGAGCAAAAAATTGCAACTCGGGTGATGTAACTTGGGGCCTGAAGGCGGACACTAGTCGTAACTCATCCTTCAGCCCGAGGAGAAACTAGGACACATGAAACATGGGACTCACTATGGGTCGAGCGATAGCAAGTGGTGTATGTGGGTCTCGAAGTGTTAGTGGTAGTCCTACATACTACATCCCTTGGGCCTGAACACCAACCAATTATCCACCGTATACCAGGAAATATCCAAAAAGTTCTCGCCCTCACTTCTACCACGATCTTCTAAGTCATGGACGTCCCAAAGAATGCCATGCAGGTGCGACTTCAACGCGCCCAGGACGGAAAACCCATTTTTTGTCATAACTTTTTGCCATAGAAGTAGGAGCACACCACATTTATGATGATATGTGTTTTTGTCACACTTATCGTCATGGAAGTGCCACTTCCATGACAGAACAAATTTTCGTTCAGGCCATAATGTCACAGATGTGTCTATTTTTTTAGTGACTGCTCTGACCTCAATACATTGTTGAGACTTGGAGCCTTGTAAGTCGACATTGTAAAGTTGCATAGATCAATAAAAAAAACTCTTTTGTACAATGTTTTCTATCCTTTTACTCTTGGATTGTAAAAGCATATGCCGGGTTGATTTCTTGTGCTGGCATGTCGGGCGTTCTATCTGTGTACAGTGGTAATTCACTGTACCCAAACAAGGTGCCTAGATACATTGGAGACATATAAATTGACACTATGCAATGTAATAAGTACCATGCATATTTCCCATTGACATATATATAAACAAATATCAAAAAATTAAATAGTTAAATATATTTATTTAATGAGTTTAATATTCTTTTTGCATAATTTGTAGGAGAAAGGAGAGGATTTCTTCATATTTCCTAATATCTTGTGATATATTGTTTTTCAACATGATACTATAAAGCATTTCCTTGCATTTATGCAATATATTTCAATATATGAACATTTATAACACATCTTATCCCACCCACCGATCACCGATCGCACTCTCCCTGGATCCTCTATGTCGCCAATGTTCTTCTTCCCATCCACCCTCCACCACCTCTCTCATGATACCCAACACGCCCCTCTACCAATATAGAAGCGGGCAATCTTGCATATCTGGAAAGATGCATCATTATTTAATAAAATCTCCCAATATTGGTTTGCTATATTTATTTGAGTGGAGAGCGGTGCGGATTTTCGCATCGTGAAGGCGATGGAGATTCGCTAGCCATAAGCCGCGTCTCCCCTTCGGCCCTCTATATATAACACAATAGAATCAGGGTACAAGGCACACCATCACCAAGCAATCAAGCAGCAAGAGCGGAAAGATCTCCATTCTCTTCCTCCTGAACCTCCTCATCATCCATCTCCTCCATTGTAAGTTCTAGCCTTAGCCTTCATATCCCTATTCCATCCTTTGTTTCTCGATCTTTTGCCATCGTCCACCCTTTCTAGTTTTTCTATCCATGTATTATATTCATGAGTTTACAAGAGGTGACGTTATATATGTGTAGGGTGTAAGTAGTTCATTTGATCTATATAGTACACATGTGTTAACATCCATGTTTATGCCTCTATATATATGTGTTGCCATTTTTTATGGTTTATTTTCTATGTTGAAGTTATCTGTCTGTGTCTATTTTTGGAGCTAAATGATTTCATAAATGGAAAACATGTCAAATTAATCATGCATACAACAATCATCAATCTATAGGATGGAAGGTACTAGATTTCTTCTATTACTTTTTGATCATGTTTTGGGAATTCTATATTAGTGAAACTATGATGTCACTAATTAATATTACATTTTTCTGTTGACTCTTTTCAAGAATAATAATCTCCTTGCGTGTATTTCGCATGAGTGTGCAATGGAATAACTAATTTCTTTATTCTATTTTCAAATTCATTTAGCTGATCATGGCATCCAAGGCCCAAGGATCCTCCTGTGTGAAGGTACTAGTTGTTGAGGATAACACAGTTCAAAGGATGGTCCTCTCGCAGCTGTTACGCAATTTTCAATGTGAGATTACTCTCACCGTGAATGGAAAAGAAGCAGTTGACCTATTCCTTGAGGGGAAGAAGTTTGACATTATTTTTTGCGATAAGGACATGCCCATCATGACTGGTCCTGAGGTGCTTAGCTTCGCCTTTGGATTTTCAATGTATTTACAATTTTTAGAAATGTATTGATTTGAACATAAGTCCTTGTTTTAAGTTTGCAAATAAACTAAAAATTATCTTGTTGTGTTGCTTAACAGGCAGTTGTAAAGATCCGTGCTATGGGGGAAACTGATGTGAAGATTGTTGGGATGTCAGCTGATGACGATGCCATGGAGGTGTTCATAAGTGCTGGTGCTGATATTTTTGTACCCAAGCCTATCAAGGTTCAGGAACTCGAGTCTGTAATTAAGGAAGTCATCAACAAGAAGAAGAACACCATGGTCTAGCACATTCGAACTTCCTTGAGCGATGGACGAAATATTTTTCTACTCATGGAACTATGTTTTCTTATGTATGCATTGTCATGTTGTTTAGTTTCATTGTGTTGTTTAATTTCAAAAGACTAGTGTTAAAGTTCATTTGTTCTAAGCAAGAAGAACATGAGACGCTATCCTTGGTTCCATGGCATGGATGTATTGCATGATCGGCACCAATACAAATATGGCGCAAGAGCATGCATATTTGTCCATTGTCACTTTTACAAACAAATACCAGAAAGAAATAGTTACATAATTTATTTGCCAACTTTAATCAAGGGTATGTTTTGCATAATTTGTCGGAGAGAGGCTCGGAGCTACTTGAGATTGTTTTAACATTTTGCGAGACATTAATTTTTAACACAATACTCTGAAGTACATCCTTGTATTTATAAACCTCCTCAAATAATTTTGTAATATATTTTCTTTTCTAAATATTTATAAACCTACTTATCCCTCCCTCCTGCCATGAGCGCCTCTCTCACATGATCCTCTACATCGTCGGTGCTCTTCGTCCCATCAGCCTTCCCTAATCCTTCATCCATTCTCTTGTGCTACCCAACGCATCCCTTTGTCGTCACATAAGTCACCAATATGGATTTTCTGAAGATGTGCATCATTGATGTGTATATATAATATCCCAAAATTCATTTGCCATATTTATGTGAGCAGAGAGTGGAGGGTTATGCATCTTGAAGGAAGTGCAAATTGGCTGGCCATGCGATATGCCTCCCCTTTGCCCCTGTATAAGTACCATGGCATACTCAGGGTACAAGGCACACTACCACCAAATAGTGAAGCGGCAAAATAGGAAAGATATCCATTCTACTCCTCCAATTCCATTATAAGATCCTCCTTCAGCCCACATATCCCTATTTCATCCTTTGTTTTTGTACCTTGGTTTATCATCGAGCTTGTAATAGTTTTTGTATCGATGTTTTACAAACACGAGTTTATAAGACGTGATGGTATTTGTGTGTAGAGTGGAAGTAGTTCATTTTGATATATATATATATATATATATATATATATGTGTGTGTGTGTGTGTGTATAGTACATTTTTTTGGCATCCATGTTTATGCCTATATATATATACAAGTTCAAGGAGTGTATAATGTCAGGGGAACAAGGAGGTGGTGGAGGGGTGCCTATGGGGTCCACGTGGCCGTGGTCGCACCCCCCTGGTTGTGACTTGGGAGGACAAGGGGCCCATGGGCACCATGTTCCGCCTCTCCGCTTCTTGGGGCCTTCTAAAATTGAAAATAAGTGACTTATTTTTTTCTCAGTTTTTTGTCACTGCTACTTCTTCAGCTTGCGTTGGTTATCCCTTGAAGAGGAAAGGGTGATGCAGCAAAGTAGAGATAAGTATTTCCCTCAGTTAGAGAACCAACGTATCAATTCAGTAGGAAACAACGCATAAATCACCAATACCTGCACAAACAATCAAACAACTTGCACCCAACATGATAAAGGGGTTGTCAATCCCTTCAAGGTCACTTGCAAAAGTGAGATCTAATAGAGATAGATGAAACTGAACAAAAGGTAAAGTAAATATTTTTGGTAGTTTTGGTTTATAGATCTGAAAGTTAAAGGTTGCAAAATAGTAGACCAGAAACTAATATGATGGAAAATAGAGTCGGGGGAAATAGAGGTAAATCAAACTGATAAGCAAGCATGCTAAATGGTATTGATGAAACTAGCTAGAATCAATGGGAGATGCGCGGAACTAGCTAGTAGTACTTACTTTTGGGTGGTTAAATCGCAGCTCCGCCGGCAGTCCCGAAGCTTGTGCAGTGAACTTTTTCCAAACCCTACCAGACGAAGAAAACAATTACTTGATATCAGGAAATGAACAAAGTTGCCGATATGGTGCGATAATGATCGATTGAACTTACTTCTAGCAGAATAAAGTGGAAGCTATTGCACGCATGCATAACTCATAAATTATGTTACTATAACCTCGAGTAATAGGGGAAACTGAATATGCAGAAGACATTAACACTCACCTGAATTCGGAAGGAAAGAGTATTGTATCTTTGTTTTGATTTTGAAGTAACGATCGTAGCAAGTTGGCCTCGGTTTCTTTGGCATCATGTTTAACACTCCATTCATCGATGAGATTTGTGTTAATGAAAACAATATCACCGAATTGTCTTTTCTTCAATTCACTGATCTTCAATCTGCATAATATAGTGATGATAATTATATATACATGCAATGAAAGAGTTGAGCTATATAGAGACTTAATTACAGAAGTAGTACTCACATACGGTAGCAAGTGATGATTGTTTTATCAAGGGCCTTTTGATTGAAAAACAAGAAGAACTACTCATATGGAAAAGACAACAGATCAATTCCAACGAGGTTGTGCTCCTCTTTAACTCTCAGCGTCAAAGTATCCATCCTAGACTTGCTGCAGATGTCCATGTACCAATCATGGAATATTCGCATCATCGTTTTTAGAGGAGTACCAGGTTTAACAAGAGCCTTCCCGTGCCGGAATTTGAATGTGTCCACCTCCATTGTATCAAAAAGTGCATTGTCAGGCATGTAATCTCCAGGATTGGTATCGGGTAGCATCCCCGGAAGATTAGCGACGATATCGCTAGACACCGAATCTATATTGCCTCCCGCCTCTAGCTGTACTGCTAGACGCCGGAGCAGCCAGAGCAGCTGTGGCTGTCTTGTTTTGTTGCGTTTGAGGCGGAGAAGAAGGAGGTGTACTGCTACGACGTGCCAGAGCAGCCAGAGCGGCAGCATCTGTGTTCCACCGTGGCCGTTGCTTACGAGGCGGTGAAGGAGGAGGCGGGCTGCTCAGACGCGCCGGTGCAGGCGGAGAAACAGGCGGAGTACTACCACCCTCACGCTTCGGAGCAGGACGGGGAGTGCCCTGATCACTCGCCGGAGGAGGAAGAGGAGGCAGAGGAGGCAGAGTGCCCGGTTGACTCGCCGGAGCCGTGAAGTTTAGAAGCTTGATGTGCTCCTTCCGCCATAGACACGGAGTCTTCAGAGCAAGACCCAGCTGAGTCTCCCCATCACCTATAGGGTGGTCAAGTTGTAGCTCCTCAAATCCCTCCGTTCTTTCATCCACCATCACAACATCATAGCCTTGTGGAATCGGACGACAGTGAAAAGTTGCTTCGGGTGAAGGAGGGAACACATAGCCGACAGCCGCCTTGACTTTGAGGTTCTTCCATTGCGTCATAAGGTGGCACTAGTGTGAATCCGTGATAAAATCCACAGGGTAGCTAGGACCCGTGAAGTCAGGTTGCTGAACGAGCTCGGTGGAAGCCACGCTGCTTCTCCGCTGAGATGGCGGGGTAGATTCTGGGGTAGCCTGGGCAGGATCTGGCTCGTTCTCAACAGCTTGTCATTCCTCTAGCTTTCGTACTTGTGCCTGAAGCTTCTTCAGTTCGCTCAGCTCCACTTTCCTCCTCCTCACTTGGGTTTTGTAACTGCCTGCGTGGGGAAACCCAACCTTCCCTGCAACGGAGCCTGGCATGCCTCGTGTTCATCCAGGGTGCTCAGAATTCCCGAGGGCCTTTGTGAGCTCGTCGTTCTCTTTGTCGGGAACGAACGTCCCTTCCTGCGCTGCCTTGATTGCTTCCTAAAGCTTCATGATGGGTGTTGCAAGTTTCTCGCCCGTCCAACAGCACTTCCCTGTTTCAGGGTCCAAAGTTCCCCCAACCCCGAAGAATCAAGTGTTGGGGAACGTAGTAATTTCAAAAAAAATCCTACGCACACGCAAGATCATGGTGATGGCATAGCAACGAGAGGGGAGAGTGTTCGTCCACGTACCCTCGTAGACCGTAAGCGGAAGTGTTATGACAACGCGGTTGATGTAGTCGTACGTCTTCACGATCCGACCGATCCAAGTACCGAACGTGACGGCACCTCCGAGTTCAGCACACGCTCAGCTCGATGACGATCCCCGGCTCCGATCCAGCAAAGGGGATGAGTTCCGTCAAGACGATGGCGTGGTGACGATGATGATGTTCTATCGCGCAGGCTTCGCCTAAACTCCATGACGATATGACCGAGGTGGAATATGGTGGAGGGGCACCGCACACGGCTAAGGAACGATCCGTAGATCAACTTGTGTGTTCATGGGGTGCCCCATGCCCCGTGATATAAAGGAGTGGAGGAGGGAGGGCCCCTCTCTATTATGCGCCCTAGGGGAGTCCTACTCCCACCGGAGTAGGATTCTCCCTTCCTAGTCCAACTAGGAGTCCTTCCAAGTAGTAGGAGTAGGAGATAAGGAAGGGAAGAGAGAAGGGAAGGAAGAAGGAGTGCGGCCCTCCCCTAGTCCAATTTGGACTAGGCCATGAAGCGCGGCCTGCCCTAGGCAGCCCCTCTCTTTCCCGTATGGCCCAATAAGGCCCAATACTTCTCCGCGAATTCCGAACTCTCCGGTACTCCGAAAAATACCCGAATCACTCGGTTTCCGAAGTCCGAATATAGTCGTCCAATATATCGATCTTTACATCTCAACCATTTCGAGACTCCTCGTCATGTCCCCGATCTCATCTGAGACTCCGAACTCCTTCGATACATCAAAACTTATAAACTCATAATAAAACTATCATCGTAACGTTAAGCGTGCGGACCCTACGGCTTCGAGAACTATATAGACATGACCTAGAACTATTCTCGGTCAATAACCAATAGTGGAACCTGGATGCTCATATTGGCTCCTACATATTCTACGAAGATCTTTATCGGTCAAACCGCATAACAACATACGTTGTTCCCTTTGTCAAAGGTATGTTACTTGCTCGAGATTCGATCGTCGGTATCTTAATACCTAGTTCAATCTCGTTACCGGCAAGTCTCTTTACTCGTTACGTAATGCATCATTCCGCAACTAACTCATTAGTTACATTGCTTGCAAGGCTTATAGTGATGTGCATTACCGAGAGGGCCCAGAGATACCTCTCCGACAATCGGAGTGACAAATCCTAATCTCGAAATACGCCAACCCAACATGTACCTTCAGAGACACCTGTAGAGCTCCTTTATAATCACCTAGTTACGTTGTGACGTTTGGTAGCACACAAAGTGTTCCTCCGGTAAACGGGAGTTGCATAATCTCATAGTCATAGGAACATGTATAAGTCATGAAGAAAGCAATAGCAACATACTAAATGATCAAGTGCTAAGCTAACGGAATGGGTCAAGTCAATCATATCATTCTCCTAATGATGTGATCCCGTTAATCAAATGACAACTCATGTCTATGGTTAGGAAACTTAACCATCTTTGATTAACGAGCTAGTCAAGTAGAGGCATACTAGTGACACTATGTTTGTCTATGTATTCACACATGTATTATGTTTCCAGTTAATACAATTCTAGCATGAATAATAAACATTTATCATGAAATAAGGAAATAAATAATAACTTTATTATTGCCTCTAGGGCATATTTCCTTCATCAAGTCCTTGAACGGTATGGCCAGTGCAATGTCTCTGGTTTGACCCCTTTAGCAATCAGGTCCTGCTCAGCCTTGTCCCACAATGGACGGGCTTTGAGGTAGCCACCTGACCCCGTGCGATGGTGATGCTCCTTCTTTGCAGCATTTATCTTGTTAATCACTGACATCTTCTTACTCTTCTCCGATGTCTTGTGGGCCACAAATGCAGGCCAGTGATCTCTTATCTTCTCAAATCGGCCGGTGAATTCTGGAGTCTTGTTTTTGTCGACATACATTGATTTCAACTCATTCTTCCACCTCCTGAATAAATCTGCCATCTTCTTGAGAGCATGACTGTCGGTGTCAAAATCGGCGGATCTCGGGTAGGGGGTCCCGAACTGTGCGTCTAGGCAGATGGTAACAGGAGACAAGGGACACGATGTTTTTACCCAGGTTCGGGCCCTCTCGATGGAGTTAAAACCCTACTCCTGCTTGATTGATATTGATGATATGGGTAGTACAAGAGTAGATCTACCACGAGATCAAGGAGGCTAAACCCTAGAAGCTAGCCTATGGTATGATTGTTGTAATGGTTGTTCGTCCTACGGACTAAAACCCTCCAGTTTATATAGACACCGGAGAGGGCTAGGGTTACACAGAGTCGGTTACAATGGTAGGAGATCTACATATCCGTATTGCCAAGCTTGCCTTCCACGCCAAGGAAAGTCCCATCCGGACACGGGACGAAGTCTTCAATCTTGTATCTTCATAGTCTCGGAGTCCGACCGATGATTATAGTCTGGCTATCCGGACACCCCCTAGTCCAGGACTCCCTCAGTAGCCCCTGAACCAGGCTTCAATGACGACGAGTCCGGCGCGCATATTATCTTCAGCATTGCAAGGTGGGTTCTTCCTCCGAATAATTCATATAAGATTGTGAACACCAGGATAGTGTCCGGCTCTGTAAAATAAATTCCACATACCACCGTAGAGAGAATAATATGTAAACAAGTTCAATCTGCTAACGTATTTTGTGGCGTGACGTCACACCACTACCAAGCCTTTACTTGAATCATTTTTATTATACCACCTCAGCGCGTTTAGCGAAGCGATTTCCTTGGCACGTCTTGTCGAAGCAGAGATCGTGTTCCCCTTATTCCGGGATTCCCATCAATACAGACGTGGGTAACCCAACTGCGCTATTGATTGTGGCGCTTGGGAGATAAGCGAGTTTTACCAGGCCGGTGGGGACGCATAGGCTTCGTCCGCCCATATATAATGGGATAAGGATCCACCTTTTTTACCTACGCCTTCTTCCTCCTTGGCTTATCCATCCCCGCGCACTTGAGCTCCAGCGCCCAAGTCCGCACATCTCGCCTCAACCTTCTCCAGACATGTCCGGAGTGGGAGGCAAGTGGATGGCCTCCTCCGTTACGGAGGGGCACATCGAGAAGCTGTGCGGTGCCGGATACCTGTCCAGCGATATCGCGCACCAGCTGCCCGACGAGGGGCAGCTCATCCCCACCCCCAGGCCCCATGAGAGGGTCGTATTTCTTCCCCATTTCCTCCGCGGACTGGGCTTCCCACTTCACCCCTTCGTCCGGGGGCTCATGTACTACTACGGCCTGGACTTCCACGATCTGGCACCAAACTTCATCCTCAACATCTCGGCGTTTATCGTCGTGTGCGAGGCCTTCCTCTGCATCCAACCCCACTTTGGCTTTTGACTAAAGACCTTCAATGTCAAGCCGAAGGTGGTGAAGGGCGTCCAAGCGGAGTGCAGAGGCGCCATGGTGGGCAAAATGCCCAAGGTCACTTGGCTTGAGGGTGCCTTCGTGGAATCCATCAAAGGGTGGCAATCGGGGTGGTTCTACATCACCGAGCCGCGCAACCCTAAATGGGCAGCGGCCCCCAAGTTCAGATCTGGTACACCCATGCAGCTCACCTCCTGGAAAGATAAGGGCTTGCTATGGGGTAGTTCGGAGGAGCTGACCGGACTCCAGTCGTGTCTCCAGACCCTGGTGAACAAGAAGCTTAAGCTTGTCAATGTGATCCAGGTCATGCTCATCTGCCGGATTCTCCCCTGCCAGCAACGGGCCTTCAATTTGTGGGAGTTGGATCCGGCACAGCACCGGACTCTGAGCGGGCTCTTCGACACGACGTATGAAGCTGCCTGGAGGGTGTTGTTCAAGGGCGGAGAAGCCCCCGCATCCGCAACTGAAGATCGCGGATTCAGCACGCAGCGCCCGGCCGGCGAGGTAAGCTATGTTATCCTTTATGGGACACTCATTTCTTTCATAGTTTGACTCCATGTGGGATCTAATACTCCCAATGCCTTTAACAGGACTGGCAGAAGACGTCCGGACAGGTTAACTGTCCGGCTCCCCTTCCCGAAGACCCAGCGGACACCCGTTTGACGGGGCTGCTGGTTCCGGCACTTTACGTGGTGCCGGAGAAGAAGGCCAAGAAGAAGGCCACGAGAACCCGAAGGAGTTCCCGGCTACAGGTGGTATCGGACTCATCATCCGATGATTCCGAGGCGGACTCCTCCCCCGAGGAGGAGGAGAAAAAAGCCTCTTCCCCGGCGGGGGGAGAGAAGAAGAGGAAGGCCTCCCCAACGAGGGCGGCCGAAGGATCCAAGAAAGGACGGACCCTTCCTCCGGACTGCTCCGCCAACGCCGACGACGGCGACGAGGAGTAGCCCGCAAGGGCCAAGCCCCTGGCAAGATCGTAAGTGTCTGAATTCCTGGATGATTTATAATTTCTCTTTTTGCCACGTGGTGTCCTTCTAATGTCGTGATACAACCTGTAGTCCGCCAAGGACGATCTTCCCGCTTCGCCGGCGGGTCCTTGGCTCCGCCGGATATGGATTCCTTCCGACCGCCTCCACCCTCGTGACGCTGATGACGCCGAGGTGGGATCCTGTGAGGGACCCACCAGGAGGGGAGGCTCGGAGGTGCCACAGGCAACCTCCGGACTTCAAGGCCGACTCCGCACCGAACCCGCAGTGGTTCCGGAGTCCGGCAGGCGGCCCCTTCGTAAGAAGGGCAAGACTGTGACACTGGCGGCCGCCATCCAACCGGAGGCGCCGGATAACTTCTTGGAGGCGCTCAACGGCGCTTCCATCAAAGAAGAACACCGCATTGTCATGAGTGCGGTGATTCAGAAGGTTCAGCTCACCAAGAGCGGGCTGACCGAAGCCTGCAGCAGCCTTCTAACAGGCTTTGAGGTAAGAATTTTAAGACATGTAATATAATATTGCATAGACAGTAGCCCCTGATGCTCGGTTCGGTGTTCGGAAAGAAAAGCCGGACTGAGGATCTTACAAAGATATAAACAGGAGTTCTAAAAAATATGTCAATATGGGATTGCAGGCTATGCTGCTGACCTCTGCCGCACTTACTGCGGAGGCCGATGCTTTGAAGCAGAACCTCGAGCGGTCCGAGAGCGAGCTCGGCCATGCCAAGAAGCAGCTCGAGGACAAGGAAGGTGAGTAACACCGTATTAAATTTGTACCTTACAAAAAAGGATTTGGTTGCAAGGGAAATAATAGGGATAACATGGGTACTACATGGGGCACGAATGAGGTGGCGACCCTGAAGGAGGCTGTGTCCGCGGCCGAACGCAATGCGGCCGTGGAACGAGCCGAGCGAGAGAAGCAGGTGGCGTGGGTGGTGGGGGTGCAGCAAGAGCTCCAGGTTCTCATGGAAAAACATGAGGGTTTGGAGCGCGACTCAAAGACTCGAGAGTCCGAGCTTGCATCAGCTCTTGAGAGCGCCAAAGCCGCTAAGGCCGAAGCCCGCAAGGCCCTCCAGGAGATCGATGGTTTGAAGAAAACAGCAGCGGGTAAGGCATTTTTCATGCAAAGCAAGCATGTTAATCTGAATTACCTATTACTTACCCGAATTCGGAGCTCTCCAGGAGCGTTCGCGGATCTGCCCCGCAGCGTGTCAGATGCTGCCGCTTTCTACCGGGCCGAGGAGGGTAGCTCGACGGAGAAGGTCTTCTGGTCTCTGTATGCTGAGGCCGGACATCTGGTGCCCCTTAGCGACCAGCTGAAGCAACTGGTCGAGCTCCACAAGGTAGCCGAACAGGCCATGAAGGGCCTCATAGTTCGGCTGTGGCCCAAAGAGGCCATGCCTGGGAGCTACTTCGGCCTGGTACGGCGGCTGGTGGACGCATGTCCCTAGGTTGAGGTCGTCAAGCATTCCGCCTGCATTGAAGGTGCCCATCGGGCCCTTGCCCGTGCAAAGGTACACTGGGGCAGGATGGATGCTGAGAAGTTTCTGACGAACGCGCCACCGGCGAGCAAGGAGTATCGTACGCCCGAAATGTATTATAAGAGTGTCCTGAAGGGTGCCCGCATGATTGCGGGTGAGTGCTCCAAAGATGTAATATTTGAGTAAACTTGCAATGTGTTATCCTATGCGCTGAAAACTTTGTTCATATGCGCTAAGCAACGCTTATTAATTTAAAATATTACCTTCTGTGCGGCCGTTTATCAAATCTGAGAGATGGCAAGTCGTTGGCTTCAGCCCCCATGCCATGAAAGTCTTTGGGGTGTTCAGGATAAACTTGAGCGCTCTTGTTCCCATTGTTGGGTCCATCTAGGGAGGCGCTCAACACAACAAACGAGGCAACCGGACTTATAATGCTTGAACACTCTCACTTAGCCATAGAATTCTATAATTTTAAATTTCGGCGATGCCCCTAGCATTCGGAAGACCGAGTTCGGGGCACTATCCACGCCTGTGCCGGACAAAGCCGGTTCCTTGCTCTAAGCGGCATAAGCCTTTAGGGACTCGAAAAGACCTCCCGAACAGCGACCAGCTCTCGCCTTATCATGACAGTCAGTTTTACCTTTCTCCACTGAGGCGCTCGCCCAGCTCAACCGGGGCGCAATCGCAGTGGTTCTCCCAGTGCTACCTTAGCCGATAAAACGGAACGTAAGGTACCAAAACATGGGAGCCGGGCAAACCCAACTATTGACCCAAGACATGATTCGGAGCCGATGCATATAATGCTATAAGTTCGGGGTGCCGCACTTGTGAAAGTGTTCAGACTTATCACACCATAAAGCGGGGAACTTAAGCCCCTGGTGTATTCGGCCGTACCAAAGTGTACGGATGCACGATGTCATAAATGAACATATATATAAGGAAGAAATGCAATTATAAGCGAAAAGTGATGCATTGTTTATTCAAGGAATTCTGCGATGAATGCAGAACGATACAAATAGTGTGGTAAGCAAGGGGTAAGACTATTAAACTTGTCCCCCTCCAGGGGTAGGCTGCGGAATGGTGTATGAAAACGGATTTAATGCTCGTGATGGAGACCACCTGGATATTTGCCGTAGCCCTTCTTCTCCCCAGGCTGTTGCATCGTGTGTTCGGCAGGTCTACTGCCGGACAGGGCTTCTGGTGAACGGAGTCCTGTGCATAAGAAAAAAGAAAAATAAAAGGAGTCACACACTTGGGACCCCCTGGTGCGGTTAAGCCGCATTCTGGGTCTGTGGTGGCCGCGCCCCTCCCCCTATGCCCATGGTATCTCCAGAGCATAATGATGTACTCGAAGGACCAGTCTTGCAATTTGGCAGGGGCTGGGGTTGGGGCCGCATTGCTACATGTGCTCGGAATGTGCCAGGTGGTCTTGTTGTAGGTTACTCCGGGCGCGTTTGGCCGTGTCTGGTCGCTTAACGGCCGGACTCGAAAATTGCCTTAAGAGGCTGCTCTGTACTTCTGCCACGAGAGCCGCTGTGTGTTCCTCCGTTCGGAGGGAGCGTCAGTGTTTCCGTTGACCGTGATGACTCCTCGAGGGCCTGGGATCATGAGCTTAAGGTATGCGTAATGCGGCACCGCGTTGAACTTTGCAAACGCGGTCTGTCCGAGCAGAGCGCGATAGCCACTGCGGAACATGACAGCCTCTTTTGGTTCAAGTGTGAACTCCACGGTTTCCTGTGTTGAGGCTCTGGCTTTGGACATAGGGATCCTTCTTGCATGAGCTTTCTTTTTCATCCCTCGCTTGCTGTTAGCAGTAATGCCAAGCTCTTTCTTGTCTCCTTTCCTTTTGGAAGAGACTTCCTCATCAACCTTGAAAGCTTCATCCTCTGAATCTGATGTCTTCTTCTTTCTCTGCCTAGTTGCAGCTTTTGGCAGGTTGCTGGGAGTGCTTCTGCTCCCATCATCATAACTGTTGTCGAGGGACTAGTGCCCTCACTCATCCGAACCTGTTCCTCGGTGATTCTGGCTGTCACTATTGTCGACATTGCTGAAAGTCAAGGCTGACCCTATGAATAGATATAGATGAGACAGAGTGGATGAGCATCACAAAGTGCAGAGATTTTGCAAAACAAATGAGCCAAAAACTTAGTTTTAGTTTTCTACAGAAGTCATTTCGGAGCTGCTGATTTGTTGAACTCGGTGACACCAAAGCAATGTTCAGAGTCTAAACTAGTGAAATCGGTCAGACCGAGACACAGTTCGGTGACTCCGAGATTTCTAGAGTTTAACTGAGATCTGAACTCGGTCACACCGATTTGCAAGATTCGGTCACACCAAAAATCACAAGTGCAATGGCCTGGGCCAAATCGGTGAGCCCGATTTCTACAACTCAGTCGGTCCGACATGAATTCGGCGGAAACCTAACCCTAAGTTTTCAAATCAAAACTAAACTAATGAGGTTTTTGATTGGATAGAAGTGTTTTAAACTTGGTAACTTTCGTGGCATTGTTCTAATTACAGGAATGAGATGCATAGATTGCACATAGGGTTCGAGATCATACCCTAACTTGGCGGTGAGCTCGCTAGGACGACAATGGTGGAGAAGAATCCATTGACAGTGGCGGAGACTAGCTGCAAGAGGTCGCTGGCGATGGAGGCGACGATCCGGAGATATCGAGTCAGCAGAGCTGGACAGCGCGGGCGAAGGGTTTTGGAGAAATTTCCAAAAATTGAACTCGTGGGTATATATATCTAGACCCTGTCGGTGTGACTGAGTGGAACAACTCGATGGCATTGAGATGCAGAATCGCAAGCGGTTACTACAACTCGGTGAGACCGAAGTGTTCAAATCGGTTGCACCGAGATTGAAACCTAGATCAACTTAATGAACTTGGTATGACCGAAAGGAACGAGTCGGTTAGACCGAAATATATCAAGAGGTTTTGGAAGTTTAAGTCTATGACGAATCGGTGGCTTCGAGTGCTCCTCACCCAGAGGGTTCAAATCTGACTTGATCAAACTTTTTGATGTAGCATGAATAGAGTTTTAGACAAGAAAAGCATAGATAGCTAGAGGGAGTACTTACGCATTCTTGTCCATCCATTTGGCAAAAGAAAAGACAAAACAATCAAAACAACAAATGGATATCCTCGAATGAAGAAAATTGTGCAACCAACATGCTCACACAGTAAGATAACAAATGAAATATGTGGCAAAGCATGCACAAACACTCTAGCATCTATAAAGCAATTGCCGATGACTAGGTCATCTATATATGAGTATATTGACTTAGGAGTCAAATGAGAACATTTGATCATAGGTCATACTCATCGTTTAAGCACAAGTGGGGTTAGCACTTTTACATAAAGCATTGTTGTGTTCACACCAATAGAGTTGCCTTAGCTCAATTCTTAGAGTAAAGCTTCCCCTAGATGTGATATCCCCTTTTAGAGGGATGAACTAACCTTCAGTTTTGTCGATGATGACTTCATGTAGATGTTGAAGATGTGGATGCTCAATGTTGATGTAGATCATTTGAAGCAATCCATTGGACTGAGTTGCACTTTCAATACCTACATGGGTTAGTCCCACAAGGAACAAGCAAGGATATCCATAGACATAGAGTTAAGTACACACAACATGATGTCCATGAAAGCATTAGGTTACCTTGTCACTTGACTTACTAACAAGAGGGTTTTTGACTCCTTGAACTAGTGAAAGATGTAGAAGTGGATTGCACTTGTTCTTGCCAACATGAATATGAATGAAGTATGTTGGCGGAGTCACCCTCAAGAAATCTCTAGTTCTTCTTCTTCGGGATCCACATCATCTTGATGGGAATCCTTGGGGTTGTACACTACTAGGGAAAACCTTATACACAGCATCTTAGTAGTAGCGTTGTACAAAATCGTGCACTACTGCTACTTAGTAGTACGTAGCACGTGTAAATAAAATGCGCTACTTCTATCATTTTAGTAGTAGCGCGTACTAGAAAAACACGCTGCTGCTACGTTTGAACTGTGCGCGCCTGGCTAGCCCCACTTTGCAGTAGCGCGTATTCTTATCTAAACGCGCTGCTGCTACGTTTGAACTATGCGCAGCTGGCTAGCCCCACTTAGTAGTAGCGCGTATTCTTATCCAGCGCTACTGCTATGCTCCATAGCAGTAGCGCTTTTCACAAACTCGCGCTACTCCTAACCCTACCTTATCCTCCCAACGCGGTCGACCCTCTCATTCACTCTCCTTTCAATCACTCGCCATGCTGATACCGTCGTCCGCCACCGCCGTGCTACTCCTCCACCGAGGTACTCCTCCATCCTCCTTCCTCCCTCCTCCTCTCATCGCGCCTCCTCCTTCCTCCTCCGCCGCCTCCTCCTCCTCCTCCAACCACCCTCGTCCCTCCTCCTCCTCCGCCGGCAGCCTCCTCCCACCGCCCTCCCTCCTCCTCCTCCGCCGCCCTCCCACTCCTCTCTCCTCCCTCCCTCCCTTGTCTCTGTTCTTGCAAATTGTAGGTAATTTAAATGTGTATTTTAGAATGTAGACATTGTAGAATGTAGGTTTTAATAGAATTTTTTTTAATAAAATAGAAGTAAGAGAACTTAGGGTAGAACTAGGGTAGTAGAATTTTTAACAGGTGTTTAATAGAAATAGTTTATTTAGTAAGTGCTTAATAGAACTAGTTTATTTATAGTAAGTGCTTAATAGAACTAGTTTATTTAGTAAGTAGTTAATAAAACTAGTTTATTTAGTACATAGTTAATAAAACTAGTTTATTTAGTAAGTGCTTAATAAAACTAGTTTAGAGAGAGACCTATATTGGCAAATTTAGTTATGTTAGGATTATATATAAGATATTTTGAAATGTTTTTGTTCATATTTTCAACCATTGAAATGCAATAACCATCGATAAGTGGTCTATGTTTTGCCTGAGTGATGATTAATTTCCGTTCTGGCAAATTTCAGGCGCTCGATATGTCTTTTTTAGCAAAGGTGATGCGGGATTTTTTGGGTTTTGCCGTCAATTTATAGTCTATGAATTTTGAACACAGGAGATGTCTGATGACGATGGGATCCCGGAGTGCGGGTTCTGTTACGATTTTACTGGGGTTTGTGCAACAGGTTTCTTCACCTGCAAAATGATAGATTTTCACTATGAAGCTAGAAGAGACCTTTGATGTTTGTACGGTATGCAATGACAATCATTTCATCATAATTAATATCATCACTTGTGTTTCTTTTGTTCAACGTGTAATTTATGGATTTTTTTCAATTCAATTATTACATCCCGTGCCATGCTAGACCATATATATTGGAGAAGCTTGGTTTTGGTTTAGATGACTTTGAGAATGTGGAGACGAGGAGGGCTCTCTTAAGAACTAAACATGGTTATGAGTTTCTGGTTAAGCTGTACAATGCGGTCAATCACTCCAATTTCGGTTGCTCTAATTGGGAAGCTCTCTACAAGGTATATGGATTTGAGGAGGAATGAAAATAAGATTTGATATTCGTCCAAGATTATGATGATGATGATAATATCGACATCTGGGTGGATGTGGATATGCCTCCAGTTTTGCCTAGATGTGAGTTTGTCAAACTAATTTGTTAAGTTCAGTCATTTATGTTGTTAATTTAAATATATTTGGGGTTCATCGGTACTAAACTTATTTATTTATAATTGTCAGCTTATTTCTTATCTTCAAGAAATACTCGGAAGGTAGTAGACATCACATACTACAGCTATGACTCCAAGCTTAATTGTGAGGAGAAAGGTTATATTTTCTCATTCATAGAAGATGTTGAGGCCTTCAAAACCAATCATTCTATTAGCCCAAATTATACTAGATAGGTGCCACTAGTCCATAAATTGCTTGATGGTAACTTCATTGCCAAAACCTTGATAAGATTTTGTTAATGATGGTAACTTCATTGCATACATTATTCTTAAGTAAACTACATTGCTAACTATATATGTTACTATTACATTTTTGAACAAAGGCTCCCGAAGCAGGTTGTGCCTGACATGCTATTTACCGAAGGTGATATGCATATGGTTAGCTTACGACCAACTCCTTCGAAGGCTTACCATACTGCATACTAGATTTCTTCAAATGATGGAAGGCTCAAAATCAAAGAATGGACCAAAGTGATGAATGCGCAGACACAAATAATTGGAGACAAAATGAATGTGCACAAGCCACAAGTTGGAGATAGGTTTATGTCCATTCTCCATTATGGAGAAGGACCAGTTTATCTGTTTTATGGTATTTTACCTAGGAGAGAGGAGTAGGTCCTAGGTATTAAGAACAATTAGTTAGTTTTGATTATATATGACTATGATGATGATGAGAAGCTTTTATTATGTGCTACAATGTCTTAGACTTGATGGTGATGCTGAGTAGGAGTAGTGATTATGAGTACTATGATGATGAGGAGGAGGAGTGATTATTCTAACTAGCGACCAAGTTGTTATATGATGTCTCATGGACGAAAATGATGAGGAGGAGGAGTTAAATGACAATGATATATTATGATGATAAGTTGTCAATGATGCGGGAGAGAGGAATGAGATGGTCCGGCGGGTGGTCCACTGTCGAACGGCGGCGACGGCGGTTCGTCCATGGAAGGGTCCATTACCTAAGGTTAGTTTGCCGAACCTTACCTTGTTCGATTTGATTCATCCGGATTCGTGGGTTCAAGTTAAGCGGAAGAAGCAGCCAGTTCGTAACGGCGGTGTGCCGGCGGCGGCCTTGGCGAGATTGCCGGCGAGGAGCCCAATCTCGATCTCGCAGCAGCGGGCGATGCGTTTGAACGCTCTCCTGGGTTGCGCGCCTGTGGGCCGACATGACGGGCCGGTTCTGAGTGAACCGGGCCCTAGGCCTGTGGTTACCAGGTATGAGGCCCAGGCTAATCCTAATTGTACGTCCGGGCTGATTGACTCGCCCCCATGCATGATCGAAGGGACAGCGGCGGTGTCTCGTACGAGGCGCGCTAGGGTTCTGCAGCCTTGGGCGCGATCGTTCTCTGATCCCAGCGCTTCTGTCCATGGCGGGCGGCAACCTTCCTCCGGCGAAGGCCGGCGCTCAGGCCAGCATCCCAAGCAGTGCGGGGCGCGGGGCCATGCCTCCGCCTGCGGGAGGTGGCAGAGGCGGGGACGCGGCCACGAGGCGGGGCCGCTCGGGCCTGCCGCTAGGGCGGGCGCGCTGCTGCTCCATCCTCGAACCAGGTGGCGACGGCGGCCTGCCTAGGCCAGGTGGGGTGGGCAGCGAACGCCAGTGGTAGACCGCCGCACCGCAGCCGGCCGGGCGGCCTCGCCACCGGTGCCCCTACCCGCGGCGGCTGCAGGTCAGGGCACACCGGCCCTTCGACCACTGGCGCCGGCGCTGGCTAGCCAGCCGCATCCCACGGCGGCGCAGACCGGGGCTCGACCCCCGCACTTCGTGGCTAGGAAGACGCCAAATGCGTCAGCTCCAGTTCTGGAGCAAGCGCAGTTGCAGATGGCTCCGGTGAGGGGGGGTGACTCGTCGGCGCCTCGTGGTCAGTGGGGTGACGATGGTCTCAACGCGTATGGTGACGGACAGCACCGGGGATCCTCGTCCACAGGTAGTGGGCAGGGGTACGCGTGGCAAAGTGATGGCTCGACCGAGCGACCTTTCTTGGGGCCTACGGGAGGTTTCGTCGAAGGCGCGTCAGGGCCAGCTAACAGGAACCGTGGTGGACGGGGCGGCCGTGGTGGTCGCTACCGCCCAAGGCAGCAGCATGTTGTTGTCGATCAGATGCCGGGTGGTGTGGAGATTGATGAGACTGCGTTGACTTGTCAGGCTATGGAGGTTGTTACGGCTCTGGCAGAGGCGGTTCCTACCAATAATGGCGAGGTTGAGGTAATGTCTGTGGAGGACTCTGAAAAGACTGAGTTGGACAGGGCGGCAAAGTATGCGCAAAAAAAAGAAAGAAGTTATCGTTGTGGCAATAAAGGCCACTTCTTTGCTGAGTGTGTGGCAGCGTTATGCGATACGTGTGGTAAGCCAGATCATGAGTCAGGGGTTTGTCCGCTTTTGAGAGAGCAGCTACCTAATCTTATGATGTATGGTGTGTTCTGTTCAGAGCTCACGTTTTTTGAGTCTCCGGTGGAGAAGGAGGTCTCGGATGAGGTGCGCAGTATGACATCTGGGATCATGAAAGTGACTAAAGGTGAAGTCTCTGAGGCCCAAATTGTTCAACGGCTCCGGGAGCTGGCACCGGGGGACTTCATATGGGAGTTAGTCAGTCTCGAGCCAAATTCGTTCAGGGTAGAGTTTCCATCGGTGGAAGATCTACATAGGTTATTGAGTTTCGGGATGTGTAAGGTGCCAAGTACTAATGGTATTCTTGAGTTTCACGAGTGGAAATTGAGTGAGCCTCAGGGTCAGCCACTTACACAGGCCTGGTTGTGGTTTTCGGGGGCTCCACACAGGCCCTTGCAGGATGCCAGGGTGGTTGCTAGTATGGCGGTTTTGGTGGGAAAGCCCGAGCGAGTGGATATGGCTTTCACCAGAGCTCAGGGTGTGGGTCGCATCCTTGTCAGTATCCTGGACATTGAGTATGTTCCGGACGTGGTGAAGCGGGCTTATCGCGGACAGGTGTATAACCTTCAGATTGAGTTCGAGGACGATAGTCTATTTGCCGACACACCTGCTACTGTGGATGTTGATATGCACGAGGGGGATGATGACAGGGGGCGTAAGGAGCCTCCGGTAGATGACCCTGGTCGAGAGGTCGAGAGACCGGGGTCCGTGGTGAAGACTACCGGAGGGGAAACGGCGCCTCCATCTTCGGTGCCGACGACCACACTGAGGTTTGGTACCTTTCAGCCAGCCTCGGCACCACCGAGACTTTGGAGTGAGCGGGTGGAGTCTTCATAGGTGTTCGAGCACTCCTTACCTGCGTTGGACTTTGAGGGTCTGAGGGTGGAGGTTTCTGGTGAGGAGGGAGGGCTGGAGATAGCGTACTCGCCTCCCTCGGATATTGTTGCTACGTCTGAAATGCAGGCCGTGACTACGAGCTTGGAGGTGGATCGCAGGCAGGAGTCCTCGGTCCCTCATCCCTCGATGGCTTTGTTCAGTGCCCCTGAGAGGGAGGAGTCCTCTTCGGGAGGGCGTCTCGCTGCTGCGTATTCTGTCGAGCGGGCGGGTGCTTGTCTGGGGCAGGTGGCCCCGGCGACGCCGGCTAACCTAGCGCTGGCTGGTTCTGCGGGAGGATGTATGGGGCAGGAGGCCCCACACTCCTCCCCTTCGGTCTCGACGGAGGTGGCTTCGGCTGCGTTGGTTGGAGGGGGGCCGGGGAAGGTGACCCCGGGCCTCCCCTCCTCCGCGGCTGGCGGGATGGCGACTCCACCAGCTTGGAGGGTCGGGGTGGAGGAGGTGACCGGACGGGTGGTCCCGGCACCTCCTACACCTGGCCCTCACACCGCGGGAGGTGGGAGCCGGCCGTCTCTTCCTCTCGCGACTGGTGCCTCTCGGGAGGAGGTTATCGCTTTTGGCGGGATCCCTGACCCGGTCTCTGAGGGGCGGCGGATGAGTTCCCGCCTCCTCGATGATCCGGAGGTTGACGACATGCAGCAGAGGTGCGCTTCGAGGGCGGCCAAGCTTCGTGGTATCGAGGCCACTACTGGTATGTCGGTCAATTTATCCAACTCCATTTTGCATTTTTCTTTGAATGAGATTATTCATAATGCAAATCAAGTTGGGATTTCACTGGGGGATAATAATGCTGAAACTTCCAACTCGGTTAATGATCTTTTGGACCTGGAAGCGGACCGAGCATTAGAAACCATTCGCAACCTAGCGGCGGTGCGACCTATGAATGACGCTGAGATCGATGCGTTGGGAGTGAGAGTGCTGGACACCTTGTGCGCGGACCTAGCACCATCCTATAATGAGTCAGACGAGGAGGAGGCCAACGTAGAGGTTGAGGTCCTTCAACCACCACTGCCCGGTTATGAGGACCGGATGGTGGACAATGACAAACCTAAACGTAAGTGGAAGCGGAAGGTGTATCCAGCATCCGCGGTACATAGAAGTGCTAGGATTCGCACGGCCAAAAAGTTCCATGATGAACAATGAAAGGTATCTTCTGGAATAGCAGAGGTCTTAAGGACTTGGCTAAAAGAAGGTTTCTTGCTGAGGCGTCTTTGGAGCATAGATTAGATTTTATTGCTCTCTCCGAAACTGGAAGAGACAATTTTGCTCCTCAATTTCTTTCCTCTCTTGTGGGTGGTATTGATTTCGACTGGCATTGCCTACCGCCACGAGGACGATCGGGGGGAATCCTCTTGGGAGTGAGATGTGATTCCCTCGAGGTCGAGAGTGTGGTAATGGGAGATTTTGCGGTTAAGTTTCGGGTTAGGTCAAAAGTTGATGGGTTCGACTGGGCTTTGGTGGCGGTGTATGGAGCAGCACAGCCCGAACTTAAGCCGGAGTTTCTGGCGGATCTTGTTCGGATTTGTGGGTCCGAACAGCTTCCAATGTTGGTTGGGGGTGATTTCAACATCATTCGGAGGAAAGAGGAGAAGAATAATGATAACTTCGACGGGAGATGGTCCTTTATGTTCAATACTATTATTGAGAGTTTGGATCTGAGGGAGATTGAACTCTCTGGTCGAAAGTTTACTTGGGCTAATGCGTTGCCTAATCCGACTTATGAAAAGCTTGACCGAGTTCTTGCCAGCGTAGAGTGGGAACAGAAGTTCCCTCTGGTGACGGTGCAAGCTTTAACGCGGGGAATATCAGATCACACACCACTGTTTGTGGACTCCGGGGAGTCAAACTATGTGGGAAACAAAAACACCTTCTCTTTCGAGATGGCGTGGTTCGAACGTGAAGGGTTCTTGGACCTAGTTGCCAGGGAATGGGCTAAGGGGGTAGGAGGTTCGACGGCGGTTGACCACTGGCAGAATAAAATAAGACACTTAAGAAGCTTCTTACGGGGGTGGGCTAAGCACCTAAGCGGGATGTATAAGATTGAAAAGGATAGACTCCTTTCTCTTATACAGGCCCTAGATACTAAAGCCAAATCTTTGATTCTGCTGTCACTGAGCTCGGTGTTAAACATGAGGCTGAAAAGCGGTTGAAAGAACTGCTCCGTGAGGAAGAGTTGAAGTGGGCGTTGAGAGCCAAGGTCCACAAGGTGACTCACGGGGACGTGAATACTCAATTCTTTCACCTCATTGCTAATGGCAAGCACCGTAAGAAAAGAATCTTCCAACTTGAGCAGGATGAAGGTACTATTGTTGGGCAGGATAATCTTAAAACGTACATCACTGAGTATTATAGACAGTTATTCGGACCACCAGAGGTTAATTGTGTAACCTTGGATGAGTCTCGGACTGAGGATGTTCCTCAACTGTCGACTACTGAAAATGATATCTTGCTAGCCCCATTCACGGAGAAGGAAGTGTTTGATGCCATCGCACAAATGGAAAACAACAAGGCGCCCGGTCCGGATGGGTTTCCGGTGGAGTTTTATAAAAGGTGCTGGCACATTATTAAGGGGGATCTGTTACCTATGTTTCACGATCTTTTTTCTGGACAGCTTCAATTATTTCAGTTGAATTTTGGAACTATCACATTACTACCTAAGAAAACTGAGGCTGTGCGAATTGAGCAATTTAGGCCAATTTGCCTTCTCAATGTTAGTTTCAAAATCTTCACCAAGGTCGGGACGAACAGGCTATCACAGATTGCGCTTTCTGTTGTGCAACAATCCCAAACTGCTTTCATGCCGGACAGAAACATACTCAAGGAGTGGTTGTCCTTCATGAACGCTCCATGAAATTCACTCTAAAAAATTAGATGGGGTAATTTTAAAGTGGATTTTGAGAAGGCGATGATAAGGTCAAGTGGCCGCTTCTTCAACAGCATTGCGATGAAAGGATTTCATGAGGCTTGGCGCCATCGTAGAATCTTTACGCAAAAAGGAGTGTGGGTATTAAGGTCAATGACGATATAGGTCATTACTTCCGGACTCATAAGGGCCTCGCATAAGGAGATCCTATGTCCCTGTTTTGTTTAACATCGTGGTGGATATGTTAGCAATTTTGATCGGACGGGCTAAGGATCTTGGTCAAGTGGGTGGTTTAGTACCTCATCTGGTTGATGGAGGTGTATCCATCCTTCAATACGCTAATGATACAATCATCTTCATGGAGCATGATTTGGCCAAGGCGAGGAATATGAAGTTGTTGTTATGCCTCTTTGAACAATTATCGGGGTTAAAGATTAACTTTCGTAAGAGCGAATTGTTCTTCTTTGGTAGGGCCAAAGATGAACAAGACGCCTATAGGCAATTGTTTGGGTGCGAGTTGGGAAGTCTGCCCTTTTCCTACCTTGGCATTCCGATTCATCATCGTAGGCTAACAAACAGAGAGTGGAAGTGTATCGAGGATCGCTTTGAAAAGAAAGCGAGCTTTGGAAGGGAAAGCTCATGTCATATGGAGGACGGTTAGTTTTGATAAACTCGGTCCTCACAAGTATGCCAATGTTTCTCTTATCATTCTTTGAGGTTCCAGTGGGAGTGAGGAAACGACTGGACTTCTATCGATCCCGCTTCTTTTGGCGGGGTGATGAGCTTAAAAGAAAATACCGCTTGCTAAGTGGGATATTATCTGAGACCCAAAGACCAAGGCGGGCTTGGCATTGAGAATCTTGAGGTTAAGAACAGATGCCTTCTTAGTAAGTGGTTATGGAAGCTCATGAGTGGTGCGGAAGCAATGTGGGCGCAAATCATTCGCAACAAGTATCTCAGACTAGGACGTTGTCCTGTAATGATTAGGCCGATGGATTCGCCTTTCTGGAAAGGCCTCATGAAAGTTAAACAACTAATGTTCAATAGGACAAAAGTAGTCATTGGTAATGGGGCCAATACACGTTTCTGGGAGGACACTTGGCTGGGCGACTCACCCCTGGCCATTCAATATCCGTCTTTATATCGTATTGCTCAACGACGTGAGGTGTTCGTGGCAACGGTATTTCAATCTATCCCCCTTAATATTCAGTTTAGACGGTCATTAGTGGGCAATCGTTGGGAGGTTTGGCTCCAGTTAGTAAGGAGACTAATGGAGGTTCAACTTTCTGACCAACCGGATAAATTCTACCGAAGTTGACTACGTGCCGAGTATTTACATCAAAGTCAATGTATATTGATGTTATTAATACAAGCTCCATTCCAACTTCCAAGAAAATCTGGGATGTAAAAGTTCCTTTGAAAATAAAGGTGTTTATGTGGTTTGTTCATAAACAAGTTATTCTAACAAAGGACAACTTAATAAAGCGTAATTGGACAGGACCTACTACGTGTAGTTTCTGTGACCGAGATGAGACTATTAGACATCTCTTTTTTGATTGCCCGCTGGCCAAGGTTCTATGGCAGACGGTCCACATCGCTTTTAATATTACTCCTCCGAATTCTATAAATGACTTATTTGGGAATTGGCTATATGGGATTGACTCTACAATAGCAAGACATATTCGGGTTGGGGTCTGTGCTTTCATGTGGACCGTCTGGCTGTGCAGAAATGATTTGGTTTTAACAGAGCATCACGAATTCATTTTTGCAGGTTATCTTCCGAGCTACGGCGTTGATCCGCTCATGGTCATTACTCACTCCGATGGAGGCCAGGAGCATTTGGTTACCGGGTCTATCCGTGGGAGATGGTTGCTCGATATCTTCAACCGGTTTGATGGCGGTCATGTAATAGGATAGGCAATTAGTTTTCCTATCTCTTTAGACAGCCGGTTGTGGCTCTTTTTTGGCTAGCTCGTGTTTCTAGCCTGCTGCGCCCTGTGTGGGCTGCTTTATTTTCTTTTAAGATTGAGACTATGGAACTGTGTACGCACTTTATGTTGCTTCGTTAATAAGATGGCTGTATGCATCACTCCTGATGCAGAGGCCGGGGAGTCCCCCCTTATCCAAAAAAAAATTATGATGATGTAACATCCCAATTTTCAGTTTGGATGTTATACATAAATCATCATATGCATATCATTTTTATTCTTGCATTTTGTTATGATCCTAGAAATCTTAAGCAACTCAAGGACCCAAGGAGAGAGTTGGAGGTTTCACAAAATTCATATTTGACTTTATTTCAATTTGAAGAAAGGATAAATTTGAATTCAATATTATTTTTCTCGCCAATTATTTCCAATATTAAAAATAAATGAGAGAAGATAATATGGCTTCTTCAACCTAAGAGAAATATTGGAGAAAGAATTTTAAAATCAAATTATTTATTTATTGGTATTTTATATGCTATTTTATTCGAATTAGAAAAATAATGCATTTTTTAAAATTCCATCTTACTCCAGAAAAATGTTCATCTTGTCCTAAATATTAGGTTTGGACGGTGAAAATTGTTTTTGGAATTTTTAGGATTTTTTTATATTTATTTAGGATTTTTCTCTTCGATGGAATTATTTATATAAAAAAAGTTCGGACCGACTGGGCCGAAGCCCAGCTGGCCCAGCGTCGCGCTAGCCCGCCTCGCGTCGCCTTCCCCGTCGTGGCGACCGGGGTTCCACCGGAGTCCGGCGCCGACACGGCCCCGGCCGGCCCCTCCTCCATGTCTGAGCCGACCCCGACCCTCCTTAAATACCGTCGCCGCCACCGCTCTCTCCTCGTCCAGCCCCCGCCACAAGAATCGCCGCCCGCCGCCTCCCGCAGCCCCGCACCATCGCTCGACACCCTGTTGTCGCCGCCGCCGCCGAGCATTGGGTTGACCGTCGCCGATTTAACCGGTTTATTTCTCGGTTTTCTTGACTCAATTCGATCGGATCGACTTTTTAGGTTTTCTTATTTAACGAACGTTCTTCGTTTAACCAGACGGTTTTCGTCGGATTAGATCTGTTAGCGAACATTTGCGCCGTAGTTTTTTCTTTTTAGTTTTTTCGGCCAGGGACCTATCCGCGATTAGTTTTCTCGCGATTTAGCCCCTGATCTTAAAACTAGCGTAACATTTTACTCGTTTATCCAAATTAGATGAAACCAACGCCTAAATCTTCATATCGTTATGTTCCTTCCAGTTAACCAACTTGGACATGATTTTGGTACTGTAAAAATTTGATTTTAGTTTAGGTTAGTAAACGATCTTGTTTCGCTCGTATTTTGAGTTTCGTTTCTCCGTTTGAGTTGTTTCTTTTTGCAAATCATAGCTAATCACATGTACCTAATGTTAAGATCTAATCCACATGATAATATTGCTGTTAGGTTTGACTTTTATTAGTTTAAGCCGTTTGCTTGTTTCGTGTTGGATTTGGACCTTTTCTCGGTTTTCTCGTTGTTTCGTTTGAGTGATTGCTTATGTATGCTATTGTTTGTCTATGATAGATTACCCGGAGTGCGAAGCTTGTTACTACGAATCTCTAGAGTTTGCAGATCGTTAGCAAGGCAAGTTACACTTTAATCATACTCTTCTTTACCTAGTTTTTACTATGCATTAGTACTACCCCTGAAACAATTGCATGAGTAGGATTGGGAACATGTGGTTTGGTTGTAGTACTTGAGGTAGGAACCTAATACCTTTTGATCACCCCAGGAATATACGTTATGCTTATTATTGCTTAGCCATGCTCGTAGACGGGAATTGGATCGTGATTCACACATGGAAGTTTGAGAGTTATTAATCATGGATAACATTAAGGTTGCAACTTTAATATACATCTGGGTGGATTGGTTGAGGCACTTGGGGAAGCCAGTGTTGCCTGTTTCAGGAAATCCCGGAGTATCGGTGTGATCTTTCCTACGGTTCGCCACCCAGGCTCAAAGGGGTCATAAGATTATTCATGCTAGAAACTTCCGCGTGCAGCCACAACCCATTATAGGCTCTGGCATAGTTGAGTAAGTTGCGTGAGCTCTTGGAGAGTTGGACTCTCAGATGTAGGGGAAAGTAGGTGTACCGATATTCCCGGAGTAGATAGTAAATGCTTCAGAAAGACTATGTCTCGATCATCTGATCATGGATGCGGTCGAGTCTTGTGGGGAAAAGTGCGCAAAGCTCTGCAGAGTGTATAAACTAATCATGGTTAGTCGTGTCCCCGGTTATGGACATCTTGAGTATTTGGTACTTGAATTATTGATGTGATCTCATCACCCTTAAAGTCAACTGAATTCGGTTTAATGATGATACTTTTAATTGGGATTTGAGTTGGGGTTACCTTCTCAAATATTGGGCAACTTGGGAGTAGTTAAATAAATTTATTCCTTTGTTGTACGGAAAAACTAGCTTTATGCAAAATCATAAACTTACAGCCTCCACCAGCCAATATTGCATGTAGATATAGTTATTGCATTTCATTGCTTTATAGTGTAACTCTGACAGCATATTCAATGTGCTGACCTACACGACTGCAACGTCTCATGTTGCAGACTACTCAGAGGACGAATAAGGTGCGATAGGTCGTTGTTTTGCACTCAGCTATGCCATTGGAGTTGATGGACTCATTTACCTTCGAAGCTTCCGCAGTTATTTAGTTTAGATGGCCTTCAGCCATGATATTTTTGTGTAATCATACTCCTTATGAGGACTCGATGTAATAAGTGTGTGATTGAACTCTGTTATAATTCCTCGAGTACTGTGCATGTCAGCATTACCGATCTAGGGATGACACTGATGCACAGAGACTTTGGTCCATTCGGATCGTGGTCGCTACATATGATGATGATGATAATGATGATGATGATGATGATGATGATGATGATGATGATGATGATGATGATGATGATGATGATGATGATAAGTTATTATGTCATTGGGTGACAGAACTGCGGATTAGTTGCAAATGGATCCATGAACTTGAAACTAATCCATGGTTCTTTCACCTAGTGATTTAATAACTCATTATAATGTAAAAGCAATCTCTAAATTGCTATTATATGAACAATTGTATAAAGGTGTATGAATACGACCTAAAATTTAAAAGAAATAGAATACGGAATAATAGTAGTAGCGCGGGCGGAGAGAAGCACTACTAGTAATTACTAGTAGCAGTTGTTTGGGAAAGCGCTACTACTATAAAGATATAGCGATGGCGTGCGTGCAGGTATCGCTAAGCTTTAGTCTGTAGCATCATATCGAGAGTACGGTTACCCATGCTACTAATAGGCAAAAACCAGCGCTACTGATAGGGTTTTCCCTAGTAGTGGTAGATGTACTTGATGAAGTAGAACTTGAGGTAGACTTGGGAACCCACTTGACCAAAGGCTTTGGAGCTTATTCAAATACATCAATTTCCTCTTGAAGCTTGTCCTTGCCTTTTAGCTTCTGGTCTTGTGGTATAAGATCATCTTGAGCTTGTGTCCCCTTGAAGGAAGTAGGATCATACTTCTCTTGTTGAGGTACAAACTTTGTCTTGGGGTATTGATCTTCTTCCCACTCAACTCCCTCGGCATTGAACTTTCGTTCAAAGCCAACACCTTGATTCTTCCGCTGTCTTCCTTGCTTGCGTACAATTTCCTCAAGTTGGTTACTTCCGGCAAGGCTCTTGTAAACACCTTTCGCTATAATTCCCTTCAATAAGCTATTTTCTTGCTCAAGTGTAACTTGGCTAAGGGAATCATTAGTGGAATCAAGAGAACTACTAGAAGCAACAATATTGGATTTAGCATGATTATTGTTACTACTAGAAGAATAATCTTTCTTACTCTTGTTGCTAGATTTTACTTGTGGCATGTAAGTAGACAAGAGTAAATGCTTGGCAATGTAAGAAGAACTTTTCTTCTGAAGATCATCACTGATGGCTTTTAAGAACCCAAGTTCTTGCTCTAGGTTGAGCTTCTCGAAGCGTAGCTTCCCATGAGTTTTTTAAGTTCTCGATGATCTTCTAAAGTAGTTTCATTAGCTAACTTAAGAGTGTTTAGTTCTTTAGTTAGACGCTCAATCTCCTTCTTATCATTGTCATTGTTTCATCTTGAATAGCATAATAAATAACAGTTTCATCATAGTTTTCATCACTAGCATTGTCAACAAGTAACTCATCATCACCTAGCAAATCATCTTCATCACTATTGAAATCAATATACTTGGGGTGTGATACCTTGGGGCCTTTAGCCATGAAGCATCTTCCAATTCCTTCATTTGGTGAGTCAAATATGTCGTAGGAGTTGGTTGACACAAGTGCAAGACCGGAAACACCTTCATCTTGATTATATTCGGAGTCAGAGTGATAACTTCTCTCTGAGTGGTGGTCGGAGTCAGAACCGGATACCCATTCACCAACATGAGCTTGATGTCTTTGTTTTGTGTAGCTCTTTAATGATCTGTCTTTCCTTTCCGAATCCTTGCTTCTGCGAGAGGTTCTTCGTTCATAACGATCATCTCTACTCATTCCCTCTATTGGAGGTGATTCTTCTCTTCTACTTCTTCTTTAAGGTGAGTATTCTCTTATCTTTTAGGGAGCCGTACACTCATTGGAGTAGTGCCTGGGTCTTCCACAATTGTAGAAATTACGTTCACGACTAGAAGATCTTTTTCATGGTAGGATCTTGACTTGGAGCTTCTCTCTTTGCTTCTACTCTAGTAGAATGTGTTGAAGTTCTTCACCATTAAGCTCAATTCCTCATTGAAGACTTGTTTTTCGCTTGATGTGGCAGGAGCATCAGATGAGGCTTTATATGAACCACTAGACTTGTTGTGAAGCTTTTCTTTATCCTTGAGTGACATCTCATGAGCAACAATTCTTCCAATGACTTCTGTTGGCTTGAGATCTTTGTAATTGGGCATCATTTGGATCAATGTGCACACGGTATCATATTTTCCATCCAAGGCTCTTAGGATCTTCTTGATGATGAATTTGTCAGTCATCTCTTCACTTCCTAAGCTGGCAATCTCATTTGTGATGAGACCAAGATTAGAGTACATTTCAGCGACACCTTCACCATCCTTCGTTCTGAACTTTTCAAGTTGACTTTGAAGCACATCCAACTTGGATTCCTTGACGGACTTAGTACCTTCGTGCATATCAATCAAAGTATCCCAAATTTCCTTTGCATTCTCAAGACGGCTGATTTTGTTGAATTCTTCAGGGCACAATCCATTGAAGAGGATATCGCAAGCTTGAGTGTTGTATTGTAGCATCTTCAATTCTTCCGCAGTTGCTTCATGATTTGGTTCTCTCCCATTGAAGAATTCACCTTGCAAACCAATACACATAATAGCCCAAATGGCGGGGTTATGTCCAAAAATATGCATTTTCATCTTATGCTTCCAACTAGCAAAATTAGTGCCATCAAAGTAAGGTCCTCTACGATGGTAATTTCCCACACTAGACGCCATACTCTCCTAGGTTGTGATACCAAGGCTATGATCACCAAAGCTATGGAAGTCAAGGCAAATGGGGACCAAAGCTCTGATACCACTTGTAGGATCGAACATATGTCTAGCAGGGGGTGATTAGACTACTTAACCAAATAAAAATCTAGCCTTTTCCCAGGTTTAAGTCTTGGCAGATTTCAGCAACTTAGCACAAGTCAAGCAATCAACCTACACATGCAATTCTAAGAGTATAGCAGCGGAATGTAAATCATTGCATATGAAGGTAAAGGGGAGGAGTTTGAAGGGAGAAAACGCAATGTAGACATGGAGATTTTTTGCGTGGTTCCAATAGGAGGTGCTAATGTACATCCTCGTTGATGGATACTTCAACCAACGAAGGGTGACAGTTGCGCGAGTCCACGGAGGGCTCCACCCATGAAGGGTCCATGAAGAAGCAACCTTGTCTATCCCACCATGGCCATCGCCAACTAAGGACTTGCCTCACTTCGGTAGATCTTCATGAAGTAGGTGATCTTCTTGCCCTTACAAAACTCCTTGGTTCAACTCCACAATCTTGACGGAGGCTCACAAGTGACACCTAACCAATCTAGGAGACACCACTCTCCAAAAGGTAATAGATGGTGTGTTGATGATGAACTCCTTGCTCTTGTACTTCAAATGATAGTCTCCCCAACACTCAACTCTCTCTCACAGATTTGGTTATGGTGGAGAGATTATTTGAGTGGAAATCAACTTGGGGAAGGCTAGAGATCAAGATTCTTGTGGTTGGATTGTAATGTCTTGGTCTCAACACATGAGTAGGTGGTTCTCTCTTAGAAAATGAGTAGTGGAAGTGTAGGCACGTTCTGATGGATCTCTCACGAATGGAGAAGGGGGTGGAGGGGTATATATAGCATCCACACAAAATCTAACCATTACACACAATTTACCAAAATCGATGGGACCGAATAGTGAAACTCGGTGAGACCGACTTGGTTCAAAATGTGAACATTAGGATTTTTGGTGGGACCGGCAACATCAACTCGGTGAGACCTATGCGCTAGGGTTAGGGAAAAACCTCATCTCGATGAGACCGATCACATGAACTCGGTGAGATCGATTTCAGTAATAAGCAAACAGAGACTTGGTCAGGCAAACTCGATGGGACCGGTTGCTCATTTCGGTGAGACTCAAACATTATGAAAAGGAAATAGAGAGTTTGCACTGCGAACTCGGTGGGACCGATTGCTCATCTTGGTTAGACCAAAATGTTATTGTTGGATCGTTGAAGGTAAGAGTGTCTAGAGGGGGGGTGATTAGACTACTCGACAAGATAAAAATTTAGCCTTTTGACAAGAACAAGTTTTGGCAAGTTCACAATGGAGATCAAGTCAAGAATCATGCAAACAAGTCAAGTAGCATACTACACATGCAATTCTAGAGTATGGGCAGCGGAAAGTAGATTGCACAAGTAGTAAAGAGAGGTGGAGAAGAGCAATCGCAATTTGGAGACACGGAGATTTTTCTCGTGGTTCCGATAGGTGGTGCTATCGTCAATCCACGTTGATGGAGACTTCAACCCACGGAGGGTAACGGCTGCGAGAGTCCACGGAGGGCTCCACCCACGAAGGGTCCACGAAGAAGCAACCTTGTCTATGCCATCATGGCCTACGTCCATGGAGGACTAGCCTTACTCGGGGTAGATCTTCACGAAGTAGGCGATCTCCTTGCCCTTACAAACTTCTTGGTTCAACTCCACATCTTGACGGAGGCTCCCAAGCGACAACTAACCAATCTAGGAGGCACCACCCTCCAAAAGGTAATAGATGGTGTTGGTGATGATGAACTCCTTGCTCTTGTGCTTCAAATGATAATCTCCCCAACACTCAACTCTCCTCACTGATTTGGCTGTGGTGGAAGAAAGGATTGAGTGGAAAGCAACTTGGGAAGGCTAGAAATCAAGTTTCATATGGTGGGAGTGGAGCAACTTGATCTCAACACAAGGGTAGGTAGTTTTCTTCTCGAAATGTAAGGTAGGAGTGGTAGTTCTTTCGATGGCTCTCTCCACGAATGAAGAGGAGGTGGAGGGTATTTATAGCCTCCACACAAAATCCAACTGTTACACACATTTGACCAATCTCGGTCGGACCAAAGTTGACAACTCGGTGAGACCGAAAGTTCAAATCTTGTGAACGTTGGGATTTTCGGTGGGACCGAAAATACAATCTCGGTTAGTCCGATTCTTCCAAAGACTAGGGTTTGCCATTCTCGGTGGGACCGACTTTATCATCTCGGTGACACCGGTTTGATTACAGAAGGTTACAGAAGGTTGACAACACTAGTTTCGGTGAGACCGAGTTTGGATTCGGAAAATCCGAAATTTCTAGGGTTTGGTTATATGGCTGAGGTGGTTCATCTCGGTGTGACTGAGTTTATGGAATCGGTGGGACCGAGATTACTTATGAGTATATGTTGGAATGAAAGATTGCTGATAGTTTGGGAGATAAATCACTAAGCACTTTGAGCAACCAGATCATCATCATAACCTCATCCCCTTTTAATAGTGTTGGCTTTCCTATGGACTCAATGTGATCTTGGATCACTAAACCAAAAGTAGAGTCTTGAGCTTTTGCCAAAGCTTTCCTTAGCATCCTAGGGGTCCACCTCTCCAGACCTTTTGCCATGCCAGAGTGATTGACTTTCCTGAAACATACTTGATAAAAGCATTAGTCCAACCACAAAGTATGTTGTCATTAATTACCAAAACCACCCAGGGAGCAAATGTGCTTTCAATCTCCCCCTTTTTGGTAATTGATGGCAACACACAAAAGAAGATATCAAAGCTTACTGAAAGAAAGACAGAATTATCATTAAAGCTTTGACAAACATGTAGTACACAGGCTCCCCCTACAAGTGTGCAAGATTTTCATAGATTATGGTTTTGGACTACCACAAGCACACAAGAGAGAAGAACTAGATGTGCTACATGCAGCTTGGCTATATGCATCAGAGCAGATGAGGATAAGTGAGTGATGATGCATATGTGCATGGTGATTTCTTGCAAACAAGTATTCACAAGCAAGTCACCATCATGCACATTCTGCAAGGAGCATATACTTACCTTGAGGTTCCTTAGCATTGTACCTGAAGAAATAGACTTGGGAAAACAAGGTTAGATAACACCAGAGTATTTCTTCAACCAACAGCAAGAACATCAAGAGTACCAAGCCAGGGATGACATGTATAAAAAGTGTCTCATGATGAGCACTAGCTTGAGTCAGCAAACATGTCTCCCAATGACTGAAAGATTTTCAATGAGCTCTGAGAGATTTTGCTTTCCATAAGATATCAATTGTGTGAGCGAAGAAAGCAAACTCAAAAGAATGATGCCAAAAGTATTATCACAGTGAAATACGGCAAAGCTTTGATGTGATCCTCTCCCCCTTAAGGTAAGATTGTTCTTCTTCTCCCTTTAAATCTTCTCTTCTCCCCTTATCTTCCAATCTCCCCCAAGCTCCCCCTAAATCTTCTCCCCCTTTGACATCAAGTGCCGAAAAGGACAGTAAATTAGGAAGGCCACGAAAGATGGAAGGAAAGAAGTGGGATCCTTAAGAATCACAACTGGGCAAACTAAGTATGCAGAATAAACCATTTAGTTGAGCTGCAGAAGATGATATCCTGATGAATGTAAGTCGGTGACACCGAATTGATATGGATCGGTGAGTCCGAAAGTCAGAGACTTAGGGCAGATCCTTTTCGGTCAGACCGAAGTATTTAAATCGGTGACGCCGAGTTTAATTCCAAGGAAATATAGAAATATTTCAGCTCACTTTGCAAGGAATGTTTCAACAGATTTGCAATGAATTTGTAAAGAATTTTCAAGGAATTTATCAGAGCCAAAAGGATATTCACAAGAACAGAAGAAATAGAAATGATTTTTTTAAAAAAAAGCAAGAAAACTCAATGAGAGAGCATAAGAGAAAAACAGAAAAACTCCAAAACATATGTACTTCATCTAGATAGGGGTCGGCGACTAAGTCACCTATGTTTGAGTATATTGACTTAGGAGTCAAATGAGAACATTTGATCATAGGTCATACTCATCGTTTAAGCTCAAAATGGGGTTGCCATTTTTCGATTAAGCATTTGATGTGATCACATCTTGTGAAGCTGCTTGTACTCATGACTTTGAGCAAAGCTCCTTCAAGATGTGAAGAACATACCTTGGGCTTGTTGTTGCTTTGTTCATGTAGGTGAACTTGATGTAGATGCTCATAGAATGTGAAGTTGGAGCACCATTTCCAATTGTATAGTTCACCTTCCTACATGGGTTAGGCAAGCAAGGAAATACTCAAGAATATCCAAGATGACAAGAGTGAAATACTAGATGTATAAGGTGTCATAAAGGATATGTGGAATTTTGTTCCTTGAACTCAACATCCCAAAGGGCTAGATACTTGGTCAATGACAAGATTACTCATGATTTGAGTGTGTGATAATCTCGTGGAATGTAGATCATCCAAGTACCTGCAAGGAGTTAGATGCAATACAAGGGGCAAATGTGTCCAAGACATATGATCATCATCATAAGAGAAATGTCTAGGATTAGTCAGATAGGCTCAAGCCTTGCATGCACCAATGGAGTTTTCACTCCAAGTTTGAAGCATCAATGATGTTCAACTCACTCCTTAAGTGACAAAACACTTTCTCATCAAGTGGTTTTGTAAAGATATCTGCAAGCTGTTTGTCAGTTCGAACATGCTTAAGATCGATGTCTCCCTTAGCAATGTGATCACGAATAAAATGGTGACGAACTTCAATGTGTTTCGTGCGAGAGTGTTGCACGGGATTGTGTCCAATCATAATCGCACTCTCATTGTCACAAAGCAAAGGAACATGTCTCGCATGTATCCCATAATCCTTAAGCGTTTGTGTCATCCATAGCAACTGAGCACAACATGAACCAGCAGCAATATATTCTGCTTCGGCAGTAGATAATGATACCGAATTTTGTTTCTTGGAGGACCAAGATACAACGGATCGACCGAGGAATTGACACGTACCCGAAGTTGACTTTCTATCAATCCTGTCTCCGGCATAGTCCGAGTCGGAATAGCCAACAAGATCAAAAGAGGCCCTCTTAGGATACCAAATGCCAAAGTTAGGTGTGTGTATCAAATATCTCACAATTCTTTTAACAACTTTAAGATGACATTCTTTAGGGGCTGCTTGATATCGAGCACACATGCATACACTCAACATTATGTCAGGACGAGAAGCACAGAGATATAGTAGAGAACCAATCATGGATCGATAAACCTTTTGATCAACAGGTTCTCCATCTTTTGTCAAGTCATTATGTCCACTAGTAGGCATGGGGGTTTTCATACCTTTGCTTTCTTGCATGTTGAACTTCTTGAAGAGATCCTTGGTGTACTTTGTTTGTGAGACAAAGGTACCCTCCTTAGATTGCTTGATTTGCAACCCAAGGAAGAATTTGAGTTCACTCATCATGGACATCTCATACTTCTCCGACATAAGCTTTCCAAACTTCTCACTAAAATGAGGGTTAGTTGAACCAAAGATAATATCATCAACATATATTTGGCACACAAATAGTTCACCATCAACCCTTTTCGTGAATAGCGTTGAGTCTATTTTTCCAATCTCAAATCCTTTTTCAAGAAGAAAGCTAGTCAAGATTTGTACCAAGCTCTAGGAGCTTGTTTAAGACCATAAAGAGCTTTGTGCAACTTGTAAACATGATTAGGCTTTTAGGATTTACAAACCGGAGGTTGTTTCACAAATACTTCCTCCTCAATTTCACCATTTAGGAAAGCACTTTTAATGTCCATTTGATAGAGAGTAATGTCATGGTGGTTGGCATAAGCAAGAAGAATGCGAATGGACTCAAGTCTAGCAACGGGGGCATAGGTCTCACCATAGTCCATACCTTCGACTTGTGTGTAACCTTGTGCTACGAGACAAGCCTTGTTGCGGATGACTTGTCCATCTTCATCTTGCTTGTTCCGAAACACCCATTTGGTTCCAATGACGTTTTGGTCATCATTGGGCTTCTCTACCAAAGTCCAAACGTTGTTCCTCTTGAAGTTGTGTAGCTCTTCGTGCATAGCGTTCACCCAATCCGGGTCTTCAAGCACTTCTTCTACCTTCATAGGTTCAAGACTAGAGATAAATGAGTAATGCTCACAAAAGTTAGCTAAACGAGTTTTAGAGCGAGTGATTCTCCCGGAGTCAATGTCATTCATCATTTGTTCCACGGGATGATTCTTCTTCACTCTTGCTCGAACTCGAGATAGCTTTTGTTGTGGTCGCGGCTGAGCTTCCTCATCGTCCTCATCTTCCTCTTCTTCTTCATTGTTGTTGGTGTTGTCTTGAGGCGGTGGAGAAGGAGGTTGTGGTGGATCTTCTTGTCGCACTTCCTCATCTTGGTGAGTTCCACTTGTGGAAGCCTCCATGTTGCCTTGAGGTTCATCTCTCCGTGAGGTAGGGGGCTCCACATATGTAGATGAGGTACTCTCCTTCACTTCCATGGGACGAATCTTTCCAATGGATAAATCTTGAATGGCTTCCGATGGGTCCTTGTCTCCTACATCAATAGGCATTTGCTCTACTTATGAGCCATTAGATTCATCAAACTTCACGCTCACCGTCTCTTCAACCTTTTGGGTGAAATTATTGTAGACACGGTAGGTGTGTGAGTTTGATCCATAACCGAGGAAAAAGCCTTCATGAGTTTTAGGAGCAAATTTAGACCGACGATGCTTATCAAGGATATAGCATTTTGAACCAAAGACACGAAAGTATCCCACTTGGGGTTTGTTACCAGTGAGGAGCTCGTATGAAGTCTTGCCGAGGAGCTTGTGAAGATAAAGCCTGTTGATAGCATGACAAGCTGTCTCGACGGCTTCACCCCAAAAGTGCTTCGGTGTCTTGTATTCATCAAGCATCGTTCTCGCCATCTCAATGAGTGTTCGGTTCTTCCTCTCAACAACTCCATTTTGTTGAGGAGTATACGAGTCGAGAACTCATGTAGAATCCTTCCTCATCGAGAAAAGAGTCCACATGGGCGTTCTTGAACTCCGCTCCATTGTCGCTCCGAACTTTCTTGATCTTCACCTCGAATTGATTTTGGGCCTTTCGAAAAGGTTTTGAAGATTCTCTCAACTCTGTGACTTGTCATCAAGGAAAAATACCCACGAATCTGGAATAATCATCAACAATAACTAGACCGAAGGAGTTACCACCAAGGCTTTTGTAAGCATTGGGACCGAAGAGATCCATATGAAGAAGCTCAAGCGGTCTCCTTGTAGTCATGATGTTCTTCACGGGATGACTTCCACCTACTTGTTTTCCTGCTTGACAGGCACTACAGAGTCTATCTTTGTCAAAGAAAACATCTTTAACACCAAGAATGTGATCACCTTTGATTAGCTTATCTAGATTACGCATACCAACATGTCCAAGCCTTCTATGCCACAACCAACCTTTAGCAGATTTAGCAATGAAGCAAGTTCTAGGTTGAGCTTTCTTAGTGAAATCAACGATATATAGGTCACCTCTACGAATACCGGTAAATACCATGTTGTGATTGTCACGACGAAAAACTTGGCAATCTACTTCGGTGAATAGCACATTGAATACAAAGTCAGCTAATCTAGACACGGAAAGTAAATTGTATCCAAGTGATTCAACAAGCATGACATTTTTAATAGAGCTATCATGAGATATGGCCACCTTACCAAGGCCAAGTACCTTACCCTTAGAGTTGTCTCCAAAAGTCACATACTTGCGTGGACCATCGTTCTTTGCAAGCTCTCGAAACATGTCTTCATCTCCGGTCATGTGATCGGTGCATCCACTATCAAGAATCCACTCTTTCCACCGGATATGTAGTCTCTCAGATTTGCCATAAGATTGAGACTCTTCATGATCTTGTCTAGCTCGGTGTCCGAATCAGAGTAATCGTCATCATGCTCATGCTCATCATCATATTGACCCATAGATAATTCATCATCAATACCTAGGTCAATTTGACAATGACTTGCATTAGCTTTGTCAATATGATAATAATCATCGGAATGCAACACAAGAGCATTTCTAATTCGAATATTGATAAGACCGGGATCACCCTTCTTTTTCATAAGATCACGAAGCTCAAAGAAGCATTTATCAAAGTTGGGATCATTGGGGCGCATCATATCAAACTCAATAGTCTTGTATAGAATTTCATCAAGACCTCTCAAAGAGTAGTCCGGATAAAGTTCTTCCAAGAACTTCCACATAGCATAGGCGCACTCAAAGTTTGTGACAAGCTCAAGTAAGTTATCGGGCAAACCTCTAATGATAAGATTTACGGTTCTAAGATTACGAAGCAAATCAAGCTCTTCATCCATAGTAGGGTGCAAGGGGTCAAATGGAGGTACATATGGGGTTTCAACATATTTGCGCAAGTTGTACATCTTAAAGATAGCAAGCATTTCAATCGTCCACGAGTTATAGGACACTCCATCAAGCATAGGCACTCTATGACTAACACTCCCAAACGTAGACACGTCCATCTTCCTCCAATGGTGTGCAAACCAAAGCAATGGAGACCAAGGCTCTGATACCAATTGTAGGATCGTTGAAGGTAAGAGTGTCTAGAGCGGGGGGGTGATTAGACTACTTGACAAGATAAAAATTTAGCCTTTTGACAAGAACAAGTTTTGGCAAGTTCACAATGGAGATCAAGTCAAGCATCATGCAAACAAGTCAAGTAGCATACTACACATGCAATTCTAGAGTATGGGCAGCGGAAAGTAGATTGCACAAGTAGTAAAGAGAGGTGGAGAAGAGCAAACGCAATTTGGAGACACGGAGATTTTTCTCGTGGTTCCGATAGGTGGTGCTATCGTCAATCCACGTTGATGGAGACTTCAACCCATGGAGGGTAACGGCTGCGAGAGTCCACGGAGGGCTCCACCCACGAAGGGTCCACGAAGAAGCAACCTTGTCTATGCCAACATGGCCTACGTCCACGGAGAACTAGCCTTACTCGGGGTAGATCTTCACGAAGTAGGCGATCTCCTTGCCCTTACAAACTTCTTGGTTCAACTCCACATCTTGACGGAGGCTCCCAAGCGACACCTAACCAATCTAGGAGGCACCACCTCCAAAAGGTAATAGATGGTGTTGGTGATGATGAACTCCTTGCTCTTGTGCTTCAAATGATAATCTCCCCAACACTCAACTCTCCTCACCGATTTGGCTGTGGTGGAAGAAAGGATTGAGTGGAAAGCAACTTGGGAAGGCTAGAAATCAAGTTTCATATGGTGGGAGTGGAGCAACTTGATCTCAACACAAGGGTAGGTAGTTTTCTTCTCGTAAATGTAAGGTAGGAGTGGTAGTTCTTTCGATGGCTCTCTCCACGAATGAAGAGGAGGTGGAGGGTATTTATAGCCTCCACACAAAATCCAACTGTTACACATTTGACCAATCTCGGTCAGACCGAAGTTAACAACTCGGTGAGACCGAAAGTTCAAATCTTGTGAACGTTGGGATTTTCGGTGGGACCGAAAATACAATCTCGGTTAGTCCGATTCTTCCAAAGACTAGGGTTTGCCATTCTCGGTGGGACCGACTTTATCATCTCGGTGACACCGATTTGATTACAAAAGGTTACAGAAGGTTGACAACACTAGTTTCGGTGAGACCGAGTTTGGATTCGGAAAATCCGAAATTTCTAGGGTTTGGCTATATGGCTGAGGTGGTTCATCTCGGTGTGACTGAGTTTATGGAATCGGTGGGACCGAGATTACTTATGAGTATATGTTGGAATGAAAGATTGCTGATAGTTTGGGAGATAAATCACTAAGCACTTTGAGCAACCAGATCATCATCATAACCTCATCCCCTTTTAATAGTATTGGCTTTCCAATGGACTCAATGTGATCTTGGATCACTAAACCAAAAGTAGAGTCTTGAGCTTTTGCCAAAGCTTTCCTTAGCATCCTAGGGGTCCACCTCTCCAGACCTTTTGCCATGCCAGAGTGATTGACTTTCCTGAAACATACTTGATAAAAGCATTAGTCCAACCACAAAGTATGTTGTCATTAATTACCAAAACCACCCAGGGAGCAAATGTGCTTTCAGTTATGAAGGGAAACAGGGAGTTTGCAATCCCATCTCGGTGAGACTGAGATCCCTATCAGTAAGACCGAACTGATTAGGGTCTATGGATATGGCTATGTCAAGTGAACTCGGTGGAGCCGGATATATCAAATCGGTGGGGCCGAGTTTGACTTTGGTTTTAGGACATATGTGGAATTGGGAAAGTGGTTGAGGGTTTTGGAGAATATCACTAAGCATTCTGAGCAAGCAAGCCATTAAGCAACACCTCATCCCCTTTTAATAGTATTGGCTTTTCGTATGGACACAATGTGATCTTGGATCACTAAAATGAAAATGTTGGGTCTTGAGCTTTTGCGATATGTGTCCTTAGCATTTTGAGGGGTCCACATCTCTAGTCCATGCCATACCAACCATTGAACTTTCTGAAACATTGATCTTGAAATAATATTAGTTCAATGAGCTATATGTTGTTATGAATTACCAAAACCACCCAGGGATTAGTTGCACTTTCACTATGGGGTCCCTATGGCCATGGATCGTGCCCCCTGGTCACAAGTTGGCGCGGAAGGGGCCCATGGGCACCACCTTTCGCCTCTCCGGTGCTCCTTCGGACCTTCTAGACATGAAATTTTGTGACTTATATTTTCTCAGGTTTTTTGTCAACGAAAAATTATTCTCCTGGAAAGTCCAAAAATGAGGTAAAACAAATAATGGAACCCCTTGCTGTGAGCCAAAACTTCCCAAAGCCCGACGCGTTGGTCCCTCATCTTCGCATGTGTCGTTGCAAGAATGCACTGGTGTTTGCGCGGATACTTGCCCCTACGGCAAAAATAGAGGTCGCTCGTTCACCTCAATTTGAGCCGCTAGCTCTAATGAATGTAATGGCCTCCCCCGGGTCATCTTGGCATGGAGTGCACATGCCTGGATTGGGGCTAGCATATGTTGTGGTCATCCGACAGGCGCGGGGCAATGGTGCACAGGACCTATTATTGCTTGAGTTCTTCCTCCTGGATAGGAGCAAAAATTTGCAACTCGGGTGATGTAACTTGGGGCCTGAAGGAGGACACTAGTCGTAACTCATCCTTCAGCCCGAGGAGAAACTAGGACACAAGAAACATGGGACTCACTATGGGTCGAGCGATAGCAAGTGGTGTATGTGGGTCTCGAAGTGTTAGTGGTAGTCCTACATACTACATCCCTTGGGCCTGAACACGAACCAATTATCCACCGTATACCAGGAAATATCCAAAAAGTTCTCGCCCTCACTTCTACCACGATCTTCTAAGTCATGGACGAAACAAAGAATGTCATGCGGTGCGACTCCAACGCGCCCAGGATGGAAAACCCATTTTTTGTCATAACTTTTTGCCATAGAAGTAGGAGCACACCACATTTATGATGATATGTGTTTTTGTCACACTTATCGTCATGGAAGTGCCACTTCCATGACAAAACAAATTTTCGTTCAGGCCATAATGTCACAGATGTGTCTATTTTTTTAGTGACTACTCTGACCTCAATACATTGTTGAGACTTGGAGCCTTGTAAGTCGACATTGTAAAGTTGCATAGATCAATAAAAAACTCTTTTGTACAATGTTTTCTATCCTTTTACTCTTGGATTGTAAAAGCATATGCCGGGTTGATTTCTTATTTGGCATGTCATGCTCTCTATCGTGTACGGTGGTAATTCACTGTACCCAAACAAGGTGCCTAGATACATTGGAGACATATAAATTGACACTATGCAATGTAATAAGTACCATGCATATTTCCCATTGACATATATATAAACAAATATGAAAAATTAAATAGTTAAATATATTTATTTAATGAGTTTAATATTCTTTTGCATAATTAAGTAGGAGAAAGGCGAGGATTTCTTCATATTTCCTAATATCTTGTGATATATTGTTTTTCAACATGATACTATAAAGCATTTCCTTGCATTTATGCAATATATTTCAATATATGAACATTTATAACACATCTTATCCCACCCACCGATCACCGATCGCACTCTCCCTGGATCCTCTATGTCGCCAATGTTCTTCTTCCCATCCACCCTCCACCACCTCTCTCATGATACCCAACACGCCCCTCTACCAATATAGAAGCGGGCAATCTTGCATATCTGGAAAGATGCATCCTTATTTAATAAAATCTCCCAATATTGGTTTGCTATATTTATTTCAGTGGAGAGCGGTGCGGATTTTCGCATCGTGAAGGCGATGGAGATTCGCTAGCCATAAGCCGCGTCTCCCCTTCGCCCTCTATATATAACACAATAGAATCAGGGTACAAGGCACACCATCACCAAGCAATCAAGCAAAGAAGAGCGGAAAGATCTCCATTCTCTTCCTCCCGAACCTCCTCATCATCCATCTCCTCCATTGTAAGTTCTAGCCTTAGCCTTCATATCCCTATTCCATCCTTTGTTTCTCGATCTTTTGCCATCGTCCACCCTTTCTAGTTTTTCTATCCATGTATTATATTCATGAGTTTACAAGAGGTGACGTTATATATGTGTAGGGTGTAAGTAGTTCATTTGATCTATATAGTACACATGTGTTAACATCCATGTTTATGCCTCTATATATATGTGTTGCCATTTTTTATGGTTTATTTTCTATGTTGAAGTTATCTGTCTGTGTCTATTTTTGGAGCTAAATGATTTCATAAATGGAAAACATGTCAAATTAATCATGCATACAACAATCATCAATCTATAGGATGGAAGGTACTAGATTTCTTCTATTACTTTTTGATCATGTTTTGGGAATTCTATATTAGTGAAACTATGATGTCACTAATTAATATTACATTTTCTCGTTGACTCTTTTCAAGAATAATAATCTCCTTGCGTGTATTTCGCATGAGTGTGCAATGGAATAACTAATTTCTTTATTCTATTTTCAAATTCATTTAGCTGATCATGGCATCCAAGGCCCAAGGATCCTCTGTGTGAAGGTACTAGTTGTTGAGGATAACACAGTTCAAAGGATGGTCCTCTCGCAGCTGTTACATAATTTTCAATGTGAGATTACTCTCACCGTGAATGGAAAAGAAGCGATTGACCTGTTCCTTGAGGGAAGAAGTTTGACATTATTTTTTGCGATAAGAACATGCCCATCATGACTGGTCCCGAGGTGCTTAGCTTCGCTTTGGATTTTCAATGTATTTACAATTTTTAGAAATGTATTGATTTGAACATAAGTCCTTGTTTTAAGTTTGCAAATAAACTAAAAATTATCTTGTTGTGTTGCTTAACAGGCAGTTGTAAAGATCCGTGCTATGGGGGAAACTGATGTGAAGATTGTTGGGATGTCAGCTGATGACGATGCCATGGAGGTGTTCATAAGTGCTGGTGCTGATATTTTTGTGCCCAAGCCTATCAAGGTTAAGGAACTCGAGTCCGTAATTAAGGAAGTCATTAACAAGAAGAAGAACACCATGGTCTAGCACATTCGAACTTCCTTGAGCGATGGACGAAATATTTTTCTACTCATGGAACTATGTTTTCTTATGTATGCATTGTCATGTTGTTTAGTTTCATTGTGTTGTTTAATTTCAAAAGACTAGTGTTAAAGTTCATTTGTTCTAAGCAAGAAGAACATGAGACGCTATCCTTGGTTCCATGTCATGGATATATTGCTTGATCGGCACCAATACAAATATGGCGCAAGAGCATGCATATTTGTCCATTGTCACTTTCACAAACAAATACCAGAAAGAAATAATTACATAATTTATTTGCCAACTTTAATCAAGGGTATGTTTTGCATAATTTGTCGGAGAGAGGCTCGGAGCTACTTGAGATTGTTTTAACATTTTGCGAGACATTAATTTTTAACACAATACTCTGAAGTACATCCTTGTATTTATAAACCTCCTCAAATAATTTTGTAATATATTTTCATTTCTAAAAATTTATAAACCTACTTATCCCTCCCTCCTGCCATGAGCGCCTCTCTCACATGATCCTCTACATCGTCGGTGCTCTTCGTCCCATCAGCCTTCCCTAATCCTTCATCCATTCTCTTGTGCTACCCAAGGCATCCCTTTGTCGTCACATAAGTCACCAATATGGATTTTCCGAAGATGTGCATCATTGATGTGTATATATAATATCCCAAAATTAATTTGCCATATTTATGTGAGCAGAGAGTGGAGGGTTATGCATCTTGAAGGAAGTGCAAATTGGCTGGCCGTGGGATATGCCTCCCCTTTGCCCCTATATAAGTACCATGGCATACTCAGGGTACAAGGCACACTACCACCAAATAGTGAAGCGGCAAAATAGGAAAGATATCCATTCTACTCCTCCAATTCCATTATAAGATCCTCCTTCAGCCCACATATCCCTATTTCATCCTTTGTTTTTGTACCTTGGTTTATCATCGAGCTTGTAATAGTTTTTGTATCGATGTTTTACAAACACGAGTTTATAAGAGGTGATGGTATTTGTGTGTAGAGTGGAAGTAGTTAATTTTGATATATATATATATATATATATATATATATTTTTTGATATATATATATATATATGTGTGTGTGTATATATATAGTACATTTTTTTGGCATCCATGTTTATGCCTATATATATACAAGTTCAAGGAGTGTATAATGTCAGGGGAACACGGAGGTGGTGGAGGGGTGCCTATGGGGTCCACGTGGCCGTGGTCGCACCCCCCTGGTTGTGAGTTGGGAGGACAAGGGGCCCATGGGCACCACGTTCCGCTCTCCGCTTCTTGGGGCCTTCTAAAATTGAAAATAAGTGACTTATTTTTTCTCGCTTTTTGTCCTTGCTACTTCTTCACTTATGTTGGTTATCCTTGAAGAGGAAAGGGTGATGCAGCAAAGTAGAGATAAGTATTTCCCTCGGTTAGAGAACCAACGATCAATTCAGAGGAAACAACGATAAATCACCAATACTTGTACAAACAATCAAACAACTTGCACCCAACATGATAAAGGGTTGTCAATCCCTTCAAGGTCACTTGCAAAAGTGAGATCTAATAGAGATAGATGAAACTGAACAAAAGGGAAAGTAAATATTTTTGGTATTTTTGGTTTATAGATCTGAAAGTTAAAGGTTGCAAAATAGTAGACCAGAAACTAATATGATGGAAAATAGAGCCGGGGGAAATAGAGGTAAATCAAACTGATAAGCAAGCATGCTAAATGGTATTGATGAAACTAGCTAGAATCAATGGGAGATGCGCGAAACTAGCTAGTAGTACTTACTTTTGGGTGGTTAAATCGCAGCTCCGCCGATAGTCCCAAGCTTGTGCAAGTGAACTTTTCCAAACCCTACCGCATTTAAGAAAACAATTACTTGATATCGTGAAATGAACAAAGTTGCCGATATGGTGCGATAATGATCGATTGAACTTACTTCTAGCAGAATAAAGTGGAAGGTATTGCACGCATGCATAACTCATCAATTATGTTACTATAACCTCGAGTAATAGGGGAAATCGAATATGCAGAAGACAGTAACACTCACCTGAATTCGGAAGGAAAGAGTATTGTATCTTTGTTTTGATTTTGAAGTAACGATCGTAGCAAGTTGGCCTCGGTTTCTTTGGCATCATGTTTAACACTCCATTCATCAATGAGATTTGTGTTAATGAACCCAATATCACCGAATTGTCTTTTCTTCAATTCACTGATCTTCAATCTGCATAATATAGTGATGATAATTATATATACATCCAATGAAAGAGTTGAGCTATATAGAGACTTAATTACGTAGTAGTACTCGATCTGAGAGCAAGTGATGATTGTTTTATCAAGGGCCTTTTGATTGAAAAACTAGAAGAACTCCTCATATGGAACAGACAACAGATCAATTCCAATGAGGTCGTGCTCCTCTTTAACTCTCAGCGTCAAAGTATCCATCCCAAACTTGCTGCAGATGTCCATGTACCAATCATGGAATATTCGCATCATCGTTTTTAGAGGAGTACCAAGTTTAACAAGAGGCTTCATGTGCCGGAATTTGAATGTGTCCACCTCCATTGTATCAAAAAGTGCATCGTCAGGCATGTAATCTCCAGGATTGGTATCGGGTAGCATCCCCGGAAGATTAGCGACGATATCGCTAGACACCGAATCTATATTGCCTCCCGCCTCTAGCTGTACTGCTAGACGCCGGAGCAGCCAGAGTAGCTGTGGCTGTCTTGTTTTGTTGCTTATGAGGCGGAGAAGAAGGAGGCGTACTGCTACGACGTGCCAGAGCAGCCAGAGCGGCAGCATCTATGTTCCACCGTGGCCGTTGCTTACGAGGCGGTGAAGGAGGAGGCGGGCTGCTCGGACGCGCCGGTGCAGGCGGAGAAGGAGGCGGAGTACTACCGCCCTCACGCTTTGGAGCAGGACGGGGAGTGCCCTGATCACTCGCCGAAGGAGGAAGAGGAGGCAGAGGAGGCAGAGTGCCCGGTTGACTCGCCGGAGGCATGAAGTTTAGAAGCTTGATGTGCTCCTTGCGCCATAGACACGGAGTCTTCAGAGCAAGAACGAGCTGAGTCTCCCTATCACCTATAGGGTGGTCAAGCTGTAGCTCCTAACATCCCTCCGTTCTTTCATCCACCATCACAACATCATAGCATTGTGGAATCGGACGACAGTGAAAAGTTGCTTCGGGTGAAGGAGGGAACACAGAGCCGACAGCCGCCTTGACTTTGAGGTTCTTCCATTGCGTCATAAGGTGGCACTGGTGTGAATCCGTGATAAAATCCACAGGGTAGCTAGGACCCATGAAGTCAGGTTGCTGAATGAGCTCGGTGGAAGCCACGCTGCTTCTCCGCTGAGATGGCGGGGTAGATTCTGGGGTAGCCTGGGCAGGATCTGGCTCGTTCTCAACAGCTTGTCATTCCTCTAGCTTTCGTACCTGTGCCTAAAGCTTCTTCAGTTCGCTCAGCTCCACTTTCCTCCTCCTCACTTGGGTTTTGTAACTGCCTGCATGGGGAAACCCAACCTTCCATGCAACGGAGCCTGGCATGCCTCGTGTTCATCCAGGGTGCTCAGAATTCCCGAGGGCCTTTGTGAGCTCGTCGTTCTCTTTGTCGGGAACGAACGTCCCTTCCTGCACTGCCTTGATTGCTTCCTAAAGCTTCATGATGGGTGTTGCAAGTTTCTCGTCCGTCCAACAGCACTTCCCTGTTTCAAGGTCCAAAGTTCCCCCAACCCGGAAGAATCAAGTGTTGGGGAACGTAGTAATTTCAAAAAAAATCCTACGCACACGCAAGATCATGGTGATGGCATAGCAATGAGAGGGGAGAGTGTTCGTCCACGCACTCGTGAGACCGAAGCGAAGCGTTATGACAACGCGGTTGATGTAGTCGACGCCTTCACGATCCGACCGATCCAAGTACCGAACGCACGGCACCTCCGAGTTCAGCACACGCTCAGCTCGATGACGATCCCCGGCTCCGATCAAGCAAAGCTTGAGGATGAGTTCCACAAGACGACGGCGTGGTGACGATGATGATGTTCTACCGGCGCAGGGCTTCGCCTAAACTCCGCGACGATATGACCGAGGTGGAATATGGTGGAGGGGGCACCGCACACGGCTAAGGAACGATCCGTAGATCAACTTGTGTGTTCATGGGGTGCCCCATGCCCCCGTATATAAAGGAGTGGAGGAGGGGAGGGCCGGCCCTCTCTATGGCGCGCCCTAGGGGAGTCCTACTCCCACCGGGAGTAGGATTCCCCCTTTCCTAGTCCAACTAGGAGTCCTTCCAAGTAGTAGGAGTAGGAGATAAGGAAGGGGAAGAGAGAAGGGAAGGAAGAAGGGGTTGCGGCCCCTCCCCCTAGTCCAATTCGGACTAGGCCATGGGGGGCGCGCGACCTGCCCTAGGCAGCCCCTCTCTCTTTCCCGTATGGCCCAATAAGGCCCAATACTTCTCCCGGCGAATTCTCGTAACTCTCCGGTACTCCAAAAAATACCCGAATCACTCGGAACCTTTCCGAAGTCCGAATATAGTCGTCCAATATATCGATCTTTACGTCTAGACCATTTCGAGACTCCTCGTCATGTCCCTGATCTCATCCGGGACTCCGAACTCCTTCGGTACATCAAAACTTATAAACTCATAATAAAACTATCATCGTAACGTTAAGCGTGCAGACCCTACGGGTTCGAGAACTATGTAGACATAACCTAGAACTATTCTCGGTCAATAACCAAGAGCGGAACCTGGATGCTCATATTGGCTCCTACATATTCTACGAAGATCTTTACCGGTCAAACCGCATAACAACATACGTTGTTCCCTTTGTCATCGGTATGTTACTTGCCCGAGATTCGATCGTCGGTATCTTAATACCTAGTTCAATCTCGTTACCGGCAAGTCTCTTTACTCGTTACGTAATGCATCATTCCGCAACTAACTCATTAGTCACATTGCTTGCAAGGCTTATAGTGATGTGCATTACCGAGAGGGCCCAGAGATACCTCTCCGACAATCGGAGTGACAAATCCTAATCTCGAAATACGTCAACCCAACATGTACCTTCAGAGACACCTGTAGAGCTCCTTTATAATCACCTAGTTACGTTGTGACGTTTGGTAGCACACAAAGTGTTCCTCCAGTAAACGGGAGTTGCATAATCTCATAGTCATAGGAACATGTATAAGTCATGAAGAAAGCAATAGCAACATACTAAACGATCAAGTGCTAAGCTAACGGAATGGGTCAAGTCAATCATATCATTCTCCTAATGATGTGATCCCGTTAATCAAATGACCACTCATGTCTATGGTTAGGAAACTTAACCATCTTTGATTAACGAGCTAGTCAAGTAGAGGCATACTAGTGACACTATGTTTGTCTATGTATTCACACATGTATTATGTTTCCAGTTAATACAATTCTAGCATGAATAATAAACATTTATCATGAAATAAGGAAATAAATAATAACTTTATTATTGCCTCTAGGGCATATTTCCTTCAGTCTCCCACTTGCACTAGAGTCAATAATCTAGTTCACATCGCCATGTGATTTAACACCAATATTCATATCTGTATATGATTAACACCCATAGTTCACATCGTCATGTGACCAACACCCAAAGGGTTTACTAGAGCCAATAATCTAGTTCACATCGCTATGTGATTAACACCCAAAGAGTACTAAGGTGTGATCATGTTTTGCTCGTGAGAGAAGCTTAGTCAACGGGTCGGTCATTTTCAGAGTCGTATGTATTTTGCAAATATCTTATGTCTACAATGTTCTGCACGGAGCTACTCTAGCTAATTGCTCCCACTTTCAATATGTATCCAGATTGAGACTGAGAGTCATCTGGATCGGTGTAAAAGCTTGCACCGATGTAACTCTTTACGACGGGCTCTTTTATCACCTCCATAATCGAGAAATATTTCCTTAGTCCTCACTAAGGATATGCTTGACCAATGTCCAGTGATCTACTCCTAGATCACTATTGTACTCCCTTGCCCAATTCAGTGCAAGGTATACAATAGGTATGGTACATAGCATAGCATACTTTATAGAACCTATGACTGAGGCATTGGGAATGACTTTCATTCTCTTTTCTATTTTCTGCTGTGGCCGGGATTTGAGTCTTACTCAATTTCACACCTTTGCAACACAGGAAAGAACTCTTTCTTTGACTGTTCCATTTTGAACTATTTCAAAAACTTATCAAGGTATGTGCTCATTGAAAATCTTATCAAGCGTCTTGATCTATCTCAATAGATCTTGATGCTCAATATGTAAGTAGCTTTACTGAGGTCTTTCTTTTAAAGAACTCCTTTCAAACACTCCTTTATGCTTTGCAGAATAATTCTACATTATTTTCGATCAACAATATGTCATTCACATATACTTATCAGAAATGTTGTAGTGCTCCCACTCACTTTCTTGTAAATACAGGCTTCACCGTAAGTTCAGATAAAACTATATGCTTTGATCAACTTATCAAAACATATATTCCAACTCTGAGATGCTTGCACCAGTCCATAGATGGATCGCTGGAGCTTGCACATTTTGTTAGCACCATTAGGATTGACAAAACCTTCTGGTTGCATCTTATACAACTCTTCTTTAAAAAAACCATTAAGGAATGCAGTTTTGACATCCTTTTGCCAGATTTCATAAAATGTCACAATTGCTAACATGATTCGCAAAGACTTAAGCATCACTACAGTTGAGAAAATCTCATTGTAGTCAACACCTTGAACTTGTCAAAAACCTTTTTGCGACAAGTCGAGCTATGTAGATAGTAACACTACTATCAACGTCCGTCTTCCTCTTGAAGATCCATTTATTTTCTATGGCTTGCCGATCATCGGGCAAGTCCACCAAAGTCCACACTTTGTTCTTATACATGGATCCTATCTCAGATTTCATGGCCTCCAGCCATTTCGCGGAATCTAGGCTCATCATCGCTTCCTCATAGTTCGTAGGTTTATCATGGTCTAGTAACATGACTTTCAGAATAGGATTACTGTACCACTCTGGTGCGGACCGTACTCTGGAAGACCTACGAGGTTCTGTAGTAACTTGATCTGAAGTTTCATGATCATCATCATTAGCTTCCTCACTAATTGGTGTAGGAATCACTGGAACTGATTTCAGTGATGAACTATTTTCCAATTTGGGAGAAGGTATAGTTACCTCATCAAGTTCTACTTTCCTCCCACTCACTTCTTTCGAGAGAAACTTCTTCTCTAGAAAGGATCCATCTTAGCAACGAATAACTAGCCTTCGGATCTGTGATAGAAGGTGTACCCAATAGTTACCTTTGGGTATTCTATGAAGACGCACTTCTCCGATTTGGGTTTGAGCTTATCAGGTTGAAAACCTTTTTCATATAAGCATCGCAACTCCAAACTTTAAGAAATGACAGCTTAGGTTTACTGCTAAACCATAGTTCATACGGTGTCGTCTCAACGGATTTAGATGGTGCCCTTTTAACGTGAATGCAGCTGTCTCTAATGCATAACCCCAAAACGACAATGGTAAATCAATAAGAGACATCATAGATCGCACCATATCCAATAAAGTGCGGTTACGATGTTCGGACACACCATAACATTGTGGTGTTCCAGGTGGCGTGAGCTGTGAAACTCTTCCACATTGTTTTAATTGAAGACCAAACTCAGAACTCAAATATTCGTCTCGCGATCGATCGCAGAAACTTTATTTTCTTGTTACGATGATTTTTCCACTTCACTCTGAAATTCTTTGAACCTTTCAACTATTTCAGACTTATGTTTCATCAAGTAGATATACCCATATCTGCTCAAATCATCTTGTGAAGGTCAGAAAATAACGATACTTGCCACGAGCATCAACACTCATTGGATCGCATACATCGGTATGTATTATTTCCAATAAGTCAGTAGCTTGTTCCATTGTCCGGAGAACGGAGTTTTAGTCATCTTGCCGAAAAGGCACGGTTCGCAAGCATCAAATGATTCATAACCAAGTGATTCCGAAAATCCATCTTTATGGAGTTTCTTCATGCACTTTACACCGATATGACCCAAACGGCAGTGCCACAAATAAGTTGCACTATCATTATTAACTTTGCATCTTTTGGCATCAATATTATGAATATGTGTATCACTACGATCGAGATCCAACAAACTATTTTCATTGGGTGTATAATCATCGAAGGTCTTATTCATGTAAATGAATAACAATTATTCTTTAACTTCAATGAATAACCGTACGCAATAAACATGATCAAATCATATTCATGCTCAACGCAAACGCTAAATAACATTTATTTAGTTTTAACACTAATCTCAAAAATATAGGGAGTGTGTGTTGATGATCATATCAATCTTGGAACTATTTCCAGCACTCATCGTCACTTCCCCTCTACTAGTCTCTGTTTATTATGTAACTCCTGTTTCGAGTTACTAATCTTAGCAACCGAACAAGTATCAAAATACTCAGGGGCTACTATAAACACTAGTAAGGCACACATCAAACACTTGTATATCAAATATACCTTTGTTCGCTTTGCCATCCTTCTTATCCACCAAATATTTAGGGCATTTCCGCTTCCAGTGACCATTTCCTTTGTAGTGTAAGCACTTAGTTTCAGGCTTTGGTCCAGCTTTGGTCTTCTTCATGGGAGTGACAACTTGTTTGCCATTCTACTTCAAGTTTCCCTTTCTTTCCCTTTTCCCTTTTCTTGAAACTAGTGGTCTTGTCAATCATCAACACTTGATGCCCTTTCTTGATTTCTACCTTCGTCGATTTCAACATCACGAAGAGCTCGGGAATCATTTTCGTCATCCCTTGCATACTATAGTTCATCACGAAGTTCTAGTAACTTAGTGATGGTGTCTAGAGAATTCTGTCAATCACTATCTTATCTGGAAGATTAACTCCCACTTGATTCAAGCGATTGAAGTACCCAGACAATCTGAGCACATGCTCACTAGTTGAGCGATTCTCCTCCATATTTTAGCTATAGAACTTGTTGGAGACTTCATATCTCTCAACTCGGGTATTTGCTTGAAATATTAACTTCAATTCCTGGAACATCTCATATGGTCCATGACGTTCAAAACATATTTGAAGTCCCGATTCTAAGCTGTTAAGCATGGTGCACTAAACTATTAAGTAGTCATCATATTGAGCTAGCCAAACGTTCATAACGTCTGCATTTGCTCCTGCAATAGGTTTGCCACCTAGCGATGCATCAAGGACATAATTTTTCTGTGCAGCAATGAGGATAAACCTCAGATCACGGATCCAATCCGCATCATTGCTACTAAAATCTTTTCAACACAATTTTCTCTATGAACATATCAAAATAAACATATGAAAGCAACAACGCAAGCTATTGATCTACAACATAATTTGCAAAATACTACCAGGTCTAAGTTCATGATAAATTTAAGTTCAATTAATCATATTACTAAAGAACTCCCACTTAGATAGACATCCCTCTAATCCTCTAAGGGATCACGTGATCCAAATCAACTAAACCATAACCGATCATCACGTGAGATGGAGTAGTTTTCAATGGTGAACATCACTATGTTGATCATATCTACTATATGATTCACGCTCGACCTTTCGGTCTCCGTGCTCCGAGGCCATATCTGCATATGCTAGGCTCGTCAAGTTTAACCTGAGTATTCCGCGTGTGCAAAACTGGCTTGCACCCATTGTAGATGGACGTAGATCTTATCACACCCGATCATCACGTGGTGTCTGGGCACGACGAACTTTGGCAACGGTGCATACTCAGGGAGAACACTTCTTGATAATTTTTAGTGAGAGATCATCTTAAAATGCTACCAACAATCAAAGCAAGATAAGATGCATAAAGGATAAACATCACATGCAATCAATATAAGTGATATGATATGGCCATCATCATCTTGTGCTTGTGATCTCCATCTCAAGCATCATTGTGATCACTATCGCCACCGCGCGACACCTTAATCTCCATCGTAGCATCGTTGTCGTTTACGCCATCTATTGCTTCTACGACTATCGCTACCACTTAGTGATAAAGTAAAGCAATTATGTATGCTTGCATTTCATTCAATAAAGCGACAACCATATGGCTCCTGCCAGTTGCCGATAACTTCGGTTAGAAAACATGATCATCTCATACAATAAAATATAACATCACGTCTTGACCATATCACATCACAACATGCCCTGCAAAAACAAGTTAGACGTCCTCTACTTTGTTGTTGCAAGTTTTATGTGGCTGCTACGGGCTTAGCAAGAACCGTTCTTACCTACGCACCAAAACCACAACGATAGTTCGTCAAGTTAGTGCTGTTTTAACCTTCGCAAGGACCGGGCGTAGCCACACTCGATTCAGCTAAAGTGAGAGAGACAGACACCCGCCAGCCACCTTTAAGCACGAGTGCTCGTAACGGTGAAACCAGTCTCGCGTAAGCGTACATGTAATGTTGGTCCGGGCCGCTTCATCTCACAATACCGCCGAACCAAAGTATGACATGCTGGTAAGCAGTATGACTTGTATCGCCCACAACTCACTTGTGTTCTACTCGTGCATATGACATCTACGCATAAAACCAGGCTCGGATGCCACTGTTGGGGAACGTAGTAATTTCAAAAAAATTCCTACGCACACGCAAGATTATGGTGATGGCATAGCAACGAGAGGGGAGAGTGTTCGTCCACGTACCCTCGTAGACCGTAAGCGGAAGCGTTATGACAACGCGGTTGATGTAGTCGTATGTCTTCACGATCCGACCGATCCAAGTACCGAACGTACGGCACCTCCGAGTTCAGCACACGCTCAGCTCGATGACGATCCCGGGCTCCGATCCAGCAAAGCTTGGGGATGAGTTCGTCAAGACGATGGCGTGGTGACGATGATGATGTTCTACCGGCGCAGGGCTTCGCCTAAACTCCGCGACGATATGACCGAGGTGGAATATGGTGGAGGGGGGCACCACACACGGCTAAGGAACGATCCGTAGATCAACTTGTTTGTTCATGGGGTGCCCCATGCCCCCGTATATAAAGGAGTGGAAGAGGGGAGGGCCGGCCCTCTCTATGGCGCGCCCTAGGGGAGTCCTACTCCCACCGGGAGTAGGATTCCCCCTTTCCTAGTCCAACTAGGAGTCCTTCCAAGTAGTAGGAGTAGGAGATAAGGAAGGGGAAGAGAGAAGGGAAGGAAGAAGGGGGTGCGGCCCCTCCCCCTAGTCCAATTCGGACTAGGCCATGGGGGGGCGCGGCCTGCCCTAGGCAGCCCCTCTCTCTTTCCCGTATGGCCCAATAAGGCCCAATACTTCTCCCGGCGAATTCCCGTAACTCTCCGGTACTCCGAAAAATATGCGAATCACTCGGAACCTTTCCAAAGTCCGAATATAGTCGTCCAATATATCGATCTTTACGTCTCGACCTATTCGATACTCCTCATCATGTCCCCGATCTCATCCGGGACTCTGAACTCCTTCGGTACATCAAAACTTATAAACTCATAATAAAACTATCATCGTAACGTTAAGCGTGCGGACCCTACGGGTTCGAGAAGTATGTAGACATGACCTAGAACTATTCTCAGTCAATAACCCATAGCGGAACCTGGATGCTCATATTGGCTCCTACATATTCTACGAAGATCTTTATCGGTCAAACCGCATAACAACATACGTTGTTCCCTTTGTCATCGGTATGTTACTTGCCCGAGATTCGATCATCGGTATCTTAATACCTAGTTCAATCTCGTTACCGGCAAGTCTCTTTACTCGTTACGTAATGCATCATTCCGCAACTAACTCACTAGTCACATTTCTTGCAAGGCTTATAGTGATGTGCATTACCGAGAGGGCCCAGAGATACCTCTCCAACAATCGGAGTGACAAATCCTAATCTCAAAATACGCCAACCCAACATGTACCTTCAGAGACACCTGTAGAGCTCCTTTATAATCACCCAGTTACTTGTGATGTTTGGTAGCACACAAAGTGTTCCTCCGGTAAACGGGAGTTGCATAATCTCATAGTCATAGGAACATGTATAAGTCATGAAGAAAGCAACAGCAACATACTAAACGATCAAGTGCTAAGCTAACGGAATGGGTCAAGTCAATCATATCATTCTCCTAATGATGTGATCCCGTTAATCAAATGACAACTCATGTCTATGGTTAGGAAACTTAACCATCTTTGATTAACGAGCTAGTCAAGTAGAGGCATACTAGTGACACTATGTTTGTCTATGTATTCACACATGTATTATGTTTCCAGTTAATACAATTCTAGCATGAAAATAAACATTTATCATGAAAAAAGGAAATAAATAATAACTTTATTATTGCCTCTAGGGCATATTTCCTTCATCAAGTCCTTGAACGGTATGGCCAGTGCAATGTCTCTGGTTCGACCCCTTTAGCAATCAGGTCCTGCTCAGCCTTGTCCAACAATGGACGGGCTTTGAGGTAGCCACCTGACCCCGTGCGATGGTGATGCTCCTTCTTTGCAGCATTTATCTTGTTAATCACTGACATCTTCTTACTCTTCTCCGATGTCTTGTGGGCCACAAATGCAGGCCAGTGATATCTTATCTTCTCAAATCGGCCGGTGAATTCTGGAGTCTTGTTTTTGTCGACATACATTGATTTCAACTCATTCTTCCACCTCCTGAATAAATCTGCCATCTTCTTGAGAGCATGAGTGTCGGTGTCAAAACCGGCGGATCTCGGGTAGGGGGTCCCGAACTGTGCGTCTAGGCGGATGGTAATAGGAGACAAGGGACACGATGTTTTACCTGTGTTGGGCCTCTCGATGGAGGTAAAACCCTACTCCTGCTTGATTGATATTGATGATATGGGTAGTACAAGAGTAGATCTACCATGAGATCAAGGAGGCTAAACCCTAGAAGCTAGCCTATGGTATGATTGTTGTAATGGTTGTTCGTCCTACGGACTAAAACCCTCCGGTTTATATAGACACCGGAGAGGGATAGGGTTACACAGAGTCGGTTACAATGGTAGGGATCTACATATCCGTATTGCCAAGCTTGCCTTCCACGCCAAGGAAAGTCCCATCCGGACACGGGACGAAGTCTTCAATCTTGTATCTTCATAGTCTCGGAGTCCGACCGATGATTATAGTCCAGCTATCCGGACACTCCCTAGTCCAGGACTCCCTCAGTAGCCCCTGAACCAGGCTTCAATGACGACGAGTCCGGCGTGCATATTGTCTTTGGCATTGCAAGGCGGGTTCTTCCTCCGAATAATTCATAGAAGATTGTGAACACCAGGATAGTGTCCGGCTCTGTAAAATAAATTCCACATACCACCGTAGAGAGAATAATATGTACACAAGTTCAATCTGCTGACGTATTTTGTGGCGTGACGTCACACCACTACCAAGCCTTTACTTGAATCGTTTTTATTATACCACCTCAGCGCGTTAGAGAAGCGGTCTCCTTGGCACGTCTTGTCGAAGCAGAGATTGTGTTCCCCTTATTCTGAGATTCCCATCAATACAGACATGGGTAACCCGACCGCGCCATTGATTGTGGCGCTTGGGAGATAAGCGAGTTTTACCAGGCCGGTGGGAACGCATAGGCTTCGTCCGCCCATATATAATGGGATAAGGATCCACCTTTTTTACCACGCCTTCTTCCTCCTTGGCTTATCCATCCCCAAGACTCGAGCTCCAAAGACCTAAGTCCGCACATCTCGCCTCAACCTTCTCCGGACATGTCCGGAGTGGGAGGCAAGTGGATGGCCTCCTCCGTTACGGAGGGGCACATCGAGAAGCTGCACGGTGCCGGATACTGTCCAGCGACATCAAGACCGGTTGCCCGACGAGGGCAGCTCATCCCCACCCCAGGCCCCATGAGAGGGTCGATTTCTTCCCCACTTCCTCCGCGGACTAGGCTTCCCACTTCACCCCTTCGTCCGGGGGCTCATGTACTACTACGGCCTGGACTTCCACAATCTGGGACCAAACTTCATCCTCAACATCTTTGCGTTTATCGTCGTGTGCGAGGCCTTCCTCTGCATCCAACCCCACTTCGGCTTGTGGCTAAAGACCTTCAATGTCAAGCCGAAGGTGGTGAAGGGCGTCCAAGCGGAGTGCGGAGGCGCAATGGTGGGCAAAATGCCCAACGTCACTTGACTTGAGGGTGCCTTCGTGGAATCCACAAAGGGTGGCAATCGGGGTGGTTCTACATCACCGAGCCGCGCGACCCTAAATGGGCAGCGGCCCCCGAGTTCAGATCTGGTACCCCATGCAGCTCACCTCCGAAAGAGAAGGGCTTGCTATCGGGTAGTTCGGAGGAGCCGACGGACTCGATCGTGTCTCTGCACTCGTGAACAAGAAGCTTAAGCTTGTCAATGTGATCCAGTCATGCTCGTCCGCCGGATTCTCCCCGCCAAAGAACGGGCCTTCAATTTGTGGGAGTTTGATCCGCACAAGATCGACTTTGAGCGGGCTCTTGACACGACGCTGAAGCTGCACGAGGGTGTTGTTCAAGGGCGGAGAAGCCCCCGCATCCGCAACTGAAGATCGCGGATTCAGCACGCTGCGCCCGGCCCGCTAGGTAAGCTATGTTATCCTTTATGGGACACTCATTTCTTTCATAGTTTGACTCCATGTGGGATCTAAAACTCCCAATGCCTTTAACAGGACTGGTAGAAGACGTCCAGACGAGTTAACTGTCCGGCTCCCCTTCCCGAAGACCCAGCGGACACCCGTTTGACGGGGCTGCTGGTTCTGGCCCTTTACGTGGTGCCGGAGAAGAAGGCCAAGAAGAAGGCCACGGGAACCCGAAGGAGTTCCCGGCGCCAGGTGGTATCGGACTCATCATCCGATGACTCCGAGGCGGACTCCTCCCCCGAGGAGGAGGAGAAAGAGGCCTCTTCCCCAGCGGGGGGAGAGAAGAAGAGGAAGGCCTCCGCAACGAGGGCGGCCGAAGGGTCCAAGAAAGGACGGACCCTTCCTCCGGACTGCTCCGCCAACGCCGACGACGGCGACGAGGAGGGCCTCAAGGGCCAAGCCCTCGCAAGATCGTAAGTGTCCGAATTCTGGATGATTTATAATTTCTCTTTTTGCCACGTGGTGTCCTTCTAATGCCGCATACAACCTGTAGTCCGGCCAAGGACGATCTTCCCGCTTCGTCGAGCGGGTCCTTGGCTCCGTCGGATATGGATTCCCTTTCGACCGCCTGCACCCCTCGTGACACTGATGACGCCGAGGTGGGATCCCAGGAGGGGACCCACCAGGAGGGGGAGGCTCCGGAGGTGCCACAGGGCAACCTCCCGGACTTCGCACCGGACTCCGCACCGGAACTCACAGTGGTTCCGGAGTCCGGCAGACGGCCCCTTCGTAAGAAGGGAAAGACTGTGACACTAGCAGCCGCCGTCCAACCGGAGGTGCCGGATAACTTGTTGGAGGCGCTCAACGGCGCTTCCATCAAAGAAGAACACCGCACTGTCATGAGTGCGGTGATTCAGAAGGTTCAGCTCACCAAGAGCGGGCTGACCGAAGCCTGCAGCAGCCTTCTAACAGGCTTTGAGGTAAGAATTTTAAGACATGTAATATAATACCGCATAGACAGTAGCCGGATGCTCGGTTCGGTGTTGGAAAGAAAAGCCGGGGTGAGGATCTTACAAAGATATACGCAGGAGTTCTAAAAATATGTCAATATGGGATTGCAGGCTGCTGCTGCCGACCTCTGCCGACTTATCATGGAGGCCGATGCTTTGAAGCAGAACCTCGAGCGGTCCGAGAGCGAGCTCGGCCGTGCCAAGAAGCAGCTCGAGGACAAGGAAGGTGAGTAACACCATATTAAATTTGTACCTTACAAAAAAGAATTTGGTTGCAAGGGAAATAATAGGGATAACATGGGTACTACAGGGGCCACGAATGAGGTGGCGACCCTGAAGGAGGCTGTGTCCGCGGCCGAACGTAATGCGGCCGTGGAACGAGCCGAGCGAGAGAAGCAGGAGGCGCGGGTGGCGGGGGTGCAGCAAGAGCTCCAGGTTCTCATGGAAAAACATGAGGGTTTGGAGCGCGACTCAAAGACTTGAGAGTCCGAGCTTGCATCGGCTCTTGAGAGCGCCAAAGCCGCTAAGGCCGAAGCCCGCAAGGCCCTCCAGGAGATCGATGATTTGAAGAAAATAGCAGCGGGTAAGGCATTTTTCATGCAAAGCAAGCATGTCAATGTGAATTACCTATTACTTACCCGAATTTGGAGCACTCCAGAGCGTTCATGATCTGCCCTTGATGTGTCAGACTGCCGCTTTTACCGGGCCGAGGAGGGAGCTCGACAGAGAAGGTCTTCTGGTCTCGGTATGTTTGGGGCGGACATCCGGTGCCCCTTAGCGACCAGCTGAAGCAACTGGTCGAGCTCCACAAGGTAGCCGAACAGGCCATGAAGGGCCTCATAGTTCGGCTGTGGCCCAAAGAGGCCATGCCTGGGAACTACTTCGGCCTGGTACGGCGAGTGGTGGATGCGTGTCCCTAGGTTGAGGTCGTCAAGCATTCCGCCCGCATTGAAGGTGCCCGTCGGGCCCTTGCCCGTGCAAAGGTACACTGGGGCAGGATGGATGCTGAGAAGCTGCTGACGAACGCGCCACCGGCGGGCAAGGAGTATCGTACGCCCGAAATGTATTATAAGAGTGTCCTGAAGGGTGCCCGCATGATTGCGGGTGAGTGCTCCAAAGATGTAATATTTGAGTAAACTCGCAATGTGTTATCCTATGCGCTGAAAACTTTGTTCATATGCTCTAAGCAACGCTTATTAATTTAAAATATTACCTTCTGTGTGGCCGTTTATCAAATCTGAGAGATGGCAAGTCGTTGGCTTCAGCCCCCATGCATGAAATCTTTGGGGTGTTCGGGATAAACTTGAGCGCTCTTGTTCCCATTGTTGGGTCCATCTAGGGAGGCGCTCAACACAACGAACGAGGCAACCGGACTTATAATGCTTGAACACTCTCACTTAGCCATAGAATTCTATAATTTTAAATTTCGGCGAAGCCCCTAGTGTTCGGAAGACCGAGTTCGGGGCGCTATCCACGCCTGGGCCGGACAAAGTCGGTTCCTCGCTCTAAGCGGCATAAGCCTTTAGGGACTCGAAAAGACCTCTCGAACAACGACCAGCTCTCGCCTTATCATGACGGTCAGTTTTACCTTTCTCCACTGAGGCGCTCGCCCAGCTCTACCGGGGCGCAATCGCAGTGCTACTCCCAGTGCTACCTTAGCCGATAAAACGGAACGTAAGGTACCAAAACATGGGAGCCGGGCAAACCCAACTATTGACCCAAGACATGATTCGAGCCGATGCATATAATGCTATAAGTTCGGGTGCCGCACTTGTGAAAGTGTTGGACTTATCACACCATAAAGCGGGAACTTAAGCCCTGGTGTATTGGCCGTACCAAAGTGTACGGATGCAAGATGTCATAAATGAACATATATATAAGGAAGAAATGCAATTATAAGCGAAAAGCGATGCATTGTTTATTCAAGGAATTCTGCGATGAATGCAGAACGATACAAATAGTGCGGTAAGCAAGGGGTAAGACTATTAAACATGTCCCCCTCCAGGGGTAGGCTGCGGAATGGTGTATGAAAACGGATTTAATGCTCGTGATGGAGACCACCTGGATATTCGCCATAGCCCTTCTTCTCCCCTGGCTGTTGCATCGTGTGTTCGGCAGGTCTACTGGCGGACAGGGCTTCTGGTGAACGGAGTCCTGTGCGTAAGAAAAAAGAAAAATAAAAGGAGTCACACACTTGGGAGCCCCTGGTGCGGTTAAGCCGCATTCTGGGCCTGTGGTGGCCGTGCCCCTCCCCCTATGCCCATGGTATCTCCAGAGCGTAATGATGTACGCGAAGGACTAGTCTTGCAATTTGGCAGGGGCTGGGGTTGGGGCCGCATTGCTACGCGTGCTCGGAACATGCCAGGTGGTCTTGTTGTAGGTTACTCCAGGCGCATTTGGCCATGTCTGGTCGCTTAACGGCCGGACTCAAAAATTGCCTTAAGAGGCTTCTCTGTACTTCTGCCGCGAGAGCCGCTGTGTGTTCCTCCGTTCGGAGGGAGCGTTCAGTGTTTCCGTTGACCGTGATGACTCCTCGAGGGCTTGGCATCTTGAGCTTAAGGCATGCATAATGCGGCACCGCGTTGAACTTTTAAACGCGTCCGTCCGAAAGCAGAGCGTGATAGCCGCCATGAACGGGACTATGTCAAGATTAACTCCTCGCTTGAAGTTATCCGGGATCCAAGACCACTTCGGTGTGGTGAGCTCGCATAATTGGCCTCTACACGGTATGACGCCTTTGAAGGTCATCTTTGTAGGTTTAATCCTTGAGGGGTCTATGCCCATCTTGCGCACTGTGTCCTGATAAAGCAGGTTCAGGCTGCTACCGTCGTCCATCAGGACTTTGGTGAGGTGAAATCCGTCGACGATTTGGTCTAAAACCAATGTGGCGAATCCGCCATGACAGATACTGGTGGGGTGGTCCCTTCGATCAAAAGTGATCGGGCAAGAGGACCATGGATTGAACTTTGGGGCAACTGGATCCATCGCATATACGTCCCTAAGTGCACGCTTCCGCTCCCTCTTGGGTATGTGGGTTGCGTATATCATGTTTACCATCCGCACTTGTGGGGGGAAACCCTTCTGTTCTCTATTGTTCGGCGGCCGGGTCTCTTCCTCGTCATTGCTATGCAGCCCCTTGACATTGTTTTCGGTGATTAACTTGCCTGCCTGCTTGAATACCCAACAATCCTTGTTGGTATGATTGGCTGGCTATTCGGGGGTGCCGTGTATCTGGCACGAGCGGTCGAGTATTCGGTCCAAATTGGACGGACCCGGAATAGTTCTTCTGAATGGCTTTTTCCGTTGACCGGGTTTAGAGCCTCTGAATCCGGCGTTGACTGCCGTATCCTCAGTGTTATCGCCATTAATGCGGCATTTGTTTTTGTTTCGACGCGACCTGCCATTGCGGTCCTTGGTATCCGGACTGCCAGAATTTTTGCTGAGGTTGTTACTGTGGGCTACCCAGCTGTCCTCCCCCGCACAGAAGCGGGTCGTGAGTGATGTGAGGGCTGCCATGGATTTCGGCTTTTCCTGTCCTAGGTGCCGGGCCAGCCACTCATCGCGGATGTTATGTTTGAAGGCTGCGAGGGCCTCTGCATCCGGACAGTCAACGATTTGATTTTTATTTGTTAAGAACCGTGTCCAGAACTGTCTGGCCGATTCGTCTGGCTGCTGAATTATGTGGCTTAGGTCATCGGTGTCTGGTGATCGCACATATGTGCCCTGGAAGTTGTCAAGGAATGCGGCTTCCAGGTCCTCCCAACACCCAATTGACTCTGCTGGCAAGCTGTTAAGCCAATGCCGAGCTGGTCCTTTAAGCTTGAGTGGGAGATATTTGATGGCGTGAAGATCGTCACCGCGGGCCATATGGATATGAAGGAGATAGTCTTCGATCCAAACCGCGGGGTCTGTTGTGCCATCGTAGGATTCAATGTTCACGGGTTTAAACCCTTCGGGGATTTGATGATCCATTACTTCATCTATGAAGCATAGTGGGTGTGCGGCACCTCTTTATTGGGAAATATCACGACGTAGCTCAAGCGAGCTTTGTATACTGTGTTTGGCCCGGCCGGAGTTGCTGTATCCGGCGCAACGGTAGTCATCGCGCATCGTGGGGCGGCCCCGCGATCCGTAGATCGATCTTGATTGTCTTGCCTTGTCCTCCAATATGTCTCGCAAGTCCGGCGCATTCCCCCGTGGCTTCGCACTTTTCGAGCGGTGCCGGGGTACGGTTCTGGTGAAGGGCCTAGATGCCTCTCTGTCGCGGCCACGAGGTGGTCGGTCTGCCGTATTGTGCGCTGGTGATGAGGGTTTATATGCTTCCTCCTCTAGTCGGGGGAGCAGCTTGCGTTTTGGGTAGCTTTTGGAGGGGCGTTCGAGTTCATGCTCTTCGGTCGCCAGGACTTCGGTCCATCTGTCGGCCAGCAGGTCTTGATCAGCTCGAAGCTGTTGCTACTTTTTCTTTAGGCTGTTCGCCGTGGCCATTAGCCTGCGTTTAAAACGCTCTTGTTCGACGGGATCCTCGGGCACGACAAATTCGTCGTCGTTGAGGCTTGCCTCGTCTCCGGAGGGAGGCATGTAATTATCGTCCTCTACCTCTTCGTCTGTCGCTCTCTCGTGGGGGCTGGCTTCTCCGTCCTCCTGTGCTAAATCTTGCTGGAGGGGGTTGTCTTCGGCACTCTCTGGGGTGTTATTATCCCCGGTGCCGGAATCTCCATTCTTGCTGTGGCGGGATTTAGAGCGGCGCCGCTGACGCCGGCGCTTGGGCTGTTTCTTAGAGGAATCTGCCTCCGCTGCTTCTTCGCCGTTCCCATCCTTTGGGATGTCCACCATGTATATGTCGTATGACGAGGTGGTCTTCCAGTGCCCCGTAGGCACTGGTTCTTGGTCGTCTTTGGCATCGTCGTCCATACCGTCGATGTCTTTGGAGTCGTAGTCTAGCATGTCGGTTAGATCGTCGACACTGGCTACAAAGTGCGTGGTGGGTGGGCTTTGAATTTCTTTGTCGTCCGCATCCCAACCGTCCTGACCGCAGTCTGGCCAGTGCTCTCGTGATAACGAGAGATACTTTAGCGAATTTAGGATGTCGCCAAAGGGTGAGTGCTGAAAGATGTCTGCAGCGGTGAACTCCATGATCGGCACCCAATCGGATTCGATTGGTAGGGGCGCAGGAGGCTCGGAGTCTGGCGAGGAGTCCGGCACCTCGGAGTCACGAGCTTTACAAGGGATAAGGTCAGTATTCGACAACATCGCCATAGAAGTTGCAGCCCCCGAGGCGGTGTCTAGCCACCCGTCCTCGATTTGCGCGGTCGGCTCCGAATTAAGGATCGGAGCGGACTCATGTGCGGCCTCCAGGGCACTGTCCGGCAGCAGAGCTAAATCATTCCCATCGCGACAGTGCGGCGCGCTCGGATGTGGCTCGAATCCGTCGAAGATCAAGTCTCCGCGGATGTCTGCCGTGAAGTTTAGGCTTCCAAATCTGACCCGATGGCCAGGGGCGTAGCTTTCGATCTGCTCTAGATGGCCAAGCGAATTGGCCCGCAGTGCAAAGCCGCCGAACACGAAGATCTGTCCGGGGAGAAAAGTCTCACCCTGGACTGCGTTGTTGTTGATGATTGAAGGAGCCATCAAGCCTATCGGTGACGACACAGAGGAACTCTGAATGAAAGCACCAATGTCGGTGTCAAAACCGCGGATCTCGGTAGGGGGTCCTGAAGCTGTGCGTCTAGGCGGATGGTAATAGGAGACAAGGGACACGATGTTTTACCTAGGTTGGGCCCTCTCGATGGAGGTAAAACCCTACTCCGCTTGATTGATATTGATGATATGGGTAGTACAAGAGGAGATCTACCACGAGATCAAGGAGGCTAAACCCTAGAAGCTAGCCTATGGTATGATTGTTGTAATGGTTGTTCGTCCTACGGACTAAAACCCTCCGATTTATATAGACACCGGAGAGGGCTAGGGTTACACAGAGTCAGTTACAATGGTAGGAGATCTACATATCCGTATTGCCAAGCTTGCCTTCCACGCCAAGGAAAGTCCCATCCGGACACGGGACGAAGTCTTCAATCTTGTATCTTCATAGTCTCGGAGTCCGGCCGATGATGATAGTCCGGCTATCCGGACACCCCCTAGTCCAGGACTCCCTCAATGAGCCTTGACCAATGTCTATATAACTAGCTTATCCGGATCCTCCTCTACCAGTAGGGTGAAATTTTCCTTCAGCGTGGTCCAAAGATCATCTTTCTGTCTATCTTCTACAAAAGAAACTTGTGGGTCTTCCTTCTTATGCTTATACCATTGGTGGATGCTGATCCGGATCATGTCCCTAACAAGAAACCCGCATTGAGTAGAAAATGCTTCCTTGGTCCGGAGGGGTTGAATCGGTTGGCCATCGCGCGCGATTTCTGTGATCGCGAACCTTTCATCTTGGCGCAACTTTTTCTTCGGGCCTCGTCTCGTTACCGAAGTTTTGCTCGATCCGGAGGGCTATAAAAGAAGAAAGAAGAGTTAATATATGTACATACCAAAACAATTAATGCATCAATTAGCTAGTCAGCACGGGATTAGTTAATATATACCTCTCCGGACTTTGCAACAGCTGATCCCGACTCCGTTCGGTCACCGGAGACGTCATCATGGTCGCCGGAGCCACCATCATGATCATGACTTTCCTCCTCCTTTGTTTGATCACTGTAGCCTGCTTCCTCTCCTTCCATACCATCGGTTTCATTGAGAAATATCGACAAGACATCACCTCCGTCACAGATTATGTCCCCCAATATCTCTTCTTGTTCGAAGTCTCTTTGTTGATCCATAGTTTCAGCAAATACTACAACATGGCAATTAATATACAAACATGAGAGATGGATATATTAATAGTGGCAAATATAGACCCCTCGGCGATCCTTGACCCTCATCCCCTCGGCGACCCTTGACCCTCATCCCCTCGGCGACCCTTGACCCCCTACCCTAGTTTCGATCCTCGATCGCTCGGATTCTCTTAATCTTTAAGGGATTTAACAAGATGGCGCCATTTTGGACGTGCAGGAAAAAATGGTCCCTATTTTTTCTTGATTTCATCTGCCCTTCTATATGTCATGTTCTAGTGTCAAAGGATTCAATACTTTGACACAAGAGAACGTGCACATATAGAATGGTAGATGAAATCAGGAAGAAATAGGGGTCAACTTAATTATACACATCCATAATGGGGGCATTCTTGATAAATCTCTTATAAATCTCGAGAGAGTTTGTCGGGTAGGGGAGGGAGGGGGTACGAGATTGACAACGTTTTTTTTCTAAGGTTTGGGTGTCCTCGAGAGTTGGTCGAGTGAGAGGGGGTTGATCGATGTCCCCCTGTCGACCCCTCGGCGACCCTCGACCCCTCGACGACCCTCGATCTTCATCCCCTCGGTGACCCTTGACCCCCTACCCTAGCTAGTTCCGATCCTCGGCCGCTCGGATTTTCTTAACCTTAAGGGACTTAACAACACCATTCTGGACGTGCAGACAATGGTCCATATGTTTTCTCATCTCAAGGAAACCATTGCTTCATCAATTGCAAAAGTAACAGGCGCATAACGGTACGAAGCTCTCCAAAATTGTGTCGGTGTACTAAAGTAGGGGCACTCCTTTGTACCCCTTACTTGTGCACGGGCAGTCAGAGCCGCACCCATGGCCACACTTACCAGGGCAGAGGGAGGAGTCAAAGCCGCAAGATGGTCAAAGTGACGCCAAGACAGAGACACAAAGAGTAAGAAGGCGAGGTGGGTTCCCCCGGCAAGACCCTTGCCGGGGCGACCTCTACGGTCCCGGCAAGGACCTTGCCGGGGCAGCTTGCCCAACGCCAGCGGAGCGCGCCACCCTCGAGCCCAAGGTTCCCGACAACCACATTGGAACCAAGGCTCAGGAGGCACCTCCATGATGGCATGCAGATCTTTGTGAAGATCACAAACACTCCAAGTCAGATGAGGATTAGAAGACGACAAACCTCGGCGAGATCCTTGCCGAGGAAGCCCGCAAGACCTCCGGCAAGATCCTTGCCGGGGACAACCATGACACTACGATAAGACCCTTGTCGGGGCCCCGGCAAGGCCCTTGCCAAGGACACCCGCGGGGCCACAGCCAGGCCCACGCCCGCCAAGTTTCCACCACTGCTCCCATGCAGCTGCCAGCCCACCAGCTAGGCAGGCACCTGTGTGTCGATGTGAGGCTTCCAAACCAACTCAGCGGGCGCCTACGTGGTGACATGCAAATCTTCGTGAAGGCCCTACCACCGCGCCACCTCAGCAGCTTGCCAGCCTACATGACGCTGACCGCCTCGCTGGCCCGGGCACGTGTCGAAGCAGGGCGAAGCGGCGGTAAAGTGAGGGGGACACCTAAGAGGTGCATTAAATGCATCTTGTCCCGTAACGGCTAGGTGATAAGCCTAGCCATTGTACATTGATGCCACCTCATGTCTGCCACTGTGGCGATCCCCTTGACTATAAAAGGAGGTCCGAGGTATCCAGGAGAAAGATTCGGACCCTTGGACAAGTTACGCTCATCGTAGCTAGCTCAAGAACTCCAAGAACACTCAAATATACACACCAAAGCAGGACTAGGGTATTATGCATCCTCGCGGCCCGAACCTGGGTAAACGATCCATGTGCTTGTGCTAATTGTTGATCCCGCTCTTCTCACGACCCCACGCCCCACAACCATAGTAGGGATTCCCGTGATCCCATAGGTGTCGTTCCCACCGACATATTTGGTGTGCCAGGTAGGGGGCGCAGTAGTGAGAATTTGGTTCGGCCGTCAGCCCAGCAGCTCTCTCTCGCCATGGCTTCCAAGGAAGAACGCGACCAAGCAATCAGCACCGTCAGCGGATGCGGCAAGTGTTCGCGTGACGACAAGAAAGCTAAGTCATGCAAAAACTCTGAGTAATTCCTTTTTATATAAGGTTATCCTCCTCGGAGACCTCTCCTTTGTATGAGAAACATGCACGCAATGGGGCCCTTACATTATTTGCAATGCCCTTGATATGTTTCGAGTCCGCTCAACAGATCAAGTGGCTACGTCGAGAATGGCAAGGTGGCCTTCCGCTGTTGGCAATGCTCTCGCTCTGTCTCGATTCCGCTCGACAGTTCGAGCAGCCGCGCTGAGAACGGCAAGGTGGTTCGCACGGCAGCAAGCACACCCCACCAGCCGCTAAAGGATTCGTCCTTCAAAGCGCTGCAGTTTGGGTTTACGCGCCGGCAAGCCTGCCCAATTGGCATAGGGTGAACATACAAGGAGAGGTTGAATAGGGAAATAACATGCATCGTTTCAAAACACTGCTGAGTTATACTACATCAATTGTTGTTGCGGTTCTAACTAAGGATAAAACATTATCTTGGTCATGAACCTGCAGTAGCGACAAGAAACGGGGTGCCTAATCCCGGTGCTAGCCCTCTACCCTCTGAATTCCGCCAACGCGGCTGATGATGGGCTCGATACGCTCCTCGAGCACCGTGAGGTCTGCATCCTCCAACAAGCTATCTAGTGCAGCGTCGAAGTCAAGGTTGGGGTTCCAGTATGCCAGCTCGGTGAGGACCTTGGTCATGGCGCCCCGCCAAAGTGATCGGGCCTCGCTGGCTAGGGAGCTCGCCCAGTTGGAATTAAATCATTACAGGGCTCCAAGAACGCCCTCGAAGAACAGGGCCAGCTTGGCTTTGGGGCTCACATTCGGCTCCGCGGCGTACCTCACATCTGGCATCCCCATGTCGGCCAGCTGCTTAGTGATCTTGTTGGCAACGTCGGCGAGGCGGCTGATCCAGAGATCCTCGCCCTTCACGAAATCCTCGTGGTTGGTAGCGTCGTTCTTCCGCAGGTGCCTCTCCTCCGCCAGGCTCTTGGTCAGGATTCCCTCCCGGGTCCTGACCTCCGTCAGCACCCCCTCAAGGTTCTCCAGCTTCAGCTTCAGGTCCTTGACGGAGTCGTTGGCGCGGGAGAGCTGCTCGGCCTTGGCAAGGACGTCGGCCTGCGCCACCGTCAGGGTGCAGTTGACCGTGTCCTTCTCCCTCGCCAGCTCCTCGGTCCTGTTCTTCAGGCCATCCCGCTCCACCTCCAGCTCCTTCACCTTGTCGCCATGGGCCAGAGCTTGGGAATCAAGCGCTTCCTTGTGCTTCTGCTCCAGCTCCCGGGTCCATGCTGCGGCAAGCTTCTCGACCTCCTCGTCCTTGCTGTGGAGTGTGGAGGCAAGCGCCGCCTCACAAGCGACGAGGTCCTCCTCCTGAGAGTTCAGCTCAGCCTGGCGCTGGGACCGGGCAGCCTCGGCCTTGGAGGCCTCTTCCCTCGCCGCCTCCTAGGCTTTCTCGATGTCGGCCTGCTTCAGGAGAAGCTCCAGCTCGCGCTCCGTCAGCTGGTCTTGGGTGGCCCTGAGCTCCTCGTGGGCCTGGCAGAACCAGGCCTGCGCCTTGGAGACACGCTCCCCGAGGTCTGCCTCTGCCTTGCTGAAAGTGCAACTATCCCTAGGTGGTTTTGGTAATTCCTAACAACATATAGCTCATTGAGCTAACATTATTCCAAGATAAATATTTCAGGAAAAGCTCAATGAATGGCATGGCATGGATGAGAAAAGTGGACCCCTCAAAATGCTAAGGACAAAAGGATTGGCTCAAGCTCAAAGCTCAAGATGAAGGAAATATGCCCTAGAGGCAATAATAAAGTTATTATTTATTTCCTCATATCATGATAAATGTTTATTATTCATGTTAGAATTGTATTAACCGGAAACATGATACATGTGTGAATACATAGACAAACATATAGTCACTAGTATGCATCTACTTGACTAGCTCATTAATCAAAGATGGTTATGTTTCCTAACCATAGACATGTGTTGTCATCTGATTAATGGGATCACATCATTAGGAGAATGATGTGATTGACATGACCCATCCGTTAGCTTAGCACATGATCGTTTAGTATTCTGCTATTGCTTTCTTCATGACTTATGCATGTTCCTGTAACTATGAGAATTATGCAACTCCGTTTACGGAGGAACACTTTGGGTACTACCAAATGTCACAACGTAATCGGGTGATTATAAAGGAGTACTACAGTGTCTCGAAGGTACATGTTGAGTTGGCGATTTGAGATTAGGTTTTGTCACTCCGATTGTCGGAGAGGTATCTCTGGGCCCTCTCGGTAATACTCATCACTTAAGCCTTGCAAGCATTATAACTAATGAGTTAGTTGTGACATGACGTACATGAGCGAGTAAAGAGACTTGCGTAACGAGATTGAACTAGGTATTGGATACCGACGATCGAATCTCGGGCAAGTAACATACCGATGACAAAGGAACAACGATGTTGTTATGTGGTTTGACCGATAAAGATCTTCGTAGAATATGTAGGAACCAATATGGGCATCCAGGTCCCGCTATTGGTTATTGACCGAGAATGGTTCTAGGTCATGTCTACATAGTTCTCGAACCCGTAGGGTCCGCACGCTTAACGTATCGATGACAGTTTTATTATGAGTTTATAAGTTTTGATGTACCGAAGTTTGTTCGGAGTCCCGGATGTGATCACGGACATGACGATGAGTCTCGGAATGGTCGAGACATAAAGATTGATATATTGGAAGCCTATGTTTGGACATCGGAAAGGTTCCGGGTGAAATCGGCATTTTTACCGAGTACCGGAGGTTACGGAACCCCGGGGTTAATGGGCCTACATGGGCCAAGAGGGAGAAGAGGAAGGAGCAGAGGGGGCCGCGCGCCCCTCCCCCTCCTAGTCCGAATAGGACAAGGGAAGGGGGGCGGCGCCCCCCTTTCCTTCCCCTCTTCCTCCTCTTTCCCCTTTCTCTCCTACTCCTACTTGGAAAAGGGGAGTCCTACTCCCGGTGGGAGTAGGACTCCCCCCCTTGGCGCGCCCCCTAGGCCGGCGGCCTCCTCCCCCTTGGCTCCTTTATATACGGGGGCGGGGGGCACCCCATAGACACACAAGTTGATCTACGGATCGTTCCTTAGCCGTGTGCGGTGCCCCCTTCCACCATATTCCACCTCGGTCATATCGTCACGGAGCTTAGGCGAAGCCCTGCGCCGGTAGAACATCATCATCGTCACCACGCCGTCGTGCTGACGGAACTCATCTCCGGAACCTTTGCTGGATCGGAGGGCCGGAGATCGTCATCGAGCTGAATGTGTGCTGAACTCGGAGGCTCCGTACGTTCGGTGCTTGGATCGGTCGGATCGTGAAGACGTACGACTACATCAACCGCGTTGTGCTAACGCTTCGCTTATGGTCTACGAGGGTGCGTGGATCTAACACTCTCCCTCTCGTTGCTATATCATCACCATGATCTCGCGTGTGCGAGGGAAATTTTTGAAATTACTACGTTCCCCAACAAATGGCATCCGAGCCTAGGTTTTATGCGTTGATGTTATATGCACGAGTAGAACACAAGTGAGTTGTGGGCGATACAAGTCATACTGCTTACCAGCATGTCATACTTTGGTTCAGCGGTATTGTGAGATGAAACTCCACATTGATGGGCTTTTGGAATCACTTGATTATGAATCACTTGGTACTTGCGAACCGTGCCTCATGGGCAAGATGACTAAAACACCGTTCTCCGGTACTATGGAGAGAGCAACAGATTTGTTGGAAATCATACATACAGATGTATGCGGTCCAATGAATGTTGAGGCTCGTGGCGGATATCGTTATTTTCTCACCTTCACAGATGATCTAAGCAGATATGGGTATATCTACTTAATGAAACACAAGTATGAAACATTTGAAAAGTTCAAAGAATTTCAGAGTGAAGTGGAAAATCATGCTAACAAGAAAATAAAGTTTCTATGATCTGATCGTGGAGGAGAATATTTGAGTTCTGAGTTTGGTCTACACTTGAAACAATGCGGATAGTCTCGCAACTCACGCCCACGGAACACCACAACGAAATGGTGTGTCCGAACGTCAGAATCGTACTTTACTTGATATGGTGCGATCTATGATGTCTCTTCTTGATCTACCACTATCGTTTTGGGGTTATGCTTTAGAGATGGCCGCATTCACGTTAAATAGGGCACCATCAAAATCCGTTGAGACGACGCCTTATGAACTATGGTTTGGCAAGAAACCAAAGTTATCGTTTCTTAAAGTTTGGGGCTGCGATGCTTATGTGAAGAAACTTCAACCAGATAAGCTCGAACCCAAATCGGAGAAATGTGTCTTCATAGGATACCCAAAGGAGACTATTGGGTACACCTTCTATCACTGATCTGAGGGCAAGATTTTCGTTGCTAAATTCGGATCCTTTCTAGAGAAGGAGTTTCTCTCGAAAGAAGTGAGTGGGAGGAAAGTAGAACTTGATGAGATAACTGTATCTACTCCCTTATTGGAAAGTAGTTCATCACAAGAACCGGTTCCTGTGACAACTACACCAATTAGTGAGGAAGCTAATGATGTTGATCATGAAACTTCACATCAAGTTTCTACAGAACCTCGTAGGTCTACCAGAGTAAGATCCGCACCAGAGTGGTACGGTAATCCTATTCTAGAAGTCATGTTACTTGACCATGATGAACCTATGAACTATGAGGAAGTGATGATGAGCCCAGATTCCGCAAAATGGCTTGAGGCCATGAAATCTGAGATGGGATCCATGTATGAAAACAAAGTATGGACTTTGGTTGACTTGCCCGATGATCGGCAAGCCATTGAGAATAAATGGATTTTTAAGAAGAAGACTGACGCTGATGGTAATGTAACTGTCTATAAAGCTCGACTTGTTGCAAAAGGTTTTCGACAAGTTCAAGGGGTTGACTACGATGAGACTTTCTCACCTGTAGCGATGCTTAAGTCTGTCCGAATCATGTTAGCCATTGCTGCATTTCATGATTATGAAATCTGGCAAATGGATGTCAAGACTGCATTCTTGAATGGATTTCTAGACGAAGAGTTGTATATGATGCAGCCGGAAGGTTTTGTTGATCCAAAAGGTGCTAACAAAGTGTGCAAGCTCCAGCGTTCCATTTATGGACTGGTGCAAGCATCTCGAAGTTGGAATAAATGCTTTGATAGTGTGATCAAAGCATATGGTTTTATCTGAGACTTTTGGAGAAGCTTTGTATTTACAAGAAAGTGAGTGGGAGCTCAGAGCATTTCTAGTTTTATATGTAGATGACATATTGTTAATTGGATATGATATAGAATTTCTGGATAGCATAAAGTGATACCTGAATAAAAGTTTTTCAATGAAAGACCTTGGTGAAGCTACTTATATATTGGGCATCAAGATCTATAGAGATAGATCAAGACACTTAATAGGACTTTCACAAAGCACATACCTTGACAAAATTTTGAAAAAGTTCAAAATGGATCAGGCAAAGAAAGGGTTCTTGCCTGTGCTACAAGGTGTGAAGTTGAGTCAAACTCAATGCTCAACCACAGCAGAAGATAGAGAGAAAATGAAAGATGTTCCCTATGCTTCAGCCATAGGCTCTATCATGTATGCAATGTTGTGTACCAGACTGACGATGCTTAGCAATAAGCTTAGCAGAAGGTACCAAAGTAATCCGTGTGGATCATGGACAGCGGTCAAGAACATCTGAAATACCGAAAAGGACTAAGGATATGTTTCTCGATATGGAGGTGACAAAGAGCTAGTCGTAAGAGGTTACGCCGATGCAAGCTTTGACACCGATCCGACGATTCTAAATTGCAAACCGGATACGTGTTTATATTAAACGGTGGAGCTGTAAGTTGGTGCAGTTCTAAACAAAGCGCCGTGGCGGGATCTACATGTGAAGCGGAGTACATAGCTGCTTCAAGCAGCAAATGAAGGAGTCGGATGAAGGAGTTCATTTCGATCTAGGTGTCATACCTAATGCATCGGGACCAATGAAGATCTTCGTGACAATATGGTGCAATTGCCTTGGCAAACGAATCCAGATTTCACAAGAGGACCAAGCACATCAAGAGACGCCTTCAATTCCATTCGGGAACAAGTCCAAGTGGGAGACATAGAAATTTGCAAGATACATACGGATCTGAATGTTGCGCACCGTTGACTAAGCCTCTCTCACGAGCAAAACATGATCAGCACCAAGACTCCATGGGTGTTAGAATCATTCTTGTGTAATCTAGATTATTGACTCTAGTGCAAGTGGGAGGTGAAGGAAATATGCCCTAGAGGCAATAATAAAGTTATTATTTATTTCCTCATATCATGATAAATGTTTATTATTCATGCTAGAATTGTATTAACCGGAAACATGATACATGTGTGAATACATAGACAAACATATAGTCACTAGTATGCATCTACTTGACTAGCTCATTAATCAAAGATGGTTATGTTTCCTAACCATAGACATGTGTTGTCATCTGATTAATGGGATCACATCATTAGGAGAATGATGTGATTGACATGACCCATCCCGTTAGCTTAGCACATGATCGTTTAGTATTCTGCTATTGCTTTCTTCATGACTTATACATGTTCCTGTAACTATGAGAATTATGCAACTCCCATTTACCGGAGGAACACTTTGGGTACTACCAAACGTCACAACGTAACTGGGTGATTATAAAGGAGTACTACAGGTGTCTCCGAAGGTACATGTTGAGTTGGCGTATTTCGAGATTAGGTTTTGTCACTCCGATTGTCGGAGAGGTATCTCTGGGCCCTCTCGGCAACTATCCCTAGGTGGTTTTGGTAATTCCTAACAACATATAGCTCATTGAGCTAACATTATTCCAAGATAAATATTTCAGGAAAAGCTCAATGAATGGCATGGCATGGATGAGAAAAGTGGACCCCTCAAAATGCTAAGGACAAAAGGATTGGCTCAAGCTCAAAGCTCAAGATGAAGGAAATATGCCCTAGAGGCAATAATAAAGTTATTATTTATTTCCTCATATCATGATAAATGTTTATTATTCATGCTAGAATTGTATTAACCGGAAACATGATACATGTGTGAATACATAGACAAACATATAGTCACTAGTATGCATCTACTTGACTAGCTCATTAATCAAAGATGGTTATGTTTCCTAACCATAGACATGTGTTGTCATCTGATTAATGGGATCACATCATTAGGAGAATGATGTGATTGACATGACCCATCCCGTTAGCTTAGCACATGATCGCTTAGTATTCTCGCTATTGCTTTCTTCATGACTTATGCATGTTCCTCGTAACTATGAGAATTATGCAACTCCGTTTATCGGAGGAACACTTTGGGTACTACCAAATGTCACAACGTAATCGGGTGATTATAAAGGAGTACTACAGGTGTCTCGAAGGTACATGTTGAGTTGGCGATTTGAGATTAGGTTTTGTCACTCCGATTGTCGGAGAGGTATCTCTGGGCCCTCTCGGTAATACTCATCACTTAAGCCTTGCAAGCATTATAACTAATGAGTTAGTTGTGACATGACGACATGAGCGAGTAAAGAGACTTGCGGTAACGAGATTGAACTAGGTATTGATACCGACGATCGAATCTCGGGCAAGTAACATACCGATGACAAAGGAACAACGATGTTGTTATGCGGTTTGACCGATAAAGATCTTCAGTAGAATATGTAGGAACCAATATGGGCATCCAGGTCCCGCTATTGGTTATTGACCGAGAATGGTTCTAGGTCATGTCTACATAGTTCTCGAACCCGTAGGGTCCGCACGCTTAACGATCGATGACAGTTTTATTATGAGTTTATAAGTTTTGATGTACGAAGTTTGTTCGAGTCCGGATGTGATCACGGACATGACGAGGAGTCTCGGAATGGTCGAGACATAAAGATTGATATATTGGAAGCCTATGTTTGGACATCGGAAAGGTTCGGGTGAAATCGGCATTTTACCGAGTACCGGAGGTTACCGAACCCCGGGGTTAATGGGCCTACATGGGCCAAGAGGGAGAAGAGGAAGGAGATGAGGGGGGCGCGCCTCCCCTCCTAGTCCGAATAGGACAAGGGAAGGCGCCCCTTTCCTTCCCTCTTCCTCCTCTTTCCCTTCTCTCCTACTCCTACTTGGAAAAGGGAGTCCTACTCCGGTGGGAGTAGGACTCCCCCCTGGCGCGCCCCTAGGCCGGGCGGCCTCCTCCCCTTGGCTCCTTTATATACGGGGCGGGGCACCCCATAGACACACAAGTTGATCTACGGATCGTTCCTTAGCCGCAGCGGTGCCCCTTCCACCATATTCCACCTCGGTCATATCGTCACGGAGCTTAGGCGAAGCCTGCGCCGTAGAACATCATCATCGTCACCACGCCGTCAGGTCGACGGAACTCATCTCCGAACCTTTGCTGGATCGGAGGCCGGAGATCGCCATCGAGCTGAATGTGTGCTGAACTCGGAGGCTCCGTGACGCTCGGTGCTTGGATCGGTCGGATCGTGAAGACGACGACTACATCAACGCGTTACAGCTAACGCTTCGCTTATGGTCTACGAGGGTACATGGACGAACACTCTCCCTCTCATTGCTATATCATCACCATGATCTCGCGTGTGCGAGGGAAATTTTTGAAATTACTACGTTCCCCAACAAATGGCATCCGAGCCTAGGTTTTATGCGCTGATGTTATATGCACGAGTAGAACACAAGTGAGTTGTGGGCGATATAAGTCATCTTGCTTACCAAGCATGTCATACTTTGGTTCAGCGGTATTGTGAGATGAAGCGGCCCGGCCGACATTACGCCAGACGCTTACGCGAGACTGGTTTCACCGCTACGAGCACTCGTGCTTAAAGGTGATGGCGGGTGTCTGTCTCTCTCACTTTAGCTGAATCGAGTGTGGCTACGCCCGTCCTTGCGAAGGTTAAAACAGCACCAACTTGACGAACTATCGTTGTGGTTTTTGATGCGAGGTAAGAACGGTTTTTGCTAAGCCCGTAGCAGCCACGTAAAATTTGCAACAACAAAGTAGAGGACGCCTAACTTGTTTTTGCAGGGCATGTTGTGATGTGATATGGTCAAGACGTGATGCTATATTTTATTGTATGAGATGATCATGTCTTGTAACCGGTTATCGGCAATGGCAGGAGCCATATGGTTGTCGCTTATTGTATGAAATGCAACGCATCGTAATTGCTTTACTTTATCACTAAGTGGTAGCGATAGTCGAGAAGCAATAGATGGCGAATGACAACGATGCTACGATGGAGATCAAGGTGTCGCTACCGGTGACGATGGTGATCATGGCGGTGCTTCAAGATGGAGATCACAAGCACAAGATGATGATGGCCATATCATATCACTTATATTGATTGCATGTGATGTTTATCCTTTATGCATCTTATCTTGCTTTGATTGACGGTAGCATTTTAAGATGATCTCTCACTAATTATCAAGAAGTTTTCTCCCTGAGTATGCACCATTGCGAAAGTTCTTCGTCTTTGAGACACCACGTGATGATTGGGTGTGATAGGCTCTACGCTCAAATACAATGGGTGCAAAACAGTTGCACACGCGAATACTCAGTTATACTTGACGAGCCTAGCATATACAGATATGGCCTCGAAACACGGAGACCGAAAGGTCGAGCGTGAATCATATAGTAGATATGATCAACATAGCGATGTTCACCATTGAAACTACTCCATCTCACGTGATGATCGGACATGGTTTGGTTGATTTGGATCACGTGATCACTTAGATGACTAGAGAGATGTCTGTCTAAGTGGGAGTTCTTAAGTAATATGATTAATTGAACTTAAATTTATCATGAACTTAGTACCTGATAGTATCTTGCTTGTCTATGTTTGTTTGTAGATAGATGGCTCGTGTTGTTGTTCCGTTGAATTTTAATGCGTTCCTTGAGAAAGTAAAGTTGAAAGATGATGGTAGCAATTACACGAACTAGGTCCGTAACCTGAGGATTATCCTCATTGCTGCACAGAAAAGTTACGTCCTGGAAGCACCGCTGGGTGCCAGGCCTGCTTGCTGATGTAACCGACGACGTAAGAACGTCTGGCGAGCAAAGCGATGACTACTCTATAGTTCAAGTGTGCCATGCTTTACGGCTTAGAACCGGGCCTTCAACGACGTTTTGAACGTCATGGAGCATATGAGATGTTCCAGAGTTGAAGTTAATATTTCAAGCAAATGCCCGGATTGAGAGATATGAAGTCTCCAATAAGTTCTATAGCTGCAAGATGGAGGAGAATAGTTCGTCGGTGAACACATACTCAAAATGTGCGGGTATAATAATCACTTGATTCAACTGGGAGTTAATCTTCCGATGATTGTGTCATTGATGTAATTCTCCAATCACGCCACCAAGCTACAAGAGCTTCGTGATGAACTATAATATGCAAAGGGATGAACAAGACTATTCCCGAGCTCTTCGCGATCTTTGAAAGTCGTGGAGGTAGAAATCAAGAAGGAGCATCAAGTGTTGATGGTCAACAAGACCACTAGTTTCAAGAAGGGCAAAGGGAAGAAGAAGGGAACTTCAAAAGAACGGTAAGCAAGTTGTTGCTCAAGAGAAGAAACCCAAGTCGGGACCTAAGCACAAATCGAGTGCTTCTACCGCAAGCGATCGACTTTGGAAGCGGAACTGCCCCAAGTATTTGGCGGATAAGAAGGATGGCAAAGTGAACAAAGGTATATGTGATATACATGTTATTGATGTGTACCTTACTAATGCTGTAATAGCTTTTGGGTATTTGATATCGGTTCATTGCTAATATTTGCAACTCAAACAGGGACTACGGATTAAGCAAAGATTAGCTAAGGTGACGGCGCGTGGGAAATGGTTCCAAAGTCGATGTGATCGCGGTCGGCACGCTACCTCTACATCTACCATCGGGATTAGTATTAGACCTAAATAATTGTTATTTGGTGCAGCGTTGAGCATGAACATTATATCTGGATCTTGTTTGATGCGAGACGGTTATTCATTTAAATCAGAGAATAATGGTTGTTCTATTTATATGAGTAATATCTTTTATGGTCATGCACCCTTGAAGAGTGGTCTATTTTTATTGAATCTCGATAGTAGTGATACACATATTCACAAATGTTGAAACCAAAAGATGCAGAGTTGATAATGATAGTGCAACTTATTTGTGGCTCGCCGTTTAGGTCATATCGTGTAAAGCGCATGAAGAAACTCCACATTGATGGGCTTTTGGAATCACTTGATTATGAATCACTTGGTACTTGCGAACCGTGCCTCATGGGCAAGATGACTAAAACACCGTTCTCCGGTACTATGGAGAGAGCAACAGATTTGTTGGAAATCATACATACAGATGTATGCGGTCCAATGAATGTTGAGGCTCGTGGCGGATATCGTTATTTTCTCACCTTCACAGATGATCTAAGCAGATATGGGTATATCTACTTAATGAAACACAAGTATGAAACATTTGAAAAGTTCAAAGAATTTCAGAGTGAAGTGGAAAATCATGCTAACAAGAAAATAAAGTTTCTACGATCTGATCGTGGAGGAGAATATTTGAGTTACGAGTTTGGTCTACACTTGAAACAATGCGGGATAGTCTCGCAACTCACGCCACCTGGAACGCCACAACGAAATGGTGTGTCCGAACGTCGTAATCGTACTTTACTTGATATGGTGCGATCTATGATGTCTCTTACTGATCTACCACTATCGTTTTGGGGTTATGCTTTAGAGATGGCCGCATTCACGTTAAATAGGGCACCATCAAAATCCGTTGAGACGACGCCTTATGAACTATGGTTTGGCAAGAAACCAAAGTTATCGTTTCTTAAAGTTTGGGGCTGCGATGCTTATGTGAAGAAACTTCAACCAGATAAGCTCGAACCCAAATCGGAGAAATGTGTCTTCATAGGATACCCAAAGGAGACTATTGGGTACACCTTCTATCACCGATCCGAGGGCAAGATTTTTGTTGCTAAATTCGGATCCTTTCTAGAGAAGGAGTTTCTCTCGAAAGAAGTGAGTGGGAGGAAAGTAGAACTTGATGAGATAATGTATCTACTCCCTTATTGGAAAGTAGTTCATCACAAGAACCGGTTCTGTGACAACTACACCAATTAGTGAGGAAGCTAATGATGTTGATCATGAAACTTCACATCAAGTTTCTCTGAGAACCTCGAGGTCTACAGAGTAAGATCCGCACTGAGTGGTACGGTAATCCTATTCTAGAAGTCATGTTACTTGACCATGATGAACCTATGAACTATGAGGAAGTGATGATGAGCCCAGATTCGCAAAATGGCTTGAGGCCATGAAATCTGAGATGGGATCCATGTATGAAAACAAAGTATGGACTTTGGTTGACTTGCCGATGATCGGCAAGCCATTGAGAATAAATGGATTTTAAGAAGAAGACCGACGACGATGGTAATGTAAGCTGTCTATAAAGCTCGACTTGTTGCAAAAGGTTTTCGACAAGTTCAAGGGGTTGACTACGATGAGACTTTCTCACCAGAAGCGATGCTTAAGTCTGTCCGAATCATGTTAGCTATTGCTGCATTTCATGATTATGAAATTGGCAAATGGATGTCAAGACTGCATTCTTGAATGGATTTCTAGACGAAGAGTTGTATATGATGCAGCGGAAGGTTTTGTTGATCCAAAAGGTGCTAACAAAGTGTGCAAGCTCCAGCTGTTCCATTTATGGACTGGTGCAAGCATCTCGAGTTGGAATAAACGCTTTGATAGTGTGATCAAAGCATATGGTTTTATATGACTTTTGGAGAAGCTCAGATTTACAAGAAAGTGAGTGGGAGCTCAGAGCATTTCTAGTTTTATATGTAGATGACATATTGTTAATTGGAAATGATATAGAATTTCGGATAGCATAAAGTGATACCTGAATAAAAGTTTTTCAATGAAAGACCTTGGTGAAGCTGCTTATATATTGGGCATCAAGATCTATAGAGATAGATCAAGACACTTAATAGGACTTTCACAAAGCACATACCTTGACAAAATTTTGAAAAAGTTCAAAATGGATCAGGCAAAGAAAGGGTTCTTGCCTGTGCTACAAGGTGTGAAGTTGAGTCAAACTCAATGCTCAACCACGCAGAAGATAGAGAAAATGAAAGATGTTCCTATGCTTCAGCCATAGGCTCTATCATGTATGCAATGTTGTGTACCAGACCGACGATGCTTAGCAATAAGCTTAGCAGAAGGTACCAAAGTAATCCAGTGTGGATCATCGACAGCGGTCAAGAACATCCTGAAATACCTGAAAAGGACTAAGGATATGTTTCTCGTATATGGAGGTGACAAAGAGCTAGTCGTAAGAGGTTACGTCGATGCAAGCTTTGACACTGATCCGGACGATTCTAAATTGCAAACCGGATACGTGTTTATATTAAACGGTGGAGCTGTAAGTTGGTGCAGTTCTAAACAAAGCGTCGTGGCGGGATCTACATGTGAAGCGGAGTACATAGCTGCTTCTGAAGCAGCAAATGAAGGAGTCTGGATGAAGGAGTTCATTTCCGATCTAGGTGTCATACCTAATGCATCGGGACCAATGAAGATCTTCTGTGACAATACTGGTGCAATTGCCTTGGCAAACGAATCCAGATTTCACAAGAGGACCAAGCACATCAAGAGACGCTTCAATTCCATTCGGGAACAAGTCCAAGTGGGAGACATAGAAATTTGCAAGATACATACGGATCTGAATGTTGCAGACCCGTTGACTAAGCCTCTCTCACGAGCAAAACATGATCAGCACCAAGACTCCATGGGTGTTAGAATCATTACTGTGTAATCTAGATTATTGACTCTAGTGCAAGTGGGAGGCTGAAGGAAATATGCCCTAGAGGCAATAATAAAGTTATTATTTATTTCCTCATATCATGATAAATGTTTATTATTCATGCTAGAATTGTATTAACCGGAAACATGATACATGTGTGAATACATAGACAAACATATAGTCACTAGTATGCATCTACTTGACTAGCTCATTAATCAAAGATGGTTATGTTTCCTAACCATAGACATGTGTTGTCATCTGATTAATGGGATCACATCATTAGGAGAATGATGTGATTGACATGACCCATCCGTTAGCTTAGCACATGATCGCTTAGTATTCTGCTATTGCTTTCTTCATGACTTATACATGTTCTCGTAACTATGAGAATTATGCAACTCCCATTTACCGGAGGAACACTTTGGTACTACCAAACGTCACAACGAATCGGGTGATTATAAAGGAGTACTACAGTGTCTCCAAAGGTACATGTTGAGTTGGCGATTTCGAGATTAGGTTTTGTCACTCCGATTGTCGGAGAGGTATCTCTGGCCCTCTCGGCAACTATCCCTAGGTGGTTTTGGTAATTCCTAACAACATATAGCTCATTGAGCTAACATTATTCCAAGATAAATATTTCGTGAAAAGCTCAATGAATGGCATGGCATGGATGAGAAAAGTGGACCCCTCAAAATGCTAAGGACAAAAGGATTGGCTCAAGCTCAAAGCTCAAGATGAAGGAAATATGCCCTAGAGGCAATAATAAAGTTATTATTTATTTCCTCATATCATGATAAATGTTTATTATTCATGCTAGAATTGTATTAACCGGAAACATGATACATGTGTGAATACATAGACAAACATATAGTCACTAGTATGCATCTACTTGACTAGCTCATTAATCAAAGATGGTTATGTTTCCTAACCATAGACATGTGTTGTCATCTGATTAATGGGATCACATCATTAGGAGAATGATGTGATTGACATGACCCATCCCGTTAGCTTAGCACATGATCGTTTAGTATTCTGGCTATTGCTTTCTTCATGACTTATGCATGTTCCTGTAACTATGAGAATTATGCAACTCCCGTTTACGGAGGAACACTTTGGGTACTACCAAATGTCACAACGAATCGGGTGATTATAAAGGAGTACTACAGGTGTCTCCGAAGGTACATGTTGAGTTGGCGATTTCGAGATTAGGTTTTGTCACTCCGATTGTCGGAGAGGTATCTCTGGGCCCTCTCGGTAATACTCATCACTTAAGCCTTGCAAGCATTATAACTAATGAGTTAGTTGTGACATGACGATTATGAACGAGTAAAGAGACTTGCCGTAACGAGATTGAACTAGGTATTGATACCGACGATCGAATCTCGGGCAAGTAACATGCCGATGACAAAGGGAACAACGATGTTGTTATGTGGTTTGACCGATAAAGATCTTCAGTAGAATATGTAGGAACCAATATGGGCATCCAGGTCCCGCTATTGGTTATTGACCGAGAATGGTTCTAGGTCATGTCTACATAGTTCTCGAACCCGTAGGGTCCGCACGCTTAACGATCGATGATGTTTTATTATGAGTTTATAAGTTTTGATGTACGAAGTTTGTTCGAGTCCGGATGTGATCACGGACATGACGATGAGTCTCGAATGGTCGAGACATAAAGATTGATATATTGAAGCCTATGTTTGACATCGAAAGGTTCGGGTGAAATCGGCATTTTACCGAGTACCGGAGGTTACCGGAACCCCGGGGTTAATGGGCCTACATGGGCCAAGAGGGAGAAGAGGAAGGAGCTGTGAGGGGGCGCGCCCCCCTCCTAGTCCGAATAGGACAAGGGAAGGGGGCCCCCTTTCCTTCCCTCTTCCTCCTCTTTCCCTTCTCTCCTACTCCTACTTGGAAAAGGGGAGTCCTACTCTGGTGGGAGTAGGACTCCCCCCTTGGCGCGCCCCTAGGCGGCCTCCTCCCCCTTGGCTCCTTTATATACGGGGGCCGGGGGCACCCCATAGACACACAAGTTGATCTACGGATCGTTCCTTAGCCGTGTGCGGTGCCCCCTTCCACCATATTCCACCTCGGTCATATCGTCACGGAGCTTAGGCGAAGCCCTGCGCCGGTAGAACATCATCATCTTCACCACGCCGTCGTGCTGACGGAACTCATCTCCGGAACCTTTGCTGGATCGGAGGGCCGGAGATCGTCATCGAGCTGAATGTGTGCTGAACTCGGAGGCTCCGTACGTTCGGTGCTTGGATCGGTCGGATCGTGAAGACGTACGACTACATCAACCGCGTTGTGCTAACGCTTCCGCTTATGGTCTACGAGGGTACGTGGACGAACACTCTCCCCTCTCGTTGCTATATCATCACCATGATCTCGCGTGTGCGTAGGAAATTTTTTGAAATTACTACGTTCCCCAACAGTGGCATCCGAGCCTAGGTTTTATGCGTTGATGTTATATGCACGAGTAGAACACAAGTGAGTTGTGGGCGATACAAGTCATACTGCTTACCAGCATGTCATACTTTGGTTCAGCGGTATTGTGAGATGAAGCGCCCGGATCGACATTACGCCAGACGCTTACGCGAGACTGGTTTCACCGCTACGAGCACTCGTGCTTAAAGGTGACTGGCGGTGTCTGCTCTCTCACTTTAGCTGAATCGAGTGTGGCTACGCCCGTCCTTGCGAAGGTTAAAACAGCACCAACTTGACGAACTATCGCTGTGGTTTTGATGCGAGGTAAGAACGGTTTTGCTAAGCCCGTAGCAGCCACGTAAAATTTGCAACAACAAAGTAGAGGACGCCTAACTTGTTTTTGCAGGGCATGTTGTGATGTGATATGGTCAAGACGTGATGCTATATTTTATTGTATGAGATGATCATGTTTTGTAACCGGTTATCGGCAATCGGCAGGAGCCATATGGTTGTCGCTTATTGTATGAAATGCAACGCATCGTAATTGCTTTACTTTATCACTAAGCGGTAGCGATAGTCGAGAAGCAATAGATGGCGAATGACAACGATGCTACGATGGAGATCAAGGTGTCACGCCGGTGACGATGGTGATCATGACGGTGCTTCAAGATGGAGATCACAAGCACAAGATGATGATGGCCATATCATATCACTTATATTGATTGCATGTGATGTTTATCCTTTATGCATCTTATCTTGCTTTGATTGACGGTAGCATTTTAAGATGATCTCTCACTAATTATCAAGAAGTTTTCTCGCTGAGTATGCACCGCTATGAAAGTTCTTCGTGTTGAGACACCACGTGATGATTGGGTGTGATAGGCTCTACGCTCAAATACAACGGTGCAAAACAGTTGCACACGCGAATACTCAAAGTTATACTTGACGAGCCTAGCATATACAGATATGGCCCCGAACACGGAGACCGAAAGGTCGAGCGTGAATCATATAGTAGATATGATCAACATAGCGATGTTCACCATTGAAACTACTCCATCTCACGTGATGATCGGACATGGTTTGGTTGATTTGGATCACGTGATCACTTAGATGACTAGAGAGATGTCCGTCTAAGTGGGAGTTCTTAAGTAATATGATTAATTGAACTTAAATTTATCATGAACTTAGTACCGATAGTATCTTGCTTGTCTATGTTTGTTTGTAGATAGATGGCTCGTGTTGTTGTTCCGCTGAATTTTAATGCGCTCCTTGAGAAAGTAAAGTTGAAAGATGATGGTAGCAATTACACGAACTAGGTCCGTAACTCGAGGATTATCCTCATTGCTGCCGCACGTAAAAGTTACGCCTGGAAGCACCGCTGGGTGCCGTGCCTGCCGCCGATGTAACCGACGACGTTAAGAACGTCCGCGAGCAAAGCTAATGACTACTCTATAGTTCAGTGTGCCATGCTTTACGGCTTAGAACCGGGCCTTCAACGACGTTTTGAACGTCATGGAGCATATGAGATGTTCCAGGAGTTGAAGTTAATATTTCAAGCAAATGCCCGGATTGAGAGATATGAAGTCTCCAATAAGTTCTATAGTTGCAAGATGGAGGAGAATAGTTCACGTCGGTGAACACATACTCAAAATGTCTGGGTATAATAATCACTTGATTCAACTGGGAGTTAATCTTCCTGATGATTGTGTCATTGACAGAATTCTCCAATCACTGCCACCAAGCTACAAGAGCTTCGTGATGAACTATAATATGCAAAGGGATGAACAAGACTATTCCCGAGCTCTTCGCAGTGCTGAAAGTCGTGGAGGTAGAAATCAAGAAGGAGCATCAAGTGTTGATGGTCAACAAGACCACTAGTTTCAAGAAGGGCAAAGGGAAGAAGAAGGGGAACTTCAAAAAGAACGGTAAGCAAGTTGTTGCTCAAGAGAAGAAACCCAAGTCAGGACCTAAGCACGAAATCGAGTGCTTCTACCGCAAGCGATCGACACTCGAAGCGGAACTGCCCCAAGTATTTGGCGGATAAGAAGGATGGCAAAGTGAACAAAGGTATATGTGATATACATGTTATTGATGTGTACCTTACTAATGCTCTTAATAGCACTGGTATTTGATCTGGTTCATTGCTAATATTTGCAACTCAAACAGGACTACGGATTAGCGAAGATTAGCTAAGGTGACGGCGCGCGTGGGAAATGGTTCCAAAGTCGATGTGATCGCGGTCGGCACGCTACCTCTACATCTACCATCGGGATTAGTATTAGACCTAAATAATTGTTATTTGGTGCCGTTGAGCATGAACATTATATCTGGATCTTGTTTGATGCGAGACGGTTATTCATTTAAATCGAGAATAATGGTTGTTCTATTTATATGAGTAATATCTTTTATGGTCATGCACCCTTGAAGAGTGGTCTATTTTATTGAATCTCGATAGTAGTGATACACATATTCACAGTGTTGAAACCAAAAGATGCAGAGTTGATAATGATAGTGCAACTTATTTGTGGCAATCGCCGCTTAGGTCATATCGATGTAAAGCGCATGAAGAAACTCCACATTGATGGGCTTTTGGAATCACTTGATTATGAATCACTTGGTACTTATGAACCGTGCCTCATGGGCAAGATGACTAAAACACCGTTCTCCGGTACTATGGAGAGAGCAACAGATTTGTTGGAAATCATACATACAGATGTATGCGGTCCAATGAATGTTGAGGCTCGTATGGCGGATATCGTTATTTTCTCACCTTCACAGATGATCTAAGCAGATATGGGTATATCTACTTAATGAAACACAAGTATGAAACATTTGAAAAGTTCAAAGAATTTCAGAGTGAAGTGGAAAATCATGCTAACAAGAAAATAAAGTTTCTACGATCTGATCGTGGAGGAGAATATTTGAGTTACGAGTTTGGTCTACACTTGAAACAATGCGGGATAGTCTCGCAACTCACGCCACCGAACACCACAACGAAATGGTGTGTCCGAACGTCAGAATCGTACTTTACTTGATATGGTGCGATCTATGATGTCTCTTATCGATCTACCACTATCGTTTTGGGGTTATGCTTTAGAGATGGCCGATTCACGCTAAATAGGGCACCATCAAAATCCGCTGAGACGACGCCTTATGAACTATGGTTTGGCAAGAAACCAAAGTTGTCGTTTCTTAAAGTTTGGGGCTGCGATGCTTATGTGAAGAAACTTCAACCGATAAGCTCGAACCCAAATCGGAGAAATGTGTCTTCATAGGATACCCAAAGGAGACTATTGGGTACACCTTCTATCACGATCCGAGGGCAAGATTTTCGTTGCTAAATTCGGATCCTTTCTAGAGAAGGAGTTTCTCTCGAAAGAAGTGAGTGGGAGGAAAGTAGAACTTGATGAGATAATTGTATCTACTCCCTTATTGGAAAGTAGTTCATCACAAGAACCGGTTCTGTGACAACTACACCAATTAGTGAGGAAGCTAATGATGTTGATCATGAAACTTCACATCAAGTTTCTATGAACCTCGTGAGGTCTACTAGAGTAAGATCCGCACTGAGTGGTACGGTAATCCTATTCTAGAAGTCATGTTACTTGACCATGATGAACCTATGAACTATGAGGAAGTGATGATGAGCCCAGATTCCGCAAAATGGTTTGAGGCCATGAAATCTGAGATGGGATCCATGTATGAAAACAAAGTATGGACTTTGGTTGACTTGCCCGATGATCGGCAAGCCATTGAGAATAAATGGATTTTTAAGAAGAAGACCGACGACGATGGTAATGTAACTCGTCTATAAAGCTCGACTTGTTGCAAAAGGTTTTCGACAAGTTCAAGGGGTTGACTACGATGAGACTTTCTCACCAGAAGCGATGCTTAAGTCTGTCCGAATCATGTTAGCTATTGCTGCATTTCATGATTATGAAATTGGCAAATGGATGTCAAGACTGCATTCTTGAATGGATTTCTAGAAGAAGAGTTGTATATGATGCAGCGGAAGGTTTTGTTGATCCAAAAGGTGCTAACAAAGTGTGCAAGCTCCAGCGCTCCATTTATGGACTGGTGCAAGCATCTCGAGTTGGAATAAACGCTTTGATAGTGTGATCAAAGATATGGTTTTATATGAGACTTTTGGAGAAGCCTGATTTACAAGAAAGTGAGTGGGAGCTCAGCATTTCTAGTTTTATATGTAGATGACATATTGTTAATTGGAAATGATATAGAATTTCTGGATAGCATAAAGTGATACCTGAATAAAAGTTTTTCAATGAAAGACCTTGGTGAAGCTGCTTATATATTGGGCATCAAGATCTATAGAGATAGATCAAGACACTTAATAGGACTTTCACAAAGCACATACCTTGACAAAATTTTGAAAAAGTTCAAAATGGATCAGGCAAAGAAAGGGTTCTTGCCTGTGCTACAAGGTGTGAAGTTGAGTCAAACTCAATGCTCAACCACAGCAGAAGATAGAGAGAAAATGAAAGATGTTCCCTATGCTTCAGCCATAGGCTCTATCATGTATGCAATGTTGTGTACCAGACCTGACGTATGCTTAGCAATAAGCTTAGCAGAAGGTACCAAAGTAATCCAGTGTGGATCATGGACAGCGGTCAAGAACATCCTGAAATACCGAAAAGGACTAAGGATATGTTTCTCGATATGGAGGTGACAAAGAGCTAGTCGTAAGAGGTTACGCCGATGTAAGCTTTGACACCGATCCGGACGATTCTAAATTGCAAACCGGATACGTGTTTATATTAAACGGTGGAGCTGTAAGTTGGTGCAGTTCTAAACAAAGCGCCGTGGCGGGATCTACATGTGAAGCGGAGTACATAGCTGCTTCAAGCAGCAAATGAAGGAGTCGGATGAAGGAGTTCATTTCCGATCTAGGTGTCATACCTAATGCATCGGGACCAATGAAGATCTTCTCGTGACAATATCGTGCAATTGCCTTGGCAAACGAATCCAGATTTCACAAGAGGACCAAGCACATCAAGAGACGCTTCAATTCCATTCGGGAACAAGTCCAAGTGGGAGACATAGAAATTTGCAAGATACATACGGATCTGAATGTTGCGCAGATCCATTGACTAAGCCTCTCTCACGAGCAAAACATGATCAGCACCAAGACTCCATGGGTGTTAGAATCATTACTGTGTAATCTAGATTATTGACTCTAGTGCAAGTGGGAGGCTGAAGGAAATATGCCCTAGAGGCAATAATAAAGTTATTATTTATTTCCTCATATCATGATAAATGTTTATTATTCATGCTAGAATTGTATTAACCGGAAACATGATACATGTGTGAATACATAGACAAACATATAGTCACTAGTATGCATCTACTTGACTAGCTCATTAATCAAAGATGGTTATGTTTCCTAACCATAGACATGTGTTGTCATTTGATTAATGGGATCACATCATTAGGAGAATGATGTGATTGACATGACCCATCCCGTTAGCTTAGCACATGATCGCTTAGTATTCGCTATTGCTTTCTTCATGACTTATACATGTTCCCGTAACTATGAGAATTATGCAACTCCCATTTACCGGAGGAACACTTTGGTACTACCAAACGTCACAACGAATCGGGTGATTATAAAGGAGTACTACAGTGTCTCCGAAGGTACATGTTGAGTTGGCGATTTCGAGATTAGGTTTTGTCACTCCGATTGTCGGAGAGGTATCTCTGGGCCCTCTCGGTAATTCTCATCACTTAAGCCTTGCAAGCATTATAACTAATGAGTTAGTTGTGAGATGACGACATGAGCGAGTAAAGAGACTTGCCGGTAACGAGATTGAACTAGGTATTGATACCGACGATCGAATCTCGGGCAAGTAACATACCGATGACAAAGGGAACAACGTATGTTGTTATGCGGTTTGACCGATAAAGATCTTCGAGAATATGTAGGAACCAATATGGGCATCCAGGTCCCGCTATTGGTTATTGACCGAGAATGGTTCTAGGTCATGTCTACATAGTTCTCGAACCCGTAGGGTCCGCACGCTTAACGATCGATGACGGTTTTATTATGAGTTTATAAGTTTTGATGTACCAAGTTTGTTCGAGTCTCGGATGTGATCACGGACATGACGAGGAGTCTCGAATGGTTGAGACATAAAGATTGATATATTGGAAGCCTATGTTTGGACATCGGAAAGGTTCCGGGTGAAATCGGCATTTTACCGGAGTACCGGGAGGTTACCGGAACCCCCCGGGGGGTTAATGGGCCTACATGGGCCAAGAGGGAGAAGAGGAAGGAGCCAGGAGGGGGCCGCGCGCCCCTCCCCCTCCTAGTCCGAATAGGACAAGGGAAGGGGGGCGCCCCTTCCTTCCCTCTTCCTCCTCTTTCCCCTTTCTCTCCTACTCCTACTTGGAAAAGGGGAGTCCTACTCCCGGTGGGAGTAGGACTCCCCCCCTTGGCGCGCCCCCTAGGCCGACGGCCTCCTCCCCCTTGGCTCCTTTATATACGGGGGCGGGGGGCACCCCATAGACACACAAGTTGATCTACGGATCGTCCCTTAGCCGTGTGCGGTGCCCCCTTCCACCATATTCCACCTCGGTCATATCGTCACGGAGCTTAGGCGAAGCCCTGCGCCGGTAGAACATCATCATCGTCACCATACCGTCGTGCTGACGGAACTCATCTCCGGAGCCTTTGCTGGATCGGAGGGCCGGAGATCGTCATCGAGCTGAATGTGTGCTGAACTCGGAGGCTCCGTACGTTCGGTGCTTGGATCGGTCGGATCGTGAAGACGTACGACTGCATCAACCGTGTTGTGCTAACGCTTTCGCTTACGGTCTACGAGGGTACGTGGACGAACACTCTCCCCTCTCGTTGTTATATCATCACCATGATCTTGCATGTGCGTAGGAAAATTTTTGAAATTACTACGTTCCCCAACACAAGACTCTACATTTTATATTTTAGTGATCCAAGATCACATTGAGTCTATAGGAAAAGCCAATACTATCAAGGAGGGGAGGTGTTGTTTAATGAGGTTCTTGCTTCGTAGTGCTTAGTGATATGCTCCAAAACCCTCAACTACTTTCCCACATCCACATATGACCTAAACCAAAAGTCAAACTCGGCCCTACCAATTCTTTCTATCCGGCGCTACCAAGTTCAGATGTCATAGCCACTGCCACAAACCCTAGGCCAATCGGTCTCACCGATAGGGATCTCGGTCTCACCGAGATGGGATTGTAATCTCTCTGTTTCCCTTCGTAACGTTTCGGTACCACCGAAATGAGCGAACCGGTCCCACCGAGTTTACCTGACCAACTCTCTGGTTAGCTTATTACCAAAATCGGTCCCACCGAGTTTGTGTAATCGGTCTCACCGAGATTACGTTATGCCCTAGCCCTAACCATATCGGTCCTACCGAGTTGCATGTCGGTCCCACCGAAAATCCTAACGGTCACTAGATTTGCTGAATCGGTCTAACCGAGTTTACCAATTCGGTCCCATCGAGTTTGGCAAGTTGTGTGTAACGGTTAGATTTTGTGTGGAGGCTATATATACCCCTCCACCTCCTCTTCATTCGTGGAGAGAGCCATCAGAACGAACCTACACTTCCAACTTGTTGTTTCTAAGAGAGAACCACCTACTCATGTGTTGAGGCCAAGATATTCCATTCCTACCATATGAATCTTGATCTCTAGCCTTCCCCAAGATGCTTTCCACTCAAATCTTCTTTCCACCAAATCCAAATCCTATGAGAGAGAGTTGAGTGTTGGGGAGACTATCATTTGAAGCACAAGAGCAAGGAGTTCATCATCAACACACCATTTGTTACTTCTTGGAGAGTGGTGTCTCCTAGATTGGCTAGGTGTCACTTGGGAGCCTCGACCAAGATTGTGGAGTTGAACCAAGGAGTTTGTAAGGGCAACGAGATCGCCTACTTCGTGAAGATCTACCGCTAGTGAGGCAAGTCCTTCGTGGGCGACGGCCATCGCGCAACCATTACCCTTCGTGGGTTGAAGTCTCCATCAACGTGGATGTATGATAGCACCACCTATCAGAACCACGACAAAAACATCCGTGTCTACAATTGCGTTTGAATTCTCCAAACCCTTCCCTTTACATTCTTGCAAGTTGCATGCTTTACTTCCCGCTGCTCATATACTCTTTGCATGCTTGCTTGAATTGTGTTAAGATTGCTTGACTTGTGCTAAGATAGTTAAAATCTGCCAAAGACTAAAATTGGGAAAAGGATAAGTTTTTATTTGGTCAAGTAGTGTAATCACCCCCCCCCCCCCCTCTAGACATACTTTCAATCCTACACTTGCCCGCCACCAACTCCCTGGACTTCGCCATGTCCAGGCGGGCACGATGGAGCGCCTGCAGCTTCCAGAAGCTGGCGCCCATGGCCCAAAGAAGTTGCTCCTCCTGGGTGGTGAAAGAGAAAATGAGGCAGGGCCAAGATCAAGATTCGAAAAGAATAAGAAGAGTAAGGAAAAACAGGTGACTCACCCGTGCTGGGCAGAGAAGAAGTGGCCCCCTCCCCGCCAACATCTGTTGTCGGGACAGGGCTGAAGAAGGATGGTGGGAACACCAACTCGAAACTGACAAGACATTGCACCAAATCATTCTCTAACCTTGGTATGATTTATAGATCCCTTCTGAGAGATTGCATTGAGGAATGCACACAGCTTCACAATGGCTAATCGAACGTTTTCCAATAGAAGCCCCCTCAGTGCCACTAGAAGCAGCTGCATCATAATCACGTGGCAGTCATGAGACTTTAGGTTCTGGAACTTTTTCTCTGCCATATTTATTATTCCCTTTATATTCAATGAGAAGCCAGACGGGACATTCATACTGAGCAGGCATTCAAAGAAGATTTCCTTCTCTTATTTGGTAACAGCATAGCTGGCATGACCCTGATGTATGTCATCCTTTCCGTGCATATGTTGTTGGTCCTCCCGTGCCTCCGGTGTATCTTCTGTCTTCCCATACACGCCCAAGAAGCCAAGTAGGGTCACACAAAGATACTTTGTCACGTGCATCACGTCGATTGCAGAGCAGACCTCTAGGTCTTTCCAATAGGGTAGGTGCCAAAATATAGATTTCTTCTTCCACATGGGTGCGCGTCCGTCAGCGTCATTCGGAACAGATTGTCTGCCAGGACCCTTTCCAAAGATTACCTCAAATCCTTGACAATATCATGTACATCATCACCAGTATGGTGGCGAGGCTTCATTCGGTGATCTGCCTCACCTTTGAAATGCTTGCCTTTCTTTCTTACGGGATGCCTGCTCGGAAGAAATCGACGATGTCTCAAGTACACATTCTTCTTACAATTATCCAAATATATGTTGTCAGTATCATCCAAACAGTGCGTGCATGCACGGTATCCCTTGTTTGTCTGTCTTGAAAGGTTGCTGAGAGCAGGCCAATCATTGATGGTCACAAACAGCAACACATGTAGGTCAAATTCCTCCTGTTCGTGCTCATCTCACGCACGTACACCTTTTTCATTCCACAATTGTAAGAGTTCTTCAACTAATGGCCTTAGGTACACATCAATGTCATTGTCGGGTTGCTTAGGGCCTTGGATGAGCATTGGCATCATAATGAACTTCCGCTTCATGCACAACCAAGGAGGAAGGTTATACATGCATAGAGTCACAGGCCAGGTGCTATGATTGCTGCTCTGCTCCCCAAAAGGATTAATGCCATCTGCCCTTAGACCAAACCATATGGTCCTTGTGTCACCTGTGAAGTCCTCCCATTAGTTTCTCTCGATTTTTCTCCACTGCGACCCGTTAGTGGGTACTCTCAACTTCCTGTCTTCCTTACGGTCTTCTCTATGCCATCGCATCAACTTGGCATGCTCTTTGTTTTGGAACAAACGTTTCAATCATGGTATTATAGGAGCATACCACATCACCTTGGCAGGAATCTTCTTCCTGGGGCGCTCGCCCTCGACATCACCAGGGTCATCCCGGCTGATAAGCGCAATGCACCTCATACCGGGCACGCGTTCAGATCCTCGTACTCACCGCAGTAGGGGATGCAGTCATTAGGGCATGCATGTATCTTTTGCACCTCTAATCCTAGAGGGCAGATAGCCTTCTTTGCTTCGTACGTACTCTAGGGCAATTCATTGTCCTTTGGAAGCATCTTCTTTAACATTATCAGCAACTTTCCAAATCCCTTGTCAGATACACCATTCTATGCCTTCCATTGCAGCAATTTCAGTGTGGTGCCCAACTTTTTGTTGTCAGCTTCGCAATTTGGGTACAACAATTTCTTGTGGTCCTCTAACATGCGCTGCAACTTCAGCCTTTCCTTCTCACTTGCGTAGTTTCTCTTTGCATCGGGCAATGGCTCGACCTAGATCATCAGCGGGATCATCTGATACCTCTTCTTTAGCTTCTTCCCGTATTGCCGGCTCAGCTTCTTCCTGCATTGCCGGCTCAGCTTCTTCCCACCGTTGTTGTACCATCGTATTTAGGGAACCCATGGCCAGGATAACTGTGGTCATCCTCTTCTTCTTCATTCTCTTCCATCATAACCCCTCTTTCTCCATGCTTGGCCCAAACATTATAGTGGGGCATGAAACCGGACTCAGACATGTGGACGTGAATGGTTTTTGACTTATAGTAATTCCGATCAATCTTACAGCCAGCACATGGACAAGACATAAAACCATTCGCCTGCTTGTTTGCCTTAGCTGCAAGTAGAAAAGTACGCACACCATTAAGGAACTGGGGAGAGCATCATTCATCGTACATCCATTGCCAGCTCATCTTCATTACACATCACCGAAAAGACCAAATTAATACAAGTTCACACATAAAGTTCCATACACACTTATTCTCATAAAACAACATACAAACTCTCTAGCTAAAGCATTTAAATGCAACAACAAATGCGATCAAGATCGCAACTAAGGTAACAATTGATCCAACAGCATAATGATACCAAGCCTCACTATCAATGGCATATTTTCCAATCTTTCTAATCTTCAAGGGCATTTTCTCCATCTTGATCATGTGATCATCGACGACATCAGCAAGACGCAACTCCAATTCCATCTTCTCCTCCTCAATTTTTTTCAATTTTTCTTTCAAATACTTGTTTTCATTTTCAACTAAATTTTCCTCTCGACAATAGGGTCGGTTGGAATTTCTGGTTCACATACCTCCTAGATAAAAATATCTATGTCAACTTGATGGGTATAATTTTTCATAAACACGAAATGCAACAAATAGTTATAAAAGAGAATATACCACATCCGAATCATAAACCGGACAAGGGCCGACGGGGACGGATATCAAAACCATGGCACTATGTATAACAAACAACATACGGGTAAGATAATTATGCAAGTAACTATATATCTAAATCACACAAACATGATTTTTTTTATATAAAAAAAGATAGGAACAAGAGGCTCACCGCAAGGTGGTGCTTACGATGGGACGGTGCAGGCAATTGACGGTGGTTAGGACGGAGACAAAAAGGCACTAAGTAAACCACACCTACATATGCAAACTAAGAGTTATTTTGAGCTCGAATTGCATATAAATCAAATAAACTACCACATATAATTCCTCCCAAATTACTAAACCCCACAAATTAATCACTATATAGAGCATTGCAAGAGCTAATCTATCAATGGCAGATGAAAGGACAAAGTTGCTAACCTTTGTGATCACTTCAATGGATGGGGGCCTTCAAATCTTGACAAAATTTGGGCAAAATATGTGATCAGCTCGAGGAAGAACAAAGAGGAGAGGAAAGGAAAGGGGAAGAACAGACAGCTCGGGCTCAACGAACGGGTTTATATAGGATGATCTTTAGTCCCGGTTGGTTATACAAACCGGGACTAAAGGTGCATCTCTAGTACCGATTTGAGCCACGAACCGGGACTAAAGGTGATGGTGGGGCCGCAGCCTAACACCAACCTGCCACCACCTCTTTAGTCCCGGTTCGTGGCACGAACCGGGACTAGAGGTTCGCCATGAACCGGGATTAATGATCACAGCCCGCCTAGCCATTAGAATTGGCACTAATGATCACATTACTGCCAGTTCAGTAACAAACCAGGACTAATGATCTGGACATTAAGCCCTTTTTCTACTAGTGTACTGATTCAATAAACCTTGATTCTTAACTGAGAGAAATACTTTCTGATGTTGTGCTACATCACCTTTTCTCTTTGGGGAATCTAACAACTCCTACGTGAGTAGCACAAGAATTTTTGGCGTCGTTGCCGGAGTGTCAACAACTACCAAATCAGGTGCCTGCAGTAAAAATTCTTATTTGTTTGTTTTATTTCTTGCCTAGTTATATATGCTATCCTTATCTTTCACTCACTAAAACAGAAAAAAAATATGAATCCTTCTCCACTAGCTGGACTTTTGGAATATCCTAATTATGATAAACCAATTGCTAGTGATGAAAATTTTATTTCTATAAACTCTCTGAAAGAAAAGATGGAGGAAATAATTCTAAAAATATTGTTGGTGATAGAAAAAAGAAGGGGCATTTACATTTATGCCCCTAATTTGCACACACTCTCATATTTACTCCTAACTTTTTGATGTGCTTAATTTTTCGGAAATCCCTTTTGGAGCTCGGCCTCAAGTGAGGCCTTCAAATTCAAATTTGAAATTTCATCAAAATTCATTTTTTTTCATTTCAAAAAAATCTGAATTTTTTTTACAGATATACATGAAGGCATAACACACATGTGTGTAACTTTTCAGTTCAAAATACATTAAAATGGTGGCTGTGCAGAAAAGACAAATATGGGCTTGTTTAACACATGATACTATTTATCCTCTCAGGCCATGAATTTGTCCTTTTTGTACAGGTCGCAACTCAAGGTATTTCATCATGAATTTTTACAGACATGTGGGTTACATCTTTACATACATGCATATATTTTTTTCATAATTTTTTGAAATATAAAAGTTTGAATTTGAATTTTTGATAAATAAAGGCCTCCATGGAGCTCGGCCTCCAAAACGCCTATCTCTCAAATTTTCCCCTAAAAAGCATTTTAGGTCACGAGAATGCCCTTCCAAATGGTCAAGTTGTTTGACCAAAACTTTGAAAATTTATAACAAATTCATATGAACTCGAACGAATGCAAATAAGATATCAAAATGTTCATAAAATACCACCTATGCGTGCATGTCATTTACGTTCATCACCTACACGTGCATTTATTTGAATTCACCTAAATAGTTTTTTAATGTTAAATACCTTAAAAAGCTTTAAAGAGTGCTTTTGTCATGAACGTAAATGACATGTGCATATAGGCAATGTTTTTTATGAATATTTTGATATATTATTTTGGATTATTCTCAGTTTATATGAATTTGTTATGAATTTTCAAAGTTTTGGTCAACCAACTTTGACCAGATGGAAGGGCATTCTTGCGACCTAAAAGGCTTTTTAGGGGAAATTTGAGCAGATCAAAAAGTTAGTGGTAAATTGAAAAGTGGGCTCGAGTCAGGGGCACAAACATAAATGTCCCAAAAAGGAATGACGACAAAAATATGGTATCTACTATATGTAAGTCGCCTGAATTCTGATTCCATGTAAGTTGAATTTGTGACAAACGAATGTGGAGCAGGATTAAAATCTACTTGGACCAAAATCTGTCTTATTAGATACTTTTATACATCCACTCAGCCCTTTGCAACCACAAAACAAAAGCCCGCCAAATGCCCACATTGCTTGGTCTAGAACATATCAAAACTGACCTCGTAAGACTCAAGATAAAAAATTAAGCTTTGTAAAGAAGAATTAATTACTGGAATTGGTATTTCTCATCAAGAAGAAATAAAATAAAATAAATAATGATAAATTTCCACACAGTTTACACAGGAGTTGTGTTTTTTTACAATATTGAAGAATGGGCATATAATATTGGAATTTTCACAAAAAAATGAAATCTCTAAGAAGGAATGCATTAGTGATGTTGGTATTACCTTTAAAATGAGAGAAAAAAATAAAATCAAAATAATAAATTTTTTCAAAGAAGAATGAATTACGGGCATTGGCATTATCCTTTAAGCAAAAAAGAAAATGGACAAAAAACTTGCACACAACTTTGAAGTGAAATTGCACTTTTTCCAATAAGCGAAGTATAATCATATAATAGTGCAATTTTCGCACTAGTATAACTTACACATATTTTTCAAGTACTTGCATGTATACTTCGAGAGACAAATATAAAAAATAATTTTTTTTCCCAAAGAAACAATGAATTAACGGCATTAGTATATGCTTTAAATATACAAAATAAAATAAAAAACATATTAAAAATAAAGAAAGAATTTGCACATAATTTACACATAAATTGAATTTTAAATTGTATGCGAGAGTAAACATATAATAGTGTACTTTTCGCCTGAAAAGTTTCGTAAGAAAATAAAAGAATTAGTGGCATTAGTATTAGCCTTAAAGAAGGAAGGAAAATAAATAAAAACTAAATTAATATTAAAAAAACTAAGAAATAATGAATTAGTGGGATTGTTATTTACCCTTTTAGAAGATATATATAAAACTTGAACGCAACTTCACGCTCAAATTTCACTCTTTGTAATATGCAAACAATAAGTGTATAATAGTGCAATTATCGCGCTCTAGTATATTTTACACACATATTTTATATAGTACTAACGTGTATACATTTACACTCATGAAAATCCCAAAAATACCAATAAAGAAAATGAAAAAATGACTAAAAAGAAAAGAAAATACAGAAGAAAAAATGCATAAAAAATAGGCAATGGGTAGCAAGCTCCAAGCCCAAGATCAGCGGCAAGTGAAAAATTAAGCCCAAATATTTACTAAAGAACACAAGGGGAAAGAGGACAATACAAATCTTGCTAAATGAATCAACGGTCACAAAATTGACTTACACAAATTTATAAAACATGCAACTTACATACAACTAAAGTGGAAAGTGTCATATAAACACGACGGGTATGCAAATATGATTAGGTGTCGTCTAGTTACCTCCACCATAAGAATCTACGATCTTATTAATGTGTTATAGCTTATTATGACGACACAATTTAGTCTTGATGGAACGATGGTTTGGACCCTACACACACTCAATGATCATTTTCCAAACTTTGGTCATAGATCTACGACCAATTTAACTGCGGTTATTAAATTTTAGTCTTTTTTTGAACATCAGTACAAACACAAGCGCTCATATACACGCGCATACACTCACCCCTATGAACGCACACATGCATACCCTACCCCTATGAGCACCTCCGGAAGACTGAGCCGGCATATCATCTTGAGATTTACGAATCCACCGTAGGCACCTCGTCGTCGACGGAAACGTCTCCTCCCACTGAATGCGCATCGCCGGAAATCCTGAAATAAATTCAGGAATAAATGCGAGCACCAAGATTTGAAACCTGGTGGGCTGGGATACCACAGTCATTAAATTTTAGTCCTTAACGGGTATTTCTTGTAATGAGAAATAAAAAGGTTGACATTCTTCCAGATTCGAGCATGTAACAGCACATGCTGTAAAATACACATATCATCTAAAAATATATGAGGTGGCCATATTAATTACACACACTCTTGCTCCAGAAAATGGAAGGAAAAGGAAGAGAAATTTCGGTAGGACAACTGTAAGCTTCCAACATCAACTGATCCGACGGTCAACTCACTATCCGGAAAAATAAAAGAGGACAAGAAAGGGATTAAACAGGAACCGGAGAGGCACGCAACTCACTCACTACAGTACACTTTTCCTTCTCTTAGAATTCACTCACTCACTCACTACACAGCAATCAATAATGGGCCCTCTGCTTGACCAAACTTAAGGCCCAGGCTGAAAATTGCACAGCCCAGTCCAGCCCAATCATACGGACACCGCCGGGTGTCCCGACTTCTGATCTTCCCTCCCTGCTGCCGCTGCAGGCTATCATCACGCGAGAACAAAGAGGGAGGCGAGCAGCGCCGAGACGACGACGGCGAAGACCACCGCGTGCCTCCCTGCGCCGGCCGCCGCGTCGGCGCTCTTCCCGCCGGAGGTACCTGCAACCAGCCACGGCCAAGGCGTGCGACAATGTTAAGTTATTCACAAGTGCTTGTGTGCTGAACTGATATACTCCATTAGTGTTTGTTTACTTAACCATACTACAAAGGCACCACATATTTAGGTGCAGTTTTGAACTGGATACTAGTTTTAGTACTGCAAAAGCACCACAGATTTAGGTGCTGTTTTCTGTTTTTCGAAACGGAGATTTAGGTGCAGTTATAGTTAGTGGTTACCCACCAAGTTCAGTTAAGATCAGGCACCGAACACCGGCCGGCTGGGTACACGGCTGTCAGGACACGTCCGCTGTTAGGCGGGCCATGCATACCATGCAGGGCATTGACTGATCCCGCCACCACTAACCTCCGGCTAGAAATGAATGCGCGCTGTTGCCAGTATCTTTCTCGGCATAAGGGCATCTCCAACAGTTGTAAGATAGGTGTTGGTAAATTTGCCACCTAGGACATAGTGATGATGTGGCATGTATTAAATGTGGAGAGATAGCAAAGTTGTATGTAGATTAACCAACAACCTTTGCACAAGCTCCAAGGTGAAATAGAGAGCAACTACATTTATTGTCCCATCATCTATTGGATAGCTTACATACAACCCATTGGAGTAGTTGTATGATAGATTGTTGGTTGATGACATGGACATTTTACCAACAAAACTAACATACAACCTGTTGGAGATGCCCTAACTGCAGAGTCGCGTGGTCGCTCGCGGTCACACGCTCGTTCACGTCGCAATCGTGCAACCGAGCAGCGGGAAGCTCCTCGCCTGCTCCTGCCCATGCCATGTGCTGTGTGCAGTGTGTAGAGTGTGCCGTGTGGTGTACGTTCTTCCGGCCTCATGCTACGCATGCGCGTGTACGATTGACACGCGTTTGCTATTTCTTGGGCGACTGGAGAAGTTCACTTCAGTCGATTTTAGTGAGCAAGCACAGTCCCGAGTCAGAGACGGCGGCGCGTGTCGTTGACGGAGGCGAGGCAGAGACTGACAGGTTCGGGTACGCGTGCAGGGTGGTCTAAACGGCAGCTCGGGCAAGGAGGCGACACGGCGGACAGGGAGGGGTGGCGGCGGTGCCGCCGTGGCAGATAAGTATTAGGCCAGCGTCGGAGGCGTGGGTAGATGACGACGACAGCGGTGGCGAGATGAGACAAGGGGGGAAGAATATGGTGACGTAGTTAACTGGCCAGAGGAGTATGTTTAGTTTACCGGTGGTGGACGCGCCGCCGGCGGTGGCGTTCTTGCCCTCGTGCTCGATCCCGTACTGCTTGAAGATCTCGGCCTCCTTGGAGTCCGGCGACATGTTGAGGATCTCTGCACCGCACCCAAAAGCAGCTGGCTTATTAGCATGAACATACGGATGCGCAGCAGCACCGGCCAGCCGGATATGATGAGCAGTACGTACTGGGACAGTCGGAGAAGGTGGCCGGGATGTTGCAGGCGGAGGGGAGGTTCATGGCGCGGGTGACGTTGAACTTGATCCCCAGGGTGGGCTCGTCGCGGTCCTTGACCAGCACGCACAGGCACTTCTTGCTGGCGCCCAGCACCTGCCGGAACCCGGAGCAGCAATCCGGCGTGGGAGACCGCGCCGTCGCCGCCAGCTGCACGTACGTGAGGCACGTCGCCAGCCCCATCAGCTTGTCCGCGCACTCCGCCCGGTCCGCCGCGAAGTCCGCGCCCGCGAGCCCGACCAGCACGGCCATCAACGCCGCCACCACCGCGCCACTACGCCGAGCCGCCATGGCTACCTGCTACCTAGCTCGACCGCACTGCCACAGTTGGCTGGTGAATTTTGTGTGTTTCTCGTGCGTGCGACGCCGACGATGGATGACAGACTCGAGAGATCGATCGTGCGGTTTGCGTGAGACGACGTGGTGCTGTGGCTGTGGCTGGGCTCGGGTATATATAGAGGAGTACGTACACGCACGCGGAGGGGAGTAATAATTGTGGACTGTGGTGTTGGAGGCCATTGTGGAAGTTCACCACTTGCTTTGGTTTAGAATTTTGGAAGAGAAGGAACGGATTTCTTTGATGGGGAATCATGGTAATGAATTTCTAGGTCTGGCTAATACTCCCTCCGTCCCGAAATACTTGTCGGAGGAATGGATGCATCTAGACGTATTTTAGTTCTAGATACATTCATTTTTATGCATTTCTCTGACGAGTATTTCGGGACGGAGGGAGTACATACGCCTTGGCAGTGTGCCTTGTACAAAGCAAGCGGTGAAATATGCGCTGGATTGATCGAGAGTGCGCATGCACGGCGGTGTCGCAATGTGATTGATCATGGAGAGGGTGATTAATTGGAGACTTTGGAGTTGGTTGGGAAGGTGGCTCTAGATTGCGTGGGTGTGCGTTTGCTCGTGGCCTTGTGGGGCGCGTACGTACTGTGAACTGTACATGTATGGGTCGAGCAAGCTAGCTAGAGGTCGAGAGCTACGGTACGGACGTCCAATCAGACTTGACAATCATGTTGGCAGAAGTTCTAATCAGACACGGCATATGCATATGCAAAAGATGTCACGTTTCTAAGGGCAACTCCAATGCGAATCACCTGGCATGGGTTGCCAAATGTCCGCGTACACGTTTGAATGTGTCTAGAGACACCGAATGGGGTGCCAATTGTTCGACCATAGTCATGAAATTTGGGCAATGGCCTATAACTGACGGTGGGACAGACGGCCCGAGAGAAAAAAAAAAGATGAGTGAGAGCATTTACAATCGCACTCCCTAAATTGACCAGGTGGATGGACCGGTCGGTGTCCGGTCACAAAACCGTGAAGCAGCGAGCCTTTCCAAACTGGCCACGAACGTCGGGGCTGATCGGAGCTAGGGATGAAAACGGAGCGGAAACAAACGGAATTGGGTGCTATCACATTTGTTTACATATTTTCTTGCAGAATCGGAAACGAATACAGAAATCCCGGAAATGAATATGAAAACAGATACTACCGAAAACGGACACAGGCCGGATACAGAGCGAACACGGAAACATAAGTATTTGTTGACCGGAACTTAAAACCCCCTTGAATCATAAATAAATACACACAAAAAGCAAACAAAATTAATGAATTGTTAACATGGCTATAAAATAATATGGTCGTGTTAACAACTTAGGGTAGTATTGTAGCGATACTTGACAATTCCATATAGGGTCTAGTTGAGTACATGTGTTAGTAGAATTGGTACTCAAATGATCCATTTTGCTCATTTGGATCATTGTGCCATTTTGTGTTGTTTGATAGTTGGGCTACAAAGCAACCATAGGCCTCTAGAGAAACGGAAATTCCATATTCACGAAAATGGAAAGTTTCCTTTCCACGTCTGTTCCACCGGAAAACATCGTTCCATTTTTGTTTCCATTTCCATTTTCGTTTTGAAATTTTTTGTTTTCATTTTCATATTTTCTCTCCGTTTCCATTTTTTTCTTCGGAAAAACGGAAACTTCCCGCTCCATTTTCATCCCTGACGAGCAACGGCAGTAGCGTAGCATCCGGTGGGGGATCCGCCGGTGACGACACCATGAACTAGGAGTCCTTGTTGCACAACTTGGAGCCGGACGATGTGGAGGAGCTTGCCCTCCGCATCATGCTGCACTGGTCACGGCTAGACCAGGCGACAGCGGAAGCTCTGGCCCCACGCCATCCCCCTTCGCTCAATCCGTCGCCCGATCCACCGCCCAGCGCAACTCTCCGCCTTCTCTACAAGCTCCGGACGATGCCAGGTGGACGACTGAATCCGAGGCTCGGGCCGCGGCAAGAGGCAGTGGACGAGGAGAGGGCAGTGACAACGGATGCAATGTCCTTGCACCGGTCCAGCGTGAGCGCACCGGTAGATCCAGAGGACCAGCTCCTCCGTCGGTAGCTCACTACGATGGAGACCAGTGTGTCGCATATCTACCGTAGGAACACCGTGGTGCTCTGGCTCGCCATCGAGCAGTCGGAGCGGGAGGCGGCGGCAGAAAAGGCCGCCAAATCCAATGCCCCTCGGCTAGCGAAGCCGCATGAACGTGCGGTCCGGGGGATGGTGAAGGAAATATGCCCTAGAGGCAATAATAAAGTTATTATTTATTTCCTTATTTCATGATAAATGTTTATCATTCATGCTAGAATTGTATTAACCGGAAACATGATACATGTGTGAATGCATAAACAAACAACATGTCACTAGTATGCCTCTACTAGACTAGCTTGTTAATCAAAGATGGTTATGTTTCCTAACCATGAACAAAGAGTTGTTATTTGATTAACAAGGTCACATCATTAGTAGAATGATCTCGATTGACATGACCCATTCCATTAGCTTAGCACACGATCGTTTAGTATGTTGCTACTGCTTTTATCCATGACTTATACATATTCCTGTAACTATGAGATTATGCAACTCCGTTTACGGAGGAACACTTTGGTGCTACCAAACGTCACAACGAATCGGGTGATTATAAAGGAGTACTACAGGTGTCTCCAAAGGCAGATGTTGGGTTGGCGTATTTGAGATTAGGTTTTGTCACTCCGATAGTCGGAGAGGTATCTCTGGGCCCTCTCGGTAATACACATCATTGAAGCCTTGCAAGCATTACAACTAATGAGTTAGCTGTGAGATGATGTATTACGGAACGAGTAAAGAGACTTGCGGTAACGAGATTGAACTAGGTATTGGATACCGACGATCGAATCTCGGGCAAGTAACATACCGATGACAAAGGGAACAACGTATGTTGTTATGCGGTCGACCGATAAAGATCTTCGTAGAATATGTAGGAACCAATATGGGCATCCAGGTCCCGCTGTTGGTTATTGACCGGAGACGTGTCTCGGTCATGTCTACATTGTTCTCGAACCGTAGGGTCCGCACGCTTAAGGTTTCGATGGCGGTTATTATGAGTTTATGTATTTTGATGTACCAAGAAGTTCGAGTCCCGGATGTGATCACGGACATGACGAGGAGTCTCGAAATGGTCGAGACATAAAGATTGATATATTGGAAGCCTATATTTGGAGTTCGAATGGTTCGGGTGAAATCGAATTTCTGGAGTACCGGAGGTTACGGAACCCCGGGAACTAAATGGGCCTTAGTGGGCCTCGAGGGAGAAGAGGAGGGGCGGCCAGGGGCAGGCCGCGCCTCCCCTAGTCCGAATAGGACAAGGAGGCGGCGCCCCCTTCCTTCTTCCCTCCCAATCCTACTCCAACTAGGAGGGGAGTCCTACTCGGTGGGAGTAGGACTCCTCAGCGCCTCCCTTGGGCGGCCGCACCTCCCCTCCCTCCTTTATATATACGGGGCAGGGGGCACCCTAGAACACACAAGTTTGATCTACGGATCGTTCCTTAGCCGTGTGCGGTGCCCCTCCACCATATTCCACCTCGGTCATACTGTCGCGAAGCTTAAGCGAAGCCTGCGCGATAGAACATCAAGATCGCCACCACGCCGTCGTCTTGTGGAACTCTCCCTCGACACTCGGCTGGATCGAGTACGAGGGACGTCATCGAGCTGTACGTGTGTCAAGAACTCGGGGCGCCGAGTGCTTGGCGCCGGATCGGTCGGATCGCGAGGAGAACGTCGACTACTTCCTCTACGTTGTGACCGCTTCGCCGGGTCTACGAGGGTGCGAGACAACACTCTCCCTCTCGTAGCTATGCATCACCATGATCTTGCGTGTGCGCGAGGAAAATTTTGAAATTACTACGTTCCCCAACAGTGGCATCCGAGCCTAGGTTTTATGGTTTGATGTTTTGCACGAGTAGAACACAAGTGAGTTGTGGGCGATACAAGTCATACTACCTACCAGCATGTCATACTTTGGTTCAGCGGTATTGTGAGATGAAGCGGCCCGGACCGACATTACGCGACGCTTACGCGAGACTGGTTTCACCGCCACGAGCACTCGTTGCTTAAAGGTGTTGGTGGTGTGTCTCTCTCTCACTTTAGTTGAACCGAGTGTGGCTACGCCGGTCCTTGAGAAGGTTAAACGGAGTCTATTTGACGAAGTATCGTTGTGGTTTTGATGCGTAGGTGAGACTGGTTCTTGCTTAAGCCCGTAGCAGCCACGTAAAATTTGCAACAACAAAGTAGAGGACGTCTAACTTGTTTTGCAGGGCATGTTGTGATGTGATATGGTCAAGACGTGATCCTATATTTTATTGTATGAGATGATCATGTTTTGTAACCGAAGTTATCGGCAATCGGCTGGAGCCATTTGGTTGTCGCTTTATTGTATGCAATGCAATGCGCTCGTAATGCTTTACTTTATCACTAAGCGGTAGCGATAGTCGTAGAAGCATAAGATTGGCGAGACGACAACGATGCTACGATGGAGATCAAGGTGTCACGCCGGTGACGATGGTGATCATGGTGGTGCTGCAGAGATGGAGATCACGAAGCACAAGATGATGATGACCATATCATATCACTTATATTGATTTGCATGTGATGTTTATCTTTTATGCATCTTATCTTGCTTTGATTGACGGTAGCATTATAAGATGATCTCTCACTAAATTATCAAGAAGTGTTCTCCTTGAGTATGCACGTTGCCAAAGTTCGTCGTGCCCGGACACCACGTGATGATCGGGTGTGATAAGCTCTACGTCCATCTACAACGGTGCAAGCCAGTTTTGCACACGCAGAATACTCGGGTTATACTTGACGAGCCTAGCATATGCAGATATGGCCTCGGAACACGGAGACCGAAAGGTCGGCGTGAATCATATAGTAGATATGATCAACATAAGATGTTCACCATTGAAAACTACTCCATTTCACGTGATGATCGGTTATGGTTTAGTTGATTTGGATCACGTGATCACTTAGATGACTAGAGGGATGTCTGTCTAAGTGGGAGTTCTTAAGTAATATGATTAATTGAACTTAAATTTATCATGAACTTAGTACCTGATAGTATCTTGCTTGTTTATGTTTGTTTGTAGATAGATGGCTCGTCTTTGTTGTTCCGTTGAATTTTAATGCGTTCCTTGAGAAAGCAAAGTTGAAAGATGATGGTAGCAATTACACGGATCGGGTCCGTAACTCGAGGATTATCCTCATTGCTGCACGTAAGAGTTACGTCATGTATGCACCGCTGGGTGCTGTGCTTCTTCTTGGAGCAACACGAGATGTTATGAACGTCTGGCAGAGCAAAGCTGATGACTACTCTATAGTTTAGTGTGCCATGCTTTACGGCTTAGAACCGGGACTTCAACGACGTTTTGAACGTCATGGAGCATATGAGATGTTCCAGGAGTTGAAGTTGATATTCCAACAGAATGCCCGGATTGAGAGATATGAAGTCTCCAATAAGTTCTATAGCTGCAAGATGGAGGAGAATAGTTCGTTAGTGAGCACATACTCGAATTTCGGGTACTACAATCACTTGACACAATTGGGAGTTAATCTTCCGGATGATTGTGTCATTGATGTAATTCTTCAATCACCGCCACCAAGCTACAAAGGCTTCGTGATGAACTATAATATGCAAGGGTTAGTAAAGACTATACCGAGCTCTTCGCAATGCTAAAGGCTGCGGAGGTAGAAATCAAGAAGGAGCATCAAGTGTTGATGGTCAATAAGACCACTAGTTTCAAGAAGAAAGGCAAAGGGAAGAAGAAGGAACTTCAAGAAGAACAGCAAGCAAGTTGTCGCTCGGAGAAGAAACCCAAGTCCGGACCTAAGCTCGAAACCGAGTGCCTCTACCGCAAGGATAGTCCTTTGAAGCGGAACTGCCCCAAGTATTTGGCGGATAAGAAGGATGGCAAGGTGAACAAAGGTATATGTGATATACATGTTATTGATGTGTACCTTACTAGAGCTCGCAGTAGCACTGGGTATTTGATCTTGGTTTCATTGCTAATATTTGCAACTCAAAGCAGGACTACGGATTAAGCGAGCAATCGCAAAGGACGAGGTGACGATGCGCGTGGAAATGGTTCCAAAGTCGATGTGATCGCGGTCGGCACGCTACCTCTACATCTACCTTGGGATTAGTTTTAGACCTAAATAATTGTTATTTGGTGCTGCGTTGAGCATGAACATTATATCTGGATCTTGTTTGATGCGAGACGGTTATTCATTTAAATCAGAGAATAATGGTTGTTCTATTTATATGAGTAATATCTTTTATGGTCATGCACCCTTGAAGAGTGGTCTATTTTTGATGAATCTCGATAGTAGTGATACACATATTCATAATGTTGAAACCAAAAGATACAGAGTTGATAATGATAGTGCAACTTATTTGTGGCACTGCCGTTTAGGTCATATCGGTGTAAAGCGCATGAAGAAACTGTTGGGGAACGTGGTAATTTAAAAAAAAATTCCTACGCACACGCAAGATCATGGTGATGCATAGCAACGAGAGGGAAGAGTGTTGTCTACGTACCCTCGAGACCGAAGCGAAGCGATCACAACGTAGAGGAAGTAGTCGACGTTCTCCTCGCGATCCGACCGATCCGGCGCCGTTACTCGGCCCCGAGTTCTTGACACACGTACAGCTCGATGACGTCCCTCGTACTCGATCCAGCCGAGTGTCGAGGAGAGTTCGTCGACGACGGCGTGGTGACGATCTTGATGTTTCACCAAGCGAGGCTTCGCCTAAGCTACGCGACGGTATGACCGAGGTGGAATATGGTGGAGGGGGCACCGCACACGGCTAAGGAACGATCCGTAGATCAATACTTGTGTGTCCATGGGGTGCCCCTGCCTCAGATATAAAGGAGGGAGGGAGGAGGAGGCCGGCCTAGGAGGAGGCGCGCCATAGGGAGTCCTACTCCCACCGGGAGTAGGATTCCCCCTTTCCTAGTCCAACTAGGGATCCTTCCATGTATTAGGAGTAGGAGACTAGGAAGGGGAAGAGAGAAGGAAAGGAAGGAGGGGGTGCGGCCCCTCCCCCTAGCCCAATTCAGACTAGGGCAAGGGAGGGCGCGCGGCCTGCCTATGGCCCATAAGGCCCAATACTTCTCCCCGGCGAATTCCCGTAACTCTCCGGTACTCCGATAATTACCCGAATGACTCGGAACCTTTCCGAACTCCGAATATAGTCGTCCAATATATCGATCTTTACGTCTCGACCATTTCGAGACTCCTCGTCATGTCCCAGATCTCATCCGGACTCGAACTCCTTGGTACATCAAAACTCATAAACTCATAATATAAATGTCATCGAAACCTTAAGCGTGCGGACCCTACGGTTCGAGAACAATGTAGACATGACCGAGACACGTCTCCGGTCAATAACCAATAGCGGGACCTGGATGCCCATATTGGCTCCTACATATTCTACGAAGATCTTTATCGGTCGACCGCATAACAACATCGTTGTTCCCTTTGTCATCGGTATGTTACTTGCCCGAGATTCGATCGTCGGTATCCAATACCTAGTTCAATCTCGTTACCGCAAGTCTCTTTACTCGCTCGTAATACATCATCTCACAGCTAACTCATTAGTTGTAATGCTTGCAAGGCTTAAGTGATGTGTATTACCGAGAGGGCCAGAGATACCTCTCCGACAATCGGAGTGACAAAACCTAATCTCGAAATCGCCAACCCAACATCCGCCTTTGGAGACACCTGTAGTACTCCTTTATAATCACCCGATTCGTTGTGACGTTTGGTAGCACCAAAGTGTTCCTCCGCAAACGGAGTTGCATAATCTCATAGTTACAGGAACATGTATAAGTCATGGATAAAAGCGGTAGCAACATACTAAGCGATCGTGTGCTAAGCTAATGGAATGGGTCATGTCAATCAGATCATTCTACTAATGATGTGACCTTGTTAATCAAATAACAACTCTTTGTTCATGGTCAGAAACATAACCATCTTTGATTAACAAGCTAGTCTAGTAGAGGCATACTAGTGACACTCTGTTTGTCTATATATTCACACATGTATTATGTTTCCGGTTAATACAATTCTAGCATGAATAATAGATATTTATCATGAAATAAGGAAATAAATAATAACTTTATTATTGCCTCTAGGGCATATTTCCTTCAGTCTCCCACTTGCACTAGAGTCAATAACTAGTTCACATCGCCATGTGATTAACATCGATAATCATATCTGTATATGATTAACACCCATAGTTCACATCGTCATGTGACCAATACCCAAAGGGTTTACTAGAGTCTAGTTCACATCGCTATGTGATTAACACCCAAAGAGTACAAAGGTATGATCATGTTTTGCTCGTGAGAGAAGTTTAGTCAACGGATATGTCACATTCAGAGCCGTATGTATTTTGCAAGTATTCTATGTCTACAATGCTCTGCACGGAGCTACTCTAGCTAATTGCTCCCACTTTCAATATGTATCTAGATCGAGACTTAGAGTCATCCAGATCGGTGTCAAAACTTGCATCGACGTAACCCTTTACGACGAACCTTTTGTCACTTCCATAATCGAGAAACATATCCTTATTCCACTAAGGATAATTTTGACCGCTGTCTAGTGATCTACTCCTAGATCACTATTGTACTCCCTTGCCAAAATCAGTGTAGGGTATACAATAGATCTGGTACACAGCATGGCATACTTTATAGAACCTATGGCCAAGGCATAGGGAATGACTTTCATTCTCTTTCTATCTTCTGCCGTGGTCGGGTTTTTTTGAGTCTTACTCAATTTCACACCGTGTAACACATGCAAGAACTCTTTCTTTGACTGTTCCATTTTGAACTACTTCAAAATCTTGTCAAGGTATGTACTCATTGAAAAAACTTATCAAGCATCTTGATCTATCTCTATAGATCTTGATGCTCAATATGTAAGCAGCTTCATCGAGGTCTTTCTTTGAAAAACTTCTTTCAAACACTCCTTTATGCTTTGCAGAATAATTCTACATTATTTCCGATCTACAATATGTCATTCACATATACTTATCAGAAATGTTGTAGTGCTCCCACTCACTTTCTAGTAATACAGGCTTCACCATAAGTGCAGACAAAACTATATGCTTTGATCAGCTCATCAAAGCGTATATTCCAACTCCGAGATGCTTGCACCAGTCCATAGATGGATCGCTGGAGCTTGCACACTTTGTTAGCTCCTTTGGATCAAAAAACCTTCGGTTGCATCATATACAACTCTTCCTCCGAAAACCATTCAGAATGCAGTTTTACATCCATTTGCCAAATTTCATAATTTGTGGCAATTGCTAACATGATTCGGACAGACTTAAGCATCGCTTCTGCTTGAGAAAATCTCATTGTAGTCAACATCTTGAGCTTTGTCGAAAACCTTTTTGCAACAAGTCGAGCTTTGTAGATAGTAACACTACTATCAATGTCCGTCTTCCTCTTGAAGATCCATTTATTTTCTATGGCTTGCCGATCATCGGCAACTCCATCAAAGTCCATACTTTGTTCTCATACATGGATCATATCTCGATTTCATGGCCTTAAGCCATTTTATGGAATCTGGGCTCATCATCGCTTCCTCATAGTTCATAGGTTCATCATGGTCTAGTAACATGACTTCCGAACAGGATTACCGTACCACTCTGGTTCGGACCGTACTCTAGAAGACCTACGAGGTTTCGTAGTAACTTGATCTCAAGTTTAATGATCATCATCATTAGCTTCCTCACTAATTGGTGTAGTAGTCATAGGAACAGATTTCTGTGATAAACTACTTTCCAATAAGGGAGAAGGTACAATTACCTTATCAAGTTCTACTTTCCTCCCACTCACTTCTTTTGAGAGAAACTCCTTCTCTAGAAAGGATCCATTTTTAGCAACGAATATCTTGCCTTCGGATCTGTGATAGAAGGTGTACCCAACAATTTCCTTTGGGTATTCTATGAAGACGCACTTCTCGATTTGGGTTTGAGCTTATCGGGATGAAACTTTTTCACATAAGCATTGCAGCCCCAAACTTTAAGAAACGACAACTTTGGTTTCTTGCTAAACCCAGATTCAAAGGTGTCGTCTCAACGGATTTAGATGGTGCCCTATTTAACGTGAATGCAGCTGTCTCTAATGCATGATCCCAAAACGATATTGGTAAATCGGTAAGAAACATCATAGATTGCACTATATCCAATAAAGTGCGGTTACGATGTTTGGACACACCATAACATTGTGGTGTTCGGTGGCGTGAGCTGTGAAACTATTCCACATTGTTTTAATTGAAGACCAAACTCGTAACTCAAATATTCGTCTCGTGATCAGATCACGAAACTTTATTTTCTTGTTACGATGATTTTCCACTTCACTCTGAAATTCTTTGAACCTTTCAACTATTTCGGACTTATGTTTCATCAAGTAGATATACCCATATCTGCTCAAATCATCTTGTGAAGGTCGAAAATAACGATACTTGCCACGAGCATCAACACTCATTGGATCGCATACATCGGTATGTATTATTTCCAATAAGTCAAGAGCTTGTTCCATTGTTCCGGAGAACGGAGTTTTAGTCATCTTGCCCAAAAGGCACGGTTCGCAAGCATCAAGTGATTCATAATCAAGTGATTCCAAAATCCCATCAGCATGGAGTTTCTTCATGCGCTTTACACCAATATGACCTAAACGGCAGTGCCACAAATAAGTTGCACTATCATTATTAACTTTGTATTTTTGGTTTCAATATTATGAATATGTGTATCACTACGATCGAGATCCAATGAACCATTTTCATTGGGTGTGTAACCATATAAGGTTTTATTCATGTGAACAGAACAACAGTTTATTCTCTTACTTAAATGAATAACCGTATTGCAATAAACACGATCAAATCATATTCATGCTCAACGCAAACACCAAATAACATTTATTTAGGTTCAACACTAATCCCGAAAGTATAGGGAGTGTGCGATGATGATCATATCAATCGTGAAACTACTTTCAACACACATCGTCACTTCACCCTTAACTAGTTTCGCTTATTCGCAACTCCGCTTGAGTTACTACTCTTAGCAACTGAACCAGTACCAAATACCGAGGGGTTGCTATAAACACTAGTAAAGCACACATCAAATACCTGTATATCAAATATACCCTTTTTCACTTTGCCATCCTTCTTATCCACCAAATATTTAGGGTAGTTCGCTTCAAAGAACCAGTCCCTTTGCAGTAGAAGCACTTAGTCTCGTGCTTAGGTCCAGACTTGGGCTTCTTCACTTGAGCAGCAACTTGCTTGCCGTTCTTCTTGAAGTTCCCTTCTATCCCTTTGCCCTTTTCTTGAAACTAGTGATCTTGTTAACCATCAACACTTGATGTTCTTTCTTGATTTCTACCTTCATCGATTTCATCATCATGAAAAACTCGGGAATCATCATCCCTTGCATACTATAGTTCATCATGAAGTTCTACTAACTTGGTGATGGTGACTAGAGAATTTCATCAATCACTATCTTATCTCGGAAGATTAACTCCCACTTGATTCAAGCGATTGTAGTACCTGACAATCTGTGCACATGCTCACTAGTTGAGCGATTCTCCTCCATCTTTTAGCTATAGAACTTGTTGAAGACTTCATATCTCTCAACTCGGGTATTTGCTTGAATTATTAACTTCAACTCTGGAACATCTCATATGGTCCATGACGTTCAAAACGTCTTTGAAGTCCCGATTCTAAGCTGTTAAGCATGGTGCACTTAAACTATCAAGTAGTCATCATATTGAGCTAGCCAAACGCTCATAACGTTTGCATCGCGCTCTGCAATAGGTCATCACCTAGCGGTGCATTAAGAACATAATTCTTACATGCAGCAATGAGGATAAACCTCCGATCACGGATCGAATCCGCATCATTGCTACTAACATTTTTCAACACAATTTTCTCTAGGAACATATCAAAAACAAACATATGAAAGCAACAACGCGAGCTATTGATCTACAACATAATTTGCAAAATACTACCGGGACTAAGTTCATGATAAATTTAAGTTCAATTAATCATATTACTTAAGAACTCCCACTTAGAAAGACATCTCTCTAGTCATCTAAGTGATCACGTGATCCAAATCAACTAAACCATAACCGATCATCACGTGAAATGGAGTAGTTTTCAATGGTGAACATCTTATGTTGATCATATCTACTATATGATTCACGCCGACCTTTCGGTCTCCGTGTTCGAGGCCATATCTGCATATGCTAGGCTCGTCAAGTATAACCCGAGTATTCTGCGTGTGCAAAACTGGCTTGCACCCGTTGTAGATGGACGAGAGCTTATCACACCCGATCATCACGTGGTGTGCGGGCACGACGAACTTTGGCAACGGTGCATACTCGGGAGAACACTTCTTGATAATTTAGTGAGAGATCATCTTATAATGCTACCGTCAATCAAAGCAAGATAAGATGCATAAAGGATAAACATCACATGCAAATCAATATAAGTGATATGATATGGTCATCATCATCTTGTGCTTCGTGATCTTCATCTCCGCAGCACCACCATGATCACCATCGCCACCGGCGCGACACCTTGATCTCCATCGTAGCATCGTTGTCGTCTCGCCAATCTTATGCTTCTCGACTCTCTCTACCGTTTAGTGATAAAGTAAAGCATTACAGTAGGCGATTGCATTGCATACAATAAAGCGACAACCATATGGCTCCTGCCGATTGCCGATAACCGGTTACAAAACATGATCATCTCATACAATAAAATATAGCATCACGTCTTGACCATATCACATCACAACATGCCCTGCAAAAACAAGTTAGACGTCCTCTACTTTGTTGTTGCAAATTTTACGTGGCTGCTACGGGCTTAAGCAAGAACCGGTCTCACCCACGCATCAAAACCACAGCGATACTTCGTCAAATAGACTCCGTTTAACCTTCTCAAGGACGGGCGAGCCACACTCGGTTCAACTAAAGTGAGAGAGACAGCACCCACCGGTCACCTTTAAGCAACGAGTGCTCGAGCGGTGAAACCAGTCTCGCGTAAGCGCGCACGCTGGCGTAATGTCGGTCCGGGGCGCTTCATCTCACAATACCGCTGAACCAAAGTATGACATGCTGGTAGGTAGTATGACTTGTATCGCCCACAACTCACTTGTGTTCTACTCGTGCAAAACATCAAACCATAAAACCTAGGCTCGGATGCCTTTGTTGGGGAACGTGGTAATTTAAAAAATTCCTACGCACACGCAAGATCATGGTGATGCATAGCAACGAGAGGGAAGAGTGTTGTCGTACCCTCGTGAGACCCGGCGGAAGCGATCACAACGTAGAGGAAGTAGTCGACGTTCTCCTCGCGATCCGACCGATCCGGCGCGTTACTCGGCGCCCGAGTTCTTGACACACGTACAGCTCGATGGCGTCCCTCGACTCCGATCCAGCCGAGTGTCGAGGGAGAGTTCCACAAGACGACGGCGTGGTGACGATCTTGATGTTTCACGGCGCAGGGCCGCCTAAGCTACGCGACGGTATGACCGAGGTGGAATATGGTGGAGGGGGCACCGACACGGCTAAGGAACGATCCGTAGATCAATACTTGTGTGTCCATGCGGTGCCCCTGCCCCGTGATATAAAGGAGGGAGGGAGGAGGAGGCCGGCCTAGGAGGAGGCGCCATAGGGAGTCCTACTCCCACCGGGAGTAGGATTCCCCCTTTCCTAGTCCAACTAGGGATCCTTCCATGTATTAGGAGTAGGAGACTAGGAAGGGGAAGAGAGAAGGAAAGGAAGGAGGGGGTGCGGCCCCTCCCCCTAGCCCAATTCGGACTAGGGCAAGGGGGGGCGCGCGGCCTGCCTAGGGCAGCCCCTCTCTCTTTCCCGTATGGCCCATAAGGCCCAATACTTCTCCCCGGCGAATTCCCGTAACTCTCCGGTACTCCGATAATTACCCGAATGACTCGGAACCTTTCCGAACTCCGAATATAGTCGTCCAATATATCGATCTTTACGTCTCGACCATTTCGAGACTCCTCGTCATGTCCCCGATCTCATCCGGGACTCCGAACTCCTTCGGTACATCAAAACTCATAAACTCATAATATAAATGTCATCGAAACCTTAAGCGTGCGGACCCTACGGTTCGAGAACAATGTAGACATGACCGAGACACGTCTCCGGTCAATAACCAATAGCGGGACCTGGATGCCCATATTGGCTCCTACATATTCTACGAAGATCTTTATCGGTCGACCGCATAACAACATACGTTGTTCCCTTTGTCATCGGTATGTTACTTGCCGAGATTCGATCGTCGGTATCCAATACCTAGTTCAATCTCGTTACGGCAAGTCTCTTTACTCGCTCGTAATACATCATCTCACAGCTAACTCATTAGTTGTAATGCTTGCAAGGCTTAAGTGATGTGTATTACCGAGAGGGCCCAGAGATACCTCTCCGACAATCGGAGTGACAAAACCTAATCTCAAATCGCCAACCCAACATCTGCCTTTGGAGACACTGTAGTACTCCTTTATAATCACCCGATTACGTTGTGACGTTTGGTAGCACCAAAGTGTTCCTCCGGCAAACGGAGTTGCATAATCTCATAGTTACAGGAACATGTATAAGTCATGGATAAAAGCAGTAGCAACATACTAAACGATCGTGTGCTAAGCTAATGGAATGGGTCATGTCAATCAGATCATTCTACTAATGATGTGACCTTGTTAATCAAATAACAACTCTTTGTTCATGGTCAGGAAACATAACCATCTTTGATTAACAAGCTAGTCTAGTAGAGGCATACTAGTGACACTCTGTTTGTCTATATATTCACACATGTATTATGTTTCCGGTTAATACAATTCTAGCATGAATAATAGATATTTATCATGAAATAAGGAAATAAATAATAACTTTATTATTGCCTCTAGGGCATATTTCCTTCAGAAACTCCATACTGATGGACTTTTGGAGTCACTTGATTATGAATCACTTGGCACTTGCGAACCGTGCCTCATGGGCAAGATGACCAAAACCCCGTTCTCCGGTACTATGAAGAGAGCAACAGATTTGTTGGAAATCATACATACAGATGTATGTGGTCCGATGAATGTTGAGGCTCGTGGCGGATATCGTTATTTTCTCACCTTCACAGATGACTTAAGCAGATATGGGTATATCTACTTAATGAAACATAAGTCTGAAACATTTGAAAAGTTCAAAGAATTTCAGAGTGAAGTTGAAAATCATCGTAATAAGAAAATTAAGTTTCTACGATCTGATCGTGGAGGTGAATATTTGAGTTACGAGTTTGGTCTACATTTGAAACAATGCGGAATAGTTTCGCAACTCACGCCACCCGGAACACCACAACGTAATGGTGTGTCCGAACATCGTAATCGCACTTTACTAGATATGGTGCGATCTATGATGTCTCTTACAGATTTACCGCTATCGTTTTTGGGTTATGCTCTAGAGACGGCCGCATTCACACTGAATAGAACACCGTCGAAATTCGTTGAGACGACACCTTATGAACTGTGGTTTGGCAAGAAACCAAAGTTGTCGTTTCTTAAAGTTTGGGGATGCGATGCTTATGTGAAAAGCTTCAACTCGATAAGCTCGAACCCAAATCGGAGAATGTGTCTTCATAGGATACCCAAAGGAGACAGTTGGGTACACCTTCTATCACAGATCCGAAGGCAAGACATTCGTTGCTAAGAATGGATCCTTTCTAGAGAAGGAGTTTCTCTCGAAAGAAGTGAGTGGGAGGAAAGTGGAACTTGATGAGGTAATTGTACCTTCTCCCTTACTTGAAGGTGGTTTGTCGCAGAAACCGGTTTCTGAGACATCTACACCAAGTAGTGAGGAAGTTGATGATGTTGATCATGAAACTTCAGATCAAGTTACTGCAGAACCTCGTAGATCAACCAGAGTAAGATCCGCACTGAGTGGTACGGTAATCCTGTTCGGAAATCATGCTACTAGATCATGATGAACCTACGAACTATGAAGAAGCGATGGTGAGCCCAGATTCCGCAAAATGGCTTGAGGCCATGAAATCGAGATGGGATCCATGTATGAAAACAAAGTATGGACTTTGGTTGACTTGCCCGAGGGTAGGCAAGCAATAGAAAACAAGTGGATCTTCAAGAAGAAGACCGACGCCGACGGTAATGTTATCGTCTACAAAGCTCGACTTTTCGCAAAGGGTTTTCGACAAGTTCAAGGGATTGACTACGATGAGACCTTCTCACCCGAAGCGATGCTTAAGTCTGTCCGAATCATGTTAGCAATTGCCGCATTTTATGATTATGAAATTTGGCAAATGGATGTAAAGACCGCATTCTGAATGGATTTACGGAAGAAGAGTTGTATATGATGCAACCGAAGGTTTTATCGATCGAAGGAGCTAACAAAGTATGCAAGCTCCAGCGATCCATTTATGGACTGGTGCAAGCATCTCGAGTTGGAATAAACGCTTTGATAGTGTGATCAAAGCATTTGGGTTCATCTGAGACTTTTGGAGAAGCTTTGATTTACAAGAAAGTGAGTGGGAGCTCAGAGCATTTACGATATTATATGTAGATGACATATTGCTGATCGGAAATTATATAGAATTTCTGGATAGCATAAAGGGATACTTGAATAAGAGTTTTTCAATGAAAGACCTCGGTGAAGCTGCTTACATATTGGGCATTAAGATCTATAGAGATAGATCAAGACGCTTAATTAGACTTTCACAAAACACATACCTTGACAAAATTTTGAAGAAGTTCAAAATAGATCAAGCAAAGAAAGGGTTCTTGCGTGTTACAAGGTGTGAAGTTGAGTAAGACTCAATGCCCGACCAACTGCGCAGAAGATAGAGAGAAAATGAAAGATGTTCCCTATGCTTCAGCCATAGGCTCTATCATGTATGCAATGTTGTGTACGGACACTGATGTGTGCCTTGCTATAAGCCTAGCAGGAGGTACCAAAGTAATCCGAGTGGATCATCGGACAGCGGTCAAGAACATCTGAAATACGAAAAGGACTAAGGATATGTTTTCGTATATGGAGGTGACAAAGAGCTCATCGTGGCGGTTACGTTGATGCAAGCTTTGACACCGATCCGGACGATTCTAAATCGCAGACCGGATACGTATTTACACTAAACGGAGGAGCTGTCAGTTGGTGCAGTTCTAAACAAAGCGTCGTAGCTAAGGATGGCAATGGGTCGGGTTTGGATCGGGTTGAACAATATCAAATCCATATCCATATCCATGAAGACAGTCTTTGCCCGCCCTTGAAAAAATCCATGGGTGAAAAATTATATCCATGTCCAAATCCGATGGATATCCATATCCACTGGATATCCATTGGGTCCTCTCGAGACATATAAATAAGACTTAACACAATATTAACATAAACTCTTCCATTCTTGACCTCGTGGCAGGCTAGGCTTCACTTATGGTAAATCAACATCCAGTAACAACCTAAGATCATTTAGTAATTTTCTAACAAATGAGAATGATGAGTCATTTAAGAAGGAGATAAAAATAAGGGAAGGGGTGTTGGAGTATGTTTCGGAGGGGATTGATTGATAACTTATAAAAGTTATGATGGGGATTGTGTAATTTCTTATGCATGATTTAGATAGAAAACTATAAAATTGTCGTGGGAGATGTGAACATGGGGCAGGGGTAGCAGATTTTTTTCCCATTAAGACATTCTATTGGGTCGGGTTTGGGTATATCCATGGGTACAAGATTATATCCATGCCCTACCCACGAACAATCGGGTCGGGTTTGGGAGCCGCCCATGGACACAAAAGCATATCCAAACCCTATCCATTCGGGTCGGATATCCATTGATATCCATGTCCATGGATAAAATTGCCATCCTTAGTCGTAGCAGGATCTACATGTGAAGCGGAGTACATAGCAGCTTCGGAAGCAGCTAATGAAGGAGTCTGGATGAAGGAGTTCATATCCGATCTAGGTGTCATACCTAGTGCATCGGGTCCAATGAAAATCTTCTGTGACAATACTGGAGCAATTGCCTTAGCGAAGGAATCCAGATTTCACAAGAGGACCAAGCACATCAAGAGACGCTTCAATTCCATCCGGACTTAGTCCGGTGGGAGACATAGAGATTTGCAAGATACATACGGATCTGAATGTAGCAGACCGTTGACTAAGCCTCTTCCACGAGCAAAACATGATCAACACCAAGACTCCATGGGTGTTAGAATCATTACTATGTAATCTAGATTATTGACTCTAGTGCAAGTGGGAGATCAAGGAAATATGCCCTAGAGGCAATAATAAAGTTATTATTTATTTCCTTATTTCATGATAAATGTTTATCATTCATGCTAGAATTGTATTAACCGGAAACATGATACATGTGTGAATGCATAAACAAACAACATGTCACTAGTATGCCTCTACTAGACTAGCTTGTTAATCAAAGATGGTTATGTTTCCTAACCATGAACAAAGAGTTGTTATTTGATTAACAAGGTCACATCATTAGTAGAATGATCGATTGACATGACCCATTCCATTAGCTTAGCACACGATCGTTTAGTATGTTGCTACCGCTTTTATCCATGACTTATACATATTCACGTAACTATGAGATTATGCAACTCCGTTTACGGAGGAACACTTTGGTGCTACCAAACGTCACAACGTAATCGGGTGATTATAAAGGAGTACTACAGGTGTCTCCAAAGGCAGATGTTGGGTTGGCGTATTTCGAGATTAGGTTTTGTCACTCCGATAGTCGGAGAGGTATCTCTCGGCCCTCTCGGTAATACACATCATGAAGCCTTGCAAGCATTACAACTAATGAGTTAGCTGTGAGATGATGTATTACGGAACGAGTAAAGAGACTTGCCGTAACGAGATTGAACTAGGTATTGGATACCGACGATCGAATCTCGGGCAAGTAACATACCGATGACAAAGGAACAACGTATGTTGTTATGCGGTCCGACCGATAAAGATCTTCGAGAATATGTAGGAACCAATATGGGCATCCAGGTCCCGCTGTTGGTTATTGACCGGAGACGTGTCTCGGTCATGTCTACATTGTTCTCGAACCGTAGGGTCCGCACGCTTAAGGTTTCGATGATGTTATTATGAGTTTATGTATTTTGATGTACCGAAGAAGTTCGAGTCCCGGATGTGATCACGGACATGACGAGGAGTCTCAAATGGTCGAGACATAAAGATTGATATATTGGAAGCCTATATTTGGAGTTCGAATGGTTCCGGGTGAAATCGAATTTATCAGAGTACCGGAGGTTACCGAACCCCCGGAACTAAATGGGCCTTAGTGGGCCTCGAGGGAGAAGAGGAGGGGCCGGCCGGGGCAGGGCGCGCCCCTCCCCTAGTCCGAATAGGACAAGGAGGCGGGCGCCTTCCTTCTTCCCCTCCCAATCCTACTCCAACTAGGAAGGGGAGTCCTACTCCGGTGGGAGTAGGACTCCTCAGCCGCGCCTCCCTTGGGCCGGCCGCACCTCCCCCTCCTCCTTTATATACGGGGCAGGGGGCACCCTAGAACACACAAGTTTGATCTACGGATCGTTCCTTAGCCGTGTGCGGTGCCCCTCCACCATATTCCACCTCGGTCATACCGTCGCGAAGCTTAAGCGAAGCCCTGCGCGATAGAACATCAAGATCGTCACCACGCCGTCGTCTTGACGGAACTCTCCCTCGACACTCGGCTGGATCGAGTCGAGGGACGCCATCGAGCTGTACGTGTGTCAAGAACTCGGGGCGCCGGAGTAACGGCGCCGGATCGGTCGGATCGCGAGGAGAACGTCACGACTACTTCCTCTACGTTGTGATCGCTTCGCTCGGGTCTCACGAGAGTGCGTAGACAACACTCTCCCTCTCGTAGCTATGCATCACCATGATCTTGCGTGTGCGTAGGAAAATTTTGAAATTACTACGTTCCCCTACAGATGGCTGGCGGCATCTCTCCGACGAGGACTCCGACCTCTCTGATGACTCCCACGGCTCCATCTCCATCGACGACACCCCTCCGGACGATGACGCCTAGGGGGGTTACAACTGCACCGACGAACGTCCGACGGTGAAAAGGTGTTTTCGTCCACCCTTATCCGTTTAGTTATAAGTTATTAAGTTAATTTTAGTAAAGTTGTGACTGTCCGGTGATGAATTGTATATTTTAGTCCTGTGAACTGTGATGTTCATCTATGCACGTATGCAACTTCGTTGATCTATGTCCGTTTGATGCTTTGTTTGGTATCGTCGTTTACATAGTTTCGTTCATGTTGCATGCATTCAAGGGGGGTTACTGTCCACATGTTGGAGATTTGATTAGCTACCCCCGGCTGTAGATGTTGTAAGACAAATGAACTCTGGTCCAACTAACAGTAGTGGATCAGACTTATCTTCAGACTCCCGTGGAAGGTTTTGGGGGAGAATACGACTAGCCAGCCTCCTGACATTACGCTTTGGCTGTGGCAGTGGCAGCAGTACGCTTCAGTCCTTATGCCCTGTTCTCCTTTTTTTTCTAATAACAAACGAAGCCCTGTTCAATTATGGTTTTGGTTAAAGTGTCCGAGTTAGCCAGCGCCATGCCTGCGGTGCGTACACGCTGGAGCTGGCATGTAAGGTTGTCGATACCGCAGTAATGGGACAGTGCAGCATAGGCCCCGGCCAGCGGTTTCTGCAGGAACTTGACAGAACCATGCTTAGAAGCCAAGCGATATGCACATTTCAAACATGTGCATGCATGGCTTCTATAAATTCAGCACTAACGCTACAGACGGCGCCGGATCCTCTGTGTTATTCATGCTTAACCGAACGACTATGACACCCCCCTAGGGATGCAGATGATAGAAAATACGCGAAAGATTCGTAGTAGAAAGTACACGGAAGAGACCACTTTTTGTTAATGAGGTTCATCATTGTGGCTAATCCTGAGGGCATGACTATGAGCACACCTCACCATGTACTAAATCTAGTGATCAAGGACACGCATGCCGAGGCCATCAGACACATCTCGATTGTCGTGCCACGATCGGTTGTGGGCACCTTTCCACGAGCACACATATCATCCTTTTTTCTCTCGTGTCTAGCCCACCGCGCCGGCGCACCTCACCCGCGCTTCCGCCACCAGCACACGCCTCAGCGTCGCCGCGCCCGAGGCCAGCTCGCCGCCACCGCTCGTCACCGAGCACGCGCCTCACCCCGCCACCGAGAGAGGGGAGAATAAGCCCCGACGACGACGACGCTAGCGGCCTTAGTCCGGCGGCGCGCCCAGGCGGCGACGTGGGGAGGGGCGTAGGGAAGACGGCTGGCGATGCTAGGGTTTGCCCTCCGAAGCCGCGCGTGGGAATGGCTCGGGAGAGGGGAGGGGGAGCTATCCGTCTCACAACTCCTCGTATTTTTTATCGGTCCTCTTTCCTTCATCGCGTGCTTGTTGTCCTTCTTGATCATATCATGGTCTTCTTGTCCCTTTCTACCTTGTAGACATAACTATCACCATAAGGTTCGCCTTGCGAATTAAGAGCTCTCTGTACGTTTGGCACGTGCCTAACATCCCTTCACACGTTTCATCAACACCATCATTAGTCTTGATCTTGACATCTCCAATGCCCACAATGTACCAAGGCATATCATCGCCTCCAATATCATCGGACTTTTAGATACTGAACCACTCTTATTTAGGCGTCACATGATAGGAGCTCGTTGTATCTAACATTTACACTTCATTGGACTGCTCGCTTCATCTGGTCAGCATGTCACCATCTGAATCACTATGTGAACATGCTACCCCACTAGCAGTTCCATCAATCTTCTTCCACGTTGGGCACTACCTCCTTATGCAACCCAACACCTTCACTGGTTCCAATACCTTCGGCGGTTTCTTCTCAAGTTGATCGTATGATAACAGTGTTGTCTAATCTTGCTTGCAGTGACGGTACTCTTGCCATATGTCAAAGTAGTGATCAAGTTTGCATCGGACCGCGGTATCAAAAACATTAGAAGTAATGTCACACCTTCATCCACTACTTTAGCATCTAGCCAAGATATATTCTTTGTTGGAGGGATGTCTGGAGGCTGATTCCACCTCCGGAGAGTGGGATTCTTTGCCATCGACTCTATAAACTCATTCTCCACCCCTCCATCTCTATCATGTTTTACAATCCATGTGTGAGTATCCGAATGTAAGCACATATGATGGATGTGAATTGGATGGTGTCAATCATGTAACAGTGATAAAATCTTTAGCGTTCTGGTCCATGGTATGGTTATTGCTACTGAAATATCATTGTTATGATTTTGTTATGCTTAATGCCTATTATTAGGGCCAGAGTAGTATTGTATCCTATTAGAACCACATTTTATAGAATATCTATGTGTTTGTGTTGTACCTGCAAGTTGTATGCACCTATTATAGTCTCAACCGGTGACCCTGAGGATGAGATGCCATGATATTAACATGCAGTGCTTTAATTTGAGAATTTCATATATTCATAAAAAACAATGTGTTGATCTACTTGCCTTGCAAAAAAGACATCATAACTACCTTTAGTTTCAATTGTGACCCTGGTGACATGGGAGGGTAGGAAAATACATGTTGGGTAAGTTCTTAGAAATAAGATACTACATGCTACAAAAGTAAGAGAATATGAGTCAGGAAGAATGTCCCATGTAATGTGCACTATGTTATGATTCATGCCATCCATGCAGTGCTCGCATTATCCATCGCCATGTATATGTTTTCCATAATTGTTTGCTCCTTTTAATAGTTGATACTTGGAAGTGATGGGTATTTTCTAGTCATATTTACTTTTTTGCAACGTACAACAATTAAATCACTCGATTGTCTCGCTACTGTTAAGTTTTCTTGAGCAATTATTTGCCACAAGTGTTGCTGAATTGACACCTCAACCGTCAAAGTCTTATCAATATTCTTTCACTCCTACAGTTGTTGTTGGCCCCACTCAGGCATAGCTCTCTGGGTAGCCGCTTGTGGCTTTACCCTGCATGTGTTGTAAAATGATATTTTTCTCCTCCCTCAATAAAAAGACACACAATTGTTGTGCTTATTCTTAAAAGAACATCCAGGCAATACCGGTATCATCTAAGAAAATAATTGCCCATATTAATTGCATAACCACTTTCTCTAAATAACCACTTTCTCTAGAAAGGAAAAAAAAAAAGGGAGAAACTCTTGAGCGTAGTCAACCCAAGATCATGAAATTTCGGTAGGACAGTTGCAAGTTGCAACCTCAACTGATCAGGGCCGCAACTCAGCATTCGCAACAACAAGAGAGAAGGAGAGGGAGAGAAGAAAGTCTTGCAATTCACGGACAATTCACTAACACTAACTGCGTAATATTTTTTACCGCGAGGATTCACTCAGCTACACAGCAAGCTGAAAGCCGAACTGAAGGACGAATACAGTTCAGAGTGTCTCGGTCTCTTTCCCTGCAGCCGTAGCCAAAGCCTTATCATCATGCGAGAACAAGGACGGAGGCAAGCAGAGCCGAGAAGACGACGGCGAAGACCAGCGTGCGCCTCCCTGCGCCGGACGTCGCGTCCGCGCTCTTCCGGCTGGTGGTACCTGCAACCAGCCACGGCCAAGGCGTTCATGTAAGTTACACACAGATTATTGTACAGTTCTGAGCTGAATTATGTGCAGTGTTTTTAACTGGATACTGGGTTTCTCTGTACTGCAAGAACACCAGAACTGATGAGGTGTCCAAAAAAGTGCATATGGTGGTCTGCAGGTCGCTGCAGCTACACGTAGTACTACGTGCTACCCAGGCCACTAAGTTCAGTTTTTTTTTAAGTGGGCACCAAGTTCAGTTAAGACGGTCCAAATACCGGCTGGCGGGTACACGACACGTGCACAGTTGGGTGGGCCGTACATGCATGCAATGCACGGCTTGTGAAATGAATGCGTACTGTTGCCCATATCTTTCTCAGCATAAGTGCAGAGCCTTGTGGTCGCTCGCGGTCACACTGGTCCACGTCGACCCGTCACCAGTCCATGTCGCGCTCGTGCAAACAAGCAGCGGGAAGCCAGGAAACCCATGCCCCCGTCCCATGTGCGTTGCGTAGAGTGAACCATGCATGCATTGCATGTAGGGTACGTTCTTCCAGCCTCATGTTAGTACTTAGTAGTGCTGGTTAACTGGCAAGAGGAGTACCGGTGGCGGTGGCGGCGGCGGCGGCGGGCGAAGTGGTGGCGGCGTTCTTGCCCTCGTGCTCACGCGCATACTGCTTGAAGATCTCTGCCTCCTTGGAGTCCGGCGGCATGTTGATGATCTCTGCATATATCCAAAACCACTCAAATATTCAGCATGCATGCATGCACGCACGCACGGTGGCGCAGCAGCAGCGCCGGCAAACCGGCCGATGGGATGGGACTATGAGCGGTAGTGCGTTACGTACTGGGGCAGTCGGAGAAGGTGGCGGCGATGTTGCAGACGGAGGGGAGGTTCATGGCGCGGGTGATGTTGACCTTGATCCCGAGCGCCGGCTCGTCGCGGTCCTTGACCAGGATGCACATGCACCGCTTGCTGGTGCCCAGCACCTGCCGGAACCCGGAGCAGCAGTCCGGCGTGGGCGCGCGCGCCGTCGCCGTCAGCTGCACGTACGTCAGGCACGTCGCCAGCCCCATCAGCTTGTCCGCGCACTCCGCCTTGTCCGCCGCGAAGTCTGCGCCCGCCGGCCCCAACGCCGCCGCCGCCACGACCAGCGTCATCAACAGTGCACCGCTACGGCGAGCCGCGAAAGCCATGGCTTGATCACGAGTGAAAGTACTGTCACACTCGTGTGTGGCGACTCTTCCGTTTTAGTCGTGTCGTCGGTCGTGTGCTTTGCGTGTGACGACGTGGTGTGGCTGGGCTTGGCTATATATAGATGTTACGCACGGAGAGAGCCAAGTGTACATGTGGTACTACCTACTGATATCAAGTGATCATTCACTGGTCAGGTGGGTGAAATGTACGCCGGATCGATCGAGAAGATCAGGGTGTGGGGCGTACGGCGGTCGTGGCAACGTGATGGATCGAGGGTGATTAATGGGAGTTGGTTGCGGAGGTGGCTGGCTTAGATTGCGCGTGCGTCGGCGTTTGCTCGTGGGGCACGTATACCGTGAACTGTGCACGTATGGGTCGAGCTGGCTAGCTAGAGAATAGAGATCGGGAAGCTACGTGGTGGACTATGGTCTACGCACGTAGTACGTACGTCTAACTGAACCTAGCCACTTCACCGCTAGCCAAATATGGGGCGGATATATGTGGCCTGGGCGCGGCCCATGCTGGCTCATCCGACCTCATATATATTTGTCCTCATCTGCTTTGATCCAAACCCTACCCACTTCACTCCATTCTGCTCTACCCCTAAAACTCCTGTCCGGCGATCTTCGGCCTTCCTCGACATGGTAGGCAGCGGATCTGACTGCGACCACTCTGGATTTGTCGACGGTGGTGTCGTCCCATGTAGTTGGAGGAGGTAATGGTTATCCGCATTGCCCTCTACTGCTCCCAGGAGGACCGCATCCAACCGGTGGCGGATCTGTCTGGCGTGAATTTATTGCATCGAAGCAACAGCCGCTTGGATCCTCCGGGGCTAGATCATCACGGTCCCTTAGCTTTCCCATCGGGGAGGAGTATGAGAGCTATTGGGACCGGTATGTTTGTCGTGGGAAGGAGAGGATGAGGATGGCCAAGGCCCGCCTCACTGCCAATATAGCGACAGCGGATGCGGCGGCGCGCGCTACAACGGAGGAGGAAGTCATCCGCGCCCACATTGTAAAGACGCGGCAGCCAAGTACACGCACGCCCTCGCCCGAGAACATAATTTGGGTGGTCTGTGCCATGGTCAGACCGCCCCCAAAAAGAGGAGGAGGACATCGACAAGCCAGACAACAACGCGAAGAGCAGATTCGGCTTGATCAATATTGTGTTTTTGACAGCTACTTCCGCGAGAAGGACGGCAAGGGCTTCGGGAAGGGCAAGGGCGGCAGTGGATGATCCTCTCCATAGCTAGTATGTAGGTAGAACATGCCAAATTTTTGTAGTCCGATGACATGTCCTGATGTAGTAGTCGAACGATATGTGTTGCATCATTTACGTAAAGTTATATATGTCTTTGTATGAATTTGAGGTGCTAGTTGAGATGTTTGGTTGTGTGAAGAAAAATTTAAGATGTGTCCAATTAGTGTCCGCAGACATGCCAGGGCGAGTCCAAAGGCATTTAGGGGTCCAAGTTAGCAAGTCACGGCGGTAGAGGCTCTAGTTCCTACCCTAAGATGGGTCTATAAACATCTAATTCAGAAAAAGAAAACGTCTTATAATTCGGAACCGGGCAGTACCTGTACGCGCATTAATTTCGGTCTTCCAGAATGCCCTGTTCTTTTGTCCTTTTCCAAATGGAACCCTGCTTTCTCTCTCTTTTTGCGGGTGCAAATGGAGCCCTTCACAATCATGATTTGTTTAAACCACTAAGCTTATTTAAAAGCATGGTTAGTACTATAGCCCGTGATTAGTGTTGTTATGTTATTTATAGATATAAAAATGTACTATTTTATTAATGCATGATTTTTTTTAGCTGATTAATGCATGATTCACCACCTACTCTCATGTAGTAGTACCTTGGAGCACATACTGCAACAAGCTTTTAGAGCATTTCCAACAGAGACGCTAAAAGTAGCCCGCGCTGAAAAAAAGTCAATTTAGCGCGCGTAGCATCTCCAACAGACGCTGCAAAAGACAACACGATGTAAAATTCATCCAGCGCGCTATGAATTTCTGCATCGCACGCGGGATATTTGGTGCGCGGCGTACAACGCGATGTACAATTTGAAGCGCAGACCAACTGCTCCGCTCCCTCTGCTCGTCCCGCCTCGAGCTCGTCGCTGCAGCCATTCCTTGCAGCTCGCCGCCGCCGGCCGCCGCCACTCATCTGCATGCTCGTGCACGGGGCGGAGCCGCCGCTGCCCTTCTGCTCGCCGCCTCGACCTCGCTGGCTGGGAGCCGCCGTTGCCCTTCTGCTCGCCGTCTCCCTGCAGCTCGCCGCCACGAGCTCGCCGGCCGAGAGCGCGTGCAGTGGCCGGAGGCGAGCGGTGCGTGCGGAGCTTGCGGTTCCAATCGATTGCAAGCTAGCTTGCTCTAATGATTACGGGAAGCAAGCTAGCTAGCTCGTGTTTGCGATTCCAACGATGACAACAAGCTAGCTCGCGTGCGGTGGCCGGCGGAAGATGATTTGCAAGCTCAACAAGCTAGCTTGCTCAACGATTGGGGACCCAATTGCGTTTTTGTTTTGGTAGATGGACTTATTTGCAAATGTTTAGGGACCTGTTTGCTGTAGATATATTTGTGGCGCTTTATTTTTTAGTGCGTCTGCTGGACTGCGGCGCACTGTTCGCTCCGCGCTATATTTTTGTGCCTTTGCTGGACTGAATCGGCCACGGCGCGCTAAAATTACTAAAATGGCGCTGTAAAATTATTTTAGCGCGGCGCGCCCTTTTTTTGGGCTTCTGTTGGTGATGCTCTTGTTCTGTAGCCGGCTCATCTTCTTTTTTTTTTCTTCTCTACATGTCAAAAAAAAATTTAACTCTTATAGCCAGCACATAAATTTATTGTATTGTCTTTAAGCCAGCGCTATGCCTGCGCCGCGTACACGGTGGAGCTGGCCTGTAAGGCCCTTCCCAGTGCTCCGTGGTGTACAGGTGCTAAGGGTGCCACATAGGCAAAAAAATGATGTGGCAAAGCAATTAAAGAGGAGAAAGAGTATTACGGTGACCCAAATAAGAACCAATACTAAGCACGTAGACCTAGGCAAAAAGACTACCAACCAATACATGAAAGAGTTTTATTAGTAAACAATTAAATAGAGGAGGCTTAGCTACAAAATCTAAGCACCCATGCATCGGGGACATTAGTTGCTAAGCATTTTAATACACTTATCACTCCACTTTAGCACCAATGCATTGGGAGAGGTCTAAGGTTGTCGAGTTTTGCAGTAATGGGACAGGACACGTATAGGCCCGGCCAGCGGGGTCGTTGTATGGAGATGTTTTGGCAGCATGACTTCTTTTCAAGAAACACATGCACCAGTCCGACCCCGGTACTACTTCTGTATAGTAGCAATCGTATATATATGCATGAACTATATCTGTTGAACTCTGTGATCCAAGGGTACGCACAGCACTGCAGCCGGCGATCCCTGTGCGGCATTCATGCAGAGCCGAAGTACTATACTCCCTCCTCGATCACTCCACGAGTTGTAGGTTTGCTTGCCGTACGTGGGTGCATGCATGCGAAGTTGTATGGGTTGACTGTGCTGCGAACATTTTGTCATTTGAATTTTTATTGCAGTCTTATTTCATAATATGGGCGGAAAATTCTAAGTTACCCAGTCGCGTGACTAGGAGTGGAAGTTATTTCAGAGTGCTACCGGTTACGATTTAAGATTGTGAGCGCTCAGTTGCATGTCAACCCGTTCAAACAAAAATCATAATATTTTTTTCTCGGACATCATCATATCACAGCCCTCGTCACCCCGGTGGGTGGAGATGGCCACTGGTGGCTAGCCGGTGTGTATGGCCCACAAGAGGATGCGGCCAAGCTCGACTCCCTCAATGGCCTACGTGACGTGTGTGAATCCCGCATTGGTCCGTGGCTTCTTGGGGAGACTTCAACATGATCGCTGCGCCTGATGAGAAGAACAACCTGAACGTCAATCACCGTAGCATGAGTAGATTCCGGCGGTTCATCGTCGACGAGGAGCTTCGTGACCTCTACCTCCATGGACGACGATGCACTTGGTCCAGCGAGCGGGATACTCCGACCATTGTCCATATCGATCGTGTGCTTTGCACCTCTGGTTGGGAGATCGCGCACCCCAACTGTTTGCTCCAATGCCTCTCCTCCACGGCATCCGATCACTGCCCCCTGCTTGTGGATTGCGTCTCTCGCCTGCCCGGAGCTCGGCGTTTCCACTTCGAGCGTTTTTGGCCGAAGCTTGATGGGTTCCACCACGTGGTCTCCGAAGCGTGGAACTCCGCCCATCCGGACCCCGACCCCTACAGGCATTGTGGCACGTCTCAAGATCACAGCTCGTCGCCTCCAGTCTTGGAGCGCACGCACCATTGGCAACATCTCCCTCTAGCTCAAAGTGGTGCGCGAGATCATCGCCCGGCTCGACGCCACCTAGGACTCCCGACCTCCCAACCACGACGAGGCCTGGCTGAGGCGCAAGCTCAAGAGCTCCTACCTAGGGCTGGCATCCCTAGAGCGTTCCATTGCGCGCCAACAAGTCCGTCTCGCTTGGCTCCGCAGCGATGATGTGGCTGTCTCCTACCTCAAGATTCACGCTTCTCACCGAAAACAACGCGGCATCATTACCTCCCTCCGGGTCGGCGATCAGGTTGTTTCTGGCCACGACGCCATGGTCGCGGTAGCCTTTCACCATTTCTCCAGCGTTCTAGGCGCGGCCAAGCCGCGAGACTTCTCGATCGACCAATCATTTCTTCGGCAAGACTCCTTCCCCCTCGACGACCTTGACGAGCCTTTTTCTGAGGAGGAGATTTGGCACGCTGTCAAGTGCTTGCCCTCCGGCAAGGCATCCGGCCCGGACGGCTTCACGATTGAGTTTCTTCGTGCATGTTGGGACATCATCAAGCAAGATATTTGTGACGCTTTCAACAAGTTTCACACCGCCAATGGGCGCGGATTCCAGAAGCTTAACAAGGCCCTCCTCACTTTGCTCCCCAAGTGTGCGGACGCGGCGGCGCTCTCCGACTATCGTCCCATTAGCCTCATCCACCTCATCGCAAAGCTCTTCGCGAAGGCGCTCTCTCTTCGGCTTGCACCCAAGCTCAGCGCCATGGTTTCGACTAACCAAAGCACATTCATCGTCGGGCGATGCATCCATGACAATTTTCTTCTGGTCCAGCAGACGACTCGCCTTCTTCATGACCTCAAGTCGGCGTGCATGTTGCTCAAGCTTGATATTGCTCGGGCCTTTGACAGTGTATCTTGGCCATTCTTGTTGGAGATGCCGCGACACCTCGGCTTCGGGAGCCGCTGGAGGGATTGGATCTCGATCCTCCTATCTTCTGCTTCCACTAGGATCTTGATCAATGGGCAACCAAGGCCACCCATCGACCATGCTTGCGGCCTGCGACAAGGAGAACCGGTCTCGCCTATGTTGTTCACCATCGTCATTGACGTCCTCAACTCTATGCTCATCCATGCGGTCGATCTTGGGCTGCTCCAGCGGCTCACTCCCAGACACGCCAGTTCTAGCATCTCGCTCTATGCGGACGACGTCGTCATCTTCTGCCACCCCGATCGCCACGACATGTCGGCTATCCGGGAGATCCTTCGCGTTTTCGGTGTGGCGTCTGGCTTGCAGACGAACTTCGCCAAGTGCTCTGCCACTAACATTCGGTGCACCGACGAGCATGCGGCCCTCATCGCGGCAGAGATGCACTGCCCCGTCGCGGAGTTCCCCGTGCAGTACCTGGGCCTGCCCCTTTCCATCCGGAAGCCGACCACAACCAGCTTGCTGCCCATCGCGCACAAGCCCGAGTGGAAGCTTTCTACATGGCGCGCCTCCATGCTCTCTCGCGGCGATCGACTGGCCCTCGTCCGCCAAGTCCTCTGTGCTATCCCAACTCACTTCCTCGCGGCCATCACCTTCAACCAGACCATCCTCAAGAAGGTGAACCGCATCATCCGTGGATTTCTTTGGGCCGGATGCAAGGAGGCCAATGGCGGCCAATGCATGGTCAACTGGCAGCGGGTCTGCCGCCCGCTTCATCTTGGCGGGCTGGGCATCCGTGATCTGCAGTGTGCGGGCATCGCCTTCCATACGCGCTAGCTCTGGCTCCAGCGCACCGATCATTCACGCCCCTGGAGCCACTTGCACATCCCACACGATGCAAACGTCAGCGCTATCTTCCGCGCCTCAACCACCTGGAGCGTTGGCAATGGCGACGAGTGCAAGTTCTGGACCGACCACTGGATCGACAGACGATCGGTGGCCGAGATCTCCCCTCAACTTTTATATGATCCCGAAGAGACGACGGAAGATTCGCACGGTCAGAGACGGCCTATCCCTGCGTTCTTGGGTGCAGGACATCCACGACGCTCTTGGCCCTGCCGCCGTGGTGCAATATGCGCAGCTCTGGCAGGCGATGCGCCACATTCAGCTTACCGACTCCCCAGACACTATCCGATGGCGCTGGACTACTCCGGGCATCTACTCCGCCAGCTCTTGCTACCAAGCCCTCTTCCTTGGAGCTCGCGAGGAACCACACTGGAAGCTCACATGGAAACCTTGGGCACCGCTTCGCGTCAAGTTCTTCATCTAGCTCGCCCTACAAAACCGATGCTGGATGGAGGAGCATCTTGCTAGACACGGCCTGCCTCATGAACCAGCTTGTGCCCTCTGCGATAAAAAAAAGACGAGACGATGCAACACCTGTTGGCTGGCTGCTCCTTCTCCCGCCAAGTGTGGCACGATATTCTTGCTTGGGCTAGATCTCCTACGGACCTGCCGACCGAAGACACCGACTTCCTTGCGTGATGGGCATCTTCTTGCGCCCTCGGGCCCGCTGCCGCGCGAAAAGGATTGCCCTCCCTCATCATCCTCGCCGCTTGATGGATTTGGAAGCACCGGAACGGCTGCACCTTCGACAGTGACCGGCCCTGCATCTCTCACCTATGCTCCACGATCAAAGACGAAGCGCGCCTATGGGCTAGGGCCGGCGCCGCGGCGATTAGTAACATCATCCCAGAGACCTAGGATAGGATGTCGAGGGGATGAGCAACCCTACCTGTTTGCTCGACGACCACTTCCATGCCTCCCTTGCGTACATGGCATAGTGTGTCGCCTTAATCTCATGCTGTAAACACTCACCTTCTATCAATGAAAAGATACGCATCTTTAGCGTATTCGTGAAAAAATAATATTTCTTCTAAAATACGCATGGTTGCGTATCATATATATTTTTGAAATGGAATGCGTATCATATATTCATCAGAAAAGGGGCAACCCGTTCATATATGAATCGCCTACTTCTTTTTAGCTAGGGGCGCGTGACTTTGTAGTCCTTTTCGTCGACGACATCTGAATGTTTGTACGAAAATTCTGGTGCGAACTGAAAGGCAATACATTTGCACGTGTTCCGTTCTACTCATCACGACGAGGCGCCTACGGTGGCTTCGTAAATTTCAAAATGATATGTCGGCTCAGTCTTTCGGAGATGCTCGTATGGGTAGTGTGTGCGTTTATAGGCGTGAGTGTATGCGTGTCTATATGAGTGCATGTGTCTGTACTGATGCTAAAAAAAAATCACCTCCTCTAATCTCCTTCAACTAACTTCCACGTCGAGGGCACGACCGGTAAAACTATTCAACCCTACCCATTTCCACAAGGCTTCCACCACAGGACCATGCATCAATTTAAGTGTTGTTAGGGCAGCGCAACGGTGAAACTATCCAATCGTACCCATTTGGACAAGGTTTCACCTCTTTGTCATTCCTGCCCGGCCGTGTCAGCAGGGTGTCACGATCCGAACTAGTCCGGCGCGCGAGGTCTCCTAATTTCCCCTCCCTTCCGTGTCGCCGGTGGCCCCGATCTAGTGACCCGAATCACGCCGCAGCAAGGTTAGCAAACGCCAATGGCCACACATTGTACAGAGAAATCTGACGGTCGACTGCCCAATAGCCAAATCGTCGAGACACACGCTGCACTAGAACCAAAAGACAAGCCACATTTATACAGGCCGACGTGCAAACAGTGTCGCTTTGGCTTAATCACGTACGGGCCGCTAGTGAATCTTCAAGCCCCATCACCCGCCGTGCGTCAACAGTGCTGATTAGCAGCAGCAGAGCGCACGACACTGACCGCATTAACGGCTGATCAAGTGAGCTCTTGTCTCGTTAATGGCGTCCGCCACTCCCCCACCCGTTTGGCCGGCCGGTCTTAATTGGCTCCGACGACGACGTTCCAGTTAGTAGTAGCTTGGATAGGATACGTTGCGCGCGTGCTCGGCATGCAACTCGTGAGTCGTGACGTGCAACTGGGATAGCTATTACACTAGCTGCTAGTGCTATGCTAGCTCGGTCCATAGCCACCTTTCCACGAACTTAATTCGGTCTCAACCAGGACCGCCGTTGAGACGCCAGCACGTACGAGATCCTTTTTAGTCTGTTGCATTGACAACGACGCTCCAGCGAGAAACCTAGCAACCTAGCCTTCAGCTCTTGTGACCGACCGAGCTAGCAGAGAATTCCCGAGAGCAGAGGGTCTTCGAGAAGCTGCTTTTGGTGATGCCCGGACTGAATTGACACGCGACGTTTGCTGGTTAGTCTTAGGGAGTGAACGCCTCCTTCCATGCATAGTCTTCTTCCCCTCGTCTTTCTCGCTCAACCAGTTCGCTCTCGTTGTCGATACCGTCCCATTCTTTTGTTTGTCACCGTGTGAGCTGCTCACACAAACCCTATCTCTTTCGTTTATACCTCGTTGCCTCAACTTACTGTTCGCTAGACATACAAATGACTGATAATGGGTTCGATGGCACTCGACAAAGGCCGACACCTGGCACCCATCCAGCAACCACAACTGACCCATTTGTCGAGGACCTGCCGGATGAAAAAAAAACCCGGCAAATTAAGAGAGGGAAAACATGTCGCACTGGTGTACTTCTGGCTTTGCCGAGTGCCCCGTATCTAGCCCTCGGTAAACACATGGACGTGTAGCACCCTTGGTCCCGTCTCTGTGGTTCCGTGCCATATGTTGCTTTTTTTGAGTGCCCGATAGACACTCGGCAAAGGTTTGTCAACTATTCGATGGAAAAGACTCGGCAAAGAGGGCTCACCACCTCCGAGGGTTCCCCCTCTCCCTTTGCCAAAGAGCTCGATTTCAGTAGTGTCGAGCTGTGTTTAGATTAGGTAGTGAACGCTTGCACATTAGATTTTCAGTTCGCCAATATATTCATCTAGCTAAGCTAGACATCTGATGTTTGACGGACATATATCCAGCTAGCTAGCTGAATATAACAATGATCAATGATGATTGAAGTTGGAGAGCAGTTTGTTTGGGTACTAACATCATGGGGCATGCACGGTGTTCGTACATTTTGGAAGGAAAGAGCCAAATTAAACACTGGTGGTTGCATCATTTAGGTGGTCACCATACTGTTTTCAACAGAGTACCACTACTATTATCAATCATTAATTCAGCAATCAACACATGTGACCCTAAAAAAACAAGAACAATCAACACATGCGCATGTGGAAGTTCCTGGATAAACTAGCACTATGATAAATCACCGATCTCAATCATTCATATTTCATACTCCAATTGCCCTACGCCACATTTTTCGAACAACGATGGATAAACCCAACCTGGAGACAGCAATGTTTTTTTTTCTTGAGGGGTTGGAGACAGCAATGGTAGTACGCTTGATTATGAGCAATGCTAGACATACATAGAGTTTCTACGCAATTTACTATTTTTGAGACATTTCTACGCAATTTACTGTTACAGGCTGATGCGAAGCGACTCAATTGGCCCAAGATTAGCGTATGGGCCCACCCTGGTGGGGGGGGGGGGGTGCTTATGGAAGGTTTCGTAAAGGTTCGTAGGTTGTTCCGTAGATGTAAGATTTTCACTAATTACTAACCGATCGGACATAGTCGACGTCTTATCGGGTTTTTGAGGCCGCTAGCTCATGACTGGATGATTAGGAGGATAGTCATATCTCAGCCTACCAGAGCTCAAGTCCTAGACTTGATATTGGATTTTTCTGAATTATTTCAGATCTTCCGGTGATGTGCGTATAGTGCCAGGAGACGTTTCGTCGACTATGAAGGCGTTTGTGGCAACTTGGTTAATTTCAAGGATATGCCGGTTTAGTCTCTCGGAGGTGCTCATAGGAGTAGGGTATGCGTGCACGTGTTCATAGGGATGAGCGTATATGCGTATGTATGAGCGTCTTCGTCTGCACCGTGTTAAAAAAAAGCTAATCAAGGTGTTGGTTATGTGGGTGGATCAAACGAAAGATGGAGCCAGCTAGAGACGTCCCCGGTACCTCAACCTCCTCCATCATATCATTCCGTCAACAACAGCATGATCGATCGATCGAGCACTGATAATGTGAGAGGGCACTGAATGAAAGCGAGCGAGAGTTAACGCCGTTCATGAATGTGCGCTGCCTGCTTGCTTGCTTGCTTGCTGCTAAGCAGGCTGTCGCTGTGACCCGCGCACCACGTTGTTTGCATCGTTATTACGCTTGTGGACGGGAGCGGCTCCACGCATCGTCGTCGGCGTCGGCGTCGGCGTGGGAGATGAATGATGCATGGGGGAGGGCCAGCCGACGGCGGCGTCATCACGGGCACGGCGGTGCGATTGGGACTGGGGTTATTTTGGAACGGCGTCGCTGTACGGGTGGTTCGTGGTTGGCGCGCCGAGGGGTCTGCATTACTACTCTACGCAGCACAATGAAGTTTCAGAGCGAAAGAGGAGATTCGCATATACTATATGATTTCATCCATGGGAAAATACATGGACGAACCAATTTCGGAAAACACATTTGTAAATGCCGAATTTTTCTGAACAAAAGTTGTACGTGCACTTGTCCGCGTTCTATGTGTGCGCACGGAGTTTCGCGGAAGAACAACCATTTTGTTTAGCCTGTGCATGCAAAAAGCACAAAGAAAAAGTGTCCTTAAATGCCATTCACAAGCACTGAAATTTGTTGGTTTTGCACATTTTAGCACAAAACTACGCAGACATATTTTGCAAACATGTACGCATGGAATTTTGTTTTGAGTTCTTGACATTTTAAAACGTGTTTTAAATGCATTTTCAAAAGGCGAGTTTATATGTACCCGGGTGCAGGACGTGCCTTCTCTTCATCATCGATGTGCTGTGCATGGGCTGCTTAACTCTTCCCGCTCGAGGCCAGACACGGCGGCCGGTAGGGGTTATTTTCGCCTTCATTTCGCGGCACCACACTGCGATACGAGGGACGACGGCATCGCCATCTTAACTGAAAAGGATCGTTATTCATGGCCGACGTTAAGCAGGCAGCTGAGTATCTTATCAGAGCGCGACGGCACAAGCCCAACTGCTTCGTGTTCATCTTTTTGACGGGCAGGGAACCGATCGACCACACAATCTTCTTTGTCGATTTTGTTCCGGTTACATCCATCCTTAACTTTGATGGGGCAGTTAACTGAACATGGACGATGCATACTCCATTTAGCTATTTTGCTGCGTGCGTACCCATCAACCCACGCAGTGTCAATGTGAACTACGTACTACTGGCCTGTGCCAAAAGTTGATGTGATGCACATGCTACGAGACCTGCAACCGGTGTCCCGTTTCAGTCACGAGCAAGAGGAGAGCTGGAGAGGAATCAAATGGGCACGGGAAGAGTCGGCATCTGAAATTCATTCATGGGGAATCCGTGGTTCGTTCTCGCGCAACTGCCAAAACATTCAATATAACCATAGGAGTGTTTCAATTTCAATTCATTCATGAGGCGACCGTACACGATAGAGCGATCGGCATATCTAGCATTGAACTCCAGCTAGCTGGGGCGCCGTCGCCGTCAGACGCTTGTGCAACTGCGTGTGATGCAAGGCAGGGAGGAAGGAGAGAAGAAACAACAGGGCAAGTACATGTGCAGTAAGGCCTGCCTGCTATGCACAACTGAACTGAACTGAGCTGAACTTTGTTGTTTGACAGCCGAAACTGAAGATTAATACAGCGTGTTCCTGCCAATCGCGAGAGCTAGCTGCCTTGTATAGTTGAATAGCTTGTGGATCGGAGGGAAATGCGGTGCCAATGAGATTACTGCTGCAATTCCAACCCACCAGGCAAAGTGAGGGGTCCCCAACAAAAGTTCATCACACGCTGCAGAGCAAGGGAAATCAGAAAGGAGAATTTGGATGAGAAGTGCTATTTAGGTGCTCAAAGCAATACATAAAATAAAAGGGCCTGGTGATGATTACCAGAGGCAAATGGAAGGAAAAACTAGATGCAACTAATTTCACATAATCAAAAGTGCCAATCAAACTACCGCAAAAGTCCTAATCGAACTATCGGTTTCCATGAATTCCTTCATAATGGCAACGACAACCACTTAATTTGTAACAAACAGCGACCAAGTAACTCTATATGCAACCATCGGTGCAGCAGACAGGGTTGCGCCTATTGATTTCTTCCCTTTTGCAGATATGATAGCTCGGTAAGCAGCTGATGTCTTCAGTAAAACAAAGGGTGGGAGCAATGATCTTGCGGATTGCTTGCTGAGGGCAAAAAAAACCTGCCGAGGATGAATTTGATGCTGCCCACTCTTAAAAGTTCAGCTCTGAGGGTGCAGGTTTGTGGTTGCTGTAGTTGTTCGTAGTGTGTTCCAGTTTTTGTATTGTCAGGTTATCTGATGGTTTGAGATACTTGGTCTGCAGATGCGAATTTTGGGTTCAGATGCCCTGGCAGTAATTTTGTAACATCTGTTGCTGTAGCTCTTCGTGGAACGGTGGAACCGCATCCGACATGTGGTCCATAACTATTTTGTGTCACCAGTTTCAGAAACAAAATTGGGGGAAACCCTTAATTCAGAAAAATAAAGAATTTGAAAAATAAAGAAACCACGGATCCCCACTAGGCCAACTTTCTCAAGATCATTTTTAAATTTTGATCTACAGCCAAAATGCTAATCAATTTATTCGGTATTTCTTCTCATGAGAGTGTGACAGCACAAGCCCAACTGCTTTTGGTTCTATCATCTTTTCGACCGATCGACCACTCAATCTTCTTGTTGCTTCTGTTCCAGTTACAGCCTTAGTTTACTATACTACTGACCTCTGCCAAAAGTTGGGATGATACTACGGGACCTGTAATGAGTGTCCCGTTTCAATCACAAACAAGAGGAGAGGAATAAAATGGGCACGGGAAGAGTCGGCATCTGAAATTCATTCATGGGGAAACTGTGGTCCGTTCTCGCGCAACTGCCAAAACATTCAATAAAACCGTAGCATTTCAATTCATTCATGAGGCGACCGTACACGATCGAGCATTGAACTCTAGCCGGCTGGGGCACCGTCGCCATCAGACGCTTGCACAACTGCGTCTGATGCAAGGCAGAGAGGAAGGAGAGAAGAAACGGCACGGCAGCACATGTACACTAAGCCTGCTATGCAAAACTGAACATAACTTTGTTGTTTGACACTTTCACAGCCAAAACTGAAGAATCATACCGCACGTTCCAGTCGATCACGAGATCTTGGCTGCATCGATGTTGCTCGACTTTGTAGCTTCTGGAACGGGAGGAAATACGGCGCTAGCGATGCCAACACAATGCAGACTACTGCTGCAATTCCAACCCGCCAGGGAAAGTGAGGGATCCCAAGCAAAAGTTCATCAGACACTGCAGTGCAAAGGAAATCATATACAGTAAAACATTATGGATGAGAAACACTATTTAGGTGCTCAAAGCAGTATACTGCATACAGAAGGGCCGGGCAGTGACAGCTATGGTGTAAAAAAAGGACACACCCAGTGCTAGAAAATCCCACACCAGGTTGGGTCCCTGGAAGGATTATACGAGGCAAGCCTCACCCCTGCACAATGAAATGCAGAAGGCCGCGTCGAACCCATGACCTCTTGGCACAAAGTGACAGCTAAACTGTGAATCAAACTATTTCAAAGGAAGCTCTGCGCACTATCTGTTTTCATAAATTCCTTCATAATGGCAACGGTAACCACTTAATTTGTAATAACAAACAGCGACTAACTGACCCTATATGCAACCATCGGTGAAGCAAACAGGTTTGCACCTACTTATCGATGCTAATCCGATGTTTGGATTAACTACGCTTCCCTTTACTGCTTTGCTGATATGATGATAATTCACTGCTATAGTTATTGATGCCTGTGTACAATGTAGAGTAAAACCACTCTGCTTACTCATTTATGCTAATTAATTAACATGTCCTTGAAAAACCAAGCTTACTTGTATGTAAAAGTTCACCAGGAACCTACAAAAATGTCTGTGTACAGTACCACTGTGCCATAACATGCTTCAGATATTTTAGATTGAGTAGAGCTTCTTTACAAATACAGACACTGAAGCAAAATGAAACCAATGTGTAAATAAAAGCTTTGGTATCACAATTCGCAAGTGCTAAAAGAACAAGTAACTACAGAAATATATGATGACTCAGAAATCACGGATCAGAGGCAAGGCTGCTGCTGCAGGTAGCAGCTGATGTCTTCAGTCAAAAGAAAGGGTGAGCGCAATGATCTTGCGGATTGCTGGCCGAGGGAAAAAAAAAACTGTCGAAGATCAATTTGATGCTGCCCACTCTTAAAAGTTCAGCTCCGAGGGTGCACGTTTGCGGCTGCTGTAGTTGTTGTAGTGGGTTCAGTTTCTGTATCGTCAGGTTATCTGATGGTTGGAGATACAGAAACTGGAACACACTCCCTACTAGGCCAACTCTCACTTTTAAATTTTGATCTTCCGCTGATGCTTATCAATAAATCAATTCATTCAGTATCTTCTCATGAGAATGTGACAGCACAAGCCCAACTGCTTTGTGTTCAATCATCTTTTCGACGGGTAGAGAACTGATCGACCACACCATCTTCTTGTCGCTTTTGTTCCAGCTACAGCCTTAATTTTGATGTGGAAGTTAACTGAACATGGATGACGCAGATCCATTTGGTTATCTTGATGCGTGCCCATCAACCCGCACAGTGTGAACTACTACTGACCTCCGCCACAAGTTGAGGTGATACGAGACCCGTAACCAGTGTCGCGTTTCAATCACAAGAACAGAATAAAATGGGCGCAGGGAGAGTCAGCATCTGAAATACATGGGGAACCTGTGGTCCATTTTCTGGAGTGGTGCAACCAGCAAAACATTCATTCAATAAAACCATAGTATTTCAATTCATTCATGAGGCAACCGTACAGGATCGAACGACATATCTAGCATTAAACACTAGGGCAACAACCATCAGATGCTTGTACAACTGCATCTGGTGCAGGGCAAAAAGGAAGGGAAGAAGAAAGAAGACAATACATGTGCACTAGCCTGCTACCTACTATGCAAAACTGAACTGAACCAAACTTTCTAGTATGACAGACAAAGCTGAAGATTCATACAGCGTGTTCCGGTCGATCACGATAGCTTGGCTGCATCGGCGTCGCTCGACTTTGCAGTTTCGTAGTTAAGTAGCTTGTGGATCGGGAGGAAATACGGTGCTAGTGATGCCAACACAAGGCAAATCACTGCTGCAATTCCAACCCACCAGGCAAAGCGAGGGATCCCCAGCAAAAGTTCATCACACACTGCAGAGCAATGGAAATCAAAAAGAGCAATTTGGATGAGAAAACGCTATTTAGGTGACTCAAAGCAGTACATGAAAGGACCAGGCAATGACAACCAGAGGCAGTGAAAGGGAAAACTAGATGCAACTAATTCCACATAATCAAAATCGTGAATCAAACTAATTCAAAGCAAGATCTGTGCGCTATCTGTTTCTGTAAATTACTTCATATGGCGCTGGCAACCTATTAATGTGTAACAAAAATTAACGACTAGGTGCCTATATCAACCATTGGTGCACCAGACAGGGTTGTGCCTACTAATTGTTGCTAATCACATGGTCTTGGAGTAATCAAGCTTCACTTTCCCGCTTTGTGGATATGAAAGCTCACTACCTATAGTAATTGATGCCTGTGTGTACACTGTACAGTACCGCTGTGCCTACTCGTTTACGCTAATTCATATGGCCTTGGAAAAACCAAGCTTGAATGAAAAGGTTCACTAGGAACCAACAACTAATTAACATGCTTCAGATATTTTAGGTGAGTATGACTTCTTTAGAAATACAACCACAGAAGCAAAATGGGACCAACGTGTAAAAAGATTCAGATTCCAAGTACTAAACGGACAAGTAACTACAAAAACATCATAACTCAGAAAACCAAGGATCTCTAATAGGCCATCTTTATCACCCCAACCTTTGAATTACGATCTACAGCCAATGAATATCATTCTCCAATTGAGCTGTCATCTTTCTTACAGCAAAAGGGCAATTGCGTAAATGAAGCAGATTTTTGTACAATTGTACTAATGCAATTCAGATGTGCCAATGGGAACAAAATTTCTTATATTTATGACAGGAAGACACAACAGAATGCTTTGCTCTTAAATGGGAACAGCAGACATTCATACTAAACTGAACTTAATAGAACCGCGCACAGTTCACAACAGAATGCTTTGCTATTAAATGGGAACAGCAGACATTCGTAGAACTAAACTGAACTTACTAGAACAGCGCACAGTTCACAACAGAGTTCTTCGCTCTTAAACGGGAACAGCAGACATTCATACTAAACTGAACTTAAGAGAACAGCGCACAGTTCGTTGCCATGCAATGTGCATAATGACATATAGATTGCATACCGAGAGAAAGTGAATAGCGAAAACAAAATTGAGGATCTGCTAGTATGTTTAGCCTGATAGTTTTCCTTGAAATGTTTACTTTAGGTAGGTGGCTTATGTTGATATCATCTAAAAGTTCTGTCCACAGATCATCTCCATTTAATACAATTTATCACACAAATCAGCATTTTATGCTAACCACTACATGTTAGTGAGTTATATTTCGTCGCATGGAAGAATGTTCTACAAATTTTAAGACCTTTACTCCTTAGATAAACAGGGAAATGCTATCAAGCACTGATCAGTGAGCAACCAAGGTTTCAAATACTACATGATGATGCTCAAAGCAATGATTAATTTTATGGCATGGCAAAAAATGAACAAACAACAAACAAACATTAGAAGCAGTCTATCGGCTATTGGCTAATCAAGGAAAATTAAAATGTAAAGAGACAGCAATTACGAGCTAGCATACCAATGTTGAACAGGGCAAGCTCTCTCTCCATGACATTTGGCTTCGCAACCACACCCTCAGGCTCCACCGTGACAAGAACATAAACCTATATTTCAATCACAAACAACCATTATAAATCAGCCCATCAAAGGTACGCCACTGCGAGCCTGCAGCGAAGCAACAATTCTAGCTAAAAAGAGTAACTGAACACCAACCGGCTTGGTGCTCTCAGCCTGGAAAATGATCTTCTCCGTGTTGAGCAGCCTCCTGTTCTTACTCCCCTGGTCCTCCACAGCATCAGGATCGCTCACAAGCCGAATCGAGAAGCTCGACGGTATCTGCAAACCACAGCAACGCCTTCAAGCACAAGAAGACGCAATGGGTTCACTGGTGAAACAAATGTTTTTTGTCTGAGATCGTACGGAGGCCGGATAGGAGATCTTGACTTCGTACCACGCGGGCGGCCGCAGCCCGGCGAGCCTGTAGACCCTCCGGCCGTGGCGGAGCGGCATCGTCTCGCCCACCAGCTCATCGCCGACGCTAAGGACCCTCCCCTCCTCCGCCTCCAGGCTGCTGCAGGGGGAACGCACGGCAGAGCTGTCGGTGAACAGTACCAGAAAGAGGCGCGGACGGAGACAGGGGCGTACCTGCTTGCGGAGGAGAGCAGGAGGAGGACGATCAGGAGGACACGCCGCGGCGGCATGGCGAGGAGAGCGGATGCGACGGCGCTGGCATCCGCGCGGGCTCCCTCCGGCGACGGCGACGGCGTCGGCGAAGCAGTTGCGAATGCCTCCGTGAGAGGTTAGATAGATGGGCCTACACGCGATACGCATGGTGTGGGCCAATAGCGAGCCGGACGGCCCAACAGAACATGGGCCTAACGGGCCATTTTGCTGGCCTGGTTAGCCCATCCAGACGACGCCCTCCCGAAACCCTAGCCCCCAAACCCCAGCTACATAAGCCACTCCCTCCGCCCGCCGCCGCCTCCTCTAGTCCCCAGCTCTCTCTCCCTCTCTCTCGCCTCCTCCCTCCCCCTGCAGGAAGCTCGTCGAGGTAAGCGCACGCCCGCCCTCCTCCCACGCATCGCGCCAGGGCATTTGCTCATGCTCGTCGGCCGGATCTGACCCTGGGGTTTGGTTTTGCGGCCGCAGATGTCGTCCGAGGCGGCGAAGGTGGTGGTGCCGGAGTCGGTGCTCCTCAAGAGGAAGCGGGAGGAGCTCTGGGCCGCCGAGAAGAAGACCAAGGCCGCCGAGGAGAAGAAGAAATCCAGCGAGAACGTCAAGGTCATCTACGCCCGCGCCAAGCAGTACGCCGAGGAGTACGATGCCCAGGTCAGATCGCTGCTCCCGCTCCATCCCTTGCCCCTCCGCGGTCGTTCGTTCATGCCTTAGTGGTCAGATTTAAGCGTTCTAAGATGCGTTATGTTGGATCTGTAACTGGTTCGTTTGTTTGCGGTGACCTCTGTTCGTACTCGATGCGATTTCTGCTAATACTAGGTCGACATGCACATGCATAGATGTAAATACTCGCTCACGGTGATGCTGCAGTGACCTATAAATGCCATTAGATTCGTGTTTGTAGCAATTCTTTGTATGTTGATGTATGTGCATGTCTCATGCCATTGTGTGTGTATATATAATGACCTAGGCCAGATTTGCATGTTTCTGCAGCAAATTGAAATCAAACCTGAACCAATTAAGGTGACTTGGGTGTTGTATTGTAGTGTGCCGAGTATAACTGTCAGGTGTAAATTGCTGAAAGCTTCATTCAAATTTGACGCCCAACTTGTATATTTGAAATGTTTCCTTCTGCTTGATTTGACGCCCAACTTGTATATTTGAAATGTTTCCTTCTGCTTGATTTGACGCCCAACTTGTATATTTGAAATGTTTCCTTCTGCTTGATGGAACCATTAGCTCTGCTGCTAATAACGTTTTCTGCTAGCAGCTTAACTTTGGGAAATATACTTAATGCTTGGTTTGCTTGCAGGACAAGGAGTTGGTTCAGCTTAAGCGTGAGGCCCGGATGAAGGGTGGGTTCTATGTCAGTCCTGAGGCCAAGCTGCTGTTTGTTGTCAGAATCAGAGGGTAAGTCACACCACCTTGCCACTGTTTGTCCTGATGTGTATGTTGTGTTCATTTCTGGCTTAAGTTGATGCTGATTTTGTCAAATGTCTGGCTACAGTATCAATGCCATGCACCCAAAGACCAAGAAGATCTTGCAGCTGTTGCGTTTGAGACAGGTGGGTTGGCCAATTTGTTGGTTGTGTCAAGTTTGAACATTCATGCTTCCATCTCTTGTTTGAAATGATTTTTACTTGTGTTCATTGTGCCAATTGTTTGATTGTGCAGATATTCAATGGAGTGTTCCTCAAGGTTAACAAGGCCACCATCAACATGCTCCGCAGGGTCGAGCCATATGTTGCATATGGGTATGTTACATGTGTACATTTTTTTATTGTGTTGGTACATGATACATGCCTTGCAACAATTAATTATTAAATTGTTGTATCATCAGCCAACTTGTCTTGTTTGAACAAATTCACAGTGCCTACAATGCCTTTCTCTTAGAACTTTGACTAGATATGTTTTTATCTATTCCTGGAGCCTGGAACTTTGACACTTCATGAATATAGTCTGAAACTAATACCCTTTATGAATCAACCCTGCATTTGACAAATTGGTTAGCTTCAAAGCAAATTATATGTGCCATGAATGTTTCTACATCCTGGGGTCAACTAGTGAAACATATGTGGAGTGCTTCAAGAGTTTGATGTTCCGTTTGTATCTAAATGGATTTAATCACTATTTGTAGGTACCCGAACCTGAAGAGCGTGAGGGAGTTGATCTATAAAAGAGGATATGGCAAGCTCAACAAGCAAAGGATTCCTCTGACCAACAACAAGGTCATTGAGGAGGTATGCAGTTAGATTGCCCAACATACGGATCTTTACTTTGCATCTCCAAATGCAACCCTGGGATGATCCTGACCATTTTGTTTATCATGTTAACCAGGGTCTTGGAAAGCACAACATCATCTGCATTGAGGACCTTGTCCACGAGATCCTGACTGTTGGCCCTCACTTCAAGGAGGCCAACAACTTCCTGTGGCCATTCAAGCTGAAGGCGCCCCTGGGAGGCCTCAAGAAGAAGAGGAACCACTACGTCGAAGGCGGTGACGCCGGCAACCGTGAGAACTACATCAACCAGCTTGTCAGGAGGATGAACTAGGTTGATCATTGATGATCCCTTGTATTCGGAAGATGTTTTGTTTGTTAAGCCTGCTTTACATTAGGAAGTGGATGGTGGATGCAGTTTTGATATTTCGGAACCATGATGCATGTTTGGAAGAATCTGACAATGTATGTGGAGGTTTTGAGACCGTGTTTAATGCCTCGTACTATATGCCGCGAATACGTTTCTTGTTGCTCTCAGCCTATTATTTCATGTTGGGCTTTGTAATTTTTTCTTCTAACTTAATACGTAGAACTAGAGTTAGAAACACTAGCCGGTCGATAGCTACATTATAGTATTAGTAATCAGAATTAAAGTTATGATCTTAGGCCAAGCATGATAGATTGAAAGAAGGCAAAAACCAAGTATGAAATTATATAGAATGTTCTTGCTTGGAAGCTACCGCGGACATCAGTTCTGTCGAACGATGGGAAATAGGTTTGGTGAGGGCACAATTTATGACAAAGTTAGATCGTTTCATTGGCTTAAAAAGATACACTGACTCAAGCTTAAGTACGCAAGTGCGATAAGTTTATGATAAGCATATCCCATTCTCCCAAGATGACTAGAATGTGAGGACTGCAATGTATATTTATGGCCACATTTTTTTCTTCCAATAAAGGAAGTTTTTATGACAAAAAAACACGCATGAGGGCAATACAAGTGAAAAGGTTCACAATTGGCCTCTACATTGCGGTGCACACAACCCAGAAAAGACATAGAAAGGAATTTGCAACCGGCGTAGTCTAAAAAAGAGGAAAATAACACAACAAAATCAATTTGACGGAAGTCCGATTTGAAGACAATCCACGTTTGGTTGGGCAGATATTAAATGGATGTTCTTGAAGTTTTTTTTAACACAATAGAATCGCAGAAACTCGCATACACTCATCCCTATGAACACACACACACACAACCTACCCCTATGAGGATCTCTGAGATACTAAACCGGAACAACATTTTGAGATTGACGAAGTCACCACAAGCGTCTCATAGTCGACAAGAACATCTCCTCCCACTGAACAAACATCACGGAAAAGCCTGGAATAAATCCAAGAAAATGCGAGCACCAATGTCAAGTATAGGACTTGAATCCTGGTGGCTGGTTCCACCGCAGGAAATCTAACCATCTGATCTACGCTCCGTTCGCAGTGTTCTTGAAGGCTAACAAAGCCACAATCATCGTCCGCAGGGTCAAGCCATATGTTGCATATGGGTATGTTACAAGTGTACATTTTTTATTGTGTTGGTACACGATACATGCCTTCAATATTTAATGATGGAACTGATGTTATCATTATCCAACTTTGATTAGATATATTTTTATCCATTTTTGGAGGCTGGAAGTTTAACACTTTGTGGGTAGTGTAGTCTGAAACTAATACTCTTTATGAATCAACCCTTGCATTTGTTAAGCTAATTATCTTTACAACAAGTTATATGCGATGAATGTTTGTACTTCCGTCGTCAACTAGTCAAGGATGTTTTTTTTGGGGGGCGGGGAGGGGTGGTGCTTTAAAAGTTTGTGATGTTTCGTTTGTAGCTAAACAAACAGAATCATTATATTTGTAGGTACCCGAACCTAAAGAGCGTGAGGAGTTGATCTAGGGAATAGTATCTAGTGCATCTGGGATAGCTCGTGCATCAGTGTATCCATTGGTTGCTCAGCCGGTCCGATGAACACCCCACACATGGGATCAAAAGCAACACAAAGTTGCAAAAACACGCTCGCCGCTGCTTGATCTAGAAGATAGGTTATGCAAAGCTCAACAAGTAAAGGATCCCTCGACCAACAACAAGGTCATCAAGGAGGTGAGCAGTTGATTGCTCTCATATGGCTCTTACATTCTGTAACTCCAACCATTTTGTTTGTCTAATTGTCGTGGTCTTAGAAAGCACAACATCATCTGCACTGGGGACCTTGTCCACGAGATCTGACCGTTGGCCCTCACTTCAAGGAGGCCAACAACTTCGTGGCTATTCAAGCTGAAGGCGCCACTGGGAGGCCTCAAGAAGAAGAGGAACCACTACGTCGAGGGCGGTGACGCCGGCAACCGCGAGAACTACATCAACCAGCTCGTCAGGAGGATGAACTAGGTTGATCATCGATGATCCCTTGTATTCGGAAGATATTTTGTTTGTTAAGCCTGCTTTACATTAGGAAATGGATGGTGGATGCAGTTTTGATATTTTGGAACCATGATGCATGTTTGGAAGAATCTGACTATGTATGTGGAGGTTTTGAGACCGTGTTTAATGCCTCATACTATATGCCATGAATACGTTTATTGTTGCTCTAAGCCTATTATTTCATGTTGGGCTTTGTAATTTTTTCTTCTAACTTAGTAGTTCTGCGTAAAATTTTCTGTTGTTGGGCTGGAAATTCAGATGAAACAAACAAACAATCCGGTTTGGATGAGCCGACGCAGAGCAGACTTGAGAAAGGAAAATGGGAGCAGCACATTCCCACTCTAATCATTCCCATTCAACTAAAACAACCAAACATCTGTCACACATTAACGATGGCTTACCAACCATACGCTGAATGCATTTGGAATAGCCAAGGAGAGATTGATGATGAAGCACATTTTGCCCTCGCAACGGTACATGTAAAGGTCATGGAGAATATATATTATACACCGCCGAGTGGTCGAACTCCTCATCCCATACTCAAATCCTCTTAAGAGCGAGGATGGTTTGTCCTATTAGAACAACTAGAGGCAATACGCAATACGGCCACTAGCCGATGAGCAGAATTGGATTAGGAGGTATGAGGAAACACATCCAACCTTGGTTTTACGAGATGTTTTCACCTCCTGCATCATGCAGGGATGGCATCAACTTGCTCGTGCCGAAGGTGGTCTGATCAATATCGCCTTGTTTAGCCATTGTGTCTCTAACCCCTGTGCCATGACAAGATCATTGTTGATGTCTGCTCCTATATCGACTCCCAGTTGTACCGGCTTTTGCAACTGCCCAGTGGCAACTTTGAAATAGTATAGAGGTTTGGTTGTCAATGAAATACCAATGGGCTAAGAAAACTGAATTTGGCAGTGAATCACTGCAGTGCAATTTATTGTATTTTAAAAATATTCTAAATAACTTAGACATACAATGAAGCCTGATTTACTAACAAGAATAATAACTTGCTTCAGACTAATCTATATATTTATTTCCTCCTTCATTCTTTTTTGAAAAATTAGCTCTTGCCGTAAAAGTCCGCGTTGTTTGCAAGAGCAACAGACTAATGACCATACGTTTTGTTTATCTCAGTGGAGATTAATACGTAGAACTAGAGTTAGAAACACTAGCCAGTCAATAGCTACTATATTATAGTAGCCAGCGAATTAATGTTTTGACCTTAAGCCAAGCATGGCACATCGAAAGAAGGCAAAAAAAGTCCTAGTATAAAATTTTCTAGTATGTTCTGGCTTGGAAACTGCCGTGGACATCACTTTCGTAGTATGACGCGAGAATGCAAGATAGGTTAGCTGAGAGCACCGTTAATGATAAAGTACATCGTTTCATTTGCTTAAACAACAATGACCCAAGATTAAGTGCACAGTGCGATGAGTTTAGGAGCTTCATGAGGAAGCATATCCCATTATCCCCAGACGACTACAATTCGAGGACTGCAATGTATATGCGTGACAATGCTTTTTTCAGAAAGGTAGTTTTCATGACACAAAACACACACCAGAGCAATACAAGTTAAAAAGTTCACAATTAGCCTCTATATAGCTAGAACGTACACAACCCAGGCAAGACTGGCTAGTCTACAACAAAAAGGAAAATAACACAACCAATTCAATGTGACGGAAGTCCGATTTGAAGACGATCCATGTTTGGTAAATATCTCTTGGACGCACGATGCATATATATACATCTCGCATAGGGAACTGCCAGGTGCTCCGGTCGGTGTAGAGTACACTAAAAACGGAGTCAGCGCTACATGAAAAGGCAATCTGCAATGAGATTTTTTCTTTCTTTAAATAAAGCCGATAATTTTTAAATAGTCAAAGGCACTAATACAATGCTAACGCCCCCACGAGGACAAGGGTTTTAAGCTTCCTAGTTTTTCAGTTAATTGGGGCATCATAGTGGAGGAAAATCCGGTATACAGATCTGACTGAGAACTTCCGGTTCTTGTGAAGGTTCCACCGGAACTCATCAGAACTATGTCATTGTTGAATGTAGCCTATGCGTGATTAAGTCATAGCCTTCAAGGAGGTGAGGTACTTAGGATTTGTTCAATCGTGTTGTGTTTTCCACGCACACCGTGAAATAATCCTCCCAAATTCTCATTCGAAAATATATTCAAGACCACAAACATTGCTGAAGACCTTAAACATTTGATATAGGTAATGTGGGTCGAGAACAGGCTGTGCGGTCACACCATTTTTTAGAGGCACACACAAGGTCAACAAGGATTCGATCTTCTTCAGTAAGGGCCAATTTGTCATATTGGCTGGTCATCAACTCTGGATTTGGTGCAATACATGGATCCCTCCTTGCTTCTAGGCTAAACCCGTTATTCCTCGGGGAAGGTGCCTCCATCGGAGAGTCTTTGGGTTCATGGATGACAAACACGGCAGGGATATACCACTCCCGCACCATGCTTTTCTTCCCCTCGATGTTGAAGCAATTTTTTGTACTCTGCGTCACGGCGACAACTTGAGGACCTCATGGCATGGGCTGTGGAGCTAAACGGATATAATAGGTACCCGAACTTGAAGATCGTGAGGGATTTGATCTACAAGAGAGGCTATGGAAAGCTCAACAAGCAAAGGATTCCTCTAACCAATAACAAGGTCACTAAGGAGGTGAGCAGTCGATTGCCCAACATATGGCTCTTTACTTTGCATCTCCAAATGCAACTTTGGTGTGATTCTGACAATTTTGGTTGTCTAATAATTGTCAGGGTCTTGGAAAGCACAACATCATCTGCATTAAGGACCTTGTCCACGAGATCCTGACCGTTGGCCTTCACTTCAAGGAGGCCAACAACTTCTTGTGGCCATTCAAGCTGAAGGCGCCGCTGGGAGGCCTCAAGAAGAAGAGGAACCACTACGTGCAGGCGGTGGCGACGACAATCATGAGAACTACATCAACCAGCTCGTCAGGAGGATGAACTAGGTTGATCATCGATGATCCCTTATTCGGAAGATGTTTTGTTTGTTAAGCCTGCTTTACATTAGGAAGTGGATGGTGGCTGCAGTTTTGATATTTCGGAACCATGATATGCATGTTTGGATGAATCTGTCTGACTCTGTATGTGGATGTTATGAGATGTATTTAATCTTCTGCTATGTGCTGAGAATATGTTTCTCATTGTTGTCAGCCTAGGATGCGGGCTTTGCAAAGTCTCGGCTTTTCTTATTGCCAGTGAACACATTGTATTTCGTCTGATTCAGCTCAATCCCCATCACAGGTCTTAACGCACAAACAAACTGATTTACAAAGTACTCCCTCCATGTCTAAATATAAGTCTTTCTAGAGATTTCAATATGGACTACATATATATAGGCATAATTTAGGGTGTAAATATAAGTTTTTCTAGATATTTCAATATGAACTACATAAATAGGTATAGTTTAGAGTGAAGATTCACTCATTTTGATCCGTATATAGTCCATATTGAAATCTCTAAAGAGACTTGTACTATCTCGTTTAGATAACTTATATTTCTTTAAGTAATATTTAGGAACTGTGGGAGTAAATTAGAGTGCAAAGCCCTTCTGTCCCCGTACCCGAGTGGTAAGAGGCAAATGATTCATGCTTCCACCAAACAATGTTCGTACCTAAGGGGAGATTGATGAAGCATGTGCACGTTCGCTGTGGCAACAACACATGTATAGACTACCGAGACTATATATATGACTCCTCATCCCCACTCAAATCCTCTAAAAACGAGGATGATTTGTTGGCTAGTATTAGAACAACCAGAGGTCACACAACATCCAGCCGATGAGCATAATCGGATTAGGAGGTATGGGGAAATACATTCAATCTTCGTGCTGTGTGATGCCAACGAGAACTCCTTCTCCTACACACAACAAAGCTTGCACTATCAATGTCTTCGACGGAGTTGCGCTACACATACTGTCAGTCCGAACATTCTTGGGCAATCCATCAAGATCGCTTTCTAGATCACGAGACGATTGTTGATGTCAGTTCCTAAATCTCCAATTGGTACCGGCTTTTGCATCTGTTCACGGGTTTGGGGCGTTCGGCTGTAGATGCTATAAGAAACTGAATTTCGGCAATGAACGATTGCTGTGCGATTTATTTTATTTTAAAAATGTTCTAAAGAACTTAAACATCTAATGAAGCCTGATTACCAATCTGCATAATATTTTCTTTCGTCTAATTCAAATATTTGTTCCCTCTAGAAATTTTAAAAATTAGCTCTCACGCATAGAAGTCTTCAATGATCTATGGTTGTGCAATTTCGTAGAGATTTATGTCCGTGTTCTTTGCAAGAAAAACAAACTAATGACCAGATGTTTTTGTTTATCTGCTGGGGGGATTAAGATTAGTACGTAGAACTAGAGTTAGAAACACTAGCCGGTCGATAGCTACATTATAGTATTAGTAATCAGAATTAAAGTTATGATCTTAGGCCAAGCATGATAGATCGAAAGAAGGCAAAAACCAAGTATGAAATTATATAGAATGTTCTTGCTTGGAAGCTACCGCGGACATCAGTTCTGTCGAACGCTGGGAAATAGGTTTGGTGAGGGCACAATTTATGACAAAGTTAGATCGTTTCATTGGCTTAAAAAGATACACTGACTCAAGCTTAAGTACGCAAGTGCGATAAGTTTATGATAAGCATATCCCATTCTCCCAAGATGACTAAAATGTGAGGACTGCAATGTATATTTATGGCCACATTTTTTTCTTCCAATAAAGGAAGTTTTTATGACAAAAAACCACGCATGAGGGCAATACAAGTGAAAAGGTTCACAATTGGCCTCTACATTGCGGTGCACACAACCCAGAAAAGACATAGAAAGGAATTTGCAACCGGCGTAGTCTAAAAAAGAGGAAAACAAAATCAATTTGACGGAAGTCCGATTTGAAGACAATCCACGTTTGGTTGGGCAGATATTAAATGGATGTTCTTGAAGTTTTTTTTAACACAATAGAATCGCAGAAACTCGCATACACTCATCCCTATGAACACACACACACACAACCTACCCCTATGAGGATCTCTGAGATACTAAACCGGAACAACATTTTGAGATTGACGAAGTCACCACAAGCGTCTCATAGTCGACAAGAACATCTCCTCCCGCTGAACAAACATCACAGAAAAGCCTGGAATAAATCCAAGAAAATGCGAGCACCAATGTCAAGTATAGGACTTGAATCCTGGTGGCTGGTTCCACCGCACGAAATCTAACCATCTGATCTACGCTCCGTTCGCAGAGTTCTTGAAGGCTAACAAAGCCACAATCATCGTCCGCAGGGTCAAGCCATATGTTGCATATGGGTATGTTACAAGTGTACATTTTTTATTGTGTTGGTACATGATACATGCCTTCAATATTTAATGATGGAACTGATGTTATCATTATCCAACTTTGATTAGATATATTTTTATCCATTTTTGGAGGCTGGAAGTTTAACACTTTGTGGGTAGTGTAGTCTGAAACTAATGCTCTTTATGAATCAACCCTTGCATTTGTTAAGCTAATTATCTTTACAACAAGTTATATGCGATGAATGTTTGTACTTCCGTCGTCAACTAGTCAAGGATGTTTTTTTGGGGGGGGGGGGAGGGGTGGTGCTTTAAAAGTTTGTGATGTTTCGTTTGTAACTAAACAAACAGAATCATTATATTTGTAGGTACCCGAACCTAAAGAGCGTGAGGAGTTGATCTAGGGAATAGTATCTAGTGCATCTGGGATAGCTCGTGCATCAGTGTATCCATTGATTGATTAGCCGGTCCGATGAACACCCCACACATGGGATCAAAAGCAACACAAAGTTGCAAAAACACGCTCGCCGCTGCTTGATCTAGAAGATAGGTTATGCAAAGCTCAACAAGTAAAGGATCCCTCTGACCAACAACAAGGTCATCAAGGAGGCGAGCAGTTGATTGCTCTCATATGGCTCTTACATTACTGTAACTCCAACCATTTTGTTTGTCTAATTGTCAGGGTCTTAGAAAGCACAACATCATCTGCACTGGGGACCTTGTCCACGAGATCCTGACCGTTGGCCCTCACTTCAAGGAGGCCAACAACTTCCTGTGGCCATTCAAGCTGAAGGCGCCGCTGGGAGGCCTCAAGAAGAAGAGGAACCACTACGTCGAGGGCGGTGACGCCGGCAACCGCGAGAACTACATCAACCAGCTCGTCAGGAGGATGAACTAGGTTGATCATCGATGATCCCTTGTATTCGGAAGATATTTTGTTTGTTAAGCCTGCTTTACATTAGGAAATGGATGGTGGATGCAGTTTTGATATTTTGGAACCATGATGCATGTTTGGAAGAATCTGACTATGTATGTGGAGGTTTTGAGACCGTGTTTAATGCCCCGTACTATATGCCGCGAATACGTTTATTGTTGCTCTAAGCCTATTATTTCATGTTGGGCTTTGTAATTTTTTCTTCTAACTTAGTAGTTCTGCGTAAAATTTTCTGTTGTTGGGCTGGAAATTCAGACTGAAACAAACAAACAATCCGGTTTGGATGAGCCGACGCAGACAGACTTGAGAAAGGAAAATGGGAGCAGCACATTCCCACTCTAATCATTCCCATTCGAACTAAAACAACCAAACATCTGTCACACATTAACGATGGCTTACCAACCATACGCTGAATGCATTTGGAATAGCCAAGGAGAGATTGATGATGAAGCACATTTTGCCCTGGCAACGGTACATGTAAAGGTCATGGAGAATATATATTATACACCGCCGAGTGGTCGAACTCCTCATCCCATACTCAAATCCTCTTAAGAGCGAGGATGGTTTGTCCTATTAGAACAACTAGAGGCAATACGCAATACGGCCACTAGCCGATGAGCAGAATTGGATTAGGAGGTATGAGGAAACACATCCAACCTTGGTTTTACGAGATGTTTTCACCTCCTGCATCATGCAGGGATGGCATCAACTTGCTCGTGCCGAAGGTGGTCTGATCAATATCGCCTTGTTTAGCCATTGTGTCTCTAACCCCTGTGCCTTGACAAGATCATTGTTGATGTCTGCTCCTATATCGACTCCCAGTTGTACCGTCTTTTGCAACTGCCCAGTGGCAACTTTGAAATAGTATAGACTTTTGGTTGTCAATGAAATACCAATGGGCTAAGAAAACTGAATTTGGTAGTGAATCACTGCAGTGCAATTTATTGTATTTTAAAAATATTCTAAATAACTTAGACATACAATGAAGCCTGATTTACTAACAAGAATAATAACTTCCTTCAGACTAATCTATATATTTATTTCCTCCTTCATTCTTTTTTGAAAAATTAGCTCTTGCCGTAAAAGTCCGCGTTGTTTGCAAGAGCAACAGACTAATGACCATACGTTTTGTTTATCTCAGTGGAGATTAATACGTAGAACTAGAGTTAGAAACACTAGCCAGTCAATAGCTACTATATTATAGTAGCCAGCGAATTAATGTTTTGACCTTAAGCCAAGCATGGCACATCGAAAGAAGGCAAAAAAAGTCCTAGTATGAAATTTTCTAGTATGTTCTGGCTTGGAAACTGCCGTGGACATCACTTTCGTAGTATGACGCGAGAATGCAAGATAGGTTAGCTGAGAGCACCGTTAATGATAAAGTACATCGTTTCATTTGCTTAAACAACAATGACCCAAGATTAAGTGCACAAGTGCGATGAGTTTAGGAGCTTCATGAGGAAGCATATCCCATTATCCCCAGACGACTACAATTCGAGGACTGCAATGTATATGCGTGACAATGCTTTTTTCAGAAAGGTAGTTTTCATGACACAAAACACACACCAGAGCAATACAAGTTAAAAAGTTCACAATTAGCCTCTATATAGCTAGAACGTACACAACCCAGGCAAGACTGGCTAGTCTACAATAAAAAGGAAAATAACACAACCAATTCAATGTGACGGAAGTCCGATTTGAAGACGATCCATGTTTGGTAAATATCTCTTGGACGCATGATGCATATATATACATTTCGCATAGGGAACTGCTAGGTGCTCCGGTCGGTGTAGAGTACACTAAAAACGGAGTCAGCGCTACATGAAAAGGCAATCTGCAATGAGATTTTTTCTTTCTTTAAATAAAGCCGATAATTTTTAAATAGTCAAAGGCACTAATACAATGCTAACGCCCCCACGAGGACAAGGGTTTTAAGCTTCCTAGTTTTTCAATTAACTGGGGCATCATAGTGGAGGAAAATCCGGTATACAGATCTAACTGAGAACTTCCGGTTCTTGTGAAGGTTCCACCGGAACTCATCAGAACTATGTCATTGTTGAACGTAGCCTATGCGTGATTAAGTCATAGCCTTCAAGGAGGTGAGGTACTTAGGATTTGTTCAATTGTGTTGTGTTTTCCACGCACACCGTGAAATAATCCTCCCAAATTCTCACTCGAAAATATATTCAAGACCACAAACATTGCTGAAGACCTTAAACATTTGATATAGGTAATGTGGGTCGAGAACAGGCTGTGCGGTCACACCATTTTTTAGAGGCACACACAAGGTCAACAAGGATTCGATCTTCTTCAGTAAGGGCCGACTTGTCATATTGGCTGGTCATCAATTCTGGATTTGGTGCAATACATGGATCCCTCCTTGCTTCTAGGCTAAACCCGTTATTCCTCGGGGAAGGTGCCTCCATCGGAGAGTCTTTGGGTTCATGGATGACAAACACGGCAGGGATATACCACTCCCGCACCATGCTTTTCTTCCCCTCGATGTTGAAGCAATTTTTTGTACTCTGCGTCACGGCGACAACTTGAGGACCTCATGGCATGGGCTGTGGAGCTAAACGGATATAATAGGTACCCGAACTTGAAGATCGCGAGGGATTTGATCTACAAGAGAGGCTATGGAAAGCTCAACAAGCAAAGGATTCCTCTAACCAATAACAAGGTCACTAAGGAGGTGAGCAGTCGATTGCCCAACATATGGCTCTTTACTTTGCATCTCCAAATGCAACTTTGGTGTGATTCTGACAATTTTGGTTGTCTAATAATTGTCAGGGTCTTGGAAAGCACAACATCATCTGCGTTAAGGACCTTGTCCACGAGATCCTGACCGTTGGCCTTCACTTCAAGGAGGCCAACAACTTCTTGTGGCCATTCAAGCTGAAGGCGCCGCTGGGAGGCCTCAAGAAGAAGAGGAACCACTACGTGCAGGGCGGTGACGCTGACAACCACGAGAACTACATCAACCAGCTCGTGAGGAGGATGAACTAGGTTGATCATCGATGATCCCTTATTCGGAAGATGTTTTGTTTGTTAAGCCTGCTTTACATTAGGAAGTGGATGGTGGATGCAGTTTTGATATTTCGGAACCATGATATGCATGTTTGGATGAATCTGTCTGACTCTGTATGTGGATGTTATGAGATGTATTTAATCTTCTCCTATGTGCTGAGAATATGTTTCTCGTTGTTGTCAGCCTAGGATGCGGGCTTTGCAAAGTCTCGGTGTTTCTTATTGCCAGTGAACACATTGTATTTCGTCTGATTCAGCTCAATCCCCATCACAGGTCTTAACGCACAAACAAACTGATTTACAAAGTACTCCCTCCATGTCTAAATATAAGTCTTTCTAGAGATTTCAATATGGACTACATATATATAGGCATAATTTAGGGTGTAAATATAAGTTTTTCTAGATATTTCAATATGAACTACATATATAGGTATAGTTTAGAGTGGAGATTCACTCATTTTGATCCGTATATAGTCCATATTGAAATCTCTAAAGAGACTTGTACTCTCTCGTTTAGATAACTTATATTTCTTTAAGTAATATTTAGGAACAGTGGGAGTAAATTAGAGTGCAAAGCCCTTCAGTCCCCGTACCCGAGTGGTAAGAGGCAAATGATTCATGCTTCCACCAAACAATGTCCGTACCTAAGGGGAGATTGATGAAGCATGTGCACGTTCGCTGTGGGAACAACACATGTATAGACTACCGAGACTATATATATGACTCCTCATCCCCACTCAAATCCTCTAAAAACGAGGATGATTTGTTGGCTAGTATTAGAACAACCAGAGGTCACACAACATCCAGCCGATGAGCATAATCGGATTAGGAGGTATGGGGAAATACATTCAATCTTCGTGCTGTGTGATGCCAACGAGAACTCCTTCTTCTACACACAACAAAGCTTGCACTATCAATGTCTTCGACGGAGTTGCGGCTACACATACTGTCAGTCCGAACATTCTTGGGCAATACATCAAGATCGCTTTCTAGATCACGAGATGATTGTTGATGTCAGTTCCTAAATCTCCAATTGGTACCGGCTTTTGCATCTGTTCACGGGTTTGGGGCGTTCGGCTGTAGATGCTATAAGAAACTGAATTTCGGCAATGAACGATTGCTGTGCGATTTCTTTTATTTTAAAAATGTTCTAAATAACTTAAACATCTAATGAAGCCTGATTACCAATCTGCATAATATTTTCTTTCGTCTAATTCAAATATTTGTTCCCTCTAGAAATTTTAAAAATTAGCTCTCACGCATAGAAGTCTTCAATGATCTATGGTTGTGCAATTTCGTAGAGATTTATGTCCGTGTTCTTTGCAAGAAAAACAAACTAATGACCAGATGTTTTTGTTTATCTGCTGGGGGGATTAAGATTAGTACGTAGAACTAGAGTTAGAAACACTAGCCGGTCGATAGCTACATTATAGTATTAGTAATCAGAATTAAAGTTATGATCTTAGGCCAAGCATGATAGATCGAAAGAAGGCAAAAACCAAGTATGAAATTATATAGAATGTTCTTGCTTGAAGCTATCATGGACATCAGTTCTGTCGAACGATGGGAAATAGGTTTGGTGAGGGCACAATTTATGACAAAGTTAGATCGTTTCATTGGCTTAAAAGATACACTGACTCAAGCTTAAGTACATAAGTGCGATAAGTTTATGATAAGCATATCCCATTCTCCCAAGATGACTAAAATGTGAGGACTGCAATGTATATTTATGGCCACATTTTTTCTTCCAATAAAGGAAGTTTTATGACAAAAAACACGCATGAGGGCAATACAAGTGAAAAGGTTCACAATTGGCCTCTACATTCATGTGCACACAACCCAGAAAAGACATAGAAAGGAATTTGCAACCGGCGTAGTCTAAAAAGAGGAAAATAACACAACAAAATCAATTTGACGGAAGTCCGATTTGAAGACAATCCACGTTTGGTTGGGCAGATATTAAATGGATGTTCTTGAAGTTTTTTAACACAATAGAATCGCAGAAACTCGCATACACTCATCCCTATGAACACACACACATACAACCTACCCTATGAGGATCTCTGAGATACTAAACCGGAACAACATTTTGAGATTGACGAAGTCACCACAAGCGTCTCATAGTCGACAAGAACATCTCCTCCCACTGAACAAACATCACGGAAAAGCCTGGAATAAATCCAAGAAAATGCGAGCACCAATGTCAAGTATAGGACTTGAATCCTGGTGGCTGGTTCCACCGCACGAAATCTAACCATCTGATCTACGCTCCATTCGCAGTGTTCTTGAAGGCTAACAAAGACACAATCATCGTCCGCAGGGTCAAGCCATATGTTGCATATGGGTATGTTACAAGTGTACATTTTTTATTGTGTTGGTACACGATACATGCCTTCAATATTTAATGATGGAACTGATGTTATCATTATCCAACTTTGATTAGATATATTGTTATCCATTTTTGGAGGCTGGAAGTTTAACACTTTGTGGGTAGTGTAGTCTGAAACTAATACTCTTTATGAATCAACCCTTGCATTTGTTAAGCTAATTATCTTTACAACAAGTTATATGCGATGAATGTTTGTACTTCCGTCGTCAACTAGTCAAGGATGTTTTTTTTGGGGGCGGGGAGGGGTGGTGCTTTAAAAGTTTGTGATGTTTCGTTTGTAGCTAAACAAACAGAATCATTATATTTGTAGGTACCCGAACCTAAAGAGCGTGAGGAGTTGATCTAGGGAATAGTATCTAGTGCATCTGGGATAGCTCGTGCATCAGCGTATCCATTGATTGCTCAGCCGGTCCGATGAACACCCCACACATGGGATCAAAAGCAACACAAAGTTGCAAAAACACGCTCGCCGCTGCTTGATCTAGAAGATAGGTTATGCAAAGCTCAACAAGTAAAGGATCCCTCTGACCAACAACAAGGTCATCAAGGAGGTGAGCAGTTGATTGCTCTCATATGGCTCTTACATTACTGTAACTCCAACCATTTTGTTTGTCTAATTGTCAGGGTCTTAGAAAGCACAACATCATCTGCACTGGGGACCTTGTCCACGAGATCCTGACCGTTGGCCCTCACTTCAAGGAGGCCAACAACTTCCTGTGGCCATTCAAGCTGAAGGCGCCGCTGGGAGGCCTCAAGAAGAAGAGGAACCACTACGTCGAGGGCGGTGACGCCGGCAACCGCGAGAACTACATCAACCAGCTCGTCAGGAGGATGAACTAGGTTGATCATCGATGATCCCTTGTATTCGGAAGATGTTTTGTTTGTTAAGCCTGCTTTACATTAGGAAATGGATGGTGGATGCAGTTTTGATATTTTGGAACCATGATGCATGTTTGGAAGAATCTGACTATGTATGTGGTTTCGAGACCGTGTTTAATGCCTCATACTATATGCCGCGAATACGTTTCTTGTTGCTCTCAGCCTATTATTTCATGTTGGGCTTTGTAATTTTTTCTTCTAACTTAGTAGTTCTGCGTAAAATTTTCTGTTGTTGGGCTGGAAATTCTCACTGAAACAAACAAACAATCCGGTTTGGATGAGCCGACGCAGACAGACTTGAGAAAGGAAAATGGGAGCAGCACATTCCCACTCTAATCATTCCCATTCGAACTAAAACAACCAAACATATGTCACACATTAACGATGGCTTACCAACCATACGCTGAATGCATTTGGAATAGCCAAAGAGAGATTGATGAAGCACGTTCTGCCCTGGCAACAGTACATGTAAAGGTCATGGAGAATATATATTATACACCGTCGAGTGGTCGAACCCCTCATCCCATACTCAAATCCTCTTAAGAGCGAGGATGGTTCGTCCTATTAGAACAACTAGAGGCAATACGCAATACGGCCACTGGCCGATGAGCAGAATTGGATTAGGAGGTATGAGGAAACACATCCAACCTTGGTTTTACGAGATGTTTTCACCTCCTGCATCATGCAGGGATGGCATCAACTTGCTCGTGCCGAAGGTGGTCTGATCAATATCGCCTTGTTGAGCTGTTGTGTCTCTAACCCTTGTGCCATGACAAGATCATTGTTGATGTCTGCTCCTACATCGACTCCCAGTTGTATCGGCTTTTGCAGCTGCCCAGTGGCAACTTTGAAATAGTATAGAGGTTTGGTTGTCAATGAAATGTCAATGGGCTAAGATAACTGAATTTGGCAGTGACTCCCTGCAGTGCAATTTATTCTATTTTAAATATATTCTAAATAACTTAGACATACAATGAAGCCTGATTTACCAACAAGAATAATAACTTCCTTCAGACTATTTATTTCCTCCTTCATTCTTTTTTGAAAAATTAGCTCTTGCCTGTAAAAGTCTTCAGTGATCTATGGTTTTGTGATTTCGTAGAGATTTATGTCCGCGTTGTTTGCAAGAGCAACAGACTAATGGCCATACGTTTTGTTTATCTCAGTGGAGATTAATACGTAGAACTAGAGTTAGAAACACTAGCCAGTCAATAGCTACTATATTATAGTAGCCAGCGAATTAATGTTTTGACCTTAAGCCAAGCATGGCACATCGAAAGAAGGCAAAAAAAGTCCTAGTATGAAATTTTCTAGTATGTTCTGGCTTGGAAGCTGCCGTGGACATCAGTTTCGTAGTATGTTGCGAGAATGCAAGATAGGTTAGCTGAGAGCACCGTTAATGACAAAGTACATCGTTTCATTTGCTTAAACAACAATGACCCAAGATTAAGTGCACAAGTGCAATGAGTTTAGGAGCTTCATGAGGAAGCATATCCCATTATCCCCAGATGACTACAATTCGAGGACTGCAATGTATATGCGTGACAATGCTTTTTTTCATAAAGGTAGTTTTCATGACACAAAACACACACCAGAGCAATACAAGTTAAAAAGTTCACAATTAGCCTCTATATGGCTAGAACGTACACAACCCAGGCAAGACTGGCTAGTCTACAACAAAAAGGAAAATAACACAACCAATTCAATGTGACGGAAGTCTGATCTGAAGACGATCCATGTTTGGTAAATATCTCTTGGACGCACGATGCATATGCATACATTTCGCATAGGGAACTGCCAGGTGCTCCGGTCGGTGTAGAGTACACTAAAAACAGAGTCAACGCTACATGAAAAGGCAACTTGCAATGGAGATTTTTTTCTTTCTTTAAAAAAAGCCGATAATTTTTAAATAGTCAAAGGCACTAATACAATGCTAACGTCCCCAAAAGGACAAGGGTTTTAAGCTTCCTAGTTTTTCAGTTAATTGGGGCATCATAGTGGAGGAAAATCCGGTATATAGATATGATTGAGAACTTCCCGTTCTTGTGAAGGTTCCACCGGAACTCATCAGAACTATATGTCATTGTTGAACGTAGCCTATGCGTGACTAAGTCATAGCCTTCAAGGGGGTGAGGTACTTAGGGTTTGTTCAATCCTGTTGTGTTTTCCACGCACACCGTGAAATAGTCCTCCCAAAATCTCATTCGAAAATATATTCAAGACCACAAACATAGCTGAAGACCTTAAACATTTGATATAGGTAGTGTGGGTGGAGAACAGGCTATGCGGTCACACTATTTTTGAAGAGGCACACACAAGGTCAGCAAGGATTCGATCTTCTCCAGTAAGGGCCGATTTGGCATATTGGCTGGTCATCAATTCCGGATTTGGTGCAATATACATGGATCCCTCCTTGCTTCTCAGCTAAACCCGTTATTCCTCGGGGAAGATGCCTCCATCGGAGAGTCTTTGGGTTAATGGATGAGAAAAACGGCAGGGATATACCACTCCCGCACCAGGCTTTTCTTCCCCTCGATGTTGAAGCAATTTTTTGTACTCCGCGTCACAGCGACAACATGAGGACCTCATGGCATGGGCACTGGAGCTAAACGGATATAATAGGTACCCGAACTTGAAGATCGTGAGGGATTTGATCTACAAGAGAGGCTATGGAAAGCTCAACAAGCAAAGGATTCCTCTAACCAATAACAAGGTCACTAAGGAGGTGAGCAGTCGATTGCCCAACATATGGCTCTTTACTTTGCATCTCCAAATGCAACTTTGGTGTGATTCTGACAATTTTGGTTGTCTAATAATTGTCAGGGTCTTGGAAAGCACAACATCATCTGCATTAAGGACCTTGTCCACGAGATCCTGACCGTTGGCCTTCACTTCAAGGAGGCCAACAACTTCCTGTAGCCATTCAAGCTGAAGGCGCTGCTGGGAGGCCTCAAGAAGAAGAGGAACCACTACGTCGAGGGCGGTGACGCTGGAAACCGCAAGAACTACATCAACCAGCTCATCAGGAGGATGAACTAGGTTGATCATCGACGATCCCTTGTATTCGGAAGATGTTTTGTTTGTTAAGCCTGCTTTACATTAGGAAGCGGATGGTGGATGCAATTTTGATATTTCGGAACCATGATATGCATGTTTGGATGAATCTGTCTGACTCTGTATGTGGATGTTATGAGACGTATTTAATATTCTGCTATGTGCTGAGAATACGTTTCTCGTTGTTGTCAGCCTAGGATGCGGGCTTTGCAAAGTCTCGGTTTTTCTTATTGCCGGTGAACATATTGTATTTCGTCTGATTCAGCTCAATCCCCATCACAGGTCTTAACGCACAAACAAACAGATTTACATAGTACTCCCTCCATTTCTAAATATAAGTCTTTCTAGAGATTTCAATATGGACTACATATATATAGGCATAACTTAGAGTGTAAATATAAGTTTTTCTAGTTATTTCAATATGAACTACATATATAGGCATAGTTTAGAGTGGAGATTCACTCAACAGTGGGAGTAAATTAGAGTGCAAAGCCCCTCTGTCCCCGTACCCGAGTGGTAAGAGGCAAATGATTCATGCTTCTACCAAACAATGTCCGTACCTAAAGGGAGATTGATGAAGCATGTGCACGTTCGCTGTGGCAACAGTACATGTATAGACTACCGAGACTATATATATGACTCCTCATCCCCACTCAAATCCTCTAAAAACGAGGATGATTTGTTGGCTAGTATTAGAACAACCAGAGGTCACACAACATCCAGCCGATGAGCATAATCGGATTAGGAGGTATGGGGAAATAAATTCAATCTTCGTGCCGTGTGATGCCAACGAGAACTCCTTCTCCTACACACAACAAAGCTTGCACTATCAATGTCTTCGACGGAGATGCGGCTACACATACTGTCAGTCCGAACATTCTTGGGCAATGCATCAAGATGGCTTTCTAGATCACGAGATGATTGTTGTTGTCAGTTCCTAAAACTCCAATTTGTACTGGCTTTTGTAGCTGTTTACTGGTTTGAGGCGTTCGGCTGTAGATGCTCTAAGAAACTGAATTTCGGCAATGAATGATTGCTATGCGATTTCTTTTATTTTTAAAATGTTCTAAATAACTTAAACATCTGATGAAGCCTGATTACTAATCTGAATAAAATTTTCCTACGTACTAATCTGAATATTTATTCCCTCTAGAATTTGTGAAAATTACCACTCGCGCATAAAAGTCTTCAATGATCTAATTTCGTAGAGATTTATATCCATGTTGTTTGCAAGGAAAACAAACTAATGACCAAATGTTTCAAGAGTCTATTTGATGCACCATCTGTAGTAACCGGGTACAACAATTATCTTTGTAGGTAATGAAACCTGAAGAGTATCACCGAGGTTATCTAGAAGAGAGGTTATGTAATGATGTATCCTGTAATTAGGTCGATGACGCCCCTTATTTCGAACGTTGAAAAGATATTGCTCAACCAATAAAGTAAGTCATGATGGCCATTCCCTAAAAAAACAGAGAGCGAAAATTTCTTCCGCTCCCATCCCCGGTAGGATGAGCCAACGTAGAATGATGGGAGAGGTCACGCCGGGGGAGGCCATAGAAAGAAACAAGGGAAAATGAGAGCCCCCGCATTCATGTGATCTATACATGTTTACATAATCATCAACATTTGGAATCCTCATACCCACTCAAATCTTCTAAGGATGAGGATGGTTCGCAGCTACTATTAGAACAACTAGAGGTCACAAAACAACCTGCTGATGAGAAAAATTAGACTAGGAGGTGTGAGGAAATACTTCCAATCTTTGTGTTGCGTGATGCCAACGAGGCAACGAGGCCACCTGCTCATACACACAATGAGTTTGCACGATCAGTGTCTTTGGCGGAGATGCTAGTACACATATTGCTAGTCCAAACATTTTTGACAATCATATCGCAGCATGACAGAGTGGCATTAACTTGCTTACCCTGACCGAAGGTGGCCGGATCAGGATCTCTTCAAAAAGTGATGATTGTTTTGTCCGTAACCCTTGCAACATCTCAATTAGGACGAGATCATTCTTGGTGTGGATTCAACCGTGAAATGTCCGCCTGCAACCGTGAAACTATACAAAGACTTGGTTGCCAAGTAAATCACACTGGGCTTAAAATATAAATTTTGTTAATGAATGGTTGCTACGCAATTCCTTCAATTTTTGATATGTAGCTGAGTAGATTTGAAGCAAATTATATCTTTGAAGCAATATCCTAAGTGCAACTAGTCAAAGATATTGGATATTGCACGAGTCTGTGTCAAGCTCCATCTGTACTTAACTGGATAAAATAATTTTGTTTGTAGGTATCCAAATCCGAAGAGCATCAAGGATGTTATGTACACATGAGAGGTTATGGAAAGCTCAACACGCAAATGATTCCTCTGACCAACTACAAAGTCAGTGAGGAGGTTAGAACTTGATTGCCCACACATGGCCCTTAACTTATTTCAGCTAAAGATGCAACTCTCCGATGATTACGACCATTTTTCTTGCCTTACCAGGGTCTTGGAAAGCACACCATCATCTGCATTGAGGACTTTGTCCTCGAGATTTTTACTGCCGACCCACACTTCAAGGAGACGAAAAACTTGCCATTCAAACTGAAGGCGCCGGTGGGAGGCCTCAAGAAGAAGAGGAACCTTTTCGCAAAAAAAAAAAAAAAAGAAGACGAGGAACCATTACGTTGAGGGTGGTGACACCGATAACCATGAGAACTACATCAATCAACTCGTCAGGAGGATGAACTAGGTTGATCGATGATCCCTTGTGTTTGAATGATGTTATCTTCTTTGTTGAGCCTGCTTTACATTAGTAAGTGGATGGAGGATGCCGTTTTGATATTTCGGAACCCTGAATGTTCGCAAGAATCTGACTTTGCACGAGGAGGTTTTGAGACGGTATTTAATGCCTTCTAATATAGGTTGATAATATTTTCTCGTTCTTTGTGAACCTATTATGTAGGTATCCTAACATTTCATGTTTCTGTTTCCAGTAAAAGTGCTACTGCTGTCTTATGTTGAACGAAGCTACGTACTTTTTGTGATTCATGGGAGGTGTATGTGCACCAATACATATTGAACAAGGTTGCACGGGGGATAATTAGGAGACAGAAAGAGAGATCGAGGAGTAACCTACAAATCGGGCCACTATCTGGCAATATAATCAGTACGCAAGATTTGGGCACTGATCTGGGCAGAGCAGAACACTGAACACCTGAGGAGATTGTTCCAGAGGCAACGTTGGAGCTAAACCAGGAGAAGTAGAAGGTCGACGGAACGATGGTGATCGCAGGGATAGTTCCGCCGGCGGGGCGTCCTAAGAAGGTGGGGTCCAGAATCAATTCCGTCTAGTCTCAACGCCATAATCAAAATCAACTTCCAAACGGCGGTGGCACATATGATTTGGTTCCAAATTCCAAACACTAACCATGAAAGGAAGTACAAACAAACGAATTACGAAGTTAAGTAGAGTGCAAAGCCTCACCCCCATACGTCCCCGGCCAGATGAGCAGTCTTAGACGGATAGGAGGAAGGTCTGGGGGAGTACGAGATAAGAGCAACTCTGGCAGACCCCTCAAATCACGCGAACCCAAAAATTCCGGCGAGTATACGGGCTCGGCCCAATTTTCTGGCTAGAGCAGAGCCTGTATACCCGGCCGGCCCGTAAAACATTTTACGGTTGCCCCCCCCTAAAGCGATACATGTACGGGTTTGCGGGGCAGATACGGGTCGAAACCTATTCCCCCGCCGCCGCGTTTCCTCGCGATTCCCCAATCCCACCGCGCATTTCTCGCCGCCGGTGAGCCCAATCCCATCACCGAACGCCACCATGTGGAGCTCCGGCCGCAGCACCGGCGGGAGGGACGGCCCCGAGCGCCAACGCTATGTCCGGGCGGACGACGTGAGGAAGCGCGCGGCGCGGAAGTACACGAACTGGGGCCTTGAGCCATCGGAGTCGCTCCTCCGCCGCGATACGGAGGAGTACGACCTCCGCCACAGGCTGATCTCCTCCTCTGCCGCTGGGGGAGGGGGGTGAGTCCCTGCACGCCGCTTCTCACACCGGTGAAAAGGGAGCCGAAGGATCTCCCCGTCCTCCGCGTGGTGAAGCGCGAGGTCGATGCGTCGCCGGTGCCGCGGAGCGGCGGAGTCATCGGGCCGGAGGATTTCCTGTTTCCTCCCTTCGGCAGCAGCGGACTTCATCGAGCGGGCAATCATGTCGCGCAGTGCCCTGGAGGAGGAGTAGGAGGAGGAGGAGGAGGAGTGGCACCGGCGAACCCTTGCCAAACTCAAAAACGTCCTCCTCGACCAGGGGCTCGCGAAGGAGAAGGAATTCCTCGACAGCGAGGATGCGAGGCGCCGCGGGAAGAAGCCGTAGGCCGACATCTACGTCCACCTCGTCTCTGACACCGACAACGACTAAGATGTCCACCGCCGCAGCGTCACCACCGCACCCGGATGGCTCCAGTGAGCCTAATTTTGGCTTTAGGGTTACGGTGGCCATCACCTATCCTCATCTAATTAGTGTAATTTGTAGCTTATGTATGAACTATGTATGCTGATCACTATGGAACAAGTTCTATTTCTCCCGCGAAGTCTTCAATTCAAATTTTACAGTTTTGTTTACGGTTTCTGATGAGTTTTTTGGCCCATATCCGAGGCAGCGAGTGGACTGTAAACTGAGTTTACAGGTCCGCGTTTTGAGGGGTCTGCTAGAGTTGCTCTGAGATAGAGTGGTATACCGAGAAGAGATAAAAGGAGACAGGGAATGGAGAGAATTCTTTATTCATGTGAGCTGGATGCATGCTTACGAAACATCCACACGTAATGGTGACTGACCAACCATCTGTCAAATGGATTTGGATATATATATATATATATATATATATCGAGCACTCAGACTCCACATCCCTAGTCAAGTCCTCTAAGAACAAGGATGGTTCATCAGCTAGTATTAGACAACCGGCCGATGAGCAGAATTGGATTAGGAGGCATGAGGAAATAAATCCATCCTTTGTGTAACTATCCAACTGCGACTGTCCAACGGTACAAAAGCATTGGTTCTCGACATCACTGGGCTAAAAAACTGAGTTTCAGCAATGAATGGGTGCTAACTTGCTATGCAATTCCTTTTATTTTGAATACATTCGAAATAACTTGAGCATGTAATGAAGCCTGATTCTAATATGAATAATTGTTTACTGCCTACTAATCTGAATATTTATTTCCTTCTTTAAAGTTTTGAAAAATCAGAGCGGATCTTGCATGCAGAAGTCTTGAGTGATCTTTGGTTTTGGGATTTCATATAAATTCATGCCATCCACGTTGTCTGCAAGAACACAAAACTAGTGACCAAATGTTTTTAATCTATAGTGGAGATTAATATGTAGAACTAGAGTTAGAAACACAAGTTGGTCTACAGTTAACTTTTTTTTAGAGAAAAGGCGATAGCCCGACTTTATAGATAAAGCTACCAGACAGAGTTAAACCACCAGCGCGAAACACCACATAAGTTTAACAAACTAAGGGACTGAAGTAACATTACAAGACCTCCAGCCTAACACGGCACGCAGGCCAGCAATCCAGCAGCCAAGCAGCAAGGGAGTTAGGAAGCCATCCTCGAAGAGCGCCGTAGCAGGGAAGACGCCGTAGATTTCATTTTGGATAGCATGTCGTCGAACGCCTGAAGGTCCCCTTCCTTAGTCAATGACCTCCACTGCTGCAAAAAGACATTGGCTTTAAATAAGCAGCTTACAGGATTAGCTGGGAAAATGTGTTCAATCGTGAACTTGTTCCTAGTAGTCCAAAGCGACCAGCTGATCGCAGCCCAGCCCACCAAGAAGACCCTCTTAGACTGGCCTGATAAAGAATTAGTATACTGTCTCAGGTCCTCAAAAGAGGAAGGAGTCCAATTAACACGAAGCCAAAGTCTGATGCAACTCCAAATGAATTTAGCTAAAGAGCAGTGGAAAAAGATATGTTCAGTATTCTCAAGAGCCCCACATAGCTCACACCTATCAGTGCCCGGCCCGTTCCTCTTCTTAATTTGATCAGCCGCAAGTAGTTTACAGCGGACAGCTTGCCAGAGAAAGATTTTAATCTTAGGGGGGATTCGGACTGACCATATATCCTTAGACTTCACAGAGCGGCTGCCGGAAATAAGCTTAGAGTACGCCGATTTAACAGAAAAACGCCCCGAAGAGGAAAGGGGCCAAACCACAGAATCCTCTTCCTCCGAGAGCAAAGGGAAGCAAGCAGTAAGGCGTTGCCAGTCTTCCAACTCCATAGGGGAAAGAGAGCGCCAGAAATCTAAAACCCAACCCTGAACCGAGAGCTCAAAGATAGAGATCTCAGGATCAGTACAATAAGAAAACAAAGTCGGAAAGGCTACCACAAGCGTGGTATCCCCGACCCACTAGTCTAACAAAAAAGGAGTAGACTTACCATTCCTGACAACAAATTTAACCAGGGACCGGAAGATCGGCCGCACTTTAACAAGTTGATGCCAAAATTGAGAGCCACCAGAAGTAGAGGCGAACATCGGGCTCGAGGAAGGGAAGTATTTAGATTTAAGAATCGATAGCCAAATAGGCCGCTCCTCAAGAGACATTATCTTGCACCACCATTTTATCAAAAGGCAATTGTTCATGACCCGCGTATTAATAATGCCAAGACCCCCTGTCCTTAGGACGACAGACGAGGTTCCATTTAACCAGTCTATATTTGCGTTTATTGTCGGCGGAGTTCCAGTAAAAGGCACCCCTATGCTTGTCGAAACCAGTGTGAATCCCGCCGGACAGGAGGTAGAAGCTCATTAGGAACATCGGAAGAGAAGAGAGGCACGAGTTAGTTAGGGCAACCTTGCCCGCCTGAGTGTTATAACGGCCTCTCCATGGTAGGACTCTATTGCCAACTTTAGTGACTACCGGGGCAAAATCTTTTGCCAAGAGCTTAAACGGGGAGATAGGTAAGCCCAAATATTTGAGAGGGTAGGACCCTAGAGAGCAGTTCAGAAGATGTGCCACCCGTTGCGCTTCCAAATCAGGTACCCCAGTCACAATGACCTCGCTCTTAGAGAAGTTAATTTTAAGACCCGAAAGTGCTTCGAAGCAAAGAAGAAGTAATTTCAAATTCGTGAGACTGGTCTCGTTGAGTTCCACCATAATGATGGTATCGTCCGCATACTGTAGATGAGTAATGCCATTAGGGATAAGGTGGGAGCTAACCGGGGAGATATGTCCAGCCAATGCGGCACGAGAGAGGATATGAGATAAAGCATCGGCAACAAAATTGAAAAGCAAAGGGGACACCGGGTCCCCTTATCTAAGGCCCCTACCATTAGCAAAAAAATTACTAGTTTGGCCATTCACAACCACAGCCGTGTGCCCACCAGAGACAAGCTGCATTAGACGGTGCACCACCGGACCTTCGAAGCCCTTAGCCAGTAGAACTTGGTGAAGAAAATTCCAACTCACCGAGTCGTAAGCCTTTTCAAAATCGAGCTTAAGGACCACGGCCTTGGTTCCCTTAATCCGCAGATCATGAATTATCTCATGTAAGCAAAGAACCCCATCCAAGATGAATCTCCCCTTAATGAATGCAGATTGGAAAGGACTAATGACCCGATGGGCTATCGGAGAAACCCTAGTGGCCATGCCCTTAGAGGGCATCTTCGCAAAGTTGTTAATCAGAGCAATGGGCCTAAATTGAGATATCAGGTCAGCACCTTTGATTTTAGGGATGAGGGTGAGAACTGCGTAGTTGAGCCTCGAGATGTCAACGGTGCCCAGTCAAAATCCTTGAATAATTGCCTTAATAAGGCCTTTTAGCTGAGGCCAAAATTGCCGAAAGAAAGGAATGGAGAAGCCATCAGGGCCTGAAGCCGCATTAGAGTTGGCAGTCCGAATCGTCTCGAAGATTTCCTCTTCAGAAGGGGGGTTCAGCAAGAAATCATTATCAACGCTCGATAACTGCTCAAGAGGAGGCCAGAAGGCCAGAGCTAGCTTAAAGCCCAGCTCAGGTTTCACCGCTAACAGGTTAGAGAAGAATTGAACCACATGGCGAAGAATGACCGAAGGGTCAGAAACCCTAACACCATTGATCAGTAGGCTATCGATTAAGCATCTCCGACGTCTACCGTTTTCAATGGCAAAGAAATAGGCCGTAGGCGCATCACCCTTTAGAGTCCAATTCATCGTGCCTCTTTGCTTCCAATACACTTCCTCCTGCCGGTGAATATCCAAGAGAGCCTCTTCTAAGCCATAACGGATCTGCCATTCGGCCTCGGACAGACCAAATCTATCCGCACGGTTATCGAGATCGCCAATTTGAGCAACCAGCCTCGCTTTGTCACGCCTTGACTCAGCATAGAAATTTTTAGACCATCCTCTAAGGAATCTACGCAGAAAATAAGAAACTTGATGCCAATCATCCATTGGGCCAAAAGAACGACGAGTAGAGGATAGGAAGGCCATAATCTTCTGAGCCAACAGGGTGGGGAAACCCTCCACTAAAAGCCAAGACGCATTGAATTGAAACCTCGGATAGCCAACCGAACGAGACCCATCGTCAAGGATTAGGGGGGGCGTGATCCGAGCCTACAATGGCAAGAACTCGTAAGCTCACCCGGGGGAACAACGCATCCCAGCTAGGACAAAGAAAAACCCTATCAAGAACAGAGCGAATGGGGGAGATTTGACGGTTAGTCCAGGTGAAACGGGCCCCAACCCTAGGTATTTCACGAATAGCCGTATCCCTGATGAAAGCATTGAAGGCATCAGCCAGAGGCCAAGAAAAGTTAGAGGAGCTCTTATCAGAAGGATATCTCATCAGGTTAAAATCACCCCCAATCAAGAGGGGAAGCTGACAGGAATCAATTTTATTATAAATTTCATCTAGAAAATTGTAAGACAAAGAGTGGTCTGCCGGGCCATAAACCACCATGATCTCTAGAAGAGAATTGAGAGTACGATGGGAAACCACCGTGCTGGCCCAGAAAATGCCATGAACAAAAGCAACATAATCGAAGACGTCATTTTTAGTGCCCAGAAGAAAGCCACCCGACTGACCAAACGAGGCCACATAGTTCCATTTGAATCTATCTATCCCAGCAACGGCCGAGAGTTCACTCGGGGAGAAAGAGGGTTTGAGGGTCTCGACAAGACCAATAAAATCAACATTTTCAGAGCGCACCAAATCTCTAAGTTGGTCCCTGCGCCCCCTAGCGCAGAAACCTCTAATATTCCAGAATAAGGCCTTCATCTGAAGGAGAGGTTTTTAATTCTGAGACTCGACCTGCACGGAGCCTTGCAGGGTTTAGCACGCTTCCCAGCTCCTCGTTTCTGAATCGGGGGGACCTGACACCTGTCAGCTTCCCCCACATCCCCACCGGCCACAACCAGTGGGGCAGTCACACCTACCCCAGCCTCCTTAGCTTTAGCAATGTCAGCCTGAGCTAATTCATTTGCCCTAATCACATGAAGTAAAGAAGAGAGGGATCCCAAACTAGAATCTAAGCAAATACCAACAACATCTAAAATCTTAAACAGCTGCTCATTAGACTGAGAAGGGAGAACTAGACGAACAGGAGAAAGACCATTAGGAAAAGAAGAGGACAAGCTGGGCGCGAACCTGAAGGAGGAAGATCTTGAGCTGCCGCACGCCGAGCCGCCCGATCAACCACACGCTCGCCGCTGTTGGAGACGCGACCGCTCTTGCGAGCAGTAGAGGCAGGCGAGCAGACAGGCACAGGGAGAGCCCGACTGGTGGAAGCGGCCGCCGAGGACGGGCCCGAGGCCGCACCCAAATCCACATCCAACCTGCGGCAGAGCCCAGTCGCGGACTGCCTGGAATCACCGGACGCCCTGCTCTTTCCTGAAAACTTCTTTACCGACGACTTTTTCCTCTTCTTGGACGCCGACGGACCAACCGGGGGCAAGTCTTCAATGCCAGATAGCGGAGGGGAGGTGGAGTGAGAAGGAAGATTAGAGCACGCCGCCGAGAATGGAGTGCCCTTCGTCCCACCAAAGGCCGCGGCCCCACCACCCAAACCTGGCATGGAGTCCTGTGCCCCACCGCCCGCCGGAGCACTGTCCTTCAACAGATCTTGGTCTTCAGGGGAAAGCCCATCCCACTCAGATTGGGTAAAGCGAGGATTTGTGCCATGCATCAAGTCGTCTGGGCATCCATCCCCATCCTTGCTCTTGTCGTCATTGCCGGAGGCCGGAGGCGAGGGGTGATACGTCTCGAACGTATCTATAATTTTTGATTGCTCCATGCTACTTTATCTACTGTATTAGGCAATATTGGGCTTTATTATCCACTTTTATATTATTTTTGGGACTAACCTATTAACCGGAGGCCCAACCCAGATTTGATGTTTATGCCTATTTCAGTGTTTCGAGGAAAAGGAATATCAGACGGAGTCAAAACGGAACGAAATCAACTGGAGAAGTTATTTTTGGAAGGAAAGCAACCCAAGGAACTTGGAGTGCATGCCAGGGGAGATACGGGCTGCCCACGAGGGTGGGGGCGTTCCCACCCCCCCATGCACGCCCCCTGCCTCGTGGGGCCCCTGTAGCTCCTCCGACGTACCCCCTGCACCCATATATACTATTGTACCCTAAAACTTCCAGAAAAGAAGATAGATCGGGAGTTCCGCCGCCGCAAGCCTCTGTAGACACCAAAAACCTCTCGGGAGCCCGTTCCGGTGCCCTGCCGGAGGGGGATCCCATCACCGGTGGCCATCTTCATCATCCCGGCGTTATCCATGACGAGGAGGGAGTAGTTCACCCTCGGGGCTGAGGGTATGTACCAGTAGCTATGTGTTTGATCTCTCTCTCTCGTGTTCTCTCTCATGTTCCCTCTATGGCACGATCTTGATGTATCCCGAGCTTTGCTATTGTAGTTGGATCTTATGATGTTTCTCCCCCTCTACTATCTTGTGATGAATTGAGTTTCCCCTTTGAAGTTATCTTATCGGATTGAGTCTTTTATGAGAACACTTGATGTATGTCTTGCCGTGATTATCTATGGTGACAATGGGATATCATGTGCCACTTGATGTATTTTTTGGTGATTAACTTGCGGGTTTTCGTTACACACAATTTACCAAACTCGGTGGGGCCGATTCAACAGGCTCGGTCAGACCGATTTAGTAAACCTAGTGACCGTTAGGATTTTCGGTGGGACCGATATGCAACTCGGTAGGACCGATATGGTTAGGGTTAGGGCATAATGTAATCTCGCTGAGACCGATTACACAAACTCGGTGAGACCGATTTTGGTAATTAGCTAACCAGAGAGTTGGTCAGGCAAACTCGGTTGGACCAATTACACAAACTCGGTAGGACCGATTTTGGTAATGAGTCAACCAGGAAGTTTGCATTGTAATCTCGGTAGTACCGATTGCTCAAACTCGGTGAGACCGATTTTTGTAATGGACATACACAGAGAGTTTACAATCCCATCTTGGTGAGACCGAGATCCCTATCGGTGAGACCGATTTGCCTAGGGTTTGTGGCAGTGGCTATGACATCTGAACTCGGTGGCGCCGGATAGAAAGAATCGGTGTGGCCGAGTTTGACTTTAGGTTTAGGTCATATGTGTGGAAGTGGGAAAGTAGTTGAGGGTTTTGGAGCGTATCACTAAGCATTGTGGAGCAAGAAACCCATTAAGCAACACCTCATCCCTTCTTGATAGTATTGGCTTTTCCTATAGACTCAATGTGATCTTGGATCACTAAAATATAAAATGAAGAGTCTTGAGCTTGAAGCTTGAGCCAATCCTTTGTCCTTAGCATCTTGAAGGAGTTCCCACATCCTTTAGTCCATGCCACTCCATTGTTGAACTTATCTGAAACATACTAGATAAAAGTGTTAGTCCAACAAGAGATGTGTTGACATTAATTACCGAAACCACCTAGGGAGCACTTGTGCTTTCAATCTCCCCTTTTTGGTAATTGATGACAACATACATCAAAGCTTTAGATAAAGATATAAAGAATAGCAAGTAAAGCTTTGGAAAGACATGTAACAAGCATAGGCTCCCCCTACATGTATGCAATCATGCGAATATGGAATATAGAAGCATGTGAGAGCATAACCATGATAGAGTAGGCAATGTGTCACATGTATCTTGGCCATATGCATCAGAGAAAAGAATATTAAGGAAAATACCTTCATGCTCACGAGTCCTTCTTGCAAACAGTATGTACATCAGCAAGAATTCCTCATACACATGATTGTGATGCATATTCTTACCTTGTAGTCTTGAGTTGGCTTAGGATGGAATGAACCTGCGTAAACAAGGTTAGATAACACAGGTATATCTACTAGCCAGAGCAAACAGAAGAAACCACAAGAATACCAAGACTGGGATGACATGTAGAGATTGAGTACTAAGTACCACATTGGATTAGACATGTCCCCAAGAGTAAAGATATGCAATGAGTTTAAATGATTTCTTTCCCTTAGATGTCTTGCTCCCCCTGAATCTAGCATGGGATACTGGGAGAAGATAGGGAACAGAAAATCAGAGCTGAAAGATATAAAAGAACAGAGCTAATGCAAGCTAATGCAAATAAGCACATATGAACATGTCTTTCCCCTCAAGAAGACATGTGGCATCTCTCCTCTTGAACACCAAGCATCTAGGATCCTTGAGAAATACTTTCTACTTGAGTATTCTCTCCCCCTGGAGATCTCTTTCTCCCCCTGAGGAGGTGATACTCTCTCTCTCTAATGTGATCTCTCTAAGTGATAAGCTTTGATGTGATCTCTCTCTCCCCCTTTGACATCAATTTCCAAGAAGGGTTTGATCCTTGAGACACAGTTCAAAGCATTTATAAAAATGTGATGCTTGTAGAGGACAAGATTCATTGAGTGGAGCTGGATCAGAAGAAACACAGAATAAGTGGCAAGCTGTTTTTCCTGTTGTGAAATCGGTGGCACCGAGAGGTCTGCTTCGGTTGTACCGAAAGGATTCGGTTGAACCGAAAACAACAAATCGGCGAAACCAAGTTCATCGCAGAGAAAACACTTGTCACCTCAGCTCACTAGACTAGTAAGATCTCACAAAGATTTGCAAGGAATTTACTGAATGATATGCAATGAATTTGATGCAGAAAATGCAAAGCAAACAGAAAGAAATCTAGATGAAGTTTTTTTGAAAAGGGAAAACAAATATGCACGAGACAAATGCACAAACACAGAAAAGAACACAAGAGAACTTCATCTAGAGATGGTCGGCGACAAAGTCACCTATGTTAGAGTATATTGACTTAGGAGTCAAGTGAGATCACTTGATCATAGGTCATACTCATTGTTTAAGCTCAAAATGGGGTTGCCATTTTTCGTTTAAGCATCTTGATGTATTCACATCTTGTCGAGTTGCTTTAGCTCATAACTTGGAGTAAAGCTTCTCTAAGATGGAATAACATACCTTGGTTTGTGGAGTTGTCCATGTAGTTGAACTTGTGTGGGTTGCTCAAGGTTGATGCAGTTCATCAAGAGTTGGGAGCACCACTTGGAATTTGAGTCCATCTTCCTTCATGGCTTAGTTCTTGCAAGGAAGAGCACTTGTGTACCCAAAAATGACAATCATGAAGCTCAACCTAGAATTTGTCAAAGGATATGTTTGAATGGTTCCGTGCTTCCTTGTCTTCAACCACCATAGTTAGAAACTTGGTGATGTAGAGATTGCTCAAGATGTGAGTAGATTACAATCTCATGGAATTTGATTCAACCAAGTACCTACATGGGTTAGATAACATGCAAGATGCAAATATATCCAAGACATAAGATTTTCATCATAAGAGAAGTATCAAGGATTAGTCATAAGCTCATGTCTTGCATGTGTCCAATGGAGTTTCTACTCCAAGTTTGAAGCATCAATGATGTTCAATTCTCCTCTTAGCCTGCAAAACACTTTCTCATCAAGAGGTTTAGTGAATATCCGCTAATTGCTTTTTGGTGCGAACATGCTTAAGATCAATCACCCTTAGCAACATGATCTCGAATGAAATGATGACGAACTTCAATATGCTTAGTTCGAGAATGTTGTACGGGATTATGACTAATTTTGATAGCACTTTCATTGTCACAAAGCAATGGAACATGTCTCACATATATCCCATAATCTTTAAGAGTTTGGGTCAAACAAAGTAATTGAGCACAACATGAACCAGCGGCAATGTATTCCTCTTAGGCGGTGGATAAGGATACCGAGTTTTGTTTCTTGGAGGACCAAGACACAAGAGATCTACCAAGAAATTGACAAGTACCCGAAGTGGACTTTCTATCAACCTTGTCTCCGGCATAGTCCGAGTCGGAGTAGCCAACAAGATTGAAAGAGGCCCTCTTAGATACCAAATGCCAAAATTTGGTGTATGGATTAAGTATCTCACTATCCTTTTCACGGCCTTAAGATGATATTCTTTAGGAGCAGCTTGATATCGTGCACACATGCACACATATTGGGACGTGAAGCACATAGATATAACAATGAACCAATCATAGAGCGATAAACCTTTTGATCAACCGGTTCACCATCTTTGGTCAAGTCAAGATGTCCACTAGTAGGCATGGGTGTAGACATACCTTTGCATTCTTGCATATTGAACTTCTTGAATAAGTCCTTAGTGTACTTCGTTTGAGAAACAAAAGTACCTTCCTTAGTTTGCTTGATTTGCAACCCAAGAAAGAATTTGAGTTCACTCATCATAGACATCTCAAACTTCTCCGACATTAGCTTCCCAAACTTTTCACTAAAATGAGGGTTAGTTGAACCAAATATAATATCATCAACATAGATTTAGCACACAAATAGTTCTCCATTAACCCTTTTAGTAAAAAGAGTAGAATCAATTTTCCCAATTTCAAAGCCTTTTTCAATAAGGAACTTGGTCAAGCATTTATACCATGCTTTAGGAGCTTGTTTAAGACCATAAAGAGCTTTGTGAAGTTTGTAAACATGATTTGGTTTCTTAGGATTGACAAAGCCAGGAGGTTGCTTAACATAAACTTCCTCCTCTATTTCACCATTTAGAAAAGCACTTTTAATGTCCATTTGGTACAAGGTGATGTCATGGTGATTAGCATAGGCAAGTAAGATGCGAATGGACTCAAGTCTAGCAACAGGAGCGTAAGTCTCACCATAGTCCATACCTTCGACTTGTGTGTAGCCTTGGGCGACAAGACGTGCTTTGTTGTGAACTACTTGTCCATCTTCATCTTGCTTGTTGCGAAACACCCATTTGGTACCGATGATGTTGTGGTTGTTGTCGGGCTTCTCAACCAATGTTCAAACTTGGTTCCTCTCAAAGTTGTGTAGCTCTTCATGCATAGCATTTATCCAATCCGGATCTTCCAATGCTTCTTCGACCTTCATAGGTTCAATGCTAGAGATGAAAGAATAGTTTTCACAAAAGTTAGCTAAACGAGTTTTAGAGCGAGTGATTCTCCCGGTTTGAATATCATCATAGATTTGCTCGATGGGATGGTCTTTAGAAATTCTTGCTCAAACTCGTGAAAGCTTTTGCTTGGTTCTTGGTTGAACTTGTTCTTCTTCTTGGCCTTCTTCATTGTTGGCGCTGTCGTTCTCTTGTCGTGGTGGAGAAGGAGGTTGTTGACGTTCATCTTGATGCACTTCCTCGTTTTCTTCATCTTGGTGTGTCCCGCTTGTGGATGCTTCCGTATCAACTCTTGGTTCACCTTGTCATGAAGTAGAAGCTTCCACTTGGACGGACGAGGTACTCTCCTTCACCTCCGTTGGACGAACCTTGCCAATAGACAAGTCTTGGATTGCTTCTGAAGGATCTTTGTCTCCTACATCAATTGGCAATTGCTCTACTTGCGAGCCGTTAGATTCATCAAACTTCACATCTACCGTCTCTTCAACCTTTCGGGTGAAATTGTTGTAGACACGGTAAGTGTGAGAGTTTGAGCCATAGCCTAGTAGGAAACCTTCATGAGACTTAGGAGCAAATTTAGAACGACGATGCTTATCAAGAATGTAGCACTTTGAGCCGAATACTCGAAAGTATGCAACTTGGGGTTTGTTACCGGTGAGGAGCTCATATGCCGTCTTGCCGAGTAGCTTGTGAAGATACAAGTGATTTGTTGCATGGCAAGCTGTCTCAACCGCTTCTGCCCAAAAGTGCTTCGGTATCTTGTACTCATCAAGCATCGTTCTCGCCATTTCGATGAGTGTCCGGTTCTTCCTCTCAACAAGTCCATTTTGTTGAGGTGTGTACGTAGCCGAGAACTCGTGTGAAATCCCTTCTTCGTCAAGAAAGGTGTCCACATTTGCATTCTTGAACTCCGTTCCATTGTCGCTGCGAACCTTCTTGATCTTCACTTCAAATTGATTTTGGGCCTTCCTAGCGAAGTTTTTGAAGATCTTTTGGACATGCGACTTATCATCGAGAAAGAACACCCACGTAAATCTTGAAAAATCATCAACTATAACTAGACCAAAAGAATTTCCACCGAGACTCTTGTAAGAGTTGGGACAAAAGAGATCCATGTGAAGTAGCTCGAGTGGCCTCCTTGTGGTCATGATGTTCTTCACGAGATGCCTTCCTCCAACCTGTTTACCTGCCTGACAAGCGCTGCAAAGTCTATCCTTATCAAATATGACATCGTTAACACCAAGGATATGATTTCCTTTAATAAGCTTGTCAAGGTTTCGCATACCAACATGACCTAATCGTCTATGCCATAACCAACCTTTTGAGGATTTAGCGATGAAGCAAGTTTTAGGTTGAGCCTTTTTAGTGAAATCAACAATGTATAGATCACCTCTACGCACACCGGTAAAGACCATTTTATGATTATCTCGACGAAACACTTGACAATCTACTTCAGTAAATAGGACATTGAAACCGAAATCAGCAAGTCTAGATACTGAAAGTAAGTTGTATCCAAGAGATTCAACGAGCATGACATTTTGTATGGAGCTATCATGTGATATGGCCACCTTACCGAGGCCAAACACCTTACCCTTTGAGTTGTCACCGAAAGTGACATACTTTCGAGGACTATCATTTTTAGCAAGCTCACGAAACATGTCTTTATCTCCGGTCATGTGATCAGTACATCCACTATCAAGAACCCATTCCTTTCCTCCTGACATATATCCCCGAAGATTTGCCATAAGACCAAAATGTCTCATTGCATCATCAAGATCGAAGTCACTATCATCATCCTCATCATAGTATCCATGTTCAACATTGTCATGTGGTGGATCAAATCCTAGAGAGGGTGATTCGTTAGAGTGAGTTTCACAATGATCTTGCTTATGAATTTTTATAGCTTCAGAAATAATATCACTAATAATTCCAACATCTCCTTTGGCACGCATAAGGTTTGTAAGCTCAAATAGACGATCACCAAACATAGGATCACTAGAATTCATCTTACTCAAGGCAATAGACTTATGGAGAATTTCATCAAGATTTTTCAAGGAATAATTTGGAAAGCGTTCCTCAAGAAATTTCCATATAGTGTGGGCACACTTAAGAGTAGGCAAACATCCAATCAAGTTTCTAGGCAATCCTCTAATGATAAGTTCGACAGTTCTAAGATTCCTAATCATGTCAAGATACTCATCAAGGGTAGGATGCATAGGATCAACATGAGGTGCACAAGGGCTAGCAATGTACTTGTTCAAATGATATTGATTGAAAATTACAAGCATCTCATTTTTCCACTCATGAAAATACTCTCCATCAAGTATAGGCACTCTATGTCTAAGACTCCCCAAAGTAGACTCGTCCATCTTCCTCCAATGGTGATTAAACCAAGGCAATGGAGACCAAAGCTCTGATACCACTTGTAGGACCTTGAGAAGAGGTGTCTAGAGGGGGGGGGGGTGGTTAGACACTAAGTACCAAAGTTGCAGTTTTTAAGATCTTTAAGTTTAAGTGGAGTTTAGGCACAAGTTTAACATTCACAATACATAACAAGCAAGCATGCAAAGATTTTATGAGCATCGGAAAGTAAAGCATGCAACTTGCAAGAATGTAAAGGGAAGGGTTTTGGAGGATTCAAACGCAATTGGAGACATGGATGTTTTTGGCGTGGTTTTGATAGGTGGTGCTATCGTACATCCACGTTGATGGAGACTTCAACCCACGAAGGGTAACATTTGCGCGAGTCCACGGAGGGCTCCACCCACGAAGGGTCCACGAAGAAGCAACCTTGTCTATCCCACCATGGCCGTCTCCCACGAAGGACTTGCCTCACTAGCGGTAGATCTTCACAAAGTAAGCGATCTCCTTGCCCTTACAAACTCCTTGGTTCAACTCCACAATCTTGCCGGAGGCTCCCAAGTGACACCTAGCCAATCTAGGAGACACCACTCTCCAAGAAGTAACAAATGGTGCGTTGATGATGAACTCCTTGCTCTTGTGCTTCAAATGATAGTCTCCCCAACACTCAACTCTCTCTCATGGGATTTGGATCTGGTGGAAAGAAGGTTTGAGTGGAAAGCAACTTGGGGAAGGCTAGAGATCAAGATTCATATGGTAGGAATGGAATATCTTGGCCTCAACACATGAGTAGGTAGTTCTCTCTCAGAAAATGTATGCTGGAAGTGTAGGTTCGTTCTGATGGCTCTCTCCATGAATGAAGAGGAGGTGGAGGGGTATATATAGCCTCCACACAAAATCTAACCGTTACACACAATTTACCAAACTCGGTGGGATCGATTCAACAGACTCGGTCAGACCGATTTATTAAACCTAGTGACTGTTAGGATTTTCGGTGGGACCGATATGCAACTCGGTAGGACCGATATGGTTAGGGTTAGGGCATAACGTAATCTCGCTGAGACCCATTACACAAACTCAGTGAGACCGATTTTGGTAATTAGCTAACCAGAGAGTTGGTCAGACAAACTCGGTTGGACCGATTACACAAACTCGGTAGGACCGATTTTGGTAATGAGTCAACCAGGAAGTTTGCATTGTAATCTCGGTAGTACAGATTGCTCAAACTTGGTGAGACCGATTTTGGTAATGGACATACGCAGAGAGATTACAATCCCATCTCGGTGAGACCGAGATCCCTATCGGTGAGACCAATCTGCCTAGGGTTTGTGGCAGTGGCTATGACATCTGAACTCGGTGGCGCCGGATAGAAAGAATCGATGTGGCCGAGTTTGACTTTAGGTTTAGGTCATATGTGTGGAAGTGGGAAAGTAGTTGAGGGCTTTGGAGCATATCACTAAGCACTGTGGAGCAAGAAACTCATTAAGCAACACCTCATCCCTTCTTGATAGTATTGGCTTTTCCTGTAGACTCAATGTGATCTTGGATCACTAAAATATAAAATGAAGAGTCTTGAGCTTGAAGCTTGAGCCAATCCTTTGTCCTTAGCATCTTGAAGGAGTTCCCACATCCTTTAGTCCATGCCACTCCATTGTTGAACTTATCTGAAATATACTAGATAAAAGTGTTAGTCCAACAAGAGATATGTTGTCATTAATTACCAAAACCACCTAGGGAGCACTTCTGCTTTCACCCCTATCTATGATGATTATTGTGATGACACGTATGCTATAAAGAATAATGATAACCATGAAACTTGTCATCTTGATCTTAATTTTCAATCACATGATAGTTGTTTTGTTGAGTTTGCTCCCACTACTACTCATGAGAAGAATTTTCTATGCTAGTAGATCATGAAAAGAATGCTTTAGGTGCTGGTTACATTGTTGAATTCATTCATGATGCTACTGAAAATTATTATGAGGGAGGAACATATGCTTGTAGGAATTGCAATAATATCAAGTTTCCTCTCTATGTGCTTCAAGTCTTGAAGCTATGCTTGTTTTACCTTCCCATGCTAGTTGATTATTGTTCCCATAAGTTGTTTGCTCACAAAATCCCTAACATAGGAAGTGGGTTAGACTTAAATGTGCTAGTCATATGCTTCATGATGCTCCCGTTATGTTTCAATTCTTATCTTTTATGTGAGCATCATTGTCATCATCATGCCTAGCTAAAAAGGCATTAAAGAAAAGCGCTTGTTGGGAGACAACCCAATACTTATCCTTACTGTTTTTGTGTGTTCAAATGATTATTATATTTTAGTAATCATGTTTTATAGCTTTTGTTTCAATAAAGTTCCAAGTAAGACCTTTAGGATAGCTTACGGTGATAGTTGTGTTGATCCTGCTGAAAATCAGAAACTTTTTCACCCAGTAAATTAGTTTTGTTAATTCACAGAAACGTGATTATGATCTGATTATTTTTGCTCTGGATTGGTACACGAATTTCTGAGGACTTCCTAATTTGGTAGGATATTTGGAGTTTCAGAAGTATACGTTTGATACAGATTACTACAGACTGTTCTGTTTTTGACAGATTCTGTTTTCATTGTGTTGTTTGCTTATTTTGATGAATCTATGAGAAGTATCGGAGTGTATGAACCATAGATAAGTTGTAATACAGTAGATATTACACCAATATGAATTTAGAATGAGTTCATTACAGTACCTAAGTGGTGGTTTTATTTTCTTTTACTAACGGAGCTTACGAGTTTTCTGTTGAGTTTTGTGTTGTGAAGTTTTCAAGTTTTGGGTAAAGATTCGATGGACTATGGAATAAGGAGTGGCAAAGAGCCTAAGCTTGGGGATGCCCATGGCACCCCAAGATATTCAAGGACAACCAAGAGCCTAAGCTTGGGGATGCCTTGGATGGCATCCCATCTTTCGTCTTCGTTCATCGGTAACTTTACTTGGAGCTATATTTTTATTCACCACATGATATGTGTTTTGCTTGGAGCGTCATTTTCTTTTGTTAGCTTTGCTTGCTATTTGAATAAAGTATCAAGATCTGAAATTATTTAATGAGAGAGCCATACATGAATTGGAATTTGTTAGAATACTCTATGTGCTTCACTTATATCTTTTAGAGCACGATGGTGGATTTGTTTTAAAGAAACTATTGATCTCTCATGCTTCACTTAGATTATTTTGAGAGTCATTAATAGCATGGTAGTTTGCTTAATGTTAATATACTTAGTGTTCAAGATATGTGAAACTTTCTTTTGAGCGAATTGAATACTAAGATAAGTTTGATGCTTGATAATTGTTTTGAGATATGGAGGTGTTAAAATCAAAGTCGTGCTAGTTGGGTAATTGTGAATTTGAGAAATGCTTGTGTTGAAGATTGCAAGTCCCGTAGCATGCACGTATGGTTAAAGTTGTGTAACAAATTTGAAACGTGAAGTGTACCAGGCTTGTGCATCCTTATGAGTGGCGGTCGGGGACGAGCGATGGTCTTTTCCTACCAATCTATCCCCCTAGGAGCATGCGCGTAGTACTTGATTTTTGATGGCTTCTAAACTTTTGCAATAAGTATATGAGTTCTTTTGACTAATGTTGAGTCCATGGATTATACACACTCTCACCTTTCCGCCTTTGCTAGCCTCTTCGGTACCGTGCATTGCCCTTTCTCACCTTGAGAGTTGGTGCAAACTTCGCCGGTGCATCCAAACCCCGTGATACGATATGCTCTATCACACATAAACCTCCTTATATCTTCCTTAAAACAGCCACCATACCTACCTATCATGGCATTTCCATAGCCATTCCGAGATATATTGCCATGCAACTTCCATCATCATATTCATGACATACATTACTTTTGTCATATTGCCATTGCATGATCATGTAGTTGGTATCGTATTTGTGGCAAAGCCACCATGCATTATTTTTCATACATGTCACTCTTGATTCATTGCACCATCCCGGTACACCGCCGGAGGCATTCATATAGAGTCATATCTTGTTCTAAGTTTCGAGTTGTAATCCTCATGTTGTAATCAATAGAAGTGTGATGATCATCATTATTAGAGCATTGCCAAAAAAAAGAGAAAGGCCAAAAAAAGAAAGGCCCCAAAAAAAGAAAAAAAAGAAAAAGGGCAATGCTACTATCTCTTTTTCCACACTTGTGCTTCAAAGTAGCACCTTGTTCCTCATGTAGTGAGTCTCATATATTGTGCTTCAAAGTAGCACCTTGTTCTTCATGTAGTGAGTCTCATAAAGTTGTCCTTTTTATACTACTGGGAATTTTTCATTATAGAACTTGGCTTGTATATTCCTACGATGGGCTTCCTCAAATTGCCCTAGGTCTTCATGAGCAAGCGAGTTGGATGCACACCCACTAGTTTTCTTTTGTTGAGCATTCATAGCTCTAGTGCATCCGTTGCATGGCAATCCCTACTCCTCATGTTGACATCAATTAATGGGCATCTCCATAGCCCATTGATTATCCTCGTCAATGTGAGACTTTCTCCTTTTTTGTCTTCTCCACACAATCCCCATCATCATATTCTATTCCATCCATAGTGCTATATCCATGTATTGCGTGAAGGTTGAAAAAGTTTGAGATTATTTAAGTATGGAACAATTGCTTGGCTTGTCATCGGGGGTATAGAAGTTGGGAACATCTTTGTGTGACGAAAATGAAGCATAGCCTAACTATATGATTTTGTAGGGATGAACTTTCTTTTGCCATGCTATTTTCAGAAGATATGATTGCTTTGATTAGTATGCTTGAAGTATTATTATTTTTGTGTCAATATGAACTTCTGTCTTGAATCTTTCGGATCTGAATATTCATATCACAATTAAGAAGATTTACATTGAAATTATGCCAAAGTATCACTCCGCATCAAACATTCCTTTTTATCATTTACCTACTCGAGGACGAGCAGGAATTAAGCTTGGGGATGCTTGATACGTCTCCAACGTATCTATAATTTTTGATTGCTCCATGCTACTTTATCTACTGTTTTAGGCAATATTGGGCTTTATTATCCACTTTTATATTATTTTTGGGACTAACCTATTAACCGGAGGCCCAGCCCAGATTTCTTTGTTTTATGCCTATTTCAGTGTTTCGAGGAAAAGGAATATCAGACGGAGTCAAAACGGAACGAAATCAACTGGAGAAGTTATTTTTGGAAGGAATGCAACCCAGGGAACTTGGAGTGCACGTCAGGGGAGATACGGGCTGCCCACGAGGGTGGGGGCGCGCCCACCCCCCCGGGCGCGCCCCCTTGCCTCGTGGGCCCCCCGTAGGTCCTCCGACGTACCCCTGCACCCATATATACTCCTGTACCCTAAAACTTCATGAAAAGAAGATAGATCGGGAGTTCCGCCACCGCAAGCCTCTGTAGCCACCAAAAACCTCTAGGGAGCCTGTTCCGGCGCCCTGCCGGAGGGGGATCCCATCACCGGTGGCCATCTTCATCATCCCGGCGCTATCCATGACGAGGAGGGAGTAGTTCACCCTCGAGGCTGAGGGTATGTACCAGTAGCTATGTGTTTGATCTCTCTCTCTCTCTCTCTCTCTCTCTCTCGTGTTCTCTCTCGTGTTCCCTCTATGGCACGATCTTGATGTATCCTGAGCTTTGCTATTGTAGTTGGATCTTATGATGTTTCTCCCCCACTACTCTCTTGTGATGAATTGAGTTTCCCCTTTGATGTTATCTTATAGGATTGAGTCTTTTATGAGAACACTTGATGTATGTCTTGCCGTGATTATCTGTGGTGACAATGGGATATCATGTGCCATTTGGTGTATGTTTTGGTGATCAACTTGCGGGTTTCGTGACATTGGGAACCTATGCATAGGGGTTGGCACACGTTCTTGACTCTCCGATAGAAACTTTGGGACACTCTTTGAAGTACTTTGTGTTGGTTGGATGAATCTGAGATTGTGTGATGCATATCGTATAATCATGCCCACGGATACTTGAGGTGACAATGGAGTATCTAGGTGACATTAGGGTTTTGGTTGATTTGTGTCTTAAGGTGTTATTCTAGTACGAACTCTTTTATAGATCGATCCGAAAGAATAACTTTGAGGTGGTTTCGTACCCTACCATAATCTCTACGTTTGTTCTCCGCCATTAGTGGCTTCGGAGTGACTCTTTGTTGCATGTTGAGGGCTTGTTATATGATCTATCTATGTTATTATTGTTGAGAGAACTTGCACTAGTTAAAGTATGAACCCTAGGCCTTGTTTTCTATCATTGCAATACCATTTACGCTCACTTTTACCACTTGTTACCTTGCTGTTTTTATTATTTCAGATTACAAATACCTATATCTACTATCTATTTTGCACTTGTATCACCATCTCTTCGCCGAACTAGTGCACCTATACAATTTACCATTGTGTTGGGTGTGTTGGGGACACAAGAGACTTTTTGTTATTTGGTTGCAGGGTTGCTTGAGAGAGACCATCTTCATCCTACGCCTCCTACGGATTGATAAACCTTAGGTCATCCACTTGAGGGAAATTTGCTACTGTCCTACAAACCTGTGCACTTGCAGGCCCAACAACGTCTACAAGAACAAGGTTGTGTAGTAGACATCAGGGAGGGGGAGGGGGGGGCGACACCGGGCCCGAAGCACCCTCCACCCGGACCCGAAGCCGAAAACCACCAGCCTCCAGGAAGACATCAATGGATCCACGGATGCAGACAGAGTCAACACACCAGACTCGGAGATGAGCCGGCCCAAGGACCGTCAGAGAGGCTTGATCAACCTCGATCGGCTTACCGAGGAGCACCCCAAAAGCCATCAGGAAGGCCGTGGTGCGCATGTTAGGAGGAACATCATCAACAAGCACCCAAACATCAGATAGAGAGGAGATAGCCTTGGACCCATTGGATGCGGCTTTAACCGAGACCACCAGTTGATTCAGAGGGAGCGTGAAGCTAGTACAGGAGGAGATCTTGTGGAGACTCTCTTTAGAAGGAAAAGTAGCAGCAAACTCAAACTCAGATAGCTGACGGATTTGCCAATCCCACCCGCCCTCATCCCACAACCGAAGTTCATCAAGGAGGACCTGGGAAGAGATGCGCTTGTCCTGGACAGATATGACACCAACATTGGAAAGCGAGGGGATAGGAGCTACTTCAGGGACCTCCCTATTTAGGGCAAAGAACGAGCACCCAGGAAGGCCAACACCATAGTGAACAAAGGAAGGAGGTTTGACACGGTTTTGACAGTCCACCGTGAGATGGCCGTCTTCCCTACATATGAGGCAGAATGGAGGATTTTCACAGCGAGACTGAAAGTGACCAGGGCGATGACACGCGAAGCAGGTGAGGATGGCGTTGGAGAAATGAATGTGGGGTGATGCGACCAGGACCACAAGGGGGAGGAGGAGGGAGAATGCCATCACCAGGCGCACCAGCACCAGAGTCGGCGCCACGCCCCATAGCAGAGCCAACTGGACGACGAGCCGGGGCCCCCGACGCGCCACGAGGAACGAAGCAAGACGGACCGCCACTAGCCACCGCCGGCGCCCGCGGCGTCCCGCCATCCCGGGGGACCGCACCCAGCGGAGGAGGCGACGGGGTCGGCCCCGAGGAGCCCGCCCGACTCCCCAACGCCGCCTGCTCCGAGGGATCGACCGCAGGCACCGGAGCACCATGCGCGGGAGGCGGAGGGTCCGACAGCCCAGATCCAAAGGCACGTGGGGACGCACCGGCCGGCGCCGTCGCAGCCCCCGCACCCGGAGCAAGCGAAGCCTGAAGCTTGGCACGGAGCGCAGCCTCATACTCCAGATCGGCGGCATCGTCGCCAGAGCCATCACGCCCCCGCTTCTGGCCGGAGACCGCCTCGCTGGAGGACCCACGGGATCGATCTATCGCGGTCACCGCCGCGAAGGAGAGAGAGAGCGGAGGGGGAGGAGCGGATCTGACGAAACAGCGGATGGGCAGGCGGCGCCGACGCAAATCGGAGGAGGAAGCAGGAAACCCTAGAAAAGGGGGAACCGCACCCTTCCGAACCCATAAATAGCCAGAACGAGCCAGGCCGTGCTCGCCAAGGGGGGCCGTGGGAGGATTGGGCTGAGCCTTGGCCAACCGCGGCCCAGGGGCACAGACAGGAGGGGGGAATCAAAAGGAGAAGCCAGCGAAGGGACCAAAACAGGCCCACCCGGCCCAACAACAGCCAAAGGAGCCCGCGGCCCAGACGGGGGCACCAGCGCCAGCCCCGATCCCAGATCTAGGGTTGGCACCGGCGCCGCCGCCGCCGGAGAGGCGGGAGCCGCGGCCGAAGGCGAGCCAGGGAGGGCAACCGCCGGAGAGGAAGACGCCGGCGACTCCACCACCGCCTCACCGGAGTCCAACAACGACCCATCCAGCGGCCAGGAAGCAGCGCGCCGGTGACCACGAGAGACGCGACACTAGCCATCCACGCCCACGCCGGGCCCGACTGGCCGCCCCTACCCCCCGGAGCAAACTTATGCCGACGACCCACCGCCTGAGCTACAGATGACCCACCCAACTGAGCCGGACGGGAAGGAGGGAGAGGCCTCAGAATCCGAGCCGGAATCTTCCGAATCGAGCGCCCAAAATCTGTTAGCCCGGAGCGCAACCAGGGCCACAGCACGGGGTGGGGGAGCCGAGGAGAGGGGGAGGACGGGGCTCGCCGCCGGCGAGGAGCCCGGAGGAGACCTCGGAGGGGAGGAAGAGGGGGTACCCGCACGAGGCAGGGTCGCCGACGAGAGGGAGCCGCGGGTCGGCGACGCCCCAGGAGAGAGGGGGAAGAGAGGAGAAGAAAACACCATCCTCGTCTACAGTTACCTTGTACTATTAGTTAAGCGAAATTAAAGTTGGATCAATAGCTGGTTAGTCCTTTTACATGATATTACCTCATTGTGCGAAATTAATCAAGCCGACTATGTCTACAAAATAGGAACTATCCCGAGAGTAGCTCTACCAACCGGAACACCGAGAAGTACATTTATACACGGAACAAGAATTAGATCGGAATGTATGCTACTTGCTCGATCATTTATATGTATCAACACATAGGGGTGCAGTATATGTGGGATATCAAGTTAGAACATGGAATTAAAGTTTATGAATTGACTTTCACGGGACCTAATCTTTATGACTGGATTAACTCTTCATGTTTCCTCATATTATTTCCATGATCATGCTAAGCACAACGCCATCTTCCTTGAGGATTTTGTGCACGAGATCTTGACCGTCAACCTGCACTTCAAGGAGGACAACAACTTTGTATGGCCATTCAAGATAAAGGCACTGGTAGGAGGCCTCAAATAAAAGAGGAACCACTAACCATGATAACTACATCAGCCAACTTGTGAGGAGGATGAACTAGGCTGATCCATGATCCCTTGTGTTCGAAAGATGTTTTGTTTGTTAATCCTGCTTTATATTAGGAAGTGGAAGGTGGGTGCAATTTTGATATTTCAGAACCATGCATGTTTGGAAGAATCTGACTCTGTATGTGGACGTTATGAGACCGCGTTTAAGCCTTCTACTATGTGCCGCGAATACGTTCTCGTTGCTATCACCCTAATATTCATGTGGGCTTTGTAAAAAAAATCGTGTAACTTAGTTATGCGTAGAAGTGCTATTGTGGTTTTGTGTTATTTGAGGGAAATCCTCACCACCATTCATGAAGGACTAACAAACAAACAGAGTAGAGAAAGGTCCAGAGCCCCTCTCACTCCATCCCTAGTCGGATGAGCCGACCCAGAGGCACGGGAGAGAAAATGTCAGGAAGGAGAAGAGACCAGTTAGAGCGACAGATTGACAAGGGAAAATGTGAGCCCTATATTATGTGAACTTTGATTCATGCTTCCACCAAACATAAATGTCAATGTATTAACGATGATGACCAACCATCCACCAAATGCACTTGGAGTTGCTAAGGGGAGATTGATGAATCATGTGCATGTTCACACTGGCAGCCATACATGTATAGGCCACGGAGAATATATATGATACATCATTGAGCACTTAGACTCCTCATCCCCACTCACATCCTCTAAGGAGGATGGTTCCTCGGCTAGTGTTCGAATAACCAGAGATCACACAACAAGCAGCCATTGAGCATAATCGGTTTAGGAGGTATGGGGAGATACATTCAATCTTTCTGCTATGTGATGCCAATGAGGGCACCTCCTTGTACACACAACAAGTTTGCACTATCATTGTCTTCGACGGAGATGCTGCTACACATACTGTCAGTCTAAATATCTCCGACCAATCCATCAAGAACGCTCTCTCCAGCTGGTGATGTTTGTCCCTAGATCACGGAATCATTGTTGATGTTTGTTCCTAGATCAACTCCTATTTGTACTGGTTGTTCACCAATGCACAAAGGTTTGGTTGTCAACGAAACATCATTGTGCTAAAAGACTGAATTTCGGCAATGAGCGATGCGATGCAATTTCTTTTATTTAAAAATGTTCTAATAACTTAAACATCTAATGAAGCCTGATTACTAATCTAAATAATAATTTCCTTCATACTAATCTGAATATCTATTTCCTCCAGAATTTTTAAAAAGGTCTTCAATGGTCCATGGTTGTGGAATTTTGTATCTGTGTTGTTTGCAAGAACAACAAACTAATGGCCATATCTTTTGTTTATCTATAGTGGTGATGAATACATGGAACTAGAGTTAGAAACACTAGCCGATCGGTAGCTATATTATAGTTGTAAGCGAAATTGAAGTTGTGGCCTTAAGGCAAGAATGACACATCGAAAGAAGGCAAGAAAGTCCAAGTATGAAATTTTCTAGGATGTTGTGGCTTGGGAGCAGCGGTGAACATCAGTTCCTTAGAATGACACGAGATAGGTTTGCTGAGAGCACCATTTATGAAAAAACAACACTGACCTAAAGCTTAAGTGCACAAGTGCGAGGAGTTTATGAGCTTGATTAGGAAGCTTATCCCATTCTCCCCAAACTACTACAATGTGAGGACTGCAATGCATACTCATGACCACATTTTTTCGATAAAGTTTTTATGACACAAAACATGCAAGTTTCGGGCACATATGAAAAGGGCAAAGGAGCTTACAAGGGTGATTTCGAGTCGTTATGATTATTCAGCTCAAATAACTCGAGGGCAATACAAGTGAAAAACGTTCACAATGGGCCTCTATATTTCTAGGGTGCACACAACCTAGACAAGACAGAGAAATGAATCTGCAACTAGCATAGTCTACAACAGAAGGGAAAATAATGCAGGGAAGCCAATGTGAAGAAGTCCGATCTGAAGACAAAATGTTCAGTAAATATCTCCTTGGACACACGTGCTCCCTATGCATACATGTGCAATTGCCGGTGCTCCGGTCGGTGTAGAATACACTAGAACAAAGTCGCCGCTACATGAGAAGACAACCTGCAATGGAGTATAATTTTTCTTTTTCTCAAAAAGCACATAATTTTTACATAGTCAAAGGGACTAATACAATGCTAACTGCTAACGCTCCCACGAGGATAGATGTTTTAAGCTTCCAATCTTTTAATAAGTGGGGCATCATAGTGGAGGAAAATCCGGTATATAGAGCTGACCAAGAACTTCCGGTTCTGGTGAAGATTCCACGGGAACTCGTGAGAACTATGTCATAGTTGAACATAGCCTAGGCCTGAGTAAGTCATAGACTCATAGGAGGTGAGGTACTTACGATTTTTCACTCGTGTTGTGTTTGCTACACATAGTGTGGGGCAATCCTGGATATTGGTCGCTGAGCGGTGTATTGCCCAACCGCCGATCCTCCAAAATATCATTTGCAAATATATTCAAGACTGCATACATTGCTCAAGACCTTAAACATTTGATATGAGCAATATGGGTGTCAGACAAGTTATGCACCCACACCCTTTTTTAAGAGGCACTCAAAAGGTTTACTCAGGAAGGACTCGATCTCCTCAAGAAAAAGGATGATCTGGTGTTTGGAACAATGTGACTTTGTATGCAGATTTTTTGCGACCGTATTTAATATGCCTTCTACTATATGCCGCGAATATGATTTTCCATGGTGTGAGTAGTATTTGGGGTTTGTATGTTTTTTGTGTTTCCTTTTGCCGAAGTGCTATGACAATGGTGACTACAGGAATAGGTTCAAAATTATGGTGACACATCTGATTCGGCTCAACATCCCCAACACCAACCATGAAGGACGCACAAAAAAGGGATTTGCAAATTAGAGGAGAGTGCAAAGCCCCTATTCCCCCTCCCTACTCTGATGAGCCAACGTAGACTGACGGGGGAGCAAACAAGAGTAGATAGAGTGAGAGGAGCTAGAAAGAGACAAGGGGAAAATGGGAGCCCCCGCATTCATGTGAACTTGATTCATTCTTCTACCAAACGTAATTGTCCACGCATTAATCGATGACGACCAACCACCAGCCAAATGCATTTGGAATTGCAGAGGGAGATTGATGAAGCACATGCATCTCCGTCCCGGCAACCGCACATGTAAATATGTATAGGTCATCATGACCTATATAATTAACCGTTGAGCTCTCAGACTTTGTACAGCCAAGATAATCCCTCAAAGAACGAGGATGCTTCGTCGGCTAGTATTAGTACAACCAGAGCCTACACAACAACCTTGGATTAGGAGGCATGAGGAAATAAATTTGACCTTTGTGTTGCGCGGTGCCAAGTGAAGACGAGGGCAGTAGATCGTATGGAAAACGACCTTGCACCAGCAATCTATTCTTACTTAGACACTACACATTCCATCGGTCCAAGCAGAACTAACCATCGACGTATGCCCGGATAGCAATAGCAAACTGCCAACAAAGGTTGTCGGATCAGGATCTCTTTCTTCAGAGTTATGACCATTGTGTCCATAACCCCTATGCCCTCTCAACTAGGACGATATCACTGATGTCGCCTGTTCCTAGAGCGACTGCTAGTTTTGTCTGCCTTACGACCTTGTCCACCTGCAACTATGTACAGAGGTTTGGTTGTCAGCGAAATGCCACTAGGCCTAAAAATTGAATTCAACAATGAATGGTTGCTTTGCAATTCCTTTTATTTCAAATATATTCCAAATAACTTAAACATCTAATGAAGCCCACTACTAATCTGAATAATTATTTACTTCGTACTATCCGAATATATCTTTCTTTAGATTTTTGAACATGTATCATGGATCTTGCGCATAAAAGTATTTAATGACCTTTGGGATTTCATAGAGATATATACCATATGTGTTGTTTGGCAGAACACCGAACAAATGACTAGATGCTTTGTTTATCTATATGGTGGAGATTATTGTGTAGCACTAGAGTTGAAAACACTAGCTTGTCAATAGTTTTCCTATATTAGCAAGCAAGACTAAAAGGTTTGGATCAGTAGCTGGTCCGTCTTTTTATGTTATATTAGATCACTGTGCCAAATTAACTGAGCCTTCTATGTCTACAAAAAGGAATTATACAGAGCAAGCGTTAGTATATCGTTTTTTTAAATCGCCCCGTGGATCTCAATTCATTAGGAAAAAAGAGTTGACAGGTTAATATATGAAAAACCGGACTAAAACTGTCACGACTGCCCACACAGGCGGACCTCACCACGCACACGGAGATATAGAACGGCCCAGACCCCCCCCTCCTCTCGCTTGTATGTGCCAGCTGTTGTGCAGATGAAAATTGCTATAATGGTTGGGCATTTTCTAAAATAACAGGTTCAGAATTGCCTTTCTATTTGTCTGAACACAAACCAAATAAGCAAAAAATGAATTATTAATTTTACTACGATGGCTGAACATTTCTGAAAGACAATGGAGGATAGCTAAAACGGACAAACATTACTTTTGATTGCTCTACATAGAACTAGTTAGGACAACACTAACTGCCACGTAGAAGACTCAACCGTGATTGATTGCTCCTGTGGAAAACAGTGATTGATTGAGCATTGCCTATCTAGCTGTACACATGGTTCACATGGTCCTACAGTATACAAGTAAAAAGAGAAGACTGAACCGTGTGAGGTGAGCAGTTTTAGTGCCGAGGAAACGAGACAGATTGAAAAAACTGAAATAGAAAGCCGCAGTTTCAAATTAAGGATGCTAAAGGCATCTCCAATCCCGGCGCTAAAGCAGGGCGCTAGGAAAATTTTCCCGGCCAAGCGACGGTTGCATTAAGCACTGGTACTTAGCGCCTTGCGTTGGAAGAGATGACACTTATGTGCCTTTTAAATTTTCTAAAAATAATTTTTTCTTTCCTAAGCGCCTGGATAAGCGCTTACCATTGGACATGCCCTAACACAAACTTCCCATTTCCTGCGTTGGGAAAATTGAGTAAATGAAAGAACAAAGGGGGCTGGGAGGAACTGAATAAGATTGAGCAAACTGAAGAGAGACAGATCAAGAAACCGAGAGAAAATGAAACCTTAAAAATAATGAGATAAAATGACTTGACAAACTGAGAAACAAATGATGAAAAGAAGGGATAAAATAAAACTGAGAAGACTGATGAACTAAATAAATGAAGAGAATTTGATAAAGTTGATAGACTAGGAAACAAAGAGTGAGAACATAGAGGAAAATAAAACAGGAGGTCTAAGGACTGATAGATAACTAAACTCTCAGGGTTGATAGACTGAAGAATGATGCAAACTTAAAGACTGAATTAAAATAGACTTAAGAAAGATTGAAAAGACAATGGCGTAGACCTACCGAAGAAAGAAAGACGAGAAAAAAAACTGAAGAAAACTATGCCTACCCAACTAAAAATTTCAGACTTGACCAATTCATAAAAGCCAGTAGCTGGTCTCAACAGGAATTAGAATCTCAGGCTTATGGTATTTCATATGCTTCAACAGGAATTAGAATTTCAGGAACTACAACTCACTTGCAGAACTGATCTCACACTTTCAAACAAAAGATAAATTTAGGTAAAAAAGGCGGAACTGATCTCACACTTCTACTAAACAATCTGGACCTCACACGGAAAATTGCTCTCAACCAAGTGATAATACAATCACGACCCGCCTACTGAAAATATAAAATGTGAAGTGCAAAACAAAAACTACACATTTCAGTGCTATTTTGCAGGTTTCTGTGAGCAGTTCTTTGTTTTGATTCATCTCACAAGTCTGTGCTACGCAAGAAAAACCCTGCATCTCGACTCTGGACAGTAACCATGAATCTGTAGGAGGACACAGCTACAGAAAATATCAGCTAAAATACCACTCCTACTAGTTGATAAGCAGATTAACAAACCAATAAAACTCACTCGAACAATTACACTGCAAGAAAGCACAAAGCAGATTTTCATGAGGTGATAAATAGTCATCCATATAAATTCATCATAGCACAAGTAGCGCTCGTATACAAAGCAGTTCTGAAATCAAAACTAGGAAAAGAAAATGTGGTCCTTCAACTCAACAGCTAGCTACTCCCTCCGTCCCAAAATAAGTGTCTCAACTTTGTACTAATTTTAGTACAAAGTTGTACTAAGGTCAAGACACTTATTTTGGGACGGAGGGAGTATTTTATTACTCCTTGGAGGGGTCGAGAACATGCCCCGCAAAGACAACTGCGCCGGTCGCCTCCTCCACTATGTAGTAAGCAAACGGATGGTCGGCGATGAAATCCACTTGTGGAGGCGGCGACCACGACCCCATTGGTGGGCATCCAGGAGACATGATGACCATAGTGACTGCGGCGGCTTCAGTACCTTCCTCGTTTACCTCGACTACGGCCTTGTGGATGACATCCCCCACTACAATCGGCAAGCCAGAGTCGTCGTCCTCCACCATGTCAGATAGGTCGCCTTCCAGGCAGAATGGCAGCTCAAGCCCCAGCTTCTTGAGGACCGCGACGACGCTGCTGTAGAAGGACAGCTTGAACTTTGGCACCCGGAACTCGCCGACGTCGATCCTCTGCTGCGGCAAGTGGTCCTGCAGGAACCCAGGCCGGGACGCTATCGTGTCCAGAAGCCCCAACAGGCCGTCGTGGGCGTCCGGGAGGAAGATGCACATCGAGAACTGCGTATACCCGCTATGATCGGATGGTTGAGTGTTGCCTTCCCACTGATCATGGCTGACAGCATAGGGATATGGCCTAGGATAGGCGTACGGAGACACGGGGCTGTCGAATGGAGGATGCGCCTGTTCCTGGTCATCTGGCGCCGCCATCTTGTACCGGAGTTTGAGTACCTTGAACCCGTCATGCACGGCGACGAACTGTGACTCCCAGCTCTGCATGAAGGGCACGTCGACCTGGCTGCGGTCGAGCCGGTGGAATGGCTTGTGAGCGGTGTGCCTCTTGTCAAACGGCTGGTCCTCCCACTTGCCCTTGAAGTACATGGCGTTGCCGAGCACGACCCGAGTCGCCGGGCTTATCGACCCCGGCGAGAGGACCGAATCGATGAGGTTCCTCGTCACCTGAGCCACCCACGCGTTGATCTGCCTCCGTGCTGCCTCCGGCGCACCGCGGAAGTCGACGGTGCTGGCCTCGGCCTTGTACGTGCCCACGACGGCCTCACGGAAGGCCGGCTTCAGACGCCGCGTCAGGTCGCTCCAGATGCCACACGCGAATGCTATGCGGGGGCCGCCCGAGGCGGACCTGTCTTGGAGGGCGTCCGCCGCCATGTGCGACACGAAGTTCTCAAGCTCGCTGCACGACCGCGCGCCAAGCACGCGGAGGATCTCGTCCAGTGTGGCATCCCGGGCGCCGGCGACCAGGAGTGCCAGAGCGGTGTAGATGGACAGCGGCGAGAAGACTAGGTTGTCGTCCACGCTCCCATGGGCAAGCCGCCTCGCGAGCCCGACGGCAAGCGCTGCCAGGCCGCTGGAGCAAGGATTCCCTGTCGGCCCTACTACATCGAACTGCAACTCATGTCCTCTAGCAAGTAACCTCTGCTCGTTAAGTGCATCCCCCTGTTCCGGTTGCCCAATACGATCCTTGTTGGTGCCATTGGTAGGGTCAACGACATGCCCTGCAAAGAGGATTGCGCCGGACGCCTCCTCAACTATGAAATACGCGAAGGGATGGTCGGCGACGAAATCCACCATGGGCTCCGACATCATCACGCGAGAACATCCAGGAGGCAGGAACGGCATGGTGAGAGCCGCTGCTTCCGTCCCTTCCTCGTTGACCTCGATGACAGCCTTATGGATGACCTCCTGAACAAGCAAAGGGGAGCCGGTGCCATCGTCCTCCACCATGTCCGACAGATCGGAACTCAAGCCGAACGGCAGAGCGAGCCCCAGCTGTTTGAGGATTTCGGCCATTCTGCTCGAGAAATCAAGTTTGAACTTGGGAACCCCGAAGTCGCCGACCTTGACGGGCATCACCGGCAGGTGATCGTGCACGAAGCCCGGACGGGAGGTTATCTCGTCGACGAGGCTCCGCAGGTCGTCGTAGGCGTCCGGTAGGAAGATGCACATAGAGTACCGCGTGGGGTTTGGTTGATATCCTCCCTGTGGCATCTTGTACTGGAGCTTGAGCACCTTGAACCCGTCGTGCACTGCGATGAAGTGGCGGGCGGGGTTATACATGAAGGGAGCGTCGACGGCGGTTCCGTCCAGCCGGTGGAACGGCCTGTCCCTGGTGTCCGTCTCGCGGAACGGCAGGTTCCACTTGCCTTTGAAGTATATGGCGTTGGCGAGCACGACGTCGGTCGCCATGCCAACGTCGCTCGGTGAGACGACGTCTTCGATGAGGTTTCTCGTGACCTCCGCGACCCAGGAGTTGATGTGACGCGCCGCTTCTGCCGAGTTCTCCCGGAAATCCAAGCTGCGCGCCTCCGCTCTGTACGTGCCGACGACGGCCTCGCGGTAAGCCGGCTTCAGCGGCCGCCTTTCGTCGTTCCACACGCCGCATGCGAACGCAACGCTCGGGCCGCCGGATCCGGACAGGTCCTGGAGCGCGTCGTCCGCCACGCGGGAGATGGATTCCTCGAGCTCTTCGCGGGAGCGCGCGCCGAGGAGGCGGAGGACCTCGTCCAGGGTGCCCCCCCGGGCGCCCGGAGCCAGGAGCGCGACGGCGGCGTAGATGGCCAGCGGCGAGAAGACGAGGTTGGAACTGGGGTTAGCGTCGGCGAGGCGCTTGGTGAGGCGGGCGGCGAGCTCCGCCAGGCCAGAGCCGGACTGCCGCGACTTCTTGCTCGGCCGGGCCATCGTCGTCGCTGGATCCATCAAAGCCGCGCACAGAGCACGTACGTACTTAGAGATCGTTCGTGGCGATCTTTTTTTGCTTGCTTGTGATGATGATTGATCTCGTATATGGAGGCCTCCGATCTGATTTGGATTTGGAGCTATAGCGTCGGTTTCCTTTTTTTTAGGAGAAAATATCGATTTCCGTTTTTATTGCTTTTTTTAAGGTGTTCCTTTTTTATTGCTTTTTTTGAGCTGTAAGAAAACGCTTTATTGATCAAAGGGGATGTTTAAAGGAATACAAATGGGATCATGCGGGTACCTAGCTACAAATTAATGGCGACCCCTACTAAGTGAGACTGAAAATTTTACCAAACTATGAGCTTCTTTGTTCGTTTCTTTTTTTTTTGAGGGTACACCAATGGCGTACCTTAGCTTTATAGAAGGGAGAAAAATATGTACAAGAGTTTACAAAGTGCTGGTTGGGCTACAACCAGCCTGACCGAGCCACCACTCCACCCACACACTACTCGACTACTCAATCACACATTGCTCTCCAAAAGCTCCTGCCGTGGCCCACATCCTCAGCTCGTCGAAGATCGTGTCGACCGTGTCTTGTTCACTCTTGATCTAGCCCGAACCAAACACCCTCGCATTCCTTTGTTTTCATAACGTCCAGCAGATGAGCATGACAAAAGAATATTACAAGCCTGAAAAAGCAATTGGTTCTCCCTGATCTCTTGAATGATAGTGCCGTTCATGCCACGAGCATCATTTTTTATGTCCTCCACTACCCCTTTGTTGTCGCATGAAATAATGACATTGCCTAGATTCAAATCCAAAGCTAGTGCTCGAGCATCTTGACATAGGCAGGGTCTGTAACTCCAAGAAACACCATCGACGAAGATCATAGGAACCGGCCTTCGTCGTCCCTACAAACAGCGGCAGAAGCACCAGCGGCACCATCACGGGATAGCCCTCCGTCGACATTGATTTTGACCATACCTGCTACTGGAGGTTTCCACCTCTGGGGGTTCCTAGCTAGCGCCACACAAACAGTGCTATTCAGAACTTTTTTTATTGCCTCCAACTCTGATATGAACCGCTGCACAAAGAGATGAGTGGCATGTGGACTCGATCTGGAAGTTTGATTCGCGGATCGCCTTTCGCGTGGCTGTCCATGTAGCCCAAAGAGTAACTGTCAACATCACAAATTTATCGTGTGAGAGTGCCTCAATCATCGCAAACAGCCACTCCTTCGCCGATGGTTTTGTTGTGGCAATGAGGTGTTCCGCGAGATCCACATCGGTAAAAGCCCATATACATCTCGAAGATGAGCACTCAAGCAAAGAATGACGCCAAGAGTCTCTAGTGCCACATAGCTGACAATTATCAGAGTGCGACATTTTCCTACGTTTGCGGACATCTTCGGTTGGGATTGATTCTTTTGCTAACCTCCAAAGAAAATTCCGAATCTTTCCTGGGACATCAACATGCCAAACCTTCTTCCATCCTCCTTCTTCTGCTGCCCTATTGGAAGCGCTCGCGCGGCCTTCAAGCCATGCTTCACGCCTCCGTTTGGTGCTTGCAAGCATACGATATGATGACTTCACATAGAAATGTCCGTTCCTCTCAAAATGCCAACTCTAGAAGTTAGTTTCCTGCCTAGTAGAAAGCGGTATGCTCATGATGGCATCAACATCTGCCGGTAAGAATAATTGTTGTAGGAGTTGACGGTTCCATGAAGCTTATGTATGGTCAATGAGCTCGAAAACAAAGTGGGCCGGGCAGCCGACAAGCACACTATTGGCCTCATAGTTTTCATCTCTGAAGATCCAGTTATCTAGCCAGATGTTGGTGGATGAACCATCACCAATCCTCCTAATCAGACCTTGGCGTAAGATATCTCTTCCCTCTGTAAGTGCTCTCCAAATTTTGGATGGATGGTTACCAAGTTCAGCTGACAAGATTGTTCTAGTGAGGAAGTAAACAACTTTCATAATCCGAGCACACAAGGTGTCAGGGGACTGTAGGATCCGCCATGCCTGTTTAGCCAATAAAGCTAAATTGAAAAGTTCAAAATCTCTGAATCCTAAGCCTCCCGTAAACTTTGGTTGCGTCATGTCATTCCAGGGAACCCATGCAGGCTTTCCGGTGACCACCTTACTTCCCCACCAAAATTGACGTATGAGTTTATTCAGGTGCTCACTGATGAAGTCATGTACCTAAGGTAGGGTCATGGACCTGTCCAAGGTACCCTCCCCAAGGACATCTTTAGAAGAAACTGCCTTCCAGTCGACCTGGAAGGATTCCACTCGACAGACTCAAAGACACTCGACCATGAAGACTCACTCGACCACCAGGAGTTCAAGAGTCACTCTGTATCCAAACGGTCTGTAATTAAGTAGTCTTTATGGTCATGATGACACTTTATGTAAGGCATTACCAGTAACGCCAGGCCTTAATGTACTTTAAACCCTCCGCTACGTGGGCTGGCTGGGGTCCTGGCGCACGCTATATAAGCCACCCCCCTCCACAGGCAGAAGGGTTCGCACCCCTGTAACTCATACGCATATAATCCAGTCGACCGCCTCCGGGCTCCGAGACGTAGCGATGTTACTTCCTTAGAGAAGGGACTGAAAAGTCCCTTGCGTATACAACTACTCCATAGCTAGGATCTTGCCTCTCCATACCTACCCCCTATTCTACTGTCAGACTTAGAACCACGACAGTTGGCGCCCACCGTGGGGCAGGTGTCTTAGCAACTTATTGGAGAAGTTGCAATTCTTCCGATCGCCTTCATCATGGTTTCTGGCGGAGTTTTGGTCGAGGGCCGCGAGATCTGTCTCGGCGCGCTCACGTTCATCGCCGACGTCTCCGCTTGGCTCCAGGAGGCTCCACTCGACATCGACGCGCTTCCCGTCCGCGGGGCGACGCACTTTCGCGCATGTGTCCGCGGCGTCCTGCTGCGGCAACCGTCGGCTCCGTATCGACTCCTGTCTCGTCCTCCCTCCCTGTCTCCCACCATCGCAAGCGCTCTGGTCGGTCGAGGCTTCAGCAATGGGTGAGACATGCAGTGGCTCGCCAATCGGCCACCACCCAAGTCGCGGCGATCGAGCCCGACGAATCTCTCTACGGCCTGTTCGATCTGTCGACCAGCTCCATAGAGACTGCATCCGAGTGCGACAGCAGTGATCTAGCGGCGGAGGTCCTGATGGTCAATGGGCCGCGTAGTCCTCCCGGCTTCCCCGGCATCGATGGGGGGGGGGGGACGGCGGAGGCGACCCAGCACAGGTCCACGAGGAGTATCAACCCGAGCCACTCACTTCTCTGCAAAGAGAAGATCTTCGCCGCCGGAATATGGATGCTCTGCATACTCCTATCGTAGGAGAAACCCCCGAGGCTCGTGCCTTGGAGGATGCGCGTTTGGCCAACTTGGCTGAGCGCACTCGACTGGAGAACCTCCAGCGAGCACTCGACGAGCGCGCGCGGCAACGAGTACCAGACTCCAGTCGACGTCAACTCTTTCCGCAACCGACTCAGGTATATCGAACCCCAATTCAGAATCTAGCAGCTGCAGCCCGTATAGCGGAGTCGATTCAGCCCTCTCAGTCAGAGGCTGGCAGAGGCTTGATGCAGATCAGAGATTTGCTCCGGGCAGCAGGAGATCAGAATTCAGCTGTATCACAGTCACGCAATAGGATTCACAGTCGATCCGTCGCTGCGAATACAGTCCAGTCGGCTCATAGCCCAAGATCGCCTCCGCGGCGTGAGGGACGTGGGGGTCGACGTGATCAGTATGATGACCGATTCGATCGCGATGATCGGCGTCGAGTGCCCACTCCTCCCCCAAGGGGTGGGTCTTACGCCCCTCGGCAGCAAGATGACAGACGCCAGCACAGTGTTGGGCGAAGAGCTCCGGTCGACCCCAGGGAACCAGGCTTTGATGCGAGATCCATTATCGTGCAAGGTCTGGTCGACCGGAACAGAGCTCACCGAGAAGGCCATGACAGAGATGTGCCCACCAGCAGCCGAGTTCATGTCTCAGGACCAGAGTGTTTTAGCAGAGCCATCAGAGCCGCAGTGATCCCTCCCAACTTCAGGTTGGCGACTGGGGTGAGTAAGTTCACTGGTGAGTCCAAGCCCGATACTTGGCTTGAGGACTACCGAGTGGCTGTTCAGATTGGCGGTGGCAATGATGAGGTGGCCATGAAACACCTACCGCTTATGTTGGAGGGCTCGGCCAGAGCTTGGCTGAATCAGTTGGCACCTAGCAGCATTTACACTTGGAAAGATCTTGCCCGAGTGTTCGTCAGGACATTTGAGGGAACTTGCAAGCGACCAGCAGGTTTGACAGAGCTGCAGGTCTGCGTGCAAAAGTCGAATGAGACCCTGAGAGATTACATCCAAAGGTGGATCACATTGCATCATCTGATGGATAACGATGTCGATCACCAGCGATCTGTGCCTTCAAGGAAGGCGTTAAGAACAGAGAGTTAAGTTTGAAGTTTGGTCGGACCGGAGACATGACCCTGAGTCGAATGATGGAGATTGCCACCAAATATGCCAATGGTGAAGAAGAGGATCGGCTCCGGAGTGGCAAGTATAAGCCGAGCCAGTCGGAAAAAGGAAACTCCAGTCGGAAGCAGAAGCGGAAAGCCGAGCCAGCTGCTCCTGGAGAAGCCTTGGCCGTGACTCAAGGCAAGTTTAAAGGGAATCCCAAAGAATCCTGGAACCCCAAGAAGGTGAAGGACAAGGAAGGAAACGGCGTGATGGATTTTCCATGCCACATCCATGCGAAGAAGGACGAAGAGGGTAACTTCATTTACCCGAAACATACCACTCGCCAGTGCCGGCTCTTAATCCAGCAGTTTCAAGGGAAACAACCCAAGGATAAGGAAAAGGAGTCGGACAAGGCTGAGGACAAAGAGGACAGTGATGAAGGATACCCCCATGTCAATTCCACCCTGATGATTTTTGCTGATGTTGAGAGCAAAAGTCGATTGAAAGTTATCAACCGCGAGGTGAATATGGTTGCTCCGGCGACGCCCAGTTATTTGAAATGGTCTCAGACCGCCATCACATTCGACCAGTCTGATCATCCGACACACATAGCCACCCCTGGGAGGCAAGCTTTGGTGGTCGACCCTGTCGTCAAAGGCACTCGACTGACTAAGGTTTTGATGGATGGTGGCAGTGGACTGAATATATTGTATGTAGAGACACCGAAGAGAATGGGCATTCCAATGTCCAGACTCAGTTCCAGCAACATGAGTTTCCATGGAGTCATTCCTGGGAAAAAGGCTGAGTTACTCGGCCAAATTGCTCTTGATGTGGTTTTCGGCGATCCGAAGCATTTCCGCAAAGAAAAGTTAACATTTGAAGTTGTGGATTTCCAGAGTGCTTATCACGCTATTTTGGGCAGGCCAGCTTATGCACGTGTAAGTGCATCTAGTGCCCCTTAGTGATTTTGGTGTATTGAAGACTTATAGGTTAAGTAACTGATGCGTTTGTGAGTGTACACAGGTCTATAAGTCTATGAGGAGTTTGATATTTACAGAGAAAGTCGATTTCAAAAATGAAGTTCTTCAACTCAAGACTTTGATATTCAAGACTTTCAAGACTTTGAAAGTGAAGAAATTGGTGTGACCTTGAAGACTTGATATTCATTCGAGGAATATGAAGCGTGAAGACTTTTGTTTTCATAGTTTCATTTTCTCTTTCTTGAGTCATAGGAAACACCGCATGTTAAAGGGGTCGAGGAAATACTAAGGAAAAATTTCCATGTGATGCTCAACTCAAAATCCTACACCTACCAATCCCTTCGAGTGAAGCCATTGAAATCTCATACAGATTCAGTCAAATTCTTCAAAGGATGAGACGCAGTTCTTCGGTCACCGAGGACTTTGCTCTGACTGAGGAGTTAGGAATTCGCCAGTGTGAATTGCCTACACAGTGAGGAACATGATAGCCCTGAGGAATTTGAGAGTCAAATTTCCGACCGTTGCTGTGCTGCGCGCCGGCTGTCCCAAAATATCTTATCCACCTAACGGTCATATCATTGAAGGGCATTTATGTATTATCATGTCGGGCTGCTCCCTAGGCTATAAATAGCCGCCCCCTACAACCACTAGCTGGTTGGCTGCTCCGAGAGAACTTGACACTTGTCATCTGAGAGCATCCCATCCTCCGAGGACTTTGAGCGAAAATCATCAAGTGAGGAAAATCCCAAAACCAAACCCCCACAAACCCAAAGTGATTGAGCATCACTGAAGAAATTGATCCTGCGTGGATCCGACGCTTGTTACCTTTGAAGACTGTGCTTCTTCCAGACGGTTAGGCGTCAAGGTCTAGAGCATCCAAGAGGAATTGTGGATCGCCGAGTGACCAAGTCTGTGAAGGTTTGGAAGTCACCTGAAGACTTACCACGAGTGATTGGACGAGGCCTGCGTGGTCTTAGTTCAAGGAGAATACGGTGAGGACTGGGTGTCCTGAGTTGCGGCTCAGAGACTAGGTGTCCGGGACTGTGTGTCCTCGAGTTTAAATACTCAGCCGCTCCAACCAGACGTACAACTGAGACAGCAATTGGAACTGGTTTACCAAATCATTGTCTTCACCAACTGACTGGTTCTATTTCCTCAACTCTTTCATTTCCTCATTACTGTGTTGAATGTTGTTCATATCTGTGCTTGAAGACTTTGACTGAAGACTTTCACAAATTCCTCAGTTCAATTTCTTCAGTCTGTTTGTCTTCATCTTGCTATCCTGTGTTTACGCTTTCCGTACTCTGTGTTAGTCTTCATTTCATCATGCTGACTATGTTTGTATCCTGTTATGTTTACTTCTGAGTACATATTCTGCTACAAGTAGTTCTTTGCTAAGGAATTTCCTCACCAGCAAATTCCTCAGTGAAGAATTCTTAAAAATCGCCTATTCACCCCCCCTCTAGTCGATATAACGCACTTTCAATTGGTATCAGAGCAAGGTACTCCTTGTTCTGTGTGATTTTGGTTTAACCGCCTGGAGTTTTAGTTATGTCGACCGCAGGTATGATCAAGGTCTCGGTTGGGTGTCCTACCTTTGATGGAACGGACTACCCCTACTGGAAGAACAAGATGCGAATGCATCTTGAGGCAATTGATAACGATCTCTGGTATGTTGTGGAAAATGGTGTCCCCTCTGTGACTCCCTCACTGAACGCTACCGATGTGAAGAGATTCAAACAACTCGATTCTCAAGCAAAGAATACCATATGTGGCCATCTGAGAAAAGGACAGTATGGAAGAGTGAGTGCTTTGGAAACTACTAAGCTTATCTAGGATAGGCTGTCCAAAGTAAATGAAGGAGTCTCAACTCAGCGTGACTCTCGAGTCGATGTTCTTCGGAATCTCTTCAACCGCTTCAAAAGACTCGACAACGAAAATGTCCAACAAACCTTTGATCGCCTCACTGACATCTCAAATGAGCTTCAAGCCCTCGGTGCCACTGACATCACTGATCATGAAGTTGTGAAGAAACTGCTGAGATCGCTTGATTCCTCATTTGATACTCTGGGACTGATGATACAAGAACGTGCTGACTACAAGTCGCTTGATCCTGCTGATATCCTCGAAAGGCTAAACACTCACGAGTTCCAGCTTGCTGAAAAGAGAGATCTCTATGGCTCAAACTATGGCAAACCACGTGCCCTGAAGGCTAAGGTTGTGTCTGACTCTGAATGTGAGGATTCTGGTAGTAGCCTTGGTGATCCTGAAGAACTGAGCCAGGACCTAGCACTGCTTGTGAAGAAATTCCAGAAATTCACAAGACGAGGTCGCTTTGGAAAATCCTCAAGAGGAAATGACTCCTCATCCAGTGACTATAAGAGAAGACTTTGCCACAAATGCAAGAAGCCTGGTCACTATATTCAAGATTGTCCTCAGTGGGAAAAGGAAATGAAGAAGAAGAAATACAAGGATTACAGTTCTGATGATGCGAAGAAGAAGAAATCGTCAAAATCTTCATCATCAAAATCCTCGAAGTCCTCATCTCACAAGAAGGGCAGCTCCAAGAAGGCTCGGGCATTCATTGGCAAGGAGATGGACTCTGAAGCTGAATCTGAGGAAAATGATGAAGAGGAGGAGTCTGAAGAATCTGAGTCTGGTGTGGCGAGTCTGGTCGTTGCTACTACCTTCGTCAGCAAGTCCACCTTCAACACTGAAGAAACTGACTCCGCCGACAAGCCTGATGAAGATAATGATGGCTATGCTCCCACCTACTGCTTCATGGCAAAAGGAGCTAAGGTACTCAAATACAACTCCTCTGACTCTAGTGAAAATGAATCTGATGAGGATCTCAAGCCCAGCTACTCTAAACTTGCTAAAATTGCTGTGAAACAACAACGGGCTCTTGAAAAGGTTCAAAACATGCTAGATAAAAGTGATGATATGTTGGGTGAAGAAATGGATCGCACTAAAGCCTTGACTGAAAATCTTCAGAGACTTCAGTCTAGGTATGATAACCTTCAAGGTCATCATAACTCTCTCTTGTCTGATCATGAGAAACTTTCATATGAATTTCTTCAAGAAAAGCAAGATCATGAGAAGCTTTCTCTTGAAGCTCTTCAAAGAAAGGTAGATCTTGAAAAGCTAAGAGTGTGTTATGAAGATCTTCAGAAGGAGCGCGATTCATTACTAGCTCAACAAATCAGCGCTTCTCAGGAAGAATTTGTTCCTCCATGCTTAAAGTGCATTGAACGTGAATCTGCTAATTCTTCACCTGAATGTTCAAATGCTTCAAATATTACAAATTCTTCATCTGCCTCTGCTATCACTAATTCCTCATCCAAGGACATTGCTAGTATCACTGACAATGCATGGCTGAAGGAATTGTACATGACAGGCATGTACAAAAGCCTCAAAGGGCATCAGACACTTTGTGATGTGCTCAAAAAGCAGATCCTAAACAGAAACCCTAGGAAAGAGGGTATTGCCTTTGAGAGGAAACTCAATGCCGATGGAACATATTGGAAGCCTGAGCAGTACCCCAAAACCTCATGGGTTGCTGCAAAGGGACCTCCAGTTGATCCATCTAACTTATCTGGCTTTACGTGTGAATCTTCTCATTTCTCAGATGAGTCATTTGACTCCAACTATAAACTGTTCAAAAATCAGAATGGTGAAGTATTTGCTAGATATGTTGGCACTAACTGCAGGAACGGTTCCCCTATGAAGAAAATCTGGGTTCCCAAAAGCTGTGTTGAAAGTCTTCAGGTGAATGTCCTCATGACACCACCTATGAAGAACAGGAACCCCAGATCAAATTCTTCACATGGATCAAATTCCTCAACTGGATCAAAGTCCTCATATGATTATCATCGTGCTAACAACTCTGTCTCGCAGGGTAGAGCTAAGGGCTATGAATATGTGCATTATTCTTCAAACCATTATGTTCATAAGTCCTCGAAGAATTACTCTGCTTATTCATATGCATACCCTAACCCCTCTTATGCTAAGCGAAATGGTTTGGCATCTTTGCCACCTTTCTCACATGGTGCTCGCAGGATGATGAACTCTTTGCCACCCCTCCAGATGTGGGTGGTGAAGAAAAAGAACTAATCTCTTCTGCAGGGTCAGGTCTCCAGACGTGCTCTAACGTCTGAAGAATTTGCTGGGGACCTGACAAAATTGCTGAAAGGACGCAGGCGAATCATGATGAAATGAACTTTCATTTCACACGTCCTCATACTGCTATATCTGTTTACTGCTTGATGAAATTCATCTGATGAACTTGATATCATATTCTTCACTGATGAAGCATATGAGATTGTAAGCTACACTAATTCATCTGCAGGATGATCAACCCAAAACCACTGAATGGGTCCTCGATAGTGGATGTACAAATCACATGACTGGTGACAAGAATCTATTGATGGATGCTCCCTTATCACCTTCACCTCTGAAGCATATCATCTTTGCTGACAAAGGCAAAAGTCAGGTATTGGGTCTTGGTAAGGTTGCTATCTCTAAGGATAAGCACATGGACAAAGTCATGCTTGTTGAGTCCTTAGGATACAATCTCATGTCAGTCTCAATGCTTTGTGATCTTGATATGGTTGTTGTCTTCGGCAAATATCGCTGTGTTGTGATTATGGAAGCTGACAATTCCAAAGTCTTCGAAGGCTTTAGGAGAGGAGATTTGTATATTGTTGATTTCTCTACAGGACCACAACCAGCCGTGTGTCTACTAGCAAAAGCTTCAGAAGGCTGGCTATGGCATCGACGACTTGGTCATGCAGGCATGAGGAATTTGAACACGCTTGCGAAGAAGAAGCATGTCATTGGCATTGAGAATGTCAAATTCCTCAAGAATCACTTATGCGGAGCATGTGAAGCCGGAAAAATGACCAAGGCCAAGCATCCAGCGAAGACTATCATGACCACTACCCGTCCATTCGAATTGCTTCACATGGATCTCTTCGGACCTAATCATTATTCAGCAGTCACTAATGATGCACCTTTATATGGTTTTGTCATTGTTGATGATTATTCTCGATATACATGGGTACACATTGTTACTTACAAACATGAAGTGCAGGAAGTCTTCAAACGATTTTCCTCGAGGGCTTCAACCAACTTTGGTGTGAAGATCAAGCATATCAGAAGTGACAATGGAACTGAGTTCAAGAACTCTGGTCTTGATGCCTATCTTGATGAACTTGGTATTACTCATGAGTTATCTGCTCCTTATACTCCTCAGCAGAATGGCGTCGTGGAGCGCAAGAACAGAACTCTTGTTGAGATGGCTCGCACTATGCTTGATGAATACAAAACGCCTCAGCGTTTTGGATTGATGCAATTGATACTGCCTGCCACATCATCAACAGAGTATATCTTCACAAATTCTTCAAGAAGACTGCCTATGAACTCCTCACTGACAAGAAACCCAATGTGAGTTATTTCAAAGTCTTCGGTGCTAAATGTTGGATTAGAGATCCTCACCACAACTCTAAATTTGCACCGAAAGCACATGAAGGTTTTATGCTTGGTTACGGAAAGGACTCGCACACCTACAGAGTCTTCAACATTGTTCTTCACAAGATTGTTGACACTGTAGATGTGCGGTTCGATGAAACTAATGGCTCGCAAAGAGAGCACCTACCTTCTGTGTTAGATGAACCAGCACCTGAGGATGCTATCAAGCTCAAGGCAACTGAGGATGTCATTCCTACTGAAGAATCTGCTGAAGAATTCATTCCTGTTCATGAAGAACGTCGAGCTGATGCACCTGAAGAACATGATGAGGAAAATGGTGCTGAAGAAAATGCTGATCAAAATCCTCAGCGACAGCCAACTCATCCACGCGTTGCAAAAGAAGTGCAAGTGGAGAAGATCATCGATGACATTAGCGCACCAGGTCCTCTCACACGCTCAAAAGCTTCACATTTATCTAACTTTTGTGGGCACTATGCTTTTGTCTCTATCACAGAGCCCACTAAGGTAGATGAAGCATTTCTGGAGCCGGAGTGGATTCAGGCTATGCAAGAAGAATTACATCAGTTCGAGCTGAACAATGTCTGGGAATTGGTCAATCGCCCAGATCCTCGCAAGCATAATATCATTGGCACAAAGTGGATCTACCGCAACAAGCAAGATGAAAATGGCCTTGTGGTGAGGAATAAGGCACGACTAGTAGCTCAAGGCTACACACAGGTTGAAGGAATTGATTTCGATGAAACTTTTGCACCTGTTGCTAGACTTGAGGCTATTCGCATTTTACTTGCCTATGCTAACCATCATGATATCATCTTATATCAAATGGATGTGAAAAGTGCATTCCTCAATGGTAAGCTTGAGGAAGAAGTATATGTTGCTCAACCCCCAGGTTTTGAAGATCCCAAGAATCCTGACAAAGTCTTCAGACTCAATAAGGCCCTCTATGGCCTCAAGCAAGCCCCTCGGGCGTGGTATGACACATTGAAGGAATTCTTCGTGAAGAATGGCTTCACACCCGGTTCACTCGACCCTACTCTTTTTACTAAATCATATGATGGTGAACTGTTTGTGTGCCAAATATATGTTGATGATATTATCTTTGGCTGTACTAACCAACGATATAGTGATGAATTTGCCTATATGATGAGTGAAGAATATCAAATGTCTATGATGGGAGAATTGAAATTCTTCTTAGGTCTTCAAATTCGTCAGCAGCGCAATGGCATATTCATATCTCAGGAGAAATACCTCAAAGATGTACTGAGGAAATTCGGCATGCAAGATTGCAAAGGCGTCAAAATTCCTATGCCCACAAATGGCCATCTATGCACTGATGAAAATGGTATTGACTTCGATCACAAGGTATACCGCTGCATGATTGGTTCTTTATTGTACTTATGTGCATCTAGGCCAGATATAATGCTTAGTGTTTGCATGTGTGCCCGATTTCAAGCTACACCGAAGGAATCACACCATAAGGCTGTGAAGCATATTCTTCGATATCTAGCTCACAAACCAACACTAGGATTATGGTACCCCAAGGGCTCTATTTTTGATCTCATTGGATATTCTGACTCTGACTATGCTGGTGATCGTGTGGACCGCAAGTCAACATCTGACACTTGTCATTTCCTCGGACAATCTTTGGTCTGTTGGTCCTCGAAGAAACAGAACTGCGTATCACTGTCTACTGCTGAAGCTGAATACATTGCTGCTGGCTCATGCTGTGCTCAACTGCTTTGGATGAAGCAAACCCTCAAGGACTATGGCGTCAACATGAAGAATGTGCCTCTCCTCTGCGACAATGAGAGTGCCATCAAGATTGCTCACAACCCAGTTCAACACTCGAAGACTAAGCACATCCAGATTCGTCATCATTTTCTTCGTGATCATGTGTTGAAGGGCGATATCTCCATCGAGCATGTGAAGACTGAAGAACAGCTAGCTGATATCTTCACTAAGCCCTTGGATGAGAAGAGATTTAGCAAGTTGCGGTGTGAGCTAAATATCTTAGAATCTTCGAATGTTCTTTGAAAAGGACACACATCCTAACCCTTATGCAGAATTGATGACTTAGATGTGCAACACATGAAGAAACGTTTTTCTTCAATCAATGAAGAATAACACTCTAAGTGTGAAGAAATTAATGAAGAATCTGATTCTCAGAACCCTACGACAATTGTACGCGGTGTCTGAAATCATCATTCTTATACGGTGGGTTACGCCACCACAAAAGTTGAAAATCTTAAATTTGAGTTTTTCCTCATTTTTGAAATTCCCCAGTTTTTCAAATTCTTCAACTTTGAAAAATCTTCAATGTTTCCGTCGTTTTTCTTCATTGGCTATATATATATGTGAGTTTATGTCCTCTATAGCATTCACTTATTGCTATTTCTTCAAGTTGCAATTTCTGCTAAGTGAATGTGATCGGACCCTTCCCCCTATATGCTATACTCAACCCAATCTATTCACAAATTCTTCATGTGCGTTCTGATTGAAACTCGTTCAAAGTCTTCACTGTGTCCTTGACAGCCGCAGAAATTGCGAACGAAATTTTTAAGCAAATCTTATCCAGATTTTCGGTTTTACCGCTCAAACCGTTCCGCATCCCACGATACATTAGTTTATTCACCCACGATCTTACACGATCTCATCTGCACAGTGCGTGGGTGACACATGTGAAAGATCGAGGATGTCGCCTAGAGGGGGGGGGGGTGAATAGGCGTTTTAAAATAATTACGGTTTAGGCTTGAACAAATGCGGAATAAACCTAGCGGTTAATTTGTCAAGCACAAAACCTAAAACAACTAGGCTCACCTATGTGCACCAACAACTTATGCTAAGCAATATAAGCAACTATGTGATAGCAAGATATATGACAAAGAACAATATGACTATCACAAAGTAAAGTGCATAAGTAAAGGGGCTCGGGTAAGAGATAACCGAGGCACGCGGAGACGACGATGTATCCCGAAGTTCACACCCTTGCGAATGCTAATCTCCGTTTGGAGCGGTGTGGAGGCACAATGCTCCCCAAGAAGCCACTAGGGCCACCGTAATCTCCTCACGCCCTCGCACAATGCAAGATGCCGTGATTCCACTATGGGACCCTTGAGGGCGGTCACCGAACCCGTACAAATGGCGACCCTTGGGGGCGGTCACCGAACCCGTACACTTTGGCAACCCTTGGGGGCGGTCACCAGTACCCGTCAAAATGCTCGGGGTGATCTCCACAACCTAATTGGAGACCCCGACGCTTGCCCGGAGCTTTACACCACAATGATTGAGCTCGGAACACCACCAACCGACTAGGGGGCCCAAGCACCCAAGATAAACAAGCTCAAGGGCACCAAGCACCCAAGAGTAATAAGCTTCTCAAACTTCACTTCCACGTATCACCGTGGAGAACTCAAACCGATGCACCAAATGCAATGGCAAGGGCACACGGAGTGCCCAAGTCCTTCTCTCTCAAATCCCACCGAAGCAACTAATGCTAGGGAGGAAAATGAGAGGAAGAACAAGAAGGAGAACACCAAGAACTCCAAGATCAAGATCCAAGGGTTCCCTCACATAGAGGAGAAAGTGATTGGTGGAAATGTGGATCTAGATCTCCTCTCTTTTCCCTCAAAACTAGCAAGAATCCATGGAGGATTGAGAGTTAGCAAGCTCAAAGAAGGTCAATAATGGGGGAAGACCACGACTCAAAGGATAAGGTTCAATGGGGAAGAAGACCCCTTTTATAGGACCTCCCGAATCCAACCGTTATGTGCTCAGGTCGTGCACAAGCGGTACTACCGCTTGGAGGAGCGGTACTACCGCTTAGCACGCTCAAAACAGCCCAAACGAGAGAGAAAACACGAGTTTTTGGTCCGGGGCGGTACTACCGCTTAGGAGCCACGGTAGTACTACTCTGGAGCGGTAGTACCGCTCAGGAGCCGCGGTAGTACCGCTCTAGAGCGGTAGTACAAAATTACATCCGCTCTAGTCGCGGTAGTACCGCTGCAGCCTTCACCAAAACAGCCACAACTTTTGCAAACGGACTCCGAATTCGATGAAACCAAGTTTGTTGGAAAGCTAGCGACAAGGGCTAACACAATCTTGAAAGAAATACCAATAATAAGCAAATGAGAAAAGGCCCAAAAGAAAATGGTGAGAACCCTTCCTCGGAGAAGACCGGTAAAACCTCCAACACCGAAAACATCATAGAAGACGATGCAAACTCCGCTGATGAACTCAAGCTTGTCATAAAGATGACCATAAGCTCTAAGACTCACAAAGAGAATCAAACAAGAACCAAGAAACATGATGCAAGGATGCAATGGTTTGAGCTCTCAAGAACGATACGATCAAGCTACTCACTTGAGAGCCCCCTTGATAGTACGGCTATCGATCCTATAACCCGTCTCCCAACTACCACCATGAGACCGGTAAAATAGAAAAACCTATCAAGGGCAAACCTTTGCCTTGCACATGGTCCACTTGAGCTAGATGATGACGATCTTGACTCCCTCAAGTTGGACCACCTTTCTTGATTGCATTGGCTCGATGAAGACTAGATGATTGCTCCCCCATAGTCCACTATGGGTGAGCGACTCTTGACACATCTTCACAAGTCCATTGACACCACAATGGATGGCAAGATTCAAACTTGATTGCTCCCCCATACTCCATTATGGGTGAGCCACTCTTTGTGTTGATCCACTTGAACTTGCACACTGCAAACTTGATGACGATCACCACTTGATGTCATCCTCCATGGGTTGTATGGGATCTTCCTCTTGACGCAAGACCATGGAAACATACCTAACCCCACAAAGAACTCTCACGTAGACCATGGGTTAGTACACAAAGTGTTGGGGATATTACCAGAGCGCTCCAAGTCTATGACGATTCTTAATGGTGAGTTGCATCATTGCAGTGTTTCAGGGGCGTTTCAACGCTGCGTTTCCCCTGAGGAAGGTTGTGAAATTCTACGAGAAATCCATGAAGGGGATTGTGGGCATCACGCCGGTTCAAAGTCCCTGGTGGCGAAGGCATTCCGTCATGGATTTTACTGGTTAACTGCTCATGCTGATGCGGAGGACTTGGTCAAACGGTGCGATGGATGTCAGAAATTCTCCAGGCGTGCTCATGTACCGGCGCAGGAATTGCGTATGATCCCAATAACGTGGCCGTTTGCGACCTGGGGGCTGGATATGGTCGGGCCTTTTAAGCGATCCAAAGATAAGAAGACCCACCTGTTAGTGGCAGTGGACAAGTTCACCAAGTGGGTTGAAGCGGAACCTGTCAGTAAGTGTGATGCGGCAACAGCGGTACAGTTCATCAAAAAGGTGATTTTCCGGTTTGGCTTTCCACACAGTATCATTACTGACAATGGCACTAATCTGTCCAAGGGAGCTATGAAAGAATTCTGTGAACGTGAGCATATCCGGCTTGATGTATCGTCAGTGGCGCACCCCCAGTCCAACGGGCAGGCAGAACGTGCTAATCAGGAAATCTTGCGAGGCATCAAACCCCGACTTCTGGTTCCATTACAGAGAACACCAGGGTGCTGGGTTGAAGAGCTCCCATCGGTACTATGGAGTATCAATACTACGCCAAACCGGTCTACTGGCTACACGCCTTTCTTCATGGTTTATGGAGCAGAAGCAGTTCTCCCCAGTGATATCAGGCACGATTCGCCCCGTGTAGCGGCTTATGTTGAAGCGGACAATGAGGTGGCACGACAGGACGCTTTGGACCTACTGGATGAGGAGCGTGATATGGCAGCCGCTCGGTCGGCGATTTACCAGCAGGATCTCCGTCGTTATCACAGCCGCCGGGTTAAGACCAGAGCCTTTCAGGAAGGAGATTTGGTGCTTCGTCTCATCCAAGACCAGACAGATATGCACAAGTTATCCCCGCCTTGGGAAGGACCCTTTGTGGTCAGCAAGAATCTACACAACGGTTCCTACTATCTGGTTGATATTCGAGAGCATAAAGACTCACGTACGTCAGAGGAGGAGACCAATAGGCCGTGGAATATAGCTCATCTTCGACCTTACTACACCTGAGTCATCGGCTCAGTTTATGTACATAGCATAACAATGTATATATTATCTTCGATATAATAAAAATCAGGGCCTCAGCTAAAGCGGGGTCTCTGTCTTTCTTTTCATGTGTGGTTACATGGAGTGCTTCTGTTTTTAAAGCGGCCTCCGGTTTACCCCTTGACAGTTATATTTATCACTTGGGGGCTTGGTCGTATCCGAACCAACGCAACACCTCTTGATAGGCGTAAGCCACCAGATCACTTGGGGGCTTGGTCGTATCCGAACCAACGCAACACCTCTTGACAGGCGTAAGCCACCAGATCATTTGGGGACACGGTCACGTCTGAACCGGTCACGCCTCTTGGTCGGCCAATAGGGCCAGCGTCACTTGGAGGCTTGGTCGAACCCGAACCAATGTCATGCCACTTGGCCGGCGTACTCGCCACGAGTCTTTTGGGGACCTGGCCGACTAGCACCATCGCTACGCCTTCGGGGGGCTTGGTTGCGTCTGACCATGGTAATGCCATCTGACCAGCTCCATGAAGCTTTCCTTTTACAAAGAGTTATTGCCTTTGTTGCCATATTTGGTATTCGATTTTTGTTGCGTTTCCAACTCGACGAATATTTTTATCCGGTTTAGCTATCAGTAACAAGCTGATAGTACACGGTTTGGTATTACACCGAAGTTTTTATTTTTCCGGTTTACCATCTTCCGGTTCATCCTTATGGAGAAACATGGGGGCTTGTGCTGATTCAGCACGCTTATGAGGGAGTTATTGTTTCCCCAAATGGTCATGGTTGCTTAAAGGCCTCCGCTTCAAGATTGGCTACGCCAGCTTCATGCCCAAGTATGGCAGGTATTTGTATCACAAAGTAATTGATTTTTCATACACAAAATCTATTGGATGCCATAAACCGGCTGGCGGTATCACCGCCGCCGAGGTTCAATCTTTTGGTTGCAGGGGGAGTGAATCAAATAAAAGTTTCCTCGATGCACGAAGGCATACCCAGGCAGCAAGTTTTGACTAAAGCTATTACAAGGCAACACAGTGCCCGAATGAGTTCATTGTTCTTTGAGATAAACCGGCTACCGGTTCAAAACTATTCTTCATCCTCCGCCGCTTCAGCATCCTCGTCTCTACCCATCGGCTGGAAATCCACAGAAGTCCAGTCGATTCCCATCAGCGCTTGGAAAACAGCCTCTTCGTGAATCAGAGATGATGGTTCAATGTCAGGAGCGTAAGTGTGCTTACGGATTGGAGGGATCAAGTTTTCCGGTTCAAAGGTTGGAGCGGAAATACGCTTGTTCTGCTCATTGTATTGGGCTTGGTAGTGCTCCAAATCGGCTTCTTCTGCCAATTGACAAGCCAGTGGGCGTACCGCACGGTTTATCGCACGCAAGTCCTCTTCATTAAAGTCCGAGCCGTCCTCCTTCACACTGGGATAGCCTTGAGCTGCTTCCACAGGATCAAAATCCGGCACCCAGGCTTTAGCTCGGATCAAGGCATTGAGGGCTCCGGTTCGGGCAGCGGATTTCTTCACCTCTTCAATCCGGGAAGGAAGGATGGATAGCCGGTTCAAGGTATCTTGGATCAGGGACGGCGCCGGATTGTTATGTGACATTGTGGTAATAACGCGCTGGGCTCCGGTATATAGCTGCTCCACTAAAGTGTAGACAACTTTCAGTTTCTTCCGCACGTCATTACCCAAGTGCCCGACGCGTGTGCCTGCATACGATGACAGGATATTTTTAAACCGGAATACTGGTGCAGCAGGAAAAGCATATTGCACTTATTAACAGGGAGCTTACCGAAGATGGCTGCTGTCATAGAATGCACTTGCCGCTTTACGGCGGTTAGATCATCCACCACCGGTTTAAGGGCAGCTTCGGCATTTTCGGCTCTTTTGATCAAGTTGGCCTTTTCGGTGGTCCAGACCGCCTGTTCCTTCTTCATGCTTTCCTTCACTTGTTCCGCAGCAGTCAAGGCATTGGTTAGCTCCTTCTTGGCTTTATCTGTCTCGGCCTGCTGGGTTTTCAATGCCGCCTGTAAATCGGCAATCCGATCATCCTTGATTTTCACCTCAGCCTGCGCATTGACAGTAGGATCAGCCAACAATTAAAGTTCAAGTCTCAACCACACAACATAGTTATGTGCTTGACACTTGGGGGCTAATGTGCCTTCAATTTTCTACTGCTAGTACATGGCAAAGTCCCAAGTTTAATACGCGTATTCAACTCGGCACTTGGGGGCTAATGGCTATTTGATTCTACTAAAGTGTCGACAAGAAGTTTATGGCGTGCCGGTTTAAGTATACATACTTAAACCGGCCCTGGTGGCTATGAGGGAAGATTGCAAAGTCTATCAAAGAAAAAGTACCAGTTTGATCAAAGATTGCAAACCGGCCCTTGGGAGCTATAAGGATTACTATATTGGTAATAAGGAAAGGAGCGTTACCTCAAACTTGTCTCTCATCAGTTTCACCAAGCCAGCTTCATAATCACGGCTACTGTAAAGCCAGTTCAGATATCCGGAATGAAGGTCTTGGGCGCTCATAGCGTCATATGTTTCCAGCTCTACATTCCACTTTCCTTTGTTAAAAGTGGAAGCATCCTCTTTCACAGTGTGCCGGGTTAGAGTCGCAGCATTCCCCGGTTCAGAGTGGCCTGTTCCAGTAATTACCACGTCGTCATCTTTCGATTCGACGGATCGTGTGGGCACAGTTGTTTCGGCAGGACTGTGAGGCTTTTCAGACCGGATAGTACTAGCAGGTGGATCAACAGACATTGAGGCATCCACAGGCCTTTCCTCAGGAATAATATCTTCTTGAACCGGAGGGTCAGTTGGAATATCTTCAGAAGCAACATTTTCAAGATCCGGTGCCCGCTCCTGATCTGAAGCGGCAGCCTCTTCGGCTGTTTTGTTCAGGCGAGCCTTTTTGCTGGGTTTCGGTTTGGTTCTGGAGAAGCAAAGATTCAGGAGCAAGGTGTATACATTACAGAAGAAATCAACAAGTATATGACTCTATGAACTTACCCGACGGCTATCTTCAATGGTGGTAGCTGAGTAGCTGATGACTCGCCAGAGGACGAATGGGAGGTGACCTGATAATCGGAGTCGGACGGATTAAGAGGTTGACGGAATAAACCCGCTTTGGAATTCAAGGTAATAAAAAGGTTGGAAACCTCGGTGCGGCGCTTTCGAGCCGGGCTGTTCGGTAAACCGGCTGAGGTAACTACCTGTCCGCTGTGCCGGGTTGTGCGGCGAGCTTCATGCTGCTGTGTCTTCATAAGAAGTTTGGGATCCAAGTAAGCAAGGGGGTGAGAAAAGTTAACTTTCCGGTTTGCACGGCGAAATTTTGGTGAAGGCAAGTTTGTTGAATCGGAAGAGAGAATGGTTACCTCAGCAAATCCTGCGTTGCTGGCTTCAGCGTCATCCTGACAAGCATCGTCATCAATAAGACGTGTAAAAAACAAGCCAAGAGAATCAAGTTCCGGATTACCCACATCATCATCGATGGCCGGGTCAGACGAAGCCGTGGTTTTCCTCTTATGGGCGGTTTTCTTAACAACTTTCGTTTTGGGCCGGTTTGGCCGACCAGCCTTGTCCGCTTTGTCTTGAGAGAGTTTCTTGCTCCAAAACGGATTATCACCCTGGATAAGAAATAATTGAGTTGGAAGTATGAAAGTAATAGCAGTATTTAATGATGACACAGTCAAAGACTTACCGCAGGAGGTGCGTTGAAGGTGCAGTAAGGAGCCAAGCCGGTTTGGGCACAAAGGTGCTCCGGTTCATTCAGCATCTTCCTCACTGAATCCGTGACTTCATCTTCAGACAGTTCCAGTTTGGTGTGTCGGAGTGGGTCATCGACGCTGCCGGTATACTGGCACATCAAACCGGAGCGCCGGCTCAGAGGCAATATGCCCCAGGATAACCAGCAGCGTGCTAGATCGATCCCAGTCAAACCGTTGGCCATGAAGGCCCGAAGCTTGGATAGTTGTGGAGCGTATTTGCTTCTTTCTTTGGCAGTTAATCGTTGCGGAAAGGGATGAGTGTTGCTGAGCCGCTCTGGACGAAAACCAGGCAAAGGATTTTCACCTTCAGGGGAAGTGTCTTTGCAGTAGAACCAAGTCGCGTTCCACTCTTTGGGATGAGTGTGGAGTTTGACGTGGGGATAAGTGATTTCCTTCCTCTTCTGGATAGCCATACCGCCTAACTCTGTGTTAGGGCCATCGGTGAACTCAGTGCGACGGTTTAGGTGGAAGAGATCCCGGAACAGCTCAACAGACGGTTCCTCTTGCAGATATGCTTCGGACAGCACTTGAAAATGGCACAAGTTGGTAACAGAATTGGGGCCGAGATCTTGGGGACGGAGTTGAAAGTTGGCCATTACATCCCGGTAAAACTTTGACCCGGGCGGTTTGAAACCACGGAACAGGTGATCCGCGAAAACTACAACTTCACCTTCCTGGGGAGTGGGAGGACATTCCTCTCCAGGAACCCTCCAATGGATGGTATTTCGGTCATCCAAAGCGCCAATCGACACTAACTCATTCAGTTGTGTCTCAGAGACGCGGGAAGGGACCCAGTTGCATTCATACACCTGCTTGGCCATCATGAGGTCTACAAGGAGAAGAATCCGGTTTAAGAAAGTACTCATTACAGAGTAATTGATCTAAGTTATGATAAACCGGAGGAGGTTCCGACGAATCAGTTCGATATGATATGATGTCAGATATATGTTGGCGGTTCAACACGGGGACTAATGGTGTGCCGATGCCGGTTTAGCAATTTTTGATACTATGGTGAGTTAAACCGCCTAATCGTGGCTTCAAAGGAAATGGACAGAAACAGGTTTCACAAGGGTTCATGTTTATTATGGATCAAAAGCGAGTTTTCAGAAAACAGGAAAAGCGTCGCGAAAGTAAAGAAGAGGCAGGAAACGCACTATAAGGTATACGCATATGTATGCGGAAGATCTATGGGATTCAGATAAGAAAGTGCAGCGGATACGCAGGAGTCTTCGTTTGGTACAGAACAGGATTCATAGTATGGCTCAAAGGCTAGAAAAGTGAAAGCATACGAAGAACGTGGATGAAGCTTGAACCCTAGAAACAGATCTAAGATGATGAACAGATTAAAGAAGGGTAAGAGATTTACCGGAAACAGAGGAGATGTGGAGAAAGGCCGCAGTATTCTGGTCCGAACAGGTTGATGCAGCGGCCAATGACGAAGCAGATGTTGATGACGACGACGGAAAAAAAAGAAGAGGAAGCGAAGGAGAAAACAGAATGACCCTTCGGTCCTATTTATAAGGCAGTAAAACTAGGTCAAGCGCGTGAATCCAGGGACGGTCATTAAAGAAGGCGTTATAAAGGATAAACTTCAAGATGACGTCATGCCGGTTTACAGTGACCAGAAGCAATGATGTCATGCCGGTTTACAGCGATGACGACGTGACGATTTATTACACAAAGAAGATATCCAAGATGCAGGTTTTATGAAGGATTGACATGAACCAGTTCAAATCAATCTGGGGCCTAATGTTGGGGATATTACCACTAGGTGTAAACCGGCCAAGTTTGGGCCGGGTTAGCTCTGCTAGTGGTGTAGTCATGGAAAGGCCCAAGGCCTACAGTTGGTTTAGAACTTATAGCCGTAAACCGGCTTGATGTATGACTTGTATTGTAAGTTAGGAATAGGGAGATACCAACCGGGATACGAGTATGAACGGTTGGGACTCTGCTGAACCGACAGGCGTCACTCGTGTATATAAGGGGCGACCCGGCGGTTCAGACAGACAACCACAACTCGAGCCTAAGCGAAGCTTATTTGCTCCTAGCCATCGAGACTACATCAATTCCATCACAACTAGACGTAGGCTTTTACCTTCATCGAAGGGGCCGAACTAGTATAAACCCTCGTGTCTTTGTGTCCGCTTTAACCCCTGCAAGTAAACTCGTAGCGATGGCTCCACGACTAAGTCCTTATGCTAGGACATCTACCGTGACAAATCCACGACACAAAGCGTAATGGACAATGCTTACCATACCATGGGAACACTTGGTCCCACTCGGTACATCTTCTATGCTTTGTGAGTTGATCAACTTGATTCACTCTTGACTTAGTCTTGATCAACCTTGAATCTTTCCAACTCTCTTCATTTGGATGATGTCTTGAAGGTAAATATGAATGATCACACAATCTTCTTCTTCAAGACATGCTTGCAATAAGCTCAACACTCACATGACCAATCTTTGGATAATTCCTTAATAGCACCTTGGTCAACCCATAAACTCCTTGAAACCAACACATGGACTTCAAGAAATGCCTATAGAAACATCCTTCAAATATAACTCGATGCAACCATTAGTCCATAGAGAATGTCATCAATTACCAAAACCACACATGGGGGCACCGCATGTCCTTTCAATCTCCCCCATTTTGGTAATTGATGACAATCACTTTTAAGAGAGTTTATATAAGGAATTATGCATCACAATGCAATGCAACAACCAATGATGCAGGAGAATGAGATGCAAATGCTTAGGACCAAAACAAAAGCAAGGAGAAAACTCAGAAGATTCTCCACAAAACTCTCTGAAACTCCTCCCCCATTGGCATCGATTGCCAAAATGGGCGAAAAGCTGAGAAGGCCAAAATAAAAGGTGTTCCTCCATAAATTGTGTATTTCTCAACAAGAGAGTGGAACACAATACACATATCCAACTGCCAATACTTGGAGGAGGACAAACTATATTGAGGCCCAAAGATTGCAACAAAAAGATATGACACAAAGACATAACAAAGAGAGACATAAGCAATCAGAAGATACCAATTGAAGCAAGCAATCAACGGATATCAATTGAACCAACTAGACCAATGATCCTACATGCCACAAGAATAAAGATATTATGATAAATGCAAATGAGTGTTCTACAGAAACTAGAGAAGCTCCCCATGATTTGTGCACACATAAGAATTTTTGTATTTGAATACAAAGTGCACAAAATAGGATCATAGCTCCCCCAAAATCAATAGAAACTCACATCCAGTGCAATTGAGCATATAGGAAACAAAGCCTAGCGCTTGCAACAAGCACATGGTTGAGCAACATGTAAAAGAGGCAACTTAAGAATAGGCTCAACCAAAATGATGTGTGTGAGTCATGGCGAAGCACTTGAGAGGACTAAAATTAGGATGAGAATTAAGCATCAACATAGTCTTGAAATAATGAGGCACATGGTGCAAGGCCTATCATTCCCACACACACAACTAGCAAATGGGTTCACAAGCTTACTAATAAGCATATAAAGAACTTATGCTTGTGACAACCCGTGGTGAAGATAGAAGATGAAAGCCTCATCAAGACGAGGATGCCAATTAAGATGGCAAAAGCCTTGTAAAGATAAGCATGAGGAAAATAATCTTCACCACACAAGAGTGCATCAAGATGCAACGATAGAGGACACGCACTCAAGGCAAAAGCTTTCACGGAGCCACCAAAGAAATAACATAAGAAAGACAAGGTGGACGTGAAAGAAAGGATATCAACTAGAGATGTAATTTCTCTCAAGTGTATAAGGTTCTATGTAGACGAAATCATGATGATATATATATATCTACAAAGAAGGATGTACACCCGAAATAGTTACACCACGAAGGTACAAGATATCCACAAGGAAGTCATAAATATACCAATAAGATATTTGCTTGAAAGCATAGCACTTGGCTAGATATGGTCTTATTATATATAAATGAAGTCCAAACACACATCCATCAAGGGCATCACAACTAGCAACAGAGATCATCGTTGGGATGCTTTGAGAAAGGAAACAAGTATCACAAGATATGAAATGAATATCATGCCAAGATACAACCTACACAAGGTTGAATGCAAGAGAGGAAAGCATGAATAGATACTTGTTACCGAGATATCATTGGAAGGATGTAGTAGATACCAATTGAAGGTAGATAGTAGTTCATTGATCATCCTAGCTTGACTCCAATATGCACATGGTGACAACACCTTCCTTGTGAGTGAGCCAAGCATCCAATGCATCTCCAAATGTTCCTAGAAGAACAACACAAACTAAACGGTACCCAAACTCATCGGGACCAAATAGTTAGAAACACCAATACATAGGACAAACTCCACATAAATATGTGCATATAGATATGAAAATGAATTTCATGCACATCTCATCCAAATTGAGACTAGGTGGAGTTTCCCCTATATATTTAGTCAAAGAAAGAAAGCATGCCAAATGAAATACATGAAGTAAACATGCATGCTCAAGACTTTCAAAACCCGAAACCAAAAGACAAAGAAATTCCAAGTGAAAAGGATACTAAATGGAGAAATCATCACTTGGAAGATATCATTAAAGATACATCAAGGAATGAGATATCCATTGATACACACTAAACTAAAGATGTCAAACTCCCAAAGAGAGGATGGTTTCAAACAAACCAAGCCCTCAACAAAGTTTCATGATGGCACAAAGTACCAAAAAGAAATGGCTTGCCTTCCACCAAAACACACTTGATATGGATCACAAGAAGAGTGTTCTGAAGAAAATAGAATAGCTCCCCCACGAGTTGTGCATTATATAGGATTTGTATTTGAATACAAAATGCACAAGGTGGGATCACCGCTTTCACTATATCTAGAAAACACTAGACAAGAACAAGAAATAAACAAGATCCACAAGTGGTATGGAAGACAACGGAGTTGACACAATCCTTGGCAAGAGAAGAGGCAAGTAAAACAAAAGCCAATGTAAAGATGATCAATAAATTCTACCACACATAAATGACTACCAATTGTCAAAAGACAAGAAGTAGATGGAAAGAATTCCCGGTGGTAGATAGCAAGGATATCCAACATCATCTTCACACCACACACAAGCAGATTGCAACTTGTAGAGCTAACATGACACCTAGGAACAAGATAATCTACAATATCAACACTAGGTGACAATATCTCAAATGTACACATTTTTAGGCTAGTAATATACATAGCATATTACTCCCCCATAATGTGATACCAATGAAGAAAACTTAACAAGAGGCAATAAGAGGATGCAATAAGAGATAATTAATGGACAATTTAGAATTTGAATTTCTCATGAGAAGACATACCACATAGTGACTAGATAATCTTGTAATATCAATACTAGATGGTATTCCTCATGTACACACACTTATAGGAGTGTGAGGTGCACAAAGCACATCACTCCCCAATAATGGGATATTCCATTAATCTCTCACAAGAGCCAACTAAGATACAAAGAAGATGCACAAAGGCTCAACACACAACTCACACGTACATGAAGTGCACACCAAAATACATAAGCAAGTTGGAAGCGCAACATATACAAACACATGCAAGGAACAAAACCAAAACATGCAAGGGGGCAAGTAACTTTCAAAATAAACAATTTAAGTACAAGTTACCACAAGGAGGCACATTGTATATAAGATAGAAACTTGATAATCCAATTGACTTGGCTTGTGACAAAAAGAATGATGAAGTCCCCTTAATTCTTCATAATGTAGCCAAGTCTCCAATGCCCTCCAAAAACACCTATTGATCAAGTTTGAGCTTGTTGGTCCCCAACCAAGTTGGGTCCTAAGAGGTTAGTCATAATAGGCTTGGCTACCCAAATGGTTCTTTTCTTGACACCACTTTGAGTACCAACAAACTTGGCAAACACATTGCCAACCTTATCCTTCCCAAGAGAATATATATCATCAATAATAATTGGGTTGGATAAGTTACCACTAGTGCATGAAGAAGCGACGTGACCTTTCTCACGACATAAGTAGCAACATCTACTCTTCACTTTCTTCTCACTTGATTTTTCCACAAGAGAAGCATTAGCTTGAGTCTTCTTGGGAAGTGGCATTTCTTCAACTTGAGGTTGAGCATGAGATTGAACTTGTGCCCTCTTCCTTGTTGCTTGACACTAATGGCCTTCTTCTTCAATGGGCAAGATCTAACATGATGCCCTTCTACTTTGCACTTGAAGCAAACAATCTTGGCGAATTCTTGACTTGTTCTTGGCCCTTCTTTTTGTTCATGTTGGACTTCTTCTTCTTATTGGAGTTGAATCCAAGTCCACCTTTGTCATTGGGGATTTTTGCACACTCAAGATATTGTTGAGTGCGGATTTCCTTCATGACACTTTTCAAGTCTTTCTTCAAAGAAGTGACTTGGGCCTTGAGCTCTTTGATTTCCTCTACATGGTTAGTCTCAACACAAGTACTAGAGGAAGTCTAAGCTTCATCGTTAGAGCAACAAGGCAAGGAAAGCAATTCATCACAAGATGTACCAAAATTGTGAGTAGATGAATTACAAGGACTAGCATATGGCAATATACTATTTTGACTAGAAGTAGTGCTAGTATCCACATGAGGCTCACTAGATGTTACCTTAGCAATCATGGCCTCATGAGCTATCTTTAGCACACTATGGGATACTAGAAGATCATCATGAGAGCTTGAGAGCTTTTCATGACTTTCTTCCAATTTCCCATAATTGCAAGATAGCACCTCAAGTTGAGCCCGTAGCTCAACATTCTCCTTCAAAATGGATGCTTCACAAGTAATAGAATTAGTAGCACAAGCATCATCATTAACAACAAGAGGAGAAGGCAACTTGGCAAGCTCTTTTAAATAAGAAGCTTCAAGTTGAGCATGAGACTCGGTGAGTTTGATGAGCTCACCCTTGATGACCCTTGAGCCATTTTCGAGGTGCTCAAAATCCTCAAGGAGTCTAGCATGAGCAACTTCAAGCTTAGCATTTTAGTTTCAAAACATTGGCCACCTCAAGGGCTCTATCAGTAGATTCCTTCACTCTAGACAATTCTAGAGAAAAGTCTCCTCAAGAGATTCCTTGGTGGTTTGTTCAAGTTCAAGAGCTTGAGAGAGGTCCGCAATCTCATTAGCGTAATCACGCCCATGACCTTCCATTTTATCAATGGTGACCTCATGCTCCTCAAGACGAGATTCCAACTCATCAATATATTTCTTGCTCTCAATAGCAATGGACATAATTTCCATGAAGTTGGAGCGAGCAATTTTATTTTATGAAGAGCTTTAAAACCATTTCCCCTTAATTTTTAAGGAGGCAACATTATCATTCTCTTCATCATTATCCTCATCATTGTTAGAATCAACATCATCATCAAGAGACATATTGGGGTACAAAGTAGGAGATACCTTTGACGCCTTAGCCATAAGGCAAAACGCAATAGATGATGATGTAGGATCCCTTGAGGCACCATTAAACACCACATCTTGTTCCATGGAGTGTTCGGTTTCCTCTAAATTGTTAGCACAACAATTCGAGGAAATAGATGCATTTTTATCATGGCAACAAGACATAGCAAGCATATCATCATGATATTTAGTCAAGCAATTTCTACATGATATGCAAGGACTATCAACACAAGCATGTGAAACATTTGGAGTGCTCAAGTGTTAAAGCCCAAAGAGGAGCATTGCAATAATATAGTGATGAAGGATCATCCACAATAAGCATACTATCATCATTGCAATGACCAACACTACTCACCATATCATTACCTTGTGGCAAACCAAATGTAGGTGAAGTAGAAGAAGTTGAGAAGACTATATGACCGGAGGTGGAGGGAGAACAACCATCCCCACAAATCATGGACACACCATATTTATCTTGAAGCTTTGTCCATAACTCATGAGCATCCCGGAACGGCATGAGTTGAAAAATAACTACCTTGCTCAAAGCATCGAAAAGCACATTAGAGGCTTGAGCATTGAGATAAGAGTTTTTCTCATCCTCTAAAGATAATCTTTGGGGATCCTTTGGAGGAGAAAAACCCATATCTACAATTCGCTCTAAATTTGGGTCCATGATCCTAAAGAGATTAAGCATGCGAATTACCCAAACATCAAAATTTGTGCCATCGAAACTAAGAGTGTCAGAGAATCCTAATCCTCTAGTCGACATCTTTACGCTCTAGGCGGTTAAGCCCAACAAAGAGAGCGAGGCTCGATACCAATTGAAAGATCGAGGATGTCGCCTAGAGGGGGGGGTGAATAGGCGTTTTAAAATAATTACGGTTTAGGCTTGAACAAATGCGGAATAAACCTAGCGGTTAATTTGTCAAGCACAAAACCTAAAACAACTAGGCTCACCTATGTGCACCAACAACTTATGCTAAGCAATATAAGCAACTATGTGATAGCAAGATATATGACAAAGAACAATATGACTATCACAAAGTAAAGTGCATAAGTAAAGGGGCTGGGTAAGAGATAACCGAGGCACGCGGAGGCGCGATGTATCGAAGTTCACACCCTTGCGGATGCTAATCTCCGTTTGGAGCGGTGTGGAGGCACAATGCTCCCAAGAAGCCACTAGGGCCACGTAATCTCCTCACGCCCTCGCACAATGCAAGATGCCGTGATTCCACTATGGGACCCTTGAGGGCGGTCACCGAACCCGTACAAATGGCGACCCTTGGGGGCGGTCACCGAACCCGTACACTTTGGCAACCCTTGGGGGCGGTCACCAGTACCCGTCAAAATGCTCGGGGAGATCTCCACAACCTAATTGGAGACCCCGACGCTTGCCCAGAGCTTTACACCACAATGATTGAGCTCCGAACACCACCAACCGACTAGGGGGCCCAAGCACCCAAGATAAACAAGCTCAAGGGCACCAAGCACCCAAGAGTAATAAGCTTCTCAAACTTCACTTCCACGTATCACCGTGGAGAACTCAAACCGATGCACCAAATGCAATGGCAAGGGCACACGGAGTGCCCAAGTCCTTCTCCCTCAAATCCCACCGAAGCAACTAATGCTAGGGAGGAAAATGAGAGGAAGAACAAGAAGGAGAACACCAAGAACTCCAAGATCAAGATCCAAGGGGTTCCCCTCACATAGAGGAGAAAGTTATTGGTGGAAATGTGGATCTAGATCTCCTCTCTCTTTTCCCTCAAAAACTAGCAAGAATCCATGGAGGGATTGAGAGTTAGCAAGCTCGAAGAAGGTCAACAATGGGGGAAGAACATGAGCTCAAAGGATAAGGTTCAATGGGGAAGAAGACCCCCTTTTAGAGGAGCTCCCGAATCCAACCGTTATGTGCTCAGGTCGTGCACAAGCGGTACTACCGCTTGGAGGAGCAGTACTACCGCTTAGCACGCTCAAAACAGCCCAAACGAGAGTGAAAACACGAGTTTTTGGTCCGGGGCGGTACTACCGCTTAGGAGCCACGGTAGTACTGCTCTGGAGCGTTAGTACCGCTCAGGAGCCGCGGTAGTACTGCTCTAGAGCGGTAGTAAAAAATTACATCCGCTCTAGTCGCAGTAGTACCGCTGCAGCCTTCACCAAAACAGCCACAACTTTTGCAAACGAACTCCGAATTCGATGAAACCAAGTTTGTTGGAAAGCTAGCGACAAGGGCTAACACAATCTTGAAAGAAATACCAATAATAAGCAAATGAGAAAAGGCCCAAAAGAAAATGGTGAGAACCCTTCCTCGGAGAAGACCGGTAAAACCTCCAACACCGAAAACATCATAGAAGGCGATGCAAACTCCGTTTCGATGAACTCAAGCTTGTCATAAAGATGACCATAAGCTCTAAGACTCACAAAGAGAATCAAACAAGAACCAAGAAACATGATGCAAGGATGCAATGGTTTGAGCTCTCAACGAGCGATACGATCGAGCTACTCACTTGAGAGCCCCCTTGATAATACGGCTATCGATCCTATAACCCGGTCTCCCAACTACCACCATGAGACCGGTAAAATAGAAAACCTATCAAGGGCAAACCTTTGCCTTGCACATGGTCCACTTGAGCTAGATGATGGCGATCTTGACTCCCTCAAGTTGGACCACCTTTCTTGATTGCATTGGCTCGATGAAGACTAGATGATTGCTCCCCATAGTCCACTATGGGTGAGCGACTCTTGACACATCTTCACAAGTCCATTGACACCACAATGGATGGCAAGATTCAAACTTGATTGCTCCCCATACTCCATTATGGGTGAGCCACTCTTTGTGTTGATCCACTTGAACTTGCACACTGCAAACTTTATGGCGATCACCACTTGATGTCATCCTACATGGGTTGTATGGGATCTTCCTCTTGGCGCAAGACCATGGAAACATACCTAACCCCACAAAGAACTCTCACGTAGACCATGGGTTAGTACACAAAGCGTAATGGACAATGCTTACCATACCATGGGAACACTTGGTCCCACTCGGTACATCTTCTATGCTTTGTGAGTTGATCAACTTGATTCACTCTTGACTTAGTCTTGATCAACCTTGAATCTTTCCAACTCTCTTCATTTGGATGATGTCTTGAAGGTAAATATGAATGATCACACAATCTTCTTCTTCAAGACATGCTTGCAATAAGCTCAACACTCACATGACCAATCTTTGGATAATTCCTTAATAGCACCTTGGTCAACCCATAAACTCCTTGAAACCAACACATGGACTTCAAGAAATGCCTATGGAAACATCCTTCAAATATAACTCGATGCAACCATTAGTCCATAGAGAATGTCATCAATTACCAAAACCACACATGGGGGCACCACATGTCCTTTCAACATGTCATGTGAAGGAGAAAGGGCAGGGGCATGTTCGTCCCAAAATCTTCGGGCGAACAGTTTTTACCGTGGCTATAAATACCCCTCTCCCTTCCTTACTTCATTTACTCCGCTCGGTCGCTGTCTCTCGCTCGAGCTCTCCTCAAACCCTAGCGCCGCCGCTACTCCATCGCCGTCGGTGAGGAAGAGCTTCACTGCCTCGACCTCGTCGCCGCCGTACTCACGCCGGCTGCGGAAATCTTCACTCCGCCGCCGCCGTAGCTGTCTCCCTCTGCCAAGTTAGGGCGTGGGAGATCTAACGTGACGAACTTCACCACAGTTCATCTCTGTTCGTCGTGTTCTTCAGTTCGGGTAATTAAAAGTCATTTTTATTACTCGCTTTGATTCTCAAACTTTTCTGAAAATCTTCAAAGGTGTTTTATTCTTCAAATCTTCACATATGAACACCTTACACACTGAATGCTCTTGATTTATCTCTCTAAGCACTCATTTCTTCAAGATTCCTCAATTGTGCGGATTTTCAATCTGTACAACTCTGGAACCTAAGATAAAACGCTTAGTGAAATTCCTCAAAACATTTTTTTTAAAAATCTTCTGAGAACGCATATGACCTCTCCAAATTCCTCGCACCTACACTCTGTTCACAGGTACTCATGTCCGCTGCTGAATCACTAGGTTCTCATCAACTTAACTCATTTGCAGCGTTCCTCGAAGAAAAACTGCATACTTCTTCAGAGTGTTCTATTGTTCAAATTCCTCATCTGAAGAAAATGGCAGAAGGCAAGAGACCACAGAAGGGAGGAAAGAAACCGGAGGTCATGACTGCCTTTGAGATCCCTGATGAAATTTACAAAGATTACTGCACACCTGATGAAGCCAAATTTGGCAAGGAGAACAAAAATCAGCGCAAAGTGCGCATCCAGAGGATAGAACGAAGATGGGCACGAGAATGGAGGGAATATCGCTATGTTACTCCCAAGTACATGAAGAAATTCGCCTTAAACCCTCCATGCCCAAGAGCTCCTTTGGCACCTGGCCAAGTCGCTGATCCCACCAGCATCAAGCGTGGTGAAGACTTTCCTGAAGAATGGTCCAGGCGCCAAGCCAAATTGGCAAGACAGGCCAAGGAGGCAGTGAGGAAATTCAATGAGGATTCTGCTGCTGCTGCTGCCGCTGAGACCTCGGTCAAGCCGAGGAAATCAATGCCGAAGAAGCCTGCTCGCAAGCCAAGTGCTTCACCATCAGCGCCCTCACGGCAAATTCCTCAGACTGCTGCTGCTCCCTCAAAATCCTCAGCAGCTCCCTCCAAGTCCTCAACTCCTGTGCATCTTGCTACATGTCAAAGGACTCAGGGTTTCTCGATTGCTTCTGGTGTCTCAGCAAGTTCCTCAGCTGCACCAATGTCCTCATCAGGCCCCACTCTGCTGAAGACAAAAGCAACTGCTGGACGCGGTCCTCGGCCAAGTCCAAGAAAGAAACAGGTTGCCTTCAACGTGCCCTCTGATGACGAAGCTTCTGATGAAGAACTTGCAGAAATCATCAGAGACAGACTAACAAAGGCCGCTAGAGCCAAAGGAACAACTGTGCCTCTGCTTTTGGATCCGAAGAAGATCCTTGACTTCATCGACTTATGGCATCAGGATCCAAACACTCCCATGCCTGATCTGCCACTGACTCCTGGTCAAAGTCATATGCTGAGCCATTTCATCGCTGAAGAGAAATGGAAATTTGAAAAGGCTCGTGAGATAAAGAGAGCACAAGCCAGAAAGGAGAAGCTTCTGAGGAAGAACATCATCAACCTGAATCCTGAAGAACTTCTCAAAGCTCAATCTGAAATCCAAGCCCTCAGCAAGGATTTCGATGCTTACAATGCTGATTGGCAAGGAGCCAAGGTGAGATTCGTCAATTTGACGAAGAAAATGACAACTGTTGCAGCCCCATCGCAACAAGAAAATCCTCAGGCTGAAGACTCTGCTCAGCCTGCTGAAGAACATGCCAGCACTGCTGATGACTTTCAGCCTGCTGATGAGCATACAAGTTCCAGGGCTGATGACTCTATTCCAGCCGCTGAAGAAATTCCCAGGGCATCCACTAGTGGTGCACCTGAAGAAACTGAAGAGATCAGGGCAACTGCACCAGTTGCGCCTGAAGAAATTGAACCACAGTCCTCAGCTCCTCCTGCGCCAACACCAACTCCAATTCTTCCTTCTGCTTATGAAGTGAAGAAGACAAAGGCTGCAGAATGAGCTGCAGTGAAGAAGAGGAAGGCATCTGCTGCGTCAAATTCTTCGGCTGCGAAGAAAATGAAGCCGATGACCAGCTCGCTTGAAAATCCTATTGATGCCGTTCCCATTTCCTCCATGTCATCTAAGGAAATTGTTCCTTATGGAGAAGACTACAAGATCCCAAGCGGATCTGATGAAGAAAATCAATCTGTTGCTACCTCAGAACAGTTTGATGAAGAAATTGAAATGGAAACATTCCCTTCACCGCCAGTCGTTTCCTCACCCATGCCTCAGTTCACAGCTGAAGAGGCTGGTGTTGAGGAAATTGAAAAAGAAGATGAAGACGTGGATATTGGATGCACTACACCAGTGATGAACGATGACTTTTGGGAAAGTCAACATCCCAATACTCCTCTCTTCACTCCGATTCAACAAATTCCTCAGTCCCCGCCTACAACTATTCAATTGGGCTCTGAAGAAACTCATCCCACATCGTCTGTTCATGAAGAAATTCCAGCCGCTAGTGCTGAAGAACCTGTTGCTGATCCCCAAACTGCACAAGAAGAGGAACCAGAAATTCCTCAGCCTGAAGCACCCGAGATCGCGATTCCTGAGGTTGTGCTGCAAATCACTGACATTCCTCTGCCCAAACCGAAGAATCCGTTCTCGAGCAAGCAAAAATTCAAGGCTGAAGACTTCTTTTCTGAGCATGTGTTCTTCACTGCTTACAATCCATATGACTCTGCTCGCATAAGGAAAAGACGCTTCTGGACTGCTACTCAAGCCAACTTCTATTCCTCAGTGCTCTTTGACAAGGACAAGATCTTCGATAATGAGCATATTCCTCATGTGGATATGGAGTCACTGCCATGCTTCGAGCCAGTCCTCAGAGTTATTCACGATGCGAGACTCTTGAACTTCTGACCGATATACGTGATTGGAATGAAGAACTCATTCTTCAGTTCTATGCCACTTTGCATATCACTGGAGATGCTGAAGATGTCAATTTTCATGGGTACTGGATTGGATGACGGAAAACACTCATTACAAGGCACCAGCAACTGAATTGCTCCGTGACCTTCCTCTTGATCCTCCCCATGAAAGTGCACGTTGCATCTACAATGACCGCGAGCTGACTGATCATTATATGCAAGTGCTCATGAAGCCTTTGAAGCCAGGGCAGGCCCCTCGAACCAAATTCCTCGTCAAGGAACTGCTGTATGTGCCTCGGACTGTCTATCGAATCCTGACGAAGACAATGAGTCCCATCAAAGGCCACGACTCAAATGATGAAGATGTCATTGGCATCATGAAGAACATGCTTTTCAACATCATTCATGGCGTTCCCGTCAACTTCCATGATTTCTTCATGAGGACTCTGGCTAATGTTGCAATGTCACCTTTTGAGCTGAAGCCCTATGCGCCTTGGATTATGAGATTCATAAGGGCAAGATCTTCACTGAATTACAAGGCTGACACTCTGAACCATGGTAGCTACTTGCCGCCCATTGAAGTCCTCAAGCGACCAGTTTCATCATCTGATGATAAGGGCAAGGCAGCTGCTGTGATTGATGAAGGCACTCGTCCATTGGATGGTCAATTCCGTCTAGCTACATCTTACTCCACCAATGACGATTCTGCAACACATGACACTGCCGCAAATACCTCAGCCAAGCAAAAGCCTCAAGCAACAACACCCAGGGTGATGACTGACCGTGAGTTACTCCTCAGTCTTCATCAGAAGGTTGAACACAATCAGAAATGGGTGAAGCGTCAATTTGCTGCAATTCTTCACAACATGACCTCAACACATAATGCAGTGAAGAAAAATCAGTACTACCTTCATGAAACCCTCAACCGCACCTGGGCTGTTCTCAATCATGTATATTCCGCGGAAGAATTGAAGACTATGGGTCTCCAGGAAGCATTTGACTGGTCTGCACCACCTCCGAAGAAATTCAAGAGAGTCAAAGTTCCTGATCTGGTGGCCAGTTCCTATTCTTCATCGCGTGAAACGGATGAACATGAAGATTTGGACGACACTGTGGCAGGCCCTACTTCAACAACCAACCCCAACAACGCTGGCGCTCCTCCATCAACTTGAAAATCTTCAGGGGCGTTAGTCCTCAGTTTCGCTCCGTTTGGTCATTTGATGACAAAGGGGGAGAAATCTGAGTTAGTCTTCAAGCGGGTTTATATTATGGGCGTTTTTTAAGTTACAACTCTCGTTCTTCCGAAACTTTTATTGGATCGAGTTGTAATCTTAAATCCGATGGTGCCTTGATACTTTTGGTCGTGCTCTGATGCTTTTGATGCACTGAGCTCTGAAACTTTTGATGTGCTATTCCGCATGCTTATTCCTTGTCAATATTATTGCACGCATGCTGAATCTCATCAGGCACCATATTTCATCATGCATTTCAAATTCTTCATATTATATATCAAATGCGTGTATGAATTACAAGATATAGGGGGAGATCTCCATGATTCGATTCTTCAAATGTGCAATGCCTCAAAAGCAAATTCCTCACTATGCACATATTCAGGGGGAGTTCTTCTATATCTTGCAATCAAATTCCTCAATATCAGTATTTACACTTCATATGTTTATCCCCGTTGAAAACTTAACCTATGTTGTCATCAATCACCAAAAAGGGGGAGATTGTAAGTGCATCTAGTGCCCCTTAGTGATTTTGGTGTATTGAAGACTTATAGGTTAAATAACTGATCGTTTGTGAGTGTACACAGGTCTATAAGTCTATGAGGAGTTTGATATTTACAGAGAAAGTCGACCCCTAAAAATGAAGTTCTTCAACTGAAGACTTTGATATTCTGAAGACTTTCTGAAGACTTTGAAAGTGAAGAAATTGGTGTGACCTTGAAGACTTGATATTCATTCGAGGAATATGAAGCGTGAAGACTTTTGTTTTCATGGTTTCATTTTCTCTTTCTTGAGTCATAGAAAACACCGTACTGTTAAAGGGGGTCGAGGAAATACTAAGGAAAAATTTCCATGTGATGCTCAACTCAAAATCCTACACCTACCAATCCCTTGAGTGAAGCCATTGGAAATCTCATACAGTTCTATCAAATTCTTGATGATAGAGACGCAGTTCTTCAGTCCTTGAGGACTTTGCTCGATCGAGGAGTTAGGAATTCGCCAAGATCTGAATTGCCTACAGTGAGGAACATGATAGCCCCGAGGAATTTGAGAGTCAAATTTCCGACCGTTCTGTGCTTCTTACGGCTGTCCCAAAATATCTTATCCACCTAACGGTCATATCATTGAAGGGCATTTATGTCTTATCATGTCGGGCTGCTCCTAGGCTATAAATAGCCGCCCCTACAAGCACTAGCTGGTTGGCTGCTCGAGAGAACTTGACACTTGTCATCGAGAGCAACCCATCCTCCGAGGACTTTGGCGAAAATCATCAAGTGAGGAAAATCCCAAAACCAAACCCCCACAAACCCAAAGTGATTGAGCATCATGAAGAAATTGATCCTGCGTGGATCCGGCGCTTGTTACCTTTGAAGACTGTGCTTCTTCCAGACGGTTAGGCGTCAAGGTCTAGAACATCAAGAGGAATTGTGGATCGCCGAGTGACCAAGTCTGTGAAGGTTTGGAAGTCACCTGAAGACTTACCACATGTGATTGGACAAGGCCTGCGTGGTCTTAGTTCAAGGAGAATACGGTGAGGACTGGGTGTCCTGAGTTGCGGCTCAGAGACTGGGTGTTCGGGACTGTGTGTCCTCGAGTTTAAATACTCAGCCGCTCCAACCAGACGTACAACTGAGACAACAGTTAGAACTGGTTTACCAAATCATTGTCTTCACCAACTGACTGGTTCTATTTCCTCAACTCTTTCATTTCCTCATTACTGTGTTGAATGTTGTTCATATCTGTGCTTGAAGACTTTGGTGAAGACTTTCACAAATTCCTCAGTTCAATTTCTTCAGTCTGTTTGTCTTCATCTTGCTATCCTGTGTTTACGCTTTCCGTACTCTGTGTTAGTCTTCATTTCATCATGCTGACTATGTTTGTATCCTGTTATGTTAAATTTTGAGTACATATTCCACTGCAAGTAGTTCTTTGCTAAGGAATTTCCTCACCAGCAAATTCCTCAGTGAAGAATTCTTAAAAATCACCTATTCACCCCCCCTCTAGTCGATATAACACACTTTCAGCACGATTCATGGCTCGACCATGTTACGTGTACCTCAAATTGAAGATGCCTGGTCCCAAGGGTGTGATCACCATCACTGGCAATCGGAAAAAGGCAGAAGAGTGCTTTCAGAAGGGCTCAAAGATTGCCGATGCTCAGATAACAGTGGTGGAGCTGCAAGAATACCAGAAAAATGCAGATCCGAGTGATTTGTTGCAGGCCAAGAAGCCCGCCACGAAGTCAGCATTCCAGTCGTCTGGTGAAACGAAGCCCGTTCACATTCACCCGACCGACCCCAGTGCTGCTCCGCCTCATATCTCTACAACACTCGACTCTAAATAGGAAGAAGCGCTCATCCAGTTCCTCCGTGAGAACTGGGACATCTTCGCATGGAAGCCTGCTGACATGCGGGGTGTTCCCAGGGGGCTGGCTGAGCATCGTTTACGAGTCGACCCAAAAGCAAAACCTGTCAAAGAACATCTTCGACGGTCCGCCGTCTAGAAGAGAAAGATCATTGGCGAGGAGGTGGCTCGGCTCCTGGCAGCAGAGTTTATCTGAGAAATTTACCACTCCGAGTGGCTTGCCAATGTTGTCATGGTCCCCAAGAAGGACAAGTCACTTCGCATGTGCATTGATTTCAAACATATCAATCGGGCCTGCCCGAAAGATCATTTTCCTCTCCCCCGCATCGACCAAATAGTCGACTCAACTGCGGGACGTGAGCGTCTATCTTTTTAGATGCTTATTCCGGTTACCATCAGATCCGTATGTATGGACCCGACGAGATCAAAACAACTTTCATCACTCCATTCGGGTGCTTCTGCTATGTCACCAAGCCATTCGGTCTGAAGAATGCCGGAGCCACGTTCATGAGGATGATTCAGAAGTGTTTACTCACTCAAATCAGTCGGAACGTGGAAGCATACATGGATGATATTGTGGTCAAATCACGGAAGGGTTTCGACCTGTTGACTGACCTCGCTGAAACATTTGACAATCTCAGTGTTGGGGAACGTAGTAATTTAAAAAAATTTCCTATGCACACGCAAGATCATGGTGATGCATAGCAACGAGAGGGGAGAGTGTTGTCCACGTACCCTCGTAGACCGTAAGGGGAAGCGTTATGACAACGCGGTTGATGTAGTCGTACGTCTTCACGATCCGACCGATCCAAGCATCGAACGTACGACACCTCCGAATTCAGCACACATTCAGCTCGATGACGATCCCCGGACTCCGATCCAGCAGGGTTTCGGTGAGTTCTGTCAGCACGATGGCGTGGTGACGATGATGATGTTCTACCGATGCAGGGCTTCGCCTAACCACCGCAACGATATGACCCAGGTGGAATATGGTGGAGGGGGGCATCGCACACGGCTAAGGAACAATCACGAAGATCAACTTGTGTGTCTAGAGATGCCCCCTGCCCCCGTATATAAAGGAGCCAAGGGGGAGGGGGCGGCCGGCCAAGGAGGGCGCGCCAAGGGGGAGTCCTACTCCCACCGGGAGTAGGACTGCCTTCTTTCCTAGTTGGAGAAGGAGAAGGGGAAGGAGGAGGAAGAGGGGAAGGAAAGGGGCGCCCCTCTCCTTGTCCTATTCGGACTAGGGAGGGGAAGGGGCACAGCCCACCTCTTGCCTCCTCTCCTCTTCTCCCTTAGGGCCCATGAAGGCACAATAACCCCGGGAGGTTCGGTAACCCCGGTGCTCCGGTAAAATCCCGATTTCACTCGGAACCATTCCGATATCCAAATATAGGCTTCCATTATATCAATCTTTATGTCTCGACCATTTCAAGACTCCTCGTCATGTCCGTGATCACATCCGGGACTCCGAACAACCTTCGGTACATCAAAACTTATAAACTCATAATAAAACTATCATCGTAATGTTAAGCGTGCGGACCCTACGGGTTCGAGAACTATGTAGACATGACCTAGAACTATTCTTGGTCAATAACCAATAGAGGAACCTGGATGCTCATATTGGCTCCTACATATTCTACGAAGATCTTTATCTGTCAAACCGCATAACAACATACTTTGTTCCCTTTGTCATCGGTATGTTACTTGCCCGAGATTTGATCGTCGGTATCCAATACCTAGTTCAATCTCGTTACCTGCAAGTCTCTTTACTCGTTACGTAATGCATCATTCCGTAACTAACTCATTAGGTACATTTCTTGCAAGGCTTATAGTGATGTGCATTACCGAGAGGGCCCAGAGATACCTCCCCGACAATCGGAGTGACAAAACCTAATCTCAAAATAAGCCAACCCAACATGTACCTTCAGAGACACCTGTAGAGCTCCTTTATAATCACCCAGTTACGTTGTGACGTTTGGTAGCACACAAAGTGTTCCTCCGGTAAACGGGAGTTGCATAATCTCATAGTTACAGGAACATGTAGAAGTCATGAAGAAAGCAATAGCAACATACTAAACGATCAAGTGCTAGGCTAACGGAATGGGTCATGTCAATCACATCATTATCCTAATGATGTGATCCCGTTAATCAAATGACAACACATGTCTATGGTTAGGAAACATAACCATCTTTGATTAAAGAGCTAGTCAAGTAGAGGCATACTAGTGATGTTATGTTTGTCTATGTATTTACACATGTATCATGTTTCCGGTTAATACAATTCTAGCATGAATAATAAACATTTATCATGATATGAGGAAATAAATAATAACTTTTTTATTGCCTCTAGGGCATATTTCCTTCAGTCTCCCACTTGCACTAGAGTCAATAATCTAGATTACACAGTAATGATTTTAACACCCATAGAGTCTTGGTGCTGATCATGTTTTGCTCGTGGAAGAGGCTTAGTCAACGGGTCTGCAACATTTAGATCCGTATGTATCTTGCAAATCTCTATGTCTCCCACCTGGATTTGGTCCTGGATGGATTTGAAGCGTCTCTTGATGTGCTTGGTCCTCTTGTGAAATCTAGATTCCTTTGCCAAGGCAATTGCACCAGTATTGTCACAGAAGATCTTCATTGGTTCCGATGCACTAGGTATGACACCTAGATCGGAAATGAACTCCTTCATCCAGACTCCTTCATTTGCTGCTTCCGAAGAAGCTATGTACTCCGCTTCACATGTAGATCCCGCCACGACGCTTTGTTTAGAACTGCACCAACTTACAGCTCCACCGTTTAATAAAAACAAGTATCCGGTTTGCGATTTAGAATCGTCCGGATCAGTGTCAAAGCTTGCATCAACGTAACCATTTACGGCTAGCTCTTTGTCACCTCCATATACGAGAAACATATCCTTAGTCCTTTTTAGGTATTTCAGGATGTTCTTGACCGCTGTCTAGTGATCCTCTCCTGGATTACTTTGGTACCTCCCTGCCAAGCTTATTGCTAAGCATACGCCAGGTCTGGTACATAGCATTGCATACATGATAGAGCCTATGGCTGAAGCATAGGGAACATCTTTCATTTTCTCTCTATCTTCTGCTGTGGTCGGGCATTGAGTCTGACTCAACTTCATACCTTGTAATACAGGCAAGAACCCTTTCTTTGCCTGATCATTTTTGAACTTTTTCAAAAATTTATCAAGGTATGTGCTTTGTGAAAGTCCAATTAAGCGTGTCGATCTATCTCTATAGATCTTGATGCCAAATATGTAAGCAGCTTCACTGAGGTCTTTCATTAAAAACTTTTATTCAAGTATCCCTTTATGCTATCCAGAAATTCTATATCATTTCCAATTAATAATATGTCATCTACATATTATATCAGAAATGCTATAGAGCTCCCACTCACTTTCTTGTAAATATAGGCTTCTCCAAAAGTCTGTATAAAACCATATGCTTTGATCACACTATCAAAGCGTTTAATCCAACTCCGAGATGGTTGCACCAGTCCATAAATGGATCGCTGGAGCTTGCACACTTTTTTAGCACCTTTTGGATCGACAAAACCTTCTGGTTGCATCATATACAACTCTTCTTCCAGAAATCCATTCAAGAATGCAGTTTTGACATCCATTTGCCAAATTTCATAATCATAAAATGCAGAAATTGCTAACATGATTCGGACAGACTTAAGCATCGCTACGGGTGAGAAAATCTCATCGTAGTCAACCCCTTGAACTTGCCGAAAACCTTTCACAACAAGTCGAGCTTTATAGACAGTTACATTACCATCAGCGTCAGTCTTCTTCTTAAAGATCCATTTATTCTCAATGGCTTGCCGATCATTGGGCAAGTCAACCAAAGTCCATACTTTGTTCTCATACATGGATCCCATCTCAGATTTCATGGCTTCTAGCCTTTTTGGGGAATCTGGGCTCATCATCGCTTCCTCATAGTTTGTAGGTTCGCCATGGTCAAGTAACATGACTTCCAGAATAGGATTACCGTACCACACTGGTGCGGATCTTACTCTGTTAGACCTACGAGGTTCAGTAGAAACTTGATCTGAAGTTTCATGATCAATATCATTAGCTTCCTCACTAATTCGTGTAGTTGTCACAGGAACCGGTTCTTGTGATGGACTACTTTCCAATAAGGGAGCAGGTACAGTTACCTCATCAAGTTCTACTTTCCTCCCACTCACTTCTTTCGAGAGAAACTCCTTCTCTAGAAAGGATCCGAATTTAGCAACAAAAATCTTGCCCTCAGATCTGTGATAGAAGGTGTACCCAACAGTCTCTTTTGGGTATCCTATGAAGACACATTTCTCCGATTTGGGTTCGAGCATATCTGGTTGAAGTTTCTTCACATAAGCATCGCAACCCCAAACTTTAAGAAACGACAACTTTGGTTTCTTGCCAAACCACAGTTCATGAGGCGTCGTCTCAACGGATTTTGATGGTGCCCTATTTAACGTGAATGCGGCCATCTCTAAAGCATAACCCCAAAATGATAGCAGTAAATCAGTAAGAGACATCACAGATTGCACCATATCTAGTAAAGTACGATTACGACGTTCGGACACTCCATTTCATTGTGGTGTTCCGGGTGGCGTGAGTTGCGAAACTATTCCGCATTGTTTCAAATGTAAGCCAAACTCGTAACTCAAATATTCTCCTCCACGATCAGATCGTAGAAATTTTATTTTCTTGTTACGATGATTTTCTATTTCACTCTGAAATTCTTTGAACTTTTCAAATGTTTCAGACTTGTGTTTCATTAAGTAGATATACCCATATATGCTCAAATCATCTGTGAAGGTGAGAAAATAACGATACCCGCTGCGAGCCTCAATATTCATTGGACCACAAACATCAGTATGTATGATTTCCAACAAATCAGTTGCTCGCTCCATAGTTCCGGAGAACGGCATTTTAGTCATCTTGCACATGAGGCACGGTTCGCAAGTACCAAGTGATTCATAATCAAGTGATTCCAAAAGTCCATCAGTATGGAGTTTCTTCATGCGCTTTATACCGATATGACCTAAACGGCAGTGCCACAAATAAGTTGCACTATCATTATCAACTCTGCATATTTTGGTTTCAACACTATGAATATGTGTATCACTACTATCGAGATTCAATAAAAATAGACCACTCTTCAAGGGTGCATAACCATAAAAGATATTATTCATATAAATAGAACAACCATTATTCTCTGATTTAAATGAATAACCGTCTCGCATCAAACAAGATCCAGATATAATGTTCATGCTCAACGCTGGCACCAAATAACAATTATTTAGGTCTAAAACTAATCCCGATGGTAGATGTAGAGGTACCGTGCCGACCGCGATCACATCGACTTTGGAACCATTTCCCACGCGCGCATCGTCCCCTCGTCCTTAGCCAATCTTCGCAATCCGTAGTCCTGTTTGAGTTGCAAATATTAGCAACAGAACCAGTATCAAATACCGGTACTCTGCGAGCATTAGTAAGGTACACATCAATAACATGTATATCACATATACCTTTGTTCACTTTGCCATCCTTCTTATCCGCCAAATACTTGGGGCAGTTCCGCTTCGGTGTCGATCTGCTTGCGGTAGAAGCACTCGATCTCGGGCTTAGGTCCAGACTTGGGTTTCTTCTCTTGAGCAGCAACTTGTTTGCTGTTCTTCTTGAAGTTCCTTCTTCTTCCCTTTGCCCTTTTTCTTGAAACTGGTGGTCTTGTTGACCATCAACACCTGATGCTCTTTCTTGATTTCTACCTCCGCGGCTTTTAGCATTGCGAAGAGCTCGGGAATAGTGTTGTCCATCCCTTGCATATTATATTTCATCACGAAGCTCTTGTAGCTTGGTGGTAGTGATTGAAGAATTCTGTCAATGACACTATCATCAGGAAGATTAACTCCCAGTTGAATCAAGTGATTATTATACCCAGATATTTTGAGTATGTGTTCACTGACAGAACTATTCTCCTCCATCTTGCAGCTATAGAACTTATTGGAGACTTCATATCCTCTCAATCCGGGCATTTGCTTGAAATATTAACTTCAACTCTTGGAACATCTCATATGCTCCATGACGTTCAAAACATCGTTGAAGACCCGGTTCTAAGCCCTAAAGCATGTCACACTCAACTATCGAGTAGTCATCAACTTTGCTCTGCCAGACGTTCTTAACGTCGTCAGTTGCATCAGCAGCAGGCCTGGCACCCAGCGGTGCTTCCAGGACGTAATTCTTCTATGCAGCAATGAGGATAATCCTTAGGTTACGGACCCAGTCCGTGTAATTGCTACCATCATCTTTCAACACTTTCTCAAGGAACGCATTAAAATTCAATGGAACAACAGCACGAGCCATCTATCTACAACAAACATAGACAAGCAAAATACTATCAGGTACTAAGTTCATGATAAATTTAAGTTCAATTAATCATATTACTTAAGAACTCCCACTTAGACAGACATCTCTCTAGTCATCTAAGTGATCATGTGATCCAAATTAACTAAACCATGTCCGATCATCATGTGAGATGGAGTAGTTTCAATGGTGAACATCACTATGTTCATCATATCTACTACATGATTCACGTTCGACCTTTCGGTCTCCGTGTTCCGAGGCCATATCTGTTATATGCTAGGCTCGTCAAGTTTAACCTGAGTATTCTGCATGTGCAACTGTTTTGCACCCGTTGTATTTGAACATAGAGCCTATCACACCCGATCATCACGTGGTGTCTCAGCACGAAGAACTTTCGCAATGGTGCATACTCAGGGAGTACACTTCTTGATAATTTGTAGTGATAGATCATCTTAAAATGCTACCGTCAATCAAAGCAAGATAAGATGCATAAAGGATAAACATCACATGCAATCAATATAAGTGATATGATATGGCCATCATCATCTTGTGCTTGTGATCTCCATCTCCGAAGCACCGTCGTGATCACCATCGTCACCGGCGCGACACCTTGATCTCCATCGTAGCATCGTTGTCATTACGCCATCTATTGCTTCTACGACTATCACTACCGCTTAGTGATAAAGTAAAGCAATGACAGGGCAGTTGCATTTCATACAATAGAGTGACAACCATATGGCTCCTGCCAGTTGCCGGTAACTTCGGTTACAAAACATGATCATCTCATACAATAAAATATAGCCTCACTTCTTGACCATATCACATCACAACATGCCCTACGAAAACAAGTTAGACGTCCTCTACTTTGTTGTTGCAAATTTTACGTGGCTGCTACGGGCTGAGCAAGAACCGTTCTTACCTACGCATCAAAACCACAACGATAGGGTGTCAAGTTAGTGCTGTTTTAACCTTCGCAAGGACCGGGCGTAGCCACACTCGGTTCAACTAAAGTTGGAGAAACAGACACCCGCTAGTCACCTATGTGCAAAGCACGGCGGTAAAACCAGTCTCGCGTAAGCGTACGCGTAATGTCGGTCCGGGCCGCTTCATCCAACAATACCGCTGAACCAAAGTATGACATGCTGGTAAGCAGTATGACTTGTATCGCCCACAACTCACTTGTGTTCTACTCGTGCATATAACATCAACGCATAAAACCTAGGCACGGATGCCACTGTTGGGGAACATAGTAATTTCAGAAAATTTCCTATGCACACGCAAGATCATGGTGATGCATAGCAACGAGAGGGGAGAGTTTTGTCCACGTACCCTCATAGACCGTAAGCGGAAGCGTTATGACAACGCGGTTGATGTAGTCGTACGTCTTCACGATCCGACCGATCCAAGCACCGAACGTACGGCACCTCTGAGTTCAGCACACGTTCAGCTCGATGACGATCCCCGGACTCCGATCCAGCAGGGTTTCGGGGATGAGTTCCGTCAGCATGACGGCGTGGTGATGATGATGATGTTCTACCGATGCACGGCTTCGCCTAAGCACCGCAACGATATGACCGAGGTGGAATATGGTGGAGGGGGGCACCGCACACGGCCAAGGAATGATCACGAAGATCAACTTGTGTGTCTAGAGGTGCCCCCCTGCCCCCGTATATAAAGGAGCCAAGGGGGAGGGGGCGGCCGGCCAAGGATCCCTTCTTTCCTAGTTGGAGAAGGAGAAGGGGGAAGGAGGAGGAAGAGGGGAAGGAAAGGGGAGCGCCGCCCCCCTCTCCTTGTCCTATTCGGACTAGGGACGGGAGGGGGCGCAACCCACCTCTTGCCTCCTCTCCTCTTCTCCCTTAGGGCCCATGAAGGCCCAATAACCCCCGGGAGGGTTCCTGTAACCCCCCGGTGCTCCGGTAAAATCCCGATTTCACCCGGAACAATTCCGATATCCAAATATAGGCTTCCAATATATCAATCTTTATGTATCGACCATTTCGAGACTCCTCGTCATGTCCGTGATCACATCCGGGACTCGGAACAACCTTCAGTACATCAAATCTTATAAACCCATAATAAAACTGTCATCGTAACGTTAAGCGTGCGGACCCTACGGGTTCGAGAACTATGTAGACATGACCTAGAACTATTCTCGGTCAATAACCAATAGAGGAACCTGGATGCTCATATTGGCTCCTACATATTCTACGAAGATCTTTATCGGTCAAACCGCATAACAACATACTTTGTTCCCTTTGTCATCGGTATGTTACTTGCCCGAGATTTGATCATCGGTATCCAATACCTAGTTCAATCTCGTTACCGGCAAGTCTCTTTGCTCGTTACGTAATGCATCTTTCCATAACTAACTCATTAGCTACATTGCTTGCAAGGCTTATAGTGATGTGCATTACCGAGAGGGCCCAGAGATACCTCCCCGACAATCGGAGTGACAAAACCTAATCTTGAAATTCGCCAACCCAACATGTACCTTCGGAGACACCTGTAGAGCTCCTTTATAATCACCCAGTTACGTTGTGACGTTTGGTAGCACACAAAGTGTTCCTCCGGTAAAAGGGAGTTGCATAATCTCATAGTTACAGGAACATGTATAAGTCATGAAGAAAGTAATAGCAACATACTAAACGATCAAGTGCTAGGCTAACGGAATGGGTCATGTCAATCACATCATTCTCCTAATGGTGTGATCCCGTTAATCAAATGACAACACATGTCTATGGTTAGGAAACATAACCATCTTTGATTAATGAGTTAGTCAAGGAGAGGCATACTAGTGACGTTATGTTTGTCTATGTATTCACACATGTATCATGTTTCCGGTTAATACAATTCTAGCATGAATAATAAACATTTATCATGATATGAGGAAATAAATAATAACTTTATTATTGCCTCTAGGGCATATTTCCTTCACTCAGGAGGTATGATATCAAGCTCAATCCATCAAAGTGCACATTCGGAGTTCCTGGCGGAAAGTTACTCGGTTTTCTCATTTCCGAACGAGGAATCGACGCCAACCCAGAAAAAGTTGGCACTATACTCTGAATGAAACACCCCATGCATGTGCACAATGTCCAGAAACTTACTGGATGCTTGGCTGCATTAAGTCGATTCATCTCTCGCCTCGGTGAAAAGGCATTGCCTCTTTACCGACTGATGAAAAAGTCAGACAAGTTCGAGTGGACTCCGGAAGCTGACGCAGCGTTTGCAGAACTAAAAGCTCTGCTCTCCACCCAGCCGGTCCTTGCTTCTCCAATCAGCAAAGAGCCTCTGTTGCTTTACATTGCAGCCACAGGACAAGTCTTCAGTACAGTACTTACGGTCGAGCGGGAAGAAGAAGGGAAAGCCTTCAAAGTTCAGCGACCAGTATATTATCTTTCCGAAGTGTTGACCCCATCGAAGCAAATATACCCTCATTATCAGAAGCTTGTATATAGGATTTACATGACCGCCAAGAAGGTTGCTCATTATTTCTCTGATCATTCTATTACACTCGTCAGCGACACCCCATTGTCAGAGATTCTGCACAACAGAGATGCAACTGGTCGAGTGACAAAGTGGGCGATTGAACTCCTTTTCCTTGATATCAAGTTTGAGGCGAAAAAAGCCATTAAGTCCCAAGCAGTAGCAGATTTCATCGCCGAGTGGATCGAACAACAACAACCGACTCAAGTTCACTCGGAGCACTGGACCATGTTCTTTGATGGTTCTAAGATGTTGAATGGTTCTGGTGCTGGGGTTGTACTGGTTTCCCCCCGAGGAGATAAGCTCAGATATGTGCTCTAGATTCACTTTGATTCCTCCAACAATGAAGCAGAATAGGAAGCACTTTTGTATGGGTTGCGCATGGCCATTTCACTCGGCGTCCGTCGCCTTATGGTTTATGGTGACTCAGATTTGGTGGTCAATCAGGTGATGAAGGAGTGGGACGTCAGAAGCCCAGCCATGACTGGTTACTGCAATGCGGTAAGAAAGCTGGAAAAGAAATTTGAAGGGTTAGAGCTCCATCATATACCCCGACTGAAGAATCAAGTGGCTGATGATTTGGCAAAGATAGGTTCCAAGAGAGAAGCCATTCCCAGTGATGTGTTCTTGGAACATATCCATACTCCATCAGTTCAGGAAGATCCTTTTACCGAAGAAGTTCCGCAGCCTAAAAGTGTCACAGATCCGACTGAAGTTTGTAGACCTGATCATGGAAGCGTTGGTCATCACTCCCGATTGGATAGTGCCGTACATCGTGTATATCGTAAGGAAAGAGCTCCCAGAGGATGAAGAAGAGGCTTGACAGATCGTCCGTCGATCCAAAGCCTTTACCGTGATAAGGGGACAGTTGTACAGAGAAAGCGCGACTGGAGTTGGTCAGAAGTGTATCACGCCAGAAGAAGGTCGAATAATCCTGGACGATATCCCCTCGGGGACCTATGGCCATCATGCGTCCTCTTGGACCATTGTGGATAAAGCATACCGAGCGGGATTTTACTGGCCAAGAGCAAATGAATTGGCAAAGGTGATAGTCGACAAGTGTGAAGGATGTCAATTTTACTCCAATATGTCACACAAGCCCACCTCAGCCTTGAAGACCATCCCACTCGTCTGGCCTTTCGCTGTATGGGGATTGGATATGGTAGGACCACTGAGAACAGGCAGAAGCGGCTTCACCCATGTGCTGGTGGCAGTTGACAAGTTCACTAAGTGGATTGAAGCTAAACCCATCAAGAATCTTGATGCCGGCACTGCTGTCAGCTTCATTAGGAGTTGATATTCAGAAATGGAGTTCCCCATAGCATCATCACTGATAATGGGTCGAACTTCGATTCCGAGGAATTTAGAGCCTTCTGCACGTCTCAAGGCACACGAGTCGACTATGTTTCAGTCGCTCACCCCCAATCGAATGGATAGGCAGAACGAGCAAATGGTTTAATTCTCAAAGGGCTGAAACGCCGACTGATGCATGATCTCAAACACGCAGCTGGTGCATGGGTCGACGAACTTCCGTCAGTACTTTGGGGATTAAGGACCACACCTAATCGGTCGACTGGGAGAACTCCGTCCTTCTTGGTCTACGGAGCTAAAGCAGTCTTGCCGAGTGACCTGCTTCACAACGCACCCCGAGTCAAACTGTACACTGAAGCTGAAGCAGAGCAAGCCCGGCAAGACGCAGTCGACCTTCTAGAAGAAGAAAGAGAGATGGCCTTGATCTGATTGACCATTTATCAGCAGGACTTGCGTCGCTTCCATGCCAAAAATATGAAGAGTCGAGCCTTCCAAGAAGGAGGTTTGGTTCTCCGAGTAGATCAGCAGAAGCCACACAAGCTTGCTCCTACTTGGGAAGGTCCCTTCATCGTCACCAAGGTTCTCCACGGGGCGTACCGCCTTTACAATGTCGAGCACCAGATTGACGAGCCCCGAGCTTGGAACACGGAGCTGCTCCGCCCCTTTTATACTTAAGTATTTACTCGGATGAGATGTAATAAAAGTACTTCTGTAGTTTATCGAAGACAAGAGTGTTATAATTTTCCCAGTGATTGTTGTTACTTTTGTTCACATAAAGCAGTCCCCCAGTGGGTGGCTTAGCTGCGAATCCGTTTCGCCTAAGTTTGTAAAACAAATCCTACCGAGTGGGGAGCCAGCCTCCCACTCGGGGGGCTTAGATGTGAATCCGTTTCGCCTAAGTTTAACAAAATCCTACCGAGTAGGGAGCCAGCCTCCCACTCGGGGGCTTAGCTGCGAATCCGTTTCGCCTAAGTTTAACAAAATCCTACCGAGTGGTGAGCCAGCCTCCCACTCGGGGGCTTAGCTCCAGTCCAAGTACTCGCCTAAGTTTAACGAAATCCTACTGAGTGGTGAGCCAGGGTCCCACTCGGGGGCTTAGCTGCAGTCCAAGTACTCGCCTAAGTTTAACAAAATCCTACCGAGTGGTGAGCTAGCCTCCCACTCGGGGGCTTCTGCAGTCCAAGTACTCGCCTAAGTTTAATGAAATCCTACCGAGTGGTGAGCCAGCCTCCTACTCGGGGGCTTAGCTGCAGTCCAAGTACTCGCCTAAGTTTAACAAAATCCTGCCGAGTGGTGAGCCTGCCTCCCACTCGAGGGCTTAGCTGCAGCTTAGCACTCGCCTAATTACAAACACAACGTGCGCTCCGCAAGGAGGACGAGGTGCAGGTCGACTGCTACCTTCTCCTTCCGAGCTACACCACAAATACAATGTGCGCTCCGCAAGGAGGATGAGGTGCAGGTAGACTGCTACCTTCTCCTTCCGAGCTACGCCACAAATAGAACGTGCGCTCCGCAAGGAGGACGAGGCGCAGGTCGACTGCTACCCTCTCCTTCCGAGATACGCCACAAATACAACGTGTGCTCCGCAAGGAGGACGAGGTGCAGGTCGACTGTTACCTTCTCCTTCGGAGGTACACCACAAAAACCCCACCGAGTGTAGAGCAAACCTCTCACTCGGGGGCTTAGCTGCAACCTAGTGCTCGCCTAAGTTTTTGAAAATCCTACCGAGTGGAGAGAAAACCTCCCACTCGGGGGCTTAGCTGCAGCCCAGTGCTCGCCTAAGTTTTTGAAAATCCTACCGAGTGGAGAGCAAACCTCCCACTCGGGGGCTGAGCTGCAGCCCAGTGCTCGCCTAAGTTTTTGAAAATCCTACCAAGTGGAGAGCAAACCTCCCACTCGGGGGCTTAGCTGCAGCCTAGTGCTCACCTAAGTTTTTGAAAATCCTACCGAGTGGAGAGCAAACTTTCCACTTGAGGGCTTAGCTGCAGCCCAGTGCCAGCCTAAGTATGACGAGATACAAGTCGATTGCAGTCTGTGCTTCATCCCTACCTGCAAAAGCGCATCACAAACACTAGCATATATTCCGAGCGAAGGACAATGTTCATTCGAAGGCAGATGCAAACATATTCAACGTCAAACCCAAGTTCAGATAGTGTCCTACGGATCCAGAAGTGCTCAGGCACCAAGCATGTTAAAGTTTACAGGTTACAAAAACCACTCGGCATACCGAGGCAAATTTAAGGCATCAAGCATAGAAGACGGAGGGCTGGAAGGCGCAACAAACTCGTACAGGTGGATTCCATCTGCGATCCGAGTGGCAGCATCGATGAAGGTCTCCATGAAGGATCGGAGGTCATGCTTCTTGGTATTATCCACCTTGAGAGACGCTAGCTTGTCCTCTCACGCATCCTTGCAGTGAACGCGGACCAGAGACAGAGCAACATCGGCACCACACCTGGCAGAAGACTTCTTCCATTCTTGCACTCGACTTGGCACTTCATTCAGTCAAGTCATCAGAGACTCAAGGTCATTCTGAAGTGTTTCTCCTGGCCAGAGTGCTGTGTCGATGTGCGACGTTGCAACCTTCAGTCTTGCAAGATAGTCGACCACAGCAGCAACACGAGACTCGAGCCGGAGCACGTTCATGGCAGCTTCATCCTTCACAGGAGAGTTGATGGGATCTAGGCTAGTCTCCAGCTGACCAATCTCTTCCTCAAAGTTCTGGCAGAACTCTGTAGACACAACCTAAAGTTAAGGCAGCAGTTTGGTGGTAAGTCCATAATTAAAAGCCTGTCGGATACAAGAGATTACCTTCAAGCATGAGGAATAGCTTCTTGGCGAGTCCTCCCAGATAAGCCTCCAGATCATTCTTCTTTCCCACCAATTCGCTGGCCTTGTCGCTCAGGTCTATCTTGTCATTCTTCAGTCGACTGACCTCTTTGTTGGCCGCATCAAGAGCAGCTTTCAGATTGGTATTCTCCTCTTCAAGTTTGCTGATCGAAGCCAGCTTTTCTTCTGTGAGTTTGGTCTTCTCCGAAGCTGCTTTCTGCTCCTCAACGAGGTCAAGATCCTTCTTCTTCAGAGAATCCCTCAGTTTATCTGCAAAATCACAGTGAGATCAGACTCGGGAATGGACAAGAAACAAAGGCAGTCGTCAAGGTTCTCACCAAACATACCTTTTGCTTCCTCCTTCGCCTTCGTGAAGTTCTCCTGGACAAGCTTCAGATCAAGTTCGAGCTGGATGTGCTTGTTCTCCAAATCAGTATAACGAGCTACAAGCTCGCAAGATTTCTGCGAAGGATCAATCGACAGACGTCAAAGATAGGTCATTTCCGAGTGACTAAGAGAAAAATCGTAGTATTTCTAAGACTACAGCCGAATCTAAACATTCAACTGTAGTCTCGGGGACTACACCCAGTGGGTGCACTCAGCCTGCCCCCACTAGTTCTATCAGCTCGAGTCGATCAGTCGACTAAAAAAGACAGAAAGGCTAACCACCAGCAGTTAGCCACAGTTTCAAAAAAAAGAGAGAGGTGTTTTTCAGACCGTAGTTGACTGCCAGCAGTCAACCATGGTCTCGGGGACTACACCCAGTCGGTGCACTCAGCGTGCCCCCACCGGTTCCATGATTCCATTCGACCAAGATCGAGTAAAGAAAGTAATGAGAAAAAGTTCAAGACATAAAGACTATATATGGTCGACTGCCAGCAGTCCACCATAGCCTTGGGGACTACACCCAGTGGGTGCACTCAGCGTGCCCCCACCAATGCAGATATTCAATCGACACACCCAGTGGGTGTATGACAGATACTAAGATTTTCAGAAAGAAAAGTTTTCAGGTATCATATCCTAACAGAACAGGCGGTGATCGACTAACCTGTACATTGCTCTGAAGGGCTGAACTGGCGTCATAAGCTGCTTGACTGGCGTCTCGGATCGCCTTCACTTGCTCCATCATGACCCCCGCCTGGCGTATGGCTTCTTTAGCAGCTCTTGCTTGGTCCTCTGGGACGTGGTGAGTGGAGAAAAGGGAAGGCGGATCAGCACTCGGCGATGAAGGGCGAGCACTCGTCAGCGGCTCCGCAAAGGATACGGTAGCCCGAGTGACATTGTCCCCCTCCGGAACCAACGTCTCAGGTGCTGATACGACCTGAGCTGTCTTGCCAGTAGACACCCTCCTATTCCTCCTCTGCCTCAATGGCTCCTCATCATCATCATCAGGAAGATCAATGATGATATTAGGTGGAGCTACAGAAAAGATTCAAAGTTAAAAATGAAGATCCTATTGACTGAAAACGAAACTACAAAGGTCATACCAGGGTTGGAAGTGACAGCATCCTCCATTTCTTGATCTTCAGGTCTGATCGAGGTCTCAGAAGTAGTAGCACTGTAGTTTCAGAAATCAGTCGGTCAGCGAATGAATCGACCAAGAGTAAATCCATGTGAAACAAGAAGACACAAATTATGCCATTACCCGGAAATAGTGGGAATCGCCATCCTCATCTTCGGCAGGGCCTTCGTCGGTTTTGACGACGCCGCTCGGAGTTGCTTCGGCGCTTTCTCAGTCGGCGTCGGAGAGGTCGACTGCACAACAAGCACTACCCCATTGCCGCGCTTGACTGCAGCGTCATGAACGAGCTTGGTTCTCCTTTCAGTACGGGGAGGTGAGACTTCCTCCTCCTCTTCCTCATCCGATCCAGCATCATCTTCACCCTCGTCGCCGTCCGACTCCCACTCCTCCTCACTTTCACCTCCACTCCCTTCTTCTTCTTCGGTCCGTTCTTGCGCCCCGTTGGGCATCGAGTACATTTCGGTAGTGATCTGGAAGACAGCAAACAAGACAAAAGTCAGTCGACCGAATTATAGCAAAACAGAATGAATGAAACAGGATTACAGTCGGAGATAAGTGGTCACACCTTGTCTGGTTCATAAGACTGGTCGAGTGGCGGGATCCTCCTGGCTCCACAGGGATTATCTTTATTCCCTGTGATGGCAGTCATCCACCTCTCTAGTGTGGCATCGTCGACCTCCTCCGGGTGGAACCGAGTGGTGTCTTCGGTACCAGAGTACAACCACATCGGGTGACCTCGGTATTGGAGTGGCTGAATGCGCCGTCGAAGAAAAACCTCCAGAAGATCCATGCCAGTCACCCCGTTGCGAATGAGCTGGACTACATGGTCCATCAGCACCCTAACTTGAGCCTTATCCTCCGGAAGCACCTTCAGAGAAGATGGCTTGTTCACTTGGTCCATGGAGAACGGGGGGAGGCCAGTCGACTGCCCTGGTGTCGGCTGGTCTTGGCAGTAGAACCAGGTCGACTGCCACCCTCGGACTGACTCAGGAAAGGTCATGACTGGAAAGGCACTCTTACTCCTCATCTGAACCCCAAGACCCCCACACATCTGGATGACTTGGGTTTTCTCGTCACTCGAGCTAGCCTTTTTCACCCTCTGAGAGCGACAGGTGAAGATGTGTTTGAAAAGGCCCCAGTGCGGTCGACAACCCAGGAAGTTTTCGCACAAAGACAGGAAAGCGGCGAGATAGGCAATAGAGTTGGGTGTGAAGTGATGGAGTTGTGCCCCAAAGAAGTTCAGAAACCCCCGAAAGAAAAGATTCGGTGGCAGAGAAAACCTGCGATCAACATGGGTGGCTAAGAGGACGCACTCACCCTCCTGAGGCTGCGGCTGCCACTCCGTCCCCGGAAGCCTTGCTGACCCATGGGAGATCAGTCCCTCGTTGGCCAGGTCGTCGAGGTCCTTCTGGGTGATGGTCGAGCGGATCCAATCTCCCTGGATCCATCCTTGCGGCAAGGCGGACCGCGACGAAGATCCGCCCCGATTGGTCGCTCTCCCCTTCGCCTTCGCCTTCACCGTCGCCTTCTTCGCCCGCTCCAAAGTTGCCGTCCTCTCCTTCACCATTGTCGCCGGCGAGGTGCGCAAGGAGCAGTAGGGTGGGGATGGAAGCGAACGCAGTGGACGAGTTTGAGGAAGAGGGAGAGGGGAATGAGGACGCACTGTTAAAAAAAAACCGTCCGGCGCCTTATATGAAGTCGCTTCCGAGTGGCTGACTGGTAGGCCCGGGCGATCCTGTCAAATCCCGCAACAGTCGCGTGCACGATACGTGGCGAAAAAGGTGGCGCAGAAATCGAGGCGTCTTTGCCTTATCCCATCCGAGTACCGCGGCCTTCTCCGCTGCGCGCGCTTCCCAAAATTCGGATCCCGCTAAATCCGCTAACAGCAGAGCAACTTGTCAGACGGCAGATTTCTTCCGACCCGTCGCTCGGAAATCTCCAAGTTCGTAAAGTTCACTCGACAGATGAAAATAATGGATCAAGGCGACTGAAAGAGAAGTTGACGCCATCACTAAAAAGTCATTGATCCAGAGTAAGACACACTCGATCCATTCGGGGGCTAATGATGAAGTCATGTACCTAGGGTAGGGTCATGGACCTGTCCAAGGTGCCCTCCCCAAGGACATCTTTAGAAGAAAATGCCTTCCAGTCGACCTGGAAGGATTCCACTCGACAGACTCAAAGACACTCGACCATGAAGACTCACTCGACCACCAGGAGTTCAAGAGTCACTCCGTATCCAAACGGTCTATAAAGTGTCATCATGACTGAGGGAGTCCTGGACTAGGGGGTGTCCGGACTGCCGGACTATCATCGTCCGCCGGACTCCAAGACTACGAAGATACAAGATTGAAGACTCCGTCCCGTGTCCGGATGGGACTTTCCTTGGCGTGGAAGGCAAGCTTGGCGATACGGATATGTAGATCTCCTACCATTGTAACCGACTCTGTGTAACCCTAGCCTCCTCCGGTGTCTATATAAACCGGAGGGCTTTAGTCCGTAGGACACAACATACATTACAACAATCATACCATAGGCTAGCTTTAGGGTTTAGCCTCCTTGATCTCGTGGTAGATCCACTCTTGTACTACCCATATCATCAATATTAATCAAGCAGGACGTAGGGTTTTACCTCCATCGAGAGGGCCCGAACCTGGGTAAAAACATCGTGTCCCTCGTCTCCTGTTACCATCCGCCTAGACGCCTGAGTTTGGGACCCCTACCGAGATCCGCGGTTTGACACCGACATTGGTGCTTTCATTGAGAGTTCCTCTGTGTCGTCACCGATAGGGCGGATGCCTCCGCCCGTCTTCAAAGACGGTGTTTTTGCCGAAGGGGCCTTGGCCGCCGGCCAAACTATCCGGCTAGGTGGTTTTCTTATGACCGCCTGTCCGGCCGCCGCTTCGACAATGACTTCTCAAGTCGTCAGAAGCAATCTTCGCGTCAGATCGTAAGCTGCCGAACAGTTGGATCCAATAGAGCTCTTGTCTGTTAACGAACTCTTGGATCGTATCGCCGCCCTGGGAGTCGCTACGGACTACAACCAGATTGGGCTTAAAACCGATCTGAGAGAGATTAACTCTCCCCAGGCCACCCACCACGTCGCACTGGTAGAGGAGCAATACGGCAACTCTTCGCCTGTATTGAAAACTATTCATGTCCGGATTTCCGAACCCTCCATGCCGGATTTCCGCGGAGGGACGGACTCCGATCGAGCATTGAACTTAAAATCATGCATCACTCCGGACTCGCTGGATCGTGTCCAGCAACCCAAGCTTCCAAATTCGGAAACTCCTCGGCCTTTGAGCCCCAAGATGGGCAGGGATCCGGACTTTAGTCCACCCACCCGCCCAGACATATGCGATCTATCTCTAATCCGGCAAGAGCCCTGTAACACCCCGGATGTATCTTTCCATATTTGTAACTCCGACTCTTGCCATTTTCGGATATGTGCTATGATATTCCCTCCGTGGTTGGGTTTTGTTTTCGTTTTGCATTTTGTCCATGTCATGCATCTCATATCATGTCATCATGTGCATCTCATTTGCATACGTGTTCGTCTCATGTTTCCGAACATATTCCCGTTGTCCGCTTTTGCAATCCGCACTCCTATGTTCCCCGGCGTCCCCTCTTGTTCTTTTTCCATGTGCGGGTGTTGAGCATTCTCGGAATGGACCGAGCCTTGCCAAGTGGCCCTGGTATAGCACCGTAGACCACTGTCAAGTTTCGGTCATTTGGAGTTCGTTTAGTACTCAACGGTTAACCGCACTCTCGCAAAGGCCTCTTTTGAGTTGAAGCCCAACAACCCTCCAAAACAGCCCAATAACCCATCTAAGTCCCCTCCATGCCCTCGGTCGTTCGATCACGATCGTGTGGGCGAAAACTACACCCCATTTGGACTCTCCTAGCTCCCTCTACCTCTATTTAAAGACCCCTCCCCCGAAATCCCGGGCAAACCCTAGCAAACCCCAGATCTGCCGCGCCGGACACGTCCGCGTCGCGCCGGACACGTCCGCGCCCGGCCCCCGGCGAATCCGGGCTCGCCACGTGGCGCGCGTCCGCCGCCGCCCTCCGCCGCCCGGCGCCAAGCCGCTTGCCCCACCCGGCCATGCCAGCGCGCCGCGCCGCCCGCCGCCCTCAGCGCGGCGCTGGCCTCACGCCGCCCCCCGCCGCCGCCGCCGCCGCCGCCGCCGCTTCGCCACACACTTCGCGCCTGCCGCCCGCCGCCGCCGCCGCCGCCGCCGCCGCGCCGGCCCGGCTCATTGCCACGCGCCGCCGCCGCCGCGCCCGCCGGTCGCCGCGCCCGGCCGCCGCCCGCCGGCAACCTCCTTCCTCCGGCGCCGCTCCTCCGGCGAGCTCCCGCGCCGGCAAGCCTCGGACTCCGGCCAGATCCAGATCGGATCCAAGACCTAGGTTGACTTCTTCTCCCCCAAAAATTCGTCTAAGTCTTTTCTGTCATTAATTTCGTGCATTTTTCATAGCATCACATCTCCGTAACCGTGGCTCCGTTTTGGGCGTATAATATGTCAAATTGTTCAACTCGAAGAGTACATCATTTCATTCCATTGCATCATTTGCATTTGAGCTCATCTTGGTGCCCGAAATGCTGTTGGAAGATAGCTTCAGATCGTTAGTTCCAGAATCTTATCAGTTCGAGCTCTTTTGTCATTTTTGCCATGAATTATGTGTGCACCCTATGAACTTGAGTCCTACATGTGAGTTGAACATTTCCATGCCATCTTTCCAGGGGTGTTGGCCATGTATTTTTGTGAGCTATGTGTTGACTAGAACAAGCATGCAAAGTAGGGATGATGATGTTGCTGATTTCAGGAACTTAGTGATTTCACTAAGTCTTGTCCTGCTGATAATTTTATGCCATATGTTCATGTTGTTTCAGAGAGATCTATGCCCTTTTTGAGCATGACCAGTAAGGGTGTTTTGGACATATGGATGTTCTCTATCCATCCATGCCTTTGTTGGCATTTATGGAGTAGTCTAGCATGTCATTTGCGTGCTCTACTTTTGCTTGAAATTGTTTCCTGGCAGACTGTTTGCGTGAGATTCAATTTTCACGAGGTCGGTGTAGTTGATCCGTGTATGCTATGATGATGTTCTTGCCATGTATAGCTCCTATGCCATGTCTTCTTGATGGGTGTATGCTTAGTTTATCATGAGGTGCTCTGTAGTTAGTGCATCGAGCTCACGAACATGCCATGTTGAATCTGTTTTTCCCATGTCCTGATATTTCACTAAGTCTGAAATCTGTTATAAAACTTGCAATTTTTACATGGGTGCCATCATTTCTTAAGGTCCTTTTTGGCTTATGGTCAGTAAGGGACTATTGAAATATGCTTTGAGTAGAATCATGTCATGCCTTGATTTGCTATTATAAGTTCCTGTAGCATGCTGTTTGCTTGCTCTAAACATGCCTTCCTGATGTTAATTCCTGCCATGTTAGTATTTTCACTAAGTCTGTGAACCTGATATTTTGAGCACTTTCTCCATGCTTGTTTGAACATGTTATGATGTGATTTAGCCGTAGCTCAGTGTTCCTCTTTTGTTAAGCATCTCCTGTAGTTCGCTGCCATATGCTTTGTTTTTATGTTGGGGTGCTGTAGCATAGTTTCGTGTTGCGTGCTTAGTAGCATCGGGCTGTTAAACGCAGATTTGCGTCATTCTTGTTTTGCTTGTCATTTGCAAACCGTACATCCGATTCGGTGATCTTTATATCGATTTCAACGAAATCATCTCATCTTTCAGTGGCATACTTGGTTTGCCAAGTTGATGCCAGTTCATCATTTTCCTTCCGGAGCATACATATGCATAGCATGTCACATCTCGCATAGCATGTCATGTTTTGCATCATATTGCTTGTGCATTGTTCCTTGTTTGATTGTGGTTCCGTTGCTTGTGTTCTTGCTTTGGGTAGAGCCGGGAGACGAGTACGTGAACGAGGAGCCTGTTGAGAACGCCCACGAAGATCAAGCCTTCGACAACTCGAGAACCTTATGAGCAAGATGACCATACCTTCGAAATCACTTCTATCTTTGCTTGCTAGATGCTCGCTCTTTTGCTATGCCTATGCTGCGATACCTACCACATGCTATATCTTGTCACCCATATTGCCATGTCAACCTCTAACCATCCATGTCCTAGCAAACCGTTGATTGGCTATGTTACCGCTTTGCTCAGCCCCTCTTATAGCGTTGTTAGTTGCAGGTGAAGATGAAGTTTGTTCCTTGTTGGAACGCGGATATTTTGGGATATCACAATATCTATTGTTTATTTAATGCATCTATATACTTGGTAAAGGGTGGAAGGCTCGGCCTTATGCCCGGTGTTTTGTTCCACTCTTGCCACCCTAGTTTCCGTCTTACCGGTGTTATGTTCCTTGATTTTGCGTTCCTTACGCGGTCGGGTGATTTATGGGACCCCCTAGACAGTTCGCTTTGAATAAAACTCCTCCAGCAAGGCCCAACCTTGGTTTTACCATTTGCCACCTATACCCTTTTTCCCTTGGGTTTCGCGAGCCCGAGGGTCATCTTTATTTTAGCCCCGGGCGGTGCTCCTTCGAGTGTTGGTCGAATCGAGTAGATCATGGGCCCCTTTGGGAAACTTCGAGGTCTGGTTTTACTCGTAGGATGTCTCATCCGGTGTGCCCCGAGAACGAGATATGTGCAGCTCCTATCGGGATTTTTCGCACAATGGGAGGTCTTGCTGGTTTAGTTTTACCATTGTCGAAATGTCTTGATGTACGGGATACCGAGTCGATCGGAGTGTCTTGGGTGAAGGTTTATTCCTTCGTTGACCGTGAGAGCTTGTTATGGGCTAAGTTGGGACACCCTGCAGGTATTATCTTTCAAAGCCGTGCCCATGGTTATGAGGCAGATGGGAATTTGTTAATGTCGGTTGTAGAAAACCCGAAGTTGACCTTAATTAAAATACATCAACCGTGTATGTAACCGTGATGGTCTCTTCTTCTCGGAGTCCGGGAAGTGAACACGGTGTTGGAGTTATGCTTGACGTAAGTAGTCAGGATCACTTCTTGATCGCTAATAGCTTCACGACCGCGCCTTGCTTCTCTTCTCGCTCTCTTTTGCAATGTAGCCACCATATATGCTAGTAGTCGCTTGCAGCAGCTCCTCCTTTTGACACCAGCCTTCCCTTAAGCTTAAATAGTCTTGATCTCATGGTGTGAGATTCTTTGAGTCCCTGTGGCTCATGATTCTACCAAAACAGATGCGGTACCGGTGATGCCAGTGATGATGGCGCGAACCGAGCTGAAGTGGGAATATGATGAGGCCCTTGGTCGATACTATGTTTCCTTTCCGGACGATTAGTAGTGGAGCCAGTTAGGCGATCGGGATCTGTGTCGCATGTGGGGTTGTTCTTCTTTTATTTTGGTTCCGTAGTCGGACCTTGATTGTATCTGGATGATGTAATGCTTTATTCATGTAATTGTGTGAAGTGGCATCGTAAGCCAACTATGTACTTTTTCCTTATGTATTACATGGATTGTGCGAAGATTACCTCACTTGCGACATTGCTTTCAATGCGGTTATGCCTCTAAGTCGTGCTTCGACACGTGGGAGATATAGCCGCATCGAGGGCGCTACAAGTTGGTAATCGAGCCATCCCGACCTTAGGAGCCCCCACCGCTTGATCGCTTTTAGTGGCGAGTTGTGTCTAGAAAAATGTTTTGAGTCATTTAGGATTATATATATCGGAGAGTTTAGGAATTCTTTTTACTCCCAGTCCTTGACCTTCGGTGAGGTATCTGACGAGAGTTTTGACTCTTCTCTTCTCAAATTTCACTAAATTTTTTTTTAGGATCACGGGTATCTTAGAATCGTTCGATGGTTTTATGATGACAACATTGTCTTGGTTGCCTCGACATTTAGGGGTTGTGGCGGTGTCCGGGGAGTTGAGCTCCGAGGTGTTGTTGTCATAATTTTATCGTTGCAGTTCTGGAATACCGAGTTTAGTACGCCGACATCGAAAATCTCTTTTATGTAGTCAGTTGGTGAGATAACCCCGCTAACCTTGAGATTGTGGTGAGTACGGAGTATTGCCATGACTCGTATAACGGATGCTTTTCAAGGTTGAGGTACACGATTTCGAAGGTTTTCTTGGTTATGTGTTGAAGGATGGATACAAATGGATGTAGGGATTGTTAGCTTGGGTGAGATATATATATTGCTCCCTGTATCCCCAACACCTGATTGCATAACGGAAAGTTTCGGGAGTTTATAGGTGGGATTCAAGTAGCTCTAGCTTTTTCTTCCGCAGATATTTGGTTTGTGATTGGGTAATCCTTACCACTTATTTGTTCCATTCATACCTTGTTTTTATTTTTATTCATCAATCTCTTATCAAGTGGCTTCTCACCTTTATGGACATGATGTTTACTTTGGAATTCATTCGTTCATCCCTATTCGAATGTTTATTGTGAAGACTATATGTTGCAATTTCTATCCGTTGATTCAACTTGTCTATCTGTCTATCAAGATGCTAACGGATGTCACCCTCTTCAAGATGGCTCCACCAACGCGTCAGAATCCGGAACGCAGTGATGGGAGTCAGGCGAACCCTCCTCCTCCACCTCCGCCTCCGGAGGCATGGCAAACTTTGATGGCAACCACTAACGCCAACGCTCAGTTGTTGATTCAGCTGATGCAAGAGCGTAACCAAGGCCAAGGCAACCAAGGGAATCAAGGTCAAGGGCAGTTCTATCATCAGCCACAGTTTCCTACACTCAACCAGTTCCTTGCCAACCAGCCAAAGTCTTTCAGCTATTGTGCCGAGGCCACAGACGCCGACGATTGGCTCGTGGATATCAACAAGCACTTCGAATGCAGCAATGTCAGACCTGAGGACTACGTCAAGTTCGCGTCTTTTCAGCTCAAGGATCAGGCAGCTGATTGGTTCCAGCAATACAAGGATTCTAGAGGTGGTCGAGTGATTACTTGGACTGATTTCTGTCGGGACTTTAAAGCTCACCACATTCCTTCCAGTGTTGTTGAGAGCAAGCGTGAGGAGTTTCGCAATCTCAAGCAAGGAAGCATGTCAGTGTACGAATACAACATACAGATTTGAAACTTGCTCGATTCGCTAAACAAGACGTTCCTGATGAGAAAAGTATGATCTATCGATTCAGAGGTGGCCTTGAGAGGATCTGCAGTTATCTCTTGTTCTTTCCGAGCCTACTCGGTTTGATCAATTCTATAATATGGCACTCAAGCTAGAAGGTGCTCAGCTCAAGTGTGAGGCTTCAAAGAAGAGAATCGGGGATGCAGATTCAGTCTTCTTCTTCCTCTCAAGTGGCAACAAAGCAGCAAAAGTTCTACCTTCCTCCTCCTCCGTTCCGTCGGCCTTATCGTGAGAAGAACTCGGTGGTCGTGGATCTTCCCACCCACCCAACCCAAGCTACCAGAACAAGTCTCAGCCTCAAGCTCCAAGGTCAAATGCTCCTTATCACCGTCCGCTCTCAGAGGTGACTTGCAACAAGTGCCAGCAGAAAGGTCACTATGCGAACAAATGCCATAACCAAAGGCGCCTTCCTCCTCCCCCTGTGAGGTCTTCAAGCAATGCAAAGTGGTCAAGCATAATCCCAAGTATGCAAAGGTGAATATGATGAATGCAGCTCAAGCAGAGGATTCTTGATGTGATCATGGGTAATCTTCGATTAATGATATTCCTGCAAAAGTCTTATTTGATCTTGGTGCATCGCATTCTTTCTTGTCATATCCTTTTGCATCGAAGCATGATTTTGACACGAGGTTTTGTCCAAAGTTATGCAAGTTGTTTCTCCGGAAAACTTATGACTTCTAGTTTGGTTGCTCTGATGTTTCCATCAAGTTTGGCGACTATAGATTTCTGCTAAACCAATTGTTCTTGGTGACTCGATATTGATTTAATTCTCGGGATGGATGGCTTTCAAAGCACAAGGCTCACTTGATTGTGCTGCCAGCAGATTCAATTGACACACCCTTCCGAGGATGTTATCATCTATGCCGCTCGTGATGAAACCATTGGTTGTTTTCTCTCAATGAGAAGGGCGAGTTGGATGCTATCTCTCGATTCGATCGTTTGTGAGTACCAAGATGTCTTTCCGAAGAGCTTCGGGTATGCCTCCTCATCGGCGGTCGAATTCGTTATCGATCTTGAGCACGCTTGAACCCGTTGCAAGCGTCCTTACAAGCTTGGACCCAAGGAGCTGAAAGAATTGAAGAAGCAGCTCGATGAACAAGAGCGTCTGGGTTTGATCGGACCGAGTTCATCTCCATGGGGATGTGGAGTTCTTTTGTCCGGAAGAAGGATGGCACGGACCGACTTTGTGTTGATTACCGTCCATTGAACAAGAAGACAATCAAGAACAAGTATCCACTTCCCAACATCAATGAGCTATTCGAGCAACTCAAAGGTGCTAAAGTATTCTCCAAGCTTGACCTCCGTATGGGTTATCATCGATTCGCATTCGTGAACAAGATATTCCCAAGACAAACATTGAGAACAAGCTTTGGTTCTTATGAATATCTTGTCATGTCTTTCGCCTTGTCAATGCTCCTCCAACTTTCTCTCGCATGATGAACTTTATCTTCAACCCCTACACAAATGATTTCGTCTTGGTGTATCTCGATGATATTTTGGTTTTCTCCAAGAACAAGCAGGATCATGCCAAACATTTGCGATTGGTGCTCGACAAGCTCGAGAGAGCATCAATTCTATCGAAGTTTTCCAAATGTGAGTTCGGCTTGATGAAGTTCTTTATCTTGGTCATATCATCTCAGCCAAGGGCATCGCTGTTAATCCGAGAAGGTGTCTTCAATTGTGAATTGGGAACCTCCTCAGAATGTCAAGCAGCTCCGCAGTTTTCTCGGTCTTGCAAGCTATTGTCGAAGATTCGTTGAGAATTTCTCCAAGATTGCAAAGCCTCTTTCCAACCTCCTCCAGAAGCATGTCAAGTATGTCCGGGCCTTTGAGTGTGATGTCGCTTTCAATACCCTCAAAGAGAAGCTAGTTACAGCTCTGTCTTGACTCCTCTGATGAATCCAAGCCATTGAAGTTTTACGTGATGCTTCCTTGCAAGTTCTCGGTGCTGTGTTAATGCAAGAGAAGAAAGTTGTGGCCTATACCTCTCGCCAGTTGAAGCCCAACGAAAAGAACTACCCCACTCACGATCTTGAGTTGGCGGCAGTTGTCCATGCATTGATAACATGGAGACATCTCTTGTTGGGAAGGAAAGTGGACATATTCACCGATCACAAGAGTCTCAAGTATATCTTCACTCAACCAAACCTCAACCTCGAGCAAACTCGATGGGTGAAATGATTCAAGAGTACAATCCAAGTATTGAATATACTCTGGCAAGGCGAATGTGATTGCAGATGCTCGAGCAGAAAGGCTTATTACAGCAGTCTAATTCTCAAGCCCTTCCAACCGGATCTTTGTGAAGCTTTCAAGCTGAATCTTCAAGTTGTTCCTCAAGGATTTCTTGCCAACCTCATAGTCTCTCCTACTTTGGAAGATCAAATTCGTGAGGCACAACTCTGGATACCATGGTGAAGAAAGTGAAGCGTGGTATTGAAAAGGGCATTTCAAATACAAGTGCTATCGCTTGGATGACAAAGACACTCTTTTCTTCGAGGATCGATTGTGGTTCCTAAAGGCGATCTCGAGAAAAGTCATCATGAATGAGGCACACAATTCCTCCTATCCATTCATCCGGAAATGCGAAGATGTACCATGACCTCAAGCAGTCATATTGGTGGACTCGAATGAAGCGAGAAATTGCTCAATTCGTGAATGAATGTGATGTCTGCAGAAGGGTGAAAGCAGAACACCAAAGACCAGCTGGTCTCCTCCAACCTCTTGCTATTCCGAATGGAAGTTTGATCATATCGAGATGGACTTCGTGACTGGTTTTCCTAAGTCCAAGCGTGGAAATGATGCTATCTTCGTTGTCATTGACAAGCTTACTAAAGTGGCTCATTTTCTTCTGTCAAAGAATCTATCACAGCAGCTCATTTGGCAGAGTTATACACCTCGAAATTGTCTCCTTGCACGGTATTCCGCAATTGATCTCTTGAGACCGTGGAAGCATCTTCACTTCTAAGTTCGGGATTCTTTTGAAGGCCATGGGCACCAACATTCGTTTCAAAGACAGCTTTTCATCCTCAAACTAGTGGCCAAGTCGGCGAGTCAATCAAATCCTTGAAGATATGCTCGGGGCTTGTGTCATTTCTTTTGGCATGAAGTGGGAAGATTGTCTCCCATATGCGAGTTCTCCTACAACAACAGCTTCCAAGCAAGTTGGGCAAGGCCCCATTCGAAATTCTATATGGCAGAAAGTGCCGTACTCCTCTCAATTGGTCCGAGACAGGTGAACGCCAACTTCTTGGCAACGACTTGATCACAGAAGCCGAAGAAATGTGCAAAGTCATTCGTGAGAATCTTAAAGCCGCGCAATCGCGCTAGAAGGGCTATTATGATGACAAGCACCGTGATGTGGCTTTTGAAATCGGAGACCATGTCTACCTCGCGTCTCTCAATGAAAGGCACTCTGCCGCCGGTATCAAAGGAAGCTTGCCCCTAGATACGTGGGTCCTTTCAAGATCATTGGCAAAAGAGGCGATCTCGCCTATCAACGAGCTTCCATCCAACTTTGCAAGCGTGCACGATGTGTTTCACGTGTCACAGCTCATAAGTGCTTCAAGATTCTGGCGCACTATCAACTTTGAAGAAATTGACCTCCAAGAAGATCTCTCTTATCATGAGCACCCGTTGCTATTCTTGAAGAAACCGAGCGCAAGACTCGCAACAAGTCAATCAAATTCCTAAAAGTAAGTGGTCACACCATTCCGACCGTGAAGCCACCTGGGAGCGCGAGGATCACCTCCGTTCCGAATATCCGGAGTTCTTTCAGTCCTAGATCTCGGGACGAGATCCTCTTGTAGTGGTGGAGTGTTGTAACACCCCGGATGTATCTTTCCATATTTGTAACTCCGACTCTTGCCATTTTCGGATATGTGCTATGATATTCCCTCCGTGGTTGGGTTTTGTTTTCATTTTGCATTTTGTCCATGTCATGCATCTCATATCATGTCATCATGTGCATCTCATTTGCATACGTGTTCGTCTCATGATTCGAACATATTCCCGTTGTCCGCTTTTGCAATCCGGCACTCCTATGTTCCCGGCGTCCCCTCTTGTTCTTTTTCCGTGTGCGGGTGTTGAACATTCTCGGAATGGACCGAGCCTTGCCAAGTGGCCTGGTATAGCACCGTAGACCACTGTCAAGTTTCGGGTCATTTGGAGTTCGTTTGGTACTCAACGGTTAACCGCACTCTCGCAAAGGCCTCTTTTGAGTTGCAGCCCAACAACCCTCCAAAACAGCCCAATAACCCATCTAAGTCCCTCCATGCCCTCGGTCGTTCGATCATGATCGTGTGGGCTAAAACTACACCCCATTTGGACTCTCCTAGCTCCCTCTACCTCTATTTAAAGACCCTCCCCGAAATCCGGGCAAACCCTAGCAAACCCCAGATCCGCGCGCCGGACACGTCGTCGTCGCGCGGACACGTCGCGCCCGGCCCCGGCGAATCCGGGCTCGCCACGTGGCGCCGTCCGCCGCCGCCCCTCCGCCGGCCATGCGCGAGCCCCTTGCCATTGCCCGGCTTAGCGCCCGCCATGCGCCTTGGCCGCCCGCCGCCCTCGCGCGGCGGCGCCGCCGCCCGCCGCCGCCGCCTTGCGCCCGCCCGCCGCCGCTTCGCCGCCGCCGCTCGCCGCCGCCGCCGCCGCCGCCGCGCCGCCGCCGTCCGCCGCCTTGCGCCCGCTCCATTGCGCGCGCCGCCGCCGCCGCCTCACGCCGATCGCCGCGCCCGGCCGCCGCGCCCGCCGCCGCCCGCGGCAACCTCCTTCCTCGGCGCCGCTCCTCCGGCAAGCTCCCGCGCCGGCAAGCCTCGGACTCTGGCCAGATCCAGATCGGATCCAAGACCTAGGTTGACTTCTTCTCCCCCAAAAATTCGTCTAAGTCTTTTCTGTCATTAATTTCGTGCATTTTTCATAGCATCACGTCTCCGCAACCGTGGCTCCGTTTTGGGCGTATAATATGTCAAATTGTTCATCTCGAATAGTACATCATTTCATTCCATTGCATCATTTGCATTTGAGCTCATCTTGGTGCCCGAAATGCTGTTGGAAGATAGCTTCAGATCGTTAGTTCCAGAATCTTATCAGTTCGAGCTCTTTTGTCATTTTTGCCATGAATTATGTGTGCACCCTATGAACTTGAGTCCTACATGTGAGTTGAACATTGCCATGCCATCTTTCCAGGGGTGTTGGCCATGTATTTTTGTGAGCTATGTGTTGACTAGAACAAGCATGCAAAGTAGGGATGATGATGTTGCTGATTTCAGGAACTTAGTGATTTCACTAAGTCTTGTCCTGCTGATAATTTTATGCCATATGTTCATGTTGTTTCAGAGAGATCTATGCCCTTTTTGAGCATGATCAGTAAGGGTGTTTTGAACATATGGATGTTATCTATCCAACCATGCCTTTGTTGGCATTTATGGAGTAGTCTAGCATGTCATTTTCGTGCTCTACTTTTGCTTGAAATTGTTTCCTGGCAGACTGTTTGCGTGAGATTCAATTTTCACGAGGTCGGTGTAGTTGATCCGTGTATGCTATGATGATGTTCTTGCCATGTATAGCTCCTATGCCATGTCTTCTTGATGGGTGTATGCTTAGTTTATCATGAGGTGCTCTGTAGTGAGTGCATCGAGCTCACGAACATGCCATGTTGAATCTGTTTTTGCCATGTCCTGATATTTCACTAAGTCTGAAATCTGTTATAAAACTTGCAATGTTTACATGGGTGCCATCATTTCTTAAGTTCCTTTTTGGCTTATGGTCAGTAAGGGACTATTGAAATATGCTTTGAGTAGAATCATGTCATGCCTTGCTTTGCTATTATAAGTTCCTGTAGCATGTTGTTTGCTTGCTCTAAACATGCCTTCCTGATGTTAATTCCTGCCATGTTAGTATTTTCACTAAGTCTGTGAACCTGATATTTTGAGCACTTTCTCCATGCTTGTTTGAACATGTTATGATGTGATTTAGCCGTAGCTCAGTGTTCCTCTTTTGTTAAGCATCTCCTGTAGTTCGCTGCCATATGCTTTGTTTTTATGTTGGGGTGCTGTAGCATAGTTTCGTGTTGCGTGCTTAGTAGCATCGGGCTGTTAAACGCAGATTTGCGTCATTCTTGTTTTGCTTGTCATTTGCAAACCGTACATCCGATTCCGGTGATCTTTATATCGATTTCAACCGAAATCATCTCATCTTTCAGTGGCATACTTGGTTTGCCAAGTTGATGCCAGTTCATCATTTTCCTTCCGAGCATACATATGCATAGCATGTCACATCTCGCATAGCATGTCATGTTTTGCATCATATTGCTTGTGCATTGTTCCTTGTTTGATTGTGGTTCCGTTGCTTGTGTTCTTGCTTTGGGTAGAGCCGGAGGCGAGTACGTGAGCGAGGAGCCTGTTGAGAACGCCTACGAAGATCAAGCCTTCGACAACTCTAAGAACCTTCTGAGCAAGATGACCATACCTTCGAAATCACTTCTATCTTTGCTTGCTAGATGCTCGCTCTTTTGCTATGCCTATGCTGCGATACCTACCACATGCTATATCTTGTCACCCATATTGCCATGTCAACCTCTAACCATCCATGTCCTAGCAAACCGTTGATTGGCTATGTTACCGCTTTGCTCAGCCCCTCTTATAGCGTTGTTAGTTGCAGGTGAAGATGAAGTTTGTTCCTTGTTGGAACGCGGATATTTTGGGATATCACAATATCTATTGTTTATTTAATGCATCTATATACTTGGTAAAGGGTGGAAGGCTCGGCCTTATGCCCGGTGTTTTGTTCCACTCTTGCCACCCTAGTTTCCGTCTTACCGGTGTTATGTTCCTTGATTTTGCGTTCCTTACGCGGTCGGGTGATTTATGGGACCCCCTAGACAGTTCGCTTTGAATAAAACTCCTCCAGCAAGGCCCAACCTTGGTTTTACCATTTGCCACCTATACCCTTTTTCCCTTGGGTTTTCGCGAGCCCGAGGGTCATCTTTATTTTAGCCCCGGCCAGTGCTCCTTCGAGTGTTGGTCCGAACTGAGTAGACTGCGGGGCCCCCTTGGGGAAACTCGAGGTCTGGTTTTACTCGTAGGATGTCTCATCCGTGTGCCCCGAGCGAGATATGTGCAGCTCCTATCGGGATTTGTCGGCACAGCGGGAGGTCTTGCTGGTTTAGTTTTACCATTGTCGAAATGTCTTGATGTACCGGGATACCGAGTCTGATCGGAGTGTCTTGGGTGAAGGTTTATTCCTTCGTTGACCGTGAGAGCTTGTTATGGGCTAAGTTGGGACAACCCTGCAGGGTATTATCTTTCAAAGCCGTGCCCGCGGTTATGAGGCAGATGGGAATTTGTTAATGTCGGTTGTAGAAAACCGAAGTTGACCTTAATTAAAATACATCAACCGTGTATGTAACCGTGATGGTCTCTTCGGCGGAGTCCGGAAGTGAACACGATGTTGGAGTTATGCTTGACGTAAGTAGTCAGGATCACTTCTTGATCGCTAATAGCTTCACGACCGCGCCTTGCTTCTCTTCTCGCTCTCTTTCGCAATGTAGCCACCATATATGCTAGTCGCTTGCAGCAGCTCCTCCTTTTGACACCAGCCTTCCCTTAAGCTTAAATAGTCTTGATCTCGGGTGTGAGATTGTTGAGTCCTCGTGGCTCATGATTCTACCAAAAGCAGATGCGGTACGGTGATGCCAGCGCTGATGGCGAATGGCCGAGCTGAAGTGGGAATATGATGAGGCCCTTGGTCGATACTATGTTTCCTTTCCGGACGATTAGTAGTGGAGCCAGTTAGGCGATCGGGATCTGTGTCGCATGTGGGGTTGTTCTTCTTTTATTTTGGTTCCGTAGCCGGACCTTGATTGTATCTGGATGATGTAATGCTTTATTCATGTAATTGTGTGAAGTGGCGACTGTAAGCCAACTATGTACCTTTTCCCTTATGTATTACATGGATTGTGCGAAGATTACCTCACTTGCGACATTGCTTTCAATGCGGTTATGCCTCTAAGTCGTGCTTCGACACGTGGGAGATATAGCCGCATCGAGGGCGTTACAAGCCCGCTGAAACAGTACATCACTACTGGGCCAGATTCCTCCTGGTTATGGACAGGATAAAGGACTGCCGAGAGGAAAATGTAATCTCAATTTTCTGCAATAATTGCACGGACAAGGGAGTATTGAACGCCATCGATCGTCGCAAAATTACACGATTCGCCGATCTGGCGTCCATAGTACGAAAGTACTGTGCGATGGATTGTTTCCGGAAAACCGAAAACCAATTTTGGGATAATCTGGCCCCAACCCCGGTCCGCAATAAAAGGGTGCCTCACACTCGGGCCCCAGAAGCAAAAAAGAAAAAGCAAAAACCCAATAAGGGGCACGGAACCGTACTGGAGGGATGGCTCAACGGACCCTGTAAGCTTCATAGTGCAGAGGGAGCCGTCCCAACACATAGCCTTCGAGCATGTTGGATATTACGGCAGGTGGTCAAAAGTGGCGAGGAGCTCCTAGCCCTGGGAAACCACTCCAACAATGCCAGTACGGTATCAACAGTCTTCCAGACCTTCGCATCAAACAATATGCGAAAGCGAACAATCCGTAGACTCGCGAAGTCTACCAAGTAGCAACAACAAATCCATGGGCGACACAACTATTACCTTCAACGCCAGCGACGAGCCTAAATTCGAACAGCGAGCGCCCGGCTACCGGTGCTTAGTCCCATAGTGGGCGGCTTTCGATCGACAAAAGTCCTCATGGATGGCGGCAGCGGACTAAACCTCATTTACGAGGAAACTCGCAAAAATGGAAATCGATTGGAGCCGTATTGAGCGAAGCAGCACAACCTTCAGAGGAATAGTCCCTAGCGGGAAGCGCTGCACGGAAAAATCACACTCGATGTGGTGTTCGCTCACGGACGATTCTGATCCGAGGAAGTCACGTTCCAAGTGGCCCCGTTCAGCAGTGGATATCACGCCATATTAGGACGAGAGGCATTCACAATTTTTCAAGCAGTACCTCATTATGGGTACATGAAGCTCAAAATGCCTGGGCCCAGCGGAATAATCACTCTCGTTAGTGATCCGGACATAGCACTCCGCACCGAAAACAAGACAGCCGCACTAGCCCTCGAGGCACTATCCGAAGCCTTAGCGGCAGAAGAACTCACCGCGCTGCGCTCTACAGTGAACAGGGACGATGTGATACTCGATAAAAGATCCATGTCCACCTCCTTCAAATCAGCAGATGAAATAACAAAATTCCAGGTCCATCCAACGGACCCAACAAAGACGGCCTCCATCGGGGCACTATTAAACTCCGAAGTAGACGCCGCACTGCGCGAATTCCTTCGGGAAAATTGGGACATTTTCGCATGGCATCCTTCGGATATGCCCGGAATCCCAGGCAGATTGGCAGAACACAGCCTAAACATCCTAAAAGGATTCAAGCCAGTCAAACAGGCTCTTCCACAATTTTCCGAACCCAAAAGACAAGCAATGGGAGAAGAGCTAGCCAAACTATTGGAAGCCGGATTCATCAGAGACATCAAACATCCGGATTGGCTAGCAAATCTGGTAGTGGTACCAAAGAAGGACAAATCCTGGCGCCTTTGTGTCGATTTTAAAGACCTCAATAAGGCTTGCCCAAAGGATCCCTTCCCTCTCCCCCGCATCGACCAAATTATCGATGCTACCGCAGGGCACGATTCATTGTGTTTCCTCGACGCTTACACTGGCTACCATCAAATCAAGATGGCGGAAGCAAACCAAGCCGCCACGGCATTCATCACCCCTTACGGACCATTCTGCTTCAACACGATGCCCTTCGGACTTAAAAACGCCGGCGCAACATATCAGCGCATGATTCAAACATGTCTGGCCACCCAGATCGGCAAAACAGTCGAGGCATACGTAGACGATGTAGTCGTCAAAACAAAACACGTCGAAACTCTAGTAGACTATTTGAGGCTCACGTTCGACAACCTCAGAGCATACGACATCAAGTTGAATCCGGAAAAATGTGTTTTCAGCGTACCAGCCGGAAAGCTGCTGGGCTTCATCGTGTCCGGTAGAGGAATCGAAGCAAACCCGGCTAAAATCCGAGCTCTGTCACAGTTGGACATTCCAAAAGACCTCAAACAAATACAAAAATTAACAGGATGCGTGGCAGCTCTAAGCCGCTTTATCTCCCGTCTGGGAGAAAAGGTGTTGCCCCTCTATCGCCTCCTCAGGCGCACCGAACACTTCGAGTGGACGGATGCTGCCACTGCCGGACTCGAAGAAATAAAGGCCATATTGGCAGCAAATCTGGTCCTGGCTGCGCCCAATCTGGGCGAACCAATGTTGTTATACATCGCAGCAACGCATCAAGTTGTAAGCGCGGTCCTCGTCGTCGAACGAGAGACAGAAGGGCACAAATTCCCTCTTCAAAAACCAGTGTATTATGTATCCACTGTGTTAACCCCCTGCAAGTCCCGCTACCTGCACTATAAGAAGATAGCATATGCGGTGTTCATGGCATCCCGGAAGCTCCGGCACTACTTCCAAGAGTGTTCGATAACAGTGGCCTCTGAAGTACCACTCAATGACATTATAAATAAACGACGCGAATAGCAGGCAGGATTGCAAAATGGACCATTGAGCTCTTACCATTCGATATAACTTACAAACCTCGGCGAGCTATAAAGTCACAAGTCCTGGCTGACTTTGTCGCCGAATGGACCGAAGCCGAACTCCCTAAAGAATACGGCGCATACTCCAATTGGACTATGAATTTCGACGGCTCTAAAATGTTGGCCAGACTGGGGGCTGGTGTCGTATTGACGTCCCCAACCGGAGACACAGTCCAGTATGTACTTCAAATTATGTACACGGACTCCAACAATGCAGCCGAATACGAGGCCCTGTTACATGGTCTCCGGATGGCAGTCTCCATAGGCATTCAACGCCTAGAGGTGCGCGGGGATTCAAACCTCGCAATATCCCAAATAAACGGAGACTTCGACGCCAAGGATCCAAAAATGGCAGCATATCGCAATGCTGTCCTAAAAATGTCAGCTCGGTTTGAAGGACTCGAATTCCATCACATAGCCCGAGATAATAACCAAGCGGCCGACATACTGGCACGCATCGGTGCCAAACGTGATGCTGTCCCTCCAAATATCTTCCTGGAACGGCTCTCAAGCCATCCGTACTATGGGAAGAGGAGCCCGGAAGTGAAAACCGGAGAAAACCGCGCCAATCGGCGATTCAGCCGATGACATAACACCTTCAGCCCACGTCATAATGGCAGTAATCGCCCCATGGACAGAACCTTTCCTAGCCTACTTGCTTAGGCAGGAACTTCCCGAAGACCAAAACGAGGCCCGCTGCATAGTCCGGCGATCGAAAGCCTACAAGGTCCATGAGGGAGAACTTTATAAGAAAAGTACAACCGGAGTCCTTCAAAGGTGTATCTCCGAAGAGGAAGGGCGAAACCTCCTGGCTGAAATTCATGCCAGACTAGGCGGACACCACACAGCAGCCCAAGCCCTTGTAGGAAAGGCATTCCGTACAGGATTTTATTGGCCGACGGCCCGGGCAGATGCCCAGGACTTAGTCCAGAAATGCCTTGGTTGTCAGCTCCTTGCTAATCAGAGCCACATGCCGCCCACCGCCCTCAAAACTATACCCATTACCTGGCCGTTCACGGTCTGGGGGCTTGATATGGTTGGACCCCTAAAAGGGGGAACCCACAAGCAAAGATATCTATTGGTCATGGTGGATAAATTCACCAAATGGATAGAGGCCAAACCGGTCAAAACGGCAGAGTCCGGACCGGTGATAGACTTTATATCCGGGGTAGTATACCGCTACGGAGTCCCCCACAGCATCATCACCGACAACGGCATGAACTTCACAGCCGACGAGGTTAAGTCATGGTGCACAAATATGGGCATCAAGCTCGACTACGCTTCAGTCTATCACCCTCAAACCAACGGTCAAGTGGAACGAGCAAATGGTCTAATTATGAGCGGCATTAAGCCCAGACTTGTGCGGTCACTTACTAAATCTGACACGCACTGTATCGAGGAGCTCGACTCCGTACTCTGGGGGCTGCGAACAACGCCTAACCGCACTACCGGATTCACACCATTTTTATGGTATAAGGCGCAGAGGCAGTCCTGCCCTGCGACATTATTCATGACTCACCTTGAGTGCGCATGTACGAGGAAAGAGAGGCCGAGCTTGATCGGCAGGACAACTTGGACACATTGGAGGAAGAATACAACGTCGCGAAGGCTCGTTCCGCATTCTATTAGCAGCAGGCCCGAAGATATCAAAGCAGAGAAGTACGGGCCAAGACTTACAACGTTGGTGAACTAGTTCTACGCCTTCCGGACAAGAAAAAGGACAAGCTCAAGCCCAAATGGGAGGGCCCCTTCATTATCGATCAAGTCCTAACCGGCGGAGCATACCGTCTACGAAATGCGTCGGATAACCGACTCGAGCCGAATCCATGGAACGCAGCCTGCCTCCGACGATTCTATGCCTAGCGCCGGACTAAGAGTTCGTCCCCTTCCCTCGTCCAAACTTTTACACTTCTGCTGTCTTTTGTTTCTCTTTTCATACATTTTTATTCAAAAGCCCTTACGGGCCTATTTTCGCATTTTTCGCATACACATGATGTGCCATCCGCACTCATTATTCCTGGGGGCTTCTTTTACAGAAGCTCAATTATATGGGTTTCATACCCAGCACATGTGTCAAGCTTCCACATGTACCTTTTACTCACCATTATATGCATCGATATGACTTAAGTTTTGGCCAAGCTGGGTTGCCTGGCTCCTGTGCTTACCCCTACGTTCCCGATTGTTCGGCTAGGAGGTAAAGGGAGCACCTCTGCGATTGTTACTGCCGGGTCAGCCGGATGTGTACCTCAGACTGGGTGAAGCCGAAAGCTAGCGTTCTTAAGGGAATATTCGGTCGGTGACTTAAAAGATGACTTTTTACCTAATTATTTATCCGCCCCCAGATGTTTTTCTGCTTTCTTTGCAGTCCGGACATGCACTTTAGGGCATGCCTCCCAGGGAAAGGAACCCTTAACGGAACTATTCTCCCTGGAAGATGTTTCTTACTAACCATGTAATATAACATAACTAGTTGGGCACTTATGCGATAAAGCACTAATGACCCCTACTTTGGTCTCCATGCATACCACATTTGTTTCTTAACCAAAAAGGTATTCGGACACACTCCGGACTCTAGGGTCCCGAGGTTGAAGCGAAAAGGTCGGCAAAGACAAACGATCTACAATCCGGCTAGAAGGCATTTCACATGTCACTTTAAAGGAAAACATACATTGTCAAATTTCTCGATTGTATTCCTCCTCAATCCCGTCTAACAGGCTGTCTAATTCTGATCCGTTGGGAAAATTTAGCATCCAACTCTACGGCTATACACTAAGCTCACAGGATCTCCTTCCCATCGGGCCCCACCGTCCAACTTCGCAATGTGGTTGGGATCCGCCTTCTTGTAACGCGTCTTCACCATGGCCCAAGCCTCCCTGGCACCTTGACGGCAAGCCGAAATCTTCCACAAACGGAAGCGCTGCCGCACTCCCTGAAGCTTCTCCGAAAGCTCCCCAAGGCCCTCGGGTAGGGAGAGGGCTGGCCATAAAGCCTGGACGACGCCGCTCATTGCCTGCCGAACTCGTTCGAGCAGTTGCAACAGCTCGGGAAGTTGATCACCCGTTGATATGGGCATCTCCTCGGCAGGGCGACCTGTGAGTATACCTACAAGACATACTATGTCAATTTGCTTCTTCGCCGAACTCTTCTTTTAAAAGGAGTCCGCTCAAGCACTTACTATAAATGCCGCGACGAAGCCGCTGATTCTCCTTAACGGAGCCGGACAGCTCGGCTCGAGCGCCTTTCAGCTCTTCTCCGAGCTTGGCGTTGGCATCCTGGAGCTTGTTCCTTTCTTGCTGCACCCTATTCAGCACACTCTCGCCGGCCTTTAGCTGGCGCAGCAATGCTTGCCTGTCCGGATCTTGTCCGGCGGCACCTGCAATGTCATTATTAGACTTGCGCGCACGCTGCACAATGCTTATATTTATTAATAAAATGTGTTACCAGGAGGGGTCTCTGCGTCTCCTCCTGCGGCAGCAAGTGCGGCCTCAAGTTGGGCCTTGCAATCTTGCAGCTCCCGAGACAGCTGGGCATTCTTCTCGGTAAGAGCCTGCGTTTCAAATGATCCTTAAATCAGTTAACATAACTACTTTAAGTCTCGGGGGCTACTGGTATATATAACCATTAAAATTCCTTTACCCGTATGTCTTTCACATACCTTGCTCCGTGGCTCGTAAAACCATCTTGGCGGCACGGAGATGCGCGCCCCCACGTTAAAGGCGTCTAATGCCTCAGAGAGAAGCATGCTTCACGAATACTGTCGCGGCGCCTATGGTTCATGGCGCTCTCCACCTCGCACTTGGTGGCGGACGATGCTGCCGGTATCCTCCGTTGGAGAAGGATCCGACCCGCGTCTTGCGCTTGCCTCCCCCTCCAGGCCGGGCGCTGGAGCCTGGCCGGTGTGGGTTGGATCAGCAACTTCGCGCCCTTGATCTGGCGGCGTTTTTCTCCTATAAAGATCATGAGCACTCAGACGCTTCCTAGGAATGTTGCTCTAAAAATTCAAATACGAGCTATACCTTTGCGGCGACGTTTCTGTCCGCACCGCGCTCCTTTTCCGCCTGCTGGTCCGGACTGACCTCTGTAGGTCAGCCACCGCGGGCTCGGTTTCCCGCCGTGAAGGCGCTTCCTGCAAAATACCATCGTTCGCGAAGGTTAGAAATGGGCAAGGAAGAGATAATGGTGTCCGGACTTCGGTCACAGTCACCTGGGAAGCCGGACACAGTCCGGGGTAGTCCGCCGTAATGGCAACCAAAGCATTGTCCATGCTGAGCTGGTGAAATACCCCGTCGATCAGCTCCACCTCGATGTCCGGATCCTCTTCGGAGGCCGGATCTAGGGATCTTTCCGGATCCTCGGGTTGCGGAGCAGGACTTACCATGTCCTCCACAGTCCGGCGTAGATCCTGCGCCGAAGACATAATGTAAGAAGCCTAAACTTCGAAAGCATGGGTTGAGCCCTTAAAGGTGTTCGCTTACCCATCCTCTAGGGTTGTTCATGGAAAACCCATTTAAGGGGTTCGTTCGAAGGAAGTCCTCCTTCTCCCCCTTGTACAGACTGGACAGGATCTTCACCAGGTCCTCGGTCGAGTCCGGCCCTTTGCAGCCATGACGGGTGGCATCATCTTCCCCGTTGAAATCCCACATAGGGTGGCCTCTATATTGCAATGGCTGTACCCCCCGCATGATGCATATCACTATGACTCCAATCATGGTCAACCCAGAGTGGGCCAGCAATCTTATTCGGCCCATCAAGTAATGGACGCTCTTGTCTTCCTCCAATAGGGGGCTCCGTGGGCGCCAGCTGAGGCGTTTCTTCAGGGGAGCAACACTAAACTCCGGGAGGCCAATCCAGACTGGGTCCGGCAGCGGGGCGTCTCCTATGTAAAACCACTCTGAGGGCCAGTCTTTGGACGCCTTCTTGGGAGTACCGGATGGGTATCCGGTCCCGGCGATGCGCCATATTTCGGCGCCGCCCACTTGATATATGGACCCCTCGTGAGAACGGGGTACGAGGCAAGAACAGCCTCTTCCACAATGCAAAATGGGGCTCAATGCCCAGGAACAGCTCGCAAAGAGCTACGTAGCCCGTGATATGCAAGACAGAGGCGGGAGTGAGGTGGTGGAGCTGGAGTCCGTAGAACTCCAGGAGCCCGCGGAGGAACGGATATATTGGGAATCCGAGTCCCCTTATCAAATAAGGGATGAAGCATACCCGCTCCCCCTTATTGGGGCTTGGGGTAGCCTCCGCTTGCCTCCCACCTTGATAAGTGACCAGCCCGGCTTGAACTGGGACCATGAAGGCCGGAGGGAGGTATCCCCCCGCTTGGAGCTTCACTAGCTCGTTGTGCAGAACAGAGCACCTCCTCCAATCCCCTGGCGGTGGGCTGGGAGCGCGAGAAGAGGAGCCGTGTCGATGGTCCATGATGGAATGGATTTTTAGGTCAAAGGTGCTCCGATGAAGTATTCGCGGGAGGAAGATGGTGTGGTTTGGATCTGGATTTTTGCCTCCTTTGTAGGCGGACGGCTCGCACGACTAGGGGGTGAAACGCAAAAGACACCCTGGCTTTTCGCATTGGTGCGACGCGTGGAAAAAGGCCATTATTTGGCGTAGAAGCCGAGGAACACAGTATTTAAGATGGAGCCGGACATTGTTCGGCAGGTACGTGGAATTTGAAAGGAGAACCCGCCTTGCAACGCCGAAGACTATAAACGCGCTGGACTTATCGTCATTGAAGCCTGGTTCGGGGGCTACTGAGGGAGTCCTGGACTAGGGGGTGTCCGGACTGCCGGACTATCATCGTCCGCCGGACTCCAAGACTACGAAGATACAAGATTTAAGACTCCGTCCCGTGTCTGGATGGGACTTTCCTTGGCGTGGAAGGCAAGCTTGGCGATACGGATATGTAGATCTCCTACCATTGTAACCGACTCTGTGTAACCCTAGCCTCCTCCGGTGTGTATATAAACCGGAGGGCTTTAGTCCGTAGGACACAACATACATTACAACAATCATACCATAGGCTAGCTTTAGGGTTTAGCCTCCTTGATCTCGTGGTAGATCCACTCTTGTACTACCCATATCATCAATATTAATCAAGCAGGACGTAGGGTTTTACCTCCATCGAGAGGGCCCGAACCTGGGTAAAAACATCGTGTCCCCCGTGTCCTGTTACCATCCGCCTAGACGCACAGTTCGGGACCCCCTACCCGAGATCCGCCGGTTTTGACACCGACAATGACCATAAAGTGTCATCACTCGACCACAAGTAGTCTTTATGGTCATGATGACACTTTATGTAAGGCGTTACCAGTAACGCCAGGCCTTAATGTACTTTAAACCCTCCGCTACGTGGGCTGGCTGGGGTCCTGGCGCACTCTATATAAGCCACCCCCTCCACAGGCAGAATGGTTCGCACACCTGTAACTCATACGCATATAATCCAGTCGACCGCCTCCGGGCTCCGAGACGCAGGGCTGTTACTTCCTCTGAGAAGGGCTTGAACTCGTAAATCCCTTGCGTATACACATACTCCATAGCTAGGATCTTGCCTCTCCATACCTACCCCCTATTCTACTGTCAGACTTAGAACCACGACACTCACAAAGTCCCCTTGGAAGTTTGAAACAGGACATAGAATAGACCGGCACCGCTTGAGTCACTAACTTGATCAAAACTTCCTTACCCGCTGAAGAAAATAATTTTACTCCCTCCGTTCAGAATTACTTGTCTCGAAAATGGATGTATCTAGACGTATTTTAGGTCTAGATACATCCATTTTCGAGACAAGTAATTCCGAACGGAGGGAGTACAATCCAACCTTTAACCTTATTCCAAAGTCTATCCTTTAAATATTTGAAGGATCCAGTTGCAGAGGAGCCGACATATGAGGGCATCCCCAAATACCTATCATTTGGAGTTTCATTAGGCACATGAAACAACCCCTTAATCTCTTCCTTAATATTAGCTGGGCAACCTTTACTGAAAAATATAGAAGACTTACTAGCATTGATAGGCTGACCAGACGCCCTGCAATAACTGTCCAACAGGTTTGACACCCCAGTCGCCCCCAAACCATTCGCTTTGAAAAACAGCAGGCTATCATCTTCAAACAAAAGGTGGTTAACAGGAGGCCCCGACGGCGTTACTTGGATTCCACCCATCTGTGATGACTGAACTATGGAGTTAAGGGGGCACGAAAGGCCCTCAGCTGCCAACAAAAACAAGCAAGGGAGATAGGATCTCCCTAACGAATACCTAGTGAAGGTTTAAACTCATCCCATTTCTTTCCATTGAACGAAACTGCAAAAGAGATAGAGCTGACAAGGTTCATGACAATAGAGCCACACCTATCAGAGAATCCCAATTTGAGCATGATGGCCTTCAAATAGTCCCACTCAACCCTATCGTATGCTTTCATCATATCAAGCTTCAATGCACAATTGCGATGCTTAACTGCCTTATTGCGTTTCATAAAGTGCAAACACTCTATATGCCACAATGACGTTATCTGTTATCAGATCGTCCTGGGACAAAGGCGGACTGTTCCGCTGAAATAATATCTGGAAGGACCACTTTAAGGCGATTTGCAACCACCTTAGAAGCAATTTCATATAACACATTGCACAAACTGATTCCGAAACTGTGATAGGAGCAATGGATTTTTTACCTCCGGGATCAGGAGTTCAGGACCAACACCGTCCGGTTAATGCTTTCGGCGCTTTCTTGCCCCTCCACTATTTTCAGAACTACCTTTTTGTCACATCAGAACCACAAACGTCCCAGTGTTTTTGAAAGAAGTGAGCAGGGAAGCCATCCGGATCAGGCGGTTTCGTCGGGAACATCTTGAACGAGGTAGTTTTCACCTCGTCCTCTCTATATGGTGCGTCCAAAAGGGCTTGCATGTTATTAGTGATTTTTCTAGGGACCGTGTCCAAGACGTCCTGCATGTTATTCACTCCTTGGGAAGTATAAAGATTCTGATAATACTGGTTAGCCAAACCTTCCATCTCATGTAAGTCATTGGGCACCTAGCCATCTTCTCTAGTCAGAGCCTTGATGAGATTTTTCCATCGACGGATCGAGGCCCGCAGCTGGAAGAAGCATGTGTTCTTGTCCCCGTGGGTAAGCCAGTCCACCCTCGAACGCTGCCGCATAAGGATCTCGTCACGGAAGTAAAGTTCGACGAGGTGCTTTGTTATTTTTTAACTCCCGATGACTTGGACCATTTCTGCCTGGGACGTTTTTGAGTACGTCTAACTGTCGCTGTAGCTTCTTTATTTCAGCAAGGACATTACCAAAAGTGTAGCGGTCCCATACCCACAAACTCTCCGATAAACTCTCGGATAAACTCCCCAAAAGTGTAGTACTAATCTCCTGGACCGAAGCACATGCATCATTTTTGCTCCATTCTTTCTCGAAGAAACCTTTGAGTTCCGGATGTCTGTCCCACATCACCTCATATTTGAAGTTTATTGATGGGCATGCAGTACTAATTTCTCCCTTGAGCTGAATCACAATAGGGCCATGGTGCGAGCATGCCGCAGTGGAGTTCGACACTTCAGCAGCCGGAAAAAGCGCGCTCCACGCCGGTTCTGCTACTGCTGGATCTAACCTCACCCGAGTGTAGGATCCGCCAGCTACCCTCTTTTTGAAAGTCCAAATTCTTCCCTTGTAGCCGATAAGACCGCACACATCAAGGGCGTCTCTAAAACCGTCCATTTGCGCTTGGCTTTGCTGAGAAACTCCATCGTGTTCTGACTGATGAGTAACTTCATTAAAATCGCCAATAGGCTTGAGGAACCTGCAAGGGAACGCAAGGTGTCCCATGTTTTGTATCTTTCACTCCCGTGCGCTTCGCCATACACGCTGGTCAGACGCCAAGGTACGTCCCCAAACTCTGATATACTAGCATCTATGTGATACTTAGAGTAGCCCTGTTGGGGATCGTAGCAGAAATTAAAAAATTTCTACGCATCACCAAGATCAACCTATGGAGTCATCTAGCAATGAGAGAGAGGAGTGCATCTATATACCCTTGTAGATCGCGAGCGAAAGCGTTCAAGAGAACGGGGTTGATGGAGTCGTACTCGTCGTGATCCAAATCACCGATGATCCTAGCGCCGAACGGATGGCACCTCCGCGTTCAACACACGTACGGAGCGGAGATATCTCCTCCTTGATCCAGCAAGGGGGAAGGAGAAGTTGATGGAGATCCAGCAGCACGATGGCGGGGTGGTGGAAGCAGCGAGATTCCAGTAGGGCTTCGCCAAGCACTACTGGAGGAGGAAGAGGTGTCACGGGAGGGAGAGGGAGGCGCCAGGGCTTAGGGTGCGGCTGCCCTCCCTCCCCTCCACTATATATAGGGGCTGGGGCGATGCCCCTTGGAGATCCCATCTAGAGGGGCGGCCTCGGGGCAACGCCCCTTAGGGTTTCAACCGGGGCGATGCCCCTCGGGGCAATGCCCCCCTAGGGTTTCCAACCCTAGGCGCCTTGGGCCCTTGGGTGGGGCGCACCAGCCCACCAGGGGCTGGTTCCATTGCCACTTCAGACCATGGGGCCCTCCGGGATAGGTGGCGCCATCCGGTGGACCCCCGGGACCCTTCCGGTGGTCCCGGTACAATACCGGTGACCCCCGAAACTCTCTCGGTGGCCGAAACTGGACTTCCTACATATAAATCTTTACCTCCGAACCATTCCGGAACTCCTCGTGATGTCCGGGATCTCATCTGGGACTCCGAACAACTTTCGGTTAACCGCATACTAATATCTCTACAACTCTAGCGTCACCGAACCTTAAGTGTGTAGACCCTACGGGTTCGGGAGACACGTAGGCATGACCGAGACAACTCTCCGGTCAATAACCAACAGCGGGATCTGGATACCCATGTTGGCTCCCACATGCTCCACGATAATCTCATCGGATGAACCACGATGTCGAGGATTCAATCAATCCCGTATACAGTTCCCTTTCTTAATCGGTACGTTACTTGCCCGAGATTCGATCGTCAGTATCCCAATACCTCGTTCAATCTCGTTACCGGCAAGTCACTTTACTCGTTCCGCAATGCATGATCCCGTGACCAACCACTTGGTCACATTGAGCTCATTATGATGATGCATTACCGAGTGGGCCCAGAGATACCTCTCCGTCACACGGAGTGACAAATCCCAGTCTCTATTCGTGCCAACCCAACAGACACTTTCGGAGATACCTGTAGAGCACCTTTATAGTCACCCAGTTATGTTGTGACGTTTGGTACACCCAAAGCACTCCTACGGTATCCGGGAGTTACACAATCTCATGGTCTAAGGAAATGATACTTCACATTAGAAAAGCTCTAGCAAACGAACTACACGATCTTGTGCCATGCTTAGGATTGGGTCTTGTCCATCACATCATTCTCCTAATGATGTGATCCCGTTATCAATGACATCCAATGTCCATAGTCAGGAAACCATGACCATCTGTTGATCAATGAGCTAGTCAACTAGAGGCTCACTAGGGACATGGTGTGGTCTATGTATTCACACATGTATTACGGTTTCCGATCAATACAATTATAGCATGAACAATAGACAATTATCATGAACAAGGAAATATAATAATAACCATTTTATTATTGCCTCTAGGGCATATTTCCAACAAGCCCAAGATCTCAAGTTTTATTTTATCATTCCTATATAACACAAGACCACCGCTCCTTCCGGAGCTACTAACTGCATAAGACTTATTAAAACCAAAAGACACTGCTAAATTTTCGGCACGTGAGCTAGAAATTTGAGTTTCGAGCAGGCATAGCACGACCGGGGTAAATTTGGCCGTTAGCAACTGGACCTCTCGAACTGTCGCGGGATTACCCAAACCGCGATAGTTCCAACTGAGAATACTCATTGCGCCCGGTGGTCCTCCTCGAGGGAGGCAGAGGAGGGCCGCTGATGTTGCTTCAGATGTGGTTGAATTTGCCTGTGAAGTACCCTTTCTTGCCTTCTTCTTTTCCTTCGGTGACAAATACGGAGCAGGAGGCGGTGGTATATGGGGTTCAGAAGGGACCCCCGAGGCTGCTGGAGCAGTCTCCTGAGTTTGCTTGCTAGCTTCCCTCGTTACTGGATCATCCATGTTCAGCTTGCGCACAACTATTGCATCCCTCTTTGGCTCTCCTGTATGATCATCATGCTTCAACAGGCTCTGAGCCAGGTCGTCCTCTTCGGCACCATCATCTAGGCCTACCTCATTAGTTGTCCTCTTCCTTGGTGCACCACGTCCACCATGACCCCTTCCACGGAACCTGCCATGGGGAAACGCAGACCGGCGATCGTTCTCCTGATTACCCTGGACCGATCTCCGTTTGGAAATCATCCACTTTCCCCACTGAATACTTTTTGGTGGATTATTTTCTGGCGCCGTTGCCGGGAAGGCTAGGTAAAGGGCACTCACTCACACCCCGTCAACTAAGCTCTTTTCTGGCGCCGTTGCCGGGGAGGTGAGTGCTTGAAGGTATATCTTTAGATCTTGCAATCGAATCTTTTTGTTTCTTGTTTTATCACTAGTTTAGTTTATAAAAGAAAACTAAAAAAAATGGAGTTAAGTTTGTATCATACGCTTTGTCTTTTTAATATCTTTCGTCAGTTTGATGGAAAGGAAAATTGTGCTCAAGTGCTAGAAGAAGAATGCTTTAAAATGCTTGGTACTAAATCTTTGAATGATGAGCATGATTGCAATGTTGTTAGTATAAAATCCTTGAATATCCATAGTATTAATGATGGTTGCTCTAGTCATGATGAAAATATCTCTTATGAGCATGTCAAATTTTGTGGAGTGCATGTTTGCATGAACATACCAAATAGAGAAGATATTTATTGCAAGAGGCATAAGCATTTAGAAACTAAATGGTTGCATGAAAGGCTAGGTGTGAGTGCTAATTTAAAATTCCTTTGCCGTACTTGTGAACTTTGCAATGAACGTGGTCATTTACATCTCCTATGAATTGTTTCATGATCAAATCGTGTCCAAAAATTGTGATGATTTGATCTCCATTGCTCATTACAATGAACTTAGTTTGCTTTTGGGTTATGAAGAATTGAAACGTTTACTTAAGGACCTTCCAGAATTTGCCCATAAGAAATTCCTTCATATTGATCTAGAAAAGAATTATTTGTTTTGTACGGAGAATTGCATTGAAAATCCTTATATTGCCAATTACCTAAAGAAAAGAAGGCAAATAGAAGATGATGAAAATACTAATGAAAGGGAAGAGACTTCCCAATATCCTCCTATTATTTCTCATGATGAATCAGGTAACGAGGAGGAGCTTTCTATTCAACCAATCTCATCAATAAGGAGCTCAAAGAGGAAGGTTGAACCCACACATAATATGAAGAAGAAAAAGAAAAGAAGGAGCAACAAAGGTAGAAAGGTATCCCTCTCAAATGATGTTGCTCCTACTACTCATTGTGATGATGATAATTGCTATACTATTGGTGCTATCAATATTTTTAATGATGAGAGTGATTATGCTTATGATATGAAAGGTCCCAAGCTTGGTGAAGCTATGTTTGATGGCGATGAATTATTTGAGAATATATTTGCTAGAATTAATGTTTGTCCCAAGCTTGGGGGTGCTATGTTTAATGAAGATGCTATTTTTAGCATCCCAAGTTTTGATATGCAAAGTTGTTATGATGATAGCTTGCCTCCTACCTATGATGATTATATGGATGAAAGTGGGTTTGGAAGAGTGTCAACTCTAGGAAGTTGTGATCCCACTATTTTGGAGGATGTTGAATCTTATTGTGATGAATATGAAAGTGGATTTGGAAGAGTGTCAACTTTATTTAGTGATTCCACTATCTTGGGAGAGGTTTCAATCAATTATGATGAGAACTAAGTTGCTACTTATGATGATTATTGTGATGAAACTTATGCTATAAAAAGTAGTGATGATTATATTTACAAATCTTGTCATGATTATGATTACCATTTTTCTGAACATTACTCTTTTAATGTGGAAACAATTTTTAGTGTTCAAGTCTCTTATGATACTCCCACTATTTCGAATGAGAAGAAATTTGCTTATGTGGAGAGTAGTAAATTTTCTGTACTTGTAGATCATGAAAAGAATGCTTTAGGTGCTGGTTACATTGTTGAATTCATTCATGATGCTACTGAAAATTATTATGAGGGAGGAACATATGCTTGTAGGAATTGCAAAAATGTCCAGTTTCCTCTTTATGTGTTGAAAGTTTTGAACTTATGCTTGTTTTGCCTTCCTATGCTTGTTGATATTGTTCCCATAAGTTGTTTGCTCACAAAATCCCTATGAATATGAAGTGGGTTAGACTTAAATGTGCTAGTCATATGCTTCATGATGCTCCCGTTATGTTTCAATTCTTATCTTTTATGTGAGCATCATTGTCATCATCATGCCTAGCTAGAAAGACATTAAAGAAAAGCGCTTGTTGGGAGACAACCCAATATTTAGCCTTACTATTTTTGTGCATTCACATGATTATGCTACTGTATTAATCATGTTTTAGAGCTCTTATTTCAATAAAGTGCCAAGTAAGACCTTTAGGATAGCTTACGGTGATAGTTGTGTTGATCCTGCTGAAAATCAGAAACTTTTGCACCCAGTAATTTAGTTTTTTTTTAATTCACAGAAGTGTTCTTATGATCTGATTCTTTGTTCTCTGGATTGGTACACAAATTTCTTGGGACGTCCTAATTTGGTAGGATTTTTGGCGTTCCAGAAGTATACATTTGATACAGATTACTACAGACTGTTCTGTTTTTGACAGATTCTGTTTTCTATGTGTTGTTTGCTTATTTTGATGAATCTATGAGTAGTATCAAAGGGTATGAACCATAGATAAGTTGCAGTACAGTAGATATTACACCAATATGAATTTAGAATGAGTTCATTACAGTACCTAAGTGGTGGTTTTATTTTCTTATACTAACGGAGCTTACGAGTTTTCTGTTGAGTTTTGTGTTGTGGAGTTTTCAAGTTTTGGGTAAAGATTCGATGGACTATGGAATAAGGATTGGCAAGAGCCTAAGCTTGGGATTCCCAAGGCACCCCAAGATAATATTCAATAATAGCCAAAAGCCTAAGCTTGGGGATGCCCCGGAAGGCATCCCCTCTTTCGTCTTCGTTCATCGGTAACTTTACTTAGAGCTATATTTTTGTTCACCGCATGATATGTGTTTTGCTTGGAGCGTCATTTCCTTTTGTTAGTTTTTTCTTGCTGTTAGTTAGAATAATGTTTTGCATCTTTATTTTCAATAAAAAGTCAAGGATAGCCTTTGCCATGCTTATTTTGCTAATATACATGTTGCTGTTTGAAAACAGAAAGTTTACCGCTGTTGCAAAAATTCCCTAGAAAAGTCAGAGCACGATATAAGGTTGAATTTTTTTGAATAATAAGCTCTGATAAATTTACTGCAGTGGGAATTTTAGTTCATAATTTTTTGAGTTAGGTAAGTATGATGAATCCTGCATTATTTACAGACTGCACTGTTTTGACAGATTGCTGTTATATTTGCATTGTTTGAATATGTTTGCTTGTTTAATGATTCTATTTGAGGATAGGAGTATTAAATATGCAGAGGCATTTAGTATGCAATGTTGAATAATAATTTTAGTGATTTGTTACAGTAGAAGATGATAAGGTTTTGCATTGGTTTATACTAACCTATCTCACGAGTTCTTGTTGAGTTTGTTGTGAATGAAGCTTTTTGATAAAAAGAGAAACCATGATATGAGAGGAATTAGGGAGACACAAAAGTTCAAGCTTGGGGATGCCCAAGGCACCCCAAGATAATATTGCAAGAAGTCTCAAGCATCTAGGCTTGGGGATGCCCCGGTAGGCATCCCACCTTTCTTCTTCAACAACTATCGGTTAGTATCGGTTGAGCCTAAGTTTTTGCTTTTTCACATGAGTTGTGCTATCCTTGCAATGTCATTTTATTTTGCTTTGCTTGATGTTTGAATACAATACCAAGAAATTCTTTAATGAGAGAGAGTCTTCACATTAGCTACATAATTATTTAGCTACTCATTGATCTTCACTTATATCTTTTTGGAGTAGTTTTTCATTTGCTCGTGTGCTTCACTTATATCCTATGAGTAAATTGTTGAATGAGTTGATTGTCATGAATCTCAAATTATATATGCCTCATTTTATTATCTTATGGGGAGTAATGACTTCACTTCTAAGAAGTAGAGGTTGTAAATTTATTGGAGGTTAGCAAGCATTGTATTGGTCATTTGAACAATTTCATGAAAGAATATTGAAGGAAGAGAGATTTCATATATAAATATACTATTATAGACATCTTTTATAGTTGGGAGCACTCATTAAGTATGACTTGCTAAAGAGTTGATGTTGGACAAGGAAGACAACGTAATGGTTTATGTTTTCCGACATCTCAGTTAAAGTATATTGTCATGGATCATTCAAACATGTTGTGCTTGCCTTTCCCCCTCATGCTAGCCAAAATTCCTTGCACCAAGTAGAGATACTACTTGTGCTTACAAATATCCTTAAACCCAGTTTTGCCATGAGAGTCCACCATACCTACCTATGGATTGAGTAAGATTCTTCAAGTAAGTTGTCATCGGTGCAAGCAATAAAAATTGCTCTCTAAATATGCATGACTTATTAGTGCGGAGAAAATAAGCTTTGTACGAACTTTTTATGGAAGCAATAAAAGCGACGGACTGCATAATAAAGGTCCATATACAAGGGGCAATATAAAGTGACGTTCTTTCGCATTAAGATTTTGTGTATCCAACCCTCAATCGCATGACAACCTCTGCTTCCCTCTGCGAAGGGCCTATCTTTTACTTTACGTCTTTTATTTTATGCAAGAGTCAAGGTGATCTTCACCTTTCCCTTTTTCATTTTTTCCTTTGGCAAGCACTTTGTGTTGGGGTGATCTGATATATATATATATATATATATATATATATATATATATATATATATATATCCAATTGGATGTAAGTTAGCATGAACTATTATTGTAAGTTAGCATGAACTATATATATATCCAATTGGATGTAAGTTAGCATGAACTATTATTGTTGACATCACCCAAAGGTGAATACGTTTGGAGGCAACATTATGAGCCCCAATCTTTCTCTGTGTGTGATTAAAACTTCATAACCATTAGTATTGCGTGTCTGATTAAAACTTCATAACCATTAGTATTGCGTGAGTGTTAGCAATTGTAGAAGACTATATGATAGTTGAGTGTGTGGAGTTTGATATTCCTGAAAATAAGATGGATTGCAATTCTTTGAATGACTGAGAATGAAGTTTGCTAGTTTTCAAGAAAGTTTATGGTCTATGCTTTGACATGTGAACTGCTTGTTACTTTATCGTGAGAAGTTTTATGAGATGAACTACTGTTATGACATATTATCATGCTAGAAAAGGTGATTGAAATTATCACTGATCAAACTTGTGCACCTTCTAGCATTCACACTTCATAAATTCTTTCTTTTATCATTTACCTACTCGAGGATGAGTAGGAATTAAGCTTGGGGATGCTGATACGTCTCCAACGTATCTATAATTTATGAAGCATTCATGCTATATTACAATGTGTTTTGAGTGATTATGGGCTTTATTATACACTTTTATATTACTTTTGGGACTAACCTATTAACCGGAGGCCCAGCCCATATTGCTGTTTTATTGCCTGTTTCAGTATTTGGAAGAAAAGGAATATCAAACGGAGTCCAAACGGAATGAAACCTTCGGCAACAAGTTTTTTTGGAAGATTAGCATCCAGGAGGCTTGGAGATCAAGTTAGAAGATCCTCAAGGTGCCCAGGAGATAGGGGCGCGCGCCCCCCTACAGGGCGCGGCCCCCTGTCTCGTGGGCCCCTCGAGCACCTCCCGACCGACTACTTTCGCCTATATATGCCTACGTACCCTAAAACCATCAGAAATCAAGATAGATCGAGAGTTCCGCCGCCGCAAGCCTCTGTAGCCACCAAAAACCTCTCGGGAGCCCGTTCCGGCACCCTGCCGGAGGTGGAATCCAGCACTGGTGGCCTTCTTCATCACCCCGGCGCTCTCCATCACGAGGAGGGAGTAGTTCACCCTCGGGGCTGAGGGTATGTACCAGTAGCTATGTGTTTGATCTCTCTCTCTCTCTCGTGTTCTCTCTTGTGTTCCCTCTACGGCACGATCTTGATGTATCATGAGCTTTGCTATTATAGTTGGATCTTATGATGTTTCTCCCCCCTCTGCTCTCTTGTGATGAATTGAGTTTCCCCTTTGAAGTTATCTTATCGGATTGAGTCTTTTATGAGAACACTTGATGTATGTCTTGTCGTGTTTATCTGTGGTGACAATGGGATATCATGTGCCTCTTGATGTATGTTTTGGTAACCAACTTGCAGGTTCCGCCTATGAACCTATGCATAGGGGTTGGCACATGTTCTTGACTCTCCGGTAGAAACTTTGGGGCACTCTTTGAAGTACTTTGTGTTGGATGGATGAATCTGAGATTGTGTGATGCATATCATATAATCATGCCCACGGATACTTGAGGTGACAATGGAGTATCTAGGTGATATTAGGGTTTTGGTTGATTTGTATCTTAAGGTGTTATTCTAGTACGAACTCTTTTATAGATTGATCCGAAAGAATAACTTTGAGGTGGTTTCGTACCCTACCATAATCTCTACGTTTGTTCTCCGCTATTAGTGGCTTTGGAGTGAGTCTTTGTTGCATGTTGAGGGATTGTTATATGATCTATCTATGTTATTATTGTTGAGAGAACTTGCACTAGTGAAAGTATGAACCCTAGGCCTTGTTTCATATCATTGCAATATCGTTTATGCTCAGTTTTAGCATTAGTTACCTTGCTGTTTTTATTATTTCAGATTACAAATACCTATATCTACTATCCATATTGCACTTGTATCACCATCCCTTCGCCGAACTAGTGCACCTATACAATTTACCATCGTATTGGGTGTGTTGGGGACACAAGAGACTCTTTGTTATTTGGTTGCAGGGTTGTTTGAGAGAGACCATCTTCATCCTACGCCTCCTACGGATTGATAAACCTTAGGTCATCCACTTGAGGGAAATTTGCTACTGTCCTACAAACCTGTGCACTTGCAGGCCCAACAACGTCTACAAGAAGAAGGTTGTGTAGTAGACATCATGGATGCACTCCATCTCCACACTCCTCCATATTATGGCCAATTAGGCTGCAAACCTCACAAAAATAACCAATCTTTTCGTACTTCACCTCAAGGAATATCTGCCTCTCTCCGGCCAGTTCAACAGAGTCCATCGGATTGAGGCTTGGCAACCTCTATACTTGCACGAACTCGGATATAGTTACCCTCGAACATGGTTTTCAATTTCAGTTTCATAAAAATTTCAGCACCAACCGAAATCACCGAAATTCAGTGAATTTCAGTGATTTCAGTTTCCATTTCAGTCGAATGACCGAAATATTCACTTGAATTCAATTTAAAAAATTAAATTTTGGAAAAATATTTGAATTCTTGTGCTGTACTGAAATTGCTGAAATATTTTGGCTGAAACGTAATATTTTAGTGTCTACTGAAATTAGTGAAATTCAGTGAATTTCCCTGAAATCTCACTGAAACCATGCCCTCGAAGTAGCGGGTGGGATTGAGCTCAACACTGCGGACTATTCCGATCCTCCTTGCTAGCTGATCAACAATAGGCTCCTTGTAGTAAAGCTCTAGAATTTTGTGGATTTGTGCCCAGACTGTTGATCTCTCTAACTCGACAGTTTAAGGTGCCCTCTTTCCGTCAAACTCTTCTATCACACCATGAGCCCACGGAAGATCCATGGACCCTACAACATCACTCGTTTCCAATCTCCCAAGCAGAAAACTTGTATCACAAAAAGGTTCTCATAACCTCTCTAATATCCGGATCATGGCCTAGGTAGGGTTTCCTTCCATGACGTAATGCTGAGAGTTTTGGAGGTGTTCACCTTAGCAACAGCAATCCAACGGGCCTCCTTTGCAAGCTTTCCGATCTCCTCTTCACCAACATAGACCTTGTCAAGCTCCCCCTCCTGCAAGCGCATGTTCTGAAGGAAATATGCCCTAGAGGCAATAATAAATTTATTATTTATTTCCTCATATCATGATAAATGTTTATTATTCATGCTAGAATTGTATTAACCAGAAACATAATACATGTGTGAATACATAGACAAACATAGTGTCACTAGTATGCCTCTACTTAACTAGCTCATTGATCAAAGATGGTTGAGTTTCCTAACCATAGATATGAGTTATCATTTGACCAATGGGATCACATCATTAGAAGAATGATGTGATTGACTTGACCCATTTCGTTAGCTTAGCACTTGATCGTTTAGTATGTTGCTATTGCTTTCTTCATGACTTATACATGTTCCTATGACTATGAGATTATGTAACTCCCGCTTACCGAAGGAACACTTTGTGTTCTACCAAATGTCACAAAGTAACTAAATGATTATAAAGGTGCTCTACAAGTGTCTCCGAAGGTACTTGTTGAGTTGACGTATTTCGAGATTAGGATTTGTCACTCCGATTGTCGAAGAGGTATCTCTAGGCCCTCTCGGTAATGCACATCATTATAAGCCTTGCAAGCAATGTGACTAATGATTTAGTTGCGGGATGATGCATTACATAACGAGTAAAGAGAATTTCCGGTAACGAGATTGAACTAGGTATTGAGATACCGACGATCGAATCTCGGGCTAGTAACATACCGATGACAAAGGGAACAACGTATGTAGTTATGCGGTTTGACCGATAAAGATCTTCGTAGAATATGTGGGAACCAATATGAGCATCCAGGTTCTGCTATTGGTTATTGACCGGAAACGTGTCTCGGTCATGTCTACATAGTTCTCGAACCCGTAGGGTCCGCACGCTTAAAGTTTGGGGACGATCAGTATTATGAGTTTTTGTGTTTTGATGTACTGAAGGTAGTTCAGAGTCTTGGATATGATCATGGACATGATGAGGAGTCTCGAAATGGTCGAGACGTAAAGATCGATATATTGGATGACTATATTCGGACACCAGAAGTGTTTCGGGTGGTTTCGGATATATACCGGAGAACCGGGAGGTTACCGGAACCTCCCGTGGGGTTATTGGGCCTTATGGGCCCAAGTGGAGGAAGAGGATCAGAGGCGGCCAGCTAGGGGCGCGCGGCCCCCCTAGCCGAAACCGAATTGGACTAGGGGGCCAGCCCCCCCTTTCCTTCTTCTTCTCCTCCCCTTCCTTCCCCTCTCCTACTAGGACTAGGAAAGAGGGGTGGAATCCTACTTGGAGTAGGATTGCCCCCCTTGGGCGCGCCTCCTCCTCCCTGGCCGGCCACCTCCCCCCTTGCTCCTTTATATACGGGGGCAGGGGCACCTCTAGACACAACAATCGATCATTGATCTCTTAGCCGTGTGCGGTGCCCCCCTCCACCATATTCCACCTCGGTAATATCGTAGCGGTGCTTAGGTGAAGCCCTACGTCGGTAGAATCATCAACACCGTCATCACGCCGTCGTGCTGGCGGAACGCTCCCGCAAAGCTCTGCTGGATTAGAGTTCGTGGGACGTCATCGAGCTGAACGTGTGCTGAACTCGGAGGTGTCGTACGTTCGGTACTTGATCGGTCGGATCATGAAGACGTATGACTACATCAACCGCATTGTGCTAATGCTTCCGCTTTCGGTCTACGAGGGTACGTGGAAAACACTCTCCCCTCTCGTTGCTATGCATCACTATGATCTTGCGTGTGCGTAGGAATTTTTTTGAAATTACTACGTCCCCCAACAGTGGCATCCGAGCCTGGTTTTATGCGTAGATGTTATATGCACGAGTAGAACACAAGTGAGTTGTGGGCGATACAAGTCATAATTCTTACCAGCATGTCATACTTTGGTTCGGCAGTATTGTTGGATTAAGCGGCCCGGACCGACATTACATGTATGCTTACGCGAGATTGGTTCTACCGACATGCTTTGCGCATAGGTGGCTGGCGGGTGTCAGTTTCTCCAACTTTAGTTGAACCGAGTGTGGCTACGCCCGGTCCTTGAGAAGGTTAAAACATCACTAACTTGACGAACTATCGTTGTGGTTTTGATGCGTAAGTAAGAACGGTTCTTGCTCAGCCCGTAGCAGCCACGTAAAACTTGCAACAACAAAGTAGAGGATGTCTAACTTGTTTTTGCAGGGCATGTTGTGATGTGATATGGTCAAGACATGATGCTAAACTTTATTGTATGAGATGATCATGTTTTGTAACAGAGTTAGCGGCAACTGGCAGGAGCCATATGGTTATCGCTTTATTGTATGCAATGCAATCGCCCTGTAATTGCTTTACTTTATCACTAAGCGGTAGCGATAGTCGTAGAAGCAATAGTTGGCGAGACGACAACGATGCTACGATGGATATCAAGGTGACGATGGTGATCATGACAGTGCTTCGGATGCATGTGATGTTTATCCTTTATGCATCTTATTTTGCTTTGATTGACGGTAGCATTATAAGATGATCTCTCACTAAATTTCAAGGTAAAAATGTTCTCCCTGAGTATGCACTGTTGCCAAAGTTTGTCGTGCCGAGACACCACGTGATGATCGGGTGTGATAAGGTCTACGTTCATCTATAACGGGTGCAAGCCAGTTTTGCCCACGCAGAATACTTGGGTTAAACTTGACGAGCCTAGCATATGCAGATATGGCCTCGGAACACTAAGACCGAAAGGTCGAGCATGAATCATATAGTAGATATGATCAACATAGTGATGTTCACCATTGAAAACTACTCCATTTCACGTGATGATCGGTTATGGTTTAGTTGATTTGGATCACGTAATCACTTAGATGATTAGAGAGATGTCTATCTAAGTGGGAGGTCTTAAGTAATATGATTAATTGAACTTGAATTTATCATGAACTTAGTACCTGATAGTATTTTACTTGTCTATGTTGTTGTAGATAGATGGCCCGTGCTGTTGTTCCGTTGAATTTTAATGCGTTCCTTGAGAAAGAAAAGTTGAAAGATGATCGTAGCAATTTCACGGACTAGGTCTGTAGCTTGAGGATTATCCTCATTGCTGCACAGAAGAATTACGTCCTGGAAGCACTGCTAGGTGCCAGGCCTGCTGCAGATGCAACTGACGATGTTAAGAACGTCTGGTAGAGCATAGCTGATGACTACTCGATAGTTCAGTGTTCCATGCTTTACGCCTTAGAATCGGGACTTCAACGACGTTTTGAACGTCATGGAGCATGTGAGATGTTCCAGGAGTTGAAGTTAATATTTCAAGCAAATGCCCAGATTCAGAGATATGAAGTCTCCAATAAGTTCTATAGCTGCAAGATGGAGGAGAATAGTTCTGTCAGTGAACATATACTCAAAATGTGCGGGTATAACAATCACTTGATTCAGCTGCGAGTTAATCTTACGGATGATAGTGTCATTGATGAATTCCTCAATCACGCCACCAAGCTACAAGAGCTTCGTGATGAACTATAACATGCAAGGGATGAACAAAACAATTCCCGAGCTCTTCGCAATGCTAAAGGCTGCGGAGGTAGAAATCAAGAAGGAGCATCAAGTGTTGATGGTCAACAACACCACCAGTTTGAAGAAAAAGGGTAAAGGGAAGAATAAGGGGAATTTCAAGAAGAACGGCAAACAAGTTGTTGCTCAAGAGAAGAAAACCAAGTCTGGACCTAAGCACGAGATCGAGTCCTTCTCTCGCAAGCAGATGGTCCTTCGAAGCGGAACTGCCCCAAGTATTTGGCGGATAAGAAGGATGGCAAGGTGAACAAAGGTAGATGTGATATACATGTTATTGATGTGTACCTTACGAGCTCGCAGAGCACTGGTATTTGATCTGGTTACATTGCTAATATTTGCAACCCGAAACATGGACTACGGATTAAGCGAAGACTGGCTAAGGACGAGGTGACGATGCACGTGGGAAATGGTTCCAAAGTTGATGTGATCGCCGTAGGCACGCTACCTCTACATCTACCTTCGGGATTAGTTTTAGACCTGAATAATTGTTATTTGGTGCCAGCGTTGAGCATGAACATTATATCTGGATCTTGTTTGATGCGAGACGGTTATTCATTTAAATCTGAGAATAATGGTTGTTCTATTTATATGAGTAATATCTTTTATGGTCATGCACCCTTGAAGAGTGGTCTATTTTTGTTGAATCTCGATAGTAGTGATACACATATTCATAATGTTGAAGCCAAAAGATGCAGAGTTGATAATGATAATGCAACTTATTTGTGGCACTGCCCACTACTAGGGAAAACCCTAGTAGTAGCGCGGGTTTAAAGCCCAATAGTAGCATGTGCTGCCACGCTACTGATAAGGCGCTATAGCTATTACTTAGCAGTAGGGCATGTGACATGCGCTACTGCTAAGACACATAGCGGCAGCGCTTCTTCTCTCCCGCGCTGCTGCTGATCTAGCTAGTTGCAGCGTGTTTACTATCCATCCCTACTAGTATTCTTTTTTTAGTGTATTTATACGCCGTTATACAAATTTTTGTACAATACCAATTATGAGGTTTATATCATTATGTCCATAACAGTGTGTCAAATGAAAGGTGGATTAGGTTCAAGTGGAGGCAATATGTGGTGCATGTCAAAAGTATACTACTAATCCAAACATTGTCTAGTTTGGACTAGTAGTACTTTCGATGTGCACCACATGTTGCCTCCACTTGAATCTAATCCGCCAACACAAGCTATTTAATCATCATCATAGTCATTACCACCAACAGTATTTATTTAATCACCATAGTCATAGTGTAGCACATAATCATCTTCAAACTCATTCTAGCTAGCAAATCACCACCAACACTAGATGCGGTAGCTATCTAATCACCACTAACACTAGCTAATAATAATCATCATAGTCATTACCGCCAACACTAGCTATTTAATCATCATAGTCATAGTGTAGCACATCATCATTTTCAAACTCATTTCTAGCTAGCTAATCACTCCTAGTCAAACTCATAGTCATAGACTTGCAAGATAGGATCAAGAACACACATATATTCATGAAAACATAATAGGTTCAGATCTGAAATCATGGCACTCGGGCCCTAGTGACAAGCATTAAGCATAGCAAAGTCATAGCAACATCAATCTCAGAACATAGTGGATACTAGGGATCAAACCCTAACAAAACTAACTTGATTACATGGTAAATCTCATCCAACCCAACATCGTCCAGCAAGCCTACGATGGAATTACTCACGCACGGCGGTGAGCATCATGAAATTGGTGATGGAGGATGGTTGATGATGACAACGGCGACGAATCCCCCTCTCCGGAGCCCAGAACGGACTCCAGATCAGCCCTCCTGAGAGAGATTAGGGCTTGGCGTCGGCTCCGTATCGTAAAACGTGATGAAACTTTCCCTCTGATTTTTTTCTCCGCGAAACGGAATATATGTAGTTGGAGTTGAGGTCGGTGGAGCCTCGGGGCCCACGAGGCGGGGGGCGCGCCGGGGAGGCGCGCCCCACCTCGTGGACAGGTGTGGGCCCCTGGTCTTGATTCTTCGCTAGTATTTTTATATTTTCCAAAACTTGTCTCCGTGGATTTTAGGTCATTCCGAGAACTTTTGTTTTCTACACATAAAACAATATCATGGCAGTTCTGCTGAAAACAGCGTCAGTCCGGGTTAGTTTCAATCAAATCATGCAAGTTAGAGTCCAAAACAAGGGCAAAAGTGTTTGGAAAAGTAGATACGTTGGAGACGTATCAACTCCCCCAAGCTTAAACCTTTGCTTGTCCTCAAGAAATTCAGTTGATAAACTGAAAGTGATAAAGAAAAACTTTTACAAACTCTGTTTGATCTTGTTGTTGTAAACATGTAAAGCCAGCATTCAGGTTTCAGCAAACATCATGAACTAACCATGCTCACAATAACACTTAGGTCTCACAATTACTTCATATCAATGGCATAATCAGCTAGCGAGCCATAATAATAAAACACGGATGACAACACTTTCTCAAAACAATCATAACATGATATAACAAAATGGTATCTCGCTAGCCCTTTCTGAGACCGCAAAACATAAATGCAGAGTACCTTTAAAGATCAAGGACTGACTAAACATTGTAATTCATGGTAAAAGAGATCCAGTCAAGTCATACCCAATATAAACCAATAGTAATGAATGAAAATGACAGTGTGCTCTCCAGCGGGTGCTTCTTAATAAGAAGGTGATGACTCAACATAAAAGTAAATAGATAGGCCCTCACAGAGGGAAGCAGGGATTTGTAGAGGTGCCAGAGCTCGATTTTAAAATAGAGATTGAATAACATTTTGAGCGGCAGACTTTCACTGTCAACGCAACAACTATGAGATGGCTGTATCTTCCATACTACATGCATTATAGGCAGTTCCCGAACAGAATGGTAAAATTTTATAATCCTCCACCATCAACAAGCATCAATCCATGGCTTGCTCGAAACAACAAGTGCCTCCAACTAACAACAGCCCTGGGGGAGTTTTGTTTAATTATATTGATTTGCTTTGATCTTTTTGGATCATGGGACTGGGCATCCTGGTTATCGGCCCTTTCTCGTGAATGAGGAGTGGAGTCCACACCTCTTGAGAATAACCCACCTAGCATGGAAGATATAGGCAACCCTAGTTGAAACATGAGCTGCTCGAGCATACAAAACAGAATTTCATTTGAAGGTTTGGAGTTTGGCACATACAAATTTACTTGGAACGGCAGGTAGATACCGCATATAGGAAGGTATGGTGGACTCTTATGGAATAACTTTGGGGTTTAAGGAGTTTGGATGCACAAGCAGTATTCCCGCTTAGTACAGGTGAAGGCTAGCAAAAGACTGGGAAGTGACCAACTGAGAGAGCGACAACAGTCATGAACAGGCATTAAAATTAATTCACACCGAGTACAAGCATGAGTAGGTGAAAGTGCAACTATCCCTACGTGGTTTTGGTAATTCTTAACAACATATAGCTCATTGAGCTAATTCTATTTCAAGATAAATATTTCAGGAAAAGCTCAATGAATGGCATGGCATGGATGTGAAAAGTGGACCCCTCAAAATACTAAGGATAAAAGGATTGGCTCAAGCTCAAAGCTCAAGACTCTACGTTTTATATTTTAGTGATCCAAGATCACATTGAGTCTATAGGAAAAGCCAATACTATCAAGGAGGGATGAGGTGTTGCTTAATGAGGTTCTTGCTCCATAGTGCTTAGTGATATGCTCCAAAACCCTCAACTACTTTCCCACATCCACAATGACCTAAACCAAAAGTCAAACTCGGCCCTACCGATTCTTTCTATCAGGCGCCACCGAGTTCAAATGTCATAGCCACTGCCACAAACCCTAGGCAAATCGGTCTCACCGATAGGGATCTCAGTCTCACCGAGATGGGATTATAATCTCTCTGTTTCCCTTCGTAACGTCTCGGTATCAATGAGATGAGCGATCGGTCCCACCGAGATTGCAATGTAAACTCCCTGTTTCCTTTTCGTAACATTTCGGTCCCACCGAAATGAGCGTATCGGTCCCACCGAGTTTACCTGACCAACTGTCTGGTTACACTACAAGAAATATGTCAACTTGTGACCTTGACTATTGGTCACTGAAAGGTCACAAATTTCCATTTACGACCTTTTTGTGACCAAAAACAGAAGGTCAAAAGCTGGCGGTCGTAAACTGACTATAGCGACCTTCTCTGTGAGAAGGTCGTAGATGTTTACGACCAAAATAAGCCTATTGTGGCGTTTTGGTCACTAGCAACCTCCCCAGGCCACGTAGGCATCCAGCGTGGCAATCTGACGTGGCACAAGATTCAGCCCGGTCCAATTCGGTGTTTTACATGGGCCGAGCCCATTAATTCAGCCTTTTAGGATTTTTTTTGTCCATGTTAATTCTGGTCTGCTTCATGGGCCAAGCCCAATGTTTTAGCCTTTTTTATTGTTGGCCCGTGGCCTTTTATTACTTATTGCTTTTCTATTTTCAGCCATTATATATTCAAGCTGGTCCCACTAGTTAGATGGGTCCCACTTGTCATGATCATCTCTCAAATTGGTCCCACATATCAGAAATGTACAAATTTGACAGATTACTTTCATAAGTGGACCCATTGGTCAAGTTTCCATTTCACAAGTTTTTAGATCACACATACATAATCGAAAAGAACACATAAATTTCATCAAATATACCACTAAATAAATTTATTACAATCTTTACAACACAGATATTCTACAATATGCTACTCTTTACTGAGTTGGACTTCACGCCTCCACACTTGGCTTCACACTACACGGCTTCACACTTCACACTTGAGCTTCTATAAAAGAGGAACCACCACAATTTTAAGTCTACAATACAACAATTAATACTAATCAAGGATAAAAACAAAAATAAGTAATAGACTCAAATGTGTAGGCAGCATGGAACTAGTGATACGACAACATGCAGAAAACACTACAATGTAAATAGTGTTGTCAGTTCATATCAGCGCAAAATCAGCACTACACAAAGCAACACATAACAATTGGTTCCAAGCAAGCTGACAGACTCACAGTTTTATCAACCCTCTAGGAAATTCCATAAACACACAAAGTTGAGTTATCCATATAACCATCTTGCAATAAACCATCGGACTAACACCACACAGAATAAACAAAAAGAAGAAACTCAAATATCCATGGAGAAATAGACAGCAACTCTGCATTATCACAATAGCAGTTCAGATCTCACTCAAACAGAAGGGCTTCACACAAACCCAGCATGAGCATACAGAAACTTCTAGAAATGGGCGTGGAGACGAAGAGAGCACTTACTTGGCCTGGTATTTCCCCTTAGGGAGGATGGTGTGGTCCGCAGGGTGGGGGGGAGTAGAGGCTTGATCCGCCATGCCTCGTTGGTCTCAACCTATGGAAGAAAACAGTGCAATCATAACTCAAGCCAAACCAGCAAGGGTACGAGCGAATGGATCAAGCAGCAAGTAGAACACATGAAAATAAGAAAGACAAACATAACTCAAGCCAAACCAGCAAGGGTGCGGCGAATGGATCAAGCGACAAGCGAGAACACATGAAAATAAGAAAGAAAATCATATATATTATAAATAAGCAAAGGAAAACAATACATGATGTCTCGAATTTTAAAGCTGAATATAAGCATAATACCAATGAATAGTAAAACCACATAGCTTTTACGACTTCAAATGCTACACAATTATAAATAAGCAAAGGAAAACAATACATGATGTCTCGAATTTTAAAGCTGATAAGCATAATATCGATGACTAGTAAAACCACATAGCTTTTACAGCTTCAAATGCTACGATCTCCTTAACCCCAAACCACATAGCTTTTATCGAATCACACCGAATACATGAGTTACAGCTACAGCCAAACTAGAGCGATTCTGTAATCATCACATATGTAGTTGGCATGAGGAAGAAGCGACAGATCGAGGAAATTGTCTCACCAGCAGCAACAGCAGGGCGAAGTTGAGGAGGGTCAGTGGCAGGAGCAGCTCAGGGAAGTGGTAGAGGAAGACAGTCGGCAGCAGCAGGTCCGTCACACCCATGACCTGCCTACCGTCGAGCGCCCACGAAGACGCCAGGGGAGGTGGCGGAGCAGCTCAATAAAAGGAATAAAGTATGATTAAATGATAGCAACAAGTAAACAACAAATAGGTAATTTTACAGCAAGGAAAACAGTAATTCCAAGAGTTGTACTTTAAAATGATTATCTATACTGGTTACTTATTTATTCAGCAAGGAACCACAACATATTTCTGTAGAAAAAGAACATGTATCCAAAATAATCACCAAACAAATACGGGAGCATGGTTCAAGACCTCGCACCAAGACCATTTGTATACCTGAGTATGGTGCAAAAAGCTACCTCGTGTGATTTCAATCTCAATGCAAAATAAGAGACACAGCACAAGATGATACTAACTGAATGAGGCAAGCAGTTAACAAGTACGCAATCCTTCCTACTCTATCACAAACTGTACATCAACCGAGCAGGAACACAAAAAAATACTAGCAAGCATCAAATTCGCAAAAACGAAAGAAGAATCAATCCACATGCAACAAGGTGCAGTCCTGCAGCTGCACCAGGAACAGTCTGTACTAGATGTTTCTAATTCCAACTGAAATAAATGTCTGGAATAACCAAGCCAACATCTACGACATTGTTGATGTTCACGTGGATTAGGTTATTGCAGGCAAAATCATTTGGATAACAGTAACTTGTTCAGATGGAAAATAGATGGGGCAAATAGATATTAGTAATTCTCTCGTCACTCTCACTCGCCAGATATTCATGCATGGGGGAATGGATAGCAGCAACTCAGACGGTACACTCATAGTATCAGCCAAATGATAAATGGCCCATTTTCCGGTATTTTTTGGAATAGGTCATTCCTGGTTTCTAGTTTATACGTATGTAGGTGCCATCTCCACTGAAGATGGTTCGAACTACTACTCCAGTACATACTAATAAAACTTGACACAGGCTAGTTCAAACTACATACTAATAAAACTAGATCAAGTTGGTGACAGACATCAGATGCTTCTAAACAAGCAAGGGGCATCACTTCCTACTCCTAAAATGAAGAGAACACACATGTGGCGCTATGATTGATGCAGCAAAAATAAAGCAACGGTGCAGTCAGTTTCATCCTACTGATTGTGCCGCTTGTGAGGCACCAATTTCAATTTTTAGGCACGCTGGTGTCCTGTAGTTTGCGAAACCAGAGGAGGAGGCCGAATGGAGCACCTTTGTTGTCTCCGGCATTGACATTCACGCGAAGCTTCTCGACCAGGTAGACGCACACCGGCATCCTCCGGTGGCCGGCAGCGGAGTGCAACGCCCCGGGTCATCCGTCCTTGGTGGCCTCCACCGCCTCCTTGATGCGGCCCTTCTCGCCGTCCAGCGCGCTCGCGATGCCCGACAGGAAAAACAAGCACGCCCAAATCAGGATCGAGCACAAACAAACACCGAAGCGAAAAACCAGCATGGGGAAAGGGAGGCCGTCCACCTGTTGGCCGCCCTCTAGACGCCAGCGCTGCCGCCCTCCGTGCCGGAGCCGGCGGCCCCGGCGATAGCGGCAGCCTCCTCCTCCTGGATGTGGCCGTCGTCCGCGTCGAGCGACGGGTGCGGGCGCTTCTGCGCGGGCATTCCAGCCGCCTGGCTGCCCTCCCTGCTCCTTGGCGCGGCTCTCGTCGCGGGGGAGAGGACGGTCGGGCACGTGCGGGCAGGCGGAGGAGTGAGAGGGAGGAGGCAGGAGGTGGGTGGAGGCGGCTCGAGTCGAGGGGGAGCCGGATCAAGACGGATCTGGGGAGCGCATGAGGGAGGCCATGGACGGCGGGGAGCTCCGCCGGAGGGAGGTGGCGGCCGCGATCTGGAAGGGAGGAGGTGGAGGCTGCGATCTGGAAGGGATGAGCGCGGCCGTGGGAGAGAAGGGGAGGGGAGGGGTTGTCGGCGATCGGGGTTGGGGGAGAGGACGGAGGACGGCGGCGGCTGGGTGGTTGGGGATCCAGAGATTGAGACGGAGTGGCGGCTGTGGGGCGAGAGGGGGAGAGTGGATCGGGGAGAGGAGTGGATCGGGAAGTTAGGGTTTGGGTGAGAGGGTGAGGGGGTGAGGGCTGCCGTTGGATCCAGAAGCATCCAACGGTGGTTGAGGCATGATCCGAGTGATATGCCTATGGACCAATCTGGCGCACCAAACAAGTTGCCGATTTTTGACCATATAAATTGGTCATGATTGATTACATACAAATTTTTCATTTCATTTTTCAATGCTCAAAATGAGTTTTTTTGTGAAAGACCTATCAAATATTTGTTCAAATGATGCCATATTTTGCACAAGTTTACATCTCAGATTGGCAAACAACATTGACAAAGGGAGTTTTTATTTCTTTTGCATGAAAAAACAATTTTCCATTTTTTGAGTGCTCAAAATAAGTTTTTTTGTGAAGAACCTACCAAATATTTTTTGTAAAATTTTACCAAATCAATTTTCTCAAATACTAGGCCATATTTAAAGCACAATTGACCAAATGGTTAGGTGTCAAAAGTTTTTATCCACCTCTGGTGAAAAAGGCAAATTCCCGCCGATTCAGCTGGAAGCGGGTCAAATTTGAACTGCAGCTGCCTCATAGTTTGCTATTTATTTTTTCCAAAAATCATTTCTAGGTACGTAAGTATTTATTTAATCGGAGAAACATCAAAAGTTTTCCAAGATTCAACCACTAGCTAGGAACGGTCATTCCCGCCGTTTTGACCTCATTTTGAAACGGGCATAAAAAATTCAAAAAAATCAAAAAATTGGGAAACCTTCGCATTGTGTCATCATATGTGGCCAAGTTCCCAGGAAAAATAATAAACTTGTAATACGATAATTATTTTAAAAAAGTGTTCTCAGAAATGAGCTATCAAGTGTGAAGATTCATGGATTTCAAGCCAAATGATCAATCTTATGGCCACATACATGGCATAGTTTGTTCAAATGATCTCATATTGTGCACAAGAGTGCATATTGGAATGGCAAACAATGTTGTCTAAGGAAGTTTTCATTTTCATTGGACGAAAAAACCATTTTCCATTTTTCGAGTGCCCGAAAGGAGGTTTTTTTGTGAAGGAACTACCAAATAATTGTTGAAAAATTGGACCAAATAATTTTTATAAAATACTAGGCCATATTTAATGCACAATTGAAAAAATGGTTTGGTGCAAAAAATTTTGATCCACCTCTCGTGAAAAAGACAAATTTCCGCCGATTCAGTTGGAAGAAGGTCAAATTTGAATTGCAGCTGCCTCATAGTTTGCTATTTATTTTTTCCAAAAATCATTTATAGTTAGATAAGGACCTATTTAATCAGAGAAACACCAAAAAAATTTCAAGATTCAACCACTAGCTAGGAACGGTCATTCCCGCCGTTTTGACCGCATTTTGAAACGGGCATAAAAAATTCAAAAAAAATCAAAAAATTGGGAAACCTTCGCATTGTGTCATCATATGTGGCCAAGTTCCCATGAAAAATAACAAACTTGTAATACAGCAATTATTATAAAAAAAGTGTTCTCAGAAACGAGCTATCATGTGTGGAGATCAACGGCTTTCAAGCCAAATGATCAATCTTATGGCCACATCCATGGCATAGTTTTTTCAAATGATCTCATATTGTGCACAAGAGTGCATATTGGAATGGCAAACAATGTTGTCTAAGGAAGCTTTCATTTTCGTTGGACGAAAAAACCATTTTCCATTTTTTGAGTGCCCGAAAGGAGATTTTTTTGTGAAGGAACTACCAAATAATTGTTGCAAAATTGGACCAAATAATTTTTATAAAATACTAGGCCCTATTTAATGCACAATTGACAAAATGGTTGGGTGTAAAAATTTTTGACCCACCTCTCGTGAAAAATACAAATTTCCGCCGATTCAGCTGGAAGCGGGTCAAATTTGAACTGCAGCTGCCTCATAGTTTGCTATTTATTTTTTCCAAAAATCATTTATAGTTACATAAGGACCTATTTAATCATAAATACATGGTTTGGTGGCGATACGTCGAGGTTTGGGCGGCGGCTGAGGGCCCCAACTCTAGAGCGCATAAATTCGCATGCCATGGCGTGGTCACCGCTGTGACCGTGGCGTTGCCATGTGTTCTGCGGCCTAGGCATGTCTAGTGGGTTGGGCACTCCCAGGTTGGTGCTAGGAAGAAAATTACAACATAATATTCTCACGAGGAGACCGATCGATGCTCAAACATGAATTAGCAGCCAAGTGTTTGATTAGCGATGCACGGAAATGTACATGGATAATGGGCGTGAGTTTTGGCTGAGGATGATCAGTTACTAAGAAGACCGTGTTCACAAATTTTCAGCTCAAAAGGAGGAGCCTAGGTGGTACTTGCTTTGCAAACTACCACACTGGACATAACTACGAATGTTGAAGCTCGGCTCAAAATAATGAATGTATTGAGCTAGTATTTGGTGGAGGATGGTTATTTGGGCATAGGAAAGCACTGTAGAAAATGGATACTATTTGGACATGCCAAAGTGGTACTTTCTTCACAAACTGTTGTTCTGAACAAAATAGGAAAATGAATATTTCTGAATTATTTTTGAACTAGGAATGGAAGGTTTTTACATATTTGACGAAGATATGACCCAAAGAATTTCTAAGATTTTTTGGGAATTTTGGGAATGACATAAATATAGGTTGCTTCACAACCTAGGGCAAAAACTGCCACATGGACATGACACATAGGCAAAACTGATGAGATGGCGCCTAGTCATCGCAACCCACCACAATTTACAAGGCTATGACCATCTATATTGGTTGTTAACAACTAGAAATAAGGCAGCGGACTAGCTTTGTTTGCTTTATGACCATTTTGTGTAAGGAAATTATGACCTTTCTAACCAAAATGGTCGCAATGGTTTAGGGTTTGGAGCCCCCTAGACAGCTTTTGACCAATTGGTCTAAAATGGTCACAAATTTATGACCATTTCTTCCAGGGTCACTGACAGAAGGTCATAAGTTGACATATTTCTTGTAGTGTTAGCTTATTACCAAAATCAGTTCCACCGAGTTTGTGTAATCGGTCTCACCGAGATTACGTTATGCCCTAACCCTAACCGTATCGGTCCTACCGAGTTGCATGTCGGTCCCACCGAAAATCCTAACGGTCACTAGATTTGCTGAATCGGTCTCACCGAGTTTCTCAATTCGGTCCCACCGAGTTTGGCAAGTTGTGTGTAACGGTTAGATTTTGTGTGGAGGCTATATATACCCATCCACCTCCTCTTCATTCGTGGAGAGAGCCATCAGAACGAACCTACACTTCCAACTTGCATTTTCTGAGAGAGAACCACCTACACTTGTGTTGAGGCCAAGATATTCCATTCCTACCATATGAATCTTGATCTCTAGCCTTCCCCAAGTTGCTTTCCACTCAAATCTTCTTTCCACCAAATCCAAATCCTGTGAGAGAGAGTTGAGTGTTGGGGAGACTATCATTTGAAGCACAAGAGCAAGGAGTTCATCATCAACACACCATTTGTTACTTCTTGGAGAGTGGTGTCTCCTAGATTGGCTAGGTGTCACTTGGGAGCCTCCGACAAGATTGTGGAGTTGAACCAAGGAGTTTGTAAGGGCAAGGAGATCGCCTACTTCGTGAAGATCTACCACTATTGAGGCAAGTCCTTCGTGGGCGACGGCCATGGTGGGATAGACAAGGTTGCTTCTTCGTGGACCCTTCGTTGGTGGAGCCCTCTGTGGACTCGCGCAACCGTTACCCTTCGTGGGTTGAAGTCTCCATCAACGTGGATGTACGATAGCACCACCTATCGGAACCACGAAAAAAACATCCGTGTCTCCAATTGCGTTTGATTTCTCCAAACCCCTTCCCTTTACATTCTTGCAAGTTGCATGCTTTACTTTCCGCTGCTCATATACTCTTTGCATGCTTGCTTGAATTGTGTTAAGATTGCTTGATTTGTGATAAGATAGCTAAAATCTGCCAAAGACTAAAATTGGGAAAAGGATAAGTTTTTATTTGGTCAAGTAGTCTAATCACCCTCCCCCCTCTAGACATACTTTCGATCCTACAAGTGGTATCAGAGCTTTGGTCTCCATTTGCTTTGATTTCCATAGCCTTTGGTGGTCATAGCCTTGGTTTCACAACCTAGGAGAGTATGGCGTCTAGCGATGGAAATTATCACCGTAGAGGTCCTTACTTTGATGGTACTAATTTTGCTAGTTGGAAGCATAACATGAAAGTGCATATTCTTGGACATAACCCCGCCGTTTGGGCTATTGTGTGTATTGGCTTGCAAGGTGAATTCTTTGATGGGAGAGAACCTAACCGTGAAGCTAGCGTGGAAGAGTTGAAGATGCTGCAATATAACGCTCAAGCTTGTGATATGCTCTTCAACGGATTGTGCCTCGAAGAATTCAACAAAATCAGTAGTCTTGCGAATGCAAAGGAAATTTGGGATACTTTGATTGATATGCATGAAGGTACCGACTCCGTCAAGGAATCCAAGTTGTACGTGCTTCAAAGTCAACTTGACAAGTTCAAAATGACGGATGATGAAGGTGTCGCTCAAATGTACTCTAGGCTTGCTCTTATCACAAATGAGATTGCCGGCTTAGGAAGTGAAGAGATGACCGACAAATTCATCATCAAGAAGATCCTAAGAGCTTTAGACAGAAAATGTGATACTGTGTGCACATTGATCCAAATGATGCCCAATTACAAAGATCTCAAGCCAACAGAAGTCATTGGAAGAATTGTTGCTCATGAGATGTCACTCAAGGATAAGGAGGAACTTCACAACAAGTCAAGTGGTGCTTACAAAGCCTCATGTGAAGCCCCCCACATCATCAAGTGAGAAACAAACCTTCAATGAAGAATTGAGCTTAATGGTGAAGAACTTCAACAAGTTCTACAAGAGTAGAAGCAAAGAGAAAAGCTCCAAGTCAAGGTCCTACAATGACAAAAGATCTTATAGTCGAGAGCGTAATTGCTACAATTGTGGAAGACCCGGACACTATTCCAATGAGTGTACGTCACCCTACAAAAGAAGAGAAGAATCACCTAAAAGGAGAAGTAGAAGAGAAGAATCACCACCAAGAGAGAGAAGGAGTAGAGATGATCGTTATGAACGAAGAACATACCGGAGAAGCAAGGATTCAGAAAGGAAGGACAAGTCATCAAGGAGCTACACAAACCGAAGACATCAAGCTCATGTTTTGGTGAATGGGTATCCGGCTCCGACTCCGGCAATCACTCCGAGAGAAGCTATCACTCCGACTCCGAATATACTTAAGATGAAGGTGTTGCCGGTCTAGCACTTGTGTCAACCAATTCATACGACATATTTGACTCACCAATGAAGGACTTGGAAGATGCTTCATGGCTAAAGGCCCAAAGGTAACACACCCCGAGTATGTTGATTTCAATAGTGATGAAGATGACTTGTTAGGTGATGATGATTTACTTGTTGACAACTCTAGTGATGAATACTATGATGAAACGTCAATTAATCATGCTAATCAAGATAAAACGAATGACAATGATAAGGAGAAGATTGAGCTTCTAACTAAAGAACTAAACACTCTTAAGTTAGCTCATGAAACTATCTTAGAAGATCATCGAGAACTTTAAAGGACTCATGAGAAGTTATGCTTTGAAAAGCTCAACCTTGAGCAAGAGCATGAGTTCTTAAAGGCAATCAATGATGATCTTCGTAAGAAAAGTTCTTCTTACATTGCCAAGCGTTTACTCTTATCTACTTACATGCCTCAAGTCAAGTCTAGTAACAAGAACAAGAAGGATTCTTCCTCTAGTAGTAACAATAATCATGCTAAATCAAATGTTGTTGCTTCTAGTAGTTCTCTTGATTCCACTAATGATTCTCTTAGCCAAGTTACACTTGAGCAAGAAAATATCTTATTGAAGGAATTATAGAAAGGTGTTTACAAGAGCCTTGCGGGAGTAAGCAATTTAAGGAAATTGTGCATAAGCAAGGAAGGCACCGGAAGAACCAAGGTGTTGGTTTTGAGCGAAAGTTCAATGCCAATGGAGTTGAGTGGGAAGAAGATCAATACCCCAAGACGAAGTTTGTTCCTCAACAAGAGAAGTATGATCCTACTTCCTTCAAAGGTACACAAGCTCAAGATGATATTCCACCACAAGACCACAAGCAAAAAGGCAAGGATAAGCTTCAAGAGGAGATTGATGCATTTGAAGAAGCTCCTAAGGCCTTGGTCAAGTGGGTTCCCAAGACTACGTCAAGTTCTACTTCATCAAGTACGATTACAACTCCAAGGATTCCCATCAAGATGATGTGGATCCCGAAGAAGAAGAACTAGAGAGTTCTTAAGGGTGACTCCGCCAACATATTTCACTCATATCATTTTGGCAACAACAACTGCAATCAACTTCCACACCTTGCACTAGTTCAAGGAGTCACAAACCCTCTTGTTGGTAAGACAAGGGACAAGGTAACCTAATGCTCTCATAGACATCATCTTGTGTGTGCATCACTCTATGTCTATGGATATGCTTGTTTGTTCCTTGTGGGACTAACCCGTGTAGGTATTGAAAGTGCAACTCACTCCAAAGGATTGCTCCAAATGATCTGCATCAACATTGAGCATACACATCTTCAACACCTACATGAAGTCATCATCGACAAAACCCAAGGTTAATTCATCCCTCTTAGGGTGGATCTCACATCTAGGGGGAGCTTTACTCTAAGAATTGAGTCAAAGCAACTCTAATGGTGTGAACACATCAATGCATTATGTAAAAGTGGTAACCCCACTTGAGCTTAAACGATGAGTATGACCTATGATCAAATGTTCTCATTTGACTCCTAAGTCAATATACTCATATATAGATGACCTAGTCATCGCCAATTGCTTGATAGATGCTAGAATTGGTTGTGCATGCTTTGCCACATATTTCATTTGCCATTTTATTGTGTGAGCATGTTGGTTGCATATTTTACTCATTCGAGGACATCCACATGTTATTTTGATTGATTGGTTTCTTTTTCCATTTGCCAAGTGCATGGACAAGAATACCTAAGAATCTTCTCTAGCTATCTATGCTTTTCTTGTCTCATACTCTATTCATGCTACATCACAAAATTTGATCAAGTCAGATTCGAACCACTCTGTGTGAGGAGCACTCGGAGTCCCCGATTCGTCATAGACTTAAAATTCCAAAACTTCTTTGTGCGTTTCGGTCTGACCAATTCTTCCATTTCGGTCATACCGAGATCACTAAGTCGATCTAGGTTTTCAATCTTGGTGCAACCGATTTAAACTTTCGGTCAGACCGAGTTGCTGTAACTCTTAGCAGTTATGCATCTCGGTGCCACCGAGTTGTTCCACTCGGTCACACCGACAGGGTCTGGCTATATATACCCACGGGCAAAACTTTGGAAATTTTCTCCGAACTCTTTCGCCCGCGCTTAGCCCGCTTTGCCTCCAGGGTCTCCGGATCGTCCTCCTTGTGGCCAGCTGCCTCCAGTCACTGGTCTCTGCCACCGTCAACGGAAATCATCCCCGCCGTTGCCGCCGTAGCGAGTTCATCGTAGAACTAGGGTATGGGCTCGATCACTGTGCTATCCCTATCTGATTCCTAGCACATTGTGTTCGCCATGAATCTTGCCACGATTGAAACTATCCTATCTAGTCAAAACACTCCGTAGATTAGAGATGAATTGAAAATTTAGGGTTAGGTTTCCGCCGAAACCATCTCGGACCCACCGAGTTGTAGAACTCGGTTCCACCGATTCGGCTAAGGCCATTGCACATGTGATTCTCGGTCTGCCGAGAATTGCAAATCGGTGTGACCGAGTTCAGGACTTTGTGAAACCCTAGCAGTCTCGGTGCCACCGAACTGTGACTCGGTCTGACCGAGTTCACTAGTTTAGGTTCCAAAAGCTGCTTCGGTATCACCGATTTTACAAATCGGTAGATCCGAAATGTTTTCTGTGGAAAAATAAAACTAAGTTTTTGACTCATTCTTTTGCAAAAACTCTGTATTTTGTGATGCTCATCCACTCTATCTCATCTATATCTATTCACATGGTCTGCTGTCAGTGTTTGCAATATGTCTGATCAGAGTGACAGCTAGAACAAGTCAGAGGAGCAGGTTCATGTGAGTACGTGCACTAGTCCCTCTAGCAGCTCTGATGATGGCAGCAGGAGCACCCCAAGCAACTTACTCAAAGCTGCCACCAGGGCCAGAAAGAAGAGAACCTCAGAATCTGAGGATGAAGACTATGTGGCTGTTGAGGATGAGGCCACTTCCAAGAAGAAGGTTCTCAAGAAGGAGTATGGCTCAGCTGCAGCCACTAAGCCTGGTATGAAGACCAAAGCACCTGCAAAGAGAACTCCCATGTCTAAAGCCAGAGCCTCCACTCAAGTACATTTGGAATCTGAACCCAAAGAGGCACCTGCAAGAAGGATTCCCACTTCCAAACCTAGGAAGGTTGCCACTGGGGAAACCATGAAGTTTACCATTGAGTCAGATGATGAAGCTGTTGGCCAAGACAAGAAGAAAAAGAGAGTCAGAACCACTACTGCCAAGGTTCTTGGAAATCCCTCTATGAGGAGAGACTCTGAAGAGGAAGAAGAAGAAGAGGTTGCTGCACCAGCACCCAAAGCTCAGAAGCTTATGGGTGATGCTATCAGGTCAGGGGCTGCTTCATCAAAGCCCAAAGAAGCACCCAAGGCTGCTTCCAAGCCCAACAATGCACCTAAGAGGAATACCAGGAACATATCTGCTGCTGAGAAGAACAAGGCCCCAGTGCCTAAAACTGTTGCTGAAGAACAAGATGATGAAGAGCATGTCTTGAGAAAATTGAAGCCAAAAGTTCCAGATCATAATGATGCCCATCCTGTGGCTGAGAACATGAAGCTGAGAAAGGATGCAGGACTCAGACAGTGGATGTTGACTGATCCTTATGCAGCCAGGAGGAGAATTGCTGTTGACTACAGGTTCCATACAAAGGAACAACAGGATTTCTATGAGACAGTGCTGCTGGACAAGAAGCCAATAGTGTGTGACATGAGGTGGGTTGACTGGACCTACATGAAGGAGAATGAAGAACACTATCCTGGTGTGTATGACAGCTTCAGTGCTTGTGGAGTGGCAGACTTTGTTGGGCAGAAGCTCACAAAGTGGAATGATGAGCTCATAATGCAATTCTACTCCACAACACACTTCTATCCAGATGGCAGGATAGTATGGATGTCTGAAGGTACTAGGTACCAATCATCAATTGAAGAATGGGCTAATCTGAAGGTACTAGGATAGTATGGCTTGCTCGAAACAACGAGTGCCTCCAACTAACAACAACCCTAGGGGAGTTTTGTTTAATTATATTGATTTGCTTTGATCTTTTTGGATCATGGGACTGGGCATCCCGGTCACCGGCCCTTTCTCGTGAATGAGCAGCGGAGTCCACACCTCTTGAGAATAACCCACCTAGCATGGAAGATATAGGCAGCCCTAGTTGAAACATGAGCTGCTCGAGCATACAAAACAGAATTTCATTTGAAGGTTTGGAGTTTGGCACATACAAATTTACTTGGAACGGTAGGTAGATACTGCATATAGGAAGGTATGGTGGACTCTTATGGAATAACTTTGGGGTTTAAGGAGTTTGGATGCACAAGCAGTATTCCCGCTTAGTATAGGTGAAGGCTAGCAAAAGACTGGGAAGCGACCAACTGAGAGAGCGACAACAGTCATGAACATGCATTAAAATTAATTCACACCGAGTACAAGCATGAGTAGGTGAAAGTGCAACTATCCCTAGGTGGTTTTTGTAATTCCTAACAACATATAGCTCATTGAGCTAATGCTATTTCAAGATAAATATTTCAGGAAAAGCTCAATGAATGGCATGGCATGGATGTGAAAAGTGGACCCCTCAAAATACTAAGGATAAAAGGATCAGCTCAAGCTCAAAGCTCAAGACTCTACATTTTATATTTTAGTGATCCAAGATCACATTGAGTCTATAGGAAAAGCCAATACTATCAAGGAGGGATGAGGTGTTGCTTAATGAAGTTCTTGCTCCATAGTGCTTAGTGATATGCTCCAAAACCCTCAACTACTTTCCCACATCCACATATGACCTAAACCAAAAGTCAAACTCGGCCCTACTGATTCTTTCTATCCGACGCCACCGAGTTCAGATGTCATAGCCACTGCCACAAACCCTAGGCAAGTTGGTCTCACTGATAGGGATCTCGGTCTCACCGAGATGGGACTGTAATCTCTCTTTCCCTTCGTAACATTTCGGTATCACCGAGATGAGCGATCGGTCCCACCGAGATTGCAATGTAAACTCCCTGTTTCCTTTTCGTAACCATTTCGGTCCCACCGAAATGAGCGAACCGGTCCCACCGAGTTTACCTGACCAACTCTCTAGTTAGCTTATTACCCAAAATCAGTTCCACCGAGTTTGTGTAATCGGTCTCACCGAGATTACGTTATGCCTAACCCTAACCGTATCGGTCCTACCGAGTTGCATGTCGGTCCCACCGAAAATCCTAACGGTCACTAGATTTGCTGAATCGGTCTGACCGAGTTTATCAATTCGGTCCCACCGAGTTTGGCAAGTTGTGTGTAACGTTTGGATTTTTTGTGGAGGCTATATATACCCCTCCACCTCCTCTTCATTCATGGAGAGAGCCATCAGAACGAACCTACACTTCCAACTTGCATTTTCTGAGAGAGAACCACCTACACTTGTGTTGAGGCCAAGATATTCCATTCCTACCATATGAATCTTGATCTCTAGCCTTCCCCAAGTTGCTTTCCACTCAAATGTTCTTTCCACCAAATCCAAATCCTGTGAGAGAGAGTTGTGTGTTGGGGAGACTATCATTTGAAGCACAAGAGCAAGGAGTTCATCATCAACACACCATTTGTTAATTCTTGGAGAGTGGCGTCTCCTAGATTGGCTAGGTGTCACTTGGGAGCCTCCGACAAGATTGTGGAGTTGAACCAAGGAGTTTGTAAGGGCAAGGAGATTGCCTACTTCGTGAAGATCTACCGCTAGTGAGGCAAGTCCTTCGTGGGCGACGACCATGGTGGGATAGACAAGGTTGCTTCTTCGTGGACCCTTCGTTGGTGGAGTCCTCCGTGGACTCGCGCAACTGTTACCCTTCGTGGGTTGAAGTCTCCATCAACGTGGATGTACGATAGCACCACCTATCGGAACCACGACAAAAACATCTGTGTCTCCAATTGCGTTTGATTTCTCCAAACCCCTTCCCTTTACATTCTTGCAAGTTGCATGCTTTACTTCCCGCTGCTCATGTACTCTTTGCATGCTTGCTTGAATTGTGTTAAGATTGCTTGACTTGTGCTAAGATAGCTAAAATCTGCCAAAGACTAAAATTGGGAAAAGGATAAGTTTTTATTTGGCCAAGTAGTCTAATCACCCCCCCCTCTAGACGTACTTTCAATTCTACAGTAGGATATAATCCACCATGAACATAAATATCGTGAAGGCTATGTTGATTTGTTTCAACTACATGCGTGAACATATGCCAAGTCGAGTCACTCAATTCATTCAAAGGAGGATACCATCCCATCATACCACATCATAATCATTTTAATAGCATGTTGGCATGCAAGGTAAAACCATTATAACTCATAGGTAATCAAGCATGGCACAAGCAACTATAATCTCTGAATGTCATTGCAAATATGTTTACTTCATAATAAACTAAATCGGGAACGATGAACTCATCATATTTACAAAAACAAGAGAGGTCGAGTGCATACCAGCTTTTCTCATCTCAATCAGTCCATCATATATCGTCATTATTGCCTTTCACTTGCACGACCGAACGATGTGTATAATAATAATAGTGAACGTGCATTGGACTAAGCTGGAATCTGCAAGCATTCAACTCAAGAGAGAAGACAAGGTAATATGGGATCTAAGTTAAATAAACAATCATGCATATGAGAGCCACTAAACATTTTCAATACGGTCTTCTACTCTCGACCCCCAAAGGAAAGAAAAGAAAAGAAAACTATTTACACGGGAAAGCTCCCAACAAGTAAAAGAAGAACAAGAAATCTTTTTGGGTTTTCATTTTAATTTCTACTACAAGCATGGGAATTAAACTAACTAATTTTTTGGTTTTTCTTCAGGTTTATCAAACACACAAGAAAAAGGCTAGAAAAAGACTATTAAACTAGCATGGATAATACAATGAAAGAGTATGAGCACCGACGACTAGAATAGTGTGTGAACATGAATGTAAAGTCGGTGAGAAATACGTACTCCCTCAAGCTTAGGCTTTTGCCTAAGTTGGTCTAATGCCAAGGGTAGCGGCTACTCTCCCCGGTGTACTGAGGGGTGTAATCAGGATACCACTGGCTGGCCGTCTCCTCCAGATCCCACTGGTAAGATGATGCACGATAAGGGTCCAGTGAAGGTTCCGGCTCAGGCTTAGGTTCTGGAGTGGATGCTTGGCCTCGATGAGCGTACACCGCTCCCGGCGTGACAAGAAAATTTTCTGCAGTCAAATCAAACAACAGAGGCGCAGGCAAGAATAATAGTCTCATTGTGTTTCTTATTAAATCTTAGGTTATACAGAAGCATCTTATCTTCATTGTCAACAATAAACTCATGCACTACCATACTCCTGTAATCTAAAACATAAGGAGGCAAAATTGCCTCCTCTTTCTCATGGTGCCTAATAGGTATCTCAAAATATTTAGCAAGACGTGCAGCATAGATACCTCCAAAGATGGGGCCTTTTGTACGATTCAAGCTTAGCCGTTTAGCAATAATGGCACCCATACTAAAGCTATTATCACCAAACAAGGCATGGTGAAGAATAATAATATCCAGAACATTGAAGTTTCCACTATTTCCATGACCAATTAAGCATCTACTAGCAAATATGGCAAAGTAGCGTAAAACAGGAAAGTGTATGCTAGAGATTCTCGCATCGGAACCCTTCTTTGGATCCCCTACAGTGATAGTGTTAACAAAGCCATCCACATCTTTACGATGTGGTTCATATAATTTTCCCTCAAAGGGTATCCTACATACCGCGCAAAAATTACGTAAAGACATTTCCCTTAATTCATCATATAAATGAAATGATACTGAAGGCGGTGACTTCTTAGCATAATAATAAAAGTTTTGCATGAAATTATTGGTGAGTAAGAGATACTGATCGATCCGGTCGTGGAGGAAATCGGTGAGGCCTGCATTCTCGATCAAAGAATAAAAGTCTTCATAAATTCCAGCTTCTCTCAAGAAATTCTCACGGGGCCATTCACACGGCCGTACTTCCGCTATGCGAGGAAGATTATACTTGGCCTTTTCCCTCTCTTTAGCTTGTTTTTCCTGAGAGCCTTGGCTAGAAGAGCCCCTCAAAATTCTCCTTAACATTTTCTAAAAATTTCTCAAATTTTAGTAACTTCAAAATAAAAGTGAATAAAACTAAACAAGATTGGTAGCAACTACTCCTATAAGTGCCTAGAGCCTATATCATGCATTAGAATTACTTGGGACCTCATAAATTTGACATGCAAGCTCAAGAATAGGGTCACATACCAAGCACTAGAACAAAAACTAATTGGACCAATGGGAGTCACATACCAAGCAACAATCTCCCAAAGCAGTTTTGTGAAAGGAGCTTTGAGCAAGGAGATCGAAAATCGCAACAAAATGAGCTAGAACTCGTGCTTGAGCTGGATGGGGATTTTTTGGGAAGAAGATGGAGTGTGTGGTTGCTGGCATAAGTGGAGGGGGGGCACCACGGGCCCACGAGGCAGGGGGCGCGCCCAGGGGGTGTGGGTGCGCCCTCCACCCTCGTGGCCAGGTGCTTGCCCCTCCTGCAGTGTTTTCAGTGCCTAAAATCTTCAAATATTCCATAAAAGATCATACTAAATTTGCAGGGCATTTGGAGCACTTTTATTTTCGGGATATTTTTTATTGCATGGATAATTCAGAAAACAGAGGGATAATGTTACTTTTGCTTTATTTATTCTAAATAACAGAAGGTAAAAAGAGGGTACAGAAGGTTGTGCCTTCTAGTTTCATCCATCTCATGATCATCAAAATGAATCCACTAACAAGGTTGATCAAGTCTTGTTAACAAACTCATTCCGAATAACACGGAACCGGAGAAATTTTGAATAACACTAAGTTACCTCAACGGGGATATGAACATCCCCTACCATAAGAATATCATATTTTTTCTTGACAGTAGGAACGGGAAATTCAAAACCTCCAATAATAATAGTTGGAACTTTTCCAATAGAATTGATGCTATGAACTTGAGATTGTTTCCTCGGAAAGTGTACCATATGCTCATTACCATTAACATGAAAAGTGACATTACCTTTGTTGCAATCAATAACAGCCCCTGCAGTATTCAAAAAGGGTCTACCAAGGATAATCGACATACTATCGTCCTCGGGAATATCAAGAATATCAAAGTACATTAAGATAGTGACATTTGCAACCACAACAGGCACATCCCTCACAAATACTGACAGGTATAGCAGTTGATTTGACAGGCATTTGCAAAGATATTTCAGTAGGTGTCAACTTATTCAAGTCAAGTCTACAATATAAAGATAGAGGCATAACACTAACACCGGCTCCAAGATCACATAAAGCAGTTTTAACATAGTTTCGTTTAATGGAGCATGGTATAGTTGGTACTCATTGATCTCCAAGTTTCTTTGGTATTCCACCCTTAAAAGTATAATTAGCAAGCATGGTGGAAATTTCAGCTTCTGGTATCTTTCTTTTATTTGTAATGATATCCTTCATATACTTAGCATAAGGATTTAATTTAATCGTATTAGTTAAGCGCATACGTAAGAAAATAGGTCTAATCATTTTAGCAAAGCGCTCAAAATCCTCATCATCCTTTGTCTTGGATGGTTGAGGAGGAAAGGGCATGGGTTTCTGAACCCATGGTTCTCTTTCTCTACCATGCTTCCTAGCAACAAAATCTCTCTTATCATAACGTTGATTCTTTGATTGTGGGTTATCAAGATCAACAGCTGGTTCAATCTCTACATAATTATTTTTGCTAGGTTGAGCATCAACATGAACATTATCACTAGGTTCATGTTCATCACCTGATTGAGCTTCAACATCAGAAATAGAAATATCATTGGGATTCTCAGGTGTGTCTACAACAGGTTCACTAGAAGCATGCAAAGTCCTATCATTTTTCTTTTTCTTCTTTTTTGAAGAACTAGGTGCCTCTAAATTATTTCTTTGAGAATCCTGCTCGATTCTCCTCGGGTGGCCTTCAGGATACAAAGGTTCCTGAGTCATTCTACCAGTTCTTGTAGCCACTCTAACAGCAAGGTCATTTTTATTATTTAGTTCATCAAGCAAATCATTTTGAGCTTTAAGTACTTGCTCAGCTTGAGTAGCAACCATAGAAGCATATTTGCTAACAAGTTTAAGTTCACCTTTAACTCTAGCCATATAATCACTCAAGCGTCCTATCTTGAAAGCATTATTCTTTAATTCTCTACCAACATAAGCATTAAAACTTTCTTGTCTAGCCATAAAGTCATCAAATTCATCTAAGCATGGGCTATGAAATTTAGTAGAGGGAATTTCAACTTTATCATATCTATAGAGAGAATTTACCTTCACTACCTGTGTCGGGTTATCAAGACTATGTGGTTCATCAACAGGCGGTATATTAAGACCATGTATTTCTTCAATAGGAGGTAAATTCTTAACATCTTCAGCTTTTATACCTTTTTCTTTCATGGATTTCTTTGCCTCTTGCATATCTTTAGGACTGAGAAATAGAACACCTCTCTTCTTCGGAGTGGGTTTAGGAATAGGCTCAGGAGTTGGCTCAATTGGTTCATGAATTGCCTCCGGAATTGGCTCAGGAAGAGTCCAATTATTTTCATTAGTCAACATATTATTCAATAGTAATTCAGCTTCGTCGACTGTCTTTCCCTGAAAACACAACCAACACAACTATCCAAGTAGTCCTTGGAAGCATCAGTGAGTCCATTATAAAAGATATAAGTGTTTCATTTTTCTTAAGAGGATGATCCGGCAAAGCATTAAGTAATCAGAGAAGCCTCCCCCAAGCTTGAGGGAGACTCTCTTCTTTGATTTGCACAAAATTATATATTCCCCGCAAGGCAGCTTGCTTCTTATGAGCAGGGAAATATTTTGTAGGGAAGTAATAAATCATATCCTGGGGACTACGCACACAACCAGGATCAAGAGAATTAAACCAAGTCTTAGCATCACCCTTTAATGAGAACGGAAATATCTTAAGGATATAATAATAGCAAGACTTCTCATTGTTAGTAAATAGGGTGGATATATCATTTAACTTGGTAAGATGTGCCACAATAGTTTTAGATTCAAGGCCATAAAAATGATCAGAATCAACCAAAGTAATTATTTCAGGATCAACAGAGAATTCATAATCCTTATCAGTAACACAGATAGGTGAAGTAGCAAAAGCAGGGTCAGGTTTCATTCTAGCATTAAGAGATTGCTGCTTCCATTTAGCTAATAAATTTTTAAGATCATATCTATCCTTGCAAGCAAAGATAGCTCTAGCAACTTCTTCATTCATAACATAACCCTCAGGAACAACAGGTAATTCATAATCAGGGGGAGAACTTTCATCATCACTATCGTCAATAATAGTATCTTCAATAATTTCATTCTCTCTAACCCTAGCAAGTTATTCATCAAGAAATTCACCTAATGGCAAAGTAGTATCACGCACAGAAGTAGTTTCATCATAAGTATCATGCATAGCAGAAGTGGCATCGTCAATAACATGTGACATATCAGAATTCATAGCAGTAGCAGGTTTAGGTGTCGCAAGCTTACTCAAAATAGAAGGAGAATCTAGGGCAGAGCTAGATGGCAGTTCCTTACCTCCCCTCGTAGTCGAGGGAAAAATCTTGGTTCGTCTTTCAAGTTCCTCATAGTGATCAACAGATATAAATCCCAAGTGACTCAAAGAATAGAGCTATGCTCCCCGGCAACGGCGCCAGAAATTAGTCTTGATAACCCACAAGTGTAGGGGATTGCAACAGCTTTCGAGTCAACCCAAATTTATTGATTCGACACAAGGGGAGCCAAAAGAATATTCTCGAGTATCAGCAGTTGAGTTGTCAATTCAACCACACCTGGATAACTTAGTATCTGCAGCAAAGTATTAAGTAGCAAAGTAGTATGATAATAAAAGTAACAGTGGCAAAAGTAAAGATAATAGTTTTGTAGTAATTGTACAGTAGCAACAGAAAAGTAAATAAGCGAAACACAAGATGTGAAAAGCTCGTAGGCATTGGACCGGTGATGGATGATTATGTCGGATGCGATTCCTCATGTAGTAGCTATAACATAGAGTGACACAGAACTAGCTCCAGTTCATCAATGTAATGTAGGCATGTATTCCGAATATAGTCATGCGTGCTTATGGAAAAGAACTTGCATGACATCTTTTGTCCTACCCTCCTGTGGCAGCGGGGTCCTAGTGGAAACTAAGGGATATTAAGGCCTCCTTTTAATAGAGAACCGGAACAAAGCATTAGCACATAGTGAATACATGAACTCCTCAAACTATGGTCATCACCGAGAAGTATCCCGATTATTGTCACTCCGGGGTTGTCGGATCATAACACATAATAGGTGACTATAGACTTGCAAGATAGGATCAAGAACACACATATATTCATGAAAATATAATAGGTTCAGATCTGAAATCATGGCAGTCGGGCCCTAGTTACAAGCATTAAGCATAGCAAAGTCATAGCAACATCAATCTCAGAACATAGTGGATACTAGGGATCAAACCCTAACAAAGTTAACTTGATTACATGGTAAATCTCATCCAAGCCATCACCGTCCAGCAAGCCTACAATGGAATTACTCACGCACGGCGGTGAGCATCATGAAATTGGTGATGGAGGATGGTTGACGATGACGACGGCGACGAACCCCCCTCTCCGGAGCCCTGAACGGACTCCAGATCAGCCCTCCCGAGAGAGATTAGGGCTTGGCGGCGGCTCCATATCGTAAAACGTGATGAAACTTTCTCTTTGATTTTTTTTCTCCGTGAAACGGAATATATGGAGTTGGAGTTGAGGTCGGTGGAGCCTCAGGGGGCCCACGAGACAGGGGGCACGCCCAGGGGGGAGGGCGCGCCCCCACCCTCATGGACAGGGTGTGGGCCCCCTGGGCTTGATTCTTTCGCCAGTATTTTTATATTTTCCAAAACTTGTCTCGGTGGATTTTCAGGTCATTCCGAGAACTTTTGTTTTCTACACATAAAACAACATCATGGCAGTTCTGCTCAAAACAGCGTCAGTCCGGGTTAGTTTCATTCAAATCATGCAAGTTAGAGTCCAAAACAAGGGCAAAAGTGTTTGGAAAAGTAGATACGTTGGAGACGTATCAAAGCGCCTATCATCATCTAGGAAGATTCCGTCGTACAGGCCACGCTTGTCTTCGCAGTATTTGCAAATACCGAAATCCTTTTCGTCGTCAGACATTTCCTATGTTCATAGTTGAAACATTAATTGAAAATCGATCAAAGACAACTACCAGGATACTCAACACACAAATCCGGGGCACTCAATATTTCCTACATATTCTGGCACAAGTCATGCCAAAATTCACAGAAAAATCCGGCATGACGTTTGCTAAAATAGGACATATCGAGCGCCTGAAATTTGCCGGAACGGAAATGAATCAACACTCCGGCAAAACATAGGCCACTCGAAGGTGTAACCTGCAAACATGACCGGCCACTTGGGCAAGCACATATCCTATTTGAGCAACACAAGATATACATTTCAAAATATCTTACAGGACTCAAATTAGCATGCGTTCAATAAGCAAAAGTAAATCATCTCATGCATCCGTACATCGTCGAATATTATCACTAATACATCCCGAATAGTATCATACATATAACATCACTAATACAACTAAAACCCTAGCGCACGACGGGTATCGGCGCGGGCGGTGGACACCCACAGAGAAGGAACCATCACAGGGTCATAGCTCCAGTGAGATCCCTTGAGAACCTGCCAGGTATTGGAGAGCTTGTACTCCAACGCAAACAAGTAGCAACAGACGTGCGCGTCCTCCTCGCTGACACAGTAACGCACCACCTTTGCGGGGTCATCGAGCCTCTGTACCGTCACTGGCCCACGCGACCGCCACCAAAGAAGGTTCGGGTCAACGATAGGCTGGCTCCTCACCAACCTGTGCCCCCTGGTAGGTAGCGCCTCCCAGTACCACCTCGGCGGAGCCCAGTCCCGGACATGGCCCATCTAGTGACGTAGGTGTCCTCCGCCGACTCGACGACGAGGATGCGGGATAGGCATCGTCGACGTTGATGCGGGAAAAATTGCTTTAACTAAAAAATAACAACAAGTTCTTACTAACTAGTCCTATTCATTCAACTAGTTCTTACTAAAAATAAACTTACTATAAATAAAAATAAACTAGTACCTAATTAGTACCTAGTTCTTACTAACTAATTAGTACCTAGGAACTACTGCCCTAATTACCATCTATTTTGATGAACCTAGGGGCGGAAAGTGGTGGCGGATATTCCAATTATCCAACTTAAAAGTGAAATACGTGGTCAAATTTTACTCATTTTATGATTCATCTTAGAAATTTGATTTGTTTCCACCCTTAATGAACCCTAACTAATTTGAGCCGCATCCGCATCCGATTCGTTTCCATCCTTACATGAACCCTAACTAATTTGATGCAAATAAAATATGAAGAAATGCTAGGCAGAGGTAGGGCAGAGGGAGGAGCAGGCGTGCTCACCTCAGGTGCCTGCGATGAGGGAGGGGCAGGCGGCGTCGAGGTCGGGGTAAGGGCTCGGGCCTGGCGGAGGAGGCATTGAGGTCGGGGCGGGCGGCGTTGAGGTCGGGCGGGGCGGCGTTGAATCCAGGTCGGGGCGGCGAGGGGGTGTCGGAGGCCTTGGCGACGAGCGACGGCGGCGGCGAGAGCGGAGGAGTTGGATTTGGGGGAAGTGGCCGTGGGAAAGGACAAACCCCATGGTTAAGTCAGAAGTAGTAGTAGCGCGTTCCAGAAAGCGCGCTACTGCTACGTTAGCTACAGCGCGTTCTGGGATACGCGCTGCTACTCCTTTCTCTTTTCCCCCTTTTTTCATTTATTTTTCTTCACATTTTTTTCCTTTCACCTTCTTCTATTTCTTTCATTTTGAATTACCTTTCTATTTGCTTTCCATTTAATTTTACATCCTTTAGCAGTAGCGAGTTTAGAATAAAATGCGCTGCTACAAAGAAAGTAGCGGTAGCGCGGTTCGATATAGATCGCTACTACTATGTGTAGCCTATCGGCTAAACCGTGGGAATTTTAGTAGTAACGTGTTTAGAGTAAGGCGCGCTACTGCTAGAACTTTATCTGTAACGCGGTTTGCACAGGCGCGCTACTGCTACTTAGTACCAGCGTGCTTTTTTGATCCACGCTACTGCTAAAGTTCTGTGTATAAGGTTTTCCCTAGTAGTGGCCGTTTGGGTCATATTGGTGTAAAGCGCATGAAGAAACTCCATACTGATGGACTTTTGGAATCACTTGATTATGAATCACTTGGTACTTGGGAACCATGCCTCATGGGCAAGATGACTAAAACACCGTTCTCCGAAACTATGGAGCGAGCAACAGATTTGTTGAAAATCATACATATTGATGTATGTGGTCCGATGAATATTGAGGCTCGCGGCGGGTATCGTTATTTTCTCACCTTCACAGATGATTTGAGCAGATATGGGTATATCTACTTAATGAAACATAAGTCTGAAACATTTGAAAAGTTCAAAGAATTTCAGAGTGAAGTGGAAAATCATCGTAACAAGAAAATAAAAGTATCTACGATCTGATCGTGGAGGAGAATATTTGAGTTACGAGTTTGGCCTACATTTGAAACAATGTGGAAAAGTTTCACAACTCATGCCACCCAGAACACCACAACGTAATGGTGTGTCCGAACGTCGTAATAGTACTTTACTAGATATGGTGCGATCTATGATGTCTCTTACTGATTTACCACTATTGTTTTGGGGTTATGCTTTAGAGATGGCTGCATTCACGTTAAATAGGGCACCATCAAAATCCGTTGAGACGACGCCTTATGAACTATGGTTTGGCAAGAAACCAAAGTTGTCATTTCTTAAAGTTTGGGGCTGCGATGCTTATGTTAAAAAACTTCAACCTGATAAGCTCGAACCCAAATCTGCGTTCACGTTAAATAGGGCACCATCAAAATCCGTTGAGACGACGCCTTATGAACTATGGTTTGGCAAGAAACCAAATTTGTCATTTCTTAAAGTTTGGGGCTGCGATGCTTATGTGAAAAAACTTGAACCTGATAAGCTCGAACCCAAATCGGAGAAATGTGTCTTCATAGGATACCCAAAGGAAATTGTTGGGTACACCTTCTATCACAGATCCGAAGGCAAGACATTCGCTGCTAATAATGGATCCTTTCTAGAGAAGGAGTTTCTCTCGAAAGAAGTGAGTGGGAGGAAAGTAGAACTTGATCAGGTAAATGTACCTGCTCCCTTATTGGAAAGTAGTTCATCACAGAAACCGGTTCCTGTGACGACTACACCAATTAGTGAGGAAGCTAATGATATTGATCATGAAACTTCAGATCAAGTTACTACCGAACCTCGTAGGTCAACTAGAGTAAGATCCGCACTAGAGTGGTACGGTAATCCTATTCTAGAGGTCATGTTACTTGACCATGGTGAACCTACGAACTATGAGGAAGTGATGATGAGCCCAGATTCCGCAAAATGGCTTGAGGCCATGAAATCTGAGATGGGATCCATGTATGAGAACAAAGTATGGACTTTGGTTGACTTGCCCGATGATCGGCAAGCCATCGAGAATAAATGGATCTTCAAGAAGAAGACTGACGCTGATGGTAATTTACTGTCTACAAAGCTCAACTTGTTGCAAAAGGTTTTCGACAAGTTCAAGGGGTTGACTATGATGAGACTTTCTCACCCGTAGCGATGCTTAAGTCTGTCTGAATCATGTTAGTAATTGCCGCATTTTATTATTATGAAATTTGGCAAATGGATGTCAAAACTGCATTCCTGAATGGATTTCTGGAAGAAGAGTTGTATATGATGCAACCAGAAGGTTTTGTCAATCCAAAAGGTGCTAACAAAGTGTTCAAGCTCCAGTGATCCATTTATGGACAGGTGCAAGCCTCTCGGAGTTGGAATAAACACTTTGATTGTGTGATCAAAGCATATGGTTTTATACATACTTTTGGAGAAGCATGTATTTACAAGAAAGTGAGTGGGAGCTGTGTAGCATTTCTAATATTATATGTGGACGACATACTGTTAATTGGAAATGATATAGAATTTCTGGATAGCATAAAAGGATACCTGAATAAAAGTTTTTCAATGAAAGACCTCGGTGAAGCTGCTTACATATTGGGCATCAAGATCTATAGAGATAGATCAAGATGCTTAATTGGACTTTCACAAAGTACATACCTTGATAATGTTTTGAAAAAGTTCAAAATGGATCAAGCAAAGAAAGGGTTCTTGCCTGTAATACAAGGTGTGAAGTTGAGTCAGACTCAATGCCCGACCACTACAGAAGATAGAGAGAAAATGAAAGATGTTCCCTATGCTTCAGCTATAGGCTCTATCATGTATGCAATGCTGTGTACCAGACCTGATGTGTGCCTTGCTATTAGTTTAGCAGGGAGGTACCAAAGTAATCCAGGAGTGGATCACTAGACAGCAGTCAAGAACATCCTGAAGTACCTGAAAAGGACTAAGGATATGTTTCTCGTTTATGGAGGTGACAAAGAGCTAGTCGTAAATGGTTACGTCGATGCAAGCTTTGACACTGATCCGGACGATTCTAAATCGCAAAACGGATACGTGTTTATATCGAACGGTGGAGCTGTCAGTTGGTGCAGTTCTAAACAAAGCGTCGTGGCGGGATCTACGTGTGAAGCGGAGTATATAGCTGCTTCGAAAGCAGCAAATGAAGGAGTCTGGATGAAGGAGTTCATATCCGATCTAGGTGTCATACCTAGTGTATCAGGTCCAATGAAAATCTTTTGTGACAATACTGGTGCAATTGCCTTGGCAAAGGAATTCAGATTTCACAAGAGAACCGAGCACATCAAGAGATGCTTCAATTCCATCCAAGACCAAGTCCAGGTGGGAGACATAGAGATTTGCAAGATACATACGGATCTGAATGTTGCAGACCCGTTGACTAAGCCTCTTCCACGAGCAAAACATGATCAACACCAAGGCTCCATGGGTGTTAGAATCATTACTGTGAAATCTAGATTATTGACTCTAGTGCAAGTGGGGGCTGAAGGAAATATGCCCTAGAGGCAATAATAAAGTTATTATTTATTTCCTCATATCATGATAAATGTTTATTATTCATGCTAGAATTGTATTAACCGGAAACATAATACATGTGTGAATACATAGACAAACATAGTGTCACTAGTATGCCTCTACTTAACTAGCTCATTGATCAAAGATGGTTGAGTTTCCTAACCATAGATATGATTTATCAATTGATCAATGGGATCACATCATTAGAAGAATGATGTGATTGACTTGACCCATTTCGTTAGCTTAGCACTTGATCATTTAGTACGTTTCTATTGCTTTCTTCATGACTTATACATGTTCCTATGACTATGAGATTATGTAACTCCCACTTACCGGAGGAACACTTTGTGTGCTACCAAACGTCACAACGTAACTAGGTGATTATAAAGGTGCTCTACAGGTGTCTCCGAAGGTACTTGTTGAGTTGACGTATTTCGAGATTAGGATTTGTCACTCCGATTGTCGGAGAGGTATCTCTGGGCCCTCTCGGTAATGCACATCACTATAAGCCTTGCAAGCAATGTGACTAATGAGTTAGTTGCGGGATGATGCATTACATAATGAGTAAATAGACTTGCCGGTAACGAGATTGAACTAGGTATTGAGATACCAACAATCGAATCTCGGGCAAGTAACATACCGATGACAAAGGGAACAACATATGCAGTTATGCGGTTTGACCGATAAAGATCTTCGTAGAATATGTGGGAACCAATATGAGCATCCAGGTTCCTCTATTGGTTATTGATCGAAAACGTGTCTCGGTCATGTCTACATAGTTCTCGAACCCGTAGGGTCCGCACGCTTAAAGTTTGGTGACGATCGGTATTATGGGTTTTTGTGTTTTGATGTACCGAAGGTAGTTCGGAGTCTCGGATATGATCACGGACATGATGAGGAGTCTCGAAATGGTCGAGACATAAAGATCGATATATTAGATGACTATATTCGGACACCGGAAGTGTTCCGGGTGGTTTCGGATATATACCGGAGAACCGGGAGGTTACCGGAACCTCCCGGGGGGCGGTATTGGGCCTTATGGGCCAAGCGGAAGAAGAGGATCAGAGGCGGCCAGCTAGGGGCGCGCGGCCTCCCTAGCCCAAACCGAATTGGACTAGGGGGCCAGCCCCCCTTTCCTTCTTCTTCTCCTCCCCTTCCTTCCCCTCTCCTACTAGGACTAGGAAAGAGGGGGGAATCCTACTTGGAGTAGGATTGCCCCCCTTGGGCGCGCCTCCTCCTCCCTAGACGGCCGTCTGTCCCCCTTGCTCCTTTATATATGGGGGCAGGGGGGCACCTCTAGACACAACAATTGATCATTGATCTCTTAGCCGTGTGCGGTGCCCCCCTCCACCATATTCCACCTCGGTAATATTGTAGTGGTGTTTAGGCGAAGCCTTGCATTGGTAGCATCATCAACACCGTCATCACACCGTCGTGCTGACGGAACTCTCCCGCAAAGCTCTGCTGGATCGGAGTTCATGGGACGTCATCGAGCTGAACGTGTGCTGAACTCGGAGGTGTCGTACGTTCGGTACTTGATCGGTCGGATCGTGAAGACGTACGACTACATCAACCGCGTTGTGCTAACGCTTCCACTTTCGGTCTACGAGGGTACGTGGACAACACTCTCCCCTCTTGTTGCTATCCATCACCATGATCTTGCGTGTGCGTAAGAAATTTTTTGAAATTACTATGTTCCCCAACATGTTCTTCATGGCTGCCTCGAGCCCTGCATCGGCCTTCTCCTTCCCGCGGTTGGACGTCTGAGATCCTGATCCCGACTCGCCATGTCGACAAAAAAACTCCTTCCCTCTTTCCGCTCAACCAATCTACTCACGTTGTTGTATGAAACCCCAAGGTCGGGAGGCCCTAAGATCCTCGCAGTCGAACGGAGGAGAGGTTGCACACGGGGGAGGCAAACAAAACTCGACGTCGGTTGTCCAGCGGAGTAAAGAAACCCTAATCGCCCTTGCCGGCTAGGGTACGTCTAATGCAATACTTTATTGGCTAATTTGAGTTAGCCAGTTTGGGATAATTCGGCCTCCCTCGATCTCCTCCACAGCCCAGTTTCGTAACTTCTTTCATTTATTACTAGCAAACATGCTCGTGCGTGCAACTGAAGAATAAATATTTTTTATCCGAGCCACTGTTCTCATTTCAATTCAGTTTTGGTTCTAACTCGTAATATTGATGGCGCACCTATGGCCAGACTCAGATAGCAACCGGTCGGTGTCGTTCGACACTAAGGAGGCCACCTCTATAAATTAAATCTATTTGAGAAAGTCTATATGTGTCACCATCACATGCAGGAGATAAAACACAAATTGAAATCCGATGTATCGGTTCCAATATTAACGTTAAAGACTACACAAGAATAGTTTGGATATTTTTAAAATAAATCTTCATGTACTTTTGATGTTCATGAATTTTGTAAATGTATGTATATGCTATAAAAATTATGTGTATATTCACTATAAAAAGGAACTGTGTTGTCCGTTGGTAAGTACACGTGTGGATTTCACCCAAAAAAACATACATAGGCTCTTCGATCATGGGACATGTACAAAGAGAGAAGCTGGTGGAAGTACAACATGCCTACAGATTGTAATTTATTCATTATAATCATTTCCCTCACTCACTCCTTGCCAAGCAGCATAGAGCAATACGATGCGGCATGTTCATTTGCAATACGAATCGATGCCGGTACAAAGGAATGACGGGTCATGCGCCATTGATTTAGGTTGTACCCTAACTAGCATTTCTTTTTAAAATAGTTAATAGATAAAAATAACATCGTATTTAGATTCTATACAATTTTCAAATCAAATTTCATACTCCCTTCATTTTTATATACAAGGTCACTATCAAAAATACAATTTGCATTTATACAAGGCCACTAACATCAATCGAGACAAAATTGATGTTGTTCGCCTGGTACTAGCAAAGGAGGACATTAACTATCTCCTGAATGCATGCAGTGTCAGAAGGTTGGCTTGCATGCGCCTTATTAATCAACCAAAGAGGAGTGAGAGCATTAACTTGCTTTGGGCGGGAGAGAAAAATAAACATTAATTAACATGACAAACAAGGAGACAAACCTAGGTTGCAATATTGTCTTAAACACGTATTAACTTTTACCTTGTTACCTATAATATGAGTTTGTGGCCTTGTATACAAAAATAGAGGGAGTATATAACATGTTAAAATTGGAGTTGGGGTTTAAAAGATATGATTATTTTGCTGTGATCCGACACTCTGCATGGTTGGTGGTGTGCACGTGTAATGCATAACACTATGAGCTTTGAAGCACAACAAAATATGGAGGTAGTACGTTGGAGATCATGCTCATAATTTGTACATAAACTCTAATCAACAAAAAGAAGGTTTAAATATCATGGCCGAAGCGACCCAAAAGCAAGCTAATGAATGAGTTGCATTCACGTGAACAGGATGCATGCTTTCACTTTCACCAAACATAACTGTCAACGCATAATGATGTCTTACCAACCATCCACCAAATGCATTTGGACCTTGTGAAGAGGAGATTGATGAAGCATGTGCATGCCCACACCAGGAACCTATATATCGTAAACATGTAGAGCTGATCGTGGATATATATGAATAATCATCAAGCTCTCAAGCTTCCTAGCTCCGGTATTAGAACATCTAGAGGGTCACATCACAACCGACCCATATGCAGCATGGGACTAGGAGATACGGGGAAATAATTTGAAACTTGATTTCATTTGTATTCAGTGAGTTCCGCTACTCATAGGCACGGTGGTTCGCCTTTGCACCATCAATGTATTCGATGGAGATGCTGCTATGCATTCTGATGGTCCAAGCAAGGCCCACGTCATTGGCTGGGTCAAGTGAAGGGGCCAGCTCTAGATTTTTTTCATCGTGCAACTGCCGTCTGCAGTGCCTGATGCCCTGTTCCTTGTTGTAGTGGCTTTTGCCACTGTTCAGCTAAACTTTGGAACTATAGGCTTAAGGCTCTGTTTGGATCGTTGTTTCATTTTCAGATACACATGTAAAAAATACAAACCTCGGGCGGTCGTTTTGTTTTCAGCCGGAAATTGTGCAGCGGCCAGTAAAATACAAGTGCAAACAAACCACCCCGTATTGAAATACAACCATCACAAGCATGGCCTAAGAGGCTTAGTTCTCAATCAAACGTTATTTGTCCTGCAAAAGGAATGCGACACGATGATTCTGCGAGGAGGAGCTGAACTGCTGCACAACAACCCATCTTCCCACAAAATAACACAATGAACTTAATGAGGATTTGCGCGTTGTCCATGATCTCGATTGGTGGGTGCTAAAAATGGTGCTGCTGGAGGATCGGCTCTTCTCTGCATCAAGCTCCGTAGCTGTTTCTTCTGTGTCGTTGCTTTAGGGTCGACTTGTTATGTAACTGGCTGCTGTTTCTCTTTTGGATTGTCCCCTGTTGCTGTAATAGGGTTAGTCTCTTTGAACTTTGGTGCTGTCAGGTTTTCACCCCATAATATCCGTCTCGATATCGGGCGGATATAGTGGGTTTCCTGAAAGTGATTTGAACTTGCTTCCCTCCCATTCCCTTCCCCTGTACTCCCTCCGTTCCAAATTACTCGTCGTGGACCACGACGAGTAATTTGGAACGGAGGGAGTAACTCTTTAAAGACTTGTTGTCTTTCCGTTGTTATCAATGGAAAAGGGGTTAGCCTGGTTCAAAAAAAAATTGTTCCACAAAATCAACTTCCAAATGACGGTAACACATATGATTCGGTTTGAAATACCGAACACCAACTATTAAGGAAGCACAAACAGATTAATGACATAAAGCAGAGTGCAAGCCCCCGTGTTCCTGGCCGGATGAGCAGCCGTAGAGGGATGGGAGGAAATGTTAGGGGACGAGACAAGAGCAAATAGAGTGATAGAGCAAGAAGAGATAAGAAGGAGACGAGGTAATGGTGAGAATTCACGTTAGCTGGATGCATGCTTACGAAACACAAGTGCCCACACATAATGATGACTGACAAACCATCTGCCAAATGCATTTGGAATAGTAAAACGGGGAATAGGTTGCCGCAAATATATATATGGTCGAGCACTCAGACTCTCCATCGCCAGTCAATTCCACTAAGAACTTCCTCAGCTAGTATTAGAACAACAAACAGAGGTCACATGGCAACCGGCGGATGACCAGAATTGGATTAGCAGGCATGAGGAAATAAATCCAGCATTTGTGTTGCCGGTGCCAAGTGCCAACGAGGTCACCTACTGATACACGCAACAGATTTGCACTAGCAACGTCCTCGGACGTAGATACCACACACTCCATCGGTCGAAGCAGGATTAACTATCGACGCATGCCTGGATGACATCAAGTAGCAAACACCGAAAGGTGGTCGGATCACATCCCTTTCTTCAGCCAGTGAGGAGTGTGTTGCGTGACTGTGTCGGTTTTTTATAACTCCTGCGCCATCTTGATTAGGACGCGATCTTTTTTATGTCCATTCCTAGTTGTACTGGCTTTTGCAACTTTCCAAATTCCAATTACAACTGTGAAACTATACAAGTGGTTTGGTTCTCAACATTGCTGGGCTTAAAAAACATAATTACGGCAATGCAATTCCTTTTATATTTACAGAATTCCAAATAACTTAAACATGTAATGAAGCCTGAATATTAATATTAATACCTATTCCTTGCCTACTGATCACAATAATTATTTTCTCCATTATATTTTTATAAATTAGAGCAACTCTTGCACGCAGAACTCTTCAATCGTCTTCGGTTTAGGGATTTCATACAGATTTATGTCATCCCATTGTTTACAAGAACACACAAGCCAACCGATTGTCATCTGTGTAAAACTAGATCAATGTGCAGAATTTATCAAGCTTACTGTATCAGCATGTTTGCAAATAGGAACTAATACATTTATACATGCAAGAAGAGTTCGATCAGATAGTATGCTAGTTGCTCGTTTGTTCTACGGATCAACACTTAGGGGGTCTAGTACGTGCGTGATATCAACTTAGTAAAAGGTTGGATGAACATTGTGGTGGCAATCGTGGATAATAGTCGTTGAGTGGTGCATTGCCCAACCACCAATCCTCCAAAATCTCATTTGCAAATATATTCAAGACTGCATACATTGCTCAAGACTATAAATATTTGGTATAAACAATATGGGTGGCGGACAAGTTATGCGCACATGCCCTTTTTGAAGAGGCACACAAAAGGTTTACTCACGAAGGACCTGATCTCCTCAAGAAAAAGGATGATCTGGTGTTTGGAAGAATGTGACTTTGTATGCAGAGGTTTTGAGACCGTATTTAATATGCCTTCTGCTATGCGCTGCGAATATGATTTTCGATGGTGTGAGTAGTATTTGGGGTTTAAGTTTTTTGTGTTTCCTTTTCCCGAAGTGATATGACCACTTGCCGGTTTGACACCCTGGCAACAAGTGGAGAATAAGAACAGCGATGCTTTCACAAAATGGGTTCAAACAAGGTGGTGGTGGTGGTGGGGGGGGGGGGTGTTATTGGGGGACATAATGAAGCCAAGGAACAACCCACATAATCTTCCAATCCCCAAACTGAAAGATTTGGGTATGAATCTGGTGTTAGAACTAATCTTGATGTTTTGTATCACATGTATAGTTTAGAGTTTTGCATGTAGTTTAGATGGTCTAGGGAACTGTACGTAGGCCATGGTGCTTCAGTTGTGCGCGCAAAGGAGGCAAGATGCCGGGCTGCTGCGCGATGCGGCGAATACGGCGAGATGCCAAAGATGTCATGCGATATGGCGATGTCGTGATAAGCCGTGAGGGCTGAGGTAAAATGCAGTCTCTTGTTTCACCAAGGTGAAGAGCCTCCCGGCCGGCAAAGCTAGTGACTGGTCTGCCTTGGCGTGTGTGTGTAGAGTTCCAACCTGTGTGTGTGTGTTCTTGAGAGAAGGACAAAGTGAGAAGAACGAGTTGTGTGAGGCAGCTCGAGGTAGAAGGAGAAGAACGGCGCTGCGAGGAGGCGGCGCCAACATCTGGCGGTCTGGTCAGAGCACAGCTACAGGGAATCCAAACAAATGTCCACATGACAATGGTGATTGCAGGAACATGTTCATTCTTCCACCAAACGTAATTGTCCACGCATTAACGATGACGACCAACCATCTGTCAAATGCATTTCGAATTGCAGAAGGAGATTGATGACATTGCAGGACGCGTCCGAGGAAATCATCTTGCTTGCTTTATTGATTGATAGTGCTAGGCATTACATAGCCCGCGTACAACTTGGGGGCTAAGCCAAACTAACAAACTGTAGGAAATAAACTAACTCAAGAATCAACGCAAGTTTCCATTATCTTTCTTTGGTTGAGTGGCATGTACTTTCATGGCGCCCGTTTTTCCAATTATGAAGCATGGCTAAGTGATCCTACTCACATTGGACCGAGTGCTCAGGTAGTTTGGCCTAGAAAATGTTAAGGATTAATTAAATCCTAATCATCAGTGTTTAGGTTGGTTGTGCAGTTTAGCAATTGTTATTTACCGCCTTTGTAATTGTCGTGTTTTTACACAGTGTATGAATACTAAAATCTTCAACCAATGAAATCCGCAGTTAATTCTTGAATCATAAACACAATGTTCCTAATTTACTTATTCTCATGAATTTGCAGATCATGTCAATGAAATTGGTATTTTTGGACGGGCTCTGGGGAGCTCGTTATTTTTTTTCTTCCTCGAAAATATGTATTTCAACAACCAAAATAAATATATGAAAAAGTGTGGATATGCAAATACATGTACACTACATGTGTAAGAATTTTCATAACAATATATTTTCATACATGGTCTACACAAAAAAGTCAAATACATATATATCAAAATGTGTTTCTTTGGGCCCTTTGTTTTATTGTATAGCGTAGAAAGTACCTATTCTTCAACAACAATTTACATATCTGTAGCGAACATGTATAAGTTTTCATAAAAACATTTTGAATATTTCTGAAACTTTGAAATAACATTTTTTTTCCCCAAAATATCGTGCACCAAGGAGCCCATTAGACCAAAAATCGCATTAGTAGCTCCTAACCCCAACCCTGTAACACTGATCCACTAACAATTCTATACTAGAAGACAATACCGTAGGGGTTTCCCATATGGTCTTCTCGGCTAAAAAAAAATAGGCGCCGCAAAAGAGGAGATAGATGTAACTACTCCCTCTGTAAACTAATATAAGAGCGTTTAGAGTACTAATATTAGTTTACAGAGGGAGTAGAAAGCAATGCCGTAGGGGTTTCCCCTATGGTCTTCTCGAAAACAATATTGTAGGGGTTTCCTCGGTCGGAGAGCCGACGCAGAGAAACAGGGTAGGAAATGTCAAGGGAGGAGGAGAAAGAGAAGATACCGAAAAAGGGTTTCCCCCCGCTTTGTATACAAAGCAACCAACCGAACCATCCAACGATAGGTGCTGGGGCGAAAACAGCACATCCACGCCCAAAAGAAAAGAAAGAGAAAATACAAGAGAAACAAACGCCAACAACGGCGGATCAACAAAGAAACGAAGAAGCCTCGTGGCCGCTGCACCCACCGGAGACCTCCCACCAGACTCCAAGCCTCCGAAGCACCGGTACCAATCAACACCTCCAAGAAGGAACGCGACGAAGACGACGCTGCTGCCAAGGGTTTCCCGATGCGGTGAGGGAGAGGAAGGGTAGCTCCGGCGCCCTCCGGGAAGGTCTGGCGGCACCCACAAGCGCCACCGCATCGATGTCGGCCAGGCCAACAGAGATTTCTCCCGATCCCAACCTCCACCTCAGGCACTCCGAAGCTCGCCGCCAAACAGACCCTCACCCTGCGCCAGCCCGGACACGAAGCGTTCACCGCTGTCTCACCACGGCACCGTGAAGCATGGTCGGCACGATGAAGAAGAGGAGCCGGGACCAGGCAACAGCACCATCGGCACGCGGGAGGGCCCCACCTCCACCGCCGAAGACAGCGGAGATAGAAAAGAGATAAGGGAAAATGAGAGCCCCGTACACATGTGAACTTGACTCATCTTTCCACCAAACAAAACTGTCCACACGTTTACTATGACAACAAGCCATCCATCAAATGTATTTGAAATAGCTAATATGAGGTTTATGATGCATGTGCATGCCTACAATGGCAGTTGTACATGTAAAAAGATGTATAGGTTAAGGCGTATAAATCAATAAATGTGCATGCACACACTGACAACTGTACATGTAATAAATACATGCATAGGTCACGGCGTATATATATGATACATCGTCAAGCACTCCGACTCTTCGTCCCCAGCCAGTTTCCTCTAAGAACGAGGATGCTTCGTCATCTATTATTAGAACAACTACAGGTCACACGACCGACCGATGAGCAGAATTGGATTAGGAGGTTTCAGGAAATAATACACGCAACCTTTGTGTAGAGCAGTGTGAGTGATATCCCCTTCCTGTACACACAAGGAGATTGCACGATCAATGTCCGACGGAGATGCTGCAATGCAACAGATACCACCAGCCAAAAGCTTCTAACCCTGCATTAACTTGCTCACACTGGGAGGTGATTGTTTCGCGGATAAATCTCCGTTACCTGTTTACGGTGTAAACAAAAAACGTTACTAGTGTTTGGTATGTGCACGCTGTAATTTGCTTCCCCCGTAAACGGATCCGGGTTAGCTTTAGATCGATAACACCCACTACCCCCCGTAAAGCGTTGCCTTACCGCGCCTCTCCTCGCACGATCTATTCCTCCACGACCAGCGCTGCCGCCTCCTGATCCCCTTCGACTCCGGTGCCGGCGCCGGCGCCAGCGCCTTCCCGTCCCGATCCCCTTCGAGCCCCTCTCTGTCTCCCGTCTAACCTCTCCTCCTCGTCCAGCTCCACCGACGCCTGGTAGCCATCGTCGCCGCCCCTGGTCGCCGCCATAGCTCGCCGTCGTCGCCGGACTGTTCCCTGCAAGGTACATGCTTCCTCCCTCCTCCTTCTATCCTCAGATCTCCGTCCTCCTCCCTTATCTGCTCTCCTGCCCGTCCCTTGTGGCCTTGTCCGCTCTTCTTCTTTACAGCCACCGGCCATGACAACCTGAAGCAGACACCATAACTGATTCCTTTACATGCATGAACCAAACAAAATAGAGATTTTTCCATTACGTCCCTGTTACCAGCGTGATCTGATTCCCGTACCATTCACGTTACCAGTCTCTAATCCAAACACCTCCTGAAGGTAGTTGGATCAATATTGCTTTCACCAAAAAAAAAATGTTGCTTTCACCAGCGGGTGATGATCGTTGTGTTTGTAACCCCCGTGCCGTCACGAGATCATTGTTGCTTTCTGTTTCTAGATCGCCTCCTAGCTGTTTTCGCTTTTGAAACTATCCATCTGCAGCTGTGAAACAGTACAGAGGTTTGGTTGTCGAGGAAACTTAAACATCTAATGCCAAGTTGTCAAAAAATGAATCTGGCAACGAACGGTGGTTATGCAATTTCTTTTATTTTCAAAAAAAAAAATCAAAATATCTAAATAACTCAAACATCTAATCCCTGTGGAAATTGTAGTATGACTAATGTTTGTTGTATTGACCTGACCCATGTATAGGGTATATATAGAAGTACATGTGAGGGAGAGAGACTTGGAGTAGAAGACAAGTCATACATGATTTAATATATTTTATCTCTAACTCCTATCTCTATCTTAAACACAATATTCTTCTAACATTCCCCCTCAGTCGTAGCGGGAGTGAAGCGGACGATTACGACTGAATTTGAAGTCTTGTTTCCGTCGTCTTCTCCGCTGTGCCATCATCACTACGTCTCTGATGGGTCGACACCTAGGGCGGTGACTGCGTCCCCTTCTGGTGCCTCCCTTGTCTCTCCTCTATTCCCTCCCGCAGTCACAGCGGGAGTGGCGTGGATGCTGGTGACGACGCGGACGCTGTTGACTGGAGTTGTCGCTGATGTGTTGCTGTAGACGTGGTCGTGTGTGTCGATGTCGGTGTAGCCAATCATGATGTAGCCGTGGTCGAGGTAGTCGTGGTCGATGAAGTAGTCTTCATGGATGATAAAGCCGCACAAAGCCGGAGGCGCAAAAAAATGCGCTATGTTGTAGAGGACGGAGCTGCAGTCGTGGACGATGCACCTTGCGGATGTCAGAGGATGCCGTCACGATGAGTCCACCAGTTTTGCCAGGACCAGAGGAAACGCATCGAGCACACATCGGTTTTGCCAGAACCGTGTGGCCGTGTAGGGGTAGTCACTAGAGTGACCCCCTATCGATGCAGTGGTGCTGTCGTAGATGACGCGGTCATTGCCGTCATCGTGGTTGCGTCTTGAAGAAAAGTCTGTCAGAGGACGCTAGGGGTCCATCTTGTGGACAAGGCAGCGGCGGTGTGTTGACGAAGATGTTGATGAAGACCACGTTGATGAAGACCTTGGCGATGAAGTGTCGACGATGGCATCGCAGTGGCGTGTCAACGATAATGTGTCACTTGAAGGCGTCCCTCGCCGCGACCAAGTGTCGATGCCATGTCGTGACGCAGAAGGCAATGAAGATTGCATCTTACTCCACACCGGCCTGGCATGTGGATGGTGCATGTCGTGGTCGCTTCGCGTAGATGTGCTCGATGAAGTATGTTGGCTTGTAGCCTGACGTAGTCTTACAGCTCGATGATGCAACTCGGGTCGATGAAGGAGTCGGTCGTTCGGGGTAGTGCGTCGGTGCAGAAGGCCGAATCGATGTAGATGTCGATGCAGTTGCAGTTGCAGCAGGCCGGCTCGATGTAGACTGCTGCTTGACGGCGCGTCCGTGAGATGCTGGAGATCGCACGGGTCGACGAAACTGGAGACGCGTGGTAGGCATGTGGGTCGTGGTCGTAGGGGGCGTGCTGGAGTCGTTGGAGTTGGGGAAATAGCCCTCCCGTGATCCAAGTCGTGCACCTCAGCAGACCTGTCGGTGGCTTGGCGTAGATGTCTGAGCCCAGAGCAGATGATGTGCCCGGGTTGCCGACACGTCGTAGCCCTGCCTAGATGGAGCCCCGTATCCATGTGTTGACATGGCCGGGCTTGCTGTTCTCACGCACCCATGATGGTAATGCATGCATGCATGCACGCACCTGATGGAAGGGCATCTCGGCTGGACATTGACTCACAGCAGATCTGCGTGGAGCCATGCGGAAAATTCGGATCCCTCCCGCAATCACGGCGCATCGTTGTGTTTGAGGCGATCGATCGGAGTTGGAGACGGCGCGATTGGTGTCGAGGGCTTGGCCGCGTGAGCGCGTGGCGCCGCTCCATCGGACTACCTGGGCCGCGACTGCGGAGCGGTTGCATCGACCGGCTGCTTCAGCGCTCGGCCATGCCTGCGCCTTTGGAACGCCAGCGCCCAGGCTTGCTCCAGCTGTGTCCGCCGCGTGCCCAGCGATCTGCGGTCGCTTTTTTTTACTGTTGATGGAGTTCTTGATTGCGCTCGCTGGTGGAGTTCCGATCTTCAAGCTGGCCGCATGCAGTAGAGCATGGTCGAGCCGACCGTGGCACCGTGATCGTAGCTGAATCTTGCAGCCCGTTCCCCGCGATCGCGTTCAAGTCGCCGGCCACCCGTAGTTTGCGCGCGTCAACCGCGCACTTGTGGGTACCTGGCCGACGTGTGGTGCCGGACTGCTGAAGGTCGATGTCGAGAGGATTTGATGTGCGCGTGGTGAGGACCTCGGGTCGATGCACGTCGCGCTGGCACGACGATGAGTCGATGACTGTAAAGATTTTGTTCAGTAGATCCGATCGTAGAGTTTTGATGGCTAATGAAAAAGAGAGAACTCCTTATTTGGCCCTCTCTTAAAATTTGGTTTCCTTTTTGGCCCTAAAAGATTTTTTTTCCTTTTCTGACACTCAAACTTCATTTTGTTCCCTCTATGACATTTCCGTCAGTTTTGCCAACTAACACCGTTAAATACAACATGAAAAGTCCATTTTACCCCTGGTGTATTTTGTGACCAAAAGGAAGCCAAAACAGTGGCAATATGAACTGGAATATACTAGCAAATATGCCCGTGCGTTGCAACGTGAGAAAAACAATCAGATTATATAGATATGATAGAGATAAAAAAAAGTCTGAATCAAATGCAAGGATGAGATAAGGATTTTCAATATGTCATTTCACCAACTATGTCTGAGTGATGTTATGATGAGAAGGGACATTTAAAAAGTCATTTCAAAAACTGAAAATGTGATGGTCTCATCATGACTTAATTTCCTAAGGTGCCACAACGAAAAATATTTTTTTGGTTGAGCAAACTATATTGTTAGACCGCTGCCTGAGCTAGACTGATACTTGATGTGTCTCACATTGACCTAGCGTAGCGATGTTTTCCAAAACCAGTAGAACTTTGGTACGAGAATAGTTGTGTACGGAGGCAAAACAGACATTTAGTCATTTCTATATAGTTTACAAAAACTAACCATAGCAAAATGTGTCAATTTTTTTGGGCTCGGCGCTGTAGAGAACACGAAAATCTTTTTTTACCCGAGGCGCGACGGACTAAATAAAATCATAAAACGACCGCTACAGATCCCCTAATAAAACCTCTACCTAAGCCATTGTTTGTTTTGTTCGTTACTTAAGAACCGGTTTTAATTTTTCTGAACATTTTCTAAAATTTCATGGATATTGTTTTGAAATTCCCGAATATGTGTTGAATATACGATTATATTTTTTAAAATCATGAACATTTTTTATTTCATTGTTTTTTAAATCATGTTTTTCTATAATATGCGAACAATGTTTTTAATCATGAACATTTTATGATCCCCTAATAAAACTTTACAGATTCCCTAATAAAACCTCTGCCTAAGCTATGGTTTATTTTGTTCGTTACTTAAGAATCAGTTTTAGTTTTTGTGTACATTTTCTAAAATTTCATGGACATTGTTTTCAAATTCCCAAATATGTTTTGAATACACGATCATATTTTAAAAATCAAGAATTTTTATTTTATTATTTTTTAAATCGTGAATTTTTTAAATATGCAAACAATTTTGTTTTTAAATCATGAACTTTTTATTATTTCTCAAATGTTTTCCGAATTCACAAACATTTTATGATGTATCTATATATTTTTTCAGTACTCGTAACTTTCTTGAAATTTGTTTTTTTGACAATCCCAGAGTAATTTAAAGAAAGAAAAACAGAAAAAAATAAGAAAGGAAAAAGCAAAAGAAAAACAGGGGCGTCAGTACGGGCCGGCCCATTACCGCCTGTATATTGCAGAAAAGGGGAGAAAAAGGGTACTACCAGGGGATCGAACCCTGGTGTCCCGTGCGGACAGCTTTGGCCTTAGCCACTGCGCTGGCTTCCTACAACTGTTTTATATTTGTATTGACTGTCCTATAAGAACCAAATTTGACGGTGATTTTAAATAAAAAAACGAATCGCTTTCTTTACTTACCGGTGGCATGGTGGTAAATAGGGACAACTCCAGGGGCAATTTATATGACGGACGACAGAAACCCAATTCTCTTTATTATTAGGTAAAGATTACCAAATGAAACAAAATCTGCAATTATCCCCTGTACAGTACATTACACACATGCACAAATTTCAATTGAAAATTTGGACAGAGCCTCCCTTGTATTTTGGAGGCATATCCCTTGTACAGTACACATATGCACAAAAAACACACATAATTGCTCCAGGTTCACATATATGCAAACATCCCACATAGCTGGTCATCTACACACATTCAGGTTCACATAAAAGTGGCATACAATAGTCCAGGTTCACATAAAGATGACATAATAGCCCAGGTTCACAACAGGTCGCATATAGCACGTAAAGAGGGTTCACAACAGGTCGCATATAGCACGTAAAGAGCCAAGGTCCACACATATATCACATAAACAGCTCAGTTTTCAAAATGAAACATGATACGGAAAGTAATGACATGAGAATCACAAACTAAGTCTCCTTTTGCTTCGTGTGCTCATTGCAGGGCTAGCAGGGTTGAATTTCTTGCTGTGTGTACCCATTGCAGGGCTGTCAAGTGGAACCATAGGACGGTGCGGAGTAATTTCAGCAACCTCTTTGCTTTTTCTTTTGGCATGTACCTTCACAGCAACATGTGTTTTCTTTTTGGCGACATCATGTTCGCCACAAATGGGTTGTGTTCTTGATCTAGACATACACATACATGACATACAGGTTTTTTTTAGAAAAGGAGGATGACCCCCGGCCTCTGCATCTGGAAGATGCATACGGCCACTTTATTGATTATTCTCGAGGACCATACAAAGTATTACACCAATGTGTCTGAATCCACCATCTTGGCAACATATGCCACTACGCCTATCCAATATGATGAAGGGGTGTTAGCTGGGCCACTACCCAGACCACTCACGTAAACCTAACATCAAAAGCCGAAGCGAAACACATTGGAAGCCCGGCCGAGCCACATACCGGTGCAGGGCATAATCCGTCGACGCCTTTTCGTGTGTAAATGCCGCCATCTTCCACAGGTCCGTCTTCAGATCAAATTGAAGGAAATATGCCCTAGAGGCAATAATAAATTTATTATTTATTTCCTTATTTCATGATAAATGTTTATCATTCATGCTATAATTGTATTAACCGGAAACATGATACATGTGTGAATGCATAGACAAAACAATATGTCACTAGTATGCCTCTACTAGACTAGCTTGTTAATCAAAGATGGTTATGTTTCGACCATGAACAAAGAGTTGTTATTTGATTAACGAGGTCACATCATTAGTAGAATGATCTGATTGACATGACCCATTCCATTAGCTTAGCACACGATCGTTTAGTATGTTGCTCTGCTTTTATCCATGACATATACATGTTCCTGTAACTATGAGATTATGCAACTCCGTTTACGGAGGAACACTTTGGTGCTACCAAGCGTCACAGCGAATCGGGTGATTATAAAGGAGTACTACAGGTGTCTCCAAAGGGAAATGTTGGGTTGGCGTATTTCGAGATTAGGTTTTGTCACTCCGATTGTCGGAGAGGTATCTCTGGGCCCTCTTGGTAATACACATTAATGAAGCCTTGCAAGCACTACAACTAATGAGTTAGTTGTGAGATGATGTATTACGGAACGAGTAAAGAGACTTGCCGGTAACGAGATTGAACTAGGTATTAGATACCGACGATCGAATCTCGGGCAAGTAACATACCGATGACAAAGGGAACAACGTATGTTGTTATGCGATCGACCGATAAAGATCTTCGTAGAATATGTAGGAACCAATATGGGCATCCAGGTCCCGCTATTGGTTATTGACGGAGGCGTGTCTCGGTCATGTCTACATTGTTCTCGAACCGTAGGGTCCTTGCGCTTAAGGTTTCGATGGCGGTTATTATGAGTTTATATATTTTGATGTACCGAAGAAGTTTGGAGTCCGGATGTGATCACAGACATGACGAGGAGTCTCGGAATGGTCGAGACATAAAGATTGATATATTGGACGGCTATATTCGGACACCGGAAAGGTTCGGAAGTTTCGGAGAAACCGGAGTCTTGGGAGGGTTACCGGAACCCCGGGAAGTTATGGGCCTTAGTGGGCCAAAAGGGAGAGAGAGGGGCGCACCAGGAGGTGGCGCGCCCAAGGGAGTCCGAATAGGACAAGGAGGGCGGCCCCCTTCCTCTCTCTCCCTCTCTTTCCTTCCCCTTCTCCTTCCTAGTTGGACTAGGAAAGGAGTCCTACTCAACTAGGAGGAGGACTCCCCCTCCTGGCGCGCCTATAGGGGCGGCCGGCCTCCCCCTCCCTCCTTTATATACGGGGCAGGGGGCACCCTAGAACACACAAGTTTGATCTACGGATCGTTCCTTAGCCGTGTCGGTGCCCCCTCCACCATATTCCACCTCGGTCATACCGTCATGAAGCTTAAGCGAAGCCCTGCGCCGTGAAACATCAAGATCGTCACCACGCCGTCGTCTTGTGGAACTCTCCCTCGACACTCGGCTGGATCGAGTCGAGGGGCGTCATCGAGCTGTCGTGTGTCAAGAACTCGGGCGCCGGAGTAACGGCGTCGGGATCGGTCGGATCGCGAGGAGAACGTCGACTACTTCCTCTACGTTGTGATCGCTTCGCCGGGTCTCACGAGTGTACGAGACAACACTCTCCCTCTCGTTGCTATGCATCACCATGATCTTGCGTGTGCGTAGGAAATTTTTGAAATTACTCGTTTCCCATCGGTGGCATCCGAGCCCAGGTTTTTATGGTTTGATGTTTTGCACGAGTAGAACACAAGTGAGTTGTGGGCGATACAAGTCATACTACCTACCAGCATGTCATACTTTGGTTCAGCGGTATTGTGAGATGAAGCGGCCCGGACCGACATTACAGCAGACGCTTACGCGAGACTGGTTTCACCGCTACGAGCACTCGTTGCTTAAAGGTGACTGGTGGGTGCCTGTCTCTCTCACTTTAGTTGAACCGAGTGTGGCTACGCCCGGTCCTTGAAGGTTAAAACTGAGTCTATTTGACGAAGTATCGTTGTGGTTTTGATGCGTAGGTGAGACTGGTTCTTGCTTAAGCCCGTAGCAGCCACGTAAAATTTGCAACAACAAAGTAGAGGACGTCTAACTTGTTTTTGCAGAGCATGTTGTGATGTGATATGGTCAAGACGTGATGCTATATTTTATTGTATGAGATGATCATGTTTTATAACCGAAGTTATCGGCAACTGGCTGGAGCCATATGGTTGTCGCTTTATTGTATGCAATGCAATCGCCTCGTAATGCTTTACTTTATCACTAAGCGGTAGAGATAGTCGTAGAAGCATAAGATTGGCGAGGCGACAACGATGCTACGATGGAGATCAAGGTGTCGCGCCGGTGGCGATGGTGATCATGGTGGTGCTGCGGAGATGAAGATCACGAAGCACAAGATGATGATGACCATATCATATCACTTATATTGATTTGCATGTGATGTTTATCCTTTATGCATCTTATCTTGCTTTGATTGACGGTAGCATTATAAGATGATCTCTCACTAAATTATCAAGAAGTGTTCTCCCAGTATGCACCGTTGCCAAAGTTCGTCGTGCCCGGACACCACGTGATGATCGGGTGTGATAAGCTCTCGTCCATCTACAACGGGTGCAAGCCAGTTTTGCACACGAGAATACTCGGGTTATACTTGACGAGCCTAGCATATGCAGATATGGCCTCGGAACACGGAGACCGAAAGGTCGGCGTGAATCATATAGTAGATATGATCAACATAAGATGTTCACCATTGAAAACTACTCCATTTCACGTGATGATCGGTTATGGTTTAGTTGATTTGGATCACGTGATCACTTAGATGACTAGAGATGTTTTTCTAAGTGGGAGTTCTTAAGTAATATGATTAATTGAACTTAAATTTATCATGAACTTAGTACTGATAGTATCTTGCTTGTTTATGTTTGATTATAGATAGATGGCTCGTCTTTGTTGTTCCGTTGAATTTTAATGCGTTCCTTGAGAAAGCAAAGTTGAAAGATGATGGTAGCAATTACGGATGGGTCCGTAACTCGAGATTATCCTCATTGCTGCACGGAAGAGTTACGTCTGGATGCACCGCTGGGTGCTAGGCCTGCTGCTGATGCAACCGGCGGCGTTAAGAACGTCTGGCGAGCAAAGCTGATGACTACTCTATAGTTCAGTGTGCCATGCTTTACGGCTTAGAACCGGGACTTCAACGACGTTTTGAGCGTCATGGAGCATATGAGATGTTCCAGAGTTGAAGTTGATATTCAACAGAATGCCGGATAGAGAGATATGAAGTCTCCAATAAGTTCTATAGCTGCAAGATGGAGGAGAATAGTTACATTAGTGAGCACATACTCAGAATGTCCGGGTACTACAATCACTTGACACAATTGGGAGTTAATCTTCCGGATGATTGTGTCATTGATGTAATTCTTCAATCACCGCCACCAAGCTACAAAGGCTTCGTGATGAACTATAATATGCAAGGGTTAGTAAAGACTATACCGAGCTCTTCGCAATGCTAAAGGCTGCGGAGGTAGAAATCAGAAGGAGCATCAAGTGTTGATGGTCAATAAGACCACTAGTTTCAAGAAGAAAGGCAAAGGGAAGAAGAAGGAACTTCAAGAAGAACAGCAAGCAAGTTGCTGCTCGGAGAAGAAACCCAAGTCGGACCTAAGCCTGGCCGAAAGTGCTTCTCCGCAAGCGGTAGTCCTTTGAAGCGGAACTGCCCCAAGTATTTGGCGGATAAGAAGGATGGCAAGGTGAACAAAGGTATATGTGATATACATGTTATTGATGTGTACCTTACTAGAGCTCGCAGTAGCTTTGGGTATTTGATATCTGGTTCTGTTGCTAATATTTGCAACTCGAAGCAGGGACTACTGATTAGCGAACACGGCAAAGGGCGAGGTGACGATCTTGGCGTGGAAATGGTTCCAAAGTCGATGTGATCGCGGTCGGCACGCTACCTCTACATCTACCTTGGGATTAGTTTTAGACCTAATAATTGTTATTTGGTGCTGCGTTGAGCATGAACATTATATCTGGATCTTGTTTGATGCGAGACTGTTATTCATTTAAATCGAGAGAATAATGGTTGTTCTATTTATATGAGTAATATCTTTTATGGTCATGCACCCTTGAGGAGTGGTCTATTTTTGATGAATCTCGATAGTAGTGATACACATATTCATAATGTTGAAACCAAAAGATGCAGAGTTGATAATGATAGTGCAACTTATTTGTGGCACTGCCGTTTAGGTCATATCGGTGTAAAGCGCATGAAGAAACTCCATACTGATGGACTTTTGGAGTCACTTGATTATGAATCACTTGGCACTTGCGAACCGTGCCTTATGGGCAAGATGACCAGAACCCCGTTCTCCGGTACTATGGAGAGAGCAACAGATTTGTTGGAAATCATACATACAGATGTATGTGGTCCGATGAATGTAGAGGCTCGTGGCGGATATCGTTATTTTCTCACCTTCACAGATGACTTAAGCAGATATGGGTATATCTACTTAATGAAACATAAGTCTGGAACATTTGAAAAGTTCAAAGAATTTCAGAGTGAAGTTGAAAATCATCGTAACAAGAAAATTAAATTTCTACGATCTGATCGTGGAGGTGAATATTTGAGTTATGAGTTTGGTCTACATTTGAAACAATGCGGAATAGTTTCGCAACTCACGCCACCGGAACACCACAGCGTAATGGTGTGTCCGAGCGTCGAATCGCACTTTACTAGATATGGTGCGATCTATGATGTCTCTTACAGATTTACCACTATCGTTTTGGGGTTATGCTCTAGAGACGGCCGCATTCACACTGAATAGAACACCGTCGAAATCCGTTGAGACGACACCTTATGAACTGTGGTTTAGCAAGAAACCAAAGTTGTCGTTTCTTAAAGTTTGGGGATGCGATGCTTATGTGAAAAAGCTTCAACCTGATAAGCTCGAACCCAAATCGGAGAAATGTGTCTTCATAGGATACCCAAAGGAGACAGTTGGGTACACCTTCTATCACAGATCCGAAGGCAAGACATTCGTTGCTAAGAATGGATCCTTTCTAGAGAAGGAGTTTCTCTCGAAAGAAGTGAGTGGGAGGAAAGTGGAACTTGATGAGGTAATAGTACCTTCTCCCTTACTTGAAAGTAGTTAAATCGCAGAAACCGGTTTCGAGACATCTACACCAAGTAGTGAGGAAGTTGATGATGTTGATCATGAAACTTGAGATCAAGTTACTGCAGAACCTCGTAGATCAACCAGAGTAAGATCCGCACAGAGTGGTACGGTAATCCTGTTCGGAAGTCATGCTACTAGATCATGATGAACCTCGAACTATGAAGAAGCGATGGTGAGCCCAGATTCATAAAATGGCTTGAGGCCATGAAATCGAGATGGGATCCATGTATGAAAACAAAGTATGGACTTTGGTTGACTTGCCGAGGGTAGGCAAGCAATAGAAAACAAGTGGATCTTCAAGAAGAAGACCGTGGCGACGGTAATATTCTCGTCTATAAAGCTCGACTTATGCATAAAGGTTTCGGCAAGTTCAAGGGATTGACTACGATGAGACCTTCTCACCCGTGGCGATGCTTAAGTCCGTCCGAATCATGTTAGCAATTGCTGCATTTTATGATTATGAAATTTGGCAAATGGATGTAAAGACGCATTCTGAATGGATTTACGGAAGAAGAGTTGTATATGATGCAACGAGAAGGTTTTATCGATCCAAAGGGAGCTAACAAAGTGTGCAAGCTCCAGCGATCCATCTATGGACTGGTGCAAGCATCTCGGAGTTGGAATAAGCGCTTTGATAGTGTGATCAAAGCATTTGGGTTTGTCTGAGACTTTTGGAGAAGCTTTGTATTTACAAGAAAGTGAGTGGGAGCTCTGTAGCATTTACGATATTATATGTAGATGACATATTGCTGATCGGAAATGATATAGAATTCTGGATAGCATAAAGGGATACTTGAATAAGAGTTTTTCAATGAAAGACCTCGGTGAGGCTGCTTACATATTGGGCATTAAGATCTATAGAGATAGATCAAGGCGCTTAATTGGACTTTCACAAAGCACATACCTTGACAAAATTTTGAAGAAGTTCAAGATGGATCAAGCAAAGAAAGGGTTCTTGCACGTGTTACAAGGTGTGAAGTTGAGTAAGACTCAATGCCCGACCACTGCAGAAGATAGAGAGAAAATGAAAGGTGTTCCTATGCTTCAGCCATAGGCTCTATCATGTATGCAATCTGTGTACCAGACCTGTTGTGTGCCTTGCTATATGTTTAGCGAGGAGGTACCAAAGTAATCCAGAGTGGATCATTGGACAGCGGTCAAGAACATCTGAAGTACACGAAAAGGACTAAGGATATGTTTCTCGTATATGGAGGTGACAAAGAGCTCATCATAAGCAGTTACGTTGATGCAAGCTTTGACACCGATCCGGACGATTCTAAATCGCAGACCGGATCGTATTTACACTAAGCGGAGGAGCTGTCGGTTGGTGCAGTTCTAAACAAAGCGTCGTAGTGGGATCTACATGTGAAGCGGAGTACATAGCAGCCGGAAGCAGCTAATGAAGGAGTGCGGATGAAGGAGTTCATATCCGATCTAGGTGTCATACCTAGTGCATCGGGTCCAATGAAAATCTTCGTGACAATCTTGGAGCAATTGCCTTAGCGAAGGAATCCAGATTTCGCAAGAGGACCAAGCACATCAAGAGGCGCTTCAATTCCATCCGGGACTTAGTCCGGTGGGAGACATAGAGATTTGCAAGATACATACGGATCTGAATGTTGCGAGACCGTTGACTAAGCCTCTTCCACGAGCAAAACATGATCAGCACCAAGACTCCATGGGTGTTAGAATCATTACTATGTAATCTAGATTATTGACTCTAGTGCAAGTGGGAGATGAAGGAAATATGCCCTAGAGGCAATAATAAAGTTATTATTTATTTCCTTATTTCATGATAAATGTTTATCATTCATGCTATAATTGTATTAACCGGAAACATGATACATGTGTGAATGCATAGACAAAACAATATGTCACTAGTATGCCTCTACTAGACTAGCTTGTTAATCAAAGATGGTTATGTTTCGACCATGAACAAAGAGTTGTTATTTGATTAACGAGGTCACATCATTAGTAGAATGATCTGATTGACATGACCCATTCCATTAGCTTAGCACACGATCGTTTAGTATGTTGCTACTGCTTTTATCCATGACATATACATGTTCTGTAACTATGAGATTATGCAACTCCGTTTACGGAGGAACACTTTGGGTGCTACCAAAGCGTCACAATGTAGCTGGGTGATTATAAAGGAGTACTACAGGTGTCTCCAAAGGCAAATGTTGGGTTGGCGTATTTGAGATTAGGTTTTGTCACTCCGATTGTCGGAGAGGTATCTCTGGGCCCTCTCGGTAATACACATTCTGAAGCCTTGCAAGCACTACAACTAATGAGTTAGTTGTGAGATGATGTATTATGGAGCGAGTAAAGAGACTTGCGTAACGAGATTGAACTAGATATTAGATACCGACGATCGAATCTCGGGCAAGTAACATACCGATGACAAAGGGAACAACGTATGTTGTTATGCGGTCTCGACCGATAAAGATCTTCGTAGAATATGTAGGAACCAATATGGGCATCCAGGTCCCGCTATTGGTTATTGACGGAGACGTGTCTCGGTCATGTCTACATTGTTCTCGAACCGTAGGGTCCGCACGCTTAAGGTTTCGATGGCGGTTATTATGAGTTTATGTATTTTGATGTACCGAAGAAGGTCGGAGTCCGGATGTGATCACGGACATGACGAGGAGTCTCGGAATGGTCGAGACATAAAGATTGATATATTGGACGGCTATATTCGGACACGGAAAGGTTCGGAAGTTTTCGGAGAAACCGGAGTGCCGAGAGGTTACGGAACCCCGGGAAGTTATGGGCCTTAGTGGGCCAAAAGGGGAGAGAGAGGGGCGCACCGGGGCGTGGCGCACCCCCAAGGGAGTCCGAATAGGACAAGGAGGAGGCCCCCTTCCTCTCCCTCTCCTCTCTTTCCTTCCCCTTCTCCTTCCTAGTTGGACTAGGAAAGGGAGTCCTACTCAACTAGGAGGAGGACTCCCCCTCCTTGGCGCGCCTATAGGGGCCGGCCGGCCTCCCCCTCCCTCCTTTATATCACGGGGCAGGGGGCACCCTAGAACACACAAGTTTGATCTACGGATCGTTCCTTAGCCGTGTGCGGTGCCCCCTCCACCATATTCCACCTCGGTCATACCGTCGCGAAGCTTAAGCGAAGCCCTGCGCCGTGAAACATCAAGATCGTCACCACGCCGTCGTCTTGTGGAACTCTCCCTCGACACTCGGCTGGATCGAGTCGAGGGACGTCATCGAGCTGTACGTGTGTCAAGAACTCGGGCGCCGAATAACGGCGTCGGGATCGGTCGGATCGCGAGGAGAACGTCGACTACTTCCTCTACGTTGTGATCGCTTCGCCGGGTCTCGAGGGTGCGTAGACAACACTCTCCCTCTCGTTGCTATGCATCACCATGATCTTGCGTGTGCGAGGAAATTTTTGAAATTACTCGTTTCCCATCACAAATTGAGGCATCTACCATGTGCAGCCACTCCGCCATTGCGCCACCATGGCCAAACAGCAACCTCCTCTGCGCGAGTCCATCTCCGTGCATCGGACGTCGAGCCTCCACAGCGCCATGCCGCCGACATCCGCCGCCATCAATGTGTGAGATGGAGCACCGCTCCACCATCCCCCCAGCCAATACTTACTCCAAAACGACGCCCCCAGGAGAACCTGGACGCGTCGGAGGAAAAGTGGAGGCTTGGGCGAAAAAGGGCACGCCGTCGGCAGCTGACACCGACCCCAAACAGCGCCCACCACCACCCAGCCCTCAAAGCGGCACCTTCAAGAAGGTCGCGGCGCCAAAACGCCGCCGCCGCCCACCGGAGTTAGGTTTTCACCGAAGCTTGGTGGTGGGGAGTGGAAAGGCGAACCTTGACAGACGTCTCCATGAAGAAATCGGCGCCCATGGCGTCGTCGTCGTCATGACGGCCGGAGCCGACCGGGTTTCCCGATCTGGATCCCGACCACCAAAATCGCCCGCATCCCATAGGCAGGCCATCCGGCACACCTAAGGACCTTCGCAGGAGAAGCGCACCGATCGGGGAAGAAGGTCGCAGCCAGATCTGGCGCCGCCCCCGCCAAAGGCAGCCACGTGAGGCCCGAGCCACGGAGATCCGTCGGCCACCCGACCAGATCGCCGGCACCATGCCAACCCCACCGCCCGCCGCAGAGACAGAAACCTCGCCGAGGCCGCCGCCCGGATCCGAGACCCTCCGATCAGATCGGGCGGAGCGGCCCCCCGCCGCCAGATCCAGACCGCGCCCCTGCATGGCCAGCGCTAGCCTCGTCTTGGCGGCGAGAGATGGAGAGAGAGGAGGTTGCGGCGAGAGGGAGTCACCCGAGACGCCCGCTAGGGCGGTAGCGAGGGAGGAGAGGCAGGGTGTGTTTCTGCTGATGACTACATGACATCTGGTAGCCCAAGTTAACAATAGAACAATGCATAACATAACATTAGAACTTGAAACTACCATAGGTTACCTTTTGCTCCTCCGGATCCGATTTACCACCTTTCCCTTTTTCCTTGGTTGTTTTCTCCAAGATTTGGCTATAGTGAGAAGAATGCACTTAGAACACAAAGGCACAATTAATTATATTTAATTATGAGCATGGTTGTTGCTAACCTTGGCGGAAAACGCATGGTTGATGGAGCATCATCCTCGCAAGGCACAATTGATGATTGAGCTGATTTGGTGGTCTTTGTCCTCTTCTTTGGTGGTCCTCTACATGAGCATCAAAAAAGTAGTTAACATGTATGGTTTTTACAAAAAAATTGCAAGTGATGCAATATACAATAAAATTCATTACCTCACAGCTAAAATAGCAGCAATGTCATCTGGGTTACCCTTCTTGCATTTGTGCCAATGATGCCCATAGTCCTTGCAAATAGGGCATAAGTGTTGGCCGCTTTTTCTTTTCTTCTCACTGCAGCCTTTATACCTCTCAGTTTTAGGCCTACCCGATGTGGCTTTTAGTAGTGGTGGAAACATGAAGAATCCATGGTCTGATTTAGGCCACTGGTTCTTGTCAACCATGGCAGGGATTAGTTGGTCATAAGCTGCTCTAAATTTGTGAATGGAGTAACACGAGTCCACATAGTCTAATTTATCATAATCATCATCGTCTAAATAAATATTTCCTCATCAACACCAACATGTTCATTCTCAGGTATTGGGTTGCGAAGATAATCATCGTCGTCTTGTTCTGTGTTGCTAGGTTGGATATGCACATCAATATGCCACTCCGTGATAGGCTCATATGGTTCAGATGGATCACAATATGCAACAAAGAAGTGCACAACCTTTGTCTTAGAGAGTTTCTCAAACATAGACACCAATTCCTGGTTAGATGTTACTTCTGGGTAGATTTTAAGAAAAGGATCATAGTACTGAACATGTGCAACTTCCAAATAGCGGGGCGAGTACTGCTCTACGATTGATTCAACCAAGTCCTTATAATTTGTTAAGTCGGAATCAATAACCTTGTCATAACAAAAGCATTATATATCCTTCCTAGCTTTTTTTTGGGTTGCCAAGCAATTTGATTTTCAGCAAATATGTTGAATTTGGATCCATCCTGTAAAAGCAAAAGATCAATTGTGCATGAACATATTTGCTTCGTGTTTTAAATAAAAAATGTGACATGTGTAAACAGATTATCCAATATAACATATTTGCTTTATATGAACATAATCTTTGTCTATTGTTTCATTGTAGATTTGGCAGCAATAAATATCCATCTCTAACTACTCTGTTGCATCTTCGATCCATCTCAAGTACACTGTTTAATATGAACATAGTGTTGCATTTTGAGAAAAATCATGTCAAGGAAGGTGAAGCAAATATGTTGCATTTTGGATCCATCTCTAAGTAATCTGTTCGTTCAAGGACGTATATGGCAGCAAATACTCAAATATAGAGAAAACAAGCACTTACCCTTGTAGCCATGCCGGAGCACTTGCATCCGAGGCCGTCGCACCTGGATCTCCCTCTGCCTCCCCGCCATGGCCGCCCTCCGGCGCCGCACCTGGACCTCCCTCCGCCTCCCCGCCATGGACGTCCTCCAGTGGCGCGCCTGGAACTCCCTCCGCCTCCCCGGCATGGACGCCCTTTGCCTTCCCGCCATGGCCGCCCGTCGCCTCCCCGCCATGGCCGCCCGAGGCCGAGACCGGCGCAGCGTCGGCCACGCCCTCCACCGCGCCGTCCATCCCGCCACCAGTAGCAGTATCGGCCACGCCCTCCTCCATCCGCGATTTTTTTAGGGTTAGGGATCGAGGGAAAGGGGAATCGAGGAGAGTAGGGAGGGGATCGAGGGTTGACCAGCGCATGGCGCTGACGGTTCGCTCAACCAGTTTTTTTTCAGCGTCCTAGCAGGGGTAAGAACGACATTTCCAGTCACAGTTAACGTTGCTAACAGCAAAAACTGACAGATGTGTCAAAGAAGGAAGAAAATGAAGTTGTGGTGTCAAAAAAGGAAAAATAAAATTTTTAGGGTCAAAAAGGGAACTAGATTTTAAGAATGGGTCAAATAAGGAATTCTCTCAATGAAAAAAATAATCTATAGGAATCTCAGAAATTTGTAGCTAAACTAAACTAAAGAACCAATCTAATCTTTGATTGATCGGGTGCTGCGCCCCCGGGGAGAGGAGATTAATCTCCCCGTGGGCGATGCGCTGCGGAAGTTGTGGAAGGTTCTAGGATCGGCGTCGTGGGACAAACCGCTCTGATACCATGTGGAAATTGTAGTATGACTAATGTTTGTTGTATTGACCTGACCCATGTGTAGGGTATATATAGAAGTACATGTGAGGGAGAGAGACTTGGAGTAGAAGACAAGTCATACATGATTTAATATATTTTATCTCTAACTCCTATCTCTATCTTAAACACAATATTCTTCTAACAATCCCAAGGTGGCATCAACTTGCCCACACCGACTTAAGGTGGCCGGGTCAGGATATCTTTCTTCAGCAAGTGATGGCTGTTTTGTTTGTAACCCTTTGCCATCTCAATCTCATTCTGATGTCTGTTCCCAGATTGACTCCTGGTTGTACGGGCTTTTGGAACTGACCACCTACAATCATTAAACTATATATAGGCTTGATTGTCAACAAAACGACATTGGGCCTACAATTTGTCACCGACCTGCGGAGTGGGCCTGTTATGTCAGAAGCAAAGTTCTGTCTGACCAAGTTATACCCAACCTTTTTTTCGAAAAGGAGGCATACCCCCGGCCTCTGCCTCTCTTGATGCACACAGCCATTTATTAAAATAAAAGGTTCCAGAAGGTCCCAACAAGTAGTCTCGAAACAAAACAAGAAGTCTTAGAAAATAAATAAAAGCCACAACCAGCTAAAAATAAAAGCCATAATCGGCGAAAATAGGATTAGGAGACTAAACGCCTATTATATTATTAGACCGCCATCCAAACCGGTTGTATGTATCCCGTGCAACCATCTCCCATCGGCTGCACCCAATATCCATATGCGTCCTGTGGTCCGCATGGCTGAGTAAGGACCACGTACGGATCCAAGTAGACGCTCTGAAGATGACCTGCAAAAAGTTGGTGATGGTTTATCTGTTAAAGGTGACATCATTTCGACAAGTCCATATAGCCCAAAGTAATGCACATGCTCCCACTTGGATATGTGCCGCGGTCTGAGGCGCCAGCCCAGCCAACTAGCTATCAAATAGATGTGACATCGTAAGAGGCGGAATGACGTTAAACGTAACGTGAATAGTTCTCCAAAGTAATTTAGTAAGCGGACATTTGATAAATAGATGCTCTATTGTTCCTCCTGATCACAAAAGCAATATCTTTTACTTCCTTTCCATTTACGCTTAGCTAAGTTATCTTTAGTTAGTATTACGCCCTTATGCACAAACCACATAAACACTTTTATTTTCAAAGGCACATTAACTTTCCAAATATGAACCGTCCTCGGGATAGTCCCGGTATTAATCGAATCCGTGTACATGGATTTAACCGAGAAAACTCCTGACCTGGATAGCTTCCATTGCAGAGTGTATGTGTACATCCGAAAGGTTAACCTCTATTAACATACACACGAGATGTAGCCATCTATCCCACGGCTCACCTATAACTGGCCGCCGAAACTGCATGTTAAGAGGAATGAATCCCAACACTGTAGCAACAGAGACCTCTTTCCGTTGTGCAATGTTATAAAGGGATGGATACTGCAAGGCCAGTGGGGATTCTCCTAACCAAGGTGTCCTCTCAAAACCTAGTATCCTGTCCAGTCCCTACAATGAATTTAGTCATGTTGAAGAAGGCGACCTTCGTCCTCATAACCCCTTTCCAGAACGGGGAATCAGACGGTTATGCCGTAATCTGGGCTAGTGTTTTGGCATAAAGATAATTATACCCAACCTGGCTGCGTCCAGTGACAAGGACCTGAGTCCTATGTAACCTGGAGAGTAGGTGAGGTAATGGGGGAAGAGAACTTACGTGTAGCCTGAACCACTTCTTTCCACCTTGGCTTCTCGCTTATCTAAATTTCTATGAACTGTACCCAAATCTGTATCAAATATATGATCTGAATCTCCTGCGCGTGATGCCAGTAGCAAGGATTGTTACATAATCCAATATTCGGCAATGAATGGCTGCTATGCAACTCTTTTTATTTCAAATATATATAGCTTGGGAGCTATGAAGAAAATTATATTCAAGGATTTTTTTCTACATCATAAGTTTAACAACTCCGTCCGTCCTACTCCCTCCGTTCCAAAATAGATGACTCTTGAGTCATCTATTTTGGAACGGAGGGAGTATAAGATAAGAGCATTTTTGACACTACACTAGTGTCAAACACGCTCTTATATTATGGGGCAGAAGGAGTAGTTAAAGATATGAGACATTGCAAGAGTCTATGTGATGCTCCATCTGTAGTTAACTGGATAAAATAAGGGGGATTTGATTATTTGCCACTTATTACTTTACACTTTTACAATTTGCCACTCCTTACATTGGATTTGATTTTTTGCCACATCTTACTTTGAACTTTAGTTATTTGCCCCTTTTCCCCTAAAAACAATCCTTTTAAATGTATTTGATGGTATATGCTTGATATATATCCAAAGCCAGTGACCATATTGCCCTTTGTACATGTTTGACTGAATTAGACCGAGCCCTTCACGTGAAATTCCTCTTCCCTAATGTGCCCGATGAACCATATAGCTTCCTCCCCGCCGGCTAGGCACTCCTCGCAGCCGCCCTTGCTGCTCTTTGGCGCCAGCCCTTGCTGCTCTCGCGGTCTCGCCGCGGCACTTACAGCTCTCTGGCGCCGCCCCTTGCTCCTCCCTGCCACCATCCCATGCTCCTCGTTCCTCCCCACGAGCAACAGCAATAGCAGCACGAGCGCCATGAGTACGACGAAGGCAAGTGCCGGCCACGAGCACGATGCACGCGGGGCCCAACCGGCAAGAGTCAGCAGCAGCTCCATGCCGCGCGTCCCACGGGAGAGGAGCTCGTTGCCTCGTTCCTCATCCCCGGTGGTCCTCGACGGCGACGCCCCCCGTGGTCCTGGGCGGACGCGTCCATGCAGATGAACGAGAGTGGCGAGTGAGGACCGTGTCGGCCATGGTGAGCTGGGTGCAGAGGCGTGCGGCCTACCTGCGATGCCAACCCCGACGACAAGCAGGCTCACTGACGCCGCTGTGCTCCTCCACGGGCAGCAAGTCGAGCCGCCTCGCCGTCGCTCCGGATTTCTGCTCCTCGCCGATGCGCATGTCGCGTCCCAGGAATCGCTCCTCGAGCTCCGGGCATACGCGGCGCAGGCTTCTCTCTCTCGCCCCGTTCGCGCTGACAATGTACGGGCGAGAGCCAGGGCGTGCCGGACGACAGCGACGGCGACAACGAGGCGACGGATTCACTATCTCCCCTGTTCGTGCTCGTGCGCTTGTGCAGCCCGTGCTGCTGCTGCTGCTTGGTTGCCGTGCTAATTTAGTGGTGATGCTCATGCTGCTGCTTGCTTGCTTGCCCGTGTGCTTCCCGTACTGCTGCTGCTTGCTTGCTTGCCCGTGCTGCTGTGCCGGCCCCTGCGTTGCCGGGAGTATACGCCGCGGTCACTACTGTCTCTGAAAGTACAGGCGAGAGAGAGAGAGAGAGATAGTTGGGGAACGGGAAGAGACGCTGTGAGTGGTCAATGGGTGGAGCAGGGACAATCTCGTCTTTTCTCGTGGGCAAGGGCAAAAAATCAAAGTCCAATGTAAGATGTGGTAAAATATCAAATCCAATGTAAGCAGTGGCAAATTATCAAAATGCAAACTAATAAGGGGCAAATAATCAAATCCCTCAAATAATTAGCTAAAGGCGACTGCTAGGCGCCGGCGGACCGGCGCAAGTGTTCGGCCGGTTCCGTGCAGACCGTCAGATTACGCATCCCGTAGCCGCTTGATCCCGCTACCCCACGTCATCTTATCTTCTTCCCCAAACCGCTTCGTCCCGATTCAGAAACATACCTGCGCGAGTCCTTCTGCGTCGCTGGCCGCATCCGCCTCACGCGCTCGGCGCTCCCCACGACACGCCGCAGCTACCGCTGCCCTGTAGTCGTCGGCCCCAACCAACGCCGCAAGCAGGCCCGTCAGCTTCCGTAGCCGGTGGCGATTGAAACACATCCTTCCTGGGTTTGCAGAAAAAGCTTTTGCTTCCTAGGTTGTAACACTGCTGCCGCTTGGTTCCAGCATACGGGAATCATGATAGCAGCGGCGTCGGTCGTAAAGCTCCCACGCACTGATGGTCGCTGGCACCGTGCCTCGCCATGCGTCGCAGCTCCGGCAACACGGCTATGGCGTCGCCACAAAACGCTTGCAGCTCTGGTGCACATGGATGTAGATACTTCAGTACACGATTGAAGCATTTTTGCAATGACAGCGTCGCTGGTTATAGCTCCCGCGACATGGTTGTAGGAACGCCAAAATGGTTGCAGCTTTGACGCACGTGGATGTAGCTCGTGCGGGACACGGTTGAAGCATTTTGCCGACGACGGCGTTGCCGGTTGCAGCTCCCGTGTGCACCGTTGTAGCTCCCGGCATCGCCGCTCATACCGTTGTTAGCAAACAACGCCAGTTTTTGAAGCTTTTCACGATGGAAGCTTTTTTCTGTGCCGTTTGAAGCTTTTTACACAACGGTTGATGCTTTTTTGCCATGGTTGAAGCTTTTCGTTGTTCCGGTCGAAGCTTTTATTCACACTGGTTGAAGCTTTTCCAACGCCGGTTGAAGCTTTTTTTTTCAAGTCTGAATTTCTTCCAGCGAGGTTGTAGCATTTTTTATCATGGTTGAAGCTTTTTCCTATGCTGGTTGAATCTTTTTCCCATGCCGGTTGAAGCACCCTTGACTAGCCGCCGTAGGAACAACACCTCGCTCCAGAATCGTTTGGTGACTGTCGCAACACCTGTGGCCGTCTTCTCCAGCTCCGGCTGGTGCTGGTTGCAACTCCGTCATCCGGTGGCGCCGTTGTAGCAGGAGGGTTGGGAGAGTGCATCCATGAGCTGACGCCCTGCGTGCGACAAGCGACGACGAGGGAGAGAACGCCATGGCTGATGGAAGGAGGAGGAGGCGGCCATGGCTGATGGGAGGGAGAAAAGAGCATGTGACGAAAGGAGAGGAGAAGAAGATGCAATCGATCAGAGGAGGAAGATAAGGGAGCGTGAGAGATAAGGTGGGCCCGCCCAAGCACATGGCCAGCAGTTTCTTCTCACGAAGGGATATGCGCGTTGTCGCGAGGTGACCGGCCCAACGCTTAGCCGGTCGGCCGGATACAAGTGTTTCCCTTAGCTAAAAGAGAGGAGAGGAGGACGAGACTTGCCTGCTCCCTTCCCATGCTCCCATCCGTGCTCCCGCGTACGTGGCTTGATTTGATTGGAAGAAAATAAGACCCGGCCCCCCCCCTGAAAATCAGGGGGGAGATGATTAGATTTAAAAAGAAAAAGGAAAAAGGACAGCCGTAGGATGAAGTGGGAGCACGGATGGGAGCATGGAAAGGGAGCAGGCAAGCCGGATCCAGGAGAGGAGGTACAGAGCTCTCGCCCCGCGCCGCTCCCTTGGGAAGACTCGGGCGGCCCCCAACCCTAGGGCGCCGCCGGCCTCCTCCCCCCTCCCTCCAGGTCTCGCCACCACCGGAGACAGCCGCCGGCAAGCCCGTGCAGTCCGAGGAAGGTGGTGGCAAGGCTGGATGCTTCTGCCTCGCACGGGGAGCTTGGCGTGCTGGGATGGCGGCCCCGGTCAAGGTGGGCAGCGCCTTCCCTACGACGGATGGTGGCTACGGGTGTGCGGTCAATCTTCCTCGGCTGGCGTGGGCGGCGAGGACCCGGTGGTGGGAGCTCACGGTGGCCGGGATTTTTGTCGGTCGGCCGCCTGATTTGGATCAACCAGCGCCAGCCTCATCTCCGTCACCCTCTCCCATTCAATCTGGGCTCCGATGTGGCCTTGCTCGCCGGATCAGGGTGGTGAGCGGCGATTGGGCGGTGGGGTTCTTGGGACCGGGGGAAACCCTTGGCGGGTGACGACGGCCACAACGACGACGCCGCGGCACCGAACCACTGCTTGGAGGCTTCTTTAAGGTATCTCAACCCCACCCACCCTCCCCTGTGTCTAGGGGGAATCCTTGGTCCTGCTGGGGGACGACGACGGCACTACGTTGTCGTTCCCCTTCCTGAGGGCACCGTCCTTGGACCGGGGGGGTTGCTGTGGCGGCTTCATTCTTGGATGTTGACACTGGCAATGTCAACCTTTCTTGCCATGTCGATTTGGCTCGAGCTCCTTCCTGCAGGGTGCGTCTCCATCGTGGTCTTACCATGGCGGCGGCAGGTCTCTTGTGGTTTTCAATGTGGTCTACTCGCTATGTCTCTTCCCTGGTACTCCTTGGTATCATGCTTGCATCCGGATTCTTGGTGGAACCAATTCGCCAGTCGGCGGTGCGGCGTCCTTTTGATCCGGGACGAGAAGGTTCTGGCCTTCTATGACGGCGAAGACGGCTGCCATCGTGCCGAAGTTGTTTACCATCGTTTGAAGTGGACTTGGGCTGCCTTTGTTCACATTGGTGTCCCCCACAAGTTCTGTTGCTCGTCTTGTGCTTGCTACTTTGGCGGACGAAGACCTCGACGGATCAAGCTCATGTGCTCATCTTGGTAGTTGTTATGCAGTCTTTGGTCTGGGCACTGTCTTGTATGAATCTTGTATCTGATGCATGCGGCTGTTTCACCTCAGTTTCCTGTTATTTCTTTTTCTTGCTGCTTGTAAGTGGTTGTTCAATGTAATCTTGGCCGGCTGTTGGCTTTGTTAATTCAAAGTCAGGCTAGATTCGAGCCTTCTCTCGGTCTCGTCCGATGCCTTTTCTCTAAAAGGAGAGGTCATGGAAAGTTAAACAAGACAAGGATTGCTCTGTCCAAAAACAAAGTCATCGAGGTGATGCTCCATTGTCGAAAAGAGACAGAGTCATCGAGGAGGTTAGCAACAGGTTGACCACATATGGCTCTCACAATATTTAGCTCCAGATGCAACACCGGGACGATTCTAACCATTGTTCTTGTTTTACCAGGGTCTTGAGGACCTTGTTCACGAGATCTTTTTTTTATAGAATACGCATGTAAAGACACACGATAGATTGGATCGCACATCCAAACAGATGGCGCTGATTGCTATTTATATGCAGGTTACATCACCGATCGTTTACAACAGGAAGATACGATCAGTTTTAGAGATATGTGCGTATGGTACAAGTTAGCTAACAACCTGCTAGATACTAACTAACTTACAGCTATCAAGCTTATCCGCTAACACTCCCCCTCAATCTCAGCTCCCGAGAGATTGAGATTGTGTCGCAGAAGTCGGAGCTGTGCTGCGCCAATCAGTTTGGTCAGGCCATCGGCAAGCTGATCTTGGGACGACACGAATCGTATGTCCAATGCCTTGCGAGCTACTCGCTCCCGAACAAAGTGGAAATCAACCTCGATATGTTTGGTGCGTGCATGGAATACCGGATTGGCTGACAAGTACGTCGCTCCTATGTTGTCGCACCACAACACTGGCGGTCTCCATTGCCGTATGCCGAGCTCGCCGAGTAGAATTTGAAGCCAAATCAGCTCTGCTGTTGCGTTTGCCAGCGCCTTGTATTCGGCCTCTGTACTTGACCGAGATACCGTAGCCTGTTTTCTCGCGCTCCAAGACACCAGATTAGAGCCGAAAAATAATACGAAGCCACTGGTAGAGCGCCTGTCATCGGTCGATCCAGCCCAGTCAGCGTCTAAAAACACACTAAGCAAAGTGGATGTAGACTTGCTGATTTTCAGTCCTATGCCTGATGTGTGTCTCAGGTATCGCAGGATGCGTTTTGCTGCCGTCCAGTGTGCTTCTGCGGGCGAGTGGAGATATTGGCATACTTTGTTCACGGCGTAACTAATGTCCGGACGTGTCAAAGTCAGATATTGTAGTGCCCCTACAATACTCCGATATCTCGTGGCTGCTTCGGGTGACAGAAGTTGTCCTCCTTCACGAGACAAAGTTTCAGAGGTGGACATTGGTGAAGTAACTGGCTTGCAATATGTCATACCTGCTTTTCTCAAAAGATCAGCTGTATATTTGGCCTGTTTCAGAAGTATAGACTCCCCCTGGCGCTGCACCTCAATTCCCAGAAAATAGTGGAGGTCGCCTAGGTCCTTCAGGGCGAAAGCTTCATGCAGACTATGGACAAGTGATGTGAGCGCTTTCGGCGACGAACCGGTAATGATGATATCATCGACGTAGATCAGCATGTACATACATACGCCCCCTTGATGATAGATAAACAGGGACGTGTCAGCAAGAGAGGGATGGAAACCAAGCTCCTGAAGCTTTGCACTCAGCCGAGAGAACCAGGCCCGGGGGGATTGTTTAAGACCATATAGTGATTTGTCCAATTTGCACACGTGCTGCGGAAGCTGTGGATCAACATATCCTGGTGGTTGCTTCATGTATACATCTTCTTCGAGAATGCCGTGGAGGAACGCATTCTGCACGTCCAATTGGCGAAGCACCCAACCACGTGAAACTGCAAGAGAAATAACCAGGCGAATAGTGGTGTGCTTAATTACTGGACTGAATGTCTCTGTATAGTCGATGCCATGGCGTTGCTTGAACCCTTTGGCGACGAGACGAGCCTTATGACGATCAATGGAGCCATCGGCACGATACTTGAGTTTGAAAACCCACTTGCAGTCGATGAGGTTGCAGCGAGGAGGCCGAGGAACGAGGTGCCAGGTCTGGTTCTTGAGCAACGCCTAGTATTCCACGTCCATGGCGGACCGCCAATGAGGGTCCGCAAGAGCATCAAGATGATTGGCGGGTTCAACCATGGCCAGCAAAACTTGCCGCCGTCGTCGTTGTGGACCATATGGTATGGTGCCGTCGGTGCGCACCTTCTCACGGCGAGTGCCGTCGCAAAGGCGAGTGGCATACCGACGAGACGCATCAGCTGGAGCGGGTGCGCGCACTTCAATCTGCGAAACCGGCTGCTGAAGGAGCTCGAAGGAGTCGGAGTCGGACCCGGTGGTGGAGAGGCAGCCGGCTCAGCAGAGGCCAGCCGAGCGGGCGAGGCTGGTCCAGGCGTAGTCGCCCGAACGGGGGAAGTCAAAACCGAGTCAGTTGGGCCGGATGACGCCCTGGCTGGTTCCTGCATGACGGGATCACATCGGCTGCATGGCACTGTTGATGTAGGCGCCTGCACAGGAGAAAGAGAAACCAAACAAGGATCCTCATGCGTTACATTAGATGAAATAGGTACAGTATCGCCCATAGGAGAAGGTTCTTCTTCCACCGCAGCGGTTGATATGACAGGATCAGAAACTTCAGGTGGAGCAAGTAGACGAAGCTCGTCATATGACGGGGGTAGTGAGTCTGATTTGGATGGATCAGCATAGGGAAAAGACTGCTCATCGAATACAACATCCCGCGAGATATACACCCTGCCAGACGAAACATGAAGGCATTTGTAACCCTTGTGTGTGCTACTGTACCCGAGAAAGACGCAACGCTTGGACCTAAACTGGAGTTTATGATTGTTGTAGGGGCGAAGGCACGGCCAACGGGCACAACCAAAAGTACGAAGGAAAGTATAGTCTGGAGCGGTGCCAAATAAGCGTTGCAGGGGGTATTCATATTAATAGTACGGGTAGGAAGACGATTGATCAAAAAACATGCGGTATGAAACGCCTCATCCCAAAATCGTAATGGCATGGAAGCTTGGGCGAGCAAGGTGAGGCCAGTTTCGACGACATGGCGGTGTTTTCTTTCCGCTGACCCGTTTTGTTGGTGTGTGTGTGTGGGCAGGATAAGTGGTGTTCAATGCCGATGTTTTGGAAGAAAGTATTAAGCTTACGGTACTCCCTCCCAGTCGGTCTGAATCTGCAAGATTTTCCGATTAAGGAGACGTTCAACATGAGATTGAAAGCCATGAAAGATATTGAAAACATCGGATTTATGCTCAAGACAGAACAACCAAGTGAATTTGCTAAAATCATCTATGAAGCTCACATAGTAGCTAAAACCTCCCGACGAGGTGCACGCAGGCCCCCAAACGTCAGAGAAAATAAGCTCAAGAGGAAATGAAGTGACCCTAGAAGAACTGGCATAAGGAAGTTGGTGACTCTTCCCTTGCTGACATGCATCACATACATGTGCTTTATTTAACTCACGATTGAACTGAAGATTAAAATGACCTAAGACATGATCTACTATCCGTGAGGAGGGGTGACCGAGTCGACAGTGCCACCGATCATGACTGGGCTTGATGACGGCAGAGAACGCCGTTTTATTCCTACTTGGTTGCATGGGACGAACTGGATAGAGACCACCTTCGCTAGGTCCGTGAAGAAGAACCCTCTTCGAAGCTCGATCCTTGACAAGAAAATAAAGAGGATGAATTTCAACGCAAACATTGTTATCAGAGGTGAGTCGATCAGTAGATAAAAGATTTTTTGTGGTATGTGGAACATGAAGAACATTGTTAAGGACAAGAGGTGCATGCGGTGTAGGAAGAAGGGCTTTTCCAACATGAGTAATAGCCATACCAGTTCCATTTGCTGTATGCACTTGGTCCTTGCCGGTGTACTGCTCACGCATGTGCAGCTTGTCTAAGTCGCCGGTGATGTGGTCGGTGGCGCCGGAGTCCATGTACCACGCTGGGTCAAGTGCCGGAGAGCCGGTAGAGATGTTGTTGGCGAAACGTGCATCCTCCTGCTGGGAGTTGTGGTTGCAGCGATCATAACAGGTCCTTGCAGAGTGGCCGAGCTTGTTGCAGATTTGGCATGGCGCCCACGGACGATCGGAGTTGGAGTTCCTCCTGTTGTAGCCGCCTTGGTGACCGCCGGCTGGTTGGCCATTAGAGCCGTTGCCTGCAGCAGAGTTACCGCCGCCGCCGCTGTTGCCGCCGTTGCGACGGTTGCCTCCCTGCTGGTTCCGGCCATCATTGTTGCAATTGCGGCCGCCGCTGCCGCCAGAGGAGCCACCTCCACCGTTGCCGCCGCCTCGAGCGCCGTTGCCTCGTCCCGCAAGATTGGCTGGCAACTGATAGCCGGTGTTGGCATTGTCTTGACGCGCCTCGTAATCCAGCATGTGCGAGTACACTTCATCGAGAGAGATGCCACCGTTGGCCAGCAGCAGATTGATCGATGTGACGAGGGCGTCGTACGAGTTATCAAGGCCTGTGAACATGTAGTCGATCACATCAGTCTCGGAGACGAGGCTGCCGGCCGCAGCAAGCTGGTCAGCGAGACCCTTGACATGGCCAAAATAATCAGCCATGTTCATGTCCTTTTTCTGGGCGTGCGTAAGCTGCCTCTTAAGCTGCATGATCCTGGAGCGAGACTGCGAGGCGTACATGCGCTCGAGTACCGCCCATATCTGCGCCGATGTCGTGAAGTTCAGCGTGCGCGCGATGATGTCGGGCGAGAGCGTGGAGAGGATCCCGGCAAGGAGCAGCTGGTCCTGGGCGTGCCAGACCGTATGGGCTGGGTTGATCACCATCTCCGCCCCTTCAGCGGTGGAGGCGGGAATGAGGCGCGCCGGGGGGGGGGGGGGGTGCTCTCGCCGTTGACGAAGCCGAGAAGCTGATGCCCCGCAGGATGGGAACAATCTGGGCCTTCCAGAGGAGGTGATTTTCCCTTGAGAGTCTCACCGTCACCAGCTGGGCGAGGTTGGGCACGCCGACCTGCCCGGTCATCATCGACCCAACTGAGACGGAGGAATTGGTGAGAGCACCGGCAGTGGCGGAAAGCTGGGAGCTAATGGTTGTCGATGCGGTGGACGCGGAGGTGTTGGGAGAGGTGGACATCGCGGCGAGGAGAGTCGCGGCAAGGGATGGAGTTTCTGGACGTGCGTCGAAGCTAGGCTCTTGTTACCATGTAAAGACACACGATAGATTGGATCGCACATCCAAACAGATGGCGCTGATTGCTATTTATATGCAGGTTACATCACCGATCGTTTACAACAGGAAGATACGATCAGTTTTAGAGATATGTGCGTATGGTACAAGTTAGCTAACAACCTGCTAGATACTAACTAACTTACAGCTATCAAGCTTATCCGCTAACAACGCACAAGCATGCGTATCGTTGTATTAAGAAGAAGCGGCAAAGAAGATCGATCAAAACGGGACCTACCCCCATGGCAAGCTGGCGAGAGGAGAACAAGGACCACCCTATATGCCTAGGAGTCACAAAAACTCCCAACTCTAACCTTGAAACGTCCAAACAATGCAGATACATTTGATTCAGCTCAAAATCCCAACATCAGCCATGAAACGGTTTGCAAGGTAATGCGAGTGTGCAGCCCCCAATACTTTTTCCAAACGTCACTAACATTTAATTCAGCTCAAAATCCCAACATAAGCCAGGAAGGACACAAACAAATCTACAAAATAAAGGAGAGTTCAAAGCACCTCTACCCCGACCCCGGTCGGATGAGCAGACGTAGAGGGGCGGGAGAGGAAATATCGGGGAGGAGACGAGAGCAGATATAGCGACGGAGCTACTAGAGGAGATAAAATGAGACAATTGAAAATCAGAGGCCCAACATTCACGTGAACTTGATTTATTCTTCAACCAAACATAACTTTCCACGCATTAATAATGATATCGACCATCCACCAAATGTGAATCAACTAGGAGGAGACTGATGAAACATGTGCCGCATGTCCACATTAGCAATCGTACATGTAAACATGTATAGTAGCTCACCAGAAATATATATATGTCAGATCGTCAAGCACTCAAACATACTCATTCCCAGCCAGCTCCTTCGAGGACGAGGATGGTTTATCGACTAGTATTGCAACAACCAGAGGTCACACAACAACTGTCTTATGAGCAGAATTGGATTAGGAGGTATGAGGAAATACATTCAATTTTTGTGATGCAAAGTGCCAAGTGCAAACGAGATCACCTACCAGATCACATACCAGGGCTGCACGGCAATGTCTTTCAATGCAGATACTACACATCCCACCGGTCCATGCAGGACTAACTATTGACGATTGCTTGGATGGCATCAACAAGCTGACACCGAAAGTGGTCGGATCATATCCCTTTCTTCAGCTAACGATACAGGATGGTTTGTAACACATGCACCATCTTGATTAGGACGAGACCATTTTTGCCTCTGTTCCTAGCCGTACCAGCTTATGTAACTATCCAGCTGCGACTGTCCAATGGAACAAAAGGATTGGCTCTCAACATCATTGGGCTAAAAAACTGAGTCTCAGCAATGAATGGGTACTAAATTGCTACGCAATTCCTTTCATTTTGAATACATTCAAAATAACTTAAACATGTAATGAAGCCTGATTACTAATCTGAATAATCGATTCCTGCCTACTAATCTGAATATTTATTTCCTTCTTTAGAGTTTTGAAAATTAGAGGGGATCTTGTATGCAAATGTCTTGGGTGATCTTCGGTTTTGGGATTTCATAGAAATTCATACCATCCAGGTTGTTTGCAAGAATACAAAACTAATGACCAAATGTTTTTAATCTATAGTGTTGATTAATATGTAGAACTAGATTTAGAAACACAAATTGGTCTACGGCTACCTTATATTAGTGAGTGAAATTAAAGTTCGGATCAATAACTGGTCAGTCCTTTTACATGATATTAGCTCAATGTGCGAAATTAATCAAGCCGACTATGTCTATAAAATAGGAACTATACATATACAAAGCTTGCGGTGGTACATCATGTTAGACCCCCCACACACACACACACAAAAATGTTGAGCATTCGCCCGAGAGTAGCTCTACCAACAGCAACACTGAGAGGTACATTTATACATGGAACAAGAATTAAATCGGATCATATGCTAGTTGCTCGATCATTTATATGTATCAACACGTTGAGGTGCAGTATATGTGTGATATCAAGTTAGTACATGGAAGGTGATGTCAAGTTAATACATGGAATTAAAGTTTATGAATTGACTGCCACGGGACCTAATCTTTATCATTGGATTAACTCTTCATGTTTCCTTATATTATTTCCATGATCATGCTAAGCACGACGTCATCTTCCTTGAGGATCTTGTGCACGAGATCTTGACCGTCAACCCACACTTCAAGGAGACCGACAAATTCATGTGGACATTCAAGCTAAAGGCACTGGTAGGAGGCCTCAAGAAGAAGAGGGACCACTAACCATGAGAACTACATCAGCCAACATGTCAGGAGGATGAACTAGGCTGATCCATGATCCCTTGTATTCGAAAGATGTTTTGTTTGTTAAGCCTGCTTTATATTAGGAAGTGGAAGGTGGGTGCAATTTTGATATTATTATTTTTTTAAAACGAAAGGGGCTCATGCCACCTTTATATTTCAAAACAGGCCGAAGCCTGGAGCCTGAAAGGCATACAAATACATGTTTTGTGGGGTGCACTTTAGTGCAAGGCCACAAAAAGAAACTGAAACTGAAAGGGGGCTGTTGGAACAGAAGCAGTAGAAAAGAGAAAACCGACCGCAAAGGTCCGAACCAGGCTACATTGCTAGTAGATCGCCCCAATACATGAGGTCCTCCTTGTCTTGCACCTTCTTGGCTCTGTGAGACCAAAGACGGATCATATCTGCAGCATGAAATCGTGTATATGCATCTGTCCAAGATCGTGAGTTGAAAACACGATCGTTGCGGCCATGCCAAAGGGATGTGGCACAGGCGGCAAAGGCAACACTCCATTTGCGTTTGTGTTGAAGTTGAGAAGCAGCCTGTCGGACGAAGGAGAGGATGTCAGTCGCCCTGCTAGCTAGCATAGCAAGTTGGACGTGCTTCCAGAGAGAGGAAGCAGCCCGACAATGCAGCAAAATGTGATTAATCGACTCCAGGGCGGGGCAAATATCACAGCCAGAGTCATTGGTGACGGCAGCCCAGTTCTTCCTTAACATGTTGTCTTTGGTATTTAGACGGCCCCAGAAAGCTAGCCAGAGGAAAGTTTTGTTCTTCAAAGGGATCAGGGCGTCCCAGATCAAGTCTTGGAAATCGCATGAAACCCCCCCGAAGGTCAAAAGTCTGTAGAAGTATCCCGTGCTCAGATGTTTATCAGAGATTGTTGGCAGGCGGACATCTCCAGCTGACCCCTCCGGAGCGAGCGTATCAAGTAACTGGTGCAGAAGAACGAGCTCGCGCTCCGCAGAACGGGAGAGGTTTGGGTGAAGCTGTACTGACCAGTTGCCATCGTAGTATTGCGAGGGCACGGAGCAGAAACGGTTCCTGGCGAAGGAGTACAAGACAGGCAGCAGCAAGTAGAGCCCGCCTTCTTCGACCCAAAGATCATGCCAGAAGGAAACGAATCGCCCCGACCCGAGGATGCAGCGGGAGGAGTTGATGACGATGGGGAGACAGTCCTTGAAGCCACGCCATAGAGCGGTATCCCTCCCAGAAGGCCCAGAAGGCAAATTAGGCTGGCAGTGTTGCAAGGCCAACCATTGGTAACACGGGATGTCAGAGTGCTGGAGCACTTTGGAGAGAAACTTGCAGAGCATGGCCTGATTGTGAGCTTGTAGGTTTCTCACCCCCAGACCTCCGTTCTGGCGATGCAGAATCACTTTGTCCCAAGCCACAAGGCATTGTCCTCCTTTCACTTTGTTCTTTCCTTGCCAAAGGAATGCTCGTAGCAAGCTCTCCAAGGAACTGATGGACTCCTTAGGCCATGGGAAACATGACATGAAGTATGTAGGAATGCCAGCTAGCACAGAGTTGATGAGGGTTAGCCTTCCACCTAGAGAGAGGAAGGTGGCCCACCAGCCTGATAGTCGACGATCCACTTTGTGAATAACAGGTAGCAGCATCCCATGTGTGATCTTGTTGAGAGACAGAGGCAGGCCGAGGTACGGGCAGGGTGTGGAGGAGATGGGGCAACCAAGCAGACTAGCAATCTCATCCGCAATGCCTGGATCCACAGCAACCGGCAGTAGAGTGCTTTTATGGAAATTTATAGTCAAACCCGAAAAGGCTGAGAAGGAGTTGAGGATGTCCTTGACAACCGCGGCCTGCTGCATGTCCCCCTTGAAGATGATCAAGGTGTCGTCCGCGTACTGCAACACAGGAAAGAAAATATCTGCACCGAGGGGGTGTTGCAGAGACCCGTTTTGGAAATGCAGACAGCATAATCTTTGTAAAACATCTGCCACCAACAGAAAGAGGTAGGGTGACAACGAGTCACCCTGCCTGAACCCTCGCTTGGCATGGATAGGCGGGCCCAACTCGCCATTGATCATGACCCTAGAGCTGGCAGAGGATAGTAGGTTGTGGACCCACAGTATCCATAGACGTGGAAAACCCCGTGCTTCCATGACCTGTTTGAGGCAGTCCCAGCTGACACTATCAAAGGCTTTGTGGAAATCAAGCTTCAGAGCGACCACAGGCAGCTTTCTCTTGTGAGCACACTGAATTAACTCCGCAGCCAACGCAAAATTTTCGATGATGGATCGCCCTTTCAGAAACCCAGACTGCAAGGAGTGCACTAACTCAGGTATCCGCTTCTGCAAACGATTGGTCATCACTTTCGAGGCCATCTTTGGTATGCTATGAACCAGGGAAATGGGCCTGTAATCTTTTATTTCCAAGGGCGTGTCCTTTTTAGGCAGTAAGGTGATATAAGCAGTATTGATCCCTTCAAGGTGAACACTGTTGCTGTGCAGATCCTCAAAGAACCTCAGAAGATCCTCTTTAAGCAGATTCTTGAACGCTCTGTAAAACTCATTGGTAAAACCATCTGGTCCTGGGCTCCTGTTATTAGGTGCTTTGTTGATAGCCTCGACAATCTCTGCCCATGTGAAAGGGGCAGCAAGCTCAGAAAGGTCTGTGGCCGGGAACAGGGAGCTGATGTTAACAGTCGGCAAGGAGGGAGTTGATTGCCCCAAGACAGCTGCAAAAAACTCGCTAGCAATGCGAAGTTTCTGATCATTCTGATAGTATTCGAGACCATTGTGTAGCAGGACCTTGATCTTGTTGCGACGCGCTTGGCAATTGGCGGCAGCATGAAAAAATTTGCAGTTTTCGTCGCCGGAGACACACCACCTTGTTGGGGAACGTAGCAGAAATTCAAAATTTTCCTACGTGTCACCAAGATCTATCTATGGAGAAACCAGCAACGAGGGGAAGGAGAGTGCATCTACATACCCTTGTAGATCGCTAAGCGGAAGCGTTCAAGAGAACGGGGTTGAAGGAGTCATACTGTCGTGATTCAAATCACGGAGATCCTAGTGCGAGCAGACGGCACCTCCGCGTTCAACACACGTACAGCCGGTGGCGTCTCCCATGCCTTGATCCAGCAAGGAGAGAGGGATAGGTTGAGAAGACTCCATCCAGCAGCAGCACAGGCGTGGTGGTGGTGGAGGGCGTGGCAATCTGCGAGGCCGCCAAGCACCGCGGAGAGAAGGAGTACTTGGGAGAGGGAGGGCTGCGCGAGAACTTCATGTGAAGCTCCCATCGCCTCCCACTTTATATAGGGGTGGAGGGGCTGGTTTCTTGCCCTCAAGTCCATTGGGGCGTTGGCCAAGGTGGGAGGAAAGAAATCCCATCATTTCCTTCCCCATCGATTGTTATCCCCCTTTTAGGGATCTTGATCTTATCCTTGGGATATGATCTTATTCCTTCTAAGGGGATCTTGGTGCACCTTGACCAGGGGTGTGGGGCCTTTCCTCCACTACCCACGTTCATGTGGGTCCCCCATGCAGGTGGGCCCCACTCTGGAACCTTCTAGAACCTTCCCGATGCAAGATCGAAAAATCCCGAACATTTTCCGGTGGCCAAAATAGGACTTCCATATATAAATCTTTACCTCCGGACCATTCCGGAACTCCTCGTGACGTCAGGGATCTCATCAGGACTCGAACAACATTCGGTAACCACATACAAACTTCCTTTATAACCCTAGCATCATTGAACCTTAAGTGTGTAGACCCTACGGGTTCGGAGACATGTAGACATGATCGAGGCGTTCTCGGTCAATAACCAACAGTGGGATCTGGATACCCATGTTGGCTCCCACATGTTCCACGATGATCTCATCGGATGAACCACGATGTCAAGGACTCAATCGATCCGTATACAATTCCCTTTGTCTAGCGGTATTATACTTGCACGAGATTCGATCGTCGGTATACCGATACCTTGTTCAATCTCGTTACCGCAAGTCTCTTTACTCGTTCCGTAACACATCATCCGTGATCAACCCCTTGGTCACATTGTGCACATTATGATGATGTCCTACGAGTGGGCCAGAGATACCTCTCCGTTTACACGAGTGACAAATCGATCTCGATCCGTGTCAACCCAACAGACACTTTCGGAGATACCTGTAGTGCACCTTTATAGTCACCCGATTCGTTGTGACGTTTGATGCACCCAAAGCACTCCTACGGTATCCGGAGTTACGATCTCATGGTCTAAGGAAGAGATACTTGACATTGGAAAAGCTCTAGCAAGCGAACTATACGATCTTTGTGCTATGCTTAGGATTGGGTCTTGTCCATCACATCATTCTCCTAATGATGTGATCCCGTTATCAACGACATCCAATGTCCATAGCAGAAACCATGACTATCTGTTGATCAACGAGCTAGTCAACTAGAGGCTCACTAGGGACATATTGTGGTCTATGTATTCACACGTGTATTACGATTTCCGGATAATACAGTTATAGCATGAATAAAAGACAATTATCATGAACAAGGAAATATAATAATACTTTTATTATTGCCTCTAGGGCATATTTCCAACAGTCTCCCACTTGCACTAGAGTCAATAATCTAGTTCACATCGCCATGTGATTAACACTCACAGGTCACATCACCATGTGACCAACATCCAAAGAGTTTACTAGTGTCATTAAACTAGTTCACATCATCATGTGATTAAGACTCAATGAGTTCTGGGGTTTGATCATGTTTTGCTTGTAAGAGAGGTTTTAGTCAATGGGTCTGCAACATTCAGATCCGTATGTACTTCGCAAATCTCCAGGTCATATTGTAAATGCTGCTTCCACGCCCCACTTGGAGCTATTCCAAATGGTTGCTCCACTAAAAGTATCCGGTTTGCTACTCAGAGTCATTCGGATAGGTGTTAAAGCTTGCATCGACGTAACCCTTTACGCTGAACTCTTTATCACCTCCATAATCGAGAAACATGTCCTTATTTACTCCAAGGACAATTTTGATCGCTGTCCAATGATCCATTCTGGATCATTCTTGTACCTATAGTGACTCATGGCAAGGCACACTTCCGGTGCGGTACATAGCATAGCATACTATAGAGCCTACGTCTAAAGCATAGGGGACGACCTTCGTCCTTTCTCTCTATTCTGCCGTGATCGAGCTTTTAAGTCTTAACTTCATACCTTACATCTCAGGCAAGAACTCCTTCTTTGACTGATCCATCTTGAACACCTTCAAGATCATGTCAAAATGCGTGCTCATTTGAAAGTACTATTAAGCATTTTGATCTATCTTATAGGTCTTGATGCTTATTATTCAAGTAGCCTAATCCAGGTTTTCACTTGAAAAACACTTTTCAAATAACCCTATATGCTTTCCAGAAATTCTACATCATTTCTGATCAACAATATGTCAATAACATATACTCATCAGAAATTCTATAGCGCTCCCACTCACTTCTTTGGAAATACAAGTTTCTCATAAACTTTGTATAAACCCAAAATCTTTGATCATCTCATCAAAGCGCACATTCCAACTCCGAGATGCTTACTCCAGTCCTTAGAAGGATCGCTGGAGGTAGCATACCTTTTAGCATCCTTAGGATCGACAAAACTTTTTTGATTGTATCACATACATCCTTTCCTTACTTAAAACTGGTAAGGAAACTCGTTTTGACATCCATCGCCAGATTTCATAAATGCAGCTAATGCTAACATGATTCCGACGGACTTAAGCATCGCTACGGATGAGAAAATCTCATTGTAGTCAACTCCTTGAACTTGTGAAAAACTCTTCGCCACAAATCGAGCTTCATAGACGGTGACATTACCGTCCACGTCCGTCTTCTTCTTAAAGATCCATTCATCTCAATGGCTTGCCGATCATCGGGCAAGTCCACCAAAATCCATGCTTTGTTACGATAAGTGGATCCTATCTCGGATTTCATGGCTTCTAACCATTTGTCGGAATTTGGGCCCACCATCGCTTCTCCATAGCTCGAGGTTCATTGTTGTCTAGCAACATGCCCTTCAAGACAGGATTACTGTACCACTCTAAAGTAGTACGCATCCTTGTCACCCTACGAGGCACGGTAGTGACTTGATCCGAAGTTTCATGATCACTAACATAAGCTTCTACTTCAATTGGTGTAGGTGCCACAGGAACAACTTCCTGTGCCCTGCTACACACTAGTTGTAGTGACGGTTCAATAACCATATCAAGTCTTCACCATCCTCCCACTCAACTTTCCGAGACAAACTTTTCCTCGAGAAAGGACCCGATTCAAGAAACAATCCCTATTGCTTTCAGATCTGAATTAGGAGGTATACCCAACTGTTTTGGGTGTCCTATGAAGATGCATTTTATCCGCTTTGGGTTCGAGCTTATCAACCTAAAACTTTTTCACATAAGCGTCGCAGCCCCAAACTTTTAAGAAATGACAACTTAGGTTTCTCTAAACCATAGTTCATACGGTGTCATCTCAACGGAATTACGTGGTGCCCTATTTAAAGTGAATGTGGTTGTCTCTAATGCCTAACCCATGAATGATAGTGGTAATTCGATAAGAGATATCATGGTACGCACCATATCCAATAGGGTGCAACTATGATGTTCGGACACACCATCACACTATGGTGTTCCAGGCGGTATTAATTGTGAAACAATTTCCACAATGTCTTAATTGCGTGCCAAAGCTCGTAACTCAGATACCCATCTCTATGATCATATCATAGACATTTTATCCTCTCGTCACGATGATCTTTAACTTCACTCTGAAATTACTTGAACCATTCAATAATTCAGACTTGTGTTTCATCAAGTAAATATACTCAACATCTACTCGAATCATCTGTGAAGTAAGAACATAACGATATTCACTGCATGCCTCAGCACTCATTGGACTGCACACATCAAAATGTGTTACTTCCAACAAGTTGCTATCTGTTCCATCTTATTGAAAGCGAGGCTTTTAGGTCATCTTGCCCATGTGGTATGATTTGCATATCTCAAGTGATTCAAAATCAAGTGAGTCCAAGCGATCCATCTGCATGGAGTTTCTTCATGCATATACACCAATAGACATGGTTCGCATGTCTCAAACTTTTCAAAAACGAGTGAGTCCAAAGATCCATCAACATGGAGCTTCTTCATGCGTTTTATACCATTATGACTTACATGGCAGTGCCACAAGTAAGTGGTACTATCATTACTATCTTATATGAAAATGTGCATCACTACGATCGAGATTCAATAAACCATTCTTTTAGGTGCAAGACCATTGATGGTATTATTCAAATAAAGAGAGTAACCATTATTCTCCTTAAATGAATAACCATATTGCGATAGACATAATCCAATCATGTCTATGCTCAGCATAAACACCAAATCTCGATGGTAGAGGGCGTGCGATGGTTGATCACATCAACCTTGGCAACACTTCCAACACATATCGTCGACTCACCTTTAGCTAGTCTCCGTTTATTCCGTAGCTTTTATTTTGAGTTACTAACACTTAGCAACCGAACCGGTATCTAATACCCTGGTGCTACTAGGAGTACTAGTAAGGTACACATTAACATAATGTATATCCAATATACTTCTATCGACCTTGCCAGCCTTCTCATCTACCAAGTATCTAGGGTAGTTCCGCTCCAGTGGTTGTTCCCCTTATTACAGAAGCACTTAGTCTCGGGTTTGGGTTCAACCTTGGGTTTCTTCACTAGAGCAGCAGCTGATTTGCCGTTTCATGAAGTATCCCTTCTTGCCCTTGCCCTTCTTGAAACTAGTGGTTTCACCAACCATCAACAATTGATGCTCCTTCTTGAAATCTACTTTCACAGTGTCACACATCGCGAATACCTCAAGGATCATCATATCTATCCCTGATATGTTATAGTTCATCACGAAGCTCTAGCAGCTTGGTGGCAATGACTTTGGAGAAACATCACTATCTCATCACGGAAGATCAACTCCCTCGATTCAAGTGATTGTTGCACTCGGACAATCTGAGCACAAGCTCAACGATTGAGCTTTTCTCCCTTAGTTTGCGGCTAAGAAAATCGTCGGAGGTCTTATACCTCTTGGCGTGGGCAAGAGCCCGAAATCCCAATTTCAGCCCTCGAAACATCTCATATGTTCGTGATGTTTCAAAACGTCTTTGGTGCCTCAATTCTAAACCGTTTAAGCGAACCATCACGTAGTTATCAAAGCGTGTATGTCCGATGTTCGCAACATCCACAAACGACGTTTGGGGTTCAGCATCTTGGCGGTGCATTAAGGACACAAGCTTTCTTACGTCCGCCTAATCGCTACTTTCAACTTTCAACTATATTTTCTCTAGGAACATATCTAAACAGTGGAACTAAAGCGTGAGCTTCGACATAATTTGCAAAGATCTTTTGACTATGTTCGGGATAATTAAGTTCATCTTATGAACTCCCACTCGAGATAGACATCCCTCGGTCATCTAAGTGATTACATGATCCGAGTCAACTAGGCCGTGTCCGATCATCACGTGAGACGGACTAGTCATCATCGGTGAACATCTTCATGTTGATCGTATCTACTATCGACTCATGCTCGACCTTTCGGTCTCGTGTTCGAGGCCATGTGCGTACATGCTAGGCTCGTCAAGTTAACCCTAAGTGTTTGGCGTGTGTAAATCTGTCTTACACCCGTTGTATGTGAACGTAAGAATCCATCACACCCGATCATCATGTGGTTCTTAGAAGCGACGAACTTTAGCAATGGTGCACAGTTAAGGGAGAACACTTCTTGAAATTTTTGAAAGGGATCATCTTATTTACTACCGTCGTTCTAAGTAAACAAGATGCATAAACATGATAAACATCACATGCAATCAAATAGTGACATGATATGGCCAATATCATTTTGCTCCTTTTGATCTCCATCTTCGGGGCTCCATGATCATCATCGTCACCGGCATGACACCATGATCTCCATCATCATGATCTCCATCATCGTGTCTCCATGAAGTTGTCTCGCCAACTTATTACTTCTACTACTATGGCTACGGTTAGCAATAAAGTAAAGTAATTACATGGCGTTGTTCAATGACACGCAGGTCATACAATAAATTAAGACAACTCCTATGGCTCCTGCCGGTTGTCATACTCATCGACATGCAAGTCGTGATTCCTATTACAAGAACATGATCAATCTCATACATCACATATCATTCATCACATTCTTCTTGGCCAAATCACATCACATACCATACCGCAAAAACAAGTTAGGCGTCCTCTAATTGTTGTTGCATGTTTTACTGGCTGCTTTGGGTTTCTAGCAAAACGTTTCTTACCTACATAAAACCACAGCGTGATATGCCAATTGCTATTTACCCTTCATAAGGACCCTTTCATCGAATCCGTTCCGACTAAAGTGGAGAGGCGGCACCCGCTAGCCACCTTATGCACCAAGTGCATGTCAATCGGTGGAACCTGTCTCACGAAAAATGCGTGTAAGGTCGGTCGGGCCGCTTCATCCCACAATACCGTCGAAACAAGATTGGACTAGTAACGGTAAGCATATTGAACAAAATCAACGCCCACAACTACTTTGTGTTCTACTCGTGCAAAGAATCTACGCAATAGACCTAGCTCATGATACCACTGTTGGGGAACGTAGCAGAAATTCAAAATTTTCCTACGTGTCACCAAGATCTATCTATGGAGAAACCAGCAACGAGGGGAAGGAGAGTGCATCTACATACCCTTGTAGATCGCTAAGCGGAAGCGTTCAAGAGAACGGGGTTGAAGGAGTCGTACTCGTCGTGATTCAAATCACCGGAGATCCTAGTGCCGAACGGACGGCACCTCCGCGTTCAACACACGTACAGCCGGTGGCGTCTCCCATGCCTTGATCCAGCAAGGAGAGAGGAGAGGTTGAGAAGACTCCGTCCAGCAGCAGCACAACGGCGTGGTGGTGGTGGAGGGCGTGGCAATCTGCGAGGCTTCGCCAAGCACCGGGAGAGAAGGAGTACTTGGGAGAGGGGAGGGCTGCGCCAGAACTTCATGTGAAGCTCCCATGCGCCTCCCCACTTTATATAGTGGTGCAGGGGCTGGTTTCTTGCCCTCCTAGTCCATTGGGGCGTTGGCCAAGGTGGGAGGAAAGAAATCCCATCATTTCCTTCCCCACCGATTGTTATCCCCCCTTTTTAGGGATCTTGATCTTATCCTTGGGATATGATCTTATTCCTTCTAAGGGGGATCTTGGTGCACCTTGACCAGGGGTGTGGGGCCTTTCCTCCACTACCCACGTTCATGTGGGTCCCCCCATGCAGGTGGGCCCCACTCCGGAACCTTCTAGAACCTTCCCGTGCAGACATGCCGAAAAATCCGAACATTTTCCGGTGGCCAAAATAGGACTTCCATATATAAATCTTTACCTCCGGACCATTCCGGAACTCCTCGTGACATCCGGGATCTCATCCGGGACTCCGAACAACATTCGGTAACCACATACAAACTTCCTTTATAACCCTAGCGTCATTGAACCTTAAGTGTGTAGACCCTACGGGTTCGGGAGACATGTAGACATGATCGAGACGTTCTCCGGTCAATAACCAACAGCGGGATCTGGATACCCATGTTGGCTCCCACATGTTCCACGATGATCTCATCGGATGAACCACGATGTCAAGGACTCAACCGATCCCGTATACAATTCCCTTTGTCTAGCGGTATTATACTTGCCTGAGATTCGATCGTCGGTATACCGATACCTTGTTCAATCTCGTTACCGGCAAGTCTCTTTACTCGTTCCGTAACACATCATCCCGTGATCAACCCCTTGGTCACATTGTGCACATTATGATGATGTCCTACCGAGTGGGCCCAGAGATACCTCTCCGTTTACGGAGTGACAAATCCGATCTCGATCCGTGTCAACCCAACAGACACTTTCGGAGATACCTGTAGTGCACCTTTATAGTCACCCGATTACGTTGTGGCGTTTGATACACCCAAAGCACTCCTACGGTATCCGAGAGTTACACGATCTCATGGTCTAAGGAAGAGATACTTGACATTGGAAAAGCTCTAGCAAGCGAACTATACGATCTTTGTGCTATGCTTAGGATTGGGTCTTGTCCATCACATCATTCTCCTAATGATGTGATCCGTTATCAACGACATCCAATGTCCATAGCAGAAACCATGACTATCTGTTGATCAACGAGCTAGTCAACTAGAGGCTCACTAGGGACATATTGTGGTCTATGTATTCACACGTGTATTACGATTTCCGGATAATACAGTTATAGCATGAATAAAAGACAATTATCATGAACAAGGAAATATAATAATACTTTTATTATTGCCTCTAGGGCATATTTCCAACACACCTTATTTTATCCCGAAGACGCCATACCGCAGCTTGCCAAAGGATCAGCTGTTCTGTCTTGGCCGACGCTGCTTCCCGGAGGACAGTTTCGAGGCAGGACAATTCTCTCCATTCCTCAACCTCGTTGTGGAAACAAACTACATGCTTGTTGTTATCAATGAGCACCCGGAGATTGGGTTTGTGCCGACTCCAGTGCCGCAGAGCAGCCCATAGCCTCCGCATCTTGCTGTTGATGCGTGTGGCCGAAGAAGAGGTGGGCCGCATGCCTCTACACCAGCAACTGACAATGATATCCCTGGATTTGGCCATATCCAACCAATGATTCTCCATCCGGAAGAGCTTGCTTTTGGGGGTGTCGGCAGTGAACTGGAGTAGGATCGGGGCATGGTCGGAGGTGTTGTATGGCGGGAAGGAGGCCGCGGTCTGCAGGAAGTTGAGACCCCAACCTGCATTAACAAGCACACGGTCAAGGCGCACCAGAGTTGGAGAGCTGCGTTTGTTGGACCAGGTGAAGAGCTTATTGTCAATGGGTATGTCATCCAAGCCATGATCTCTGATCCAAGCATTGAACTGCTCCATGATATTCCAACAGATCCGACCCTTTGATTTCTCATGGGAGAAGCGATACATGTTGAAATCCCCCAAAACTGCCCAGGGTGTGTCAGTGTCAGCTGCCACTTCAGAGATTGCTTCAAAGGAAGCAGATCGCTCGGAGCTCAGACAGGGTGCATACACAACAGACAACAGGAACTGGCAGTTGGACACAACAAAGACCATTTTGAGCGTAACGTGGTATTTGTGTTCCTTGACGACATGTCCAACAACCTTGGATGAATCCCAAGCAACCAGAATACCCCCATAGGTGCCCTCAGAGAGTGTGACAGCATGATCCATAAGCCTGGGTGGAAGGAAGGATCTCAACTTGAAGGGGGTGATCGAAGCCAGCTTCATTTCCTGCAAACATACGACACTAGGGCAGCAAGAAGTTATGGTGTCCCGAACAAGCGTACACTTGTCATCGTCACCGAGATCGCGTACATTCCAGTTTAGAATCTTCATAAATAAACATGGTGCATGCAGCCCAGGAGACTAAGAAGATGAAGAACACAGGAGGAGCATGTATGGCAACAAATATGAAAGTTCTCGATAGAATTAAGACTGACACAATACATAACCAGTTTGCAGAAAGAGAGGTACAAAATGATAGCTACTACAAGCATGACAGACTCATAAACTAACAGGAGAGGAACAAAGACCAACAGGGAGCATGTTGGGGAACGTTGCAGAAAATTAAAAATTTTCCTACGGTTTCACCAAGATCCATCTATGAGTTCATCTAAGCAACGAGTAACGAGAGAGAGTTTGCATCTACATACCACTTGTAGATCGCGTGCGGAAGCTTGCAAGGTGATGATGGAGTCGTACTCGAGCGTGATTCAGATCACCGATGCCAAGTGCTGAGCGGACAGCACCTCCGCGTTCAACACACGTGCGGGACGGCGGCGTCTCCTCCTTCTTGATCCAGCAAGGGGAAGGAGAGGTTGAGGAAGACAGCTCCACCGGCAAAGCACGACGGCGTGGTGATGGTGGAGAAGCAAGATCTCGGCGTGGCTTCACGAGCTCTTACGGAGGAGGAGATGTGTTGGGAGGGAGGGCTGCGCCTTGGGAGTTGGTACAGCAGCCCCCTCCCTCCCCGTTTATATAGGCCCCCAGGTGGCGGCCCGAGATCCAATCTCCCGGCGGCGGCGGCCAAGGGGTGGAGTGCCCCAAGCCGGTGGGGCGCCCCCCCTAGGGTTTCAACCCTAGGCGCAGGGTGGGCCCTAGGGGCGCACCAGCCCCTGTGGGCTGGTTCCTTCCCCTTTGGCCCATGGGGCCCTCAGGATAGGTGGCCCCACCGGTGGACCCGGGACCCTTAGGTGGTCCCAGATTTTACCGAAACCCCGAAACTTTCCCGATGGCGAAACACCACTTCCTATATATTATTCTTTACCTCCGGACCCTTAGAACTCCTCGTGACATCAGGGATCTCATCAGGGACTCGAACAACATTCGGTATTCACATACTAGTCTTCCTACTAACCCTAGCGTCGCCGAACCTTAATGTGTAGACCCTACGGGTTCGGGAGACACGAGACATGACCGAGGCGACTCTCGGGCAATAACCAACAGCGGGATCTGGATACCCATGTTGGCTCCCACATGCTCCTCGATGATTTCATCGGTTGAACCACGATGTCGAGGATTCTATCAAACCCTGTATGCAATTCCTTTGTCAATCGATGCGTTACTTGCCCGAGACTTGATCGTCGGTATCCCAATACCTTGTTCGGTCTCGTGCATCGCAAGTCACTTTACTCGCATACCGTAATGCATGATCCGTGACCAACACCTTGGTCACATTGAGCTCATTGTGATGATGCATTACCGAGTGGGCGAGAGATACCTCTCCGTCATACGGAGTGACAAATCGATCTCGATCCGTGTCAACCCGCAGATACTTTCGGAGATACCTGTAATGCACCTTTATAGTCACCCGATTACGTTGTGACGTTTGATACACCCAAGGAACTCCTACGGTAACCGGGAGTTACACGATCTCATGGTCGAAGGAAGAGATACTTGACATTGGCAAAGCTTCTAGCAAGCGAACTATCGATCTTTTATGCTATGCTTATGATTGGGTCTTGTCCATCACATCATTCTCCTAATGATGTGATCCCGTTATCAACGACATCCAATGTCCATAGTCGAGAAACCATGACCATCTATTGATCTGCGGGCTAGTCGACTAGAGGCTCACTAGGGACATATTGGGGTCTAAGTGTTCACACGTGTATTATGATTTCCGGATAACACGGTTATAGCATGAACAAAAGACAATTATCATGAACATTGAAATATAATAATACTTTTATTATTGCCTCTAGGGCATATTTCCAACAGTCTCCCACTTGCACTAGAGTCACTAATCTAGTTACATTGTGATGAATCGAACACCCATAGAGTTCGGTGTTGATCATGTTTTGCACGCGAGAGAGGTTTAGTCAGCGGATCTGCGACATTCAGATCCGTGTGCACTTTGCAAATCTCTATGTCTCCATCTTGAACATTTTCACGGATGGAGTTGAAGCGACGCTTGATGTGCTGGTCTTCTTGTGAAACCTGGGCTCCTTGGCAAGGGCAATAGCTCCGGTGTTGTCACGAAGAGTTTGATCGGCCCGACGCATTGGGTATGACTCCTAGGTCGGTGATGAACTCCTTCACCCAAATCGCTTCATGCGCTGCCTCCGAGGCTGCCATGTAGTCCGCTTCACACGTAGATCCCGCCACGACGCTCGCTTGCGGCTGCACCAGCTTCTTGCTCCACCATTCAACATATACACGTATCCGGTTTGTGACTTAGAGTCATCGGATCTGAGTCGAAGCTAAGCGTCGGCGTAACCCTTCTGACGAGCTCTTCGTCTCCTCCATAAACGAAACATGTCCTTTGTCCTTTTCGGTACTTCAGGATATTCTTGACCGCTGTCCGGTGTTCCTTGCGGGATTACTTTGGTATCTTGCAACCAAACTTACGGCAAGGTTTACATCGGTCAGTACACAGCATGGCATACATAATAGATCCTATGGCTGAAGCATAGGGATGACACTCATCTCTTCTTTATCTTTTGCGTGGTCGGTGGTGAGCTGAGCTCATTTCACACCTTGTAACATAGGCAAGAACCCTTCTTGGACTGATCCATTTTGAACCTCTTCAAAATCTTATCAAGGTATGTGCTTTGTGAAAGACCTATGAGGCGTCTCGATCTATCCCTATAGATCTTGATGCCTAATATATAAGCAGCTTCTCCAAGGTCCTTCATTGAAAAACACTTGTTCAAGTAGGCCTTAATGCTGTCCGAAGTTTTGTATCATTTCCCATCAAGAGTATGTCATCTACATATAATAGGAGAAATGCTACTGAGCTCCCACTCACTTTCTTATAAACGCAGGCTTCTCCATAAGTCTGCATAAACCAAACGCTTTGATCATCTCATCAAAGCGAATGTTCCAACTCGAGATGCTTGCACCAGTCCATAAATGGATCATTGGAGCTTGCATACTTTGTTAGCGTTCGAGGATCGACAAAACCTTCGGCTGCATCATATACAGCTCTTCCTTAAGATGTCCGTTAAGGAATGCCGTTTTGGCGTCCATCGCCATATCTCATAATCATAGTATGCGGCAATTGCTAACATGATTGGACGGACTTAAGCTTCGCCACGGAGAGAATGTCTCGTCGTAGTCAATCCCTTGAACTTGTCGATAACCCTTAGCGACAAGTCGAGCTTTATAGATGGTAACATTACCATCGCGTCCGTCTTCTTCTTAAAAATCCATTTATTTTCTATTGCTCGCCGATCATCGGGCAAGTCTGTCAAAGTCCATACTTTGTTTTCATACATGGATTCTATCTCGGATTTCATGGCCTCAAGCCATTTGTTGGAATCTGGGCCGCCATTGCTTCTTCATAGTTCGAAGGTTCATTGTTGTCTAGCAACATGATTTCCATGACAGGGTTGCCGTACCACTGCAGTGCGGAGCGTGTCCTTGTGGACCTTGAAGTTCAGCAGATAACTTGATCCAAGTATCTTGATCATCATCAATGATTTCCTCTTGGTTGGTGTGGGCATTACAGAGCGGTTTCTGCGCCGCACCACTTTCCCGTTCGAGAGGTAGTACTTCATCGAGTTCTACTTTCCTCCCACTTACTTCTTTCGAGAGAAACTCTTTCTCGAAAGCATCCGTTCTTGGCAACAAAGATCTTGCCTTCGGATCTTAAGTAGAAGGTATACCCGACAGTTTCCTTAGGGTATCCTATGAATACACATTTTCCGACTTGGGTTCGAGCTTTTCAGGTTGAAGTTTCTTGACATAAGCATCGCATCCCCAAACTTTTAGAAACGATAGCTTAGGTTTCTTCCCAAACCATAATTCATACGGTGTCGTCTCAACGGATTTAGACGGTGCCCTATTTAAAGTGAATGTAGCTGTCTCTAGGCGTATCCCCAAAATGACAAGTGGTAAATCGGTAAGAGACATCATAGACCGCACCATATCCAATAGAGTGCGATTCGACGTTCGGATACACCGTTTCGCTGAGGTGTTCCAGGCGGCGTGAGTTGTGAAACAATTCCACATTTCCTTAAGTGTGTGCCAAACTCGTGACTTAAGTATTCTCCTCCACGATCTGATCGTAAGAATTTTATCTTTCGGTCACGTTGATTCTCTACCTCACTCTGAAATTCCTTGAACTTTTCAAAGGTCTCAGACTTGTGTTTCATTAAGTAGACATACCCATATCTACTCAAGTCATCAGTGAGTGTGAGAACATAACGATATCCTCCGCGAGCCTCAACGCTCATTGGACCGCACACATCGGTATGTATGATTTCCAACAAGTTGGTTGCTCGCTCCATTGTTCCGGAGAACGGAGTCTTGGTCATTTTGCCTAAGAGGCATGGTTCGCATGTGTCAAACGATTCATAATCAAGAGACTCCAAAAGTCCATCAGCATGGAGCTTCTTCATGCGCTTGACACCAATGTGACCAAGGCGGCGATGCCACAAGTATGTGGGACTATCGTTATCAACTTTACATCTTTTCGCATCCACACTATGAACATGTGTAATATTACGCTCGAGATTCATTAAGAATAAACCATTGACCATCGGAGCATGACCATAAAACATTTCTCTCATATAAATCGAACAACCATTATTCTCAGACTTAAATGAGTAGCCATCTCGTATTAAGCGAGATCCGGATACAATGTTCATGCTCAAACTTGGCACTAAATAACAATTATTGAGGTTCAAAACTAATCCGTAGGTAAATGTAGAGGCAGCGTGTCGACGGCGATCACATCGACTCTGGAACCATTCCCGACGCGATCGTCACCTCGTCCTTCGCCATCTCCGTTTATTCCGCAGCTCTGCTGTGAGTTACAAATATGAGCAACGGCACCGTATCAAATACCGGGAGTTACTACGGTCTTGGTAAGGTACACATCAATTACATGTATATCAAATATACCTTTGGTGTTGGCAGCCTTCTTATCCGCTAAGTATTTGGGGCAGTTCCGCTTCGGTGACCCTTCCCTTGCAATAAAAGCACTAGTCTTAGGCTTGGGTCCATTCTTTGACTTCTTCCGGCAACAGATTTTCGGCGGCGGCAACATCCTTGCCGTCCTTCTTGAAGTTCTTCTTACCCTTGCCCTTCTTGAACTTAGTGGTCTTATTGACCATCAACACTTGATGTTCCTTCTTGATTTCAGCCTCTGCTGACTTGATGATCGAGAACACTTCAGAATGGTCTTTACCATCCCCGCATGTTGTAGTTCATCACAAAGCTCTTGTAGCTTGGTGGGAGCGATGGAGGATTCTGTCAATGACCGCCTCATCGGGAGGTTTATGTTCATTTGGGTCATACGGTTGTGCAACCTGACATCTTGAGGATGTGCTCACTTGTGTAACTGTTTTCCTCCATCTTACAATCTGTAGAACTTGTCGAGACATCATATCTCTCGACCGGGCATGAGCTTGGAAAACTAGTTTCAGCTCTTGAACATCTCATATGCTCCGTGATGCTCAAAACGCTTTTGGAGCCCGGTACTAAGCTGTAGAGCATGCCGCATTGAACGAGGGAGTAATCATCGAGCGAGTCCGCCAGACGTTCAAATCGTCTTGCGTGCTGGGAGAACAGGTGGGTCACCTAACGGTGCTTCTAGGACATCTTGTTTCTTGGCAGCTATGAGGATGATCCTCGTGTTCGGACCCGATCCGTATAGTTCTGCCATCATCTTTCAGCTTGGTTTTCTCTAGGGAGCGTTGAAGTTCATGTTGACATTAGCGTTGGCCATTGATCTACAAGACATATTTGCAAAGGTTTTAGACTAAGTTCATGATAATAAAGTTCTTAATCAAAATTATGAACTCCCACTTAGATTAGACATCCTCTAGTCATCTAAGTGTTACACGATCGAGTCGACTAGCCCGTGTCCGATCATCACGTGAGACGGACTAGTCATCGTCGGTGAACATCTTCATGTTGATCGTATCTTCCATACGACTCGTGTTCGACCTTTCGGTCTCCGTGTTCGAGGCCATGTCCGCACATGCTAGGCTCGTCAAGTTAACCCTAAGTGTTTTATTTGTGTAAAACTGTCTTACACCCGTTGTATGTGAGCGTAAGGATCCATCACACCCGATCATCACGTGGTGCTTAGAAACGATTTAACTGTAGCAACGGTGCACAGTTAGGGGAGAACACTTCTTGAAATTTTATAAGGGATCATCTTATTTACTACCGTCGTCCTAAGTAAACAAGATGCATAAACATAATAAACATCACATGCAATTATAAAGTTGTGACATGATATGGCCAATATCATCAAGCTCCATTGATCTCCATCTTCGGGGCTCCATGATCATCTTGTCACCGGCTTGACACCATGATCTCCATCATCATGATCTCCATCATCATGATCTCCATCATCGTGTCTTCATGAAGTTGTCACGCCAACGACTACTTCTACTTCTATGACTAACGCGTTTAGTAATGAAGTAAAGTAGTTTACATGGCGTTCTTCAATGACACGCAGGTCATACAAAAAATAAAGACAACTCCTATGGCTCCTGCGGTTGTCATACTCATCGACATGCAAGTCGTGAATCCTATTACAATAACATGATATCATACATCACAATTCAACATTCATCACAACTTCGGCCATATCACATCACATGATCAATCGCTGCAAAAACAAGTTAGGCGTCCTCTAGTTGTTGTTGCATCTTTTACGTGGCTGCGATTGGGTTCTAGCAAAACGTTTTCTTACCTCGAATCACCACAACGTGGTTTTGTCAACTTCTATTTACCCTTCATAAGGGCCTTGTTCATCGAATCCGCTCCAACTAAAGTGGGAGAGCAGACACCGCCAGCCACCTTATGCAACTAGTGCATGTCATCGGTGGAACCGGTCTCACGTAAGCGCGTGTAAGGTTGGTCGGGCCGCTTCATCCCACAATACCGTTGAGCAAGAAAAGACTAGTAGAGGCAAGTAAGATGACAAGATCAACGCCCACAACAAATTGTGTTCTACTCGTGCATTAGAGAACTACGCATAGACCTAGCTCATGATGCCTTTGTTGGGGAGCGTTGCAGAAAATTAAAATTTTTCCTACGGTTTCACCAAGATCCATCTATGAGTTCATCTAAGCAACGAGTAACAAGAGAGAGTTTGCATCTACATACCACTTGTAGATCGCGTGCGGAAGCTTGCAAGGTGATGATGGAGTCGTACTCGAGCGTGATTCAGATCACCGATGCCAAGTGCTGAGCGGACAGCACCTCGCGTTCAACACACACGGGACGAGCGGCGTCTCCTCCTTCTTGATCCAGCAAGGGGAAGGAGAGGTTGAGGAAGACAGCTCCACCGGCAAGACGACGGCGTGGTGATGGTGGAGAAGCAAGACTCAGCGTGGCTTCACGAGCTCTTACGGAGGAGGAGATGTGTTGGGAGGGAGGGCTGCGCCTTGGGAGTTGGTACAGCAGCCCCTCCTCCCCACTTTATATAGGCCCCCTGAAGTGGCGGCCCCGAGATCCAATCTCCGGGGCGGCAACCAAGGGGTGGAGTGCCCCAAGCCGGTGGGCGCCCCACCCCTAGGGTTTCAACCCTAGGCGCAGGGGTGGGCCCTAGGGCGCACCAGCCCCTGTGGGCTGGTTCCTTCCCCTTTGGCCCATGGGGCCCTCCGGGATAGGTGGCCCCACCGGTGGACCCAGGACCCTTCCGGTGGTCCGGTACTTTTACCGAAACCTCGAAACTTTCCGATGGCGAAACACCACTTCCTATATATTATTCTTTACCTCCGGACCATTCCGGAACTCCTCGTGACATCAGGGATCTCATCCGGACTCGAACAACATTCGGTATCACATACTAGTCTTCCTACTAACCCTAAGCGTCACCGAACCTTAAGTGTGTAGACCCTCACGGGTTCGGAGACACGCAGACATGACCGAGGCGACTCTCGGGCAATAACCAACAGCGGATATGGATACCCATGTTGGCTCCCACATGCTCCTCGATGATTTCATCGGTTGAACCACGATGTCGAGGATTCTATCAAACCCGTATGCAATTCCTTTGTCAATCGATGCGTTACTTGCCCGAGACTTGATCGTCGGTATCCCAATACCTTGTTCGGTCTCGTTACGGCAAGTCACTTTACTCATCCGTAATGCATGATCCGTGACCAACACCTTGGTCACATTGAGCTCATTGTGATGATGCATTACCGAGTGGGCCCAGAGATACCTCTCCGTCATACGGAGTGACAAATCCGATCTCGATCCGTGTCAACCCATGAATACTTTCGGAGATACCGTAATGCACCTTTATAGTCACCCGATTCGTTGTGACGTTTGATACACCCAAGGCACTCCTCGGTAACCGGAGTTACGATCTCATGGTCGAAGGAAGAGATACTTGACATTGGCAAAGCTTCTAGCAAAGCGAACTATACGATCTTTTATGCTATGCTTATGATTGGGTCTTGTCCATCACATCATTCTCCTAATGATGTGATCCCGTTATCAACGACATCCAATGTCCATAGTCAGGAAACCATGACCATCTATTGATCACAACGGGCTAGTCAACTAGAGGCTCACTAGGGACATATTGGGGTCTAAGTGTTCACATGTGTATTATGATTTCCGGATAACACAGTTATAGCATGAACAAAAGACAATTATCATGAACATTGAAATATAATAATACTTTTATTATTGCCTCTAGGGCATATTTCCAACAGAGCACACCATCACTACGGTCGTCAGGGGCGACCACCGTAATCCATAACGAGAGGGGGAACTAAACATGGGGAGAGGGGAGGACGCGCACAGAGGAAGGAGAGGAGGCACTGGACGCCGGGGAGGCAGGAGCCTTGCCCGGAGCAGCGGAGCCTGCGCGTGCCATGGCTTGGTCGAGGATAGCGGAGGCATTGAGATCGCAACCTTGTGCAATCAGCTTGAGCTTGCTCCTGGTGTGGAGGGATGGAGCTGCAAAAGCGGTAGCTCGAGGAGGCTCGCCACAGCCACCGCCTTGGCCCGCGCCTTCTTGCACCGAGAGGAGGAACCCGAGCGGCGGGGGAGGCCGCCACTGGAGCTGGATCCGGACTCCATGGCCTTGCGCTTGGCGGCGCGCTCCACCGGGCTCACCCGAACCCCGTCATAGGCTTGCTGGATCCGCGGGCTTCGACGCGGGGACGAGGCAGATGGTGGCGGCACAGCCACAGGGTGGGCGACAGCAGCAGGCGGCGTCACATCGGGCACTTCCAACCCAGGGCCACCACCCACAGTCGCCGGCAGGTCAGACCCACTCGGATCTAGATTTAGATCCAGCATGGTAGACGCGCCTGGGCCTGGGGGGAGGAGCTGAAGTGCATCCTTGGACGCGACAAGATCGGCGGCTGCCGGTTCCTGAGGTGGATCGCGGCAACTGCAGAAGACGGAGGCCACATGCATGGGGAGCGCCGCGCAGGCGCCATGGAGAAAATCAGAGGCAACGACAGGCGTTGGCTGGCCAGTGGGGAGGATCCCAGGTTCAGCCCTAGGGATATAGTGGAGAGGCCGGGTGCAGATGGGCCGGGAAGTAAGAATTTGGTAGGCTTGGAGGTGTGCTTGGGCTGGAAACTGGGCCGCCGGAGGCAGAGTGTTGGTGTCGTTTGATGAGAGCAGAGGGCCAGGTGGCAGTAGGATGCTAGCAGGGTGGGTAGCGGGCTTCAACGGTGGGTAGCAAAGGCAGAGTGCGCGGGCAGAGCCCTCCAGTGACCTCCTTGGGCCAGAATTTGAACAACAGGGATCGACAGCTTTCCCGCGCCAGCTCCTCGGAGATATAATTGAAGCAAGGAAAGAAGCCGTCTCCAACTGTCACCGGCCGCACGTGGATGAGCCTAGAGACGGTCCGACAGTTCATGAGCTCCAACGTGAAGGAGAAGCAGAGGGAGTCGATGTCGAAAGAGACCGCAGCACGCGGGGTCCGTACGTCGGCCGCCAGCAGCGATGATTGAAGGCAGAGGCGGAGCTCATCCTCATGCAGAATTTGAGCTGCGGACGGTGTGGAGAAGACGGCGCCTCTGAGGAGCTTCGGCTTGGCGGAGATCTTGAGCATGGCAAGACAGTCATCCATCGAAGCCATGTGCGGATGCAGAAACGCACGGAAGGCGCGTTCCGTCGTGCCCTCCTCCACCATGAAGGGAGCAGAAGAACGAGAGGGGGCGCAGCCACGGCACAGTGGCGCAGCGCGCGAGCTGGCCCCGCCCCCGCCCCCTCCGAAGCGTGGCAGCGCGGCATGGCCGGGGTCGCCCATCTCCTCGTCCATACCACGGCAAGGTGGTGCAGTGGGAGCGCCCAGCGAGCGGGCGACGTCCCAGATCTCGTTGATGAGCACGTCGGCGTAGACGCCATTGCCGTCGACTCGGTGGAAAGCGAGGTGGTGGGGAATGTGATGAAGTGCCTCCACCTTGACCAAGACGAAAATGCTCGTGAACTCGCTGCCGTGGAGGCAGGCGTGTTCGAGACGGAATAGGCTAGCGAATCCTGCTACGCTAGCCGCAACCCCACAGCGATTCCACAGCTCGAGGGGCAGCTTCTCCAAGGATAAGCTGACAACATGGCGATAGGCGAAGGAGAAGGAGTTATCGCCGGCATTGTGAGGCAGGATCCAGACGGTGCGATCCCCCAGAGGGAGGGGGCTGGCGCGCAGGGCCGCAGCTTGTTCGGACTCCCTTTGGAAGATCACATAGGCGGTCCCAACAGCAGCATCAGCAAATCGCACCGCCGTAATGCCGAGGTGGTGGCGGAAGACACGCTTGAGCCAAGGCAGGAAAGCGGCTTTGGGCGGGGAGATGTTGACTAGGCAGACTAGGGAGTTTTGGTCCGGCAACAAAGGATAGTGCACGTCCAGGGAAGACGGGCGACCATGCACCACAGGCTCCATGAGAGGGGAGGAGGGCGGGCGATCGGAGCTAGAGGAGAGAACAAGATCGTTGGAGGAATGGCTGGGGTTGGGGCAAGGGGGTGTGCTTGAACTAGTATTTATGACCGGGGGGGAGCCGGTGGAAGAGGGATGGAGGAAGTGAAGGTGGCACTGATAGCTAAGGTGACCCACGAGACGGCACGTCCAGCAAACGGCCGGATCCCGGCAATCCCGGCGACGGTGACTGAACGAGAGGCACCGGAAACAGCGCAGAGACAAGTCTTTAGGCTTTCCAAATCGGAAAAGGCGATTTGGAACAGCGCCCAGGGAGGCAGGCGACGGATACGCATTAGATAGCAGCATATCCTTGTAGCTGGGGGCGGCTGGCAAGGCTGCCGGGCGCGGGAAGGAGCCAGACGTGGCAGCTGAAGCGACGCCGGCATCCTCGGAGGAATCCGAGCGTATAGCGGCAGCGGATTGGCCGTCACTAGGCGGCACGGTCAAAATCCTAGGATTAGGGGAGGGTTAGCAGGCCATCGATTGCGGTCATGCACGCGGCTGCATGTACGAGGGCATGCGGCAGGCGAGACGACGGCGATATCCCCCGAAACCTGGCCATGCGTATCGGCGCACTTGATGACCTGCTAACCTGGCACAGGCGTGGCTGGCTCGGGGGGGCCAAGAACGGAAGGGAGGAGGGCGTTAGTGCACCAGACGCAGTAGCGGGCGCAGGAGCGACCCAAGCCGATGGCACGACACACAGAAGGCTCCAGGGCGGCGACATCTTGACAGAGAGAAAACCAGAGTACCAGATATCGCGGAGCACGATTTCTTTGGCGATGCTCTCATGCGCCACCTGGAACAGGAAGATGCCACGCTGGCGCGTTTGAACGCGGTAGCCGTTGGCACGGCCCCCAAACCAGCTGACGAGGATCGAAGCAAACGTTTTAGGGTAGAGGAGCACGCCGTCGGTGAGGACAGTGGCGAGCACGCCGGCGGGCCGGCGGCGCCCAGTGACCGTCTCGACCGAACCACACCCATATTTGGCAAGCATAGCATCTTCGAACTCGGAGCCAGCCATGGGACGAGGCTAGCGAGCAACCTGGGAGACTAAACGAGAGCAAGCGAGGATGGCAGGAGGAACAACAGGCGCTAGCAGACGGGGAAAGATCGGGATGCAGCACCAAGTTTACTCTAAGAAGAGACCAACCAGAAGTAGAGGCCTTACCGGGGAGGATCGACGTGCGGCAGGCAGGGGCACCAGAACGACGAGCTGGTCGTATGGCAGTGCTGCAACGACGGCCAGGAAGACCGCAATGCAAAGAGACACTGCCCACAGGGAACCCGACGAGGAAGGCTGAGAGAGTGGCCGCCAAGGCCGGAGTGGCCAGTGGCGCAAGCTGGCGCGGCGGAGGGCACCGGGGCCGGGAGCCCGGCGGGGCAAACGGGGCGGCCTCGAAGGTGGCCAGCGGCCTTTTTGCGGCCCTGGCAGTAGTCACCCCTTAACCATGGCCCATTGATGGCCTCTAGACTTGCAGGGTGTCCTAATGGTCTTGGTGATGACTTAGCTTACGCAAAGGGAAATCGATCTGGTTTCAGGTTGACAGCTCCTGTTGACTGCATGTTTGGAAGAATCTGACTCTGTATGTACGTGTAGGTTATGAGACCGCGTTTAATGCCTTCTACTATGTGCCGCGCGAATACGTTTCTCATTGCTGTCACCCTAATATTCACTTAGGCTTTGTAAAAAAAATCATTTAACTTAGTTATACGTAGAAGTGCCATTGCGGTTTTGTGTTATTTGAGGGAAACCCTCACCACCATTCATGAAGGACTAACAAACAAACAAACAAGAGTAGAGAATGGTGCAGAGCCCCTCTCACTCCATCCCCAGTTGGATGAGCCGACACAAATGCACGGGAGAGGAAATGTCAGGAAGGAGATGAGAGTGTTACGCAATCCCGGGTCCGCTATCACCAGCGTTTTCGACCCACATGCATCAACCAGGCCCAACCGGAGAGCAACACCGACTTATGACAGGCCTTGGGTCATCTCCCCCCAAAAGACTAGCCTGTTAGGAGGGGACACCCCCGTCCTTATAAATCGTGTTATGTCTCCCCCCACAACCGATGTGGGACTAAACCCAACAATCTCCCCCTCACACATCGGTCATCCATGGGCCCGCTAACACCAGCGTTTCCAGCCCACCAACCATGACCGACCACCCGTGAGTCTACCGAGATTCATTCCGGGCACCTGGGCTCTGATACCAATTGTTACGCAATCCCGGGTCCGCTATCACCAGCGTTTCCGACCCACATGCGTCAACCAGGCCCAACCGGAGAGCAACACCGACTTATGACAGGCCTTGGGCCCTCTCCCCCCAAAAGACTAGCCTGTTAGGAGGGGACACCCCCGCCCTTATAAATCGTGTTATGTCTCCCCCCACAACCGATGTGGGACTAAACCCAACAGAGAGCAGTTAGAGCGACAGACTGACAAGGGAAAATGTGAGCCCCATATTATGTGAACTTTGATTCATGCTTCCACCAAACATAAATGTCAATGTATTAACGATGACGACCAACCATCCACCAAATGCACTTGGAGTTGCTAAGGGGAGATTGATGAAGCATGTGCATGTTCACACTGGCAACCATACATGTATAGGCCACGGAGTATATATATATTGTTACATTTATGATACATTGTTGAGCACTTAGACTCCTCATCCCCACTCAGCCGATGAGCATAATCGGTTTAGGAGGTATGGGAAAGTACATTAAATCTTTCTGCTATGTGATGCCAATGAGGGCACCTCCTTGTACACTCAACAAGTTTGCACTATCATTGTCTTCGACGGAGATGCTGCTACACATACTGCCAATTCAAATATCTCTGACCAATCCATCAGCCACGCTCTCTCCAGCGGTTTGTATTTGTTCCTAGGTCACAAGATCATTGTTGATGTCTGTTCCTAGATCAACTCGTATTTGTACTGGTTGTTCACCTGCAATTTTGAAAACACATAAAGGTTTGGTTGTCAAGGAAACATCATTGTGCTAAAAAAAAATGAATTTCGGCAATGAGCGATGCGATGCCATTTCTTTTATTTTAAAAATGTTCTAATAACTTAAACATCTAATGAAGCCTGATTACTAATCTGAATAATAATTTCCTTCACTAATCCCCAATATTTTATTTCCTCTAGAATTTTTAAAAATTAGGTCTTGCACATAAAGGCCTTGAATGATCCATGGTTGTGGAATTTCGTATCTGTGTTGTTTGCAAGAACAACAAACTAACGGCCAGATGTTTTGTTTGATCAGTACGTAGAACTAGAGTTACAAACACTAGCCGGTCGATAGCTATATTATAGTAGTAAGCGAAATTAAAGTTGTGGCCTTAAGCCAAGAACGACACATCGAAAGAAGGAAAAAGTTCAAGTATGAAATTTTCTAGAATGTTGTGGCTTGGGAGCAGCCGTGAACATCAGTTCCTTAGAATGATGCGAGATAGGTTTGCTGAGAGCACCATTAATGAAAAAGTTAAAAAAAATCATTGGCTTAAACAACACTGACCTAAAGCTGAAGTGCACAATTGCAAGGAGTTTATGAGATTGATGAGGAAGCTTATCCCATTCCCCCCAAACTACTACAATGTGAGGACTGCAATGCATACTCATGACCACATTTTCCGATAAAGGAAGTTTTTATAACACAAAACATGCATTAGGTCTCGGGCACATATGAAAAGGGCAAAGGAGCTTACAAGGATGAGTCATTATGATTATTTAAGTCAAATAATTTGAGGGCAATACAAGTGAAAAACGTTCACAATGGGCCTCTATATTGCTGGGGTGCACACAACCTAGACAAGACATAGAAATGAATCTGCAACTAGAATAGTCTACAACAAAAGGGAAAATAATACAGGGAAGTCAATGTGAAGGAAGTCCGATCTGAAGACAAATTGTTCAATAAATATCTCCTTTGGACACCCATGCTCCCTATGCATACATGGGCAATTGCCGGTGCTCTGGTTGGTGTAGAATACACGAGAACAAAGTCAGCCCTACATGAGAAGACAACCTGCAATGGAGTATAATTTTTCTTTTTCTCAAAAAGCACATAATTTTCACAGTCAAAGGGACTAATACAGTGCTAAGTGCTAACGCTCCCAAGAGGATAGATGCTTTAAGCTTCCAAATTTTTTTAATAAGTGGGGCATCATCAGTGGCGGAGCTAGTTTTTTCAAAATGGATGTACAGAGTTTAAAATTTTATGAAATTCTTAACTACTTTCAGTTTTATATGTATTCAATCTACCTAGTTTATGCCTTCATATCAAAATTAATGGGTGTACATATGAGATGTACACCCATGTCCTCTTGTAGCTCCGCCCAAGAACTTCCGGTTCTGGTGTATAGAGCTGACCAAGAACTTCCGGTTCTGGTGAAGATTCCACCGGAACTCGTCAGAACTATGTCATAGTTGAACAAGCCTGAGTAAGTCATAGACTCATAGGAGGTGAGGTACTTAAGATTTGTTCACTCGTGTTGTGTTTGCTACACACAATGTGGGGCAATCGTGGATACTAGTCGTTGAGTGGTGCATTGCCCAACCACCAATCCTCCAAAATCTCATTTGCAAATATATTCAAGACTGCGTACATTGCTCAAGACTATAAACATTTGGTATAAACAATATGGGTGGCGGACAAGTTATGCACACATGCCCTTTTTGAAGAGGCACACAAAAGGTTTACTCGCGAAGGACCTGATCTCCTCAAGAAAAAGGATGATCGGGTGTTTCAAAGAATGTGACTTTGTATGCAGAGGTTTTGAGACCGTATTTAATATGCCTTCTGCTATGTGCTGAGGATATGATTTTCGATGGTGTGAGTAGTATTTGGGGTTTAAGTTTTTTGTGTTTCCTTTTCCCGAAGTGATATGACCACTTGCCAATTTGACACCCTGGCGCCAAGTGGAGAATAAGGGGGTGTTTGGTTGCAAGGGACTCGACTTTTTTTAGTCCTATGGACTAAAGAAAAAAAATTCAGTAGAGTATTTTTTCTAGTCCCCTAAGGAAAAGTCCCTCCTGTTTGGTTACATAGGGACTAAAAGGGACTTTTTCTAGTCTAGTCCTTGTAAACAAACAGGGCCTAAGAACAGCGATGCTTTCACAAAATGGTTCAAACAAGGTGTGTGTGTGGTGGTGGTGGGGGGGGGGGGGTAATGAGGCCGAGGAACAACCCACATCATCTTCCAACATATTCCCCAAACCGATGTCAGGCAGCCGCCGCGCTCGTTCTCTCCCTCTCTGCTCTCGATGAACTCACAGGGACAGTGTTTTGCGCAGCGCACAACTGATGCTGCTTTTCTGTTCTTTCTCTCCTTTTATTCAGATCGCTACAACTAGCCCGGCCGATGCGCACGCCGCTGCCCCGTTCGTGTTGAACGTGCCATCCCACGTTCGCGGAGTGGGCGTGCTCACCGCGGCCACTGTCGATGCCTAGTCGCGCTCGGCGCGCACAGATCGCGCGCTCGATGCCTTATGAGTGCAGAAAGCAAAGTCCGGGCCGGGGAAACCGGTCCAGCTACGGGTTGGGTCAGGGTTTAACTAACAAATGCCTCCCTAAACCCTGAACCCCTACTGAATTAAAACGACACCAATTTCTTCTCGAAGCTCCTGGAACTTGGCGCGACCAAGCGCCTTCGTCAGAATGTCAGCGAGCTGCCCGTTGGTGCCGATGAACTCTACCTCCACACGCCCGTCTTCGATGCACTCGCGCAAGAAATGGAATCTGGTGTCAATGTGTTTGCTGCGATCGTGGAAGACGGGGTTCTTGCTGAGGGAGATCGCCGCTTTGTTGTCGATCTTCAGTCTGACTTGCTCAGCCTCCGTGTTCTTCATGTATTCTGCGTCACAGGTGGACAAGGCCACCACTCGCTGCTTGTGTGACTGCCAGCTGATCAGACTCCGGCCGAAGAAGAAGAGGACACCGGTTGTGCTCTTGCGGGTGTCGACGTCGCCCACCATGTCGCTGTCGCTGAACCCCAGTAGAGTTGCCTCGTTCGCCCTTCTGGCATAGAAGCATCCGTAGTGCTGCGTTCTGGCTATGTACCTGATGATTTGCTTGACGGCAGCGAGGTGCTCCGTCGTCGGGGCCTCCATGAACCGGCTCACGTAGCCGACAGAGTACGCTATTTCTGGGCGCGTGTGCACCAGGTAGCGCAGTGCACCTACGATGCTCCGGTACGCCGTCTCTTCTGTGGCTGGAGCAGAGCTCACCCTCCTAAGCTTGAAGCGTGGCTCCATGGGGGTATGGGATGGATTGCACCCCACTAGGCCGGCTTTCTTGATGATCTTGCCTGCATACGCCGCCTGGTTGAGGGAGATGCCGTTCGCCGTCTGCTTCACCTCGATCCCGAGGTAGAAGCTTAATAAGCCCAAATCGCTCATGCGAAATTGCTTCTGCATCTCCTCCTTGAACCTGCTGATTTCGTCGCCGTTGTTGCCCGTGATGAAGAGGTCATCCACGTACACGCCGACGAGCAGGCGCGCCGTCCCACATTCGTGTCCATAGACTGCATGCTCCAACGGGCTCCTGGTGAAGCCAAGTCCAAGGAGGCAGCGGTCCAGCTTGGCATTCCACACTCGTGGGGCTTGCCGCAGCCCGTACAGGGCTTTGTCCAGACGGAGCACCTTGTGTTCTTCCCCGTCGATGGCGTAGCCTGGTGGCTGCGTCACGTACACCTCCTCCTTCAGATCGCCGTTGAGGAAGGCGCTCTTCACGTCCATGTGGTGGACGCGCCAGCCCTCGTGCGTGGCGAGAGAGACTAGTAGACGGACGGACTCGAGGCGCGCCACGGGGGCGAACACCTCCTCAAAGTGGACGCCCTGCTTCTGGACAAACCCCTTCGCCACCAAGCGCGCCTTGTACTTCTGAACATTGCCGCCGGCGTCGCGCTTGAGCTTGTACACCCACTTGAGCCCGATGGCCTTGTGGCCCGCAGGCAGCTTAGTGAGCCGCCAGGTCTTGTTGGCGATGATCGATGCCATTTCCTCGTCCATGGCGCGGTGCCACGCTCCTTCCTCCTCTGCTTCCGCAAAGGTCTTGGGCTCGTCGATCTCGCCAAGGTAGAGCTCGTCCTCGTGAGCCAGCATGATGTAGTCCTCGTACTGCCGATTTGGCTGCACGATGCCGTCGCGGGCGCGGGTCGTCATGCCGTGCACTGGCTCGTCGCGGCGCTCTCTGGCGTCACCGACGGGTTCGGCCACGGCAGTTGGGCTCGTTGGGGTGGCGCGCCGCGGGCTGGGTACGCATGTGCTGCGTGCACCATCCTCCTCCACGGAAACCGGACTCGCTGCGGCGTCCCCCTTCAGTGGCGTTGCAGATTTGTCAGCTTCTGTGCTCGCCGGTGGGCGCGTCGTCGTACGGGTCACCGTGTAGGAGAACGTGTCGACGGTGAACTCTACGCCCGCTGGCGCTGTCTCGTTCGCCTCCCAGTCCCACCGTGCGCTCTCGTCGAAGACCACGTCGCGAGAGACGTGCACATGGTTGCGCGCTGGGTCAAAGACGCGGTACACCGCCGTCCCGGGCTCGTACCCGAGGAAGATCATCGGAGTGCTCCGGTCGTCCAGCTTCGCCGCATGTGGTTTCACCACCTTGACATGGCGACACAGCCGAACACGCGTAAGTGGCTTACATCAGGCTTGTGTCCGTGCCATACCTCATAGGGCGTCCTGCCGTCGACGCTCTTCGTCGGCGATCTGTTGAGGAGGTAAACTGTGGTGGTGACCGCCTCCCCCCAGAAGCGTGCCGAAATCCCCTTCGCCTTCATCAGGCTCCTCGCGGCGGCGACAATCGTCTGGTTGCACCATTCCACCATCCCGTTTTGCTGCTGCGAGTAGGGCGCCGTCAGCTGGCGTCCCATGCCCTCCTCGACACAGAACGTGGTGAACATTGCGGACATGAACTCCCCTCCTCGATCTCTGTGGAGTAGACGTAGTTTCCGCCCAGTTTCTACCTCCACACCGGCCTTGAAGTGCTTGATCGCTGTCACTGCCTCGTCCTTGGTGGTGAGGAGCGTGAGCCACATGTAGCGGCTCAGGTCATCGACGAGGAGGAGAAAGTAGCGCTTGCCGCCGGCAATGGCCGGCGCTATGGGGCCGCACAAGTCGCCGTGGATAAGATCGAGCAGGCCGTGCGTGTGCCCCTTTGCCGCCTGCGAGAACGGGGCCCTCCTTTGCTTCCCCGCCAAGCAGCTATCGCAGATCTGCTGGGCGTGCTCGATCACAGTTAGACCCCGCACCATGTCGTGTCGTGAGAGCCTGCGGAGCGTGTCGAAGTTTAGGTGCCCGTAGTGCTCGTGCCACCACCAGGCTTGCTCCCCGGCGTGCGCGGCGAGGCAGATCGGCTACGTGGCATCGAGGGTGACCACGTACAGACGGTTCCACGCGCGCTCTACTCGGATGAGGAGCTTGTCACGCCCAATATGCGACCCTATCCAAAAGGAACTCGAAGGTCCCACCAAGGATAAACCCGCATATTGAGATGCTTTTGCAAGGTGGATATCATTACATCAACATTACATAATAGATGGGGATACATACAAGAGGCATACAATGCCACACGAATACAACAATACGTCATACAAGAGATCAACATCCGACTACGGATGATACATAAACAGAAACTCAAACAATATCCACCCTGCTAGCCCAGGCTGCCGACCTGGAACCTATCCCCTGATCGAAGAAGTAGAAGAAGAAACTCCAAAACAGGCAACATCGCACTCGCGTTAAGATCATCGCATAAACCTGTACCTGCAACTGTTGTTGTAGTAATCTGTGAGCCACGAGGACTCAGCAATCCCATTACCATGGGTATCAAGACTAGCAAAGCTTAATGGGAAAGGAAGGGGTAAAGTGGTGAGGTTGCAGCAGCGACTAAGCATGATATGGTGGCTAACATACGCAAATGAGAGCGAGAAGAGAAGCAAAGGAACGGTCGTGAAGCTAGCAATGATCAAGAGGTGATCCTAAACACCTACTTACGTCAATCATAACACAGAAACCGTGTTCACTTCCTGGACTCCGCCGAGAAGAGACCATCATGGCTACACACGCGGTTGATGCGTTTTAATTCGGATCTGGTGTCAAGTTGTCTACAACCGGACATTAACAAATTCCCATCTGCCACATAACCGCGGGCACGGCTCTCGAAAGTTTATACCCTGCAGGGGTGTCCCAACTTAGCCCATGACAAGCTCTCGCGATCAACGAAGGAATAGACCTTCTCCCAGGAAGACCCGATCAGTCTCGGAATCCCGGTTTACAAGACATTTCGACAATGGTAAAACAAGACCAGCAAGACCGCCCGATGCGCCGACAATCCCGATAGGAGCTGCACATATCTCGTTCTCGTGGCAACACGGATAAGCTAAGCGTCACAGTACCGGCGTATCCAAGTTGCCAAGGAATGGTCCCAAGACGGTGCTCTAGTTTGGACCAATACTTAGACAAGCATTGGCACGGGGGCTATAATAAAGATGACCCTCGAGAGAGCGACTCCCAAGGGAAAAGTAGGTGGTGGTGAGGCAAATGGTAAAACCAAGGTTGGGCCTTGCTGGACAAGTTTTATTCAAAGTGAACTGTCTGGGGGGTCCCATAAATCACCCGACCGCGTTAGGAATGCAAAATCCGGGAACATAACACCGGTATGACGGAAACTAGGGCGGCAAGAGTGGAACAAAACACCAGGCATAACGCTGAGCCTTCCACCCTTTACCAAGTATATAGATGCATTAATAATATAAGAGATATTGTGATATCCCAACCAAAAACCCTGTCCACCGTGGAGCAATCTTCAACTTCACCTGCAACTAGCAACGCTATAAGAGGGGCTGAGCAAAAGCGGTAACATAGCCAATCAATGGTTTGCTAGGAATGGTGTCAAAAGTTAGAGGTTCATGGCAATTTGGGAGGCTTGAAGAGCAAATGATAGGTAACGCAGCATAGCGATAGAACGAAGCAACTAGCATAGCAATGATAGTAGTGAGATCCAGGGTAGCGGCCATCTTGCCTGAAATCCCGCAAGGAAGAATAGCGAGTCCATGAAGAAGATGAAGCCACGAAGACGAACCAAGCGTAGACGAACGAATCCTCACGATCGCAACGAAAACGGGAACTAACAAGAAGAAGCACACAACATAGGTAAACACACCACACATGAACAAGGCATGATGCACAACAAGCATGATGCATGACAAAGCTAGATGAGGCTACTCATGGCAAGAGATGATGCAAACAAGAACAACACATCAAGGCAAGTTTAAATGAGGCTGGGAACAACATATAACAATTCCGGTAAGTCCTCATATGCATATTTCGAAATTGGTCCAGAACTGAATAAACCTTATGTTCAAGTTGTTAAACAGCAAGTTAAGATGCACCAAGATGATCTACACGAAATTCTAGTGAAGTTACATTTAAAGTTCATTAGATTCGGAGCTACGGCCTAGAAGATATGAGCAAAACAAGTTAAACATGGCATTGATGCAAAATGCACCCAAACATCAAGCAAACACACCAAAACAAGGATGCAACATGATAATATGGAACTACATGCAAAATCAAGCAAGTTTCATATAGAGCACACTCAAAACGGAGCAACGGTTCAACACATACACTCTATACAAGTCATAGAAACAATCTGTCCATAACAGCAACTAGGCATCTTACAAGCATCAAAATAATAAGCTACATCACTCCAACATAATAACAAAAGGCATGGGCAAGAAGTACAGGTAAAGCATAACAAAACATGAACACTGAGCTATCTCCAGAAACAACTAGAACATGCTCAAAAAGACATGGTAAGATTGTAAATAATAACAGTTTCAGACTTTAGCAGAAATAACATCAGGTTTCAATGTTTAGAGCAAGAAAACAACATGTGACAGGAACATAGCATGGCAAACAAAGGCATGGCATGAATCTACTAAAAGCATAGATCAAAAGTCCCTTACTGACCATAAGCCAAAAAGGATCAGAAAGTATGATGGCACCCACGTAAACATGGCAAGTTATATGACAGATTCATACATGGCAGGAACAACAATAAGTAGGCACGTTGGTGAGCTTGAACCACTCACCACGGAGAAGTACATGGCATGGCAAGGCAACCAACAGTAAGAAGGCATGTTTATGAAGCTAAGCATGGCAATAGTAAGGTCATAGGATGCATGGAACACTAGGAAACAATCATGGAAACATTGAACTTAATGTTAACAGGCTGACAACAACATCATCAAGCAACTTTGGAGCAAGATATGAGCATGTTCCAGCAGGCTATAATTTCAACCAAGGGCATGAATGGATAGAGCAAGACATGTAGATCAAAACATGTTTATAGAACATCTCCAGATTATGCATAGAATGATAAGTAGCAACATGTTAACATAGCAACAAAATATAACAGAATCTGTCAGGAAAACAGCAACAACAACTACCCTACTTAACAAGCTTGATGCACTCATCACACAACTCATAAAAATACATGGTTAACACCCCTGGAAAGATGGCATAGCATAGATCAAAACACATGTAGACATCAACATCATAGGATGCACACATCAATCATGGCAAAAATGACAAATGAGCAAGTTATAACAGTTTATTGATTAACATCAACATGCACTCTTCCAACAGCATTTCGGGCATCAAGATGAGCTCAAATGAAAATGATGCAATGGAATGAAATGAAGTACTCACCGAGGCGAACAATTTGACATACTATACACACAAAACGGAGCTACGGATGCAGAGATACAGCATGATGAATATGGCAACATATCGTAAAAATATTTGGGACTTGGAGGAATTTCACCTCGGGGCAAAAGTCAACGGCGGCGCAGGGATCGAGGATGGCGGCGCGAGCTCGCCGGAGTTGGCGCCGGAGGGTCGGAGGAGGCGCGGGGAGGTGGCCCGGACCGGATCCGGCCGGCGGCGGGCGCTGGAGGCGCGGAGGAGGCCGGAGGCGCGGCGGCGCGGCTCCGCGCTGAGATCTGCGCAGGGTGTGCAGAGGCGAGCGGCGCAGGGCGGACGGCGGGCGGCTTGGCGATGGCGGCGGGGCGGCGCGCGCAGGGCAGGACAGGCGGGCGGCGCGGCGGCCGGGCGCAGCTGGCGCAGGGCGCGGTGGCCGCGGCCGCGCTGAAAGGGCGTGGACGGAGGGGCTGCAAAGCACGCCGGGCGAGGTGACAGAGACACGGCGGCGCGGAGCGCCGGGCGAGACGGACGGCGGCGGCGACGAGGTGGGCAGCGGGGGCCTCGCGACGGGCCGCGGCGGGCAGCGTCGCCGCGCAGCGGTGGCAAGGGGCCACGTGGCGGCGTGTCGTTGGCTGGGAGCGGCAGCGGATGCGACGTGGCATCCCCGGATTGGTCCGGGCGATGTGGCGGCGGCGGTGGACGTGTCCGGCCACCGGGCGGACATGTCCGGCGGCGGAGAGGGAGCGGGGCTAGGGTTCATCTGCGTGAAAAATCTGGGGGAGCACATATATATAGGTAGAGGGAGCTAGGAGAGTCCAAATGAGGTGCGGTTTTCGGGCAGACGATCGTGATCGAACGATCGAGAGCATGGAGGGGAGTTTGCTGGGTTTTGGGCCACTTTGGATGGAGTGTTGGGATGCAACAAAAGAGGCCTTTACGGTTACCCGGTTAACCGTTGGAGTACCAAACGAGCTCCAAATGGCACGAAACTTGACAGGCGGTCTATCGGTGCTATACCAAGGCCGCTTGACAAACCTCGGTCCATTCCGAGAAAGTTTAATACCCGCTCACAACGAGAGACAAAAGGGGGACGTCGGGGGACATAGGAGTGCCCGATTACAAAATGTACAACGGGGAAAATGCTCGGATGCATGAGACGAACACGAATGCAAACTGAAATGCACAAGATGACATGATATGAAATGCATATGATGACATGGCAAAGACAACGAATAACTGGCGGACACCTGGCGTATCGAATCCGGGGCGTTACAACACTCCTCCACTAACAAGAGATCTCGTCCCGAGATCTTAGGACCGAGACGGAAGGGAAAATGGATGAGGGAACCAAGGACTCAAGAGAAGAAGCAAAGAATCGAGAGCACTCAAGAAGAAGAGAGGAACAACGAGAATGACGAGAAACACCACCAAAATTACTGAGATACTCCGGGAGAATGAAAAGCAGAGAGGTTGAGTGAACAATGAAGAGAATTTGAAAGCGGTCTTGGAGAAGGCATGTGACTGATGAAACTCATTCTTACGACACACTTGAAAAAAATTTGAGAATAACTCCGAGGGAATTAGAAGAGTCAGGTAAGATCCTGGGAAAAGACCTGTGGGTTAGGGCCCACTAAAAAAACACCATTGGAAAGGATGTTGAACAGATAGATGATGCAATGGTTGATTGAAATATTTGAATTGTTCCGGTGCATCATACTCCGGAAGGATAAAATGGCGATAGGCGAACGAGCAAAGGGAAATACTTGAACCGAGAGAAAGAATATGATCAACCCAAAAAACTTGAATTGAATCCACCGGAAAGAAAAGAGGTGAAGAATGACGAACAAGACGAGAATTCACCGGTTGAAATAATTGAGGGAAGACTGAAGAGGCTTCACACGAATGAAATTGATGCTCGAAATAGACTCAGGCTCCGGGAAGAAGAGGGTGGGAGGGCGGGAAAACAAGGGTAACTGGAAGGGGGAATCGATGAATATCTTGAAGAGAAAACACTGGTTGAAATCATTGAGGAAAGAAAGCAAAGACTTCGCACGAGTAGGATGGATACTCGATTACAGACTCCGGATTCGAGAAGAAGAAGGGAGGGCGGGTGGGAAAAAACAACTAAGGATTGAACTTGGCAACAATGAAGAGGCTCGAGTCAACTTGACGAGAAATGCACCGGATCAAAGAGCTGGGGAACAACGATCGGAAAACCAACAGCGTGATCCTAAGAAAAATTTGAATGGGAAGAGGAGTAATTCAAAACACCTACGTCAAGATTCCTCACCAGAGCGACGAAGGGGGCTGAGGAGTAAAAAAAATTCCTACTCTCCGATATAACTAGACTCTGAAAATAGTTTTCTTCTAGACTCAACAACGGCCAAACTACACGATCAATCAAGGGGGGCTCCTAGGGTCGGTCGAGGCTCTGATACCAACTTGTCACGCCCAATATGTGACCCTATCCAAAAGGAACTCGAAGGTCCCACCAAGGATAGACCCGCATATTGAGACGCTTTTGCAAGGTGGATATCATTACATCAACATTACATAATAGATGGGGATACATACAAGAGGCATACAATGCCACACGAATACAACAATACGTCATACAATAGATCAACATCCGACTACGGATGATACATAAACAGAAACTCAAACAATATCCACCCTGCTAGCCCAGGCTGCCGACCTGGAACCTATCCCCTGATCGTAGAAGCAGAAGAAGAAACTCCAAAACAAGCAACATCGCGCTCGCGTCAAGATCATCGCATAAACCTGTACCTGCAACTGTTGTTGTAGTAATCTGTGAGCCACGAGGACTCAGCAATCCCATTACCATGGGTATCAAGACTAGCAAAGCTTAATGGGAAAGGAAGGGGTAAAGTGGTGAGGTTGCAGCAGCGACTAAGCATGATATGGTGGCTAACATACGCAAATGAGAGCGAGAAGAGAAGCAAAGGAATGGTCGTGAAGCTAGCAATGATCAAGAGGTGATCCTGAACACCTACTTACGTCAATCATAACACAGAAACCGTGTTCACTTCCCGGACTCCGCCGAGAAGAGACCATCACGGCTACACACGCGGTTGATGCGTTTTAATTCGGATCTGGTGTCAAGTTGTCTACAACCGGACATTAACAAATTCCCATCTGCCACATAACCGCGGGCACGGCTCTCGAAAGTTTATACCCTGCAAGGGTGTCCCAACTTAGCCCATGACAAGCTCTCGCGATCAACGAAGGAATAGACCTTCTCCCAGGAAGACCCGATCAGTCTCGGAATCTCGGTTTACAAGACATTTCAACAATGGTAAAACAAGACCAGCAAGACCGCCCGATGCGCCGACAATCCCGATAGGAGCTGCACATATCTCGTTCTCAGGGCAACACCGGATAAGCTAAGCGTACAGGTACCGACGTATCCAAGTTGCCAAGGAATGGTCCCGCACGGTGCTCTAGTTTGGACCAACACTTAGACAAGCATTGGCCCGGGGGGCTATAATAAAGATGACCCTCGAGAGAGCGACTCCCAAGGGAAAAGTAGGTGGTGGTGAGGCAAATGGTAAAACCAAGGTTGGGCCTTGTTGGACAAGTTTTATTCAAAGCGAACTGACAGGGGGTCCCATAAATCAAACGACCGCATTAGGAACGCAAAATCCGGGAACATAACACCGGTATGACGAAAACTAGGGCGGCAAGAGTGGAACAAAACACCAGGCATAAGGCCGAGCCTTCCACCCTTTACCAAGTATATAGATGCATTAATAATATAAGAGATATTGTGATATCCCAACCAAAAACCCTGTCCACCATGGAGCAATCTTCAACTTTACCTGCAACTAGCAACGCTATAAGAGGGGCTGAGCAAAAGCGGTAACATAGCCAATCAATGGTTTGCTAGGAATGGTGTCAAAACTTAGAGGTTCATGACAATTTGGGTGGCTTGAAGAGCAAATGATAGGTAACGCAGCATAGCGATACAACGAAGCAACTAGCATAGCAATGATAGTAGTGAGATCCAGGGTAGCGGTCATCTTGCCTGAAATCCCGCAAGGAAGAAGAACGAGTCCATGAAGAAGATGAAGCCACGAAGACGAACCAAGCGTAGACGAACGAATCCTCACGATCGCAACGAAAACGGGAACTAACAAGAAGCACACAACATAGGTAAACACACCACACATGAACAAGGCATGATGCACAACAAGCATGATGCATGACAAAGCTAGATGAGGCTACTCATGGCAAGAGATGATGCAAACAAGAACAACACATCAAGGCAAGTTTAAATGAGGCCGGGAACAACATATAACAATTCCGGTAAGTCCTCATATGCATATTTCGAAATTTGTCGAGAACTGAATAAACCTTATGTTCAAGTTGTTAAACAGCAAGTTAAGATGCACCAAGATGATCTACACGAAATTCTAGTGAAGTTACATATAAAGTTCATTAGATTCGGAGCTACGGCCTAGAAGATATGAGCAAAACAAGTTAAACATGGCATTGATGCAAAATGCACCCAAACATCAAGCAAACACACCAAAACAAGGATGCAACATGATAATATGGAACTACATGCAAAATCAAGCAAGTTTCATATAGAGCACACTCAAAACGGAGCAACGGTTCAACATATACACTCTATACAAGTCATAACAGCAACTAGGCATCTTACAAGCATCAAAACAATAAGCTACAACACTCCAACATAATAACAAAAGGCATGGGCATGAAGTACAGGTAAAGCATAACAAAACATGAACACTGAGCTATCTCTAGAAACAACTAGAACATGCTCAAAAAGACATGGTAAGATTGCAAATAATAACAGTTTCAGACTTTAGCAGAAATAACATCAGGTTGCAATGTTTAGAGCAAGAAAACAACATGTTACAGGAACATAGCATGGAAAACAAAGGCATGGCATGAATCTACTAAAAGCATAGATCAAAAGTCCCTTACTGACCATAAGCCAAAAAGGATCAGAAAGTATGATGGCACCCACGTAAACATGGCAAGTTATATGACAGATTCATACATGGCAGGAACAACAATAAGTAGGCACGTTGGTGAGCTTGAACCACTCACCACAGAGAAGTACATGGCATGGCAAGGCAACCAACAGTAAGAAGGCATGTTTATGAAGCTAAGCATGGCAATAGCAAGGTCATAGGATGCATGGAACACTAGGAAACAATCATGGAAACATTGAACTTAATGTTAACAGGCTGACAGCAACATCATCAAGCAACTTTGGAGCAAGATATGAGCATGTTCCAGCAGGCTATAATTGCAACCAAGGGCATGAATGGATAGAGCAAGACATGTAGATCAAAACATGTTTATAGAACATCTCCAGATTATGCATAGAATGATAAGTAGCAACATGTTAACATAGCAACAAAATATAACAGAATCTGTCAGGAAAATAGCAACAACAACTACCCTACTTAACAAGCTTGATGCACTCAGCACACAACTCACAAAAATACATGGTTAACACCCCTGGAAAGATGGCATAGCATAGATCAAAACACATGTAGACATCAACATCATAGGATGCACACATCAATCATGGCAAAAATGACAAATGAGCAAGTTATAACAGTTTCAGCAGATTAACATCAACATGCACTCTTCCAACAGCATTTCGGGCATCAAGATAAGCTCAAATGAAAATGATGCAATGGAATGAAATGAAGTACTCGTCGAGGCGAACAATTCGACATATTATACGCACAAAACGGAGCTACGGATGCAGAGATATAGCATGATGAACATGGCAACATATCGTAAAAATATTTGGGACTTAGAGGAATTTCACCTCGGGGCAAAAGTCAACGGCGGCGCGGGGATCGAGGATGGCGGCGCGAGCTCACCGGAGTTGGCGCCGAGGGTCGAGGAGAGGCGGAGGTGGCCTCGACCGGATCCGCCGGATCCGCCGGGCGGCGGGCGCGAGGCGCGCAAGGGGAGGCCGGAGGAGGCGCGGGCGGCGCGGTTCCGCGCTGGATGCGCAGGGCGCTGCTGAGAGCGCGGGCGAAGCGGACGGCGGGCGCATCGGCGATGGCGGCGGCGGGCGGCGGCGGACGGGCGCCAGCTAAGCGCTGGCGGCGGCGAAGCCGGCGCGAGGGACCTGCACGGAGGGCGGCAAGGCGGCACGCCGCGAGGTGCCGAGAGACACGGCGGCGGCGAGCGCCGGGCGACCTCGGACAGCGGCGGCGGCGCGGGCGGGCATGCTGGGGCCTCGTGACGGGCCGAAGGGGGCGGCGGCGACGCTGTGGCTGGGGCCACGTGGCGGCGGCGTCGTTGGCTGGGAGCGGCGGCGGATGCGACGTGGCGTCCCCGGATTGGTCCGGGCGACGTGGCGGCGGCGGTGGACGTGTCCGGCCACCGGGCGGACATGTCCGGCGGCGGAAAGGGAGCAGGGCTAGGGTTCATCTGCGTGAAAAATCCGGGGGAGCACATATATATAGGTAGAGGGAGCTAGGAGAGTCCAAATGAGGTGCGGTTTTCGGCCAGGTGATCGTGATCGAACGACCAAGATCATGGAGGGGAGTTTGCTGGGTTTTGGGCCACTTTGGAAGGGGTGTTGGGCTGCAACAAAAGAGGCCTTAACGGTTACCCGGTTAACCGTTGGAGTACCAAACGAGCTCCAAATGGCACGAAACTTGACAGGCGGTCTACCGGTGCTATACCAAGGCCGCTTGACAAACCTCGGTCCATTCCGAGAAAGTTTAATACCCGCTCACAATGAGAGACAAAAGGGGGACGCCGGGGGACATAGGAGTGCCGGATTACAAAATGTACAACGGGGAAAATGCTCGGATGCATGAGACGAACACGAATGCAAAATGAAATGCACAAGATGACATGATATGAAATGCATATGATGACATGGCAAAGACGACGAATAACTGGCGTATCGAATCCGGGGCGTTACAGAGCTGCTGCTGCTGGTCACGCAGGCGCAGTACGCCGTGCTCGATGAGGACCTGGCAGCCGTTCTTGTCGAGCTGGCCGAGACTGATGATGTTGCTGCGGAGGCAGGGAATGTAGTACACATCAGTAAAGGCACGATGCTCACCATTGCGGCATGCGAAGATTATGGTGCCACGTCCTTGGATCTCCACAACGGACCCGTCCCCGAACTTGACCGTGCCAGCAATGCCGGTGTCGAGCTCGGAGAACACGCCCTTTACGCCTGTCATGTGGTTGCTGGCTCCAGTGTCGAGGAACCAGACGTCGTCGGCGTGGGCCTCCTTGGTGAGGAAGACCGAATCCTCGACCAGCGTCACGCTCGTGGGCGCGCCAGTGGCTCGCCCGCTCGTAGGGCATCGCCGTGCGCCGCCTGAGGCGTGTCTGGTGGTTGCGCCGTGGCCATCAGCAGCGCGGGTCCGCGCTCGTGAAGGGTGCACGCCCTAGCTAGCAGAAGGCCTGCATCGTTGTCGTCGACCCTGGCAAGGTTCGCCCTTGGTTGGAGCTGTGGTTGGGCCGCCGGTGGCTGCGCCGGCGCCGGCTGGCCCTGGCCTTTCCGCTCTCGTCGTGGCTCCTTGCAATCCCTGGAGAAATGCCCGAGTTTGTTACAATTGTAACACTTCACCTTCGTCATGTCGCGCCCCCGGCGTTGACCGCCGCCGCCTCCGTGCGCCTTGCCTTGACGCTGACCGCCGCCACCAGAAGAGCCTAAGCCTTGCCCTTGCTCCTGCTGGCCCTTGCGTGCGTACCACTCCTGTTCAGTGAGCAGGAGCTGCGCGCCGTGGCCTCTCGCATCGACGCCGTAGCGTTCCTCGGCGGAGCGGAGGCGGCCGATGAGCTCCTCCACCGTCAGAGCGGAGGCGTTGTGTTGTGGCCTCCCGGACCCGGGTCACCCCCATCCGCATCGTGCGCACTGCCTCCCAGGCCTCGTGCGCGGAGTTCTTGACGGCGAGGATGCCGTGCATCTCCGGGGGCACAGCCCGGATCAGTGCGGCGAGCGCCGCCATGTCCTCGCGGTCGGTGACCATGCCTTCGCCAAGCATGGCCTCCCAGAGTCCCTGGGCGCGCAGGTTGATCTGCATGACCGGCGCCCACTCGATGTAGTTTGTGGAAGTCAGGGTGGGGTAGACGATCGTGCCGCCGTGCCCGATGGCCTCCCGGATCACGCGCTCGTGGACGACCACCTCGCCCGCGTTCCTCCTGATGCGATGCGCGCCATGCTCCGCCCCGCATGGCTCCGCGGCGCGCTCTTGTGGCGTGCCTCCCGCCGTGTGCCTGGGCAGCCATGCCTGGTGCCTCATCGGCGCCGGCTTCTCTGCTGCCCGCCATGGTCCCTCGTCGACGGTGGCTCTGATGCCAATTGTCAGGCAGCCGCCGCGCTCGTTCTCTCCCTCTCTGCTCTCAATGAACTCATAGGGACAGTGTTCTGCGCAGCGCACAACTGATGCTGCTTTTCTGTTCTTTCTCTCCTTTTATTCAGATCGCTACAACTAGCCCGGCCAATGCGCACACCGCTGCCCCATTCGTGTTGAACGTGCCATCCCACGTTCGCGGAGTGGGCGTGCTCACCGCGGCCACTATCGATGCCTAGTCGCGCTCGGCGCGCACAGATCGCGCGCTCGACGCCTTATGAGTGCAGAAAGCAAAGTCCGGGCCGGGGAAACCGGTCCAGCTACGGGTTGGTCAGGGTTTAACTAACAACTGAAAGATTTGGGTATGAATCTGGCAGTCTGGTCGGAGCAGAGCTACAGGGAAGCCAAATAAATGTCCACAGGACAATGGTGACTGCACGAACATGTTCATTCTTCCACGCATTAACGATGACGAGCAACCATCTGTCAAATGCATTTGGAATTGCAGAAGGAGATTGATGAAGCACATGCATCTCGGTCCCGGCAACTGCACATGTAAACTTGTATGGGTCATCGTGACCTACTCCCTCCGTTTTTAAATATTTGTCTTTTTAGAGATTTCAACAAGTGACTACATATGAAGCAAAATGAGTGAATCCACACTCTAAAATATGTCTATATACATCTGTATGTGGTAGTCCATTTGAAATCTCTAAAAAAACAAATATTTAGAAACGAAGGGAGTATATATTAAGCCATCGAGCTCTCAGACTTTGTACTGCCAGATAATCTCTCAAAGAACGAGGATGGTTCCTCGGCTGCTAGTATTAGAACAACCAGATGTCACACAACAACCCACACATAGGCATAATTGGATTAGGAGACATGAGGAAATAAAATTTTCCTTTGTGCTGCGTGGTGCTCACGTGACGTGGTGCCAAGTGAAAACGAAGACTGTAGAACGTATGGACAACGACATCAGTGTTGTCGCCTGTTCCTATATTGACTCCTAGTTTGTACTGGCTTTTGACCCTCTACACCTGCAACTGTGAAACTGTACGGTTGTCAATGAAATGCCACTGGGCCTAAAAACTGAATTTCAACAATGAATGGTTGCTTTGTAATTCCTTTTATTTCCAATATATTCCAAATAACTTAAACGTGTAATTAGAGTTGCAAACACCAGCTGGCCGATAGTTTTCTTATATATTAGTAAAGCAAGACTAAAGTTTGGATCAGTAGCTGGCCTGTCTTTTTACGTGATATTAGATCACGGTTACAAATTAATCATGACCACTATGTCTGCAAATAGGAACAGTACAGAGCTGGCGTTGGTATTCCATGTAGAAAAAAAATGGGCGATGATAGGCGCCGGTGCGCCGGCCCAAATTTGGGCCGGTCGCCTGCGGGCCGTCCGATCGCATGTGTGCCTACGCTTCAGATCGAGGGCTGGTCCCCGTGGAAAATCCTATTCGCCGCTCTCTGCGGCGAATTGTCGAGGATCGCATGAGGGAGCACATGAGCGACCGATGTGGGCCGCCCACATACATAGGCGTCCAATCGGTTTTGGGAACCTTCTAGAAGGTTCCCTGAACCGGGGTTTTTTCTGTATCGTTTTTTTCTGTTTTTTTCGGATTTCTATTGTTTTTTATTTTCGTTTTTTCATTTTCTGTTTCTTTTCTTTATGCTTTTTTTTCAAAATTTCACAACTTTGCAAAATTTGTTCTCAAATTTAAGAAAAATGTTCGTTTTTTCAATTTTTGTTCGTGTGTTTCAATAAATGTTCCTATTTTTCAAAAATTTCCATGTTTTAAAATTTTGTTTGCATTCAAAAAATGTTTTAGGAATTTGTTCTTCATTTCAAAATTTGTTCTCAACATTCAAAAATTGTTCGTGCTTTCAAAAATTGTTCGAGCTTCCAAATTTGTTCTTCATTTCAAAATTTGTTCTCAACATTCAAAAATTGTTCGTGCTTTCAAATATTGTTCGAGCTTCCAAATTTGTTCTTCATTTCAAAATTTGTTCTCAACATTCAAAATTGTTCGTGCTTTCAAAATTGTTCGAGCTTCCAAATTTATTCTCCATTTCAAAATTTGTTCTCAACATTCAAAATTGTTTGAGTTTTCTCAAAATTTGTGAAAAAAAATATGATGTTCGCGTTTGATAAAACGCTCAATTTTTGAAAAATGTTCGGATCGGCGTTTGAGTTTTCTTAAGGTTTCGCAATGTTCTATGACCAACAAAGCTAGCTAGCTCAAGTGGTTTGAATCGTTGTTTGGAAGCGTAGGTCTAGTGTTCGATTCTCGGCAGCTCATTTTTTTAATTTCAGCGCTTGCTACTGTTCGCGAGAAAGATGGGCCGCCCAGCCTCCCGACTTCTATGCGAACGCCGATCGCTTGACGCAGCGAAGGCCCAATAGGAGTTCCGGTCCCGTGTCGAGGGAAAAAATCCTCCACACACGTCTTCTTCCTCCCGACGGCTCGCACCCAGAACCGGCCGCCCATGCCCACCCCTGCCCCCGGCTAGCTGCAGATGCACATGGTGCTCGCAGATCTTCGCAGCCCGCCCCACTCACGAGGAGCGAAAGTACCGCCACTCGCCGCCCGCTTACGGCACGATGCAGCTCTTCGATCCGATTTCCCATGAAGGTCCGTGATCAAGAATTCCTATGGAAAAATGGTGGTAGCAGAAATCATCACCGGTTGTAGCAAAACTAATGACGATTGCGACAAAATCGCCTTGTCACCGCGGGCCGATTGAAGCCCGTAAACAGTTGTAGCATTTCCGCAGCCGGTTCCAGCCCCTTGTTGCAGTGTTACATCCATCATTGTCTTGGCTACAAGTTCATCGCCTGCTGGTTGTAGCATATCAGTCCGCCGATGGTAGCTTTTTCATTGTTGGTCGTAGCTTTTTCTCGGATGGGTTGCGTGGTTGCAGCTTCATGGACTCTGGGCCAGGCATTTGCCGTCGTCCGACAACAAAACTACACCGCCATCGATTGTAGCAAAAAGGACGCCGTTGTAGCAAAATGCAACGCGGATGTAGCAAAAATGCAATGCCGGCAAGGCATTGTAGCAAAATGAGACGCCGGTTGTAGCATGGTGCTATGCCGGTTCCAAGAAAATAAGATGCCGTTGTAGCATGGTGGTACGCGGTTCCAGCTTCAGTCGGCGCGGTGGCAGCGAGGGCGCCGCCGTTTCAAAGACTTTCGCCGTCGGCGGTTCACACAGCAGAAGATGAGGCGCCACGCATCGCAATCGTCGCCGGAAGGACGCGACATCCGTGCATGCCAAGAATGGTGGAGTTCCCTCCGTGAGGCCGGGTCATCCACGACGAGCACCCTGTGCAGCAGCTTTTAGGCGAGTGGTTCGAGGTTGACTTTGCAGCGGTACCCCGTGAAGCAGCTTCCATGGCGGCATGCTTGTCCAGGGGATGACGAGGGATAGAGAAGGACTGAGGCAACCAGAAGAACGTGTGGACGAGGATAGGCCTGAGAAATAGATAAGGTTGGAGTTGGGTGGTACACAGGCCCACGGCAAAGATTTGGTAAACGCACGGCTTCGGCCGGTCTGCCGATTTCAAGCGGTTTCCAAAAAATAGGTTGAGAATTGCCTTTCATGTTGGGCCACGCTACGCGTCGGTCGCCGGATAAGTAGAAAACATCCGCCGCCCGGCCGGCCATTGGATGGATGCGGGGATGGCCGTCCGATCAGCCCATCCACGTGTGCCATCTCCCTTGCAACAAGAGCGGTGTTGCAGAAACATTTATAACACATGTTGTGTTGCAGAAACCTTTGCAACAGACATGATGTTGCAGATTTTTTTGCAACAAAGATCATGTTGAAGAAACGCCTGTAGAAATTTTTGCAACAAAGCTAACAGAAATAATTGTCTTCACTTCTATATAGGTGTTTTGGAAGAAAATTTTGCAACATCACTGATGTTATAGAAATCTTTCTTGCAACACCGAAGATGTTGCAAGAAAAAAAACATAGTCGATCGTTCGCCGCGAACTCCCGTCAAACAGGGGTGGGGATGGAGCGACGCTGGACCTCCGGCCAGGTCGGCTCGCCGTTATCCTCCTCCCTGGCGAGGTGGGTGCACTACGCGGCCGACGGTCGCGATGGAAGCAGGCGGCAACGACGGCGACCGCGCCTGACCCCGGCTACAACCGCGCCCCCATCCTCCTCTCCTGTGAGGTGGGCGGCTGCCGGCAAGGGCATCAACAGTGGTGACTTTTGGCGATAATTATCATGCAGTGATTGGTGTTGGCGAGAAGAAAGCAATGGGGATTTCCAGGGAAGAGGACTTATGGAGGAAAAAGTCACCGCATCGGTTGGGATGTTGGGTGTGACAGCAGTGGTGGATCTCCACTAGACACGTGTCACGCAACAGAGGTGGCAGAAGAAGTCCCGGTGGTGGACCTCCACTGGACATGCGTCACGCAACATAGGTGGCGGAAGAAGTCCCAGGGTAAGTATCTCCCAAAATCTAAAGAGGGTAGCTAAGACGGACAAACTGCTCTCTATAGAACTAGGTAGGGCAACACTAACTGCTACTTAGAAGACTCAACCGGGATTGACTGCTCTTATAGAAAACAGTGATTGATTGAGCATGGCCTATGTAGCTGGTACACATGGTTAGTTTGGTCCTACTGGTAAAAGAAGACGACTGAACCGTGGGAGGGCTACAGTTTCAGAGCGGCGATGAGGTAAGCAGTTTTAGTACCGAGGAGAAAGAGACAGACTGAAAAAACTGAAAAGGAAAACCACAGTTTCAGACTAAGGCCTAGCTAACACAAACTTCTCATTTCCTGCCTTGGGAAAATTGAGTAAATGAAAGAACAAAGTGATAGATAAACGGAAATGTTAACGCCCACACGTGTGGGCGTTTGCACATCGCCCACACGCCTCCATCACCACTCATTTTGCCACGTATGAATAGATGACATCAGCAAAAAAAAATTTGGTTTCTGGCTTAAAAATGTTGTATCTCCTAAATAAAAAAGTGAACTAAAAATCCGTTTTCACCATTAAATCCGTCTCGACGAGATCTTCAAAACTAGACCCCATGTTGATATGTTTCGATTTAATTTTTTTTGCCGGTTGCCACGATGTTTACACTGCAGTTGTTATAGGGCTTAAACTAAAGTTGCCACGTGGCAATTTTAGTTTGTAGATCATGGCAATTTTAGTATTTTGATGATGGCAACTCCAGTACTTTGACCATGAAAATTATTTTTGTATGAACCATGGCAATTTTACGTGCATGTATCATGGCAATTTTAGTTTATGGTTCATGGCAAGTCTAGTTTCTTAATTCCCGCTTTATAAATGTCAAAATTTACTTTTAAATGTAGAAGAAAATAGCTGAAACATATCATGGCAACTTCAGTGTAAACATTATGGCAATTCATATGCAATAGACATGGCAACTTTTAATCCAAAAAAAATTCATCAAAACATATCAACATGGGATCTAGTTTCGAAGATCTCATCGCGAGGGATTTAATGGTGAAAACGGATTTTCAATCGGATTTTTCGTTTAAGAGATAAAACATTTTAAAAACTGAAAATCCAAAAAAATTCCTGCATACATGCATGTGATGACGTGGCAATCTATTTATATTAGAGACGTGTGGTGCGTCTCCCTTCCTGCCACACGTGTGGCAGTTAGCGTGACCCTAGATAAATAGGCAAAGAAGAGGGCTGGGAGGAACTGAATAAGACTGACCAAACTGAAGAGAGACAGATCAAGAAACCGAGAGAAAATGAAACCTGAAAAATAATGAGATAAAATGACTTGACAAACTGAGAAACAAAGGATGCAAAAAAGGGATTACAATAAAACTGAGAGGACTGATGAACTAAATAAACAAAGAGAATTTGACAAAATTGATAGACTGAGGAACAGAGAAAAACAAAGAGTGAGAACAAAGAGAAAAGTAAAACTGAAGGTCTAAAGACTGATAGATAACTAAACTCTCAGGATTGATAGACTGAAGAATGATGCTAACTTAAAGATTGAGTTAAAATCAACTTAAGAAAGATTGAAAAAGACAACGGCGTAGACCTACCAAAGAAAGAAAGATGAAAAAAAACTGAAGAAAACTATGCCTACCCAGCTAAAAATTTCAGACTTGACAAATTCATAAAAGCCTGTAGCTTGTCTCAACAGGAATTAGAGTTTCAGGCTTATGGTCATTAGCTTGATTCATCTTCAGCCCCAAAAGATGAAAATGAAAAAAATAAAGGTTCTGTGTTCGTGAGTTTCAACGGGCCTTAGGGCATCTCTAGCCGCGCCTCAGAAGGCCTCCTCAGCGATGCCACGGGCGGTAAAAAACGCCTGGCCGCGCTTCAGAGCCCGATTTTGGCTTGGGCCGAAAATAGCGCGGCGGACTCCAGCCCGAACTCCGGCGCCCTGGGCGCGTGGCGAGCTGTTTTTATGCTGAAGAAGCTGGCTAGCTAGCTGCTTCGGCGACTCGGCGCCTTCGTCTCCCCAACGGCCTCGGTTCGCTGGAATCAATGGCAAGGCTGCCGCCGTCAGTTTTGCCATTGATTCTTCACGGCGGCGCGCAGACGGACGCGCCGACGCTTCCTCCTCGCGACGCGCAGACACGGGCGCTGCCCGGCTATAAAGCCGGGCGGCCTCCACTCGCTTATGCCCACACCAGCCCGCCGCCGCCGCCCAGCCTCCCTCTCCTCGCTTTCCCGAGCGCCGCCGCCATGGCGTAACGCTTCGAGACGCAGGCGGCGCTAACGGTTGCCGCTGCCGCTCCGCGAACAGAGTCTCGCTCTGTTCAGCGAACATCCGGCGCCGCCCGGACATGCGCGCGGGCCAACGGGTGGAGACTCGCCGGGAGTGCCCATTCCCCGCTGCTCGACGCCGCGGGCGGCCGGGCATTTCGCCGAGGAGGTCGAGATCGCGCGCGCCCTCACCGATGCTCAACTTTTCTCCCCAAAGACGCCGCCGACAACCACGCTGCTCTGGCGGCGATTCGAAGCGCCGCAGCAGCAGAGCGATGGTGTTCACTAACGGCGCGCCTGCGGGTCGGGCGGGCGCGGCCGCATCGGCGGCGCATTCGCGATCGGCGCGCTGGCGGCGCGTAGCGCGCCGGCGGTTGGCGGCGCCTTCGACTCATCGCACTTTCGCTTATTGCCGCCGAGCTTGCTCGCCGTCGCTGCGCCGCGCTTCGCCGGCAAGATGTCAACGGCGCGGGCGAGCGCGCCAGTTGCCGCTCGCATCGCCGACGGAGCTGGCGCGCGAAGCGGTTTCCGGCGCTGTGAAGACGGAGCCGGGCCGCGCCGTGAAGACGAGCGACGCTGGCGCTGAAGGCGCGCGCCGGCGCCGACGGCGATGCGATGGCGCCGACGCGCCGCCTTTGCCGCCGAGCGCCGACGCGTCGCGATGAAGACGGGTCGCCATCCTATGCGATGCCGACGATGATGACGACGCTGCCGCCAGCCGCTTATGGCGACGCCAGCCAGCTAGGGCGCCCAAGGAGAAGAAGGTCGACGACGACGATGGCGGCGCGGTGACGACGATTTAGCTCTCTTTTTAGATTAATATCGTCGAAAATTGAATTGAAATGCGATCATATCGCCAACGGCTTTATCGACGCCGACGGAGTCGAGCGACCGATTTCAGCTCAGCCATTTTCAGCGGCGGCGGACGCCGGGGCCAACGGCCGGAGACGCCGCATCTCCAGCCGCTGTTTCTGGGGCGCCTAAAAGCGCTACCGGGGTGAGCCGCCGAGAAAATGGCCCCGGGGCGAAGTCGGTCTCATCCGTCGGCTTCTCTGTACGCCTCCCAGCGCCAGATAAAAAATAAGGCCGTCGCGGTTATGATAAAAGTAGTTAATTTGCTAAACATGGCAAATTTCGCAAATTCACGATTTTCATTACATTAACCTAACCTAAAAAGAAAAGGGCTAAAGTCGCCACCGCCATCGCTGTTGCCGCCTTTCCTCCTTGACGCGGGCGCCTTTATCGACCCGGCCGCCATGGCGGATCGGGCGGCGCGCGTCGCCGCCGTTGCCGTTGCTGTCGATAGGACGACGACTTCGCCTTCATCGCGACGCTGCTGGCGCCTCGGCGGTGCAGTATGCACGCTGGCGCCTTTGTTTTCCCCGCCGCTTTCTCCATCGCATGGAGTCTCCGGCGCGCCCATTCTAGGGGCTCGCTGCTGCCGCCGAATCTCCGCTTTCACCAAGCGCCAGCCTTCGCCCGCTTTCATCGGGCGCCAATTTCAGCCCGCTCTTCACGGCGCCAGCCCCGCCCGCTTTTGGCTTGACGGCACGGAGGAGCCGACGAGGAGGAGGCGCGCCGCCACCCTTATTGATGACGATGCCGGCATTGCGAAAAGGCCGCCGAGAGGCGACTCGCTGCTGGCTCGCCTTGACGCCGAAAGCAGGCCGGCGCCGAGGAGGCGGCGAGGATCGGGAGGAGGAAGAGGAGGAGGAGGACCCAACCTCCTGGCGCTTGCGGCCCGACGCGCCGGTGCTGCGCTGGGTACGCTAACGGCGCGGTCGTTGCCGCCGAGGTACGTGAGCACGCCGAGTGTGCGGCCGGGACGCCTTACCGCAGGTGGCGCCGCTGTTTCGCTGCCGCCACCACCGCACGCCACAGGACGCCATCGCTGCTGCTGGTGGCGCTGAATACGCCCGCGCTTCGTGCCGAGTTCTACCGCTGGCCCGGCGCGCATAAACCGGCGGCGCTGGATGTTCGCCGAACAGATTCAGACTTCGTTCGCGGAGCGAACCGCGCCGGGTTGCCGCTGCCGCTTTCTTCGGGAAGCGTTCTTCCATGGCGACGGCGGGGCTGGGCGGGCTCGGGAGAGGTAGAGGGAGGGGCTGGGCGGCGGCACTCGAGAGAGGCAGGGAGAGGGAGGGGCTGGACGGCGGCGAGGGGCGGGTCTGGTGTGGGCACAGGCGAGTGGAGGTCGCCGGCTTTTATAGCCGGGCCGCGCCCGTGTGTATGCTGCGGAGAGGAGGGGCGGCGCGCGCCGTCCCGTGAAGTGCCGCCCGTGAGCGCCGCCCGTGAGGAATCAATGGCAAGGCTGACCGTCGGTAGCCTTGCCATTGATTCCCCGTGGGAACCGAGGCCGTTGGGGGAAGACGAGGCGCCGAGTCGCTGACGCTGCTGGCTCGCGCTTTTTTGCGCCAAAACAGCTTCGCCTGGCGCCGGCGCTTCCGCCGGATTCGGCTGGGTCCGCTGGCGCTTTTTCGCCCAAGCCGCGAAAATCGGCTCTCAAGCGCGATCGCTGCCCGTTTTGCGCGGCGCCAAAAAATCGCTGGGAGGCCTTCCTGGGGCGCGGCTGGAGATGCCCTTACAAGCTCAATAAATCACAATTCTTCACCTTTTCCTCAGACAGTGGGAATGCATTTTCTTACGTCATTGACATTGACAGATATGTGTACCACACCGACCAAGCAATATGTCATATGCTTGATGTACCAGACAAGCCAGCTCTTTTTTTCTCAGTTCCCTTATCCTTAGCGCAAAAGTAAAAAGAAAATGAAAGAGAGTTTGCATTTGCAAATGAAAATTAATATGGATCTAAATAAATTAGATAATCAATAAATAAGAATTGGAATAATAGAAAAAGTATCCTTTGCCCCTTATCTCTTCATCATCGTCGGGTCCGTCACTTGTGGTATTCGTTTAGAATCTTGTTGACCCTACTCACTTACTCCTATTTTCCTTATTTCTTTTTCTACATAATTAATTAGAACTTTCTTGAAAGAATGGGGTTCTCTCTGGGGGGGCGCGCACCCTCTCTTCCTTTTTGAGAAAGATGGGCTTTTTTTTTAATAAGTTCTATTGCTTTGACACATTTAGTATATAACATAATATATATAAGAAAAGTACTAAAGGCGAAGGGCATTCTGTTATACAGCTACTTTGGTATAGTTGAGGTGTTCCTGCAAAAATCTGATCCACCTGGCCAGTGGGGTTAGAGTAGAGGACTAATGCTTCACCCTTCGCATCTTTCGACTTGCTTGCAGCCTGCTGGTCCACTGCATCTCGTTTTCCATGGATGAAACTTCTATCAGACATGACCGCGTCCTCAAGTCTAGAAGCAGTGATGAAAAGTCCCTTGAGCTGAGCTGAGCTCCCCCCCCCCCCGCTCCACGCCCGCGCCGCATGCCACACCGGCCGCGGCGGCCACCCACCAGCCTTCATGGCTAGGATCCGCTCGCCTAGCTGTAGTAGGAGCGCCAGCCCGGCCTCCTCCCCTGCGTCCGGCGCACGCAACGCTTCGCCCGGTGGTCCGTCGCGTGCTCCGGTCGCTCGGGGGCTCTCCCAGGATGGCCGACTGTCAGATCCGGGCCTTCCGCCGCGTCTCCTGCTCAGGGGTGAGTCCTCCACTGCCCCCCTCCCTCCGGACCGGTAGATCTGCTGCCTCCGCTCGCCAACGGGTCTCAGCGCCTTAAATCCATCGTCGTTGCGCCATCAAACCTTGCCGTCTCATCCCCTCTGGAGGAAGGGGATGGTTGGGTTCGCGTCCAATCGCGCAAAATCCGGCGAGCAAGCAAGGGGCCGGCGGGTAAGAGTAGGCGCTCTAGCGCTCCCCAATCGGACCGCGGGCGCACCTCCATGCCCTCGCCCGGCTGCGAGGCCTTCTTAAGGCGCTTCTGTGGGAAGTGCTTTCGTTGCCTGAGCAAGCACCACCGGCGCAAAGATTACCGCGACCCGCTCCGATGCATCTCCTGTGAGCGGCAAGGCCACTTCGCAAAAGAGTGCCCCTACCGCACCCGCGGTCCAGGCGGGGCCGCCCCTGCCGGACCAAAGCCGGCGCCTGCTTGTGTGCCGGTGCGGGAGCGCCTCTGCTTTGACCCCCCTCCGCCTCCGCCCCCCCTGCCAAGCTCCGCCCATGGCTGGCTTCTCCCACGTCGATCCGTCGCGGCGGCCCCGCGAGAGCGACAAGATGGTGGTAGCCACGCCGGCCCTTGAGCATGCAGAGTACATCCTGCGGCAGCATGCGGTCACCCTCACGGCCGCGGATCAAGCCCATGTCACAAACCCCATGGCGGTGGGGAAGGCCATCGACGAGCAGCTCCGCACCCCGGCGCACCAGCTCCGCGTCACCGCCCACCACCCAGAGGCCTTCCTGGTGCACTTCGACCTGCCGGCGCACCGCTACAACGCGGTCCGTCGTGGCGTCCTCAAGGTGGACGGCTGCAAGTACTTCGTTCGCGCCTGGAGTCCAGATGACCACGCGGCCATCCTGAAGCTCTCCCTCCATGTCCGCATCGTTGTCGAGCACCTATCGATGCAGTTCTGGAGCTTGGAGGGGGCAGATGATGCGTTCGGCGATTTCGGCCGCGTCGACCGGCTCGACAGCCGCACGCATGAGCGCGGCCACACCAAGAGGTTCGCGTGCTGGCTGTGGTGCTGGGACGTGGCGCACATTCCGACCAAGAGGGCGTTCTGGGTTCTCAAGCGAGGTGCTGGCCGCGTCGACGAGATCATCGGCTTCGCCCCACTAGACCGCACCGTCCCGCCACCGCCGGGCGTCCACCGCTACGACCTGCTGATCCATGTGGATCGTGTGGAGGATTGGAACCCGCTCTCGCCCCGCTCCTCGCACTCGGGCCAGAGCGGGCTCCCCTCCTCTGAAGACGAAGACACCCGCCCCCTCCCCCTCTCGGAGACGGGCTCCTGGGTGGCTGGTGTTGAGGAGGGACAGAGCAGAGCCCGTCGATCGGTGCCTCGCATGTCCTCCTCCGGCTGCAGCAGCTTCCCCTCCCTCGGCGAGCGCCGCGACCACGATGGAGACGACCCTGGCAACTGCGGCCGGTCCTGGAAAGACGCCTTCCTCGGACGCGGTCGCCCGCCCAGCGCCTAGACCACGATAGCAGAAGAGCCGCGTCGGAGGAGCAGGACCCCTGCCCCACGACGCCACCATGGATGTCGCGGTCGCTCTGTCGAGCGCGCTGCCCTGTCTCCATCCCCGAAGATGGTGCTTGGTGCGACCCCCCTGCCGCTACAGCCACGGGCCCCCCCGCCGCCGGAGAACGACCCGATCACCGCGTTCTTCTCCTTCTCCGACTCGGGACGCGCCTTCTCCCCACCACCGCGATCTGACTGCATGCAACTGGAGTTCGAGAATGCAACGCTCGAGGCGCTCGCCACCCCTCTCTCCTTCAGCGACACTGAAGACCTGATCGAGCAGAAGGCCAAGGAGGATCACCTGCCGCTCGCCCTGCTGCCTGATGTCCTGCCCTGCATCAACCAGCCCACACCAGCAGCTGTCCAATTCCAAGTCGAGGCCGTCACGCAGAAGGTCAGCCACCTGCAGCTGCAGAAAAGCCCAGGCGGTGAGTCCGTGCAGCTGGATCCTGAAGATGATGTCCAGCAGCTCTTCAAGACAGTCCAAGCCCCTGTCCTCCCCACCCCAAAGCCTGCCCGCACCTCCGCTCCACCCAAGTCTCGAGCTTTCTCTGCTCCCTCAAGGCGCAGCGCTAGGCAGGCATCAGCTGCTTCTTCTGTGCCTGTTTCGCAGAGGGCGGTGCTAAGGCTGGTGCAAGAACTGGGCAAGATGGGTCCAAAGGACAAGATGACTCCGGATGCCGCAGCTGCTCTGATCAAGAAGTTCAACGAGCCACCGACTGAAGAAGACATAGCCATCATTGCTTGCCTGACAAGCCTGAATGCAGATGCTCTAAAGATTGCGGCCAGCATGCTCGGCCGCGACGGTGTGGCCAATGTGGCCTAGTAGATCTCCATGTATCAAGTAGCTTGTAGGCTTCGTCGACGGCTGGCCCTACGCCAGTTTGAGCTAGGTTTCCCTTTCATGTGTAGTTCAAGGGTCATGTTGCGAGTTAGACGACGACGGGGTTTTGGGCCTGTTGGTGGCCGTCGTCGCCCCCCGGAATGATCGGTGGTGTGTTGTATCCCCTGTTTCAGTAATGATAGTCGACGGAGCAAATCATCGTGTCCTAATGAGTAGAAACATTTGCTCCATAATGTCTTGGAATGTTAGAGGACTAAATGCGCCTGCCAAACGAGAAGCTCTCCGAGAAACTGCATTTGCTCACAGAGCTACCATCTTGACACTGCAAGAAACAAAGATAGAAATCTGGTCTTCAGAGCTTGCTAGAGAAGTAGGTGGGCAACTACTACAGGGCTGCGTTGTGCTACCAGCCATGGGGACGAGGGGGGGGTGCCGCAATTTTCTGGAACAAGGATGTAGTGGCCATCGACTCACACTCAATTGGCAGATTTACCATCACGGCCAAAGTCACTGACCTTAGCACCAATGCTCAGTACTGGCTCACAACGGCTTACGGGCCAAATGAAGACGCCATCAGGGAAGAGTTTTTTGCTGAGATGGCCAGTATTACACCACTAGTGGGAGAGTCGTTGCTGATCACAGGAGACTTCAACATGATTTACGAAGCCAGGGACAAAAGCAACTCAAACCTAAACAGGAGGCTCATGGGAAGGTTCAGAAAAGCCCTAGACTTTGCAGGTTTAAAGGAGATAAAATGCCACAACAGAAGATTCACATGGAGCAATGAAAGAGAGAACCCAACATTCTGCAGCATAGACAAATTTTTCTGCAACTTAGACTTGGAGACCTTGCATAATGGATACATGCTGAATGCAGCATCCACATCTTTCTCAGATCACTGCCCACTACTCCTCTCCCCCTGTACAAGCCCACCAAAGCCAGCAAGATTCAAGTTTGAAAATCACTGGCCCAAGTTCAAGAAACAGTGATGCATGCATGGAACAGGCCAGTCACCCACGACTGCCCTTTCATCAGACTCAAGGTAAAGCTGCAGAGAACTGCAAAGGATTTAAAGATATGGAGCAAATCAATCTTCAGCAAGGCCAGGATGCAGTTCCACATAGCAAATGAAGTCATCCTTAGACTAGATATTGCTCAAGAGAGCAGGCAGCTCACCCAGGAAGAATTTGCACTCAGGAAAATGCTGAAAACTAGAGTGCTTGGATTCGCAGCAATTGAGAGAGTTAGAAGACGACAAGCTTCTCGGGTGCTTTCGATTAGGGCTGGTGATGCCAGCACGAAATTCTTCCATGCAAAATACAACAACAGAAGGAGGAAAAATTATGGGCACTCACTGCAAACTGAAGGAGGGGACATACTAACCCAGCATCAGGAGAAAGCACAAGAGATCTTCATGCATTTCTCAAATAAGCTGGGATCGAGAGCTAACAGGCCACTCACAATCAACTAGGAGCAGCTCCAGCAGCCTGTTCTGCCGGAAGTAGGGTTAGATAACCCGTTCACAGAGGGAGAGGTTTGGGCAGCCATTATGAACTCTTCGGCTGAGAAAGCACCAGGCCCTGATGGATTCACTGGCCAATTTTTTCGTTCATGTTGGAATATTATCAAGGAGGACATCATGGCTGTTTTCTCCAAGTTCTACAGGGCAATCAACTCAAACTTTTCAGAACTAAACAAGGCCTTCATCACGCTGATTCCGAAAAGAGAAGGCGCAAGGGAAGTGAAGCACTTTAGACCTATCAGTCTGATAGGATCAGTGGCAAAGTTGATCGCCAAGGTCCTCGCTATGCAGTTGGCTGCAGTCATACCTCAGATCATATCCCCTGCGCAATCAGCTTTCCAAAAAGGAAAATTTATTCACGACAGTTACCTCTACGTCCAAGGATGTGTCAAATCTCTTCACAGAAGAAATAAACCTGCCCTGCTTTTCAAGTTAGATATAGAGAAAGCGTTCGACTCCATCTCCTGGGATTATCTCCTCGAGCTCCTTCAACGTCTAGGCTTCCCTACAAGATGGAGAGATTGGATCTCCATCCTCTTATCCACAGCGACATCCACCTGCTTGTTAAATGGCGTCGCAGGACAGGCCATTGGTCACTTGCAGGGCCTGAGGCAAGGCGATCCACTCTCCCCACTCCTGTTCATCATCGCCATCGACCCCCTCTACCGCCTCCTAGATGGTGCTGTAAACCTTGGAATCTTCTCACCGCTACCGGGGAGAGGTACCAGCATGAGGATTAGTTTATACGCTGATGACGCTGTGATCTTCGCCAATCCAATCAAAGAGGAAGTCGACTCACTTCTGCAGCTCCTCAAACTTTTTGGGGACGCCTCTGGTCTTCGCCTAAATCAAAACAAATCTTCGGTGGCGTACTGCATAGTTTTGGCGGCTGACGTACTGCATAGTTTTGGCGGCTCCGTAGTAGGTTTCCCTATGACTTACCTAGGCCTCCCGGTCTCCACTGGTAGAATTCGTCTACTTCACCTGCAATTCCTCCTGGATAGAATTAGGGCTCGCCTTGCAGGATGGAAGGGTAGACTCATGAACCTCGCGGGCCGTAGAATTCTTGTCCGTAGTGTACTGTCAGCACTGCCAACATATGCAATGACAGTAATGAGGCTCCCAAAAAAGCTTCTGAGAGAAATTGACAAGGCCAGGCGACGATTCCTATGGGTGCAAGATGAAGATTTATCAGGCGGAAAGTGCAAAGCCAACTGGAAAATGGTTTGCTCTCCAACCCAAAAGGGCGGCCTGGGCATTCCGAACCTACAGCTCTTTGGCACCGCACTACGTCTCCGATGGCTCTGGTTGGAATGGATGCAGCCGGACAGGCCCTGGAAAGCTTTCCCGACTCCATGTGACAGCAATGACAAGGCTATATTCAATAAACTCACGAAGATCACCATCGGAGACGGCAAGACAATAAAATTCTGGACATCCCAATAGCTGGGAGACGAACCTCTATGTCAAACTTTCCCAACGCTGTTCGCAAGGGCTAGAAGCAAGTTTAAAACAGTAGCTGAAGCTCTACAAGATGATTGCTGGATACACAGTTTGGGCAACGGACAGCACGAAGAAATTGTCCATGATGTGGTCACGCTGGCCCGCAAGATCAGAGAGCATGGAGGGCTGAGCAACGAGGAGCGGGAAGACATGATCACTTGGACGGGAAGCGGAAACGGAACCTACTCCACGCACTCTGCCTACAGTGCTCAGTTCGAAAACCTGCCAAACAATGCAATGAAGTCGACCATCTGGAAAGTGTAGGCGCCAGGCAAGATCAAACTGTTCTCCTGGTTGATTCACCACGATAGAGTGTGGTGCAACGACCGGCTGCAACGACGACGATGGCCAAATCCTGACTTCTGTCAGCTATGCCTAAAAAGTCTAGAGTCCTCCGTGCATCTCTTCTGGAACTGCCCGTTCTCGAAGGCGACCTGGACAAAGGTGGCAGAATGGAAAGGATGCTCATCCCTTGCCCCGCCACTACAAGAGCGGCGATACACACCCTCGACAGTTGGGGAAATCTTGCATGAATCAAGAGCGGAAAACATGAAGGGAGTGAAGACTATGATAATGGCTACCACCTGGGCAATTTGGACGGAAAGAAACAACTGTACCTTCAGATCAAAAAAAGAAGCTCTGAAGGATGTCATCGACGCCATCCGACGCACGATGGAGCTCTGGCGGCTAGCCGGAGCAAAAGCTATTGAGCCCCCCTTTGGGGATTTAGGTGCGAGATAGCTGCTTAGGGTTTTTTGTTAGCTGGGGCTGCGGATCAAAGATCCCCGCCCCCATAAGTGTTGTCCTTTTCGTAGACTCCCTTTTCCGTCACCAGACCATACTTGTTTTTCCATATGCTTCCTTCTAAATCAATGAATGCCAGCCTGCCAAGCTGATCTTTCAAAAAAAAAACTTTGGTATAGTTACAAAGGTAACCGGTAGTTACGGAAGGGGAAAATAGCTCAGTTGGTTATAATGATCTGTGCAGTCCCATACGAAAACAACAGTAATTGCCTAGAGCGTAAAACAAGTGTAAGAAACATAAACATTCCTGGGAGAAGAACACGGCCCCATCCCAGTGCTAGCTGAACAAAAACATCCCTACACATCAATGACTGGACCTTCACAAAAATGAGCAGGTGAAAACAAACTCTCTAACGACACACATGCTGCCCCTGCAGGCGTCAATTCTGACAAAATCGTTGAACTATAACTCACTTGCATAACTGATCTCACACTTCAAGCAAAAAATATATTTACGCCAAAAAAAGGCGGAACTAATTACTCTACTAGACAATCCGGATCTCACACGAAAAATTGCTCTCAACCAAGTAATAATACAATCACGAGCCGCCTACTGAAAATATAAAATGTGAAGTGGCTAAAGAAAAACTACACATCTCAGTGCTATTTTCCAAGATCGTTTGCAGGATTCTATGAACAGTTCTTTGTTTTGATTCATCTCACAAGTCTGCTACGGCTACGCAAGAAAAATCGTGCATCTGGACTCTGGACAGTAACCATAAATCTGTAGGAGGACATAGCTAAAGAAAACTGAAACTATGGTAATTTTAGCTAAAATACTACTAGTTGCTAAACAGATTAACAAACCAATAAAACTCACACGAACAATTACACTTCAAGAAAGCACAAAGCAGATTTTCATGAGGTGAAAAATAGTCATCCGTATAAATTCATTATAGCACAAGTATCGCTCGTATAAAAAGCAGTTCTGAAATCAAAATTAGGAAAATAGAATGTATTCGTTGAACTCAACAGCTAGCAAATTATTACTCCTTGGAGGGGTCGAGGACATGCCCCGCAAAGACAACTGCGCCGGTCGCCTCCTCCACTATGTAGTAAGCAAACGGATGATCGGCAATGAAATCCACTTCTGGAGGCCGCGGCCTCCTCCCCCTTGGTGCGCATCCAATTCCCTTCCTGACCACAGTGACCGCGGCGGCTTCAGTACCTTCCTCGTTTACCTCGACAACGGCCTTGTGGATGACATCCTCCACTACAATCGGCAAGCCAGAGCCGTCGTCCTCCACCATGTCAGATAGGTCACCTTCCACGCAGAATGGCAGCTCGAGCCCCAGCTTCTTGAGGACGGCGACGACACTGCTGTAGAAGGACAGCTTGAACTTTGGCACCCGAAACTCGCTGAGGGTGATCTGCTCCTCCGGTAGGTGGTCCTGCAGGAACCCAGGCCGGGACGCTATCGTGTCCAGAAGCCCCAGCAGGCCGTCGTGGGCGTCCGGGAGGAAGATGCACATCGAGAACTGCGTATGCCCGCTATGATCGGAGTTAGAGGGCACCTGTTCCTGGTAATCTGGCGTCGCCATCTTGTACTGGAGCATGAGTACCTTGAACCCGTCATGCACGGCGACGAACTGTGACTTCCAGCTCTGCATGAAGGGCACGTCGACCTGGCTGCGGTCGAGCCGGTAAAATGGTTCGTGTGTGGTGTCCATCTTGTCGAACGGCTGGTCCTCCCACTTGCCCTTGAAGTACATGGCGTTGCCGAGCACGACGCGAGTCGCCCGGCTTATCGACCCCGCCGGGAGGACCGAGTCGATGAGGTTCCTCGTCACCTGAGCCGCCCACCCGTTGATCTGGCTCCGGGCTGCCTCCGGCGCGCCGCGGAAGTCGACGGTGCCGGCCTCGGCCTTGTACGTGCCCACGACGGCCTCACGGAAGGCCGGCTTCAGACGCCGCGTCAGGTCGCTCCAGATGCCACACGCGAATGCTATGCGGGGGCCGCCCGCGGCGGACCTGTCTTGGAGTGCGTCCGCCGCCATGTGCGACACGAAGTACTCGAGCTCGCTGCGCGAAGGCACGCCGAGCACGCAGAGGATCTCGTCCAGTGTGGCATCCCGGGCGCCGGCGGCCAGGAGCGCCAGAGCGGTGTAGATGGACAGGGGCGAGAAGACTAGGTTGTCGTCCACGCTCCCATCGGCAAGGCGCCTCGCGAGCCCGACGGCGAGCGCTGCCAGGCCGCTGGAGCCAGGATTCCCCGTCGGCCCTACTACATCCAACTGCACCGACGGGTTTTTGGTCACCGGCAACTCATATCCTCTGGCAGGTAAGCTCTGCTCCTTCGGTGCATCCCTCTGTTTCGGTTGCCCAACACGGGCAGAGCCGGACTGCCGCGACTTCTTGCGCGGACGAGCCAGGCCAGAGCCGGACTGCCGCGACTTCTTGCGCGGCCGAGTCATCGTTGTCGCTGGATCCATCAAAGCCGCGCACGCGAGCACGTACGTGCTTAGAGATTCCTTTTTGCTTGCTTTGATTGATGATTGATTGATCTCGTATATATATGGAGGCGCACCGGCCTCCGATCTGATTTGGATTTGGATTCGGAGTTATAACGTCGGTTTCGTTTTTTTAGGAGCAAAAAATGCCGGTTTCCTTTTTTATTGCTTTTTTTGAGACATTCCTTTTTTATTGCTTTTTTGGATAAATCTTTATCAGAGTCATAACGTCGGTTTCCTTTTTTATTGCTTTTTTAGGGATTCCTTTTTTTATTGCTTTTTTAGGGGATTCCTTTTTTATTCCTTTTTTAGAAAGATTCCTTTTTTATCTAAAAAAATATTCCTTTTTAATTTCCTAATTCGGTATCCCTCCCCTCCTCTACGGTCCAGTTTCGTAACTTTTTTCATTTATCATCTTTGCAAAAAAAAATTAAAAATACATTCATATTTCCCTATAAAAAATCAAAATTTATTACGTATCTTTGCATCAATTTGGTGCCACTCACAGCTCCCTCACCTATACTGATTTTTTGGATAAACCTTTATACGTACTATATTATATCTTTATCTTTACCTTAATAATAAAGTAAATTGGGTTTCTTTCGTCCGTCATGGCATTTTTCAGAAAAGTCCCTCTATTTAAGAGAATTCAACCCACAACCCTGTTTTAAGTTAAAACGAATCATTTTTTTTCATATTTTACACAAAAGTCCCTGCGTTTTGTTGAAATCAACCCGCAGTCCAGATTTAAGTCACACCCGAACCGTTATTTTACATTTTTTGAAAAACCCCTGATGTTTTAGGTAATTCATCCGCGGATCATATTTAAGCCAAACATTGTTTTTTTAAATCATCCATATCTTTTAAACCGTAACTCCGATTTGAACATGTTATATATGAAATTTGATTAGAAAAATATGTAGAATATGAATATGAGATTATTTTCACCAATTAAGTATTTCTAAATATTATTTTAGAATATATTTAAGTCAAACAAATGATTTTCTAAATTATCCGTATCTTTTAAACCATAACTTCGATTTTAACATATTATATATGAAGTTTTATTAGAAAAATATGTGAAAACTAAATATGATGTTAATTTTACCTATTAAATATTTTTAAAATATTGTTTTGGGAGCAAACTTATAATTTATAGCATAAGATCCGTTTTCCTTTCGTACCGGCGGCGACCCGGATTGCAAATAAACACCCCACTATAACAATACAGGGAAAAGAAAATATCAATAACTACACATGCATACATCTGAAAAATGTCGCGGGGGAAAACAACAGATTTCTAATCGAGAGAGTGAGAGAAAGCGAGAGAGAGAGGGGGGAGGGAGGGAGAGGGAGGAGAGAGGAAGAGAGAGACGCCTTAGGATTAAACATATTCAAACATGTTTTTTTTGTTTTGTGTGAACATCGAGGCCATCGCCGGCGAGGGTGAGAAGGAGGATAAGCGGCAACACAAATATGATGCCTCGCAAAAATAAAGGAGATGGACCTATTGTGGTCTTGGGTGATGGTTGTTGGGTTAAGAGTGTGTAATATGTTTTCTCTCCCGTTGCAACGCACGGGCTCTTTTGCTAGTTCACAACCAAAGTATTTATATGGCCATCTTTAATATATTTTCCAGTTTCATCTATGCAAAATATACAATATCATTCACTAACTTTTGAACTTGTGGTAGTGTCCACCTCGCTTAGCATCCGATCATCAACGTGACAAACAAAACAGGTGTAATCTTTTTTCCAAATTCTAATTTGTGCAACTGCACAATTCAGGCGTGCCGAGCGGATGGCCTCCTGGCTGCACAATCTCCCGCGTTGCATTTGGGGCACCCCGGGTGGCATCTGGCCGGGGCGACGCACATAGGCCCACAAGTTGGCAAGAGATGTTGGTCGTGGGGGGCTTGATAGATTCAAAATTCATGTCGCGGACGTCGTCCTCTCTTCTCCCCCTCCATCCACGGGCGATGGAGGCGGCGTTCGCTTCGGCAAAATCCAAACGGCGTTGGAAGCAGTCACTCTCTTTTCCAAAATATCCAAGTTGGCGGTCAATGTGGCACTCTCCCCTCAGCGAAATTGAAGTGGGTAGTCGAGGCGGCCACACTTTCCTTAACGAAATACAAGGATGTTTATTGTGCACAAAATCATACTAAGTTGGTCACAGAACTTAGCACATGTTGAAGTTGTATTGGTAAGCTGCACGCATGCTTATACAAAGTTGGCTAGAGAAGGTGCACAAGTTGATTCATTCGTAGTCAGATTTGTTGGCAACTGCAGTAGTTAGAGTTGCACAGAAAGTGGTATGATGGCCCACTCCTTTTGTTGTATTTGTGTGGAATAGTAGTTGGAGTTTCAAACAACCACTAATGTTGGCTGAGAAATAAGCAGAAGTTGCACAACTTTATTTTTGGCCTTGAGCCATGTCGAGGTGATGGTGTTGCACGCCCCTCTGTTCTCATCCTCCACCATGTAGTACTAGAAAGTTGCCACACAACCATACCAAGTTGGCCAGAAAGTCGGTACAAGTTGAAATATTTGTAAAGGCACACTTACCCGCAATTCATCGTGAGGTCCCGCAGCACCACTGACCTCACGATGGTGTACACCAACGAGCAGCCATGGTCGGTGGACCACATCATCGCCATGTTTGAGCGGTTTCTAAGGGAGGGAAAGTACAAGGTGGTTGGGTTCGATCTCGAGGACACTCGCATGCGTGTCGGGTATGATTGGAAGGCCATCATCGTCCAGTTGTGAGTGTGCCATCACATCCTCGTCTACTACTACTACAGGGTCACGAGGCCTTGTGAAAGCTTTGTTGGGTTTCTCAATAGCCTTGATTACAATTTCTCTGTGGTGGACACCGCCAACGATGAAAAGGTGCTCCTTAATTCGACCATCACATGCTCGAATCTCGTCGACATCCAAAAGAAAGACAAGATTGTCTACAACAGAAAGCAGGCCTTCCTGGTTGACCTCGTTGTGGCCATCATCGACCCATCCTATGCCAGCATGAAGGATGGCATCAAAAAACATTTTCTAGCACTTGGGATGAGAGGATAGATGGGCATAGACCACCTCACGTATGCAGCCAAAGACGTGAACACAAGCTAAAACGTGTACATGCGGATTGTTGACATGAGGATGTGCCTCCTCCCGCTTGCCACAAAGGGGCCGTGCTGGATAGGTGGCAAGCGTGCCAAGAAGTGGTAGATGATGATCATTCCAATTTACTTAATTGCACAATGAGATCCGCAATGTGATGTTTAGTTACTCATTAATGAAAATTTAGTTCAATTATGCAATGATGTTTTAAGTATGTTGTTGTTTTGTAGACAGAGCATGTTGTTCTTCTGCGGACAAAGCACGCCCGGTGCACATGATTAACATGACGAAAATATGTGTGATGATTAAGCAGTACAATTTCTTTAGTTCAATCGTGTGCACAGTAGCACACAATTCTCACCACACAATCGTGTGCGTTGTCCCAAGTTACACACGGTTGTCTTAAAAAACATGTGCGAAACCTCGCACACGGGAAAAGATTATGCAACATGTGTGAGGCTCTCCATCATCGCTGGCAATTCATTTCTATCAGCCATTTGCCAGGCAATGCACATGGTTCGAGCAGAGTTATCACGTGTGTTATTACGACGCACAAGGGTCGTTTGCCAGAACTGTATGCTCCCTATCACACACAGTTCTACTTTATGAATCTCGCACGATGGAATGGGTCAGCCATTGCACACATTTCAATTTTGGACAGATGGTTTTTATTTCGTAAGTGTGTGGTGCCTTCATCGCACACAATTTAACTCTAGGGTGTGAGTAGGTGTATCTTAATAAAATCGGTATGTACTAGTGATTCTACCTTGTCATGCCTATACCTATGAGGGACCAGTAAGTTCTTGCGTGTTTTTCTTCTATGGTAAAGCACTATTGTGGTTTTACGTTGTCTACATTTGTGTAGTTTTGCTATGATCCGACACTCTGTGTGGTTGGTTATGTGCACGTGTAGTGCATAGAACTATGAGCTACAGGCACATCAAAATATGATACTACCGGATAGTCAACGGGCTAAAGAAAGACCTCCCGACCCCGAGCTCCCTCCTCCGCCTAGGGTTCTGCCGCCCGCCGCCCGGCTCCTGGTGAGCATGCCATGGCCGAGCCCGCCGTCACTGCTGCGCCTCTCCTCTCCCCACCCTCCCAACGCCCCTTCCCTTTCCCGTACCACCGCGTCGCCTCCCGGGCGAGGCGGTCGGGGCCCTTCCGCCCTCCCCTCCGGGCTTTATCCTCGCATCTCCTTCCTCCCCCGCCGCCCGGTGCGCCGCTGGGCCTCGGCCGCGTGGTGCTGGCGGCGGCGGGCCTACCCTTCCCCGGGCGCGGCCCCCCATGCCCGGCCGGTGGGGGCTAGCGGCGGTGCTCCTCGGCTGGCGTCGGTGTGGCCCGTCGGTGGTGATGCCGCGTGCCTCGGTGGTGCTCGACGTGGCGGTGCGGTCGTTGGCCGTGGGGCGGCACGGTGGCGCTGGTGGTTGACGGCGCCCGCCCAGCGTAGATCTGGGCCCTTTTGGGCCTCATCTGGGTTTGGGTGGGCCGGTGGCTCGGTGTTCCGAGGCGTCTTTTTCTGGTGATGGCATGGTGGCGGCGGTCTCGGGTGCTGAGGATTTCGTCGGTCGGCGAGCTGCAGCGTGGCGACAGGATTGTCCGGGTCCAAGTGGACCCGGCCGGGCCGTCGAGGCCCGACAAGTCCTCGTTGTTGCGTCCGGTCGGCTCCGCTGCGGCGGTGGAGGTTGTCCCCTCCCCCCGTTCGAGTTGTGCTCGCTCCCGTGGCAGGGGTCTCCTTGCCCGAGCTAGGCCTCGTGTTGGCAGCTCCAGAGAGGCGGCAGGGGTGTCCGGTAACCGTGGTGCCACAGGCTGGTGGGCGGCTGTTGTGGTGGTGCATCTCGAAGTGCCTCGGGTGATGGTGGTGGTTGTGGATCGGGAGAAATCCTTGTCGTCTTGTCCGGCACCGACGCGGTGACGCTTGCGGGCGCCATTGGACCCTCTTGAGGGGCGTCGGATATATCTCTTCTCCACCATCTCTCCCGTACCGGGGGAAACCCTAGAACTTGTTTGGGCAACAACGGCGGCGTCGTCGCATTCCTTCTTGAAGGTGTTGCTTGGTGCGAGGCGCTTCGAGATGCTGGGAGCGCGGTGGCACTTCGTCGGAGGGTGCAGCGGTTGCCAGCCTTCCTTTCGTCGTTGATCTGCCGGTGTCGGCATTCATTTCTCTTTCATTTTCTTTTGTTTTCTTTTGGGCTTATCTGTGCTGCGGCCCCAGCGTGCTGGATGTATCGGAGATTTGCTTTATAATATAAAGCGGGGGAAAACCCTTTTTCTCAAATATGATACTACCTCCATTCCTAAATTTAAGACGTTTGGGCAGTTGAATTAAACTGGCCAAACATCTTCTATTCAGAAATAGAGATAGTACGTTTGAAGATCATGCTCGTAATTTGTACATAAACTCTAGGTCATCGAAAAGAAGCTCTAAATATCATGGCCGAAGCTACCCAAAAACAAGCTAATGAATGAATTGCATTCATGTGAACAGTATGCATGATTTCACCAAAACATAACTGTCAACGCATAATGATCTCTTACGAACCATCCACCAAATGCATTTGGACCTTGTGAAGAGGAGATTGATGAAGCATGTGCATGCCCACACCAGGAACCTATATATAGTAAACCTGTAGAGCTGATCGTGGAGGTATATATGATTAATCATCAAGCTCTCAAGCTTGATAGCTCCGGTATTAGAACATCTAGCCTCTAGAGGGCCACTTGACAACCGGCCTATAAGCAGCATTGGATTAGAGGAGGTATGGGGAAATACATTGAAACTTGATTTCGACGAATACTATTGAGTTCCGCTACTCATAGGCACAATGCCTTTGCACCATCAATCTCTTTGATGGAAATGGTGCTATGCATTCTGATGGTCCAAGCAAGGCTCACACCATTGGCTTGCTCAACTGAAAGAGTCAGATCTGGATTTCATCATCATGCAGTTGACGGCCGTCGTGTTTGATACCCCTATGCCATATTAATTAGGATGAAACCATTGTGTACGTCTGTTTGTAGGTCAGTTCCTTGTTGTACTAGCTGTTGCCACTGTTCAGCCAAACTCTTGAACTGTACATAAGAGATGTCCGGTTCTCAACCGAAAATAAGTGTCGCTGATTTAGTAAAATAATTGTATAGCACACGTCCTACCCCTATGAGCACATATGAGATACTGAGCTGGCACAACATCTTGATATTGACGAAGTCACCACAGGCTTCTCGTAGTCGATGGGAACGTCTCCTCGTACTAAACAAACATAGACATGAGAGAGAGAAAGGAAAGAGGTCACGCATGTGAGGAGTGTAAAGAGGATCTATTATAGAGGAGGTACATGACTAGATGGGTAGTATTGAATCATCTTAGTCGTTGACTAGATGGGTAGTCTTGACTTAAAAAATCAAATCCCTCGTATTGGTGAATCTAGTCCATAGTATGACCTAAAATGAACGATCCATGTTATTAGATGTATTGTAAGAGAACTCAAATTAAACGGAAAGCTTGAACTTAAGAGATCTAACAGTAAATGCAAAAGTAGACTTTCTCTCTCCAAATGATGGATTTCTACTACAGCAAATCCCAGACGACTAGGGTTTCTCCACCCCCAACAGCGCTGCCGACGGTCTGCCCCACCTCTGATAGATTTTGGGTTGTGGGGGTGTGGAGGAACCAGTCCCTCGCCATTAGGAGGGATCCCACTCTCATTCTTGTTTGGTTCAGCATCTTTGTTTGGTTGTATGGCGACGGTGATATCTCCTAGTAGGAATAATTTCTCTCTCGTCTAATCCCTGCCTCAACGATGCGTCTAGCATCGTGGGAGGGCGTGTGGCGATGTGTCCCTGTTGGGTCTGTAGGATTCGGTCAGTGCTGGTTTTCGATGGATCTATTTGGATCCACTCTTCGTTCGTGTGTCTGCAGGTTTGGTCCTTTCGATCTATGCTTCTCTCATTAGCGATGCTTGTTGTTTTGGTGTGCTGATCCTATTGGGACTTTAGCATGATGATTTCCGTCTGTCTACTACAACAACGTTTGCCCGGCTCCGGTGAGGGAGGGGTGATGATGGTGGCGCGCCTTCGACTTGCACCAGTGCCCGTAGTCGTCGCTAGGTGGTCCGCAACCCTGGTTTTAATATATTTTTTACTTCTAGTGTTCTCTGTGGCAGATGGCGAATAGATTGAAAGTTTCTTTTGAAAGACAAAAACTCAGGATTATACTTGACAGTACAACACATGGGAAATGGTACCTACTACTGCACAAAAGCAAATCGTCTTCCATGTGTATGTTGCAAATCATCCCGACATGTATTTGTTGGGAAACGTAGTAGAAAAGAAAATTTTGCCCTAAGATCACCCAGGAACAATATGAAGATGTATAACGGGTTGTGATCAATGATCGTTACCGACTCCGGGAGTCCAGCGGAAGTAGATGAGTCGGTGTAGATCGTACTTGAAGTCCCTCGAACGTCGATGACGATCTCGCGAACCACCCTCGAACTGAAGACCGAAAGCACGGCCTCTCTACTTGGTTGCAAGCGTACGGTCTTCACGATCGGCAATGCTTCACCGTCCAGAGCTAATCATTGCTGAAGAATTAGAGGGAGGAGTTTAGAACCACACAAGACTTCTAATTATGAGGATTATAGGTGGCTAGGGGTCACTCAAATTAATCAACTAGGACCAACTAGAAAGTGCACTAGATCAACTACAGGAGGGTCAAAAACTTGTGTTACAATTGGGCACCAAACCTCCACTATATATAGGTTAGAGGGGAGAGGGAGGACTGCCACCAAGGAGGGAAACCCTCCTTGTGGCATCCAACTAAGGGGAGGAGGATGGGACGCAGCGATTCGGTGCTCGAGCTCAGCTGCTCCCGAAATCTCTAGCGTTGGCTCATGTACGGGGATTCGCAAAAAGCGGTCTGTCGCGTCTGCACCGAGACAGCGAAAAAAGGGATACGCCGCTTATACGGGAGCGAACAGTGCAGCCGTGCGGGCCCAAAATGTATGGGTAGACCAACGTCCGTGTACCAGGCCGTCTACCTTTTGGGCTGAGCCGTGGAACAATTACGTCGGAGCGAACCTGAGCCGTTCTGGAAGCCTGCCGCCGGCACGGACGGCTGCCCTTCCCCAAGGCTGCGGGAGGCTGCGGTTCCTCCGGCGGCCGGCGATGCAAGATGATGGGCTTGAATCCTTCTGGATGCTGTCGACCAGTAAGTCAACCCTGCCCGCTTTGGAGATCTACCCTTGCATGTGCCCCCATGACAGAGCCGTCGGCTGACGCCGACTTCGGTGCCCGCCATGGCCGTGGGTTGCAGGTTTCCGGTGCGAGCGGAGTTCGCGGACAGCCTGGAACATCCAGATCCAGTGCCTCTTGCGGTGCTCCCGCGACGTGATGCCACCCCTGCTACGCCGGCGGATTCGAATGCTGGCTCCGGGTGCAGGCAGCACGTTGGTTGCGCTAGCCCTGGGAGGGCGCAGGGTGAAAATCGCTGTCGACGGCCGGGCTCGCCGACGAGGTCTGCGCAGTCCACCCACAGGGTAAATCCAGAGGCGCCGGGATGGACCAAAAGGTACAACCTGAATCTGTCCTGTCTAACTGTTACTATTTTTCTAGCAAATGGTGCGATTTTCTTGTGCTATGCTCGCTGAGATGTTAGTGGTATGTGTGATTTGCCGAACAGAAAAGATGAATTTGCTAATTCATGTGATGTATGGTTGAGATCAGTAGGAAAAGTTATCCGCGGCAGCACTCGTTTGGGTCTGTTTCCTATCGATGGTTAGTTACATATTTTGTTCTTGTTTGTAAATTCAGGTCACATCTTGGGAGTGCGCCACCGGACAGAACGTCGTGTCCATTTAGGATGAGTGCTTTAGAGCAGTCAATTCGCAAGTATGCCCCTGCTCCCCGCTCGTCGCAGTCCTGGCATCCCGCTTGTCCCCATATGCGTCGTCTTTCTGTCTCCGCCGGTGCCACCACTACTCCCTTCTCGTTGCTGCCAGTCGAGCAAGATGTCCGATGCTGCGGTGGACAAGCACAAGACGCCAACGGAGGAAGAGAATAAGAATCCGGCGTGGGAGGATGAGGAGGACAAGGATCAGGCAAGAAAGGAGGTGGTTATAGGTCTGATACTTAGCATGATTTATTTTCAGTATTCTCTGTAGTTTATAAGCAGCAAATGCCACCAGGGAATGCTCCATGTTGTAAGAAATTTGTGAACTCTGAACCTAGTCAAGTGCTTCTACTACAAGGTACTATATAGGTACTCCCTCCGTTTCTTTTTAATCTGCATATAAGGAGTACCTGAGATTTGGAAACTGTCAAATCCCTTTACCCGCTCACACAATATCCCTGAAACAGCAACTGTTCCACTGATTTTCTTCTGAAACAGCAACTGTTACAATGAAGAAAAAGGCATCACTGGTTTGTCACAGCAGAAGGTGGGTGCAGGAGATGATGATGATGCGCTGCTAATATTGGACTTGCCAGGGGTAAGCTCATTTTCATACTCAAGAAACATGCTTGTGGCCCTAACAAGTAACACTACCTGACATTTTCTTACTCTTATGCACATGGACAGTATGTATAATGCCACCTGAAGCATTTTGGTACTGCATGTCAGTATGTGTAATGATTTATTTTTAGTATTCTCATTTCAGCAAAGGGTCATTTTTGTGGCAGCCCAGAGATAGGAAAACTGTGTCTAGTCAAGACCTACTTAGCAACAAAGAGTAAGTGGCATCTCCAGAGAATTGAAGTTAATAGATACTAAAGTCCCCATGCTACCTGCTTGTTTTAGTGAAAGGACCAAACCAAATATCCTTCATTTTTAGTACTAGTACATGCCACTCTTAATTTTTATATAACCATTAATCTCAATTGGTGAATATTATTACTCCCTCTGTTCACTTTTGTAAGTCGTTTTAGGCAGCTGAAATTAAACTGTTTTAAGTGCTGTCCTAAATGTCTAGGACGTCTTATAGAAGTGAACGGAGGGAGTAGTATCAATCTATACAATAGCTTATTTTTCATCAGTGCTCGCTAGCTGCATGTCCCAGTTCAGTACACGTGCATGTCCGCATGTTTAATAGCTGCATGTATGTTATTGGAACAAATGATCGGCATGAAAAAGCTGAAATTAAACTACAAAGTAAATTCCTGAAACTTTGTTCTAATATTCAGGACAGGTCTTCAGAGCAGCTGCCATTGACTTGGAAAAGTTCAGGACTAAAATTTGATGTTCAGGAGAATCAAATTTATCGTAAATAAGGGGCTGCCATTGACTTGTCGTTCATCGCAAAGTTCAGGAGAATCTGAATGTATGTTCAGAACTATGAAATCTGGTGTTCAAGCACATGTTCAGGATGTGAAATCTGAAACCTGAATCTGATGTTTAAGCTAGCAGTGATGTATGCTCACTGAAATTATGTTAGTTTTAAAACTGCTCGTTGCTGCATTTGATAAACTGAATCTAACACTGTATCAAATGGACCAAAGATTTGCTCGTTGCTGCAAGTCTGAATGTAGTTTTAACATTGTTCAGGACTGAAATCTGAATGTGAAACTGATACAAAGCTAGCATTGATGTATGTTCAAGCTAGTTTGCACATGGACACTGAAATCGTATATAGCTAGTTTGCAAACTAGCGTGCTGACTGCTAGTGAAACCATGCGGACGCGGACACTGTTAACTGCGGGATTAGGAGGGACGTTGAGGACGGCAGTGGGGTGTGAGGACGAGATTGTGTGTGTGTGTGTGCGCGCGCGCGCGCGCGCTTTGAGAAACAGGGGATGAGATTGTGTAGGTTTCGGTGTGGGGAACGAGTGAGCATATACTCCTCATCAACTAGCTGGCGACCTCGGGACGGCTCAGCCTCGTACAGAAAAATGACTGGGCCGTGTCCACTACCGCTGTTCCGCACATGGGTTGACGTTTGCCGTCGTAATGAATGCGCCAGCGCACCCTCTGTGATTGGAAACAATACTGCCTGAATACAAACTGGAATACATTACAGGGCGCTGATCCACATGTGAATGAATGGGAGAGATTTCAGGATCATCTGAGCCTGAGCTCAGAATTGGATATCCCGAGGAGGATTCCCTACTCCTATTCGCCTCCCTTTCCTTAGGGAAGGGAGGCACTTTCCCACTTGGGCCTTTTTGGCACAAGTTTGCTTCCATCTCTTGGCCTTATTAGGCCTGTTGATCTTAAATTAAATATATATTTGTTCTAAACATTTTTATAGCATTATATATATAATTTAACATCCCAAAAAACATTTTTCACCTATATATTTTAATCAATAATACCCAGTATTACCCGATATTCACCGAAACTGCTTCCAGTAGCTGAGCAGAATGTACTTGCTGGCTGCAAATCTCCACCTCTCTTCTCTTTCACACACTTGGGAGAAGCTCCTCTATCTGTTGCTCTTTTATAGTTTTTCCTAGGGCTAAAACAATTGCAAACATGTCACAAATTGTAAGGTATGCATGAAGATAAATGAATTTGGGAATTTGACATACCTTAGTACACTTGCTTGTGTAGATGCTTCATGTGATGGTTCCTTTGGTGGTGGCATTTGCTGCTGGACAACATCAGTTATTGGCTCATACTCATCATCATCTTGCACTTCTGCTACCGCTGGCTCATTAGTTGTAGGATGATCATCTGCATTTTGTGCACCCCAATGTTCATCTTCTCCAAATGATGGATCTACAAATAGTGTGCAGCCCTTGGCTTGGTGTCCATATCTTCCACACCTCTTGCACTTACTCTTCCTAGACCCAAGGCCCTTTCCTTCACTGCTAGCTCTAATCCTCTGCTTTCTTGGCCTGCATGGTGCTTGCTTCTGAAAAGGAGCACATTTGAATCCAGGATCTACAATGTCCCACTGTTGCTTGCCTTCCAAAGCTGGTAGGTTTTCATCATATGTAGCTCTGAACATCTCAACAGAGTAGTACTTATGGACATACTTGTCAATTGCACTAGCATCACCTCTTAGAGCATTGATAAAGAAAAGGGCATGGATGCATGACATACCAGTGACCTGCCACTGTCTACAACTGCAAGTCCGTTTTTCCAGGTCCACTGTGTACATCCATTCTCTCTTCTCTTTGTCGGTTCCAGTTACCTCAACTTCTGTTGGGCTTCTCCTAACAATGCTCATCTCCAAACCTTTAGTTTTCTCCATTAATGCCTTCATTACTGCTGGTATGATGTAGTGCCCAATGAAATGGTCAATGCAAATTCTTTTTCTTAAGTCAAACCTCTCCATAATGTACTGCCTAATCTTGTCCAGCAGGTCCACTAGGTGTTGGCCCTTGTATTTCTTGTCCAGCATCTAGGGCACATGCATCTAGGGCACATGCTGCTACAAGTTGGCCCATAAACCCACCGTGCAATGCAGTTGCATCTACAGCCAAGTATGGCCTGCATCCCTCCAAGAACCCCTTTTGACAAGCTTTTACGCATACAGAAACCCTTCTAAAACACTCCTTATAGAATTTCTTTCCTTTTAACTTGTACTCCACTGTGTGCTTGTCAATGTCAACAACACTTCCTGGTGATGCCCTCTCTACTTCATCTTTGAATGCATAAAGTAACTAAAAACTATCACTATACTTACCATAGATCTTGTCAAGTGCCATCTCCTTACCATAGTAGCATCTGTTGTATGGCACCTGAAGACCATTCTTCTCTAATAACCTACCCTAAATTTCCTTTTTTTTCCAATCCCTGGAAATTTTTGGATCCAAGCCATAGAAGCATCTGCAATCCACCTTCTTTTTGCAGCTCTCAATCTCAGAGTACTGTTCACACAAGAAATGTGTGAGGGGTGGGGGTTCACTTTCATCTGAAAATAAAAGAAATAGTCAGACATAATAATTAGTAGAACAAATAGGCACCTTTTATAAAAATATATTGCTAAAACAATAGCTAGTACCTGAAATAGAGTGCTCCTCCTCATCAAAGATGCATGCAGCCTCCACTTACACCTCTCATAGGCACATTTCGCAGTAAACCTAGTTGGGTCACTTAAGTGTAATGTACCCAGTTTCAGACTTGATTGAGAATGTTCCATAAAAATGCATTCTTGCAATCAACTGCATTAGGAAAGACCACACCTTCCTCAATAGATGGATTATCTCTATCATACATCATTACTGGTATGTCCTCATCTGCATCCTCAAAAGCTCCCATGTCATTATCCTCTTGCCTCATCATCATCAGTATCTGAAAATTCTGCAAAAATGTACTCTTCATTTGTTGTATGTACATCATTGTTGTGCTGGACATATCCTGGATAAAGTCTCTCATCCTTCCGTACGTTGGTATATCATTTTTTGAAAGAAAAAAAGGTTCAGAATTGCCTTTCATATTTGTCTGAACTCAAACCAAAAAAGGCAAAGAAAATTACTACGAGCCATCAAGCTGCTAAAAATAAGAACTAGGTAGGAAAACACTAACTTCTACTTAGAAGACTCAACCGTGCGAGGCTTGAGTTTCAGACAGCCATGAAGAGGCGAGCAGTTTTAGTACTGAGGAGAAAGAGACAGACTGAAAAAACTGAATAAGAAAACCGCAGTTTCAGATTAAAGCCTAGCTAACACAAACTTTTTATTTCCTGCCCTGGGAAATTGAGTGAATGAGATAGAAAAATAGAAAAAAAGGGGGGACTGGGAGACACTGAATAAGACTGAGCAATCTGAAAAGAGAAAGATCATGAAACCGAGAGAAAATGATGAAACTGAAAAAATAAATTAGATAAAATGACTTAACGAACTGAGAAACAAATGATGAAAAAAATGGATTAGAATAAAAATTGAGAAGACTGATGAACTACATACATGATGAGAATTTGATAAAATTGATAGACTAAGGAACAGAGAAAAACATAGAATGATAAAAATAGAGAAAAATAAAACTGAAGGTGTGAAGACTGATAGATAACTCTCAGGATTGATATACTGAAGAATGATGCAAGCTTAAAGGCTGAGGTAAAATAGACTTATGACCTACTGAAGAAAGAAAGATGAAAAAGAGAGAAGAATGATATTGCGATGACAACAATTAAAACAGATGAATGACAAAGAGGACAATAACTGAGAGATGACGAATGGCAAATTGAGAATTAGACAGATAAATGAATAATTATAAGAAATACCAAAGAATGACTAGACAAAAAAAGAGCGGAGAAATATATAAATAAAAATAATAACATAAGATATACTCCCTCCGTTCACAAGTATAAGATGTTCTAATTTTTTTCTGAATCAAATGTATATAAGAACACGTTTTAGTGTGTCTGTTCACTTATTTCAATCCGTATGTAGTCAATATTAAAGTATTCAAAACATCTTTTATTTATGAACGCATGAAGTACTAAAGACTAATGAAATAGAGACCGTCGTGCGGAAGACTAAACTGTCCATGCATTAACGATGACGACCAACCATCCTGCCAATGCATTTGAATAATGAATAGCTAAGAGGATGTATAAAGCATGTGCATGCCCACACTGGGAACCGTGCATGTAAATGTATAGATCATGGGGAATATATATGATACATTATCGAGCACTCAGACTCCTCATCCTTACTCAAATTCTCTAAAAACGAGTATGGTTCGTTGGCTAGTATTAGAACAACCACAGGTCACATGGCAACCGGCCAATTGGATTAGGAGGTATGAGGAAATACATTCGATCTTTGTGCTACGCGATGCCAACGAGACAAGCTCCTCATGACACAACGAGTTTGCAGGATCAATGTCTTGGCTAGGGAGATGACGCTGCACATTACCATCAGTCCAAACAATTATGTCCAGCACTACATGTTCGGATGGCATTACATCAACTTGCTCTCACCGACAGAAGATTCCCGGATCAGGGTCTCTTTCTTCACCGACAGAAGGTGGCCAGATCAGGATCTCTTTCTTCGCCGACCATTTTATTTGCAACGCCTGCACCATCTCTAGGATGAGATGATTCTCGTTATTTGTTACTCCCTCCATCCCATAATATAAAAACGTTTTTGACACTACATTAGTATAAAAAATATTCTTATATTTTGAGACGCAGGGAGTACTAAATTGGTCAACTAAAAGACATCGGGCATAAAATCCAAATTTTGGCAGTGAATGGTTGCTATGCAATTCCTTTTATTCAAATGAGACCCGATTACTAAATGGATAATAATTTCCTACTTAATAACCGAATTTTATTTTCTTCTTTAGATTTTGACAATTTAGCGCCCATCTTGCATGTGAAAGTATTTAATTGTCTTTGATGTTGGGAATTCATAGCATGTAGAACTGGAGTTAGAAACACACTAGTCGATGGTTAAATATTAAGCAACCGAATTTAAAGTTTGAATCAGTAGCCAGTCAGTCTTTTATCTGATATGAGATCACTGTGCAAAATTAATCAAAACTGCTATATCCTCAATTATGAATTATGCAGAGCTTGCGGCGATACATCATATTCAGGACAATACATTTATATATGTGGTATATAAAGTTCAATTGGATCATATGCTAGTTTCTCGATTGTTTGTACGGACCAACACATAGGGCTTGTAGTGTGTGCGTGATATCAAGTCAGGACACAAGATTAAAATTTATTAATTGACCGTCTGGGGATCTAATCTTATTTTTTGGCCATCAGTAGATAATGTGCACATTATAGCTTGAATGTTTCACATTATGTGTAGCAAAGACAACACGATTGAACAAGTCTTAACTATCTCATCTATGCCTTGCCAAGCATCGATCCTCCAAATCTTATTTGCAAACATATTCAAGACCACAAACAATGCTCAAGACCATAAACATTTGATATGTGGGTGGCGGTCACACCCTTTTTTGAAGAGGCACACACAAACGCAATGTTTATACTTAGAAAGGACTCGATCTCCTCAAGTAAAAGACTGATCCGGTGGTGGATATGCTCGTCAAGTTAGGATTTGGCGCCATAGATGGACCCCTCATCCTTTTTCTGCTAAACATGTTATTCCTCAAGGTAGGTGTCACCTTCTCAGGGTCTCCAGGCTCATGGATGACAAAATGAGTGCCTGGGGTATACAACCCCAGCACCAGGTTCTCTCCTTCTCGACGTTGAAGCGATTCTTTATTTGTTCGCCACCGTTGAGAGTTGAGGACCTGATGGCTTAGGGAGTTGGCACCGAAGTGCTCTGGTAACTCCATGATACATGGTGCATACATGATGCTTGAGAAATGAAACATAGGCTTTCTGCGCTATGAGCAGGGCATTGGATGATTGTGAGGCAATATGGGACGTAGAAGGTCGACGAGATGGTGACGACCGCATGAATAGCTTCCAAACGATGGTGACACATCTGTTTGGTTTTGTTGAGTATCGTGATTAGTTAGGAAACATAAGATAGACTAGGAATTATTCTGGCTTGTCTTGTACTCCAAGTTGATCATGTACTCCTATATATATGCCCACGAGGCTCAAGCAATACAACGAACTATTCCACCAATCCCTCTCTCCCTTCTAACATGGTATCTATCGCAAGTCGATCCTAAACCCTAGCCGCCACCGCTTCCGCCCCCGTGCGCCGCCCCCGGGGCGGTCGACCTCCATGACCGCCGCCGGGGCGCGCCCGCACCTAGGGTTCGTCCGCCACCGTGTTGGCGGCTGCCCTAGAGAGTCTTTTTCGAGCTCTTGCTCGGGTTTTTTCGCTCTCGCCGGTCGCTTTTGATCGGCGTTTTTTTGATTTTCCGATCTATTCGTGATCGGTTTGCGTCGCCCGCCGCCGTCGATCCCGTCGCGCTCTACTCCGACCCGCGCGACCAGCCGCCTCTCCTCCGACCCGGTGGCCACGCTGCGCCGAGGCGGCCCGTCCGGGCCAGCCGCCGCGTCTGTAGCGTCGGTCCGCCGTCGCCTCGCGGTCGTCGCCATCGCTTCGCACCGACCAGACACACTGCATCGCCGCTGAACGGCGGCCTCGCGCCATGCGTCGGCCAATCATAGCCGACCTTCGACGCCGCCCGCCCATCGATCCACGCCACCCGCCTCGCGCGCCGCTCGCACGGCGGCTCGGCGGTCTACCTCGCCGCCTCGTCCTCGGCCGCATCAGCTCGTCGGCCGCCTCAACTCGGCGCCGCTGCTCCGCTGGTCGTTTGGGCCTCGTTGCCGGCGTCGGCGCTGTTTTGGCAGCCAGTGCGGTGCCGACGTCTCCGCCGTCCGTCGTCGCCGGCCTCATCCGGACTCCGCCGCCACCACTCCTCCATCGAGCGGCGTCCCGACCGCCGCGATCGGATTGATCACCCGCCCGCCGCCGCGATCCACCTCATCTACGCCGCGTGACCGACCTGGCCCGTTGGTTACACGCGCCTTCGCAGGTCCCGTGAAGATCGTCCCCGAGTTCAGCGCGCCTCTCCATCGATTGAGCATCGGGCTGCCGCTGCGTCGCCCCGTCGGGCCGCAGCGCCGCCGCCACGTGGTTCTCCTCACAGCTGCACCGACCCGCGTCACCGCTGCGTCGCCCCTTCCGGCCGTAGTGCCGCGGCCCGCGGTCCTCCGCCGCTCCGGGGCCGTCCGCTCCAGGCCATCCCCATGGCTGCACCGACCCTCGCGCCGCCTGCTGCGTCGCCCGTCGGAAGCGTAGCGAAGCGTGCACGTGGTCCACGCCGCTGTCCCGAGGCCGCCCTCGCGGTTGCACCGACTCGCGAACCGCCGTTGCGTCGCCCCTTCGGGCCGCAGCGTCGCGGCCCGCGGTCCTCGCCACCGCCCCGAGGTCTTCCGCCGTCGCCCCGACCCGCCTGCCGCCGCTGCGTCGCCGCTTTTTCAGGCCATAGCGCGCTGCCCACGGTCCACTCTGCCGTCACCGCGCGTCGACCTCTCGTGGTATGCGCCCGCCGTCTCTCTTTGGCGCTGAACGCCACCGTCGCGCCGGTCTTCGTCGCATTGTCGTGGTTCTTCGCTTACTTGAGCACCGCCGCCAAGACTTCCTAACCTAGCCGCCGCCGCCGTCGAGCCGCTGTTGCCGCTCTTCTTTGGCCGCCGCCGCTACCTTTTGTAGCCGCCGCCGCCGTCCACCCCTTCGTCTTCGTCCGGCAAAGACCAGCTCGCCGCCGTCGTCGTCATCTACCTCGACCGCTTCATCTACTCCGACAACCATGGCGAAATTGGCCCCGCCCGATTGGCGCCGCAACCGCTGCCGAGTCCTTCTCGCTGGCCTCTCCGACTTCTCCGACATGGCGTACAGCTCGTGCAGGTCCTCGTCTCACGCATGCCCGGTCTTTGGCAACACCGATGCGTGCCTTCATCCACGACGTGTCCCCGGCTGGCAAGCTCGGTGCGGCGTCGTCAACTTCGTCTTCGTCCGTCTTCACGCATGCCCGTGCTGGCAACACCGGTGCGTGCCTTCGCTTCACGATGTGTCCCGGGCTTGGTAAACCCGCCGCGACGCGTCGTCAACAACATCTCCTTTCCGGCGCACCACGACTTCGACACCATCGCGCCCATGCTAACTCGGCGCTCCCTTGCGCCGCGGCTCCACGGCGACTTCCTCGACACCGGCTACCCGACCGACATCGACCACGGCATTCTTCGCGACGGCTACCTCGACCACGGCTCCACCACCCACGCCTCGCTACATCGACAAACGGCACAAAGGGCTACCGCTTGAGCAACCTCGTTGGTTTCCACTCCAGCCACGACTCGCGATCGTCGACCGTTCTACGACCGTGGGGGTGTTCGTCGGCTTGCCTTCGATTCTTCTCCGCCTCACCGTCTGCGTCGCTACTGCCAGATCATGGGGATGTTGAGTATCGTGATTAGTTAGGAAACATAAGATAGACTAGGAATTATTCTGGCTTGTCTTGTACTCCAAGTTGATCATGTACTCCTATATATATGCCCACGAGGCTCAAGCAATACAACGAACTATTCCACCAATCCCTCTCTCCCTTCTAACAGGTTTGAAATCCCCAACACCAGCCACGAAAGACGCACAAAAGCCGGATTTGCAAACTAGAGGAGAGTGCAAAGCCCTTACCATCTCCCTGGTGTTAGTACTAATCTTGATGCATGTAAGTAGTTGGTTAGTGAATCAATTAGTCTGGTCCGTGTGTGCCGTTGGGTGGGCTAGCTAGACGGGCATGCATGTGTTAGTGCGTGCGTGGGAAGCGGTCAAGCTGGTAGTGGCCAAGTGCAGCAGGAGGCCTGTGTGATGTGCGTGCGTGCGCGTTGTGTGCGGAGGCGTTGCGTGGCGAGGCTTCAAATCCGGCTGGATTAGTCCAGGTTGTTAGCCAGCGAGGGGTGCGTCGGGTGAGCACCCGGGTATAAAATCCCACAGTGTATCGATGTAAAGTGCAGCGGTTTGTTGCGGCGCCACGGTGACGGTATGTGCCGAGCCGAGGGGGAGGGGCCTAAGAAAGATGTAGTCTCCGTCGGGACCATGGTATGCGCCCGGTCGATGTGAGAGTTCTTCCGGGGTTGTGCTGTGTATGTGCGTGTGTACCTCCATGTATGTGTTTTTGAGTAGTTGAGTTGAATAGAAGCCAACATACAGGCCGTTCGGCGGCCGGGGCGTTCGTCGCCGGAAAATTCTGTTCATCTTCTTCTACCTTTGTCCGGCATTCGTCGCTGGAGGGCGGTTCGGAGTATGTCGCCGGTGGGTTTGTCCCAACACCTGGTTGGATGAGCCGACGTAGGGGAACAGAGGAGGAAACTTTGGGGGAGGAGACAAGAGCAGATAGAGCAAGAGGAGATAGAAAGAAACAAGGGAAAATGAAAGCCCCCACATTCATGTGAACTCGATTCATTCTTCCACCAAACGTAACTGTCTATGCATTAACGATGACGACCAACCACCCATCAAATGCATTTGGAATGGCAGAGGAAGATTGATGAAGCATCGTACAGGCAACCGTACATGTAAACATGTATAGGTCACTCTGATCTATATAAGAAACCATCGAGACCTCATACTTCCTAGTGCCAGATAATCCCTCAAAGAACGAGGACTATTCCTCGGCTAGTATTAGACCAAATGGAGCTCACACAACAACCGACTGATGAACAGAATTGGATTAGGAGGCATGAGGAAATAAATTTGACCTTTGTGTTGCGCGGTGCCAAGTGAAAACCAAGGCAGCAGTGCACAGAGTATGGGCCCCTGCTCGGGCTGAGCCGGACCAGGCTCGCTTGCAGGCTTGCAGCGTCGTCGCCACCACTTGCCTGCCGCACCCGACAAGGCAACTACGTACATGCATACAGGAGAGGCGACGAGGCAGCTATGAAGGCAGTGGCTTGCATACCACCTTCAACTTGCGTAGTGTGGCTGTATCAGTGTTATGGAGTGTGTATATAGGGTAATGCTATTCTACGCGTGAGTGTAGAATAGCTTATTCTACACCCCCAGTAATGCTATGTACAAAATCTAGTAAAACACTCTATAAAATGTAGTAATTTTAAAATATTTGTTTTACTATCCAAGTTTTTAATTTACGACATTGTAAAAAAAATACTATATTTCGCATGCTACGTAACTATACTTTGTATAGAGCATTATCGGGGGCGTAGAATAAGCTATTCTACACTCATGCTTAGTTTAGCATTACTATGATATAGAATTGGTATGTTGGTTGGGCATTTTCTGAAAAAATAAAGGTTCAGAATTGCCTTTCATATTTGTCTGGCCACGAACCAAAAAGGCAAAAGGATTATTATTTTTTTAATACCATGGCTGAACATTTTTTAAAAAAATAGAGGATAGCTGACAAAAATTACTTTTAACTGCTCTATATAGAACAAGGTAGGATAGCACTAACTGCTACAACCGACAAGTTATTTGGGACGGAGGGAGCACTTAGAAGACTCAACCATGATTGACTAGCTTGCTCCCTATGGAAAACAGTGATTGATTGAGCATTGCCTATCTAGCTGGTACATATGGTTCATCTGGACCTACAGGCAAAAAGCCGTGTGAGGTGAGCAGTTCTAGTGCTGAGGAGAAATAGACAGACTGAAATAAACTGAATAAGAAAGCCGCAGTTTCAGACTAAGGCCTAACTAACACAAACTTCTCATTTCCTGCCTTGGAAAAATTGAGTGAATGAAAGAATAAAGTGATAGACAAATAGACAAAGGAGACGGGGAGAAGCTGAATAAGACTGAGCAAACTGAAGAGAGACAGCTCAAGAAACCGAGAGAAAATGATGAAACTGAAGAAGTAAATGAGATAAAAGGACTTAATAAACTGAGAAACAAATAATGGAAAAAATAGGGACTAGAATAAAAGTGAGAAGATTGATGAGCTAAACTCTCAGGATAAGGAACAGAGAAACACAAAGAAATACGATAGACTGAGGAACAGAGAAACAGAGAATTTGATAAAATTGAGAGACTTAGGAACAGAGAAACACAAAGAATGACAATAAACATTAGAGAAAACTAGAAATGAATGTCTAAAGACTGATAGATAACTAAACTCTCAGGATTGATAGACTGAAGAAGGATGCAAACTTAAAGACGAGGGAGAATAGACTTCAGAAAGATTGAAAAAGATAATGGCATAGACCTACCAAAGAAAGAAAAATGAAGAAAAAAACCCGAAGAATGATAGTGCGATGATGACAACAGTTAAAACTGGTGAATGACAAAGAGGACTATAACCGAGAAATGATGAATGACAAGATTGAGAATTAGACAGATAAATGAATAATTATAAGAAATACCGTAGAATCATCACACTAGACAAAAAATGAGCAGACTGTATATAACTGAAAATAACAAGAATAACATAAGATATACCGATGACTGATGAAATAGGGATCGTCGTGCTGAAGACTAAATGAATTAATGAAAAATGAAATCGATACTACCCGTGCAAACAAAAACTAAGAAATAAAACGTCTAAGAAATGTAAACAATTGACACAGTGAGGAAGAATTTCCACCCATTTTTGGTTATCTAACAAACTATATTATGAAAAAAGGAGATACTATGGAGATAAGTATATACCAATTACGAACCGTCGAGAAAAAATTTGGCATGCAAATTCTCATACTTAAATGCGTGCTGATGGATTGCGTTGAGCACTGATTTGATACAGGGAAACTGCTTCACCAATGTACCCACGTAACCATGCGAGCACACTTCCGGCCACCATGAAAAATTTGGCTACCCAACTAAAAATTTCACCTGTAGCTTTCTCAACAGGAATAAGAGTCTCTGGCTTATGGTATTTCATTAGGTTGCATTCTTCTTCAGCTCCAAAAGATGAAAATGCCACAAAAAAAAAAGGTTCCGTGTTCGTGAGGAGCTGCAGAAAAAAATGATGTGTGCACTCACATACAAAAACAACGTAATTGCCTAGAGCGTAAGAAACATAAACATTCCTGGGAGTAGAACACGGCCCCCTCCCAGCGCTAGCTGAACAATAACATCCATACACATCAATGACTGAACCTTCACAAATATGAGCAGGTGAAAACAAACCCTCTAACCGACACACATGCTGGCATGCTGCCCCTGCGGGCGTCAATTCTGACAAAATCGTTGAACTATAACGCACTTGCAGAATTGATCTCACAGTTTCAAACAGAAGATAAATTTAGATAAAAAGGCGGAACTAATTACTTCTACTAAACAATCTGGACCTCACACGAAAAAATTTCTGTCAACCAAATGATAATACAATCGTGAGCCGCCTACTGAAAATTTAAAATGTGAAGTGACAAAACAAAAACTACACATTTTAGCGCTATTTTCCAAGATTGTTCGCAGGTTTCTGTGAGAAGTTTTTTTTTATTTATTTATTCATCTCACAAGTCTATGCTATGCAAGAAAAAGCCTGCGTCTGGACTCTGGACAGTGACCATGAATCTGTAGGAGGACAGAGCTACAGAAAACTGAAACTCTAGGAATTTCAGCTAAAATGATAGTACTACGTAGCTGCTAAACAGAAAACTCACTCGAACAATTACACTGCAAGAAAGCACAAAGCAGATTTTCATGAGGTGATAAATATTCATCAATATAAATTCATCATAGCACAAGTAGCGCTCGTATACAAAGCAGTTCTGAAATCAAAACTAGGATAAGAAAATGTAGTCATTCAACTCAACAGCTAGCTATTTTATTACTCCTTGGTGGGGTCAACAACATGCCCCGCAAAGACAACTGCGCCGGTCGCCTCCTCCACTATGTAGTAAGCAAACGGATGGTCGGCAATGAAATCCACTTGTGGAGGCGGCCTCCTTCCCCTTGGTGCGCATCGAGGACCCTTCATGACCATAGTGACCGCGGCGGCTTCAGTACCTTCCTCGTTTACCTCGACGACGGCCTTGTGGATGACATCCTCCACTACAATCGGCAAGCCAGAGCCGTCGTCCTCCACCATGTCAGATAGGTCGCCTTCCAGGCAGAATGGCAGTTCGAGCCCCAGCTTCTTGAGGACGGCGACGATGCTACTGTGGAAGGACAGCTTGAACTTTGGCACCCGGAACTCGCTGAGGGTGATCCGCAACTCCGGCAGGTGGTCCTGCAGGAACCCAGGCCGGGACGCTATCTCGTCCAGAAGCCCAAACAGGCCGTCGCGGGCGTCTGGGAGGAAGATGCACATCGAGAACTGCGTATACCCACTATGATCGGAGTTAGAGGGCGCCTGTTCCTGGTAATCTGGCGCCGCCATCTTGTACTGGAGCATGAGTACCTTGAACCCGTCATGCACGGCGACGAACTGTGACTCCCAGCTCTGCATGAAGGGCACGTCGACCTGGCTGCGGTCGAGCCGGTGGAATGGCTTGTGTGCAGTGTCCATCTTGTCGAACGGCTGGTCCTCCCACTTGCCCTTGAAGTACATGGCGTTGCCGAGCACGGCACGAGTCGCCGGGCTTATCGACCCCGCCGGGAGGACCGAGTCGATGAGGTTCCTCGTCACCTGAGCCGCCCACCCGTTGATCTGGCTCCGGGCTGCCTCCGGCGCGCCGCGGAAGTCGACGCTGCTGGCCTCGGCCTTGTACGTGCCCACGACGGCCTCACGGAAGGACGGCTTCAGACGCCGCGTCAGGTCGCTCCACACGCCGCACGCGAATGCTATGCGGGGGCCGCCCGAGGCGGACCTGTCTTGGAGTGCGTCCGCCGCCATGTGCGACACGAAGTTCTCGAGCTCGCTGCGCGAACGCACGCCGAGCACGCGGAGGATCTCGTCCAGTGTGGCATCCCGGGCGCCGGCGGCCAGGAGCGCCAGAGCGGTGTAGATGGACAGCGGCGAGAAGACTAGGTTGTCGTCCGCCCTCCCATCGGCAAGGCGCCTGGCGAGCCCGACGGCGAGCGCTGCCAGGCCGCTGGAGCCAGGATTCCCCGTCGGCCCATCGAACTGCACCGACGGGTTTTTCACCGGCAACTCATATCCTCTGGCAGGTAACGTCTGCTCCTTGAGTGCATCCCTCTGTTTCGGTTGTCCAACACGAGCAGAGCCGGACTGCCGCGACTTCTTGCGCGGACGAGCCAGGGCAGAGCCGGACTGCCGCGACTTCTTGCGCGGCCGCGCCATCGTCGTCGCTGGATCCATCAAAGCCGCGCTTTTTTTGCTTCGTGGTTTCATCGTTCGTGCCTTCCTGGCGACTTTTTTTTGCTTGCGTTGATTGATGATTGATTGATCTCGTATATATATGGAGGCGCACCGGCCTCCGATCTGATTTGGAGTTATAACCTCGGTTTCGTTTTTTTTAGGAGAAAGTGTCGGTTTCCTTTTTTATTGCTTTTTTTAGACATTCCTTTTTCATTGCTTTTTTTTTGAGAAATTCCTTTTTTATTGCTAATATAATGGGCTAGTTTGAGTTAGCCAGTTTGGGCTTATTCGGCCTCCCTCGATATCCTCTACGGCCCAGTTTTATACCTTCTTTCATTTATTATCTTTGCAATTTCTTTAAAAAAACACCTTCACATTTCCCTATAAAAAAGTCAAAAATTACTACTTATTACGTACCTTTGCATCTATTTGGTGCCATTCAAAGCTCCCTCGCCTATACTGATTTTTTTGATAAATCTGTATACGTATTATATTATATTCACAACCAAAGTATTATATGGCCAACGTTAATATATTGTCAAGTTTCATCTATGCAGACACAATATCATGCACAAAAGGTTGAGCTTGTGATAGAGTCCACCTCCCTTAGCATCCGATCATCAACGTAGCAAGTAAAACCCGTGTAATTTTTTTCTTCAACTTCTAATGTGTGCAACTACACAATTCGGGCATGCTGAACGCATGGCCTCCTGGCCGCACAATCTCCCGCATTGCATTTGGGGCGCCAGGTGGCATCTGGCCGGGGCGACGCACATAGGCCCACAAGTCGGCAAGAGGCGTTGGTCATGGGGGGCTTGATCCAAGATGACGGTTCAGGCAGCACTCTCTCCTCGGCAAAATTGAAGTGGGTGGTCGAGATGACCACACTCCTCGGCAAAATACTGTTGGAAATATGCCCTAGGGGCAATAATAAAATGGTTATTATTATATTTCCTTGTTCATGATAATTGTCTATTGTTCATGCTATAATTGTATTAACCAGAAACCGTAATACATGTGTGAATACATAGACCACAACATGTCCCTAGTGAGCCTCTAGTTGACTAGCTCGTTGATCAATAGATGGTCATGGTTTCCTGACCATGGGCATTGGATGTCTTTGATAACGGGATCACATCATTAGGAGAATGATGTGATGGACAAGACCCAATCCTAAGCATAGCACAAGATCGTGTAGTTCGTTTGTTAAAAGCTTTTCTAATATCAAGTATCATTTCCTTAGACCATGAGATTGTGCAATTCCGGGATACCGTAGGAATGCTTTGGGTGTACCAAACGTCCTAACGTAACTGGGCGGCTATAAAGGTACACTACAGGTATCTCCAAAAGTGTCTGTTGGGTTGGCACGAATCGAGACTGGGATTTGTCACTCCGTATGAAGGAGAGGTATCTCTGGGCCCACTCAATAATGCATCATCATAATGTGCTCAATGTGACTAAGCAGTTAGTCACGGGATCATGCATTACCGAACGAGTAAATTGACTTGCCGGTAACGAGATTGAACGAGGCATTGGGATACCGACGATCGAATCTCAGGCAAGTAACGTACCGATTGAAAAAGGGAATTGTATACGGGATTGATTGAATCCCCGACATCGTGGTTCATCCGATGGGATCATCGTGGAATATGTGGGAGCCAACATGGGTATCCAGATCCCGTTGTTGGTTATTGGCCAGAGAGCTGTCTCGGTCATGTCTGGATGATTCCCGAACCCGTAGGATCTACACACTTAAGGTTCGCTGACGCTAGAGTTGTTATGGGAATTAGTATGCAGTTACCGAATGTTGTTCGGAGTCCCGGATGAGATCCCGGACGTCACGAGGCGTTCAGGAATGGTCCGGAGACAAATATTTATATATGGGAAGTCCTTATTTCGTCACTGGAAGTGTTCGGGGGTATATCGGTATTGTACGGGGACCACGGAAAGGGTTCCGGGGGTCCACCGGGAGGGTCCACCTATCCCGGAGGGCCCCATGGGCTGAATACGGAGGGGAGCCAGCTCTTAAGTGGGCTGGGCGCCACCCCCTCTAGGGCCCATGCGCCTAGGGTTTGGGGGGAAACCCTAAAGGGGGCGTCCCCTTGGCTTGGGGGGCAAGCCTCCCCCTTGGCCGCCGCCCCCCCTCTAGATCCATCTGGGAGGGGCCGGCCCCCCTCTAGATCCATCTGGAGGGGGCCGGCCCCCCTCTAGATCCATCTGGAGGGGGTCGGGCCCCCTCTCCCTTGTCCCTATAAATAGAGGGGAGGTGGGAGGGCTGCCGCACCCTTCCCCTGGCGCAGCCTTCTCCCTCCCCAACTCCACCTCCTCCTCCGTAGTGCTTGGCGAAGCCCTGCCGGAAAACTGCAAGCTCCTCCACCACACCGTCGTGCTGCCGGAGCTCTCCCTCAACTTCTCCTCTCCCCTTGCTGGATCAAGAAGGAGGAGACGTCCCCGGGCTGTATGTGTGTTGAACGCGGAGGCGCCATCCGTTCGGCGTTAGATCGGATCTTCCGCGATTTGAATCGCCGCGAGTACGACTCGCTCATCTGCGTTCTAGTGATGCTTCCGCTTAGCGATCTTCAAAGGTACGAAGATGCTCATCCCCTCTCTCTCTTGTTGCTAGAATCTCCATAGATTGATCTTGGTGATGCGTAGAAAATTTTGAATTATTGCTACGTTCCCCAACAGTGGCATCATGAGCTAGGTCTATTGCGTAGATTCTATGCACGAGTAGAACACAAGTAGTTGTGGGCATTGGTTTGTTCAATTTGCTTACCGTTACTAGTCCTATCTTGTTTCGGCGGTATTGTGGGATGAAGCGGCCCGGACCGACCTTACATGTACGCTTACGTGAGACAGGTTCCACCGACTGACATGCACTTGTTGCATAAGGTGGCTAGTGGGTGCTAGTCTCTCCCACTTTAGTCGGATCGGATTCGATGAAAAGGGTCCTTATGAAGGGTAAATAGCAATTGGCATATCACTGTTGTGTCTTTTGCGTAGGTAAGAAACGTTCTTGCTAGAAACCCATAGCAGCCATGTAAAACATGCAACAATAATTAGAGGACGTCTAACTTGTTTTTGCAGGGTATGCTATGTGATGTGATATGGCCAAATAAATGTGATGAATGATATATGTGATGTATGAGATTGATCATGTGCTTGTAATAGGAATCACGACTTGGATGTCGATGAGTATGACAACCGAAAGTCGCCATAGGAGTTGTCTTAATTTATTGTATGACCTGCGTGTCAATGAAAACGCCATGTAATTACTTTACTTTATTGCTAACCGTTAGCCATAGTAGTAGAAGTAATAGTTGGCGAGACAACTTCATGAAGACACGATGATGGAGCTCATGGTGTCATGCCGGTGACGAAGGTGATCATGCCGCGCCTCGAAGATGATGATCAAAGGCGCAAAATGATATTGGCCATATCATGTCACTTTATGATTTGCATATGATGTTTGTCATGTTTACATCTTATTTGCTTAGAACGACGGTAGCATAAATAAGATGATCCCTCATTAAAATTTCAAGAAAGTGTTCCCCTAACTGTGCAATCGCTATGAAAGTTCGTTGTTTCAAGAACCACGTGATGATCGGGTGTGATAGATTCTAACGTTTGCATACAACGGGTGTAAGCCAGATTTACACATGCAAAACACTTAGGTTGACTTGACGAGCCTAGCATGTACAGACATGGCCTCGGAACACAAGAGACCTAAAGGTCGAACTTGAGTCGTATAGTAGATACGATCAACATGAAGATGTTCACTGATGATGACTAGTCTGTCTCACGTGACGATCGGACACGGCCTAGTTGACTCGAATCATGTATCACTTAGATGACTAGAGGGATGTCTATCTGAGTGGGAGTTCATTAAATAATTTGATTAGATGAACTTAATTATCATGAACATAGTCTAAAATATCTTTGCAATATGTCTTGTAGATCAAATGGCCCACGCTAATGTTGTCGTCAACTTCAACGCGTTCCTAGAGAAAACCAAGCTGAACGACGATGGTAGCAACTATACGGACTGGGTACGGAACTTGAGGATCATCCTCATAGGTGCCAAGAAAGCATATGTCCTAGAAGCACCGCTAGGTGAAGCACCCATTTTCCCAGCAACTCAAGATGTTATGAACGCTTTGGCGATCGTGGTAATGATGATTACTCCCTGTTCAAGGCGGCATGCTTTACAGCTTAGAACCGGGGCTCCAAAAGCGTTTTGAGCAGCACAGAGCATATGAGATGTTCCAAGAGCTGAAAATGATTTTCCAAGCTCATGCCCGGGTCGAGAGATATGAAGTCTCCGACAAGTTCTACAGTTGTAAGATGGAGGAAAACAGTTCTGTCAGTGAGCATATACTCACTATGTCCGGGTTACACAACCGTTTGTCTCAGTTGGGAGTTAATCTCCCAGATGACTCGGTCATTGATAGGATCCTCCAGTCGCTCCCACCTAGCTACAAGAGCTTTGTGATGAACTACAATATGCAGGGGATGGAGAAGTCCATTCCTGAGTTATAATCAATGCTGAAATCAGCGGAGGTGGAAATCAAAAAGGAACATCAAGTGCTGATGGTGAATAAGACCACTAGTTTCAAGAAAGGCAAGGGTAAAAAGAACTTCAAGAAGGGCGGCAAGGGAGTTGCCACACCCGGTAAATCAATTGCCGGGAAGAAGCCAAACAATGGACCCAAGCCCGAGACTCGGTGCTTTTATTGCAAGGAAAATGGTCACTGGAAGCGGAACTGCCCTAAGTACTTAGAGGACAAGAAGGCCGGCAACACCAAAGGTATATGCGATATACATGTTATTGATGTGTACCTTATAAGTACTCGTAATAGCTCCTGGGTATTTGATACTAGTGCGGTTTCTCATATTTGTAACTCAAAATAGGAGCTGCGGAATAAGCGGAGACTGGTGAAGGACGAGGTGACGATGCGCGTCGGGAATGGTTCCAAGGTCGATGTGATCGCCGTCGGCACGCTACCTCTACATTTAACTATGGGTTAGTTTTAAACCTCAATAATTGTTATTTAGTGCCAGCTTTGAGCATGAACATTGTATCTGGATCTCGTTTAATGCAAGATGGCTACTCATTTAAATCCGAGAATAATGGTTGTTCTATTTATTTGAGAGATATGTTTTATGGTCATGCCCCGCTGGTCAATGGTTTATTCTTATTGAACCTCGAACGTGATGTTACACATATTCATAGTGTGAATACCAAAAGATGTAAGGTTAATAATCATAGTCCCACGTACTTGTGGCATTGCCGCCTTGGTCACATTGGTGTCAAACGCATGAAGAAACTCCATGCAGATGGACTTTTGGAGTCTCTTGATTATGAATCATTTGACACATGCGAACCATGCCTCATGGGCAAGATGACCAAGACTGCGTTCTCTAGAACAATGGAACGAGCAACCAACTTGTTGGAAATCATTCATAGTGATGTGTGCGGTCCAATGAGCGTTCAGGCTCGCGGTGGCTATTGTTATGTTCTCACTCTCACTAATGACTTAAGTAGATATGGGTATGTCTACTTAATGAAACACAAGTCTGAGACCTTTGAAAAGTTCAAGGAATTTCAGAGTGAGGTGGAGAATCAACGTGACAGGAAAATAAAGTTCTTACAATCAGATCGTGGAGGAGAATATTTAAGTCACAAGTTTCCTACACACTTAAGGAAATTTGGAATTGTTTCACAACTCACGCCGCCTGGAACACCCCAGCGTAATGGAGTGTCCGAACGTCGTAATCGCATTCTATTGGATATGGTGCGATCTATGATGTCTCTTACCGATTTACCGCTGTCATTTTGGGGTTATGCTTTAGAGACAGCCACATTCACTTTAAATAGGGCACCGTCTAAATTCGTTGAGACGATACCGTATGAAATATGATTTGGGAAGAAACCTAAGTTGTCGTTTCTAAAAGTTTGGGGATGCGATGCTTATGTCAAGAAACTTCAACCTGAAAAGCTCGAACCCAAGTCAGAAAAATGCGTCTTCATAGGATACCCTAAGGAAACCATTGGGTATACCTTCTACCTCAGATCCGAAGGCAAGATCTTTGTTGCCAAGAACGGATCCTTTCTAGAGAAAGAGTTTCTCTCGAAGAAGTAACTGGGAGGAAAGTAGAACTTGATGAAGTACTGCCTCTTGAACCGGAAAGTAGCGCAGCTCAAGAAAATGTTTTTGTGGTGCCACCGACTAGAGAGGAAGTTAATGATGATGATCAAGGTACTTCGGATCAAGTTGCTACTGAACTTCGTAGGTCCACAAGGACACGTTCCACACCAGAATGGTATGGCAACCCTGTCGTGGAAATCGTGTTGTTAGACAACCGTGAACCTTCGAACTATGAAGAAGCGATGGCGGGCCCAGATTCCAACAAATGGCTTGAAGCCATGAAATCCGAGATAGGATCCATGTATGAAAACAAAGTATGGACTTTGATGACTTGTTCGATGATCGGCGAGCCATAGAAAACAAATGGATCTTTAAGAAGAAGACTGACGCGGATGGTAATGTGACCATCTATAAAGCTTGGCTTGTCGCTAAGGGTTATCGACAAGTTCAAGGGGTTGACTACAATGAGACCTTCTCACCCATAGCAAAGCTGAAGTCTATATGAATCATGTTAGCAATTGCCGCATTCTATGATTATGAAATATGGCAAATGGACGTCAAAATGGCATTCCTTAATGGTTTCCTTGAGGAAGAATTGTATATGATGCAGCCAGAAGGTTTTGTCGATCCTAAGAATGCTAACAAGGTGTGCAAGCTCCAGCGCTCCATCTATGGGCTGGAGCAGGCATCTCGGAGTTGGAACATTCGCTTTGATGAAATGATCAAAGTGTTTGGGTTTATGCAAACTTATGGAGAAGCCTGCATTTACAAGAAAGTGAGTGGGACCTCTGTAACATTTCTCATATTATATGTGGATGACATACTATTGATGGGAAATTATATAGAACTTTTGGAAAGCATAAAGGCCTACTTGAATAAGTGTTTTTCAATGAAGGACCTTGGAGAAGCTGCTTACATATTAGGCATCAAGATCTATAGAGATAGATTGAGACGCCTCATAGGTCTTTCACAAAGCACATACCTTGATAAGATATTGAAGAAGTTCAATATGGATCAGTCCAAGAAGGGGTTCTTGCCTGTATTGCAAGGTGTGAAATTGAGCACGGCTCAAAGCCCGACCTCGGTAGAAGATAGAGAAAAGATGAGTGTCATCCCCTATGCATCAGCCATAGGGTCTATTATGTATGCCATGATGTGTACCAGACCTGATGTAAACCTTGTCGTAAGTTTGGTAGGGAGGTACCAAAGTAATCTCGGCATGGAATACTAGACAGCGGTCAAGAATATCCTGAAGTACCTCAAAAGGACTAAGGATATGTTTCTCGTTTACGGAGGTGACGAAGAGCTCGTCGTAAAGGGTTATGTTGATGCTAGCTTCGACACAGATCTGGATGAGTCCAAGTCACAAACCGGATACATGTATATTTTGAATGCAGTGATAACCCACAAGTATAGGGGATCGCAATAGTTTTTGAGGGTAGAGTATTCAACCCAAATTTATTGATTCGACACAAGGGGAGCCAAAGAATATTCTCAAGTATTAGTAGTTGAATTGTCAATTCAACCACACCTGGATAACTTAGTATCTGCAGCAAAGTATTTAGTAGCAAAGTAGTATGGAAGTAACGGTAACGGCCGCAAAAGTAACAGTAGCAGTTTTGTAGTAATTGTAACAGCGGCAACGGTAAAGTAACTAACCAAAGAGCAATATGTGAAAAGCTCATAGGCATTGGATCAGTGATGGATAATTATGTCGGATGCGATTCCTCATGTAATAGTTATAACATAGGGTGACACATAACTAGCTCTAGTTCATCAATGTAATGTAGGCATGTATTACGAATATAGTCATACATGCCTATGGAAAAGAACTTGCATGACATCTTTTGTCCTACCCTCCCGTTGCAGCGGGATTCTAATGGAAACTAAGGGATATTAAGGCCTCCTTTTAATAGAGTACCGGACCAAAGCACTAATACTTAGTGAATACATGAACTCCTCAAACTACGGCCGTCACCGAGAAGTATCTCGATTATTGTCACTTCGGGGTTGTCGGATCATAACACATAATAGGTGACTATAGACTTGCAAGATAGGATCAAGAACTCACATATATTCATGAAAACATAATAGGTTCATATATGAAATCATGGCACTCGGGCCCTAGTGACAAGCATTAAGCATATCAAAGTCATAGCAACATCAATCTCAGAACATAGTGGATACTAGGGATAAAACCCTAACAAAACTAACTTGATTACATGGTAAATCTCATCCAACCCATCACCGTCCAGCAAGCCTACGATGGAATTACTCATGCACGGCGGTGAGCATCATGAAATTGGTGACGGAGGATGGTTGATGATGACGACGGCGACGAATCCCCCTCTCCGGAGCCCAGAACGGACTCCAGATCAGCCCTCCCGAGCGAGTTTAGGACTTGGCGGCGGCTCCATATCGTAAAACGTGATGAATCTTTCTCTCTGTTTTTTTTCTCCGCGAACGTGAATATTTGGAGTTGAGTTGAGGTCAGTGGAGGTCCAGGGGGCCCACGAGGCAGGGGGCGCGCCCTAGGGGGGCGCCCCCACCCTCGTGGACAGGGTGTGGGCCCCCTGGTGCTGATTCTTTCGCTAGTATTTTTATTTATTCCAAAAATTTGCTCCGTGGATTTTCAGGTCATTCTGAGAACTTTTATTTCTGCACACAAAAATAACACCATGGGAGTTCTGCTGAAAACAGCATCAGTCCGGGTTAGTTCCATTCAAATCACGTATGCGTTAGAGTCCAAAACAAGGGCAAAAGTGTTTGGAAAAGTAGATACGACGGAGACGTATCAACTGCCCCAAGCTTAAACATTTGCTTGTCCTCAAGCAATTCAGTTTATAAACTGAAAGTGATAAATAAAAACTTTTACAAGCTCTGTTTGCTCTTGTTGTTGCAAATATGTAAAGCCAGCATTCAAGTTTTCAGCAACGATTATGAACTAACCATATTCACAATAACATTTAGGTCTCATATTTACTCATATCAATGGCATCATCAACTAGCGAGCAATAATAATAAATCTCGGATGACAACACTTTCTCAAAACAATCATAATATGATAAAACAAGATGGTATCTCGCTAGCCCTTTCTGAGACCACAAAACATAAATGCGGAGCACCTTTAAAGATCAAGGATTGACTAAACGTTGTAATTCATGGTAAAACAGATCCAGTCAAACCCAATATAAATTAATAGTAATGCATGCAAATGACAGTGGTGCTCTCCAGATGTAACAGCCTGGTTTTTGGCCCTTTTCTTTTTCTTTTGATTTATTTGGTTTTTGCTCTGTTTTTCTTTTTGGAGTGGTTCTGTGGCCTTGCCACCTGGGAAATCATCCTCATTCCCCCTCCCAAGTGCCTAATCATTCTTGGCTCCCCCCTCCGCCTTGCCCCCTCCACAGTGCGTCACTCCGACGTCGGCGTCCACCTTCCCGCCGTCTGCCGCTCCGGCTTCGGCGGCCACCTCCCCTCCCCCGGTCGCCTCAAGGCGGCGTTCCTCCCCTTCCCCCTTCCGGCGTGTTGCTCGGCCCCCTCAGGGTCAGATCTGGTGTTCATGGCGGGCAGCCCGGGCTCTGCAACGTCCTTGTTCCATGGGGAGCGGCCGGTTGTCTCGGGCCTCGGTCTCTCGTCGGCCTCGGGTGGCTCTGCTGCGGTGGAGGGTGGTGCTGCTGAGATGCTGTCGGGGGACCCCCTGCCCACGCGCAGGATCGCACCATGGCAGGAAGCCCCGGTGTCAAAACGCACGCTTTGGAAGCATCGTCGAGAGGTTGCTCCGTCGATGATGGCGGGGAGGCTGGGCTCGCCGCCGCGGAGGGAGGTGACGTCGGAGATTCGAGATCGGTGTTTCAAATGCTTGGAGAAGGGGCACTTTCTGAAGGACTGCACGAACCAGGTCGTCTGTCTTCGGTGTGGCGTGTCGGGGCATGTCGCGAGTCAGTGCAAGCGGCCTTGCAGCCCATTGCCGGTGGACGAGCTCAGGCGTGATGCGGTGGCGAAGGTGGCCAGGCGGGCGTCGGGTGCTGGTTTGCCGCGGCTCCGCGTGCGCCCACGCTGGGTGCGGTCGGGTCGCGCGCAGTGTCGCAGACCCCTCCCCCTCCTCGTCGGCCCGAGTCGCGGGCGGCGTCGCCGCTGGGTGGCCTCCGTCGGGCGGAGCTGAGGCTGGATGTGCTGGAGGACATGGACATGGCACCGTCAGATTTGTGCGTCGTCAGGAGGTCCAGGGCCATGGTGGAGTTGGAAGGTAGATTGCAGAATGCTATGGTCGTGTTTGCGAGTGGTGAAAGGTCGGGGGTCTCGTCGGAGCTGGTCAGGCGCGCGCTCCAGGCAAGGTTTGGCATTGCTGCGGACAGACTGTCTGTGCATAAGTTCCAGCCGGAGGATTTCTTGGTGGTGTTTGCAAACAGGAAAGACAGGAACAGAGTGGGTTTGCGGCCAGTGATCGAGTTCGATGGGTGCAGGCTCTCATTTCGATAGTGGATCAGGCAGAACCAGGCGGTGTTTGCTGCGTTGAGGACCAAGGTCAGTCTGGAGATCGAGGGCATTCCCCCGCACGTGTGGGAGCTGGAGGTGGTGGAATGCTTGCTGGGTGGCTCTTGCTTCATCGAGACAGTGGCGCCGGAAACGTCGTCCAGGACGGATCTGTCTTCCTTCAAGATGCTTGCGTGGATGGCGGACCCGGAGACGATTCCTACGCGTAGGTGGCTGGCGGTGCCGGAGCCAGAGGTGCAGAGAGAGGTGTTTCAACCCAAAACGCTGCAATATAAGGTGCTTATTCATTTGGATTCAGTCACCACATTCCCGGAGGGAGAAGAGCCTTGGTTCCTCGGGGGCAGCTCGTCAGGTAGCGGGCAAAGCGGGTTGCCGGACTCGCCGCCGGAGATGGGTGGTGGGCTGAGCACACGCCATTGTGTTTGGCAGTGTGGCGTGCGAGACATTCGGGGTGACAACGTTGGTGGAGGAGCTGGTTCGGCGGCTGGCCGGACTTACGCCGGAGTTGTCCGTGGTACGGGAAAGACGGTGGATTGGAGGATCCCCCCCATGGAGCCGGCTACGAAGGTGGGGCCATGTGGGGCTGTCGCTACAGTGCGGGATAGGCTGTCGTTGCGTCATTCCGCTTTTGACCGGCTGGGCGCTCCTGGTGGGGTGGATACCGGGGTGGAAAAGGCTAATTTGAATGAGCCTGGCGCGCTGGTAGTGGAGGCCGGGCTGGACAAGACAAACGTGAATCAGTCTGGCGGGAGCGTGGTGGAGACCGAGGCAGTTCAGACGGTGCTGATCCCGACGGGCACCATCGTGGCCAGCCCTGTGTTGCCATTGGCTGGATCGGAGTTGCTTGCGGGTGGGCCAGCGCGGTGCCAGACATTGAGGGGCCCGTGCTCCAGGAGACATAGGCTATGCGGACGCGGGTGTTGGATACCCACCAGGAGAGGACGGTCCCTCCTGCGGGTGGGACCGTGGAATCGGGGGTAGCATCACCTCATGAGGAGACACAGCTGCAGGTTGTGGCGGTGGTGAGGCCAGATCTGCCTTTGGATGTGGCCAGGGGTTTGGACGAGTGTGGGGCAGTTGTCACCACAGAGGATCCGGTTCCCTTGTTACGGGTGGGGCGTCTTGCCGGCACAAGGCTATTGGGTTCTGCGAGTGGGGACAAGGGGCTCCTGGGAGCGGAGAGTTCAGTGGAGCCCAGGCTTCATGGGGCGGACAGCAATACGATTGGGCACGCGCCTCCGGCATGTGTGGACATGCAGCGACAATTGGCGTGCCCGGAGGAGGTGATGATGGAGCAGCGACAAGTGGCGAGCTTTCAGGAATTTGCATCGGGGCAGCCGAATCCAAACGTGAATTTAGACATGCAACGGAGGGAGGAGGTTGCGTTTGGGGGGATGACGCCCCAGGAAGTGATCGCGTTTGAAAAAATGAAGTGGTTTTGCAAGCTCGCGCCTCCGCTTCTTTTGGAGGTCCAGTCGTCTCTGCGTCCGGAGGCCGAGCCTTTTACACCCCGACGTGCCACTAGGAGTGCGAGGAGGGCTATGCCTGCCAAGACCAAGGCGTCGCCCGCTGAGAATGTGTAAATGCGCGCGCTAGACTTGGTGCCTGAGGACTTGGATGGCCACGAAGACAAGATCCCAGAGTTAGCGGAGATCTTTGAGTCCGCTCTCAGAGAGCAGCACATTCGGGTCATCGCGGCCCTGTTCGGCAAGGAGACGCCACCAGTGCATGCGAGGGGTACCTCTACGTCCGTGGTGGTGGGGGAGGCCTGACTGTTGGGCCGATCGTTGGGTGGGCTCCGGGATGCTGCCGCATATGGATTGGAATCCTCGTGTATTATCTTGGAACGTGAGGGGCCTTAATAACCCCGCTAAAAGGAACGCGGTTAGGGAATTTGTTATCGCTGCTAAGGTGAATTTGGTGTGTCTCCTAGAGACCAAGCTAGATGTACTAGATACGTACTTGGTGATGCAATGCATTGGGCCATCTTTTGATGGTTTTGCTTATCTCCCGGCGATCGATACGAGAGGTGGTATTTTGCTAGCTTGGGAGAGCTCTTACATGGAGATTGACAATCTAACCCGAGACGCTAATTTCCTCACGGGGTGTGTGTGCAATAAAGATGGTTGGGATTGGTGGTTATCCGTAGTGTACGGTCCCCAGGGCAACGAATCGAAGATCAATTTTTTGATCGACTTGCAACATAGGAGAGATGCCTGCCCGGGTCCTTGGATGGTTTTGGGTGACTTCAATATGATCCTCAAGGCGGAGGAGAAGAATAATTCCAATCTCAATAGATCTATGATGCGGAGATTTAAGGCTTTTGTCGACAATAATGAGCTCAAAGATCTCTACATGCACGGAAGGAGGTTCATGTGGTCGAACGAGAGGGAGAATGTGGTGATGACTAAGATCGATCGTGTGTTAGTTTCGGTGGATTGGGAGCTTTGCTACCCGGATGTTTTGTTGCATGCTCTTTCCACTAATATCTCCGACCACGCCCGTTGCACCTCTCAACGGCGGCTCCTTTCTGTGCCAAGAAGAGATTTAGGTTCGAGTTGTTCTGGACGCGGCTCGATGGGTTTGAGCATGTAGTTAAGGAAGCTTGGGTGTGCCCTGAGGAGATCACCGACCCGTTCAAAAGGTTGGATGCTATGCTTAGGAATACGGCGGTGGCCCTTCAAGCTTGGGGTCAAAGGACGACGGGGAACATTAAGATCCAAATTGCCATTTCTAATTATGTCATCCTCAGGTTGGATAAGGCGATGGAGTCGAGGGCCTTGTCGTGGTTGGAGAGGTGGTTGAAAAAAACTTTAAAACACTCGCTGCTAGGGCTGGCCTCCCTACAACGTATGATTGAGAGGCAAAGATCGAGGCTTAAATGGATCAAGGAAGGTGATGCGAATACTAAGCTATTTCAAGCGGTTGCCAACGGAAGGATGAGCAAGAACTTTATACCACATATTAGACACAACGGTGAGCTGATCACGGATCAAGTTAGGAAGGAGGAGATCTTCTCGGAGGTGTACGAGCGGCTGCTTGGGCAGGCCAATGCTAGGGAGGCGGAAGTGGACTTAGACTTTCTTGGTTTGGATGGTACTGACCTGTCGGAGTTGGATGGGATGTTTACTGAAGAGGAGGTTTGGAATACGATTAAAGAGATGCCGCCAGATCAGGCCCATGGACCGGATGGTTTCATCACGGCATTCTATCAGAAAGCCTGGCAGATCATCAAGAGGGATGTGATGGCAGCCTTCATGAACTTATATGTGGGGGATGGCCGGGGTTTTGGCAAATTAAACCGAGCACACATCGTGTTGATTCCTAAGAAGCCCGAGGCGGAGGAGGTGTGCGATTTTAGGCCAATTAGCCTCACCCACAGTGCAGCCAAGTTGTTTGCTAAGATGCTTGCTAATCGTGTGAGGAAGAGGATGAAGGAGATCGTGGAATCGAACCAGTCGGCGTTCATTTGTGGGAGGCACCTCCACGATAACTTCCTCTTGGTCCGGCAAGTCGCTAGGAAGATTCATGCTCGGAAGGATGCGGGAGTGTTCTTGAAACTGGACATCTCACGAGCTTTTGACTCCCTTGCCTGGCCGTTCTTATTTGAGGTTATGCGCAGGAAGGGTTTTGGTCCTAAGTGGTGCCAGTGGATTGCCATTCTCTTAAAGACCGCTAGCACGAAAGTGATAGTGAATGGAGTGCCAGGTAGACGCTTCGTGCACGTCAAGGGCCTAAGGCAAGTGGATCCTGTCTCGCCTCTTCTTTTTGTGATTGCCATGGACGTCCTCTCGAAGATGATGATTCGCGCTACAAACATGGGTGTCTTGAGTGCCTTCACGGGCATTGCCCCTCACCAAGCGGTGTCAATCTACACCGACGACGTGGCCTTATTTGTCAAGCCTCGGCTACTGGATGTCTCACTCGTCCGGTCGGTGCTCACGACGTTTGGGGAGGCTTCGGGATTGAAGGTGAACTATAACAAATCCTTGGCGATTATGATACACGGAGACAGTGCGGACAGAGATCGGGTTGAGGCGGTGTTGCATTGCCGCATGGGTGCCTTCCCATGCAGATGTCTTGGGATGCAATTGGCCATCAGGACTCTTTCCAAGGCGGAGTGGCAGCCTATGTTGGATCAAGCGAAGAGCTTTGCGCCGGCATGGCAAAGGGGTTTGATCCACCAGCCGGGTCGTCTGGTGCTTGTGAAATCGGTTATTTCGGCTAAACCAATCCATCACTTCATGATTACGGAGGCTCCGGTTTGGGTGTTGGAAGAGATCGAACAATGGATGGGAGGTTTCTTTTGGGCTGGCAAGGAGAAGGCCCATGGTGGGCAATGTCTGATTGCTTGGGATGCGGTTTGCAAACCTACCTACCTGGGTGGCCTTGGCGTCCGGAACCTGCAGCTGGAAGGGCTAGCTCTGAGGGTGAGATGGGAATGGCTTCGCAGAACGGACCCTGACAGGCCATGGCAAGGCCTGGCAATGACGGAGGATAGAGATGCCCGGGCAGTGTTTGATAGCCTAGTTTGCATCTCGGTGGGGGAAGGCACGAAGGTTCTATCTTGGCGCGACCAATGGATCCATGGTTTCTCGGTGAAGGATATTGCACCATCAATTTTTTTGATGGTGGATACGAGGACGGCAAACAGGAGAACGGTTGCGGAGGGACTGGACAATGGGAGGTGGCTGCGGGATTTATACAGAGATATCGGCTTTGGTGACCACATGCAGCTCATTCACCTCAACCTCGCGATTAGTCTGGTCCAGCGGGACGTCTCGCGCCCGGATGCCTTCTCGTGGCCCGCTGATCCGTCGGGTGTTTATACTGCGAGGTCGACATATCAACGGCTTTGTCTCGGTGCTATGGTAGTGCCGTATGCAGTATGTATTTGGAGGAGTTGGGCCTTGCTAAAGTGCAAAATCTTTGCTTGGTTGGCGGTGCAACATCGTATTTGGACCTCGTATAGGAGAGCGAGGCATGGGTTACAAGATCGTCCTTCCGCATGCTTCACGTGTCTGCAAGAGGAGGATAACGCTGAGCACATATTGGTCCAGTGTGTGTACGCCAGGGAGGTGTGGCATCTCATGTTCGACGCTTTGGGATTGTAGGCAGACATCCCGGAGGTGCAGGATCAACTCTTGGAGTGGTGGTTGGCTCAACGTGCAAGATGGAGTCGTGATGCCAAGAGGGGCTTTGATACGGTGGTGATTGCGGTGATTTGGGCACTTTGGAAGCAGCATAATGCGAGAGTCTTCAATAGGACTAACCAGCAGCTTAATGCGCCGGATCTGGCGAGGGCTATCACTGGAGAGCTGCGGGAGTGGAAGGTCGCTGGCCTAGGAGGAGGACGTTTTGCTGGTTTTTGTGAGAGAGTAGGCTTGTAGTAGTTTGGGGGTGTGTTGGGGTGTTTGCCTTGGGGGTTTGCCTGTATCCTCCCAAGGTCTCTTGTACATTGTTTTCTACTCTCTTCTATAAAAGTAAGGCACGCGATTCGCGTGCTCTCGAAAAAAAACCCTTGCCAAGATCATGTCACTTCACTCCTTGACCAAACCCTAAAGTTCTTTTCTAGGGAAAATTCCTTTTTCATTGAAGGAATAACCCTATCTACCCTAGGTTGTGAACCAACCTATATTTCTGTCTATCCAAAAATCCCCAAACAATTCTCATAATTCCTTTGGGTTATATATAGCCCAAATATGCCCAAACATTTCCTTGGCCAGTTCAAAATTAATTCCCCAATGTTCCTTTTTCTATTCTGCCCTGAATGGCACTTTGTGAAGGAAGTGTCATTTATATTTTTCCTAGTGGCTCCCAACCTTTTTGGGCATGATTATATGTCCAAATAATTGCCTCATGCACAAGTTCAACTTTATTTGCCTAGCCAATCTTCCTCAGGGAATTTTTAAAGTTTCTATCAGACAGAAGGCTTTGTGAAGGAAGTACTAGCTAGGAGTATCCAAATGAGTTGAGATTTTGCACACTCCTTAATGTGCTCATTTTAACCCCCTCCACCCATTTGCAGCCCCCATCCAATCATCTATGTGAGCACAAGAGCAAATCTTTGATTTTGGCAATATTTTCAGGTTGTGAAGCAAGTGTATTTTCTATTGCTTCAAAAATCCTGATAAACTACCAGATCATTCTTATACCCATAAAACATCCCTCCACCAAATTTGGCATCATTTCATTGATCCATTTGATCACCAAAATTATTTCAAGTTTCTGGACAGAAATGATGTTTGTGAAGCAAGTGCCATTTTGGCTTGTCCATTTGGCATGAGCTTTTTACAGCATCTTCATATGTCCAAATAATCAAGCTTTGCCCAATCTTAGCCTAAGTTGCTACTCGATGTGAGAGCATCATCATGATCTTCATTTCTGGACCAAAAATGCAGTTGTGAAGCAACTATATTAGTTTCTGCTCCATTATGCTCCAAAACCTCCAGGACTGTAGTCCTTCGATAGATAAACATCCCAGACATAACTTTTGAGCCATAGCATCTCTCTGTTGATCACATTGAGCTGATCAAGTTTACTACAATAAACTTCAGAGCTCATTTACCATTTAACCACTTCACCTTTAACCGAACTACCACCATAGTTGAGACCTCCCCTGGATGAACTTACCCATAGACAACAAGTTCCAGCTCATCTCCCCCGCTACATGCCAGTGCACATGGTGATCGTGTTAATGGCATCACTGTGCACGCGCTCTGTGTGCAGTGGCCGCGCCCAGTGGTTGTTTGTGCTTCGGCACCTCCTCCTCTCGTCGCCTTCGTGCGCGTGAGCATGTCCAGCAGCTGGCCCCCGTCGTTGCTGTTCCCCTGGACCCCTCTCCCCCTCCGTCCGTTTCCTCACCGACGCTCATCGCCAAACGCCCACGGGGGCACAATGTTTCGTTTGGCTCCGGGCTCACCTCGGCCTCTTCCTCTGCTCCCCTCGACTCCGTGACCTCTGCGGCTCGTCTGCTCTCTCGCTCGTCGCCTTCCTCGTGCCCTCCCGTGCTCGCTGGCCGTCGCCAGAGCCTCGGCCGGACATGCCCGGCGGCACCCGAGCCCATCCCTCTCGCCCGCCTATATATATGCCTTCCCCGAGCCTTTCGAGCACACCAGCAGCCTCCCCACACTCCACTGCCCACTTTGGAGTACGGACGACGAAGAAATTCAGAGCCCACCCACCACCCACTTTGTAGCCACTGTCGAGGATTTAACCGACATGCTAGACTACGGCTCCGAAGACATCGACGCTATGGACGGCGATATTGGTGACGAACAGAACCAGCGCCCTGTGGCACCTCGGAAGTCCACCTCGTCATATGACGTATACATGGTGGATACCCCAAAAGAAGGGATGGCGAAGAAGTAGCGGAGGCGACTCTTTAAAGAAGCAGCCCAAACGCCCGGCGTCAAGCGGCGCCGCCTAAACCCCGCCACAACAAGAATAGAGATTCCGCACAGAGATAACAATACCCAGAGAGTGCCGAAGACAACTCCCTCCAAAGAAGACTCGGTCAGGAGGATGCGAAGCAAGCCCTCACGACAGAGGCGGCGATTTAAGAGGTTGAGGATCATAACCATATACCTCCCTCCGAAGACGAAGCAAGCCTCAATGACGATTTAACTCGCCGCTACCGAGGACCCCATCGAACAAGAGCTTTTAAGCACAGGCTCATCGCCACGGCAAGAAGCCCAAGAAGGAAAAACGGAAGCTCAAAACAGAGAAGACACGCTCGAGAATAAGATGGAGCAAAGTACTCAAAACCGCAGATAAACACGGCAATGGCCACCAATCAAAGAGCTACAAGCGTAAGTCGCTACGAATTGACGAAGAGGCCATAGAGCCTCCATCATCAAATGGCCCAGCCAGTCCATCTACGGACCCAAAAAGAAGGCCCCAGAAGCAAGGCAACACGTCAAGTGTCCGCGATAGCGGCACATACAAGTATAGGGCGCCAGACACCCACTATGTTTCACCGATGAGGTGCTGGACCATGAATTCCCAAAGAGGGTTTAAACCCATAAACATAGAGGCCTACGATGGAACAACAGACCACGAGTGCGGATAGAAGATTATATACTTCATATACACATGGCGGAGGAGACGATCTCCACGCCATAAAATATCTACCCTCAAGCTCAAAGGGCCAGCCCGTCATTGGCTCAAAAGCCTCCTGTAAAACACTATTGGAAGTTGGGAAGAGCTCGAGGGCGTTTGGAGAAAATTTTCAAGGACCTATGTCCGGCCTCCGGATGCAGATGATCTAAGTCATATCACTCAACAGCCCGGAGAGTCAGCGCAGAAATTCTGGAACAGGTTTCTTACCAAAAAGAACCAAATAGTCGACGTCTCCGACGCCAAGCCTTAGCAGCTTTCAAGCACAATGTCCGAGACGAATGGCTGCCAGCACCTCGGTCAAGAGAAACCGAGGACAATGTCGCGACTAACAAGCCTCATGACCCGCTTCTATGCGGGAGAGGATAGCTGGCTAGCAAGAAGCAGCACCAGCGACCCAAGTACATCCGATACAAGGGATGGAAACGGGAAGTCACAGCGCAGAAAAGAACAGCGCCGGAATAAAGAAAAAGGCCCAAAGAGCGCGGCAGTCAACGCCAGATTCAAAAGCTCGCGGCCCAATAACAAAACACAGCCTCTTAAGGATGACAGTGACTAATTGTCCAACTTAAACAAAATTTTGGGTCGGATATGTCAAATCCACAAGACCCGGAAGACTCGCAAATCACACCCACAGGATTGTTGGGTTTTAAACAGTCCGGCCGACTAAATGCCGAACACAAGGGCTCGACGCGTCAAGCGAAGAAGATAAACCCCGCCAGCAGGGCTCCGGAAAACAAAAGACTTTCCCACAAGGGGTTAAAGCAGTAAACTCACTTCATGTGATAACACGGAAAAATAGCGCGACACTTTCTAAAAAGAGCTTCGCATGGTCCAACCCAGCAGACCATAGAGATTGGATATCAAAACCAATCGCTTTCGACCACCTGGAGTATTCCAGAAGCGTTCGAAACGCGGGACGGACTCCCCTGATATTGAATCCCATAATAGACGGATTACAATTTACTAACGTCCTAATGGACGGAGGCAGTGACTTAAACCTGCTATATTCAAACACAATCCGCAGGATGGGGATAGACCCTACCAAAATTCGACACAGCCACACTTCCTTCAAAGGAGTGACGCAGAGCCCTTACGCCAAGTGCATGTGCTCTATATTACTAGAAGTCGTGTTGGATCGCCGAACAATTGTCGACGCGAAAAATTAATTTTTCATATCGTCCCATTTGAAAGTGAATATCAAGCACTCTTGGGACGAAAGGCTTTTGTTCGCTTTAATGCCATACCGCATTACACGTCTCTTACACTCAAGATGCCCTGTCCACATGGCGTCATTTCAGTGTGCGGGTCACTTAAAGACCCCGGACTCGGATAGATGAATCCGGCCTCAGCAGACTAGGGGCTCCCTAGCCGCATACCCCTTAACAGGGGGCTGCGCGCACAAACAATCACGGTTTCATATAAACCTTGCTTTAATTATTTATATTTCTTATTTTACATATTCTTAGCACGAATTGTTTCTAAAACTAAACGTTCCTCTCTTCCTACGTGATGAACAACGTGCATACCCGTCGAGATAACGGCGAACGGAGACACAGCGCAGACGCGTGCAGCAGGACCCGTTGCAAGGATTCTTTTCAGATTAAGACCCTGCGTAGACCTTTCTTACCGTCTCTTGTTGTTACACTCCCTTGGTTTCTTCCTATAGCCAATGCGAACTCGACGCTTTGGCATCGGCGCGTCGAAGACCATGCCCGCACGGACACTAGGGGCTTAGGGCATCGTTCGCCCATTATTATAAAGACCGAACACCTTCGGAGTGTTCGGCGCCTCGAGTTAGGCATTATATGCATCAGCTCGAATCATGTCTTTGGTCAAATGTTGGGTTTGCGGCTCACGTGTTTTGCTGCCTTACGTTCAGATCATCCGCTAACGCGGCACCGGAGAACTCTCGTGATTGTGCCCGGTTCGGCTGGGCGAGCACCTCGAGAGAAAGCCAAAACCGATTTGTCATGATACAATGAGAGTCCGTCAACCACTAGAATTCCTCGCTGACGAAGGACCGTTTCGGTCAGCACATACGCACTCGAATCCGGAGATGTGCGGTGCCACCAGGGCTATGTCGTAGCCCCACCCTCGAGCTCCAATCGCTAAGTGAAAGTGATAAAGCATTATAGTCCGGACTGCCTAGTTCGCTACGCTACCACCTCCTTATAACAGGACCGAGACATCGGATTAAGTGTGAAAACGCGCTATTTTTGCGAACACTCTAGCACCTTGTGCGTAATGTCAAGACTGCCATCTTTCAGGTTATACACAAGTATACATAAACGCCCGCATAGGAGAAGTTTTACTTGGATGCACAAGTATAAAAAGCAGTTATAATATAATCATTAATTTACAAGCTAATGCGATCATTTGAACGTTACATTCTTCGAGCACTGCGACTCTATTTTACGAGCACCGCGCATGACTTCTCCGAAGTAGTGCTCGGCAGGGAGCCGGCTTTCATCCGGACCCTGGGTGGCAACGGCGGTGGCATCCATCTCCGGATAATGCGCCTTCACACGGGCAAGAGCCATCCGCGCGCCCTCGATGCAGGCCGACCGCTTCATGTCCTTTATATGTGGCACCGCTCCAAGCTGCAGTAAGCCGAAGTAGCTCGTCTCCTTGGACCTCTCTGGCCAGACATGGGCCACGATGTCAGTCATGGCAAGTCCGGACAATCTATTTAGCTCGGCCCATTCGGCCAACCGGTCTGTCAACGGAAGGGCACGATCCGGACTGTGGAATTGAGACCAATACAGCTCTTCCGTCTCGTGATCCCCCTGGCTCCGAAAGTGCTTCACGGCATCAGCCGCACTAGCAGCTAAATCCATGTACGGATCCTCCGGACTCCACAGCCGCTCAAATTGAGTATACTTTGCATCCATAAACCGGCGATGCAGCAGAATAGGCTTGCCAGCCACGATCTCTCCAGCCTGGCGCAGCTCCTCCTTCATGGCCCGCATTGCAGAGCGGGCATCCTTGGCTTCGGCGGTGGCCTTCTTCAGGTATTCCCGCTCCGATAAGCGCTCCTTTTCAAGAGCCTCATTGCGGTCGGTAGCATCTTTTAATTTCATGGCCAATTCGGCCACCTCCGCCCTGCTTAGGTAGTGCGCAGCCTTTTCGGCTTTCAACTCTTCGGCCACCTTCGAGGCAGCCGCGTCACTCGTTCGGGCCTGCTCCTTAGCTCGAGCAAGTTCGGCCCGGAGGCTCTCCACAGCAGCAGCACCGTCTGTACAACAGCATACAATTTATCAGCACAGGGTTCGACCCATTTAAATAAATAAACTGTGGAGAATTAATTTACCTTGCGACTCATTAAGTCGCTGGTTGACAAGCGCGATGTCAGCATCCGCCACGTCAAGTTGCCAACTTAATTCGGCAAACTCATTAGTCCGGCTAGCCCCCGGACTATCCGCCACCTGTATCAGGACGGCGGTATTCATTACTTGAGATTTTGAGATTTCAATCATCGGCACGCTGTCGTTTCCGACAACCTACCGAGTCTCAGGGGCTACTATCTATACAGGGCGCATTTTTATGCAAAACTGTTAAAAGATGAAGGGGTGCGTCATTATTGCATACCTCAAATCCCATGATAAACTCATGGCGGCATTCACATAATCCGCTTTCAGCGGACGAATCCTTCCAATCACCATACGCATTAACGCACGGTGATCTTCGAAATGGGCGCCCTCTCAAGCAGATGCTTCAGTTCTCGGCCGGATACTAGTAGGTGCCGAACTCTCCGGCCCCTCCGGACTCGGGGATACCCTCCGTGATGACACTTCGGGTTTGCCTGCCTCATCTGGCGGCGCTGCGGATGGAGGCGTATCGCTCTCCATCATCTCCGGAAGAAGGTCCCCCGAAGATGAACTCATCTGAGAAGGCTGCAGATCTGAACTGCGATATAAATACTTCGGTTACCTACGGAAGCACAAATGAAGGTATTTCCTTACTAATTAATTCCCTCTTTTATACTCACGGCTCGCTGGAGGGCCGATCCTTTGGTGATGATTGTGCGTCCGGATTCTCTCCGGGCGCCGGACCCCCCGGGGAAGATCTCTTCCCACGCTTAGGGGCTTTGGCCTCCGGATCTTCGGAGGCGGTCCTCTTCTCCCCCTGAAGGGAGGGATTCTTGGTTCCCTCCTCTTCTGTCGCCCCTTTGGGCGAAATATTAGCTCCTCTATTTTCCCCATTGCCCCCTTCTGCGGGAGCAACCTCCAACATTCTGACCAGCACGGGCTCCAGTGCGGTCTCTGGGAGGGGGGCCGGACACCTTATCAGCCTTGATCGCGCCACCCATTCCTGTAGAGAACAAAGGGTAAGGATGCGAACTCTAGAAAGGCACATAAACAGAATGTTCGGACCCTGAGCTATTTACCTGAGTATCCGGGCGAATGCGGCTTAGACCTGCATCCTCGGCTGAATCCGGACACGCCACCTGCGGTCCGAAGAACAACTTGTACATCTCCACGGGTGTTGCACCCATGAAGTGTTGGAGAATCCGAGGTCCCTCCGGATTGAACTCCCATAAACGGAGAGGACGACGTTTGCAGGGCGGAAGATGCCTGATCAGCATAACCTGCATCACCTTGACCAGGTCGATCTCCCTTGCTTGGAGATCTCGAATCCGGCCCTGCAGTGAGGGCACGTCTTCGGACGACCCCCAGTTGAGCCCTTGGTTGACCCACGACATCAGTTGGCGTGGAGGTCCCGGGCGGAATGAGGGCGGCGGCTTTTGCCTGCTGCCCTCTGAGCGTGATATAGAACCACTCTTGCTGCCACAACCGAGTTCCTCTTGAAGGAACCCTCGAGCCACGGGCATCGACCTTCTTGCTTATGGTCGCCCGCAAGACTCCGCTTAGCGCCCCGATCATCTTCGGCTCCACCTTGAAGGTCTTCAGCCATAGGCCGAAGTGGGGATGACACGGAGGAAGGCTTCGCAGACGATGATGAATGCGGAGATATGGAGGATAGACTCCGGAGCCAAGTCGTGAAAGTCCAGCCCGTAGTAGAACAGGAGCCCTCTCACGAAGGGATCCGTCGGGAAGCCTAAACCCCGGCGGAGGTGGGATACGAAAACGACATATTCGCCGGGCTCGGGGGCTGGCACAGCCTGCCCTTGGGTAGGCAACCTGTGCGAAACCTTGTAGGCCAGGTACTTGGCCTCACGCAACTTCAGTATGTCCTCCTCCGTGACGGAGGAGGGCATCCACCGGCCCTGGAGGTCAGAGCCGGACATGATTGAGGATCCAAGCGCCAAATCTGAGGCTCTGGTGCCGGAACGGGAGCGGGAAAAGATTCGGCGAGATTGAAGAACAAGGGCTGGCCTTGGTCCTCTTATAAAGGGGAAGAAATACCAAGGGCCACACCGTGACCGCTCGGGATTCCCTTCGATAGAGGAGGCGTGGCGGCGGAGCGGTTGGGTTACCCACGCACGTATTGATGAGAATCCCGGGATAAGGGAACACGATCTCGCCCGACAGGCGTGCCAAAGAAACCGCGCTAAGCGTGCTAAGGTGGTACGAGAATTCAAACAAAGGCTTGGTTGCGGTGTGATGGCACGCCGCATAATACGCCGGCAGATTGAACTAAGTGTACATTTATATTCTCTACGGTGGAATGTGGAATTTATTTTGCGAGCCGACACTATCCCGGTGTTCATTATCTTCTTGGATTATTCAAGGGAGGAACCCGCCGCAATGCCAAAAATTATGCACGCCGAACTTATCGCCATTGAAGACTGGTTCAGAGGCTCTTGAGGAGTCTGGACTAGGGGTGTTCGACAGCCGGACTATCAATATCCGCCGGACTCCCGGACTCACGAAGATACAAGATTGAAGACTCGGCTCGTGTCCGGATGGTACTTTCCTTGGCGTGGAAGGCAAGCTTGGCAATACGGATATGTAGATCTCCTACCATTGTAACCGACTCTGTGTAACCCTAGCCCTCTCCGGTGTCTATATAAACCGGAGGGCCTTAGTCCATAGGACGAACATACATCTCAACAATCATACCATAGGCTAGCTTCTAGGGTTTAGCCTCCTTGATCTCGTGGTAGATCTACTCTTGTACTACCCATATCATCAATATTAATCAAGCAGGACGTAGGGTTTTACCTCCATCGAGAGGGCCCGAACCTGGGTAAAAACATTGTGTCCCTCGTCTCTTGTTACCATCCGCCTAGACGCACAGTTCGGGACCCCCTACCCGAGATCCGCCGGTTTTGACACCGACAGGGTCCCAGCCAGAGTCCCTGTGGAGTGGAGTTCACTACCTTCGTCGTTGTTCCGCTGCTAGAACATTTCCGCTGCTACGAGTTGTTCTGCTGCTAGCATAGAGCAAGTGTAGTATCACAGGCGTAGTGTCGCTGTGCTGATGTGAACCTTTGTAACATCAGACCTGTGTATTTATCCTTTGTAATAAGAGCTGATTTGTTCTATGTCAAGCAGTGTCGTATTCCATAAGACTTCTCCTCAATCTCTAGGCTGGAATACGGGGCGTTCCGGTTTCTCTGAGCCCGGGTGCTACAGGCTTGGTATCAGAGCAGGTCTGACTGTAGGACGCCCTAGTCAGCGTGAGCGGTAGAAACCGGTAGAAATCGGTAGTATAGAGTCTGGCTTGTTTGTTACATTTGGTTGCTGCATTTGTTTTTTGCATAGCATGCATATAGCCTTAGTATTTGTGATAACGGTTTATCTGGTGAGTGTAGCTGGCATCGGTTCGGATCCACTACAGCTCAGCCTTTGCATTTCTCCAGTCCCCTTTTTCTCTCGGTGTTTGGTGTCATTTCTGTCCCAGTAGAGTGATGCCAAGTGATCTCGACACTATTTGCAAAAATGGTGCTCAGGTATCGCGCCGATGTCTTTCTTTCAGTCCCATCTATCGTTTCAGTGATGGACATGTTTTTATCCTAGATCATTCTTTTATTTTGTCGTGTTGGCAACCCTTGATGATCTTAGTTATCAAGAAAGGGCAATGTCAGCAGCCCCAGTTTTTCCCCGCTATCCTATTTCTTGGACGAGTACGGATTTTTTTTCCGTCTGCTTGATAATAATGTGGTTGCGACCTTCGTGTCCCACTGCATGAATACCGAGTACGTCCTCACCTCCGAGATAGTCGAGGTTGCTATCTGGCTAAGCTAGCACTTGGTGTAGCGTTGTTTACGCCAATTCTTCCACACATTTATTCGTCCCCGTGCACATTGTCACAGCATGCTAGATCGTAGAACCGGAGATCCCGCGAGATTTGTGTGCTTAAGTAGGCATGCATATTGTGTGACCAGCAGTAATATGTGACATTGGTTGTGTGTGAATTGATTGTTGTTGTGTGCTTTTGTTTAGTTGAGTTTTTGTTTACTTCTTTCTTTTTGGGCCCTGGTGTTACATTATTTTTTTCCCTATAAAGATTTGCTTATCCACCGACAGCGGACTTGAAGAAGCAATAAGGATTTCAAATATTTAGAAGAAGCTCAGCTAAACATTATGGTCTACCCAGTCAACTGCATTATGGCATTAACATCTGCTCAGAATACCAATGGTGTTGGGGATATTACTACTAGGTGTAAACCGGCCAGCTTGGGCCGGATTAACTCCGTTAGTGGTATAAGCAGAGAAAGGCCCAAGGCCTATAATCGGTTCTAGAGCTTGTAGCCGTAAACCGGCCTGGTGTATAACTTGTATTGTAAGTTAGGAATAGAGAGATACCAACCGGGATACGAGTATGAACCGGTTGGGACTCTATGAACCGACGGGCGTCACGTGTATATAAGGGGCGACCGGTGGACAGTTCAAGGACGAATAACACAACTCGAGCCTAGGCGAAGCTTGTTTGCTCCCTAGCCATCGAGACTACATCAATTACATCACAACTAGACATAGGCTTTTACCTTCATCGAAGGGGCCAAACTAGTATAAAACCCTTGTGTCTTTGTGTTCGCTTTAACCCCTGCAAGTAAACCCGTAGCGATGGCTCCACGACTAAGTCCTTACGCTAGGACATCTGCCGTGACAAATCCACGACAGTTGGCGCCCACCGTGGGGCTATCGCACGATGGTTTGACAATCTTGGAGGGCAAGCTCAAAGGACTCGAAGGCTACGTCGTGGGCCGGATGACCAAAAGTCGTCGCGGCCGGATCTACATCGACAGCGCCGGATGGGGTCGAGGCCGATTCAATCGAGTATGGATACGGGTCCCCTTCGGCGCATACACGTTTTCATCGGCAAGATCGGGAGCACTGGGCTGAGCGGACATCCGCACCGACCTCATCGAGACGGCTCAGCGGCGCGACCTGCCCGAGTTAAACCGGCCGTGAAGCATGTCTTCGTTGGAGTCACTCATGGAGGGGAGTACGACGCCGGTTCAGAACATGGTAGTGAGACCGTCGTTTATTCTGGCGATGAATCTTCAACAGGAGAGACCGAGTCATTGTACCAGCTGCAAGGCGATATGATCAGGGGCTGTTCCGATGGTGACAGTATTCCGGACCCCCCAAGCCAGTTAAACCGGGTTGGAATATTCATGGTCGGTACGCAGGCAGCTAAACCACTCTTCAACCATAGCAGCGATGCTTTCCGGTTTAGCAGCGGTAGCAGGGGAGAGGCAGTCGCCCGCCGGTTCAAGATTCATCGAGATCTGTTTGATGAACTAGCAGCGCTTATGGCGGAGGACAACCCGGCAGATCAGGAGGCTCATAATGCAGAAATTGCAAAAGTGAAAGAGCAGATCACGCAAGCCAAAGCGGATCTAGCGTCAGAGAAGGAGCGTATGGCCGCAGAGCGGGCCGCTTTAGACGCACAAGCTTACAAACTCATGCTTGACCAGAGTGCATCGCAGGAGGTACTGAAGCGGAAGTATAGATCGCGCCTGCCGTCAGGATTTGATCCTAGAAATCTCTTTCAGACTTCGGAGCGGACCCGAACCCGCCCAAAGACAGGGAGGTAAACCGGATTGAGGCACCAGGAGCAGGGGCGACGGTCCAACCACGCCTGATGGATCCTCCGCAGCAGAACATGGTGGTTCCTCCGTCGGTGCTGAACACCCAGTGTCATTATTCTAATCCTATGGACAACCTTGTTGCAGCCGCTGCACGATCGAGGCGATCGATCGAAGGAGATTCCCCAAGCGGTTGAGACACGCGGGTTAAGGCTTCTCCGACTGCACCGATCCAAAGAGAAGCATATTCATACAGCCATGATCGGATTCACTTCTCGCCCGCCCAAGCCGGAGCTACAGCAGGCGTCTGGATGAACCGGCCATATCAAGCAACGTGCGGGACCGTGAAGCGGCCCAAGGCAATCACCAGATGGGCGGCATTCGTGATACTCAGGAGGTAGTGGATCGGGCCCGGGCACGCAGGGAGGCCGAGTTAGCAGCACAGGATGATGCGGGTCAACACACACCGGTTCGCCCTACCACCTTCGCCGGACCAGGAGTCGCATCCGCTTTAGGGGTGCCCTGTTTAATCCCCGCCTTACGCAATGTGCGTCTGCCTAAGGATTTTAAGGGCCCACGCAAGGTGCCGAATTACACCGCAGATCTGTCCTCAAGCGTGGGTTGAAAGTTATGAGATGGCCATGGAGATGCTAGATGTTGATGAGACGCATGTGCAAAGTACTTCACCATGATCTTTGGAGGCACAACCGTACTTGGCTAAAGAGCTTACCGCCCAATTCTATCAGTTCATGGGCCGATTCACGGGCCCGGTTTATCGAGAACTTCAAGGATCGTGTAAGCAGCCCAAGTCCATAGTAGAACTGGCGGCTTGCGTCCGTGAAGAAGGAGTCAACAACCCGTTGGGTACGCCGTGTGTCCGAGATTTTGCACTCTTCCGACCGGATCAACGCCGACTCGGCGATCTTAACATTAGAAGGCAACCGCCGTTTGAGCCTTTGAAATTAAAATTGGGACGGATGAAGCGGTTCTGCAATGATATGGGAACCCTCATGGCCGCTTTGGTAAAGTATGCCGATTCGGACAGTACCAAGGATCCTGAAGCTGATGATGATGAAGCAGGGAAGGGAAAGAAGAACGGCAACTCCAAGGGGCAGCAGTACAAACCGGTGGGTCATGGAAACGGAGGCAAGCGCAAGGCCGATGGCAACCCGGATTTCGTAGCCAACACTAATGCGCAGGACAGAGGCCCGCGGCGCAGAGGCAAGGCGAATCGGGGTCAAAATCCTAATACAAACCGTTTGAATTACTTGTTGAATCAACCTTGCCCCAAGCACAGGACGAAGGAGTCCCCATCGAACCACCTCTGGAAGGACTGTTATATTATGCAAGAGTTCAAAAACTCCAATGCTTTCCGGTATGACCAGGGGTCAGGTGGCGGTTCAGGATCCGGTTTTCATGGGCCGGGTCAGGATGGAGCTTCTGGTTCAGGGCCTAATCAAGGCAATCACAATAGTCGAATAATCGGTGGTGGCTAAAGAGCAACAGCAGCAATAAAGCTATCGAGCCAACCAAAGCAGTTGAATAGTGGGCGATATCATGTTTTCACAACCAGTTTGGACAAGCGGGATCGGAAGCTTCACAAACGGGCAGTAAACTCTGTTGAACCGGCTTTGCCGTGGTATTTACGCTGGTCAGAGCAGCCTATCGTGTGGAGCAGAGAGGACCATCCCCCCCGGATTGATAATCCGGGTCAGCTGGCATTGGTGGTAGACCCTCAGGTGGGGGGCTATAAGTTCACTAAGGTGCTTATGGATGGAGGAAGCAGTATTAATATATTATACTATGAAACTTTCCGTCGCATGGGTCTCACAGACAAGGATCTCAGACCGTCCAATACGGTGTTCCATGGTGTAGTACCAGGCAAATCTGCTTATCCTGTTGGTAAAATAGCCCTGGATGTGGCTTTTGGAGATGAGCACGATTCCCGGTCTGAAAAGCTAACTTTTGAAGTGGTGAAAATCCGGAGTCCATATCATGCTTTGTTTGGGCGGCCGGCTTATGCTAAGTTCATGGCACGACCCTGTTATATCTACTTGTAGCTCAAAATGCCGGGTTACAAAGGAACGATAACGGTGCATGGAAGCCGCCGAGTTGCTTTGGAATGTGAGGAAGGCGATGTAGCTTATGCAGAGGCGGTCTGTGCTACGGAGGAGTTGAAGTTCTATAAGGACAATGTTGATCCGGCGGATATGACCCCTTTGAAGAAGCCAACCACGAGCATGAATCGGATCTAAAGTTTAAATCGGCAAATGAGACCAAGCTTGTTGACTTCGTGCGGCGATTCATCCAAGCAGTTCCATCGTCGGTGCCAACTGGATCCCAAATAGGAAAGCGCTCATCGAGTTCATCCGTGAGAACCGGGATATCTTTGCATGGAAGCCGTCTGACATGCCAGGTGTACCGAGGGAACTCGCTGAGCACACACTTAATGTGGATCCTAAGTATAAACCGGTGAAACAGTTCCTCCGCCGGTTTAACGAAGAAAGGCGCAAAGCCATTGGAGAGGAAGTAGCCAGGCTTTTGGCGGCTGGCTTTATCATTGAGGTTTTCATCCGAGTGGCTTGCTAATCCGGTGCTGGTCCTTAAGAAAAATGGCACCTGGCGTATGTGTGTGGACTACACAGATCTTAACAAAGCTTGTCCGGCAGATCCTTTTGCCCTCCCCCGCATTGATCAGATTATTGATGCCACGGCAGGATGTGGCGTTTAAGTTTTTGGGCGCTTACTCGGATATCATCGATCAAAATGGCGATTAAGGACCAGGAGAAGACAGCATTTATAACTCCCTTTGGAGCCTTCGTTATGTATCTATGCCTTTTGGGCTCAAAAGCGCCTGTGCTACTTATCGGCGGTGTGTCTGAATTGCCTACATACACAAATCGGCGCAATGTACATGCTTATGTGGATGATATTGTGGTGAAATCAAGACAAAAGGAGACACTGGTGGAAGACTTGAAGGAAACCTTTGACAACTTGCGCATTTATAAGATGATGCTTAATCCGGCCAAGTGTGTTTTTGGTGTTCCGGCGGGCAAGTTATTGGGGTTTCTGGTGTCTAACAAAGGAATTGAGGCTAATCCGGAGAAAATTACAGCTATTACTTCCTTGGCTAAACCGAAGTGTATCAATGATGTTCAGCGTCTGGCAGGCAGAATTGCTGCGTTGAGCCGGTTTATCAGCCGCCTCGGAGAGAAGGCCATCCCCTTATACCAGATGCTGAAGAAGACGGATAGTTTCGTCTGGAGTCCGGCTGCGGATGAAGCATTTGAGGATCTAAAGCGGCAATTGGCCAATCCGCCTGTTCTTGCGGCTCCGGTTGACAAGGAACCGCTGTTGTTATATGTGGCAGCCAATGCTCGGCGAGAAGCGTGGCCATTGTGGTAGAGCGCAAGGAGGCAGCAAGGAGTATCCGTTCAACGGCGGTTTATTATATCGATGAGGTGCTTATTGAGTCCAAACAAAGGTATCCGCATTGGCGAAGCTAGTCTATGGTGTTTTCATGGCGATCGGCGAAGCAATATTTCCAAGGGCACCCTATCACGTGGTTAGTTCAGCTCCTTTGGGGATATCATATGAACCGGAGGCGATCGTCGGATTGCAAAATGGGCCATCGAGCTTGGGCCGCATGGATTAAAGTATATACCGCGCACAGCAGTGAAGTCGCAAGCACTTGTTGATTTCATTAATGACTGCACGGAGTTACAAGCGCCAGAGGAGAAGCCGGATCACACATACTGGACTATTCATTTCGACGGATCCAGGCAATTGGAAGGCTCGGGGGCTGGAGTCGTTTTAACTTCCCCACGAGGTGATAAGTTTTGTTACATTCTCCGTTTAATGTTCCCTTGTACTAATAATGCAGCTGAGTACGAAGCCTTGCTCCATGGTCTCCGGATGGCTAAGGAGATGAACTTAAGCTGGGTTAAGTGCTTTGGCGACTCGGACCTGGTGGCTCAGCAAGTATCTGGCACTTGGGATTCTAAGGACCCGCTCATGGCTGCATATCGTCGAGAAGTAGATAATATCGCAGGTTGCTTCAAGGGCTATCAAGTGGATCATGTGGATCGCCGGAAGAATGAAGCGGCAGACGCTTTAAGCCGGTTGGGTTCTCAGCGTAAACCGGTCCCCCCTAATGTCTTTTTGGACGTCTTGCACAACCCGTCAGTCCAGCTCCCTGGTGAAGCGGATTTGGCTATTCCTGATCCGGAGGCTCAGTTGGTGGCAGCATTACATGCTATTCCGGATTGGACGATTCCTTTCCTTGCGTATATGACTCGAGGAGTTGCGGAAGATGAAGTTACGGCTGAGCAGATAATCCGGCGCCCAAGTCTATGACGATTCTTAACGATGAGTTGCATCATTGCGATGTATCAGGCGTTCAACGCTGTGTCTCCCCGAGGAAGGCTGTGAAATTTTAAGAGAAATCCATGAAGGGGATTGTGGACATCACGCCGGTTCAAAATCCCTGGTGGCGAAGGCGTTCCGTCACGGATTTTATTGGTTAACTGCCCACGCGGATGCGGAGGACTTGGTTAAACGGTGTGATGGATGTCAGAAATTTTCCAGGCGTGCTCATGTACCGGCACAAGAATTGAGGATGATCCCAATAACGTGGCCGTTTGCGACTTGGGGGCTGGATATGGTTGGACCCTTTAAGCGATCCAAGGATAAGAAGACCCACCTGTTGGTGGCAGTGGACAAATTCACCAAGTGGGTTGAAGCGGAACCTGTCAGCAAGTGTGATGCGCAACAGCGGTGCAGTTCATCAAAAGGTGATTTTCGGTTTGGCTTTCCACAAGTATCATTACGCGATAATGGTACTAATTTATCCAAGGGTGCTATGAAAGAATTTTGTGAACGTGAGCACATCCGGCTTGACGTGTCATCAGTGGCTCACCCCCAATCCAATGGGCAGGCAGAACGTGCTAATCAAGAGATCTTACGAGGCATCAAACCCCGACTTCTGGTTCCATTACAGAGAACGCCAGGGTGCTGGGTTGAAGAGCTACCGTCGGTGCTATGGAGTATCAATACTACGCCAAACCGGTCCACCGGGTATACACCATTTTTCATGGTCTATGGAGCGGAGGCCATTCTCCCCAGTGATATCCGGCACGATTCGCCCCGTGTAGCGGCTTATGTTGAAGCGGACAACGAGACGGCGCGGCAGGACGCTTTGGACCTATTGGATGAGGAGCGTGATATGGCAGCCGCTCGTTCGGCGATTTACCAGCAAGATCTTCGTCGTTATCATAGTCGCCGGGTTAAAACCAGAGCCTTTCAAGAAGGAGATTTGGTGCTTCGTCTCATCCAAGACCAGACAGATATGCACAAGTTATCCCCACCTTGGGAAGGACCTTTTGTGGTCAGCAAGAATCTACACAATGGATCATACTATCTGATTGATATTCGAGAGCGTAAAGACTCACGTACATCAGAGGAGGAGACCAATAGGCCGTGGAATATAGCTCATCTTCGGCCTTACTACACTTGAGTCATCGGCTCAGTTTATGTACATATCATGACAATGTATATATTATCTTGATATAATAAAACCGAGCCTCGGCTAAAGCGGGGTCTCTGTCTTTCTTATCATGCGTGGTTACATGGAGTGTTTACATTTTTAAAGCGGCCTCCGGTTTACCCTTTTCATTTATATTTATCACTTGGGGCTTGGTCGTGTCCGAACCAATGCAACACCTCTTGATAGGCTAAAGCCACCAGATCATTTGGGGACACGGTCACGTCTGAACCAGTCACGCCTCTTGGTCGGCCAATAGGGCCAGAGTCATTTGGGGCTTGGTCGAACCCGAACCAATGTCATGCCACTTGGCGGCGTACTCGCCAAGAGTCTTTTGGGGACCTGGCCGACTAGCACCATCGCTACGCCTTCGGGGGGCTTGGTTGCGTCTGACCATGGTAATGCCATCTGACCAGCTCCATGAAGCTTTTCTTTTGCAAAGAGTTATTGCCTTTGTTGCCATATTTTCACATAATTGGTATTCGATTTTTGTTGTTGCGTTTTTTAACCCGACAAATATTTTTATCCGGTTCAACTGTCAGTCACAAACTGACAGGACACGGTTTGGTATTACACCAGAGTTTTATCTGCCCGGTTTACCCTTTTTCTGTTCATCATCATGGAATAACAAGGGGGCTTGTGCCGATTCAGCACGGCTATATGGGAGTTATTATCTCCCCAAACGGTCATGGTTTTTTAAGGCCTCCACTTCAAGTTTGGCTACGCCAGCTTCATGCCCAGATACGGCAGGTATTTGTATCACATACTTATTGATTTTTGATATATATACTGAATACCATAAACCGGCTGGCGGTATCACCGCCACCGAGGTTCAACTTTTCTGGTTGCAGGGAATATGAGAAACAAAAGTTTCACTTATGCACGAAGGCATATTCAGGCAGAAAAGTTTTAACTAAAGTTATTACAAGGCAACGCGGTGCCCAAGTGAGATCATTGTTCTTCGGGCAAACCGCCCACAACAGATGTTTGAACCGGCCACCGGTTCAAGACTGCTCTTCATCCTCCGCCGCTTCAGCCTCTTCATCTCTACCCATTGGCTGGAAATCCACAGTGGTCCAGTCGATTCCCATTAGCGCTTGGAAAACAGCCTCTTCGTGGATCAGAGAAGACGGTTCAATATCAGGAGCGTAAGTATGCTTACGGATTGAGGGATCAGGTTTTCCGCTTCAAAGGTTGGGGCGACACTCGCTTGTTTTGATCATTGTATTGCGCTTGATAATGCTCTAAGTCAGCTTCTTCGCCAATCGACAAGCTAGCGGGCATCTTGCACGGTTTATTGCCGTAAATCTTCTTCAACGACATCGAGCCATCTTCTTTCACATTGGGATAGCCTTGCGCTGCTTCCACGGGATCAAAGTCTGGTACCCAGGCCTTGGCTCGGATCAAGGCGTTGATGGCTCCGGTTCGAGCAGCAGATTTTTTCACCTCTTCAACCCGGGCGGGGAGCATGGACAGCCGGTTCAGAGTATCTTGAATCAAAGAAGGCACCGGATTGTTATGTGACATTGTGGTGATAATGCGCTGGGCTCCGGTATATAGCTGTTCTACCAAGGTATAGACAGCCTTCAATTTCTTCCGCACATCATTCCCTAAGTGCCCAACGCGTGTGCCTACAACAGTAAACGGTTAATTTCAAAACTGGAGCAATGACACAACAGGTGTAACACATCATGACTGTTCAAAGAGACTTACCAAAGATTGCTGCAGTCATAGAATGTACTTGTCGTTTTACGGCTGTCAGATCGTCTACCACGGTTTAAGGGCAACTTCAGATTTTACGCCCGTTTGATCAAATTAGCCTTTTCAAAGGGCCCGGACTGCTGCTCTTTCTTCCTACTTTCCTTCACTTCTTCAGCAGCGGTCAAGGCACTGGTTAACTCTTTCTTGGCCTTCTCTGTTTCGGTTTGCTGGGTTTTCAGAGCCGCTTGTAAATCGGCAATCCGATCATCTTTGATTTTCACCTCAGCCTGCGCATTGACAGTACGTTCAGCTAGCTATTCAAGTCAAAGTCCCAACCACACAACACAGTTATATGCTTGGCACTTGGGGGCTAATGTACCTTCAATTTTTCTACTGCTACTACATGGCAAAGTCCCAAGCTCAATACAAGTATTCAACTTGGCACTTGGGGGCTAATGTACCTTCAATTTTTCTACTGCTACTACATGGCAAAGTCCCAAGCTCAATACAAGTATTCAACTTGGCACTTGGGGGCTAATGACTATTTGATTCTACCAATGTTTCGTCAGGCAGTTTTTATTGAAGTACCGGTTTAAGTATGCAGAGTTAAACCGGCCCTTGTGGTTAGGCGGGTCGATTTCAAAATGGATCAAGAAAATAGTCAAGTCCCGGTTTGATCAAGATTACAAACCGGCCCTTGGGGGCTACAAGGACTAATATACTGGGGTTAAGGAAAGGAGTGAGTTACCTCAAACTTGTCCCTCATTAATTTGACCAGGCCAGCTTCATAGTCACGGCTACTGTAAAGCCAGTTCAAATATCCAGAATGAAGGTCTTGGGCGCTTAAAGCGGCATATGTTTCCAGCTCGACAGCCCACTTTCCTTTTTTTAAAGTGGAAGAATCATCTTTCACAGTATGCCGGGTTAAGGTTGCAGGATTCCCCGGCTCAGAGCGGCCCATACCAGTAATTATAACGTCATCATCTTTCGATTCGACGGATTGTGTGGGCACGGCTGTGTTAGTAGGACTGTGAGGTTTCTCAAACCGGGCGGTGCTGGCAGGTGGATCAGCAGAGGTTGAAGCATTGACAGGCCTTTCTTCAGGAATAACCTCCTCTTGAACCGGAGGGTCATTGGGAATATCTTCAGAGGCAAAATTTTCAAGATCCGACGCTCTCTCATGATCTGAAGCGGCAACCTCTTCAACTGTTTTGTCCAAGCAGGCCTTCTTGCTGGGTTTCGGTTTGGTTCTGAAGAGACAAAGAGTCAGGAAAAAGGCATATCCATTACAGAAGATATCAGAAAGCAAATGGCCGTTTTACTTACCCGGCGGCTATTTTCAACGGTGGTAGCTGAGTGGCTGAGGATTCGCCAGAGGATGAATGGGAAGTGACCTGATAATCGGAGTCGGACGGATTAAGAGGTTGACGGAAGAAACCCGCTTTGGAATTTAAAGCAATAAAAAGGTCGGAAACCTCGGTGCGGCGCTTTCGAACCGGGCTATTTGGTAAACCGGCAGAGGTAACTACTCCGCCATTGTGCGGGTTGTCAGCGGCGAGCTTCATGTTCTTGTGTCTTCATAGGAAATTTGGGATCCAAGTAAGCAAGAGGGTGAGAAAAATTAACTTTCCGGTTTGCCTGGCGAAATTTTGGTAAAGGCAAATTTGTTGAATCGGAAGAAAGAATAGTTACCTCAGCAAATCCTGCGTTGTTGGCTTGATCATCATCGACAAGCATCATCATCAATAAAGGCGTGTAAAAAGCAAGCCAAGAGAATCAAGTTCGGATTACCCACATCATCGTCAATAGCGGGTCAGATGAAGCAGTGGTCTTTCTCTTGTGGGCTGATTTCTTGACAACCTTTGTTTTGGGCCGGTTTGGCCGTCCAGCTTTATCCGCTTTGTCTTGGGAAAGTTTTTTGCTCCAAAACGGATTATCACCCTGGATCAGGAATAATTAAATGTTGGGTACATGAAGCAATAACAGGTTTAATGATGAAGCAGTCAGAGACTTACCGCAGGTGGGCTGTTGGTGGTGCAGTACGGAGCCAAACCGGTCTGAGCACAGAGATGCTCCGGTTCATTCAGCATTTTTCTTACTGAGTCCGTGACTTCATCATCAGAAATTTCAAGTTTTGTGTGCCGGAGTGGGTCGTCGACGCTGCCAGTATATTGACACATCAAACCGGAACGCCGGCTCAAAGGCAGTATGCCCCAAGATAACCAGCAGCGTGCAAGATCAATTCCAGTCAAACCGTTGGCCATAAAAGCCCGGAGCTTGGACAGTTGCGGGGCATATTTGCTTCTTTCTTTGGCGCTTAGTCTTTGAGGAAAGGGATGCGTATTGCTTAGCCGCTCTGGACGAAATCCAGGTAAGGGATTTTCACCCTCAGGAGAAGTATCCTTGCAGTAAAACCAAGTCGCATTCCATTCTTTGGGGTGAGTATGGTGTTTGACGTGTGGATACGTGATTTCCTTCCTTTTCTGAATAGCCATACCGCCCAATTCTGTATTGGGGCCGTCGGTGAATTCAGTGCGACGGTTTAGATGGAAAAGATCTCAAAACAGTTCAACAGAAGGTTCCTCTTGCAGATATGCTTCAGATAGCACCTGAAAGTGGCATAAGTTGGTGACGGAGTTGGGGCCAATGTCTTGGGGACGGAGCTGAAAATTGGCCAACACGTCCCGGTAGAATTTTGAACCGGGCGGTTTGAAGCCCCGGGCCAGGTGATCCGCAAAAACCACAACTTCCCCTTCCTGAGGTGTGGGGGGACTGTATTTTTGTCATCTAAAGCGCCAATTGATACCAGTTCATTCAGCTGTGACTCGGAGATGCGGGAAGGAACCCAGTTGCATTCATACACTTGTTTGGCCATGATAAGATCTACAAAAGTAATGGATCCGGTTCAAGAGCGTGCTTGTTACAAAATGATTGATCTAAAGTTATGATAAACCGGAGGCAGTATCTACAAATCGGTTCATTGTGATATGATGTCAGATGAGCTCTGGCGGTTCATCAAGGGGACTAATGGTGCCTGTGCCGGTTTAGCAGCTTTTCCTTATGGTGAGTTAAACCGCCTAATCTAGGCCTTGGAGATAATTAAAGCTATGGACAGTTTACAGAAACAAGTTTCACAAGATCCCGTGATTACTACGGATCAAACGCGGGTTTTCAGAAAACAGGAAATATTTTGCGGAGGTAAAGAAGAAACAGAAGTGGACCATGAGGCAGATATATATATGCAGAAGATCTATGGGGTTAAAATGAGAAAGTACAGCGGATGCGCAGGAATCATCATTAGTACAGAATAGATTCACAGCGTGGTTCAAAGTTAAAAGGATAAACAGGAACGCACGAAGAATACGGTATGAAGCTGGAACCCTAGAAACAGATCTAAGTACAGAACAGATTTAAGAAGGAGAAGAAGCTTACCGGGAATGGGGAAGATGCGGAAAGAGGCCGCAGGTGTTACGCATGCGCTCAGGTCGATGCAGCGGCCTAGGACGAAGCAGAGGTCGATGACAATGGCGGAGCTCCAAGTGCAGCGGCGCGAGGAAGACGAAGAAGAGGAAGCGAAGGGAGGAAACAGACGACCCTTCGGTCCTATTTATAAGGCAGTAAGGCTAGGTCAAGCGCGTGGATCCAGGGATTGCTATTAAAGAAGGCGTTACAAAGGATCAAATTTCGGGATGACGTCATGCGGTTTGATGACGAAGCAACGACGTCATGCTGGTTTCTGATGACCGAAGCCACGGCGACATGGCGGTTTACCAAACAAAAGAAGATGTCCAAGATACAAGCTTTATGAAGGATTGACATGAACCAGTTCAAATCAATCTGGGGCCTAATGTTGGGGATATTACTACTAGGTGTAAACCGGCCAGCTTGGGCCGGATTAACTCTGTTAGTGGTATAAGCAGAGAAAGGCCCAAGGCCTATAATCGGTTCTAGAGCTTGTAGCCGTAAACCGGCCTAGTGTATAACTTGTATTGTAAGTTAGGAATAGAGAGATACCAACCGTGATACGAGTATGAACCGGTTGGGACTCTATGAACCGACGACTCGTGTATATAAGGGGATGACCCGGCGACGGTTCAAGGACAGACAACACAACTCGAGCCTAGGCGAAGCTTGTTTGCTCCCTAGCCATCGAGACTACATCAATTACATCACAACTAGACGTAGGCTTTTACCTTCATCGAAGGGGCCGAACTAGTATAAAACCCTTGTGTCTTTGTGTCCGCTTTAACCCCTGCAAGTAAACCCGTAGCGATGGCTCCACGACTAAGTCCTTACGCTAGGACATCTGCCGTGACAAATCCACGACAAATGGTGTATTGGATTGACTATCAGCATCGAGTCTACATCAGTGCAAAATCCTCACAGCAATTATGATCCAGCCAGCAGAAAGACAAGTCAGTTGTAAGATCAACGGCATGTTTTCAGACTGAGGTATGGATCATATACAAAGCTTTGGCTCAACAATGCATGATGCTTGAAATATGTTATCATCTGAAATAAATTCAGAATGTGAGATGCTCAAGGAAGACAGTCAAACAATTTTTTTCACGCAAATAATCAGCCTCAGAATATTATGGGCATGTGTATGGATTTCAGTCTGCATGTCAGTATGAAGCTTTGGATGTAAGAAACTCAGTCCTCTTCCACACGCTATCGGGAGAAATTTATGCTGCAAGGCTCCTAAATATTTTCCTCAGTATGATATGTGAACAATTTCCGGCCCACGATAGCCAGTCTTTCTCAGCAAGATACCTCGGTAAAAGCTTCTGACAGACGGAAATGAAATTTTCTCAACAAGAAAAACCGAGGAGAAGCTTCTCAAGTACGGAACTCAGGCTTCTCCAGCACAATAATCAGATCAAGCTTCGTGTGTAAGATATAGGGCCTTCTTCTGCATGATACCCAGACATAAGATTTGAGCAGAAGTTAACAAGTCTTCCTCAGCAAGCTACTCGGATGGCTTCTCTTGTAAGCCACCCAGACCGCCTCAGTACCACAATATTGCACCATCCTCAGAGATTATATGAAGAGTTGCCAAGGCATGGCAGTACAGTTCAAGGACCAGACTTGCAATAGTTTTGTTAGAGGTAAAATTCAGCCAAAACATATGCCTACCGCAAGGATCGAGTGATCGGTGTCATATCCTTCTTATATATGGTGAGCATGCATCCCTAGTCATATCAGTCACTCATATGAGATGCGACAGTGATCCAGCAGATATACCTAAGGGAAGTAAGGACCCCACAATCTCCCGATCCAGGCAAAGGAAAATAAGTAGAGATACATCTCATGAATTACAAGAATCGACAATATCTGGAGATGACAACGCAAAATCAACAATCTTGGCAATGGTCATCAAGGTCATTATTCCCGCAACTAACAAGGAGATATAATAAAACCTTGTCATCTTATTGTATGATTGGCCTCAGCAATGAGCTCCGTACAGCTACAAACCCTGGGTATATGTCTTATGTGTGCGGACCCAGGTCGGAAAAACAAGCACAAGTGAGGGAGTCCTGGACTAGGGGGTGTCCGGACAGCCGGACTATCATCGTCAGCCGGACTCCAAAACTATGAAGATACAAGATTGAAGACTTCATCCCGTGTCCGGATGGGACTTTCCTTGGCGTGGAAGGCAAGCTTGGCGATACGGATATGTAGATCTCCTACCATTGTAACCGACTCTGTGTAACCCTAGCCCTCTCCGGTGTCTATATAAACCGGAGGGTTTTAGTCCATAAGACGAACAACCATTACAACAATCATACCATAAGCTAGCTTCTAGGGTTTAGCCTCCTTGATCTCGTGGTAGATCCACTCTTGTACTACCCATATCATCAATATCAATCAAGCAGGAGTAGGGTTTTACCTCCATCTAGAGGGCCCGAACCTGGGTAAAAACATCGTGTCCTTTGTCTCTTGTTACCATCCGCCTAGACGCACAGTTCGGGACCCCCTACCCGAGATCCGCCGGTTTTGACACCGACATTGGTGTTTCATTGAGAGTTCCTCTGTGTCGTCACTGATAGGCTTGATGGCTTCTTCAATCAACAACAACGCAGTCCAGGGTGAGAATTTTCTCCCCGGACAGATCTTCGTGTTAAGCGTCTTTGCATTGCGGGCCAATTCGCTTGGCCATCTGGATCAGATCGAAAGCTACGCCCCTGGCCATCAGGTCAAGCCTAAACTTCACGGCCGACGTCCGGGGAGACTTGATGTCGTGGGGATTCTGTGGGAGCACGAGCACCTATGGGGCAGGGAGCCCCTTCTAGTCCGGCAAGGGAGCGGAGGGCGCACGCAGAGCAGATCGAGGCGACGGCACGCGGGGGCTTTTTACCCAGCTTCGGAGCTCTCCGGAGAGATAAAACTCCTACTGCTGCTTTGTGTTTGTATTTGTTCTTGCTCGAGAGCGTGAGCGTGTAGTGGTGTGTCGAATGGACCGAACCTCTTCTACGTGCGCATGGGCCTCCCTTTTATAGTCTAAGGGGGTCACCGACAGGTGGCAGCGTAGAAAGAGGGGCAGAAAGGTAAAAAACGCAGGTTGGTACAACAGTGTCCAACAGTGTCCCCTACCTAACTCTGACGGCAGGGGACAAGGGCATTTAATGCCCGTCCGGTCGCCCCAACAGTGCAAGGAAACGACCGTTAGGAGCGCCACCGATCGCCACGATGACCTCCTTGTCAGCTTCTCTTGCCACCTCGTACCGCATGGCTGCACAGTGCCTCGCCACCTGCTCCTGGGAAAGTCCTGGGGTGACACGTCGTTGGATGCGCTGGAGCTTGGGTGCATGGTGGCAGCCTTGCCGCGGCAAGCGTCTTGCTGCGGCCGTCGTCTAGTCGCACCAGCAAGCTTGTCGCTCGCCGTGCCTTGCCGAGGCGCGCGAGGCGTCGCTGCAAGTTCTCTGAAGCGCCTTGGTTGGCCTTTCCGGCAAGCTCCTCTTGCCGAGGTCTTTGTCCTTCCCGGCAAGCTTCTCTTGCCGGGGTCTTGTCCTTCCCGGCAAGCTCCTCTTGCCGAGGCCTTGTCTTCTTAGTTAATACTTTGTTCTTGAATGGCAGTAATAGGAAATGATGAAGGGTCTTGGCGGACGCCCGACAAGCTTTGCCGCGGGGTGCTGCGACTGCCTGTGCACAAGTTCGGGGTACTAAGGTACCCCTACTTTAGTACACCGACACTTGATCTTCGACGGATTCGAGCCACAGCCGAGCGTGTCGCGCTGTCGCGATGGGCATGATTTAGCTCTGCCACCGGACAGTGCCCTGGAGGCCGCACACGAGTCCGCTCTGACTCATAGTTTGGAGCAGACTGCGCAGATCGAGGACAGGTGGCTGGACACCGCCTCGGGAGCTGCAACTTATACGGCGATGGAGCCGAATACTGACCTTGTCCCTTATGAAGCTCGTGACTCCGAGGCACCGGACTCCTTGCCGGACTCCGAACCTCCCGCGCCCCTACCAATCGAATCTGATTGGGCGTCGATCATGGAGTTCACCGCCACGGACATCTTTCAGCACTCGCCCTTTGGCGACATCCTGAATTCGCTAAAGCATCTCTCGTTATCAGGAGAGCCCTGGCCGGACTGCGGTCAGGATGGTTGGAATGCGGACGATGAATAAATTCAAAGCCCGCCCACCACCCACTTAGTAGCTACTGTCGACGATCTAACCGACATACTAGACTACGACTCCGAAGACATCGACGGTATGGACGACGATGCCGAAGACTACCAAGAACCAGCGCCCATCGAGCACTGGAAGGCCACCCCAACCCATGATGTATATATGGTGGACACCCCAAAAGGAAGCGATAACGAGGAACAACGGGACGCGGCAAAGGATAATTCCGCCGACAAACAACCAAAATGGCGACGCAGACGCCGCCCTAAGTCCCGTCTCGACAAAAACAGCACTCCTAATGACCCAGCAATAGAGCAGGGCAAACCAGTGGACGACGAACATGCAACCAAGCAAACATCCGAACAGGACGAATTGGATAATCAAACCATGCCCGACGAAAACAACAGTCCAGACGATCTCACGCCGGACACACCACTGGAGCATAAGAACCTTCACAAAAGACTTGTCGCCACTGCAAGAAGTCCGAAAAAAGAAAAACGGAAGCTCAAAACAGCGGAAGACATACTCAGAATGAGGTGGAGCAAAGTACTCACGACCGCGGACAAATACGGCAATAGCCACCAAACAAAGAGCTACCCGAAGCGCAAGCTACTGCCAGAATTCGACGAGGAGGCCATAGAGCCCCCACAGTCAAAAAGCGAAGAGGCCGCCTGGTCAGATAGATGACCAGATGACAGGCCAAAAGCGACAAGCGGCGCCGCACACAAGACGATACACGATCCTCGTAAAATAGATGGCCCAGTCAGGTCCATTTATGGGCCAAAAAAGAGGGCCCCAGGAAGCAACACAACACGCCGCATGTTCGAAGATAACGGCATGCCTAAATACAGGGGCGCCGCACACCCACTATGTTTCACCGATGAGGTGCTGGATCATGAATTTCCAGCGGGATTCAAACCCGTTAACATAGAGGCATACGACGGAACAACTGACCCTGGAGTCTGGGTTGAGGATTACATAATACACATACACATGGCTAGAGGAGATGATCTCCACGCCATAAAATATCTACCCCTCAAGCTCAAAGGGCCAGCTCGGCATTGGCTCAAAAGCCTCCCGTAAAATCTTGTTGGAAGTTGGGAAGAGCTCGAGGACGTTTAGAGCAAATTTTCAAGGGACTTATGTCCGCCCTCCGATCTGAGACGATTTAAGTCACATAACTCAACAGCCCGGGAGAGTCGGTAGCAAATTTCGGAACATGTTTCTTACCAAAAAGAACCAAATAGTCGACTGTCCGGACGTCGAAGCCTTAGCAGCTTTTAAACATAATGTCGAGACGAATGGCTCGCCAGACACCTCGGCCAAGAGAAGCCGAGAACAATGGCCGCGCTAACAAGCCTCATGACCCGCTTCTGCGCGGGGAGGACAGCTGGCTAGCAAGATGCAGCACCAACGACCCGAGTACATCCAAGATCAGAGATGGAAACGGAAAATCACAGTGAAGAAAGGACCAACGCCGAAATAAAGAGAAAAGCCCAAAGAATACGGCGGTCAACGCCGGATTCAAAAGCTCGCGGCCAAACAACAAAACTCTGCCTCTTAACGACAACAGTGAAGAGCTATCCAACTTAAACAAAATTTTGGATCGGATATGTCAAATGCACAGCACCTCCGGAAGGCCTTCAAACCACACCCACCGAGATTGTTGGTTCTTTAAACAGTCCGGCCGACTCAAGGCCGAACACAAGTGGCTCGACGCGCCAAGCGAGGATGATGACGAACCCCACCAGCAGAGCGCCGGAACACAGAAGACTTTCCCGCAAGAAGTCAAAACAGTAAACTCACTTCATGTGATAACACGGAAAAACAATGCGGCACTCGCCAAACTAGGTGTCGCACGGTACACCCCAGCGGAACCTCGAGATTGGATGTCAAAACCAATTACTTTCGACCACCGGGACTACTACAAAAGTGTTCGAAATGCAGGATGGACTGCTCTGATATTGGATCCTATAATCGACGGACTACAATTTACAATAGTCCTGATGGACGGCGGCAGTGATTTAAACCTGCTATATCCGGACACAATCCGCAAGTTGGGGATAGACCTTACTAAAATTAGACATAGTCGCACTTCCTTCAAAGGAGTGACGCCAGGCCCTTACGCCAAGTGCACGGGCTCCTTACTACTAGAAGTTGTGTTCGGGTCACTCAACAACTTCCGATGCGAAAAGCTAATCTTTCATGTCGCCCCATTCAAAAGTAGCCATCAAGCACTATTGGGACGTGAAGCTTTTGTCCGCTTTAATGCAATACCACACTACGCATCTCTTACACTTAAAATGCCAGGTCCACGTAGCATCATCTCATTAAAAGGTCGTTCAAGACCCCGGACACGGCTAGACGAGTCCGGCATAAATAAGCGAGGGGCTCCCTAGCCGCACACCCCTTTACTAGGGGCTGTGCGTATGAGCTAATATAAGCTCAGCTTTATTCATTCATTTATATTTCGATTTTTAATTCATTTTTTGCACGATTACTTTTCAAACTAAGTTCCTCTCTTTACAGATGAACAGCGTGTTACACCCGTCCGTGATACAAAGACAACGGAGACACAGCGCGGGCGTGCAGCGAGGACCCGTGGCAAGGATTCTTTTCAGATTAAGACCTGCGTAAACCTTTTTCTGTCTCTTGTTGATATATATCCCTGGTTTCTCATTATAACCAGAGAGGAGATCGACGTTTGGCATCGGCGCGTCGGAGGACCTTGCGTGTACCGGACACTAGGGGCTTAGGGCATTGTTACGCCCGCTATCATAAAGACCGAATACCTTAGGGAGTGTTGGCGTCTCGAGTTAGGCCTTATATGCATCAGCTTCGAATCATGTCTTTGGTCAAATGTTGGGTTTGCCGGCTCTCGTGTTTTGCTGCCTTACGTTCAGATCATCGGCTAACGCGGCACTAGGAGAACTCTCGCGATTGTGCCCTGGTTGGCCGGCGAGCACCTCAAGAGAGAAAGCCGAAGTATTTGTCATGATACGGCGAGAGACTGGTCGACCACTCGATCGACTACCGGAATGTTTAGAATTACTCCGCTTTGACGAAGGACCATTTCCCGGTCAGGCACATACGCGCCCCGAATTCGGAGAGCGCGGTGCCCCAAGGGCTATACCGTAGCCCCACCCTCGAACTCCTATGGCTAAGTGAAAGTGATAAAGCATTATAGTCCGGTTGCCTCGTTTGCTACGCTACCACCTCCTTCACAGGACCGAGACGTTGGATTAAGTGTGAAAATGCGCTATTTTTGCGAGCACCCCCGCACCTTGTGCGTGGGGGATGAAGCCGACGACTGCCATCTTTCAGGTTATACATATGTATACATACACGGCTGCACGGGAGATATTTTAAATACTTGAACGCACAAGTACTAAAAAGCGCTTACATCATAAACATCATTTTACAAACCAAAACGTTCATTTGAACGTGAAATTTTTTGAGCACTGCGACTCTATTACACGAGCACCACGCAGAACTTCCCCAAAATAGTGCTCGGCGGGTAACCGGCTCTCGTCCGAACCCTGGGTCGCAACAGCGGTCGCATCCATCTCCGTCCAATGTGTCTTCACACGGGCGAGGGCCATCCATGCACCCTCTATGCAGGCCGACCGCTTCATCGCCTTGATATGCGGCACCGCCCCAAGAAATTGCTGCAATAAGCCAAAATAACTCTTCGGCTTAGGCCTATCCGGCCAGACATGAGTCACGATATCCGTCATGGCAAGTCCGGACAATCTATTCAGCTCAGCCCACTCGGCCAACCGATTGGTCAGCGGAAGTGAACGCTCCGGACTATGGAATTGAGACCAAAACAGCTCTTCCGTCTTGCGATCCTTCTGACTTCGGAAGTGCACTGCGGCATCTGCCGCGCAGACTCGCTAAGTCCATATAAGGATCCTCCGGACCCCACAGCTGGCAAGTGAGCATACTTTGGATCTGTAAACCTTGGCGCAGCGAAAGGGCTTACCCACCACAATGTCTCCTGGCGCAGCTCCTCCTTTATAGCCCGCATTGCGAAGCGGGCATCCTTGGCTTCGGCGGTGGCCTTCCCCAGGTCTTCTCGCTCAGCTAGGCGCTCCTTTTCAAGAACCTCATTGCGGTCGGTAGCATCTTTTAACTTCACGGCCATTTCGGCCATCTCCTCCCTGCTTCGGTGTAACACCCCGGATGTATCTTTACATATTTGTAACTCCAACTCTTGCTATTTTCAGATATGTGCTATGATATTTCCCTCCGTGGTTGGGTTTTTTTTTCGTTTTGCATTTTGTCCATGTCATGCATCTCATATCATGTCATCATGTGCATCTCATTCGCATACGTGTTCGTCTCATGATTCCGAGCATTTTCCCCGTTGTCCGTTTTGAAATCCGGCACTCCTATGTTCCCCGGCGTCTCCTTTTACATTTTTCCATGTGCGGGTGTTGAACATTCTCGGAATGGACCGAGCCTTGCCAAGTGGCCCTGGTATAGCACCGGTAGACCACTGTCAAGTTCGGGTCATTTGGAGTTCGTTTGATACTCCAACGGTTAACCGCACTCTCGCAAAGGCCTCTTTTAAGTTGCAGCCCAACACCCCTCCAAAACAGCCCAATAACCCATCTAACTCCCCTCCATGCCCTCGGTCATTCGATCACGATCGTGTGGGCGAAAACTACACCCCATTTGGAGTCTCCTAGCTCCTCTACCTATAAATAAGCATCTCCCTCAAATCTGGGCAAACCCTAGCGAATCTCCCCCTCGCGCCACGGACACGTCCGGATCGGACGGGACGTCCGCCCCGCCGCCGCCCGGCCACTCATGAGCCCCACGTGGCGGGCGCGCCCCATCGCCGCCGACCGCGCCCGGCCCGCGAGGCCCGGCTCCGGCCCCGCGACCAGCGCCTCCGCCTCCATGGCGCCCGCCGCTCCGCCGCCCGCGTCTCGCCGCCGATCCACCGCCGCCGCCGCCCAGCTTGCCGCCCTTGCTGCAGCGCCTCCGCCGCCGACCGGCTCCGCGCCTCGCCCGCCGGCCGCGCCGCCGCCACGAGCCCCGCCTCCATCCAGCGCTGCAAGCTGCGCTCCCCTCGGCCGGCCGCCCCGAGCCCCGCCGGCGTCCCTCCTTCCTCCGGCGAGCTCCCGATCCGATCCAGATCTGAGCAACACCACGGTTGACTTTCTCCCCCCCCCCCCAAAATCTCACCAAGTCCTTTTCTGCAATAATTTTCGTGCATTTTCATCGCATCATATCTCCGCACCCGTGGCTCCGTTTTGGGTGTATAATATGTCAAATTGTTCGTCCCGAAGAGTACATCATTTCATTCCATTGCATCATTTGCATTTGAGCTCATCTTGAAGGCCGAAATGCTGTTGGAAGAGGGCTTCAGATTGTTAGTTCCAGTATCTTATCAGCACGAGCTCTTTTGTCATTTTTGCCATGATTAATGTGTGCACCTTATGAACTTGAGTCCTACATGTGTGTTAAACTATGCCATGCCATCTTTCCATGGATGTATGCCATTTATTTTTGTGAGTAATGTGTTAGCTAGAACAAGCATGCAAAGTAGGGATGATGATGTTGCTGATTTCAGGAACTTAGTGTTTTCACTAAGTCATGTCCTGCTGTTACTTCTATGCCATATGTTCATGTTGTTACAGAGAGATCTATGCCCTTTTTGAGCATGATCAGTAAGGGTGTTTTGAACATATGAATGTGCTCTGTCCAACCATGCCTTTGTTGGCATTTATGGAGTAGTCTATCATGTCATTTTCGTGCTCTACTTTTGCTTGAAAATGTTTCCTGGCAGATTGTTTGCATGAGATTCAATTTTCACGAGGTCGTTGTAGTTGATCCGTGTATGCGATGATGTTGTTCTTGCCATGTATAGCTTCTATGCCATGTATTCTTGATGGGTGTATTCTTAGTTTATCATGATATGCTCTGTAGTGAGTGCATCGAGCTCACGAACATGCCTACCTGATATCTGTTTTCGCCATGCCCAGTTTTTCTGTTAAGTCTCAAATCTGTAATAAAACTTGCTATGTTTACATGGGTGCCATCATTTCTTAGAGTCCTTTTTGGCTTATGGTCAGTAAGGGACTATTGATATATGCTTTGAGTAGAATCATGCCATGCCTTGTTTTGCTATTATAAGTTCCTGTGGCATGTTGTTTGCTTGCTCTAAACATGCCTTCTGATGTTAATTCTGGCATGTTAGTATTTTCACTAAGTCTGTGAACCTGATATTTTTGCACTTTCACCATGCTCGTTTGAACATGTTATGATGTGATTTAGCCGTAGCTCAGTGTTCCTCTTTTGTTAAGCATCTCCTGTAGATCGCTGCCATATGCTTTGTTTTTATGTTGGGGTCTTTGTAGCATAGTTTCTTGTTGCATGCTAAGTAGCATCGGGTCATTAAACGCAGATTTGCGTCATTCTTGTTTTGCTTGTCATTTGCAAACCGTGCATCCGATTCGGTGATCTTTATATCGATTTCAAGCGAAATAATCTCATCTTTCTAGAGGCATACTTGGTTTGCCAAGTTGATGCCAGTTCATCATTTTCCTTTTGGAGCACACATATGCATTGCATATCACATCTCGCATAGCATGTCATGTATTGCATCATCTTGCTTGTGCATGGTTCCTTGTTTGATTGTGGTTCCGTTGCTTGTGTTCTTGCTTTGGGTAGAGCCGGGAGACGAGTACGTGAGCGAGGAACCTGTTGAGAACGCCTCGAGGATCAAGCCTTCGACAACTCGAGAACCTGCGAGCAAGATGACCATACCTTCGATATCACTTCTATCTTTGCTTGCTAGATGCTCGCTCTTTTGCTATGCCTATGCTGCGATACCTACCACTTGCTATATCATGCCACCCATATTGCCATGTCAACCTCTAACCATCCATGTCCTAGCAAACCGTTGTTTGGCTATGTTACCGCTTTGCTCAGCCCCTCTTATAGCGTTGCTAGTTGCAGGTGAAGATGAAGTTTGTTCCTTGTTGGAACACGGATATTTTGGGATATCACAATATCTATTGTTTTAATTAATGCATCTATATACTTGGTAAAGGGTGGAAGGCTCGGCCTTATGCCTGGTGTTTTGTTCCACTCTTGCCACCCTAGTTTCCGTTATACCGGTGTTATGTTCCTTGATTTTGCGTTCCTTACGCGGTCGGGTGATTTATGGGACCCCCTTGACAGTTCGCTTTGAATAAATCTCTTCCAGCAAGGCCCAACTTTGGTTTTACCATTTGCCACCTACACCCCCTTTTTCCCTTGGGTTTTCGCGAGCCCGAGGGTCATCTTTATTTTAGCCCCCCCGGGCCAATGCTCCTCTGAGTGTTGGTCCAAACTAGAGCCACTTGCGGTGCCGCCCTGAGGCAACTTGGGGTATCCTCGGTTGCCGTATGTACTGCTCATCCGGTGTGCCCTAAGAACGAGATATGTGCAGCTCCTATCGGGATTTGTCGGCACATTCGGGCGGCTTTGCTGGTTTAGTTTTACCATTGTCGAAAAGTCTTGATGTACCGGGATACCGAGTCTGATCGGAGTGTCTTGGGTGAAGGTCTATTCCTTCGTTGATCGCGAGAGCTTGTTATGGGCTAAGTTGGGACACCTGCAGGGTATTATCTTTCGAAAGCCGTGCCCATGATTTATGAGGCAGATGGGAATTTGTTAATGTCGGTTGTAGAAAACCGAAGTTGACCTTAATTAAAATACATCAACCGTGTATGTAACCGTGATGGTCTCTTCTCGGTGGAGTCCGGGAAGTGAACACGGTGTTGGAGTTATGTTTGACGCAGGTTGTTTGGGATCACTTCTTGATCGCTAATAGCTTCACGACCGGGCCTTGCTTCTCTTCTCGCTCTCTTTTGCGTGCATAGAAACCATATATGCTAGTCGCTTGCTGCAGCTCCACCCCATTACACCAGCCTTCCCTTAAGCTTAAATAGTCTTGATCTCGCGGGTGTGAGATTGCTGAGTCCCCGTGGCTCACAGATTCTACCAAAACAGATCAGGTACCGTTGATGCGGTAGCAGATGGCGAATCGAGCTGAAGTGGGAATTTGATGAGGCCCTTGGTCGTTACTATGTTTCATTTCCAGACGATCAGTAGCGGAGTCCAGTTGGGCCGATCGGGGATCTGTGTTGCATTTGGGGTATTCTTCTTTTATTTTGGTTCCGTTGTCGGACCTTGAGTGTAAACTGAATGATGGATGTTTATTTATGTATTGTGTGAAGTGGCGACTGTAAGCCAACTATGTATCTCTTTTCCCTTATGTATTACATGGATTGTGCGAAGATTACCTCACTTGCGACATTGCTTTCAATGCGGTTATGCCTCTAAGTCGCTTCGACCGTGGGAGATATAGCCGCATCGAGGCGTGACAAGTTGGTAATCGAGCCATCCCCAACCTTAGGAGCCCCTTTGCTTGATCGTTTTTAGCGGCGAGTTGTGTCTAGAAAAATGTTTTGAGTCATTTAGGATTATATATATCGGAGAGTTAGAATTCTTTTTACTCCTCGGCCCCTTAAATCGCTCTGGTGAGGTCTCGGCGACGAGAGTTTTGACTTTCCTCTCCTAAAATTTCACTAAAAATTTTTTAGGATCACGCGGGTATCTTAGAATCGTTCGATGGTTTTATGATGACAACATTGTCTTGGTGCCTCCCGTCAAGAGGGTTTTTTAGTGGAGGTGTCCGGGAGTTGAGCTCGAGGTGTTGTCGTCATAATTTTTTCATTGCAGTTCTGGAATACCTGAGTTTAGTACGCCGACATCGAAAATCTCTTTTATGCAGTTCGTTGGTGAGATAACCCCGCTAACCCAATCTTGAGGTGAGTGCGGGAGTATTGCCATGACTCATTATAACGGATGCTTTTGAAGGTTGAGGTACACGATTTCCGAAGGTTTCTTGGTTATGTGTTGAAGGATGGATACAGCTGGATGTAGGGATTGTTAGTTTGGGTGAGATATATTGCTCCCCTGTATCCCCAACACCTGATTGCATAACCGGAAAGTTTCGGGAGTTTATAGGTGGGATTCAAGTAGCTCTAGCATTTCTTCCGCAGATACTTGGTTTGTGATTGGGTAATCCTTACCACTTATTTGTTCCATTCATACCTTGTTTTTTATTTTCATTCATCAATCTCTTATCAAGTGGCTTCTCACCTTAATGGACGTGATGTTTACTTTGGAATTCATTCGTTCATCCCTGTTCGAATGTTTATTGTGAAGACTATATGTTGCAATTTCTATCCGTTGATTCAACTTGTCTATCTGTCTATCAAGATGCTAACGGATGTCACCCTCTTGAGATGGCTCGCCTTACGCGTCAAAATCCGGACGCAGTGATGGGAGTCGAGCGAACCCTCCACCTCCACCTCCACCTCCGCCTCCGGAGGCATGGCAAACTTTGATGGCAACCACAAGCACGCCAACGCCAGTTGTTGATCCGATTGATGCAAGAGCGTAACCAAGGCCAAGGCAACCAAGGGAATCAAGGTCAAGGGCAGTTCTTCCATCAGCCACGTTTCCTACCCTCAACCAGTTCCTCGCAAACCAGCCAAAGTCTTTCAGCTCTCGTGTCGAGGCCACGACGCGCCGACGATTGGCTCGTGGATATCAACAAGCATTTCTAATGCAGCAATGTCGACACGAGGACTACGTCAAGTTCGCGTCTTTTCAGCTCAAGGATCGAGCACTGATTGGTTCAACAATACAAGGATTCAGAGGTGGTCGAGTGATTACTTGGACTGATTTACGCCGGGACTTTAAAGCTCACCATATTCCTACCGGTGTTGTTGAGAGCAAGCGTGAGGAGTTCCGCAATCTCAAGCAAGGAAACATGTCGGTGTCTGAATACAACATCTGATTTGAAACTTGCTCGATTCGCTAAACAAGGCGTTCTGATGAGAAAAGTATGATCTATCGATTCAGAGGTGGCCTTACAGAGGATCTGCAGTTAGCTCTTGTTCTTTTGAGCCTACTTAGTTTGATCAATTCTACAATATGGCACTCAAGCAAGAAGGTGCTCAGCTCAAGTGTGAGGCTTCAAAGAAGAGAAGCAGGGATGCAGTTCAGTCTTCTTCTTCCTCTCAAGTGGCACAAAGCAGCAAAAGTTCTACCTTCCTCCTCCTCTGTTCCATCGGCCTTATCGTGAGAAGAACTCAGGTGGTCGTGGATCTTCCCACCCACCCAACCAAAACTACCAGAACAAGTCTCAGCCTCAAGCTCCAAGGTCAAATGCTCCTTATCACCGTCCGCTCTCACAGGTGACCTGTAACAAGTGCCAGCAGAAGGGTCACAATGCGAACAAATGCCATAACCAAAAGCGCCTTCCTCCTCCTCCTCTTGTGAGGTCTTCAAGCAATGCAGTGGTCAAGCATAATCCCAAGTATGCAAAGGTGAACATGATGAATGCAAGCATAAGCGAAGGGTTCTTCAGATGTGATAATGGGTAATCTCTCGATTAATGATATTCTGCAAAAGTCTTATTTGATCTTTGGTGCATCGCTTTCTTTCATTTCAAGACCTTTTGTTGCAAAGCATGAGTTTGTGATGTAAAAGATTCCTATTCCGTTGAAGATTGTGTCTCGGGTAAGCAAATGACTTCTCGAGTTTTCGTCCGGATGTCTCTATCAAGATGGGCGACTACAAATTCTGTCTAAACCAATTGTTCTTGGTGACTCGATATTGATCTAATTCTTGGGATGGATCGGCTTTCTCAAAGACAAGGCTCAGCTTGATTGTGCTGCCAGGGAAATTCTATTGACACACCCTTCTGAGGATGTTATCATCTATGCCGCTCGTGATGAAACCATTCGGTTGTTTTCTCTCAATGAGAAGGGCGAGTTGGATGCTATCTCGCAAATTCCAGTCGTTTGTGAGTACCAGGATGTCTTTCCAGAAGAGCTACCGGGTATGCCTCCTCATCGGCCAGTCGAATTCGTTATCGATCTTGAGCCTGGCACTGAACCCGTTTGCAAGCGTCCTTACAAGCTCGGACCCAAGGAGCTGAAAGAATTGAAGAAACAGTTCGATGAACAAGAGCGTCTGGGTTTGATCAGACCGAGTTGTAAGTGCATCTAGTGCCCCTTAGTGATTTTGGTGTATTGAAGACTTATAGGTTAAGTAACTGATGCGTTTGTGAGTGTACACAGGCCTATAAGTCTATGAGGAGTTTGATATTCTACAGAGAAAGTCGACCCTAAAAATGAAGTTCTTCGATTTGAAGACTTTGATATTTTGAAGACTTTTCAAGACTTTGAAAGTGAAGAAATTGGTGTGACCATGAAGACTTGATATTCATTCGAGGAATATGAAGCGTGAAGACTTTTGTTTTCGTAGTTTCATTTCTCTTTCTTGAGTCATAGGAAACACCGTCATTGTTAAAGGGGTCGAGGAAATACTAAGGAAAAATTTCCATGTGATGCTCAACTCAAAATCCTACACCTACCAATCCCTTGAGTGAAGCCATTGGAAATCTCATACGATTCATCAAATTCTTGATGTGAGACGCAGTTCTTACAGTCATCGATGACTTCTTTCGACCGAGGAGTTAGGAATTCGCCAAGGCGGATTGCCTACGATGAGGAACATGATAGCCCCGAGGACTTTGAAAGTCAAATTTCCGACCGTTCTTTGTCTTTTTGGCGCGGACTAAAATATCTTATCCACCTAACGGTCATATCATTGAAGGGCATTTATGTCTTATCATGTCGGGCTGCTCCCTAGGCTATAAATAGCCGCCCCCTACAACCACTAGCTGGTTGGATGCTCCGAGAGAACTTGACACTTGTCATTTGAGAGCAACCCATCCTTTGAGGACTTTGAGCGAAAATCATCAAGTGAGGAAAATCTCAAAACCAAACCCAAAAAACCCCAAGTGATTGAGCATCACTGAAGAAATTGATCCTGCGTGGATCCGACGCTTGTTACCTTTGAAGACTGTGCTTCTTCCAGACGGTTAGGCGTCAAGGTCTAGAGCATCAAGAGGAATTGTGGATCGCCGAGTGACCAAGTCTATGAAGGTTTGGAAGTCACCAAGACTTACCACGAGTGATTGGACGAGGCCTGTGTGGTCTTAGTTCAAGGAGAATACGGTGAGGACTGGGTGTCTGAGTTGCGGCTCGAGATCGGGTGTCCGGACTGTGTCCTCGAGTTTAAATACTCACCGCTCCAACAGACGTATAACCGAGAGACAGCAGTTGGAACTGGTTTACCAAATCATTGTCTTCACCAACCGACTGGTTCTATTTCCTCAACTCATTCATTTCCTCATTCTCAGTGTTGCATGTTGTTCATATCTGTGCTTGAAGACTTTGATCAAGACTTTCACAAATTCCTCGTTCAATTTCTTGATCTGTTTGTCTTCATCTTGTTATCCTGTGTTTACGCTTCCGTACTCTGCTTCTAGTCTTCATTTCATCATCTTGACTATGTGTGTAATCTGTTATGTTTACCTCTGAGTACATATTCCGCGCAAATAGTTCTTCGCTAAGGAATTTCCTCACCGCAAATTCCTCGATGAAGAATTTCATAAAATCGCCTATTCACCCCCTCTAGTCGATATAACGCACTTTCAATTGGTATCAGAGCAAGGTACTCCCTTGTTCTGTGTGATTTTGGTTTAACCACCTGGAGTTCTAGTTATGTCGACCGCAGGTATGATCAAGGTCTCGGCTGGGTGTCCTACCTTTGATGGAACGGACTATCCCTACTGGAAGAATAAGATGCGGATGCATCTTGAGGCAATTGATAATGATCTCTGGTATGTTGTGGAAAATGGTGTCCCCGCTGTCACTGAAACGCTGACCGCTACTGATGTGAAGAGATTCAAACAACTCGACTCTCAAGCGAAGAATATCATCTGTGGCCATCTGAGCAAAGGACAGTATGGAAGAGTGAGTGCTTTGGAAACTGCCAAGCTTATCTGGGATAGGCTGTCCAAAGTAAATGAAGGAGTCTCAACTCAGCGTGACTCTCGAGTTGATGTTCTTCGGAATCTCTTCAATCGCTTCAAAAGACTCGACAATGAAAATGTTCAACAAACCTTCGATCGCCTCACTGACATCTCAAATGAGCTTCAAGCCCTCGGTGCCACTGATATCACTGACCATGAAGTGGTGAAGAAAGCGCTAAGATCGCTTGATTCCTCATTTGATACTCTGGGACCGATGATACAAGAGCGTCGACTACAAGTCACTTGATCCTGCTGATATCCTCGAAGGCTTAACACTCACGAGTTCCGACTTGCTGAAAAGAGAGATCTCTATGGCTCAAACTATGGCAAACCATGTGCCCTCAAGGCCAAGGTTGTGTCGACTCACGAATGTGAGGATTACGGTAGTAGCCTTGGTGATCTGAAGAATCGAGCAGGATCTAGCTCTCCTTGTGAAGAAATTCCAGAAATTCACAAGGCGTGGTCGCTTTGGAAAACCCTCAAGGGAAGTGATTCTTCATCCGGTGACTACAAGAGAAGACTTTGCCACAAATGCAAGAAGCCTGGTCACTATATTCAAGATTGTCCTCGATGGGAGAAGGAAATGAAGAAGAAGAAATACAAGGACTAAAGTTCTGATGAAATGAAGAAGAAGAAGAAATCATCAAAATCTTCGTCTTCAAAACCATCAAAGTCTTCATCTCACAAGAAGGGCAGCTCCAAGAAAGCTCGGGCATTCATTGGCAAGGAAATGGACTCGAAGCGAATCTGAGGAAAATGATGAAGAGGAAGAGTCGAAGAATCTGAGTGCAGTGTGGCAAGTCGGCCGTTACTCTTTGCTTTCGTCGACAAGTCCATCTTCAAAACTCAAGAAACTGATTCCATCAACAAGCCCGATGAAGATAATGATGGCTACGCCCCACCTATTGCTTCATGGCAAAAGCAGCTAAGGTACTAAAATACAACTCCTCTGATTCTAGTGAAAATGAATCTGATGAGGATCTTAAGCCTAGCTACTCTAAACTTGCTAAAATTGTTGTGAAACAACAACGGGCTCTTGAAAAGGTTCAAAACATGCTAGATAAAAGTGATGATATGTTGGGTGAAGAAATGGATCGCACTAAAGGCTGATTGAAAATCTTGAGACTTGGTCTAAGTATGATAACCTTCAAGGTCATCATAACTCTCTCTTATCGATCATGAGAAACTTTCTTATGAATTTCTTCAAGAAAAGCAAGACAATGAGAAGCTTTCTCTTGAAGCTATTCAAAGAAAGGCAGATCTTGAAAAGCTAAGAGTATGTTATGAAGATCTTGTAGGAGCGCGATTCATTACTAGCTCAACAAATCAGCACTTCTCAGAAAGAATTTGTTCCTCCATGCTTAAAGTGCATTGAACGTGAATCGCTAATTCTTCACTGAATGTTCAAATGCTTCAAATGTTACAAATTCTTCATCTGCCTCTGCTATCACTAATTCCTCATCCGAGGACTTTGCTAGTATCCTTGACAATGCAGGGTTGAAGGAATTGTACATGACAGCATGTACAAAAGCCTCAAAGGGCATCGACACTTTGTGATGTGCTCAAAAAGCAGATCCTCAACAGAAACCCTAGGAAAGAGGGTATTGCCTTTGAGAGGAAACTGAATGCCGATGGAACATATTGGAAACATGAGCAGTATCCCAAAACCTCATGGGTTGCTGCAAAGGGACCTCCAGTTGATCCATCTAACTTATCTGGCTTTACATGTGAATCTCCTCATTCTTCTGATGAGTCATTTGACTCCAACTATAAACTGTTCAAAAATCAGAATGGTGAAGTATTTGCTAGATATGTTGGCACTAACTGCAGGAACGGTTCCCCTATGAAGAAAATCTGGGTTCCCAAAAGCCGTGTTGAAAGTCTTCAGGTGAATGTCCTCATGACACCACCGGTGAAGAACAGAACCCCAGATCAAATTCTTCATATGGACCAAACTCTTCATATGGATCCAAATCCTCATATGGACCAAATTCTTCACGAGGATCAAATTCCTCAAGCTGGATCAAAGTCCTCATATGATTATTATCATGCTAACAAATCTGTCTCGCAGGGCAAAGCTAAGGGCTATGAATATGTGCATTATTCTTCAAACCATTATGTTCATAAGTCCTCGAAGAACTACTCTGCTTATTCATATGCTTATCCTAAACCCTTCAATGCTAAGCGAAATGGTTTGGCATCTTTGCCACCTTTCTCACATGGTGCTCGCAGGATGATGAACTCTTTGCCACCCCTCCAGATGTGGGTGGTGAAGAAAAGAACTAATCTCTTCGCAGGGTCAGTCTCGGACGTGCTCGAGCGTCTCAAGAATTTCTTTGGGGCCCGACAAAATTGCTCGAAAGGACGCAGCGAATCATGATGAAATGAATCTTCATTTCACACGTCCTCATCTTGCTATATCTGTTTCATCGCTTGATGAAATTCATCGATGAACTTGATATCATATTCTTCATCGATGAAGCATATGAGATTGTAAGTTACACTAATTCATCTGCAGGATGATCAACCCAAAACCACTGAATGGGTCCTCGATAGTGGATGTACAAATCACATGACTGGTGACAAGAATCTATTGATGGATGCTCCTTTATCACCGTCACCTCTGAAGCATATCATATTCGCTGACAAAGGCAAAAGTCAGGTATTGGGTCTTGGTAAGGTTGCTATCTCTAAGGATAAGCACATGGACAAAGTCATGCTTGTTGAGTCCTTAGGATACAATCTCATGTCGGTCTCAATGCTTTGTGATCTTGATATGGTTGTTGTCTTTGGCAAATATCGCTGTGTTGTGATTATGGAAGCTGACAATTCCAAAGTCTTCGAAGGCTTTAGGAGAGGAGATCTGTATATTGTTGATTTCTCTCTGGGACCACAACCAGCCATGTGTCTACTTGCAAAAGCTTCAGAAGGCTGGCTATGGCATCGACGACTTGGTCATGCAGGCATGAGGAATTTGAACACGCTTGCGAAGAAGAAGCATGTCATTGGCATTGAGAATGTCAAATTCCTCAAGGATCACTTATGCGGAGCATGTGAAGCCGGAAAAATGACCAAGGCCAAGCATCCAGCGAAGACTATCATGACCACTACTCGTCCATTCGAATTGCTTCACATGGACCTCTTCGGACCTAATCATTATTCAGCAGTCACTAATGATGCATCTCTATATGGTTTTGTCATTGTTGATGATTATTCTCGATATACATGGGTACACATTGTTACTTACAAACATGAAGTGAGGAAGTCTTCAAACGATTTTCCTCGAGGGCTTCAACCAACTTTGGTGTGAAGATCAAGCATATCAGAAGTGACAATGGAACTGAGTTCAAGAATTCTGGTCTTGATGCCTATCTTGATGAACTTGGTATTACTCATGAATTATCTGCTCCTTATACTCCTCAGCAAAATGGCGTCGTGGAGCGCAAGAACAGAACTCTTGTTGAGATGGCTCGCACTATGCTTGATGAATACAAAACGCCTCGGCGTTTTGGATTGATGCAATTGATACCTTGCACATCATCATCAGAGTATATCTTCACAAATTCTTCAAGAAGGCGCCTATGAACTCCTCACGACAAGAAACCCAATGTGAGTTATTTCAAAGTCTTGATTGCTAAATGTTGGATTAGAGATCCTCACCACAACTCTAAATTTGCACCAAAAGCACATGAAGGTTTTATGCTTGGTTACGGAAGGACTCGCACACCTCTGAGTCTTCAACATTGTTCTTCACAAGATTGTTGACATTTGTAGATGTGCGGTTCGATGAAACTAATGGCTCGCAAAGAGAGCACCTACCTTCGTGTTAGATGAACCAGCACCGAGGATGCTATCAAGCACAAGGCAACCGAGGATGTCATTCCCATCAAGAATCTGGTGAAGAATTCATTCCTGTTCGTGAAGAACGTCGAGCTGATGCACCTGAAGAACATGATGAGGAAATTGGTGCTGAAGAAAATGCTGATCAAAATCCTCAGCGACAACCAACTCATCCACGCGTTGCAAAAGAAGTGCAAGTGGAGAAGATCATCGATGACATCAGCGCACCAGGTCCTCTCACCCGCTCAAAAGCCTCACACTTATCTAACTTTTGTGGGCACTATGCTTTTGTCTCTATCTCAGAGCCCACTAAGGTAGATGAAGCATTTCTGGAGCCGGAGTGGATTCAGGCTATGCAAGAAGAATTACATCAGTTCGAGCTGAACAATGTCTGGGAATTGGTCAATCGCCCAGATCCTCGCAAGCATAATATCATTGGCACAAAGTGGATCTACCGCAACAAGCAAGATGAAAATGGCCTTGTTGTGAGGAATAAGGCACGACTAGTAGCTCAAGGCTACACACAGGTTGAAGGAATTGATTTCGATGAAACTTTTGCACCTGTTGCTAGACTTGAAGCTATTCGCATTTTACTTGCCTATGCTAACCATCATGATATCATCTTATATCAAATGGATGTGAAAAGTGCATTCCTCAATGGTAAGCTTGAGGAAGAAGTATATGTTGCTCAACCCCGTGTTTTGAAGATCCCAAGAATCGACAAAGTCTTGAGACTAAATAAGGCTCTCTATGGCCTCAAGCAAGCCCCTCGGGCATGGTATGACACTGAAGGAATTCTTCGTGAAGAATGGCTTCACACCAGTTCACTCGATCCTACTCTATTTACTAAATCATATGATGGTGAACTGTTTGTGTGCCAAATATATGTTGATGATATTATCTTTGGCTGTACTAACCAACGATATAGTGATGAATTTGCCTATATGATGAGTGAAGAATATCAAATGTCTATGATGGGAGAGTTGAAATTCTTCTTAGGTCTTCAAATTAAATCGGCAGCACAATGGCATATTCATATCTCAGAGAAATACCTCAAAGATGTATTGAGGAAATTCGGCATGCAAGATTGCAAAGGCGTCAAAATTCCTATGCCCACAAATGGTCATCTATGCATCGATGAAAATGGTATTGACTTGATCACAAGGTATACCGCTCCATGATTGGTTCTTTATTGTACCTATGTGCATCTAGGCCAGATATAATGCTTAGTGTTTGCATGTGTGCCCGATTTCAAGCTGCACCAAGGAATCACACCATAAGGCTGTGAAGCATATTCTTGATATCTAGCTCACACACCAACACTAGGATTATGGTACCCCAAGGGCTCGCTTTTGATCTCATTGGATATTCGACTCGACTATCTTTGGTGATCGTGTGGACCGCAAATCAACATCGGCACTTGTCATTTCCTCGGACGATCTTTGGTGCGTTGGTCCTCGAAGAAACAGAATCTGTATCACCGCTCTCATCACTGAAGCTGAATATATTGCTTTGGGTCATGCTGTGCTCAACTGCTTTGGATGAAGCAAACCCTCAAGGACTATGGCGTCAACGTGAAGAATGTGCCTCTCCTCTGCGACAACGAGAGTGCCATCAAGATTGCTCACAACCCAGTTCAGCACTCGAAGACTAAGCACATCCGGATTCGTCATCATTTTCTTCGTGATCATGTGTTGAAGGGCGATATCTCCATCGAGCATGTGAAGACTGAAGAACAGCTGGCTGATATCTTCACCAAGCCCTTGGATGAGAAGAGATTTAGCAAGTTGCGGTGTGAGCTAAATATCTTAGAATCTTTGAATGTTCTTTGAAAAGGACACACATCCTAACCCTTATGCATAATTGATGACTTAGATGTGCAACACATGAAGAAACGTTGTTCCTCAATCAATGAAGAATAACACTCTAAGTGTGAAGAAATCAATGAAGAATTTGATTCTCAGAACCCTACGACAATTGTACGCGGTGTCTGAAATCATCATTCTTATACGGTGGGCTACGCCACCACAAAAGTTGAAAATCTTCAATTTGAGTTTTTCCTCATTTTGAAATTCCTCATTTTTCAAATTCTTCAACTTTGCAAATTCTTCAGTATTTCCGTCGTCTTTCTTCATTGGCTATATATATATATATATGAGTTTATGTCCTCTACAGCATTCACTTATTGCTATTTCTTCAAGTTGCGATTTCTGCTAAGTGAATGTGATCGGACCCTTCCCCTCTATGCTATACTCAATCCAATCTATTCACAAATTCTTCATGTGCGTTCTGATTGAAACTCGCTCAAAGTCTTCTTTGGTCCTTGACACTGAAGAAATTGCAAACGAAACTTTTAAACAAATCTTATCCAAGTTTTCGGTTTTACCGCTCAAACCGTTCCGCATCCCACGATGTATTAGTTTAATCACCCACGATCTTACACGATCTCATCTGCACAGTACGTGGGTGACACATGTCGCGTGAAGGAGAAAGGGCAGGGGCATGTTCGTCCAAAATCTTCGGGCGAACAGTTTTTCACCGTGGCTATAAATACCCCTTTACCCTCCTCACTTCATTTACTCCGCTCGATCGCTGTCTCTCGCTCGAGCTCTCCTCAAACCCTAGCGCCGCTACTCCATCGCCGCCGGTGAGGAAAAGCTTCACCGCCTCGACCTCATCGCGTCAGACTCGCGCCGTCGCGGAAATCTTCACTCCGCCGCCGTAGTCGTCTTCCTCTCGCCAAGTTAGGCGTGGAAGATCTAACATGACGAACTTCTCTACAGTTCATCTCTGTTCGTCGTGTTCTTGATTCGGGTAATTAAAAGTCACTTTTATTACTCGCGTTGATTCTCAAATCTTTCGAAAATCTTCAAAGGTGTTTTACTCTTCAAAATCTTCACATATGAACACCTCACACACTATATGTTCTTGATTTATCTCTCTAAGCATTCATTTCTTCAAGATTCCTCAATTGTGCTGATTTTCGATCTGACAACTCGAACCTAAGACTAAACGCTTAGTGAAATTCCTCAAGGCTCAAACTGGTCAAATTCCTCAAAACTTGCTTCTTTTGAAAAATCTTACGAGAACGATATGACCTCTCCAAATTCCTCGCACCTACACTCTGCTCACAGTACTCATGTCCGCCTTGAATCACTAGGTTCTCATCAACTTAACTCATTTGCAGCGTTCCTCGAAGAAAAACTGCATACTTCTTGAGTGCTCTATTGTTCAAAATCCTCACCAAGAAAATGGCGAAGGCAAGAGACCTCGAAGGGAGGAAAGAAACCGAAGTCATGACTGCTTTTGAAATTCCGAGGAAATATACAAAGACTATTGCACACCGATGAATCCAAGTTTGGCAAGGAGACTAAGAACCAGCGCAAAGTGCGATACAGAGAATAGAAAGGAGATGGGCACGAGAATGGCAAGAATATCGCTATGTCACTCCTAAGTACATGAGGAAATTCGCTCTGAATCCTCCATGCCCAAGAGCTCCTCCGCACTGGCCAGATCGTGATCCCACCAAGATCAAGCGTGGTGAGGACTTTCTGAAGAATGGTCCAGCGCCAAGCCAAATTGGCAAGACAGGCCAAGGAGGCGGTGAGGAAATTCAATGAGGATCTTTCTTGCTGCTTGCTGCTGAGCCCTCGGTCAAGCCGAGGAAATCAATGCCAAAGAAGCCTGCACGCAAGCCAAGTGCTTCACCGTCAGTGCCCTCACGGCCCAGTTCCTCAGTCGCGCCCTCACGGCAAAATCCTCAGACTGCTGCTGCTCATGCAAAATCCTCAGCAGTCCCCTCCAAGTCCTCAACACCTGTGCATCTTGCTACTTGCCAAAGGACTCAAGGATTCTCCATTGCTTCTGGTATATCAGCAAGTTCCTCAGCTGCACCAATGTCCTCAACAGGTCCCACTCTGCTGAAGACAAAAGCAACTGCTGGATGCGGTCCTCGGCCAAGTCCGAAGAAGAAACAAGTTGCATTCAACGTTCCCTCTGATGATGAAGCCTCTGATGAAGAACTTGAAGAAATCATCAGAGACAGAATGACCAAGGCCGCTAGAGCCAAAGGAACAAGTGTACCTCTGCTTTTGGATCCAAAGAAGATCCTAGACTTCATTGACCTGTGGCATCAGGATCCACACACTCCTCTTCCGGATCTGCCACTGACTCCTGGTCAAAGTCACATGCTGAACCATTTCATCGCTGAAGAGAAATGGAAATTTGAAAAGGCTCGTGAATTGAAGAAAGCAAAAGCAAGAAAAGAGAAGCTTCTGAGGAAAAACATCATCAACTTATCTCCTGAAGAACTTCTTAAAGCTCAATCAGAAATCCAAGCACTCAGCAAGGATTTTGATGCTTACAATGCTGACTGGCAAGGAGCCAAGGTGAGATTAGTCACTCTAACGAAGAAAATGTCAGGTGTTGCAGCTCCATCGCAACAAGAAAATCCTCAGGCTGAAGAATCTGCTCAGCCTGCTGATGAACATGCCAAGATCTTGCTGATGACTTTCAAGATCTGATGAGAACACAAGTTCGGGCTGATGACTCCATTCCAGCCGCCGAAGAAATTCCTGTGGCATCCACTAGTGGTGCGCTCAAGAAATGAAGGAAACAGGCAACTGCACCGATTCTTTGCTCAAGAAAATGAACCATAATCCTCAGCTCCTCCTGCACCAACACCAACTCCAATTCTTCCTTCTGCCTATGAAGTGAAGAAGACAAAGGCTGCAGAGAGAGCTGCAGTGAAGAAAAGGAAGGCATCAGCTGTGTCAAATTCCTCGGCTGCGAAGAAGTTGAAGCCAATGACCAGCTCTATTGAAAATCCTATTGATGCCATTCCCATTTCCTCCATGTCATCCAAGGAAATTGTTCCCTTTGGAGAAGAATATACGATCCCAAGCGGATCAGATGAAGAAAATCATTCTGTTGCTACTTCAGAACAGCTTGATGAAGAAATTGAAGTGGAAGCTTTCCCTTCAACTCCTGTTGTTTCCTCACCCGTGCCTCAGTTCACTGCTGAAGAGGCAGGTGTTGAGGAAATTGAAAAAGAGGTTGAAGACGTGGATATTGGGTGCACTACACCTGTAATGAATGATGACTTTTGGGAAAGTCAGCACCCCAATACTCCTCTCTTCACTCCGCTTCAACAAGTACCTCAGTCACCGACTACTACTGTTCAAATGGGCTCTGAAGAAACTCATCCCACATCATCTGTCAACGAAGAGATTCCAGCCACTAGTATTTGAAGAACAAGCTGCGGATCCTCAAACCGCACAAGAGAGGAACCAGAAATTCCTTAGCTCAAGAACACGAAATCGCGATTCACGAGGTTGTGCTTCAAATAATGAGATATTCCTCTGCCCAAGCCAAAGAATCCGTTTTCGAGCAAGCAAAAGTTCAAGGCTGAAGATTTCTTTTACGAGCACGTGTTCTTCATCGCCTATAATCCTTATGACTCGCTCGAATGAGGAAAAGACGCTCGACTCCAACACAAGCAAATTTCTATTCCTCGGTGCTATTTGACAAGGACAAGATCTTCGACCATGAGCATATTCCTCATGTGGATATGGAATCACTACCATGCTTCGAGCCAGTACTCCGTGTTCTTCACGATGCAGGGCAGTTAAATTTCTGCACTGACATATGTGACTGGAATGAAGAACTCATTCTTCAGTTCTATGCCACCCTGCACATCACCGGAGATGCTGAAGACATCAACTCATGGGTTCTGGATTAGATGACTGAGAATACTCACTACAAGGCACCAGCAACTGAATTGCTTCATGTCCTTCCTCTTGATCCTCCCCATGAATCTGCTCGCTGCCTGTACAATGATCGTGAACTGTCTGATCACTTCATGCAAGTACTGATGAAGCCATTGAAGCCAGGCCAAGCTCCTCGAACCAAATTCCTCGTCAAGGATTTGCTCTATGTGCCTCGGACTGTGTACAGAATCTTGACGAAGACTATGAGTCCAATCAAAGGCCACGACTCAAATGAAGAAGATGTCGTAGGCATCATGAAGAACCTGCTTTTCAATATCATTCATGGCGTTCCTGTCAACTTCCATGATTTCTTCATGAGGACTCGCCAACGTTGCAATGTCACCTTTTGAGCTGAAGCCATATCGCGCTTTGGATCATGAGATTCATAAGGGCAAGATCTTCACCGAATTACAAGGTCGACACTCTCAACCATGGCAGCTTCTGCGCCCATTGAAGTCCTCAGCGACCAATTTCATCATCGATGACAAGGGCAAGGCAGCAGCTGTAATTGATGAAGGCACTCGTCCATTGGATGGTCAGTTCCGCAAGGCTGCATCTTACTCCACCAATGACAATTCTGCAACGCATGATACTGCCGCAAATACCTCAACCAAGAAACAGACTCAAGCAACTGCACCCAGGGTGATGACTGACCGTGAGTTACTCCTCAGTCTTCATCAGAAGGTTGATCGAAATCAGAAATGGGTGAAGCGCCAATTTGCTGCAATTCTTCATAATATGACCTCAACGCATAATGCTGTGAAGAAAAACCAGTACTACCTTCATGAAACCCTCAACCGCACCTGGGCTGTTCTGAATCATGTTTATTCCGCGGAAGAATTGAAGACTATGGGTCTTCATGAAGCTTATGACTGGTGCGCACCACCCAAGAAATTCAAGAGAGTCAAAGTTCCTGATTTGGTGGCCAGCTCTTATTCTTCATCGCGCGACACTGATGAATATGAAGATTTGGACGACACTGCGGCAGGCCCTACTTCAACAACAAACCCCGACAACGCTGGCGCTCCTTCATCAACTTGAATATCTTCAGGGGCGTTAGTCCTCAGTTTCGATCCTTTTGGTCATTTGATGACAAAGGGGGAGAAATCTGAGTTAGTCTTCAAGCGGGTTTATACTATGGGTGTTTTTATTAAGTTACAACTCTCGTTCTTCTGAAACTTTTATTGGATCGAGTTGTAATCTTAACTCCGATGGTGCCCTGATACTTTTGATCGTGCATTGTGCTGACTTTGCACTGTGCTCTAATACTTTTAATCATGCTTCTGATGCTCTGATTTTGATACGTGTTATGCTCTGATGCTTTTGAAGCACTAAGCTCTGAATGTGATATTTGAGCTCTGATACTTTTGATGTGATATTCCGCATGCTCATTCCTAGTCAATACTATTGCATGCATGCAGAATCTCATCAGGCACCATATTTCATCATGCATTTCAAATTCTTCATAGTATATATATCAAATGCGTGTATGAATTACAAGATATAGGGGGAGATCTCCATGATTCAATTCTTCAAATGTGCATTGCCTCAAAAGCAAATTCCTCATTATGCACATATTCAGGGGGAGTTCTTCTATATCTTGCAATCAAATTCCTCAATATCAGTATTTACACTTCATATGTTTATCCCCATTGAAAACTTAACCTATATTGTCATCAATCACCAAAAAGGGGGAGATTTTAAGTGCATCTAGTGCCCCTTAGTGATTTTGGTGTATTGAAGACTTATAGGTTAAGTAACTGATGTGTTTGTGAGTGTACAGTGCCTATAAGTCTATGAGGAGTTTGATATTTACAGAGAAAGTCGACCCTAAAAATGAAGTTCTTGATCAAGACTTTGATATTTTGAAGACTTTCAAGACTTTGAAAGTGAAGAAATTGGTGCGACCATGAAGACTTGATATTCATTCGAGGAATATGAAGCGTGAAGACTTTTGTTTTCGTAGTTTCATTTTTCTTTCTTGAGTCATAGGAAACACCGTCATCGTTAAAGGGGTCGAGGAAATACTAAGGAAAAATTTCCATGTGATGCTCAACTCAAAATCCTACACCTACCAATCCTTTCGAGTGAAGCCATTGAAATCTCATACTGATTCGGTCAAATTCTTCAAAGGATGAGACGCAGTTCTTACCGTCACCGATGACTTTGCTCGACCGAGGAGTTAGGAATTTGCCAAGTCGGATTGCCTACACAAGGAGGAACATGATAGCCCCGAGGACTTTGAAAGTCAAATTTCCGACCGTTCTTTGTGTCATAAGGCGCGGACTAAAATATCTTATCCACCTAACGGTCATATCATTGAAGGGCATTTATGTCTTATCATGTCGGGCTGCTCCTAGGCTATAAATAGCCGCCCCTACAACCACTAGCTGGTTGGCTGCTCCGAGAGAACTTGACACTTGTCATTTGAGAGCAACCCATCCTCCGAGGACTTTGAGCGAAAATCATCAAGTGAGGAAAATCCCAAAACCAAACCCATAAAACCCCAAGTGAATGAGCATCATCAAGAAATTGATCTGCGTGGATCCGACGCTTGTTACCTTTGAAGATCGTGCTTCTTCCAGACGGTTAGGCGCCAAGGTCTAGAGCATCCAAGAGGAATTGTGGATCGCCGAGTGACCAAGTCTCGTGAAGGTTTGGAAGTCACCTAAAGACTTACCACGAGTGATTGGACGAGGCCTGCGTGGTCTTAGTTCAAGGAGAATACGGTGAGGACTGGGTGTCCTGAGTTGTGGCTCGAGATCGGGTGTCCGGACTGTGTGTCCTCGAGTTTAAATACTCACCGCTCCAACCGGACATACAACCGAGACAGCAGTTGGAACTGGTTTACCAAATCATTGTCTTCACCAACTAACTGGTTCTATTTCCTCAACTCATTCATTTCCTCATTCTCAGGTTGCATGTTGTTCATATCGTGCTTGAAGACTTTGATCAAGACTTTCACAAATTCCTCGTTCAATTTCTTCACTGTTTGTCTTCATCTTGTTATCCTGTGTTTATGCTTCCCGTACTCTGTTTCTAGTCTTCATTTCATCATGCTGACTATGTGTGTAATCTGTTATGTTTACCTCTGAGTACATATTCCGCTGCAAATAGTTCTTCGCTAAGGAATTTCCTCACCGAAAAATTCCTCAATGAAGAATTTCATAAAATGGCCTATTCACCCCCCCTCTAGTCGATATAACGACTTTCACGAAGTTCATCTCCATGGGGATGTGGAGTTCTTTTGTCCGTAAGAAGGATGGCACGGACCGGCTTTGCGTCGATTACCGTCCATTGAACAAGAAGACAATCAAGAACAAGTATCCACTTCCCAACATCAATGAGCTATTCGAGCAACTCAAAGGTGCTAAAGTATTCTCCAAGCTTGACCTTCGTATGGGTTATCATCGATTAAGATTCGTGAACAAGATATTCCCAAGACAGCTTTCAGAACAAGCTATGGTTCTTATGAATATACTGTCATGTCTTTTGGCCTTGTCAATGCTCCTCCAACTTTCTCTCGCATGATGAACTTTATCTTGAACCCCTACACCAATGATTTCGTCTTGGTGTATCTCAATGATATTTTGGTCTTCTCCAAGAACAAGCAGGATCATGCCAAACATTTGCGATTGGTGCTCGACAAGCTCAGAGAGCATCAATTCTATGCTGAAGTTTTCCAAATGTGAGTTCGGCTTGATGAAGTTCTTTATCTTGGTCATATCATCTCCGCCAAGGAATTGCTGTTAATCCGTGAAGCTTTCTGCGGTTCGGATTGGGAACCTCCTCGTAATGTCAAGCAACTCCGCAGATTTTCTTGGGCTTGCAAGCTATTGCCAAGATTCGTTGAGAACTTCTCTAAGATTGCAAAGCCTCTTTCCAACCTCCTCCGTAAACATGTCAAGTATGTGCGGGCCTTTGAGTGTGATGTCGCTTTCAACACCCTCAAAGAGAAGCTAGTTACAGCTCTGTCTTGACTCCTCCTGATGAATCCAAGCCATTCGAAGTTTTCTGTGATGCTTCCTTGCAAGGTCTCGGTGCTGTGTTAATGCAAGAGAAGAAGGTTGTGGCCTATACCTCTAGCCAGTTGAAGCCCAACGAAAAGAACTACCCCACTCACGATCTCGAGTTGGCGGCAGTTGTCCATGCATTGATAACATGGAGACATCTCTTGTTGGGAAGGAAAGTGGACATTTTCACCGATCACAAGAGTCTCAAGTATATCTTCACTCAACCAAACCTCAACCTCAGGCAAACTCGATGGGTCCAAATGATTCAAGAGTACAATCCAAGTATTGAATATACTCCAGGAAAGGCGAATGTGATTGCAGATGCTCTGAGCAGAAAGGCTTATTGCAACAGACTAATTCTCAAGCCCTTCCAACCGGATCTTTGTGAAGCTTTCCGCAAGCTGAATCTTCAAGTTGTTCCTCAAGGTTTTCTTGCCAACCTCATAGTCTCTCCTACTTTGGAAGATCAAATTCATGAGGCACAACTCCTGGATGCCATGGTGAAGAAAGTGAAACGTGGTATTGACAAGGGCATTTCCAAATACAAGTGCTATCGCTTGGATGACAAAGATACTCTTTTCTTCAAGGATCGAGTTGTGGTTCCCAAAGGCGATCTGAGAAAAGTCATCATGAATGAGGCACACAATTCCCTCCTATCCATTCATCCTAGAAGTACGAAGATGTACCATGACCTCAAGCAGTCATATTGGTGGACTCGAATGAAGCGAGAAATTGCTCAATTCGTGAATGAATGTGATGTCTGCAGAAGGGTGAAAGCAGAACACCAAAGACCAGCTGGTCTCCTCCAACCTCTTGCTATTCCAGAATGGAAGTTTGATCATATCGAGATGGACTTCGTGACTGGTTTTCCTAAGTCCAAGCGTGGAAATGATGCTATCTTCGTTGTCATTGACAAGCTTACTAAAGTGGCTCATTTTCTTCCTGTCAAAGAATCTATCACAGCAGCTCAGTTGGCAGAGCTATACACCTCCAGAATTGTCTCCTTGCACGGTATTCCACAATTGATCTCTTCAGACCGTGGAAGCATCTTCACTTCTATGTTCTGGGACTCCTTTCAGAAGGCCATGGGTACCAACATTCATTTCAGCACAGCTTTCCATCCTTAAACTAGTGGCCAAGTCGAGCGAGTCAATCAAATCCTTGAAGATATGCTCAGGGCTTGTGTCATTTCCTTTGGCATGAAGTGGGAAGATTGTCTTCCATATGCCGAGTTCTCCTACAACAACAGCTTCCAAGCAAGTTCGGGCAAGGCCCCATTCAAAATTCTCTATGGCAGAAAGTGCCGTACTCCTCTCAATTGGTCCGAGACAGGTGAACGCCAACTTCTTGGCAATGACTTGATCACAGAAGCCGAAGAAATGTGCAAAGTCATTCGTGAGAATCTCAAAGCCGCGCAATCGCGTCAGAAAGGCTATTATGATGACAAGCACCGTGATGTGGCTTTTGAAATCGGAGACCATGTCTACCTCCGCGTCTCCACAATGAAAGGCACTCGTCGCTTCGGTATCAAAGGGAAGCTTGCCCCTAGATACGTGGGTCCTTTCAAGATCATTGGCAAAAGAGGCGATCTCGCCTATCAACTTGAGCTTCCATCAAACTTTGCAAACGTGCACGATGTGTTTCACGTGTCACAGCTCCGCAAGTGCTTCAAGATTCCTGAGCGCACCATCAACTTTGAAGAAATTGACCTCCAAGAAGATCTCTCTTATCATGAGCACCCAGTTGCTATTCTTGAAGAAACCGAGCGCAAGACTCGCAACAAGTCAATCAAATTCCTGAAAGTAAAGTGGTCACACCATTCCGACCGAGAAGCCACCTGGGAGCGCGAGGATCACCTCTGTTCCGAATATCCAGAGTTCTTTCAGTCCTAGATCTCGGGACGAGATCCTCTTGTAGTGGTGGAGTGTTGTAACACCCCGGATGTATCTTTCCATATTTGTAACTCCAACTCTTGCCATTTTCAGATATGTGCTATGATATTTCCCTCCGTGGTTGGGTTTTGTTTTCGTTTTGCATTTTTTCCATGTCATGCATCTCATATCATGTCATCATGTGCATCTCATTTGCATACGTGTTCGTCTCATGATTCCGAGCATTTTCCCGTTGTCTGCTTTTGCAATCCGCACTCCTATGTTCCCGGCGTCTCCTTTTACATTTTTCCGTGTGCGGGTGTTGAACATTCTCGGAATGGACCGAGCCTTGCCAAGTGGCCCTGGTATAGCACCAGAGACCACCTGTCAAGTTTGGTCATTTGGAGTTCGCTTGATACTCCAACGGTTAACCGCGACTCTCGCAAAGGCCTCTTTTAAGTTGCAGCCCAACACCCCTCCAAAACAGCCCAATAACCCATCTAACTCCCCTCCATGCCCTCGGCCATTCGATCATGATCATGTGGGCGAAAACTACACCCCATTTGGAGTCTCCTATCTCCCTCTACCTATAAATAAGCATCTCCCCCTCCAAATCTGGGCAAACCCTAGCGAATCTCCCCCTCCGCGCCGCCGGACACGTCCGGATCGGACCGGACGCGTCCGCCCGCCGCCCCGGCCACTCATGAGCCGCCACGTGGCGGGCCGTGCCTCACATCGCCGCCGGCCGCACCAGCCCGCGAGGCACGGCTCCGGCCCATGACCAGCGCCTCCGCCTCCCCATGGCGCCCGGCCGCTCCGCCGCCAGCGTCTCGCCGCCGGTCCACCGCCGCCGCCGCCCATAGCTTGTTGCCCGCCGCCGCCTCCGCCGCCGCCGCTCCGCGCACCGCGCCGTCGCCTCGCCTGCCCGGCCGCGCGCCCGCGCCCGGCCCCGCCTCAGAACGCCAGAAGCAAGGCCCTCCCCCGGCCCGGCGGAGCGGATCCGGCAGCCCGAGCCGCCCGGCGTCCCTCCTTCCTCCGGCGAGCTCCCAATCCGATCCAGATCTGAGCAACACCACGGTTGACTTTCTTCCCCCAAATCTCACTAAGTCCCTTTTCTACAATAATTTTCGTGCATTTTCATCGCATCACATCTCCGCACCCGTGGCTCCGTTTTGGGCGTATAATATGTCAAATTGTTCGCCTCGAAGAGAACATCATTTCATTCCATTGCATCATTTGCATTTGAGCTCATCTTGGTGCTCTAAATGCTGTTGGAAGAGGGCTTCAGATCGTTAGTTCCAGTATCTTATCAGCACGAGCTCTTTTGTCATTTTTGCCATGATTAATGTGTGCACCTTATGAACTTGAGTCCTACATGTGTGTTAAACTATGCCATGCCATCTTTCCAGGGGTGTATGCCATGTATTTTTGTGAGTTATGTGTTGACTAGAACAAGCATGCAAAGTAGGGATGATGATGTTGCTGATTTCAGGAACTTGGTGTTTTCACTGTCTTGTCCTGCTGTTATTTTTATGCCATATGTTCATGTTGTTACAGAGAGATATATGCACTTTTTGAGCATGATCAGTAAGGGTGTTTTGAACATATCAATGTTTTCTATCCATCCATGCCTTTGTTGGCATTTATAGAGTAGTCTAGCATGTCATTTTCGTGCTCTACTTTTGCTTGAAAATGTTTCCTGGCAGATTTTTGCATGAGATTCAATTTTCACGAGGTCGTTGTAGTTGATCCGTGTATGCGATGATGTTGTTCTTGCCATGTATAGCTTCTATGCCATGTCTTCTTGACGGGTGTATGCTTAGTTTATCATGAGATGCTCTGTAGTGAGTGCATCGAGCTCACGAACATGCCTACCTGATGTCTCTTTTCGCCATGCCCAGTTTTTCTGTTAAGTCTGAAATCTGTAATAAAACTTGCTATGTTTACATGGGTGCCATCATTTCTTAGATTCCTTTTTGGCTTATGGTCAGAAGGGACTATTGATATATGCTTTGAGTAGAATCATGTCATGCCTTGTTTTGCTATTATAGGTTCCTGTAGCATGTTATTTGTTTGCTCTAAACATGCCTTCTCGATGTTAATTCTGGCATGTTAGTATTTTCACCAAGTCTGTGAACCCTGATATTTTTGCACTTTCACCATGCTTCTTTGAACATGTTATGATGTGATTTAGCCGTAGCTCAGTGTTCCTCTTTTGTTAAGCATCTCCTGTAGATCGCTGCCATATGCTTTGTTTTTATGTTGGGGTCTTTGTAGCATAGTTTCTTGTTGCATGCTAAGTAGCATCGGGCTGTTAAACGCAGATTTGCGTCATTCTTGTTTTGCTTGTCATTTGCAAACCGTGCATCCGATTCGGTGATCTTTATATCGATTTCAACCGAAATCATCTCATCTTTCCAATGCATACTTGGTTTGCCAAGTTGATGCCTGGTTCATCATTTTCCTTCCGGAGCACACATATGCATTGCATATCACATCTCGCATAGCATGTCATGTATTGCATCATCTTGCTTGTGCATTGTTCCTTGTTTGATTGTGGTTCCGTTGCTTGTGTTCTTGCTTTGGGTAGAGCCGGGAGATGAGTACGTGAACGACGAACCTGTTGAGAACGCCTATGAGGATCAAGCCTTCGACAACTCTGAGAACCCTGCAGGCAAGATGACCATACCTTCGATATCACTTCTATCTTTGCTTGCTAGATGCTCGCTCTTTTGCTATGCCTATGCTGCGATACCTACCACTTGCTATATCATGCCACCCATATTGCCATGTCAACCTCTAACCATCCATGTCCTAGCAAACCGTTGTTTGGCTATGTTACCGCTTTGCTCAGCCCTCTTATAGCGCTGCTAGTTGCGGTGAAGATGAAGTTTGTTCCTTGTTGAACACGGATATTTTGGGATATCACAATATCTATTGTTTTAATTAATGCATCTATATACTTGGTAAAGGGTGGAAGGCTCGGCCTTATGCCCGGTGTTTTGTTCCACTCTTGCCACCCTAGTTTCGTTATACCGTGTTATGTTCCTTGATTTTATGTTCCTTACGCGGTCGGGTGATTTATGGGACCCCTTGACAGTTCGCTTTGAATAAAACTCTTCCAAAGAAGGCCCAACTTTGGTTTTACCATTTGCCACCTACACCCCTTTTTCCCTTGGGTTTCGCGAGCCCGAGGGTCATCTTTATTTTATCCCCGGGCCAATGCTCCTCCGAGTGTTGGTCCAAACTAGAGCCACTTGCGGTGCATACGAGGCAACTTGGGGTATCCTCGGTTGACGTCATCTGCTCATCGGTGTGCCCTGAGAACGAGATATGTGCAGCTCCTATCGGGATTTGTCGGCACATTCGGGCGGCTTTGCTGGTTTAGTTTTACCATTGTCGAAAAGTCTTGATGTACCGGGATACCGAGTCTGATCGGAGTGTCTTGGGTGAAGGTCTATTCCTTCGTTGATCGCGAGAGCTTGTTATGGGCTAAGTTGGGACACCCCTGCAGGGTATTATCTTTCGAAAGCCGTGCCCGCGGTTATGAGGCAGATGGGAATTTGTTAATGTCCGATTGTAGAAAACCCGAAGTTGACCTTAATTAAAATACATCAACCGTGTATGTAACCGTGATGGTCTCTTCTCGGCGGAGTCCGGGAAGTGAACACGGTGTTGGAGTTATGTTTGACGCAGGTTGTTTAGGATCACTTCTTGATCGCTAATAGCTTCACGACCAGGCCTTGCTTCTCTTCTCGCTCTCTTTTGCGTGCATAGAAACCATATATGCTAGTTCCTTGCTGCAGCTCCACCCCATTACACCAGCCTTCCCTTAAGCTTAAATAGTCTTGATCTCGCGGGTGTGAGATTGCTGAGTCCCCGTGGCTCATGATTCTACCAAAACAGATGGTACCGTTGATGCCAGTAGCAGATGGCGAACCGAGCTGAAGTGGGAATTTGATGAGGCCCTTGGTCGTTACTATGTTTCATTTCGCATTTATCAAGAGCGGAGTCCGGTTAGCGATCGGGGATCCGTGTTGCATTTGGGGTATTCTTCTTTTATTTTGGTTCCGTAGTCGGACCTTGAGTGTAAACTGAATGATGGGTGTTTATTTATGTATTGTGTGAAGTGGCGACTGTAAGCCAACTATGTATCTCTTTCCCCTTATGTATTACATGGATTGTGCGAAGATTACCTCACTTGCGACATTGCTTTCAATGCGGTTAAGCCTCTAAGTCGTGCTTCGACACGTGGGAGATATAGCCGCATCGAGAGTGTGACATTCGGCAGTGTGCAGCCCTTTCGGCTTCTAGCTCTTCGGCTGCCCTCGAGGCAGCCGCATCACTCCTTCTGGCTTGCTCCTTGACTTGAGCAAGTTCTGCCCGAAGGCTCTCCACAGCAGCGGCACCATCTGCATTTAGCACACATGTTGTAAGGAGTGGGCTTTGGCTCCCTTACTAGGTGACCACGCAGAAAAAACCTACCTTGCGACTCGTCAAGTCGTTTATTGACCAGCGCGATGTCCGCATCCGCAACATCGAGCTGTCGCTTTAGTTCGGCAACTCCATCAATCCGGCTAGCCACCGAACTACCCGCCACCTGCACAGGAAAGGCGAAAATCAATACCTGGGATTTTGATCCTCGGCACGCTGTCGTTCTCGACACCCTACCGAGTCTCAAGGGCTACTATCTATACAGGACGCACTTTAGGTGCAAAACTGTCAAAGGGTATGTCATTTTTGCGTACCTCAAACCCCGCCAGTAAACTCCTGACGGCATCACGCAATCCGCCTTCGGCGGATGAAATTCTTTCAATCACCATACTCATCAGTGTACGGTGACCTTCTGAGATGGACGCCCTCTCAAGCAGATCCTTCAGCTCCCCCGGCCGCACACCAGTTGGCGTCGAACTATTCGGCCCTGCCGGACTTGGGGATACCCTTCGTGACGACACTTTAGCCTCGTCCGCCCTATCTGATGGTGCGGCAGATGGAGGCGTCTCGCTCTCCATCATCTCCGGATGGAGTTCCCCCGAAGACAAGCTCATCTGAGAAGGACGGAGATCCGAACTACAAGGTAAAAACCTAAGTTATCCTCAGAAGCACAAATAGGGATGTCCCTTATTACGAAACTCCCTTTTTTCTACTTACGACTCGCTGGAGGGCTGATTCTTTAGGGGAGACTGTGCGGCCGGAGCCTCTCCAGATGCAGGACCCTCTGGTGAAGATCTCTTCCCCCGCTTCGGGGCTTTGGCCTCCGGGTTTTCGGAGGCGGTCCTCTTCTCCCCTCGGGAGGAAGGATTCTCGATCCCCCCTTCCTCAAAAGCCTCCTTGGTTGAGGCGGCAGTTCCTCTGTTCTCCCCTTCGCCTTCCTCTGAAGGCGCAACCTCCAAAGATCTCGACAAAGACGGATCCGGCGCGGTCTCGGAGGGGGCGGACATCAGATCAGTTTTGCTTGCGCTTATCCACTCCTATTTAAAGGGCAATTGGTCAAAAGGCGAATCATAGAAAGGTAAGCCAACGGTATGTCCGGACTCAGAGCTACTTACTTGTGTATCCGGGCGATTGCAGCTTAGACCGGCATCCTCGGTCAATTCCAGACACACCTCTTGTGATCCGAAGAACAATTTGTACATCTCCACGGGTGTTGTACCCATGAAGTGTTGGAGAATTCGTGGTCCCTCCGGATTAAACTCCCACAACCGGAGAGGACGGCGTTTGCAGGGCAGAAGACGCCTAATCAGCATGACCTACATCACCACAACCAGATCGATCTCCCTCGCTTGGAGGTCTGGAATCCGGCCCTGCAATAGGGGCACATCCTTTGACGCCCCCACCGAGCCCTTGGTCGACCCATGACATCAGCCGCTCTGGAGGGCCCGGGCGGAAGATGGGCGGCGGCTTCTGCATGCTGCCCCTGGGAGCGGTTATGTAGAACCACTCCTGCTGCCATAAGCCGAGCTCCTCCTAAAAAGAGCCCTCGGGCCATGGAGCTTTGGCCCTTCTGCTTACAACCGCCCCGCTGCACTCTGCTTGACGCCCCTCGATCATCTTCGGCTCCACGTCGAAGGTCTTAAGCCACAAGCTGAAGTGGGGGGTGACGCGGAGGAAGGCTTCGCAGACGACGATGAATGAAGAAATATGGAGGATGGACTCCGGAGCCAAGTCGTGGAATTCCAACCCATAGTAAAACATGAGCCCTCTCACAAAAGGATCCATCAGGAAGCCTAAACCCTGACGGAGGTGGGATGCAAACACGACATACTCGCCGGGCTCGGGGGTGGGAATGACTTGCCCTTTGGCGGGCAACCTATGTGAAATCTCGTAGGTCAGGTACTTGGCTTCTCGCAGCTTTAGCACATCCTCTTCCATGACGGAGGAGGGCATCCACCGGCCCTGTGGGTTGGAGCCGGACATTGTTGAAGGTCCGAAGCGCTCGAATCTGGGGCTCTGGGTGTTGGAACTTGGGGCGAGGAGAAGATTCGATTGGGGATTGAAGAAAAGAAACAAGCCTTGGTCCCATTATATAAAGGGGGAGAATACCAAGAGCCGTTCTCGTGACTGTTCGGGACTTGCCTCCGATAGAGGGGGCGCAGCGACGGGCACGGTTGGGTTACCCACGTCCGTATTGATGGGAATCCCAGAATAAGGGAGCACAATCTCTGCTTCAACAAGACGTGCCAAGGAAACCGCTTTGCTAAACGCGCTGAGGTGGTATAATAAAAAACGATTCAAGTAAAGGCTTGGTGGTGGTATGACGTCATGCCACAAAATACGTCAGCAGATTGAACTTGTGTACATATTATTCTCTCTACGGTGGAATGTGGAATTTATTTTGCAGAGCCGGACCTATCTTGGTGTTCGTAATCTTCTATGAATTATTCGGAGGAGGAACCCGCCTTGCAATGCCGAACAATGCGCGCGGACTCATCGTCATTGAAGCCTGGTTCAGGGCTACCGAGGAGTCCTCGACTAGGGGTGTCCGGACAGCGGACTATCATCGTCACCGGACTCCAAGACTATGAAGATACAAGATTGAAGACTTCGTCCCGTGTCCGGATGGGACTTTCCTTGGCGTGGAAGGCAAGCTTGGCGATACGGATATGTAGATCTCCTACCATTGTAACCGACTCTGTGTAACCCTAGCCCTCTCCGGTGTCTATATAAACCGGAGGGTTTTAGTCCATAGGAAGAACAACCATTACAACAATCATACCATAGGCTAGCTTCTAGGGTTTAGCCTCCTTGATCTCGTGGTAGATCCACTCTTGTACTACCCATATCATCAATATCAATCAAGCAGGAGTAGGGTTTTACCTCCATCGAGAGGGCCCGAACCTGGGTAAAAACATCATGTCCCTTGTCTCCTGTTACATCCGCCTAGACGCACAATTCGGGACCCCCTACCCGAGATCCGCCGGTTTTGACACCGACAACAAGGAACAATGTCAAAAATATTGCACTACTCACGTCCATGGTCATACGAAGAATCAAGGACATGTGTGGCCAAGTTATTTCAGTAAGGTATCCTAACAAAGAAAATCATGACCATAAAAAGGATGAGACTGACAGCAAAGGTATGTTGATTTTTGCGCGACCATCAGGGTCCGGATACCCAAGTCAGTTGAAAGCCATAATTCCATATGGATGCATGAAGTCATACTCTCCGCGGCTTAATCCGTTCTACAAGGACTTTCATATCCCGTTGACCTGCTTGACATGGATAGTGTGGAATATCCAAGTCTGTTCTGTCAGATCCAAGATTCCTTTGCAACCTCAGCAATTTGACCTCAGCAGCAGTGTTAAAGCATATCACAGCCTATTACCACAGATGGGTATATCGACCACATGAGAAAAATCAAAACACGAGCAATCAGCTTAGACCCGGTATACTCACCGACGGAATCAAGTACACGATCAGTCTGTCAGGAAAATTATTTGTCCGTCAGCCCTTATCGAGCCAGTCTCAAGATGTAAATATTTGAGGTATGACACAGCTATAACTCCATACACCGTTATATCGCTCCCGATAGAAAGCAGTCAAATCTTTCTCATGCTCGAGCCAAGGAAATAAATCAAGATAAATTGGTGCCACCTGTGAGCAGTCAGATCCCATTACGAGGATAGCCAGGATTCCCAGCATTTATTGAACCCAGAAGGCTTGCATTTATTTGAAGCAACCCCATGACAGAACTATTAAGGTTTTCATGACAAAAGGAAATTTATGCTCAGATCCATTGGATATCACTACAGATATGAGAGAATCAACGTCAGTAAAAGGATTTGGTATGTGAGCACAAACCCGTCAGAATTTGGAGAAAATATGGAGCAAGACCACCCCAGAGCAAGGTAAGTTGATCGAAATTCTTGGGGGAACAATAAATAAAGGAAAAAGGATACCCGACTTGGAAACGGTGTCCTCAAGTCATACTTGTTCCCTGAGCAACCAAATCTCGAGGACGAGATTTCTTTAAGGGGGGAAGGTTTGTAACAGCCTGGTTTTTGGCCCTTTTCTTTTTCTTTTGATTTATTTAGTTTTTGCTCTGTTTTTCTTTTTGGAGTGGTTCTGTGGCCTTGCCACCTGGGAAATCATCCTCATTCCCCCTCCCAAGTGGCAAATCATTCTCAAAACCTTGCCAAGATCATGTCACTTCACTCCTTGACCAAACCCTAAAGTTCTTTTCTAGGGAAAATTCCTTTTTCATTGAAGGAATAACCATATCTGCCCTAGGTTGTGAAGCAACCTATATTTCTGTCTATCCAAAAATCCCCAAACAATTCTCATAATTCCTTTGGGTCATATATAGCCCAAATATGCCCAAACATTGACTTGGTCGGTTCAAAATTAATTCCCCAATATTCCTTTTTCTATTCTGCCCTGAATGGCACTTTATGAAGGAAGTGTCATTTATATTTTTCCTAGTGGCTCCCAACCTTTTTGGGCATGATTATATGTCCAAATAATTACCTCATGCACAAGTTCAACTTTATTTGCCCAGCCAATCTTCCTCAGGGAATTTTTAAAGTTTCTATCAGACAAAAGGCTTTGTGAAGGAAGTACTAGCTAGGAGTATCCAAATGAGTTGAGCTTTTGCACACTCCTTAATGTGCTCATTTTAACCTCCTCCACCCATTTGCAGCCCCCATCCAATCATCTATGTGAGCACAAGAGCAAATCTTTGATTTTGGCAATATTTTCAGGTTGTGAAGCAAGTGTATTTTCTATTGCTTCAAAAATCCTGATAAATTACTAGATCATTCTTATACCCATAAAACATCTCTCCACCCAATTTTGCATCATTTCATTGGGCCATTTGATCACCAAACTTATTTCAAGTTTCTGGACAGAAATGATGTTTGTGAAGCAAGTGCCATTTTGGCTTGTCCATTTGGCATGAGCTTTCTACAGCATCTTCATATGTCCAAATAATCAAGCTTTGCCCAATATCAGCCCAAGTTGCTACTCTATGTGAGAGCATCATCATGATCTTCATTTCTGGACCAAAAATGCAGTTGTGAAGAAACTATATTAGTTTCTGCTCCATTATGCTCCAAATTCTCCAGGACTGTAGTCCTTCGATAGATAAACATCCCAGACATAACTTTTGACCCATAGCATCTCTCTATTGATCACATTGAGCTGATCAAGTTTACTGCAATAAACTTCAGAGCTCATTACCATTTAACCACCGCAACTTTAACCGAACTACCACCGTAGTTGAGATCTCCCCTGGATGAACTTACCCGTAGATAACAAGTTCCAGCCCATCTCCCCCGCTACATGCTAGTGCACGCGGTGACCGCGTTAATGGCATCACTGTGCAGGCGCTCTATGTGCAGTGGCCGCGCCCAGTGGCTGTCTGTGCTTCAGCACCTCCTCCTCTGGTCGCCTTCACGCGCGTGAGCGTGTCCAGCAGCTGGCCGGCGTCGTCGCCGTTCCCCTGGACCCCTCTCCCCCTCCGTCTGTTTCCTCACTGACGCTCGTCGTCGAACGCCCACGGGGGCACAGTGTTTTGTTTGGCTCCAAGCTCACCTCGGCCTCTTCCTCTACTCCCCTCGACTCCGTGACCTCTGCGGCTCGTCCGCTCTCTCGCTCGTCGTCTTCCCCGTGCCATCCCGTGCTCGCTGGCCGTCGCCAGAACCTCGGCCGGACGTGCCCGGCGGCACCCGAGCCCATCCCTCTCGTCCGCCTATATATATGCCTCCCCCGAGCATTTCGAGCACACCAACAGCCTCCCTGCACTCCACTACCCCTCCCCAGCATCTCATTCGAGCTCGAGGAGCTCTCTGTGTCCACCATCGCCACTGTGGCCGCCGCGGTGCTCTGCCTAAATTTCGGCGAGCCGCGCCTCCTCTCCCTGTTCCAACACCACCAGAGCACTCCTCTCCTCCCCGTAGTTCGCCCCACCCCCTCTCCCTTCGCCGAAGACGGCCGCAACGCCAAGAACCACCGCCGCCCGAAGCTCTCTGTCCTCCTCATGGCGCCACCCTCCCCTCCACCTTGTTCCTCCTCGGCGTTGTCCGACCTCTGAATGGATGCGGCGTCCCTCCCCGGGTCCGTCGGTGCCTGCCAGAGGAGGCTGGAGCCAGCCGGACCGCCGCCGGTGCCGCGCCCCTCCCTCTGGACCACGAGCGAGCACGAGCGAGCACTTGAAGATGAAGATGACCCCGACCCCGTCCCTGGGCCCTACCTGTCGGCCTCTCTAGGATGACCTGACCGGCCCGCTGACGTGGATAAGTGATGGGCCCCGCCCCGCGGGACCTGCCCAGCCCCGACCCCACATGGCAACCTCACGCGTTGACCCGCCCCCGCCATGTCACATAAGCGGAAATGTATTTCCGTTTTATGTTTTAGCTGACCGAAAGCATGTTTCGAACTTTGCGTTTCTGCCTTATCCACTTAGGGACTTGTTTGTGATGAATTTTTTACAAGAAAGTCCCTGATCTTCTACACCTCATAACTTTTAAACCATAACTCCAAATCAGGTGATTCCAAAGCCCACTTCTTTGTTTCGTCGAGCCCATTCTGATGGAACCACTTTCACCATGTTTTGACATTCTAAAATGACCATTTTTCCCCTGCCCTTATTCAGTCTCCTCCAAGAGAGAACTATTTTCGGCGATTCTTTCTGCGGGCTTCTCGCACTTTCTTCCGGTGATTTCTTCCACCCCAGGCAAGCCACACCCTCCATTTGCATCACTATAATGCAGTGACATGGTTTAATTTATTTGAACTTGTTTAAAATATTGCTTTAGCTACATGACTTTGTGCATGGCATTTTCTCGGAGTATTATTTTGATCTTGTTGTTGCCATGCTATTGTTTGGATTCCTAGGAGTTATGCTTGCAGTTGATGAGTATTATGTTGTCATTGGAGTATTAGTGGTTGGTATTATGATTAATTCCATGATGATATCTGTTATTATGTTCTGAGGATTACTTTCGATATCATGCTACCTTCGGATTATTAGTGGTTAGTATGATTATTTTCATGATGCTAGTTGATGTTCTGTTGCTTGGAGTATTATTTTCGGAGATGATGTTTACATGTGGATCTTAGCTGGATAGCTTTATTCTTGTTATTGGAGTAGTAGGATTATTGTTTTCGGATTCATCATGATAGTAGTGTTGTGCTACCCTTGGAGTATTTTGAGATGATGATATTATGCTTGGATTATTTGTTGGATATTGCTATGACTTGGATTATAGTTTGATAGTTGACATCGGAGTATTAGTTATCACAGTTATAATTTTGGGGTTAAATTCCGTCATTAAGTTGGTAAGGTGCCACCGAACCGGGCTTTCTCCAGTGCAACCACATTTGCCTTTATGGGAAGGCCCTATTGCGATGCTACTGTCATGTCTCTCGCCGGTGCCTCCAACAAGGGAAGGTTATGGGCGCGCGCTACCCTAATCAGGTAGGCGGACATAAGCCATGTGTTCCCATTGTTGTTGTTATGTGCACATGTCCCCGTTTGGGACGATTTATTGTTTTGGCCACGACGGTGGTCATTGGTGTCTTTGGTAGACACGGGGCCACCCAGGACTAGCCTAGTGGGGAGTGAGTCGGAGTGGTCGAGAGAGTGTCATGGCAGTAGATCAGTTTTGTCGGAACGCCGTTGGTCCACCCGAATGGGAGTGCGAGGCCATGGGTTCCGTGGTGTGGGTAAAGTGCGCTGCCTCTGCAGAGTGTGTTTGTTTAAACTATCGATAGCCGCATCCTCGGTCATGGGCATGGGTTCGTACTAGGTCACACCATTCGATCAACACTCACATGACGGAATGACTTATAGGTGATTTATATGTTGATATTTTGAGCAATACAGATTGGCAAGATGTTGATGATGATGTTGGGGACCAAGTGTTGGCCATGGTGGTGATCGCCGGAAAGATCACCGTTTGAGTGTTGGTCATGGTTGTGATCGCCGGAAAGATCACCATTTGGTTATAAGGTAACCCGATCCAAGACCACGAGGTTGTTCTGTTTGTGATCTGTGAATGATCACCCGTTTGGTTTTGATCACGAGGTGATTGAGATGGTATATTGCTTGGCCGGTTAGCCAAGAGAGATATGGTTATGGAGATCTGAGATGGTGATTTATCAGTATTGTAGTAGTTTCATATCATACTTAGTAGTTTCTGTTGTATCATGGTAGCTGTTAAATTTAATTAACCTACTTAATGCTATGTTGTTGTCTTGCCTTGATGTTTTTGGTTGTTGTGAGCTTGCAAGTACATTCAATGTACTGACCTGGCGTGTCATGCCAGATTGCAGGTGATGCCGTGATTGCTTGATTGCTTGTCGTGGTTTCCGTTCGTGCGAGCTAGATCGTGTCCCAGCTAGAGTCCCTGCAGAGTGGAGTTCACTACCTTCGTCGTTGTTCCGCTGCTAGAAGATTTCCGCTGCTACGAGTTGTTCCGCTGCTAGCATAGAGCAAGTGTAGTATCACAGGCGTAGTGTCGTCGTGCTGATGTGAACCTTTGTAACATCAGAACTGTGTATTTATCCTTTGTAATTAGAGCTGATTTGTTCTATGTCAAGCAGTGCCGTATTCTAGAAGACTTCTCCTCGATCTCTGGGCTAGAATGCGGGGCGTTTCGGTTTCTCTGAGCCGGGGTGCTACACTAGTGGGTGCTTTTTAATAAGAGGGTGATGACTCAACATAAAAGTTAATAGATAGGCCCTTCGTAGAGGGAAGCAGGGATTTGTAGAGGTGCCAGAGCTCGATTTTCAAATAGAGATGAATAACATTTTGAGCGGTATACTTTCACTGTCAACATAACAACCGAGAGATCTCGATATCTTCCATGCTACACACATTATAGGCGGTTCCCAAACAGAATGGTAAATTTTATACTCCCCCACCACCAATAAACATCAATCCATGGCTTGGCTGAAACAATGGGTGCCTCCAACTAACAATAATCCTGGGGGAGTTTTGTTTGTAATTATTTTGATTTGATTTGAGCATGGGACTGGGCATCCCGGTGACCAGCCATTTTCTCGTGAATGAGGAGCGGAGTCCACTCCTCTTGAGAATAACCCGCCTAACATGGAAGATACAGACAGCTCTAGTTGATACATGAGTTATTCAAGCATACAAAACAGAATTTCATTTGAAGGTTTAGAGTTTGGCACATACAATTTACTTGGAACGGCAGGTAGATACTGCATATAGGAAGGTATGGTGGACTCATATGAAATAACTTTGGGGTTTATGGAGTTTGGATGCACAAGCAGTATTCCCGCTTAGTACAGGTGAAGGCTAGAAAGAGACTGGGAAGCGATCAACTAGAGAGCGACAACAGTCATGAACATGCATTAAAATTAATCAACACCGAGTGCAAGCATGAGTAGGATATAATCCACCATGAACATAAATATCATGAAGGCTATTGTCGCGCGCGATGGGTGGCGCGGCACCTATGGGGCCGGGGCCCCTTCGTGTGTTCGGTACGAGGGCGGAGGGTGCGCGGAGAGCAGATCGAGGCGATGCACGCGGGGGATTTTTACCCAGCTTCGGGCCGCGATGGTCGCGTAAAACCCTACTGCTGCATTGTGTTGTATTTGATCTTGCTCTAGAATGCGAGCAAATGGTGGTGTGGTGTATGAAACCAGCCGAATCCCAGGCACTAGAGCTGCCAAGGGTTCGAACCTACGCGAGAGTGGCCAATGATCGGAACCTCCTCTACGTTGTGCATGGGCCTCCTTTTATAGGGCAAGGGGTCACCGACAGGTGTCAACGTAAGGTAGAGGGGTAAAAACGTAAAAGAGGTGGTAGTTGGAGCAGTCGCGGGAGCGGTGCAGCACGATTGCTTGAACAAAGGATTCTACCTACTTTTGAGAGGGGACAAGAGCATTAAATGCCGTCGCCGTCGCCCCAAAAGCTCCCGCCATTGCGTCTCCGTTTGCCACGGTGATGAAGCCACCACCGTGGAGTGCCACCGCACCCTCCATGCAGCCCAGCCACCCGCCACGCGTCTCTGGAGAAAGCTGAAGGCGACGCGTGGGCAGATGACTTGGAGTGTGGGCACGTGGCACAGCTCTCCCCGGCAAGCACCTTGCCGGGGTCTTGATCTTGCCGGGCCCGGGAGCTTGTCGGGCTCTATGATTTGCCGCTTCCCGGGCCCTCGCCGGGACGCGCATAGCGCCGAGGCGTGTCTTCTATGGCGTGACCTTCTAGTCTCCCCGGCGAGCTCCTCTCGCCGGGGATCTGCATGAGCGATGTAATCTTGAGCACGAGGCGGCCTTCCGGCAAGCTCCTCTTGCCGGGTCTTGAGCTTCATCTTGTACACTTCGTTCTTGAATGGCTTGGTATGAAGTGGGAATGATCTCCGGCAAGCATATGGTGGATCTGGCTGCGAGCCCCCGGCTGCCCGTGCACAAGTTGGGGTCTTGAGGTACCCTACCTTAGTACACCGGACAGAGCCCCGGCCTGGGCCACACACGGTGCCGAGCGCTGTTGGGCCAGGCCCAAGACAGTCTGCACGGCATGCGAGGCCCACGGTGCGTCGAGTCTGTCAGACATGTCGCCTCCTCCCGCAACGGCAGCGCGTCGATTGCGGCGTTGGGGACAGTGGCGATGCAGTCTTTAAGGCGCCCACCCGTGATCGTGGCGCAGAGCGGGTCGCTTCACCCGTCGCTCGGCTCCACTTTTTCGCCACGCTGCCCCCATGCACGGGGTCGGGCGGCGGTGGGAGACCGGGCCGTCACGGCGGAGGAGGCGAGTCGGCCCGCTCCTCGGCCTTCTCGCTTCTGATTGGTCGAAGGGCGGTTGAGCCCCACCCGCCCCTTTAAAAGGCGGAAGGGAGCACAATGGCCGTACTCATCTTCTTCTCCCTTTGCCTTCGTCTTCTGTTCTCCTTGCCGCCATGGAAGGAGGGAACCCTGGTTCTTCGACGGTGGCAGCAAGGGTTGCTTCTAGGCAGCGCACCATTCCCCATCCCGCTCCCGTGGTGGTGGAGCCGGCCACGAGAGGGAGAGGGAGGGGGCGCCGCGGACGAGGCCGAGGGCGTGGCCGAGGCGGTCGAGGGAGAGGCGGCCGTGGGGATGCGCCTCCCCCGTCTCCCCCGGCGTCTCCGGACCACGGCACGGTCCACACCGGTGACGACCCCTGGGAGTTCTTCATCAAGCTTCGCCGGGCGCCTCGTCGTCGCCTCCGGCTGCCGGCCCCATTTGCAGACGCGATGGGGCCGGATCCACCCGACGTGATGGAGCTACGCATGAGGGGCTGCGGGATCAGCGGCACTCGGGTGAGTGTCGTGTCCCCAGCCCCCGGCGTGATGTTCTTCGACCGAGGGTGGAAGACGTTCGCCCGGATCCATAGCTTGACGGCGGGGTTCACCCTCCACTTCAAGTTACTGGATGGTGACCTCCTCGCCGTCAAGGTCTTGGCGACACGGACCCGCATGCGCTGCTGTGTGGACAGCTCCTCGGATAGCGAAGGCTCCTCCCCGAGCGAGAGTGACGAGGAGGAGAGCGACAGCGGCGACGAGGGGGATGGCGGGCCCGACTAGGCGTCGGACACCGCTGCCTCGCGCGCCACCGGCAACCCCATCTTCTGGGTTGCCGGGCTCCTGAACTCCCCGGGGCCGTCTCCTTGGCGGCTGGCGTAGAGAGGCAGCAGAAGAGGAAGAGGGGGACGGCGGCAAGGCCGTTAAATCGGAGTACGAGGGCGAGGTGCCCTCGTGCCGATGTCCCACCACTCCGTCTTCAAGCTCTGCCTCCGACGCCTCCGACTCCGCCAAGCTCCTGGCCGGCCCCCGGGGTGTTCTCTTGGGGTCTTCTGGCGCCCGTGGCTCTCCGGGCATGCGTTCCCCATGCCCGTCACCTTGCTGCAGCTCGGGCACGGCGGCGTCACCGCCACGCCCTCCTAGGCGCTCCTTTCGCCCTTCTCCGACAAGCTCCTCTTGCCGGGGCCTCCTTCCCCGGCAAGCTTATCTTGCCGGGGGCTCCTTGACCTACCTCCTGAACTCCTGAACAGAGAAACAGGAGAGGGATCACGGGCACCTTATCTTTTTAATTTGTAAGCCCTCGGGCATTAGCTGCATTTAAGAACTTGTAATCCTCTCTGCCATGTTTTTCATCCTCTATGGACTTGTACTAAATTGGATGTTTTTAATGAAAAGAGGGGAAAGCTTGCCGGACTGAGTCTTTTACTTGACTGCGTGCCTTGTGTGTTCTTACGCTATCGGGGAGCTTGCCGGGGCGAACACGCTTAGCGACCGCGGGACAGCCCGCTGGTGGTGTCGCTTCCGGCAAGCAACCTTGTCGGGCCAGTTGCGACGCTTAACTTGCTGAGCATGCTCGAAAGCAAGATAAGGGTGCAGCGGCACACTTGCGTTTGTTGAGCGGACTCGGAAACAAACCAAGTACGCAACTGGGCCACGACTCGGCTCCTCCACGTACGGGTTTTTACAAGACACGCTCGTTCAAAGACGCAGTCCCGCATCTCCCGGTCCATGAGAGGATGCATGACGAGGGATGAAAAACTTATCTGAAATCGCAGCCCCCAGCAACACTAGCTTGCCGGAGACGAATCTCGATGCTTGCAGCCCCCAGCGAGGCTGGCTCGCCGAAGAAGAACCTTGGCACCCGCAGCCCCCGGCGACCCTGGCTTGCCGGGCCCCAGGTGCTGGTGTGATCTTTTGGTTCCTCCTTGTTGCTGCAATTTTAGTCATGAACATAGCTGAGGTAGATATGCAACTGCTTCATGCACATGTATGTGTATACGAATCTTGACTAGGCAATACGATGCCGAGCTTTGTCCTTCGTATGTTTGTACTTCACGCCTCGGGAGCTTACGGGCGAACACGCTGTCGGGACAGCCCATTGGCGGTGTCGCTTCGGCAAGCAACCTTGCCGGGCGATTATGACGCTTAACTTGCTGAGCAGGCTCGGAAGCAAGATAAGGTGCTGCAACACACTTGTGTTTGTTGAGCGGACTCGGAAACAAAACAAGTACGCAACTGGGCCACGACTTGGCTCCTCTTGCGCCCAAGTCTCTCATATGAAGGACACCTCACGGCAAGGGCTTGCTATGTTACACCCTCTACTTTACGCCCTTTGTGCGTTTTCACCCTACGCTTTTAGGGAACTTGCCGGCGCTTAACACGCTTGCTGAGTACGGGACATCAGCAGCCCGCTGGCTGGCGTCGCTTCCGGCAAGCAACCTTGCCGTGTCCAGCCGCGACGCGCTTATCCTGCTGAGCAGACTCGAAACGAAACAAGGGCGCGAAGCTGGTCGCGGCTCGCTTTTTTTTACTCGTCGAGTGTGTTCGAAGCAAAGTAAGGGTGCGGCTATTCACAAGCAGGCTCCTCAGCGCACAGGTTTCATGCACAAAGGACGAGTGTACGAGGGATATAACAGATAAAAGCATGGAATTAAGGAGTGCTCTGCACGAAGGCTCGAGCGACTTAGCTTTTCTTTTTCTTTGCGCTCGCTGGTGGAGCCCAATGGCGCGTCCTCGACGACAGCGCAGCACTCCGGGGAGGTGCGTTTGCCGGAACGAGCACCAGAGTTGTCTTTGCCGGGCTTATAGCGTTCCGAGGAGCCGTGCTTGTCGGAGTGAGCGCCAGAGCCGTCCTCGCCGGACTTAGAGCTCGATGGCGCGTCCTCGACGTCAGCATAGCGCTCCAGGGAGATACGCTTGCCGGAGCGTAGGGGGAGCGGGAGCGAGCGGCGCGAGGTACAGAACACGCTCGGACTCCTAGTAGCGATAGGAGGAGCAAAGTTCTCCCCGGCACTTTCGCTTTGCTCATGCATGGACAGCGGTCCGGAGCATCCCGCGAGCCCCCAGCATGTTCTTGCCCCAACATGCGGGTACCACCTCTCGTGGTACGGCGCCGTTGGGGCGTCGCGTGCTGAGACGGACGCGGATCCACGGAGACCGAGGCGCGGTCGTCCGTCCGATCCCTGGATCTGGTGGCGCCGCGAGTGCCCTCGCCGGTGTCCACCCTTTCGACGGCGTCACCTCCGCCCGCCGCTGGCGCCGGTGGCGGTGGGTGAGACGGAGACGGGTCGGCGACCCTTGAGGCCCTCGTCTTCGGGGTCATGGTGGAGTTGTTGATGAAGTTGCTGATGAAGCTGGAGAGGTTGATGAAGAAAGCGGCCGCGCGAACACCGGATCAGGTCCGCGCAACCTCGACGCCCCCTACCTGGCGCGCCAGAGATGTCGCGCGCGATGGGTGGCGCGGCACCTATGGGGCCGGGCCCCTTCGTGTTGTTGACGAGGGCGGAGGGTGCGCGGAGAGCAGATCGAGGCGATGCACGGGGATTTTTACCCAGCCGGGCGCGATGGCGCGCAGAAACCCTACTTGCTGCATTGTGTTGTATTTGATCTTGCTCTAGAATGCGAGCAAATGGTGGTGTGGTGTATGAAACCAGCCGAATCCCAGGCACTAGAGCTGCCAAGGGTTCGAACCTACGCGAGAGTGGCCAATGATCGGAACCTCCCCACGTTGTGCATGGGCCTCCTTTTATAGGGCAAGGGTCACCGACAGTGTCAACGAAGGTAGAGGGGTAAAACGTAAAAGAGGTGGTAGTTGGAACAGTGCGGGAACAGTGCAGCTACGATTGCTTGAACAAAGGATTCTACCTACTTTTGACAGAGGGGACAAGAGCATTAAATGCCGTCGCCGTCGCCCCAAAAGCTCCCGCCATTGCGTCTCCGCTTGCCACGGCGATGAAGCCACCACCGTGGAGTGCCACCGCACCTCCATGCAGCCCAGCCACCCGCCACGCGCTCTGGAGAAAGCTCAAGGCGACGCGTGGGCAGATGACTTGGAGTGTGGGCACGTGGCACAGCTCTCCCGGCAAGCACCTTGCCGGGTCTTGATCTTGCGGGCCCGGAGCTTGTCGGGCTCTATGATTTGCCGCTTCCCGGGCCCTCGCCGGGACGCGCATAGCGCCGAGGCGTGTCTTCTATGGCGTGACCTTCTAGTCTCCCCGGCGAGCTCCTCTCGCCGGGGATCTGCATGAGCGATGTAATCTTGAGCCTGGAGCGGCCTTCCCGGCAAGCTCCTCTTGCCGGGGTCTTGAGCTTCTGTCTTGTACACTTCGTTCTTGAATGGCTTGGTATGAAGTGGGAATGATCTCCGGCAAGCATATGGTGGATCTGGCTGCGGGGAGCCCCAGCTGCCCGTGCACAAGTTGGGGTACTGAGGTACCCCTACCTTAGTACACCGACAGCTATGTTGATTGTTTCAACTACATGCGTGAACATGTGCCAAGTCAAGTCACTTGAATCATTCAAAGGAGGATACCACCCTATCATACCACATCACAACCATTTTAATAGCATGTTGGCATGCAAGGTAAACCATTATAAACTCCTAACTACTTAAGCATGGTATAAGAAACTATAATCTCTAATTGTCATCGCAAACATGTTTATTCATAGTAGGTTGAATCAGGAACGATGAACTAATCATATTTACAAAAACAAGAGAGGTCGAGTTCATACCAGCTTCTCTCATCTCAATCATTTCATCATATATTGTCATCATTGACTTTCACTTGCACGACCGAACGGTGTGTATAATAATAATAGTGCACGTGCATTGGACTAAGCTGGAATGTGCAAGCATTCATTTCAAGGGAGAAGATAAGGTAATATGGGCTCTTAGTTAATTCAACAATAATGCATATGAGAGCCACTCAACATTTTCATTATGGTCTTCTCCTCTCGACCCCCAAAGAAAAGAAAAGAAATAAAACTATTTACATGGGAAAGCTCCCAACAAGCAAAAGAAGAACGAGAAATCTTTTTGAGTTTTCTTTTAATTACTACTACTAGCAGGCATGGAAAGTAAACTAGCTAATTTTTTTGGTTTTTCTTAAGGTTATTCAAACACACAAGAAGAAAGCTAGAAAAAGAAAATAAACTAGCATGGATGGTACAATGAAAAAGTATGAGCACCGACAACTAGAATGAGTGTGTGAACATGAATGTAATGTAGGTGAGAAATACGTACTCCCCCAAGCTTAGGCTTTTAGCCTAAGTTGGTCTATGCCCATGGATCGCGACTACTCTCTCCGGTGTACTGAGGAGTGTCATCTGGGTACCACTGGCTGGCGATCTCCTCCGGATCCCACTGATAAAAGGACTGTCAGTAAGGGTCAAGTGGTGGTTCCGGCTCAGGCTCTAGAGCAGATGTCTGGCCCAGGTGCGCATAAACGGCCTCCGGCAAGACGAGGTAAGTGCATGCAGTTAAGTCAAACAAAGCGGGTCCAGGCAAGATAATAGTCTCACTGTGTTTCTTATGAAATCTCAAATTATACTTAAGAATCTTCTCATCGTTTTTAACAATAAACTCATGTGCTACCATGCTCTTATAATCTAGAAAGGTAGGGGGCAGCAGCTTTTCTTCTTTCTCATAATGCCTAATAGGTATCCTGAAGTGTTTAGCAAGGCGAGAAGCATAGATACCTCCAAAAATGGGGCCCGTTGTATGGTTCAGACTTAATCGTTTAGCAACAATGGCGCCCATACTAACAGAGTTATCACGAAATAAAGCATGGAACAAAATAATAATATCAGGAACAATAAGGTTTCCGCAGTTTCCGCGACCAATTAAGCATTTACTAGCAAAAATTGCAAAGTAACGTAAAACAAGAAAGTGTATGCTAGTAATTCTTGTATCGGAAACCTTCCTCGTTTCCCCTATAGTGATCATATCAATAAATCCCTCCACATCTTTATGATGTGGTTCCTCTAGGCTGCCCTCGAAGGGTATCTTGCAAACTGCACAAAATTCACATAATGACATCTCCCTAGACTCATCATATAAATGAAACTCTACTGAAGGAGGTGATTTCTTAGGATGAAAGCAAAAATTTTGCACGAAAGTATTGGTAAGTAAGAGGTACTGTTCGAGCTGGTCGTGAAAATCATCATGAATCCCGGCTACTCTCAAGAAATCATCACAAGGCCATTCACACGGCTGAACTTCCGCGACGCGAGGGAGATTATACTTGGGCTTTTCATTCTCCTTACTTTGTTTATCCTTAGAGCCTTGGCTAGAAGAGCCCCTCAAAAATCTCTTAATCATTTCCTGAAAATTTCTAAAATTTTTAGTAACTCAAAATAAAAGTGAACCAAACTCAACAAAATTGATAGCAACTACTCCCACAAGTGCCTAGAGACTATATCATGCACTAGAACTACTTGGGACCATATAAATTTGACATGCAAGCTCAAGAACAGGGTCACCTAGGCAGCAAAAATTTGCAATGAATAAAGCACTAGAACAAAAACTAATTGGACCATTGGAGGAGTCACATACCAAAGAACAATCTCCTAAAGCAGTTTTGTGAATGGAGCTTTGAGCAAGGAGATCAAAATGGCAGCAAAATGAGCTAGAACTCGTGCTTGAACTGGATGGTGATTTTTTTGGGAGGAAGAAGAAGTGTGTGGGTGCAGGAATAAGTGGAGGGGGGCCACCGTGGGCCCACGAGGCAGGGGGCGCGCCCAGGGGGTAGGGCGCGCCCCTGAACCTCGTGGCCAGCTGCCAGCTCCCCCTGCTGTGTTCTCAGTGCCAGATATTCTCAAATATTCCAGAAAAAATCATACTAAATTTTCAGGGCATTTGGAGAACTTTTATTTTCAGGGTATTTTTTTATTACATGGATAATTCAGAAAACAGGCAAAAAATACTATTTTTTCTTTATTTAATCTAAATAACAGAAAATAAAAGGAAGGTACAGAAGGTTGTGCCTTCTAACTTCATCCATCTCATGCTCATCAAAAGGAATCCACTAACAAGGTTGATCAAGTCTTGTTAACAAACTCATTCCGAATAACATAGAATCGGAGAAATTTCGAATAACACAAGGTTACCTCAACGGGGATATGCACATCCCCAATAATAAGAATATCATATTTCTTCTCGATAGTAGGAAAAGGAAATTCAAAACCTCCAATAATAATAGTTGAAATTTTTCCAATAGAATTGATACTATGGACTTGAGGTTGTTTCCTCGGAAAGTGTACCGTGTGCTCATTACCATTAACATGAAAAGTGACATTGCCTTTGTTGCAATCAATAACAGCCCCTGCAGTATTCAAAAAGGTCTACCAAGGAAAAAAAAGGATAATCGACATACTATCGTCCTCGGGAATATCAAGAATAACAAAGTCCGTTAAGATAGTAACATTTGCAACCACAACAGGCACATCCACACAAATACTGACAGGTATAGCAGTTGATTTATCAGCCATTTGTAAAGATATTTTAGTAGGTGACAACTTACTCAATTCAAGTCTACGATATAAAGAGATAGGCATAACACTAACACCGGCTCCAAGATCACATAAAGCAGTTTTAACATAGTTTCTTTTAATAGAGCATGGTATAGTTGGTACTCCTGGATCTTCTAGTTCTTAGGTATCCCACCTTTAAAAGTATAATTAGCAAGCATGATGGAAATTTCAGCTTCCGGTATCTTTCTTTTATTTGTAATAATATCTTTCATGTACTTAGCATAAGGATTTACTTTAAGTATATCAGTCAAACGCATACGCAAAAAGATAGGTCTAATCATTTCGGCAAAGTGCTCAAAATCTTCATATCATAAAGTTGATTCTTTGATTGTGGGTTATCAAGATCAACAGCAGGTTCAATCTCCACACCATTATTATTGCTAGGTTGAGCATCAACATGAACATTATCATTAACATTATCTCTAGGTTCATGTTCATCACCAGATTGTGTTTCAGCATCAGAAATAGAAATATCATTGGGATTCTCAGGTATGTCAACAACAGGTTCACTGGAAGCATGCAAAGTCCTATCATTTTTATTTTTCTTCCTTTTAGAAGGACTAGGTGCATTGATACGTCTCCAACGTATCTATAATTTTTTATTGTTCCATGCTATTATATTACCCCTTTTGGATGTTTATGGGCTTTATTTTACACATTTATATCATTTTTGGGACTAACCTACTAACCGGAGGCCCAGCCCATATTGCTGTTTTTTTTGCCTATTTCAGTATTTCGAAGAAAAGGAATATCAAACAGAGTCCAAACGGAATGAAACCTTCAGGAGCGTGATTTTTGGAACAAACGTGATCCGGAGAGCTTGGAGTGCAAGTCAAGAAGCTTCTGAGGGCCCCACAAGATAGGGGGCCGTGCCCCCCCCCCCTGTAGGGCGCGCCCCCCTGTCTCGTGGGCCCCTCTGGTGGCCACCGATGTACTTCTTCCTCCTATATATACCCACGCACCCGAAAACATCCAGAGCACCACGAAACACAATTTCCACCGCCAGAAACCATCAGATCCATGAGATCCCATCTTGAGCCTTCGCAAGACTCGCCAGGGGGAATCAACCATGGAGGGCCTCTACATCAACATCCTTGCCCCTCCGATGAGTTGTGAGTAGTTTACCACAGACCTACGGGTCCATAATTATTAGCTAGATGGCTTGTTCTCTCTTTTTGGATCTCAATACAATGTTCTCCCCCTCTCTTGTGGAGATCTATTCGATGTAACCTCTCTTTGCGGTGTGTTTTTCGAGATCCAATGAATTGTGGGTTTATGATAAAGTTTATCTATGAATAATATTTGAATCTTCTCTGAATTCTTTTATGTATGATTGAGTTATCTTTGCAAGTCTCTTCGAATTATCAGTTTGGTTTGGCCTACTAGATTGGTCTTTCTTGCCATGGGAGAAGTGCTTAGCTTTGGGTTCAATCTTGCGGTGTTCTTACCCAGTGACAGAAAGGGTTGCAAGACACGTATTGTATTGTTGCCATCGAGGATAACAAGATGGGGTTTATATCATATTGCATGTGTTTATCCCTCTACATCATGTCATCTTGCTTAATGCGTTAATCTGTTCTTATGAACTTAATACTCTAGATGCAGGCAGGAGTCGGTCGATGTGTGGAGTAATAGTAGTAGATGCAAGCAGGAATCAGTCTACTTGTTATGGACGTGATGCCTATATACATGATCATGCCTAGATAATCTCATAACTATGCGCTTTTCTATCAATTGCTCGACAGTAATTTGTTCACCCACCGTAATACTTATGCTATCTTGAGAGAATCCTCTAGTGAAACCAATGGCCCCCGGGTCTATCTCTTATCATATTTGCTTTCAATCTACCTTTATTTGCATCTTTACTTTTTGCATCTATATTATAAAATACCAAAAATATATTTATCTTATCATACTATCTTTATTAGATCTCACTTTCGCAAGTGGCCGTGAAGGGATTGACAACCCCTTTATTGCGTTGGTTGCGAGTTCTCAGTTTGTTTGTGTAGGTGCATGGGAATTTTGAGGATCCTCCTACTGGATTGATACCTTGGTTCTCAAAACTGAGGGAAATACTTACGCTACACTTTGCTGCATCACCCTCTCCTCTTTGAGGAAAACCAACGCAAGCTCAAGACGTAGCAAGAAGGATTTCTGGCGCCGTTGCCGGGGAGGTCTTCGCTCAAGTCAAGACATACCAAGTACCCATCACAAACCCATCTCCCTCGCATTTACATTATTTGCCATTTGCCTCTCGTTTTCCTCTCCCCCACTTCACCCTTGCCGTTTTATTCGCCCTCTCTTTCCCAATCTCCTCCTCTCTTTTTGCTTGCCTTTTTCTGTTTGCTTGTGTGTTGGATTACTTGTTGCCATGCCGCAAGATAATACCAAATTGTGTGACATCTCAAATACCAATAATAATGATTTCCTTAGTGCTCTGGTTGCTCCTCTTAATGATGTTGAGTCTTGTGAAATCAATACCGCTTTGCTGAATCTTGTTATGAAAGATTAGTTCGCCGGCCTTCCTAGTGAAGATGCCGCTACTCATCTAAACAATTTTGTTGATTTGTGTGATATGCAAAAGAAGAAAGATACGGATAACAATATTGTCAAACTAAAGTTATTCCCGTTTTCACTTAGAGATCGTGCTAAAGTTTGGTTTTCTTCTTTGCCTAAAAATAGTATTGATTCTTGGAACAAGTGCAAAGATGCTTTTATCTCTAAGTATTTTCCTCCCGCTAAGATCATCACTCTTAGGAACGATATTATGAATTTTAAACAACTTGATCATGAGCATGTTGCCCAATCTTGGGAAAGAATGAAATTGATGCTTCGCAATTGCCCTACTCATGGTTTGAATTTATGGATGATCATACAAAACTTTTATGTCGATTTGAACTTTGCTTCTAGAAATCTCTTAGATTCGGCCGCGGGAGGCACCTTTATGGAAATCACATTAGGAGATGATACAAAATTGCTTGATAATATTATGGCTAATTATTCTCAATGGCATACCGAAAGATCTTCTAGTGAAAAAGTGCATGCTATAGAAGAAATTAATGTTTTGAGTGGAAAGATGGATGAACTTATGAAGATGTTTGCTACTAAAAATACTCCTCTTGATCCCAATGATAGGCCTTTGTCTTCCTTGATTGAGAATAATAATGAATCTATGGATGTGAATTTTGTTGGTAGGAATAGTTTTGGAAACAACGCTTATAGAGGAAATTTTAATGCTAGACCGTTCCCTAGTAATCCCTCTAATAATTATGGAAATTCCTACAATAATTCTTATGGTAATTTTAATAAGATTCCCTCTGATTTTGAGAATAGTGTGAAAGAATTTATGATTTCTCAAAAGAATTTTAATGCTTTGCTTGAAGAAAAATTGCTCAAAGTTGATGATTTGGCTAGGAACGTTGATAGGATTTTGCTTGATGTTAATTCTCTTAAACTTGGATATTCTTCTCCTAAGCATGATATCAATGAGTCTCTCAAAGTAATGAGAATTTCCATTGACGAGTGCAAGGAAAGAACAGCTAGATTGCGTGCTAAAAAAGAAAGCCTTATAAAAGCGTGTTCTTCTAGTCTTCATGAAAATAATGAAGAGGATCTTAAAGTTATTGATGCGTCTCCGATTAGATCTATGTTTTGCAATATGAATTTTGATGATTATGGGAGTGATGATGAATCCACTTTGCCTATAAGGCGTCCCAAAAATTCGGAGTCTTTAGATCTTGATGCTAAATTTGGTAAAAGTGAGATTGGAGAATCCTCAACTTCTAATAATATCGAACCTACTATCTCGGTTTTCAAGGAATTTGATTATGATAATTGTTCTTTAAAAGGGTGTATTTCCTTGTTGCAATCCGTTGTTAATTCTCCTCATGCTTATAGTCAAAATAAAGCTTTTACCAAACATATTGTTGATGCCTTGATGCAATCTTATGATGAAAAACTTAATTTGGAAGTTTCTATACCTAGAAAACTTAATGATGAGTGGTAACCTACTATAAAGATTAGAATTAAAGATTATCAGTGTTTTGCTTTGTGTGATTTGGGTGCTAGTGTTTCCACGATTCCGAAAACTTTATGTGATATTCTAGGTTTCCATGATCTTGATGATTGCCCTTTAAATTTGCACCTTGCAGTTTCCACCATTAAAAAGCCTATGGGAAGGATCAATTATGTTCTTATTGTCGCAAATAGAAATTTGGTGCCCGTAGATTTTATCGTTCTTGATATAGATTGCAATCTTTCTTGACCTATTATTCTTGGTAGACCTTTCCTTAGAACGATTGGTGCGATTATATGAAGGAATGGAATATTAGATTCCAATTTCCCTTAAAGAAAGGCATGGAGCACTTTCCAAGAAAGAAAGCCAAATTACCTTATGAATCTATCATGCGTGCTACTTATGAATTTAGTGCCAAAGATGGCACTCGTTAGATCTATCTTTGTTTTTATGCCTAGCTAGGGGCGTTAAACGATAGCGCTAGTTGGGAGGCAACCCAATTTTCTTTATGTTTTTTGTTTTTTCTCCTGTTTAGTAATAAATATTGCATCTACCTTCTGTTTAGATGTGTTTTTATCTTTTAATTAGTGTTTGTGCCAAGTAGAACCTATAGGATAACCTACGATGATAGTTGATTTGATTCTGCTGAAAAACAGAAACTTTGCGCGCACGAATATAATTTTGTTAAATCACAGGAACGTGATTTTGCGTTGATTCTTTTTGCTGATGCTCAATAAACAAGTTTTCCAAGACTTACTATTTTGTTAGGATTTTTAGAGTTCCAGAAGTTTGCGTTAGTTACAGATTGCTACAGACTGTTCTGTTTTTGACAGATTCTCTTTTTCGTGTGTTGTTTGCTTATTTCAATGCATCTATGGCTAGTAATTCAGTCTATGAATCATAGAAGTTGGAATACAGTAGGTTTAACACCAAATTAAATAAAGAATGAGTTCATGGCAGTACCTTATGTGGTGGTTTTGTTTTCTTTCACTAACGGAGCTTATAATATTTCCTGTTGAGTTTTGTGTTGTGAAGTTTTCAAGTTTTGGGTAAAGCTTTTATGGACTATGGAATAAGGAGTGGCAAGAGCCTAAGCTTGCGGATGCCCATGGAACCCCAAGATATTCAAGGATAGACAAAAGCCTAAGCTTGGGGATGCCCCGGGAAGGCATCCCCTCTTTCGTCTTTGTTCATTGGTAACTTTACTTGGAGCTATATTTTTATTCGCTACATGATATGTGTTTTGCTTGGAGCGTCGTATATTATATTAGTCTTTGCTTTTTAGTTTACCACAATCATCCTTGCTGTACACACCTTTTGGGAGAAGCCTATTTGATTAGAATTTTCTAGTATACTCTATGTGCTTCACTTGTATCTTTTGAGCTTGATAGTTTTGGCTCTAGTGCTTCACTTATATCTTTTAGAGCACGGTGGTGTCTTAATTTTGAAGAAATTGCTAGTCTCTCATGCTTAAATTATATTATTTTGAGAGTCTTTTAGAACAGCATGGTATTTTCTATGATCATAAAGTTGGTCCTAGAATGATGAGCATCCAAGTTGGGTATAATAAAAACTATCATAGAAAGTGAATTGGATGCTATGATCAATTTGATGCTTGATAATTGTTTTGAGATATGGAGGTAGTGATATTAAAGTCATGCTAGTTGGGTGATTATGAATTTAAAGAATGCTTGTGTTGAAGTAGCATGCACGTATGGTGAACCGCTTTGTTATGAAGTTGGAGCACAATTTTATTTATTGATTGTCTTCCTTATGAGTGGCGGTCGGGGACGAGCGATGGTCTTTTCCTACCAATCTATCCCCCTAGGAGCATGCGTGTAGTGCTTTGGTTTTTGATGACTTCTAAATTTTTGCAACAAGTATATGAGTTCCTTTGATTAATGTTGAGTCCATGGATTATACGCACTCTTCCACCCTTCCACCATTGCTAGCCTCTTGTATCATGCAATTTTCGCCGGTACCATACACCCACCATTTACCTTCCTCAAAACAGCCACCGTACCTACCTATTATGGCATTTCCATAGCCATTCCGAGATATATTGCCATACAACTTTCCACCGTTCCGTTCATATGACACGCATTACTTTTGTCATATTGCTTTTTGCATGATCATGTAGTTGACATTGTATTTGTGGCAAGGCCACCTTCATAATTTTCATACATGTCGCTCTTGATTCATTGCATATCCCAGTACACCGCCGAAAGCACTCATATAGAGTCATATCTTGTTCTAGCTTTGAGTTGTAAATCCATAAAAGTGTGATGATCTTCATTATTAGAGCATTGTCCTAGTGAGGAAAGGATGATGAAGACTATGATTCCCCCACAAGTCGGGATGAGACTTCGGACTTTACAAAAAGAAAAAAAGAAAAAAGAGAGAGAAAGGCCAAAAAGAAAAAGAAAAAGATAGTCCAAAGAAAAAAAGAAAAAAATAATAAAATGAGAGAGAAAGAGAGAAGGGACAATGCTACTATCTCTTTTTCCACACTTGTGCTTCAAAATAGCACCATGATCTTCATGATAGAGAGTCTCATATGTTGTCACTTTCATATAATAGTGGGAATTTTTCATTATAGAACTTGGCTTGTATATTCCAATGATGGGCTTCCTCAAAGTGCCCTAGGTCTTCGTAAGCAAGCAAGTTGGATGCACCCCACTTAGTTTCTTTTATTGAGCTTTCATATATTTATAGGTCTAGTGCATCCGGTGCATGGCAATCCCTACTCACTCACATTGATATCTATTAATGGGCATCTCCATAGCCCGTTGATACGCCTAGTTGATGTGAGACTATCTTCTCCTTTTTGTCTTCTCCACAACCACCATTCTATTCCACATATAGTGCTATGTCCATGGCTCACGCTCATGTACTGCGTGAAATTTGAAAAAGTTTGAGATTATTGAAGTATGAAACAATTGCTTGGCTTGTCATCGGGGTTGTGCATGATTAAATACTTTGTGTGATGAAAATAGAGCATAGCCAGACTATATGATTTTGTAGGGATAACTTTCTTTAGCCATGTTATTTTGAGAAGACATGATTACTTTGATTAGTATGCTTGAAATATTACTATTTCTTATGTCAATATGAACTTTTATTTTGTATTCATTTGGGTCTGAACATTCATGCCACAATAAATAACATTACATTGAGAATTATGCTAGGTAGCATTCCACATCAAAAATTTCTTTTTTATCATTTACCTACTCGAGGGCGAGCAGGAATTAAGCTTGGGGATGCTTGATATGTCTCCAACGTATCTATAATTTTTTATTGTTCCATGTTATTATATTACCCCTTTTGGATGTTTATGGGCTTTATTTTACACATTTATATCATTTTTGGGACTAACCTACTAACCGGAGGCCCAGCCCATATTGCTGTTTTTTTTTGCCTATTTCAGTATTTCGAAGAAAAGGAATATCAAACAGAGTCCAAACGGAATGAAACCTTCGGGAGCGTGATTTTTGGAACAAACGTGATCCGGAGAGCTTGGAGTGCAAGTCAAGAAGCTTCCGAGGGCCCCACGAGATAGGGCCCCCCTGTAGGGCGCCCCCCTGTCTCGTGGGCCCCTCGGGCGGCCACCGACGTACTTCTTCCTCCTATATATACCTACGTACCCCGAAAACATCCAGGAGCACCACGAAACACAATTTCCACTGCCGTAACCTTCTATATCCATGAGATCCCATCTTGGAGCCTTCGCCGGCACTCTGCCGGAGGGGGAATCAACCACGGAGGGCCTCTACGTCAACATCCTTGCCCCTTCGATGAGTTGTGAGTAGTTTACCACAAACCTACGGGTCCATAGTTATTAGCTAGATCGCTTCTTCTCTCTTTTTGGATCTCAATACAATGTTCTCCCCCTCTCTTGTGGAGATCTATTCGATGTAAACTCTTTTTGCGGTGTGTTTATCGAGATCCGATGAATTGTGGGTTTATGATAAAGTTTATCTATGAATAATATTTGAATCTTCTCTGAATTCTTTTATGTATGATTGAGTTATCTTTGCAAGTCTCTCCGAATTATCAGTTTGGTTTGGCCTACTAGATTGGTCTTTCTTGCCATGGGAGAAGTGCTTAGCTTTGGGTTCAATCTTGCGGTGTTCTTACCCAAAGGATGTAATGGGGTGCAAGACACGTATTGCATTGTTGCCATCGAGGATAACAAGATGGGGTTTATATCATATTGCATGTGTTTATCCCTCTACATCATGTCATCTTGCTTAATGCGTTACTCTGTTCTTATGAACTTAATACTCTAGATGCAGGCAGGAGTCGGTCAATGTGTGGAGTAATAGTAGTAGATGCAGGCAGGAGTCGGTCTACTTTTTATGGATGTGATGCCTATATACATGATCATGCCTAGATAATCTCATAACTATGCGCTTTTCTATCAATTGCTCAACAGTAATTAGTTCACCCACCGTAATACTTATGCTATCTTGAGAGAATCCTCTAGTGAAACCAATGGCCCCCGGGTCTATCTCTTATGATATTTGCTTTCAATCTACCTTTATTTGCATCTTTACTTTTTGCATCTATATTATAAAATACCAAAAATATATTTATCTTATCATACTATCTTTATTAGATCTCACTTTCGCAAGTGGCTGTGAAGGGATTGTCACTTTCGCAAGTGGCTGTGAAGGGATTGACAACCCCTTTATTGCATTGGTTGCGAGTTCTCAGTTTGTTTGTGTAGGTGCGTGGGACTTTTGAGGAGCCTCCTACTGGATTGATACCTTGGTTCTCATAACCGAGGGAAATACTTACGCTACACTTTGCTGCATCACTCTCTCCTCTTCAAGGAAAACCAACGCAAGCTCAAGACGTAGCATGCATCTACATTATTTCTCTGAGAATCTTGATCAATTCTCTTAGGGTGGCCTTCAGGATACAAAGGTTCCTAAGCCATTTTACCCATTCTAGTAGCCACTCTAACAGCAAAGTCATGTTTATTATTTAATTCATCGAGCAAATCATTTTGAGCTTTAAGTACTTGTTCTGCTTGAGTGTTAACCATAGAAGCATGTTCACTAATGAGTTTAAGCTCACCTTTAACTCTAGCCAATATAATCACTCAAGTGTCCAATCATGTAAGCATTACTCTTTAATTGTCTACCAACATAAGCATTGAAATTTTCTTGTCTAGCCATAAAGTCATCAAATTCATCCAAGCATTGGCTAGCAAACTTAATAGATGGGATTTCAACTTTATCATATCTATAGAGAGAATTTACCTTCACTACATGTGTCGGGTTATCAAGACCATGTATTTCTTCAATAGGTGGTATATTAAGACCATGTATTTCTTCAACAGGAGGTAAATTCTTAACATCTTCAGCTTTAATACCTTATTCCTTCATAGATTTCTTTGCTTCTTGCATATCTTTAGGACTGAGAAATAGAACACCTCTTTTCTTCGGAGTTGGTTTAGGAGTTGGCTCAGGAGTTGGCTCAGGAAGTGTCCAATTGTTTTCATTAGTCAACATATTATTAAATAGCAATTCAGCTTTATCGACTGTTCTTTCCCTAAAAACACAACCAGCACAACTATCCAAATGGTCCTTGGAAGCATCGGTTAGTCCATTATAAGAGATATCAAGTATTTCATTTTTCTTAAGAGGATAATCAGGCAAAGCATTAAGTAACCGGAGAAGCCTCCCCCAAGCTTGTGGGAGACTCACTTCTTCAATTTGCACAAAATTATATATTTCCCTCAAGGCAGCTTGTTTCTTATGAGTAGGGAAATATTTAGCAGAGAAGTAATAAATCATATCCTGGGGACTACGCACACAACCAGGATCAAGAGAATTAAACCAAGTTTTAGCATCACCCTTTAATGAGAATGGAAATATCTTAAGGATATAGTAGTAGCGAGATTTCTCATCATTAGTGAACAGGGTGGCTATATCATTCAATTTAGTAAGATGTGCCACAACAGTCTCAGATTCATAGCCATAAAAAGGATCAGATTCAACCAAAGTAATTATCTCAGGATCGACAGAGAAATCATAATCCTTATCAGTAACAAAGATAGGTGAAGTAGCAAAAGCAAGGTCATATTTCATTCTACCATTCAGAGACTTTTGTTTCAGCTTAGCTAATAACTTCTTAAGATCAGATCTATCATTGCAAGCAAGAAAATCTCTAGCAGTTTCTTCGTCCATAACATAACCCTCAGGAACAACAGGCAATTCATATTTAGGGGGAGAACCTTCATCATCACTATCATCAATAATTTCATTTTCAATAGTTTCATTCTCTCTAACCCTAGCAAGTTGTTCATCAAGATATTCACCTAATGGCACAGTAGTATCAAGCATAGAAGTAGTTTCATCATAAGTATCATGCATAGTAGAAGTGGCATCATCAATAATGTGCAACATATTAGAATTAATAGCGGAAGCAGGTTTAGGTGTCGCAAGCTTACTCATAACAGAAGGAGAATCAAGTGTAGAGCTAGATGGCAGTTCCTTACCTCCCCTCGTAGTTGAGGGATAAATCTTAGTTCTTTCGTCTTTCAAGTTCCTCATAGTGACCAGCAGATATAAATCCCAAGTGACTCAAACAATATATCTATGCTCCCCGGCAACGGCGCCATAAAATAGTCTTGATAACCCACAAGTATAGGGGATCGCAACAGTTTTCGAGGGTAGAGTATTCAACCCAAATTTATTGATTCGACACAAGGGTAGCCAAAGAATATTCTCAAGTATTAGCAGTTGAGTTGTCAATTCAACCACACCTGGATAACTTAGTATCTGCAGCAAAGTATTTAGTAGCAAAGTAGTATGGAAGTAATGGTAACGGCAGCAAAAGTAACAGAGCAGTTTTGTAGTAATTGTAACAGTGGCAACGGTAAAGTAACTAAGCAAAGAGCAATTTGTGAAAAGCTTGTATGCATTGGATCAGTGATGGATAATTATGTCGAATGCGATTCCTCGTGTAATAGTTATAACATAGGGTGACACAGAACTAGCTCCAGTTCATCAATGTAATGTAGGCATGTATTCCGAATATAGTCATACGTGCTTATTGAAAAGAACTTGCATGACATCTTTTGTCCTACCCTCCCGTGGCAGCGGGGTCCTAATGGAAACTAAGGGATATTAAGGCCTCCTTTTAATAGAGTACCGGACCAAAGCATTAACACTTAGTGAATACATGAACTCCTCAAACTACGGTCATCACCGAGAAGTATCCCAATTATTGTCACTTCGGGGTTGTCGGATCATAAAACATAATAGGTGACTATAGACTTGCAAGATAGGATCAAGAACTCACATATATTCATTAAAACATAATACATTTAGATCTGAAATCATGGCAATCGGGCCCTAGTGACAAGCATTAGGCATAGCAAAGTCATAGCAACATCAATCTCAGAACATAGTGGATACTAGGGATCAAACCCTAACAAAACTAACTTGATTACATGGTAAATCTCATCCAACCCATCACCGTCCAGCAAGCCTACGATGGAATTACTCACGCAAGGCGGTGAGCATCATGAAATTGGTGATGGAGGATGGTTGATGATGACTACTGCGACGAATCCCCCTCTCCGGAGCCCCGAACGGACTCCAGATCAGCCCTCCCGAGAGAGTTTAGGGCTTGGCGGTGGCTCCGTATCGTAAAACATGATGAATCTTTCTCTCTGATTTTTTTTCTCTACGTAAGTGAATATATGGAGTTGGAGTTGAGGTCGGTGGAGGTCCAGGGGGCCCATGAGGCAGGGGGCGCGCCCTAGGGGGTGCCCCACCCTCGTGGACAGGGTGTGGGCCCCCTAGTGTTGATTCTTTTGCCAATATTTTTTATTTATTCCAAAAAGTTGCTCCGTGGATTTTAAGGTCATTCCGAGAACTTTTATTTCTGCACAAAAATAACACCATGGCAGTTCTGCTGAAAACAACGTCAGTCCGGGTTAGTTCCATTCAAATCATGCAAGAGTTAGAGTCCAAAACAAGGGAAAAGTGTTTGGAAAAGTAGATACGACGGAGACGTATCATGCATTTGCAAGCAAAGCGTCATGGCGGGATCTACATGTGAAGCAGAGTACATGGCAGCCTCGGAGGCAGCACATGAAGCAATAAGGATGAAGGAGTTCATTACCGACCTAGGAGTTATTCCCAATGCGTCGGGCCCGATGACTCTCTTTTGTGACAACACTGGTGCTATTGCCTTTGCCAAGGAGCCCAGGTTTCACAAGAAGACCAGGCATATCAAGGTCGCTTCAACTCCATTCGTGAAAATGTTCAAGATGGAGACATAGATATTTGTAAAGTGCACACGGATCTGAATGTCGTAGATCCGTTGACTAAACCTCTTCCACGAGCAAAACATGATCAACACCAGAACTCTATGGGTGTTCGATTCATCACAATGTAACTAGATTATTGACTCTAGTGCAAGTGGGAGACTGTTGGAAATATGCCCTAGAGGCAATAATAAAATGGTTATTATTATATTTCCTTGTTCATGATAATTGTCTATTGTTCATGCTATAATTGTATTAACCGGAAACCGTAATACATGTGTGAATACATAGACAACAACATGTCCCTAGTGAGCCTCTAGTTGACTAGCCCGTTGATCAATAGATGGTCATGGTTTCCTGACCATGGGCATTGGATGTCTTTGATAACGGGATCACATCATTAGGAGAATGATGTGATGGACAAGACCCAATCCTAAGCATAGCACAAGATCGTGTAGTTCGTTTGCTAAAAGCTTTTCTAATGTCAAGTATCATTTCCTTAGACCATGAGATTGTGCAACTCCCGGATACCGTAGGAATTCTTTGGGTGTACCAAACGTCACAACGTAACTGGGTGGCTATAAAGGTACACTACATGCATCTCCAAAAGTGTCTGTTGGGTTGGCACGAATCGAGACTGGAATTTGTCACTCCGTATGACGCAGAGGTATCTCTGGGCCCACTCGGTAATGCATCGTCATAATGAGCTCATTGTGATAAGCAGTTAGTCACGGGATCATGCATTATGGAACGAGTAAAGTGACTTACCGGTAACGAGATTGAACGAGGTATTGGGATACCGACGATCGAACCTCGGGCAAGTAACGTACCAATTGACAAAGGGAATTGTATACGGGATTGATTGAATCCCCGACATCGTGGTTCATCCGATGAGATCATCGTGGAACATGTGGGAGCCAAAATGGGTATCCAGATCCCGTTGTTGGTTATTGGCCAGAGAGCTGTCTCGGTCATGTCTACATGATTCCCGAACCCGTAGGGTCTACACACTTAAGGTTCGGTGACGCTAGAGTTGTTATGGGAATTAGTATGCAGTTACCGAATGTTGTTCGGAGTCTCGGATGAGATCTCGGACGTCACGAGGAGTTCAGGAATGGTCCAGAGACAAAGATTTATATATGGGAGGTCCTTATTTGGTCACCGGAAGTGTTCGGGGATATATCGGTATTGTACAGGGACCACCGAAAGGGTTCCGTGGGTCCACCGGGGGGTCCACCTGCCCCGGAGGGCCCCATGGGCTGAATACGGAGGGGAACCAGCCCCTAAGTGGGCTGGGCGCCACCCCCCTAGGGCCCATGCGCCTAGGGTTTGGGGGGAAACCCTAAAGGGGGCGCCCCTTGGCTTGGGGGGGCAAACCTCCCCCCTTGGCCGCCGCCCCCCTCTAGATCCATCTGGAGGGGGTCGTCCCCCCTCTCCCTTGTCCCTATAAATAGAGGAAATGTGGGAGGGCTGCCGCACCCTTCCCCTGGCGTAGCCTTCTCCCTCCCCAACTCCACCTCCTCCTCCGTAGTGCTTGGCGAAGCCCTGCCGGAAAACTGCAAGCTCCTCCACCACGCCGTCAGGTTGCCGAGTCTCCTCAACTTCTCCTCTCCCTTGCTGGATCAAGAAGGAGGAGTCCCCGGCTGTACGTGTGTTGAACGTGGAGGCGCCGTCCGTTCGGTGTTAGATCGGATCTTCCGCGATTTGAATCGCCGCGAGTACGACTCCCTCATCCGCGTTCTAGTGATGCTTCCGCTTAGCGATTTTCAAAGGTACGAAGATGCTCATCCTCTCTCTCTCTCTTGTTGCTAGAATCTCCATAGATTGATCTTGGTGATGCGTAGAAAATTTTGAATTATTGCTACGTTCCCCAACAAATACAAGCATGTTTATTGTGCACACAGTCATATTAAATAGGTCATAGAACTAGCACGTGTTGAAGTTGTACCGGAACGTTGCACACATGGTTATACAAAGTTGGCTAGAGAAGGTATGCACAAGTTGATTCATTCATAGTCACATTTATTGGCAACTGCAGTAGTTAGAGTTGCACAAAGGGTGGTATGATGGCTCACTTTTGTTCTGGAATAGTAGTAGGAGTTCCTAAAAACCAATGCTAGTGTTGGTTGAGAAATAAGCAGAAGTTGCACAATTTATTTTTTTGGCTTTGAGCCATGTCAGTGAGGTGGTGGTGTTGCACCTCGCTTTGTTCTCATCCTCCACCATGTAGTACTAGAAAGTTGCACACACAACCATAATAAGTTGGCTAGAAAGTCAACACAAGTTGAAATATTCGTAAAGACATACGCACAGTTCACCATGAGGTCCTACAGCACCACCGACCTCACAATGGTGTACACCGACGAGCCATGGTCGGTGAACCGCATCATCGCCATGTTTGAGCGGTTTCTAAGGGAGGACAACTACAAGGTGGTTGGTTCAACCTCGAGGACACTCGCATGCGTGCCGGGTATGATCAGAAGGTCATCATCGCCCAGTTACGAGTATTATCCTTTAAGAAGAAAGAAATAAAATAAAAACTAAAATCAAAATAATGAGTTTTTCTAAGGATGAATGAATTGGTGGCATTGGTATTGCACTTTAGGAAGAAAGGAAATGAAAAAATAATTGAAATAAACAATGACAAAATTTGCACATGATATACACAAAAGTTGCGTTTTTTTCCAAAAATATGCAAGAATAAGCAAATAATAGTGATTTTTTTATGAAAATAAATATTTTTAAGAATGAATGAATTAATGGCATGGATATTACCCTCAAAGAAGAAATAAAACAAAATAATAGCTAAATCAATTAAAATAATAAGGCAAGTCGTGTAAGAAACAATGAATTTGTGCCATAGGTATTATTACTATTTAAGAATAAAGATATTGAAAAGGTTAAAAAAATGCACACAACTTTGCGCTAAAATTACACTTTGTAGTATGCAAATACAATCATATACTCCCTCCGTCCCAAAATATCTGTCTCAACTTTGTACTAGCTCTAGAATAAACTTATACTAAGCTATAAGCTTATACTAAGCTCACCCGCAAAAAAAAAACTTATACTAAGCTTGAGACACTTACTTTTGGACAGAGGGAGTAATAATTTAACTTTGCACATATTGCATAGTATTTGTGTGTATACATTTATACTCACCAACATATAAAAATTACCAAAAAAATAACTAATAATGAAAAAGAAAAGGAGAAACACACAAAAACAAAAAGAAAACAGAAAGAAAAAAACAAAGGGAAAAAGGGGGCTGACAGGTACAGTTAATGGGCTTCAGTCCAATAACAATTCGACTAACCCAAACTAATAGCCCAAACCAGCTCATAGAACAGCCCAGGAAAAAATTACTCCCTCCGTTCCTTGATGTAAGGTGTATAGATTTTTGAGAAAAAAATCCGAAATATAAGGTGTATTGCATTGCACCACTCGTCTAGATAATGTTTTTAGGGATTTGATTACATTTTATTATATTAGTCAAGCTCCTCTATTTTCTCATGGCAATTAGTTAGGTGTAATCTCGCCCAAAACTTGTGAAATTTTCCTTTCATGTACGTTCTTTAATTTCCATGCCAAAAACTATACACCCTATATTTAGAAATGGAGGGAGTACATAGCACGAATCTCGTAGCGAGAATCAACGGGCAACAAATTGACTGACCCAAATTGAAAATTCAGGTGACTTGCGTGTAGCTAAAGTGGCATAAATTACTTATGTGACATGGTTTGCATGGCTAGAAAAAATAGCTAGCATGAGCTATTAAGGAACAGAGAATCAAGATCACCATGTAATTATGGGATATCCGCAAAAAAAATATAATTATGGGATAGAAACAGACAAACAGTACACTGGTGAATTTTTACTTTTACCAAAGTAGTATGTTCGTGATCAAACAATTCCATCGATTTGAACGCGACTATACGCGTGATTAGCAACTACTCCCTCCGTTCCATATTAGTTGTCGCCGAAACGGATGTATCTAGCAGAGGGAGTATAAGGTACTCTACCAGCAATATGTATCATGATAGCCAATGGACCCTCTTCTTGCAATTGCATAGGATACCCCTGCTTTAGTTCCATTACTATTCCCTCCGTTCCTATATATTTGTTTTTTAGATATTTCGAACGGACTTCATATACTGATGTATATAGATATATTTTAGAGTATAGATTCACTCATTTTGTTTCGTATGTATTCACTTGTTGAAATCTCTAGAAAGACAAATATTTAGGACCGGAGGGAGTAGCATTCAACTCGAGCATCTGATTCTCCGGCAAGCATCGACTTCCAAAATAAAATTGATAGCTATGCTCCTTTCTCTAGAAATATTTCGATCGAGCATCTGATTCTCTTTGCAAGAACTTCAGGAATTTGAAGCTCGATATTGCACTCCATGGGCTGGCTAATTCTTTAGTTAATGGAAGTGATCACTCGATTGTGTGCGCTGTTCCTATAGACTACAAAAGGGAAGAACTCGAAATCTCTTCTTCACTCGACCTCACCTCAGCTCAATCAGCAGGAGGAAAATGGGTGCGGTGCTATCAAAGAAAAAGAGAAGGAAAAGTGATGCCGCGGTGCAGGAGGTGAAGGTGGTGGAGTCGTGCATGGTGGCACCCAGCGAGCAGACGCCTAGGCACGGCCTGTGGCTCTCCCCGCTCGACCTCATGCTGGTCAACAGAGGCCACACCCCCACCGTCTACTTCTACCGCTCCGAGTCCGGCGGCGATTTCTTCGACGTGGCCAGGCTCAAGGCGGCGATGGCCAAGGCTCTGGTGGCCTTCTACCCCCTGGCCGGCCGTCTCGGCGTCGGCAGCCGTGACGGCAGGTTGGTCATCGACTGCGCTGGTCAGGGCGCTCTCTTTGTCGTCGCGCGCTCGGAACTCGCCGTCGACGACTTCAGCGGCTTCAAGCCTTCGACGGAGCTAAGGAGGCTCTTTGTTCCCCGCGTCGACGATTACTCGCCTCCCCTCATGTGCGCCGTCCAGGTCACCTTCTTAAAGTGCGGCGGGGTGGCACTAGGGACCGCGCTGCACCACGTCGCTGCCGACGCCATCAGCGCCTTCCACTTCTTCCAGACGTGGTCTGCCTTCTCACGGGACGGCAACGCGGCGGCGGCGGCCCTAGAGCCCCCGTTCCACGACCGTGCCCTCCTCCGCGCGCGCTCCCCGCCCTTCGTCCACCCGGACGCGCTCACCGTCTTCTGCCCCAAGCTGAACCTCTCCACCGGGCCGTCGGCAGAGCCGGTCGTCAGCGAGGCTTTCGACATCTCCAAGGACCAGGTCGCCGCTCTCAAGAGTGCGTGCGTCAGCGGCGACGGCGGGCGCGTCAGCACGTTCTGCGCCGTGAGCGCCCACGTGTGGCGGTGCGTGTGCGTGGCCCGCCGGCTGCCGCCGGACGCCACGACCCGCCTGACCTTCCCGGCCAGCGTCCGGCGCAGCCTGAGGCCGCCGCTCCCGGCAGGCTACTTCGGCAACGGGATCATCTGGCTGGGCGCCGCCGGCCAGGTCCGGGACGTCGCCTCCTCGGGCTCGGAGGGCCTGGCCTCTGCGGCAGGCCGGATCAGGGGCGCCGTCCGCCGGATGGACGACGAGCTGGTGCACTCGGCGATCGACTACTTCGAGCTGACCACTGAGGCGGACAGCAAGCCAGCGCCGGGCCGCATGGCGGAGACGGAGCTGAGGGTGATCAGCTGGCTGGGCATGCCGGTGTACGACGCGGACTTCGGGTGGGGGAAGCCGCTGGCGATGCTGCGCGCCGAGGCCGAGCGCGCCGGGTTCGTCTACCTGATGGACGGCGGGCAGGACGCCGGCAGCGTGCGCGTCGTCGTCTGTACGGAGGCCGCGATCGTCAACGACTTCCAGCGCCTGCTATATGCCAAGTTCTAGCTCGCCGCCTGACATGAATGGCGCCGGTCGTGACGCTGAGGTGCTCAACAAAGAGATTACACTTGTGAAAGCTTCCTGGTTTGATTGGCAAAACCATACGGCCATTACAGGAGAATATAGCAAAAGTAGCATGCAACAAGAATACTCCTGGGCACCATCTTTTAGCCTATTGAAAGCGTGTTGTGTTTTGTTTATCTGAACAATTCCTTTTTGTTTGCATGTATAGAAACTCTTGTGATCATGCAACTTATTTTTGTTTATCTGCTTGGTCATCTATTCTGAATAACCTTTTTGGGTTACGGTGTTCTGATTAACCTTTGAATCTACAGTAAACAGGGGATGTTGCCCAAAAGAACAGGGGATGTTACCGGTTAATCCCTCTGTAAAAAGTGATCAAATGCTCCTCGGGTATGCCTAGATCATCACATCTGGATGTGCCCTAATTATTGCACATATGACTCAATCAAGCATAAAGAGAAAAATAAAAGTAAAAAGAAGGACAATGCTAACGCCCACATGTGTGGTGGGAGCCAAACCCGCTCACACGCCTTATAACACACAGACTCCGTCACGTCACCGTGTGGGAAAAAAATTATATGAGATCAGGTCTCACGGTTAGCAGGTGAGATCCGCCCTGATGGATGACACGTGGCAATCAGGGGGAGAGAGATTAGATGCTTTGTTTTTTGTGAATGCCACGTGTCATCCATCAGGATGGGTCTCGCCTGCTACCCCGTGAGACCTGGTCTCATAGAACTCTTTTCCCACCGCGTGCATGCATGTGAAAATCTTTTTGAATTTTCAGTTTTTAAAATGTTTTATCTCTTAAATGAAAAATCCGAGTGAAGATCCGTTTTCACCATTAAATCTCTCGCGGCAAGATCTTCGAAACTAGATCTCATATCAATATATTTCGATGAATTTTTTTGGGATTAAAAGTTGCCATGTCTATTGCGCATGAATTGCCATGATGTTTACATGAAGTTGTCATGATATGTTTCAGCTATTTTCTTCTACATTTAAAAATAAATTTTGACATATTATAAAACGGGGAATTAAGAAAATAGACTTGCCATGAACCATAAACTAAAATTGCCATGATACATGCACTTAAAATTGCCATGGTTCATAAAAAAAATTCATGGTCAAAGTACTAGAATTGCCATCATAAAAAAACTAAAATTGCCATGCTCTGCAAACTAAAAATTGCCACATGGCAACTTTATTTTAAGCACTATGGCAACTATAGTGTAAACATCATGGCAACTTTTGGGCAAAAAAAATTTGTCGAAACATATCAATATGGTGTCAGTTTTGAAGATCTCATCGAGACGGATTTAATGATGAAAACGGATTTTTAATTCGATTTTTTAATTAGGAGATAAAACATTTTTAAGCCGGAAACCAAAAAGATTCCTGCTGATGTCATTTGTTCATACGTGGCAAAATGAGTGGTGATGGAGACGTGTGGGCGATGTGCAAGATGTCACACGTGTGGTCGTTAGTTTTTCAAAAAAGAAAATACCCACACGAAACTCCACGTAATATCAATGGCATACTACCTCTTTTTTTTAGCGGGGAATGGCATACTACCTCTATCCTGGTTTATTGACCATCTTCATATTTTATGCCAAAACTTGAAGATAAATTTAACTGACAAAATGATAATGAATTTCATCAAAATTATAATGTTGGATTCGTATTTGATCTTAGTTTTCAATGATACTATTTTTTGTGACATGCATTAAGATTTTGTTAATTAAATTCATGATCAAAATTTGACACAAAATACTAAGTGAACAAATAAACCAGGACGGAGGTAGAAGGACTTAGATGTGCAACATTTATGGCACATCTAGATGTGCTTTAGCAAAACTGATTTCTTTATAGAGGAAGTACAACTTAAAATCCCACAATTATGGTGTGCATGCAGAACAACCTAGCTATTGCACATCTATATGTGCCCTAATTATTGCATATCTAAATGACACAATCAAGTATAAGAAAAAGAAAATACCCACAAGAATCTTTGTGTAAAATTAATGTTATGAACTTAGACGGAAAAATACTTACGACACATCTAGATGTGCTTTAACAAATCCAATTTCTTTTTGGCACTGAACAACCTATCCATTTTGTAATATGCGGTTCAATGGAGCCTCTTGAGCCTGACTTGCGCGCCGTGCTCTGGTTGTAGCATGCCGACGGGGAAGGGCGCGTGTGCGTAGGACGGCGAGAGCTCCAAGGAGAAGCGCCGCAGGATCATGGCGAGCCCCATCTTGGCCTCGAGCAGCGCGAAGCTCTGGCCAACGCAAGTCCGTGGGCCCCACCCAAACGGGAAGAACGCCGGCGCGTCCGCCGACGCCTTGGATATCCCCTCGGCGAACCTCTCTGGCCTGAACTCGTCGGCATCCGCGCCCCAGACCTCCCTGTCGTGGTGGACGCACAGCAGCGGCAGCATGAGCACCACGCCCGCCGGGTACCTGACGCCTCCGACGTCCATCGGCTTGCACGTCTTGCGCTGGAGCGCCGTCAGCGGCGTGTACAGCCGCAACACCTCGTACAACACCATGGTCACCTGCAAATGGGATCATAACTTATGGGATGCAGGCAACATAGGCACCAACGTAAGACTAAGATGGTGCTGCTACTTACGGTTTTCAGGCGACCTAAGCCATCGTAATCTGGAGTGGTGCCGGCGGAGAAGACCTGCATGACCTCCTCCCTAGCGCGGTCCTGCCACTCCGGGTGCATGCAGAGCACGACCATGGTCCACGTGAGCAGCACCGCCGTGGTCTCCATGCCGGCGAAGTAGAACAGCTTGCACTCTCCGACCACGTCGTCGGTCGTGATGCCATCTCCCCTGCAGTGCGCCATGTTCGACTCCAGCAGCAGTCCGAGAAGATCGTCGCTCGTGGCTTCGCCGGCTCTCAGGGCATTCTCCCTCTTGGCGATGATGCCTTTCAGGATCCTCCCGATCTCCGCGGCGATCTGCCTCATCCTTCGGTTGGCTTTTGTAGGCAAGAACCTGCACGCAAAAAATGCATCAGTACAGTCTGCATCTGCAGTCCGAACTCTCAGACCGGTAATCAACAAAGAACTAACAGGTAACCAGGGATGTGCATCTTGCTCATGGCCTGCATGGCGAGCTCGATCTGCTCCCCTTGGAGCTGGAAGATCCTCCTGCCTTCGAGGTAGCTGCTGCCGAACGCGGCGCGGGAGATGACGTCTCCCGTCAGGCTCTGCATTTCGGGCCAGACATCCACCTCGCACGGAGAATCCCCTGCGGCTAAACCTTCCCATCGGCATACCAGCTCCGTGCAACACGCGGCGAAAGCCGGCAGCATGCGCTGAAAGTTTAACACAAAGTTTGTTACAACTTGAACCTGAAGCCCTAGAGCAGTCTACCATTTCAGGAACGGAATGGAAAGATCACCTTGAGCTTTTCCAGATGGAAGGCGGGGTTGATGATCCTCCTGTGCTTTGCCCACTTCTCGCCCTCGTGGCCACCCACGCCGTTGTGAAGCATCCTCTGGAGTCGCCCGAGGTTGAGCTTCTCTGAGTGGCCGGACTTGTCGGACAGAACTTCTCGCACCAGCTCAGGCTTGGTGATGGTCACTCTAGGCACCGGTCCCAGCCAGGTGAAGGATATTTTACCTACGGAATGATTTGGGCAATCACAGGGGAGCTGGTTAGCATTTTTTTTTTTTGTAAGGATGCACATTTCCATTTTTAGTTAGTCGCTCGTTTTTAAGTGGGGGTGTGGGGGTACATCAACCTGTTTGTTGAGTGAAGGAGACTAACGTATAAGTGGTAAAAATCCTATTCTAGCCTCAGCGCAAACGCCTTTTCTAATATACACGTTGAATATTTCTGAAATACACATTGAACAAAAAAAAAATCCTATTTTCATTTTTTTGTTTTAAAAATACACTGACATATTTAAAATGTGTAATTTTTTCCAAATAATGAACATTTACTTACTAATTTTTTTTCGTTTACCTTGCGTATTTATATGCATTTTATTTTTTCTTTCTTAATCTCCTTTTTCACTTTTAAAAAAATGAACATCATGCTTCCACAAAAACAAGATGAATAATTTTTAATACACAATGAACAACTGAGGATATATGATGAATATTTTTTACATATGTTACTGTTTATAAAATGCATTACAAATCTTTTAAAAAAGACGATGAACATTTATTAAGCACATGCCAAACTTCTTTGGCACACATAAATGATGAAAATTTATAGAAAATTGTAAAAAAATATGAGGAACATGTTTTAGTTACGTGATGAACATTTTACAAGACACGGTGAACATTTTTAAATACACAATAAACTTTTTCAAAATTCACTTTATTGTTTACAAGCTACATGAACACTTTTTTTAACACGTGGCCATTTTATTTTTCAACATGAGAAATTTAAATTTGTATATGTGAACATTTTCTACAACACGTGAACACTTCTTTTCATGCACAATACATTTTATAGAAGTACATGAGCATTTGTCTTGATATGCGTGAACATCTTTGTTTGCAAATACATGAACATTAAACTATTTCATTGTTCCACACATACGTGTCATGGTATCGTGTAATGAATAGTTTTAACTAATATTGTTCTTCAAAGAGATAATAATTTAGTTTTAAAGCTAAGAGTTTGGATTCCATAATACGAAGTACATAGCTTGCCGATGAGGTGGCTTCAGTTTTACTGGGCTGGCCCAGTTACAGCGTTAGAGAGTGAGACTCAGAAGTGCTTGCCACTAGCGGGAAATAGACGTGCCCCAACCTCAGTGAATGAAATAGGGGTGCTATTTGTTCAAAAAGAAAATTCAAATAGGGGTGCTCCAGCCGAAGTACTCTAGAAGAAAACTAGCGTTGGTTGCTCTCCTCGTATATGTGACACACATGAGAAAAAATTACTTTATTTTTTTTGGTTTTTTTAGTTTTTTTCTTCTAAATTTTGGATATATATATATGTGTGTATATGTTTCTAGTTGTACTTTAATTAAAACTTCAAAAACATTAACCTAAGATTTCAAAATATTCGTGCAGTGTAAAAGTTGGGACATTTACATTTTTCCGCTTAATTTGCATCCACTCTTAAATTTACCTCTAATTTTTCACTATGCTCAAATTTGCCTCTAAAAAGCATTTTGGGTCGCAAGAATGCCCTTTTGCTTGGGGAAAGTAATTAGACCATTATTTTAAAAATTCATAACAAATTCATATGAACCCAGAAAAATGCTAATAAGATATAAAAGTGTTTAGAGAAACATCATCTACGCGTGCATGTCCAGGTACTCTGCAATTCTGGTTGTTCTATTCGGTTACGCGAGCTTGCAGTACAGCTGAATTGAACTCTTAAATAACATCGTGCACCCAAAACAAAATGAATCCAGTCGAAGACGGGCGTGTGACAGGACCAGAGAAATTTCGGAGGTAAAGCAACACGTACCGTGCTCCTTGGCGGCCTGGTGGAGGAGCGGCATCGCCCGCGGCACGACGTCGTGGCAGCCGAGCGGCATGGTCCGGGACCTCGCCTCCCTGTTGAGCCGCTGGCTGAGCTGCACGTCGCCGGCCATCGGGCGGTACGCCGCGCCGCGGAGGCCCTGCGACCGCAGCGCCCGGTCCAGGCGCCGGGGCCTCCACCACGCCCATTCCAGCACCCGCACGGCGCACCACACGATGCCCGCGGCCGCCACCGCGTACAGGTACAGCACCAGCTGCTGCTGCTGCTCCCGTGGAAACGGAACCGGCGAATCCATCATGCTCGTCGCCATGCTCGACCGCCGGAGTCAAGCGGCAGCCGAACGGGGACGGGGTTGACGTTTCTCCTCTCTCGCCCTGATCAAGTGGGTGTGTGTACGAGTGGTGGCTGCTCGCCGCTCCAGTGCTAGTACATGTAAAAGATCGTGGTGACCTTTTCGTTCCCCCTTCCCCGTGCTTTCGTGCAGTTGTAGTTTCGTTCTTTCCACATTTTTGGCCTATGTTTCCGCGATGGTTCTATATGCAGTCGTTCTCTAATGCCGTGGATACTCCCAAGACCCAAAGCATCAAAATGGACCGTCGCCATCGTTACAGACCCCGGCTAATTCAAGTCCCCCGCCATCACATCATCTAGCTCCTGTAGTCAAGACTCAATCATCCTTGGATTCTGTACAATTCAAGGTACTTAGAAAAATAAATTGGATTTTTCTTAAGCACGGGTGCTTATTTGTATAGGGTAAACGCTTAATTAGGTGTTTCTTCCGTAGAAATAGTCACCGGCATCTTCCTAAGCATCTAGCATTGCACAAGGCCTGAGAGAATCTACAAACCGAATTATCTAATCCGGGCCCTATACATCTGCGGTGACCTAAAAGTAATGACCAAAAAAAAATTGGCTCGGACATTTCATCGAACACGTAGAGTGCGAGGTGTATATACGTGTTAGTTGGACGTACTGAGGCGGCGTATGGTGGCGGTGAGCTTGACCGGTAGCGGCATGGTCGGCGCGGTGTGGGTTCAGGCCTCCGGTGGAAAAGCCTTGGGTTGGGAATGACAATAGAGCAATGATGATGGCGGAACTCCAATGACGGCTGTTGAAAGGACATGCGGTGCCCCCATGTGTGGTGTTGGCAATTGATGACAATCTCTATGGACTAACGGTTGCCTTAAGTTATATTTGAAGGATTTGTCCATATGATTGTCTTGAAGTCCATGTGTTGGTTTCAAGGAGTTTATGAGATGGCCAAAGTGCTTTTCAAGGAATTATCCAAAGATTGGTCATGTAAGAGTTGAGCTTATTGCAAGCATGTCTTGAAGAAGAAGATTGTGTGAACATTCAAGTTTACCTTCAAGACATCATCCTAATGAAGAGAGTTGGATAGATTCAAGGTTGATCAAGACTAAGTACAGAGAGTGATTCAAGTTGATCAACACACAAAGCACACAAGTTGTACCGAGAGGGATCAAGTGATCCCATGGTATGATAAGCATTGTCCATTGCGCTTAGTGTACTAACCCATGGTCTATGTGAGAGTTCTATGTGGGGTTAGGTACGTGTTCATGGGCTTGCGTCAAGAGGAAGATATCACTCAACCCATGGAGAGGATGACATCAAGTGGTGATCGTCATCAAGATTGTCGTGTGCAAGTTCAAGTGGAGCATCACGAAGAGATCAAGTGCTTGAAGCTTGCCATCCATTGTGGTGTCAATGGACTTGTGAAGATGTGCCGAAGAGTGGCTCACCCATAGTGGAGTATGGGGGAGCAATCATCTAGTCTTCATCGAGCCAATGCAATCAAGAAAGGTGGTCCAACTTGAGGGAGTCAAGATCGTCATCATCTAGCTCAAGTGGACCATGTGCAAGGCAAAGGTTTGCCCTTGATAGGTTTTCTATTTTACCGGTCTCATGGTGGTAGTTGGGAGACTGGGTTATAGGATCGGTTGCCGTACTATCAAGGGGCTCTCTCGATGAGTAACTTGATCGTATCGTTCGTAGAGAGCTCAAACCAGTGCATCCTTGCATCATCTTTATTGGTTCTTATTTGGCTTTTCTCCTTGTGAGGTTTGGAGCTTTTGGTCATCTTGTTGACAAGCTCGAGTTCATCGAAAGGAGTTCACTTGCTTATTCTATGATGTTTTCGATGTTGGAGGTTATGCTGGTTCTTCTCCGTTGGAGGTTCACTCCTCTATAAGCTAGGCATACCTCCCCTGCCTCTTCTTTCTGTAACGACTCACTGTTTTGATGCTACTCGTGGTCTTCTATCCAACAAGCTTGAGTTTGCTCAATTCAGAGTTCTTTTGCAGAAGTTATGGCAGTTCTGGTTTTAGTGTTTCCTCGTAGTCTTTCTGTGGCAGTGGTTTTAGTGCAGAGCTGTTGTACCGCTTGAAAAAGCAGTTGTACCGCTCGGCCGGTTGTTCTGGTTAAACCACCGCTCGTACTACCGCCTAGGGGTGAAACCCTTCTGTTATTGATACGATGGTAGAGCGGTGGTGGAGCGGTAGTTCCGGTTTTCTCTTATAAACCAGTACTACCGGTGTCTGCGGCGGTTGTACCGCCCAGATCTCCACCTCCGCGGGACTCTGGTCCAGCGGTTGTACCAGCACAACAAACACCCCAACCACTGCTATGGGGTGAAACCCTTCTGTATCAGAGGCGGTTGTTGGGCGGTGGTGGAGCGGTAGTTCCGGTTGGCTCCGGCCGACTGGTACTACCGGTAGCTCCACCGGTTGTACCGCTGGGGCACTTTTGCAAGGGGAACCTGCGAATTCCGGTAGTACCGGTGGTTCAAGCGGTTCTACCACTGCAGTGTAAAAACGGCTGTAACAGGCAGATTCGTGGGGACCTATAAAAGGGGGTCTTCTTCCCCATTGAACCTTATCCTTTGAGCTCGTGTTCTTCCCCCATTGTTGACCTTCTTTGAGCTTGCTAACTCTTAATCCCTCCATGGATTCTTGCTAGTTTTTGAGGGAAAAGATAGAGGAGATCTAGATCCACATTTCCACCAATCACTTTCTCCTCTATGTGGGGGGAACCCATTGGATCTAGATCTTGGAGTTCTTGGCGTTCTCCTTCTTGTTCTTCCTCTTATCTTCCTCCCTAGCATTAGTTGCTTTGGTGGGATTTGAGAGAGAAGGATTTGGGCACTCCGTGTGCCCTTGCCATTGCATTTGGTGCATCAGTTTGAGTTCTCCACGTGATACATGGAAGTTACAAGTTGAGAAGCTTATTACTCTTCAGTGCTTGTGAAGGAAATATGCCCTAGAGGCAATAATAAAGTTATTATTTATTTCCTCATATCATGATAAATGTTTATTGTTCATGGTAGAATTGTATTAACCGGAAACATAATACTTGTGTGAATACATAGACAAACATAGTGTCACTAGTATGCCTCTACTTGACTAGCTCGTTAATCAAAGATGGTTAAGTTTCCTGACCATAGACATAAGTTGTCATTTTATTAACGGGATCACATCATTAGGAGAATGATGTGATTGACATGACCCATTCCGTTAGCTTAGCACTTGATCGTTTAGTATGTTGCTATTGCTTTCTTCATGACTTATACATGTTCCTATGACTATGAGATTATGCAACTCCCGTTTACCGGAGGAACACTTTGTGTGCTACCAAAAGTCACAACGTAACTGGGTGATTATAAAGGTGCTCTACAGGTGTCTCCAAAGGTACTTGTTGAGTTGGCGTATTTCGAGAATAGGATTTGTCACTCCAATTTTCGGAGAGGTATCTCTGGGCCCTCTCGGTAATGCACATCATTATAAGCCTTGCAAGCAATCTGACTAATGAGTTAGTTGTGGGATGATGCATTACACAACGAGTAAAGAGACTTGCCGGTAACGAGATTGAACTAGGTATTGGGATACCGACGATCAAATATCGAGCAAGTAACATACGATGACAAAGGGAACAATGTATGTTGTTATGCGGTTTGACCGATAAAGATCTTCTAGAATATGTGGGAACCAATATGAGCATCCAGGTTCCGCTATTGGTTATTGACCGGAGACGTGTCTCGGTCATGTCTACATAGTTCTCGAACCTGTAGGGTCCGCACACTTAAAGTTTGGTGACGATCGGTATTATGAGTTTTTGTGTTTTGATGTACCGAAGGTAGTTCGGAGTCCCAGATATGATCACAGACATGATAAGGAGTCTCGAAATGGTCGAGACGTAAAGATATTGGACGACTATGTTTGGACACCGGAATGGTTTCGGGGAGTTTCGGACATATACCAGAGTACCGGGGGGTTACCAAAACCCCCCGGGGAGTTTAATGGGCCAAGATGGGCCTTAGTGGAGAAGACGAGGGGCGGCTGGGGCAGGCCGCACGCCCCTCCCCCTCTAGTCCGAATAGGACAAGGAGGGGGGGCGGTGCCCCCCTTTCCTTCCTCCTCTCTCCTTCCCTTCCTTCCCCCCTCCTACTCCAACTAGGAAAAGAGGGAGTCCTACTCCCGGTGGGAGTAGGACTCCTCCCTGGCGCGCCCTCCTCCTGGCCGGCCGCCCCCTCCCCTTGGTCCTTTATATACGGGGGCAGGAGGACACCTCTAGACACAACAATTTATCTCTTGATCTCTTAGCCGTGTGTGGTGCCCCCCTCCACCATATTCCACCTCGATCATATCGTAGCGGTGCTTAGGCGAAGCCCTGCATCGGTAGCAACATCATCACCGTCATCACGATGTCGTGCTGATGAAACTCTCCTGTGAAGCTCTGCTAGATCATAGTTCGCGGGACGTCATCGAGCTGAACGTGTGCTGAACTCGGAGGTGTCGTACCTTCGGTACTAGGATTGCTCGGATCGTGAAGACGTACGACTACATCAACCACGTTGTGCTAACACTTCCGCTTTCGGTCTACGAGGGTACGTGGACACACTCTCCCCTCTCGTTGCTATGCATCACCATGATCTTGTGTGTGCGTAGGAAATTTTTTGAAATTAACGTTCCCCAAGAGTGGTATCAGAGCCAGGTTTTATGCGTAGATGTTATATGCACGAGTGGAACATAAGTGAGTTGTGGGTGATACAAATCTTACTGCTTACCAGCATGTCATACTTTGGTTCAGCGGTATTGTTGGATGAAGTGGCCTGGACCGACATTACGCGTACGCTTACGCGAGACTGGTTCTACCTACGTGCTTTGCACACAGGTGGCTGGCGGGTGTCAGTTTCTCCAACTTTAGTTGAACCAAGTGTGGCTACGCCCGGTCCTTGAGAAGGTTAAAACAATACTAACTTGATGAACTATCATTGTGGTTTTGATGCGTAGGTAAGAACAGTTCTTGCTCAGCCCGTAGCAGCCACGTAAAACTTGCAACAACAAAGTAGAGGACGTCTAACTTGTTTTTGCAGGGCATGTTGTGATGTGATATGGTCAAGGCATGATGCTATATTTTATTGTATGAGATGATCATGTTTTGTAACCGAGTTATCGGCAACTAGCAGGAGCCATATGGTTGTCGCTTTATTGTATGCAATGCAATCGCTCTGTAATTGCTTTACTTTATCACTAAGCGGTAGCGATAGTCGTAGAAGCAATAGGTGGCGAGACGACAACGATGCTACGATGGAGATCAAGGTGTCGCGCCGGTGATGATGGTGATCATGACGGTGCTTCGGAGATGGAGATCACAAGCACAAGATGATGGTGGCCATATCATATCACTTATATTGATTGCATGTGATGTTTATCCTTTATGCATCTTATTTTGGTTTGATTGACAGTAGCATTATAAGATGATCTCTCGCTAAATTTCAAGATAAAAGTGTTCTCCCTGAGTATGCACCGTTGCCAAAGTTTGTCGTGCCGAGACACCACGTGATGATCGGGTGTGATAAGCTCTACGCTCATCTACAACGGGTGCAAGCCAGTTTTGCACACGCAGAATACTTGGGTTAAACTTGACGAGCCTAGCATATGCAGATATGGCCTCAGAACACTGAGACCGAAAGGTCGAGCTCGAATCATATAGTAGATATGATCAACATAGTGATGTTCACCATTGAAAACTACTCCATCTCACGTGATGATCGGACATGGTTTAGTTGATTTGGATCACGTGATCACTTAGATGATTAGAGAGATGTCTATCTAAGTGGGAATCTTAAGTAATATGATTAATTGAACTTAAATTTATCATGAACTTAGTACCTGATAGTATTTTGCTTGTCTATGTTGATTGTAGATAGATGGCCCGTGCTGTTGTTTCGTTAAATTTTAATGCGTTCCTTGAGAAAGCAAAGTTGAAAGATGATGGTAGCAATTACACGGACTGGGTCCGTAACTTGAGGATTATCCTCATTACTGCATAGAAGAGTTACGTCCTGGAAGCACCGCTGGGTGCCAAGCCTACTGCAGATGCAACTAACAACGTTAAGAACGTCTGGCAGAGCAAAGCTGATGACTACTAGATAGTTCAGTGTGACATGCTTTACGACTTAGAACCAGGACTTCAACGACGGTTTAAACGTCATGGAGCATATGAGATGTTCCAGGAGTTGAAGTTAATATTTCAAGCAAATGCCCAGATTGAGAGATATGAAGTCTCCAATAAATCCTATAGTTGCGAGATGGAGGAGAATAGTTCTGTCAGTGAACATATACTCAAAATGTATGGGTATAATAATCACTTGATTCAACTGGGAGTTAATCTTCCTGATGATAGTGTCCTTGACAGAATTCTTCAATCACTACAACCAAGCTACAATAGCTTCATGATGAACTATAATATGCAAGGGATGAACAAGACAATTCCCGAGCTCTTCGCAATGCTAAAGGCTGCAGAGGTAGAAATCAAGAAGGAGCATCAAGTGTTGATGGTCAACAAGACCACCAGTTTCAAGAAAAAGGGTAAAGGGAAGAAGAAATGAAACTTCAAGAAGAACGGCAAACAAGTTGCCGCTCAAGAGAGGAAACCCAAATCTGGTCCTAAGCCTGAGACTGAGTGCTTCAAGTATTTGGCGGATAAGAAGGATGGCAAGGTGAACAAAGGTGTATGTAATATACATGTTATTAATGTGTACCTTACTAGAACTCGTAGTAGCACCTGGGTATTTGATACTAGTTCTGTTGCTAATATTTGCAACTCAAAACAGGGACTACAGATTAAGCAAAGACTGGCTAAGGACGAGGTGACGATGCGCGTGGGAAATGGTTCCAAAGTCGATGTGATCATCGTCGGCACGCTACCTCTACATCTACCTTCGGGATTATTTTTAGACCTAAATAATTGTTATTTAGTGCCAGCGTTGAGCATGAACATTATATCTGGATCTTGCTTGATGCGAGACAGTTATTCATTTAAATATGAGAATAATGGTTGTTCTATTTATATGAGTAATATCTTTTATGGTCATGCACCCTTGAAGAGTGGTCTATTTCTGTTGAATCTCAATAGTAGTGATACACATATTCATAATGTTGAAGCCAAAAGATGCAGAGTTGATAATGATAGTACAACTTATTTGTGGCACTGCCGTTTGGGTCATATTTGTGTAAAGCGCGTGAAGAAACTCCATATTGATTGACTTTTGGAATCACTTGGTACTTGCGAACCATGCCTTACGGGCAAGATGACTAAAACCCCGTTCTCCAGAACAATGGAGCGAGCGAAAGATTTATTGGAAATCATACATACTGATGTATGTGGTCCGATGAATATTGAGGGTCGCGGCGGGTATCGTTATTTTCTCACCATCACAGATGATTTAAGCAGATATGGGTATATCTACTTAATGAAACATAAGTCTGAAACATTTGAAAAGTTCAAAGAATTTCAGAGTGAAGTTGAAAATCATCGTAACAAGAAAATAAAGTTTCTACGATCTGATCGTGGAGGAGAATATTTGAGTTATGAGTTTGGTCTACATTTGAAATAAATGCGGAATAGTTTCGCAACTCACGCCACCTGGAACACCACAACGTAATGGTGTGTCCGAACATCATAATCGTACTTTACTAAATATGGTGTGATCTATGATGTCTCTTACTGATTTACCGCTATCGTTTTGGGGTTATGCTTTAGAGACGGCTGCATTCACGTTAAATAGGGCACCATCGAAATCCGTTGAGACGACGCCTTATGAACTGTGGTTTGGCAACAAACCAAAGTTGTTGTTTCTTAAAGTTTGGGGCCGCGATGCTTATGTGGAAAAGCTTCAACCTGATAAGCTCGAACCCAAATCGGAGAAATTTGTCTTCATAGGATACCCAAAGGTGTTGGGTACACCTTCTATCACAGATCTGAAGGCAAGACATTCGTTGCTAAGAATGGATCCTTTCTAGAGAAGGAGTTTCTCTCGAAAGAAGTGAGTGGGAGGAAAGTAGAACTTGATGAGGTAACTATACCTGCTCCCTTATTGGATAGTAGTTCATCACAGAAACCGGTTCCTGTGACACCTACACCAATTAGTAAGGAAGCTAATGATATTGATCATGAAACTTCAGATCAAGTTACTACTGAACCTCGTAGGTCAACTAGAGTAAGATCCGCACTCGAGTGGTATGGTAATCCTATTCTGGAGGTCATGTTACTTGACCAAGGCGAACCTACGAGCTATGATGAAGCGATGGTGAGCCCAGATTCCACAAAATGGCTTGAGGCCATGAAATCTGAGATGGGATCCACGTATGAGAACAAAGTATGGACTTTGGTTGACTTGCCCGATGATCGGAAAGCCATTGAGAATAAATGGATCTTCAAGAAGAAGACTGACGCTGACGGTAATGTTACTGTTTACAAAGCTCGACTTGTTGCGAAAGGTTTTCGACAAGTTCAAGGGGTTGACTACGATGAGACTTTCTCACCCATAGCAATGCTTAAGTCTGTCTGAATCATGTTAGCAATTGCCGCATTTTATGATTATGAAATTTGGCAAATGGATGTCAAAACTGCATTCCTGAATGGATTTCTGGAAGAAGATTTGTATATGATGCAACCAGAAGGTTTTGTCGATCCAAAGGGAGCTAACAAAGTGTGCAAGCTCCAGCGGTCCATTTATGGACTAGTGCAAGCCTCTCAGAGTTTGAATAAACGTTTTGATAGTGTGATCAAAGCATATGGTTTTATACAGACTTTTGGAGAAGCCTGTATTTACAAGAAAGTGAGTGGGAGCTCTGTAGCATTTCTAATTTTATATGTGGATGACATATTGCTGATTGGAAATGACATAGAATTTCTGGATAGCATAAAAGGATACTTGAATAAAAGTTTTTCAATGAAAGACCTCGGTGAAGCTGCTTACATATTGGGCATCAAAATCTATAGAGATAGATCAAGACTCTTGATAGGACTTTCACAAAGCACATACCTTGAAAAAGTTTGAAAAAGTTCAAAATGAATCAAGCAAAGAAAGGGTTCTTGCCTGTGTTACAAGGTGTGAAGTTGAGTCAGACTCAATGTCTGAACACTGCAGAAGATAGAGAGAAAATGAAAGATGTTCCCTATGCTTCAGCCATAGGCTCTATCATGTATGCAATGTTGTGTACCAGACCTGATGTATGTCTTGCTATTAGCTTAGTAGGGAGGTACCAAAGTAATCCAGGAATGGATCACTGGACAGCGGTCAAGAACATCCTGAAATACCTAAAGAGGACTAAGGATATGTTTCTCATTTATGGAGGTGACAAAGAGCTCGTCGTAGATGGTTACGTCGATGCAAGCTTTGGCACTGATCCAGACAATTCTAAATCGCAAACCAGATACGTGTTTATATTGAACGGTGGAGTGATGACCCACAAGTATAGGGGATCTATCGTAGTCCTTTCGATAAGTAAGAGTGTCGAACCCAATGAGGAGCAGAAGGAAATGACAAGCGGTTTTCAGTAAGGTATTCTCTGCAAGCACTGAAATTATAGGTAATAGATAGTTTTGTGATCAGATAATTTGTAACGGGTAACAAGCAATGAAAGTAAATAAAGTGCAGAAAGGTGGCCCAATCCTTTTTGTAGCAAAGGACAAGCCTGGACAAATTCTTATAATGAGAAAAGCGCCCCGAGGACACATGGGAATTATCGCTGTTAGTTTCATCACGCTCATATGATTCGCGTTCGTTACTTTGATAATTTGATATGTGGGTGGACCGGTGCTTGGGTACTGCCCCTTCTTGGACAAGCATCCCACTTATGATTAACCCCTATTGCAAGCATCCGCAACTACAAAAGAAGTATTAAGGTAAACCTAACCATAACATGAAACTAGTGGATCCAAATCAGCCCCTTACGAAGCAGCGCATAAACTAGGGTTTAAGCTTCTGTCACTCTAGCAACCCATCATCTACTTATTACTTCCCAATGCCTTCCTCTAGGTCCAAATAATGGTGAAGTGTCATGTAGTCGACGTTCACATGACACCACTAGAGAAGAGACAACATACATCTCATCAAAATATCGAATGAATACCAAATTCACATGACTACTAATAGCAAGACTTCACCCATGTCCTCAGGAACAAACATAACTACTCACAAAGCATATTCATGTTCATGATCAGAGGAGTATTAATATGCATTAAGGATCTGAATATATGATCTTCCACCAAGTAAAGATTGGATACAAGAGATGAACTAGGGTTTTGAGAGGAGATGGTGCTGATGAAGATGTTGATGGAGATTGAACCCCTCCCGACAAGAGGATCGTTGGTGATGATTTCCCCGTCCCGTAGGGAAGTTTCCCCGGCAGAACAGCTCCGCCGGAGCCCTAGATTGGTTCCGCCAAGGTTCCGCCTCGTGGCGGCGGAGTTTCGTCCCGTAAGCTTTCTTATGATTTTTTCCAGGGTAAAGGACTTCATATAGCAGAAGATGGGCACCGGAGGGCCACCAGGGGGCCCAAAAGACAGGGGCGCGCCCAGTAGGGGGGCGCGCCCCCACCCTCCTGGCCAGGGTGTGGGGCCCCTCCGGTACTTTCTTTGCTCAATAATTCTTATTAATTCCAAAAATGACTTACGTGGAGTTTCAGGACTTTTGGAGCTGTGCAGAATAGGTTTCCAATATTTGCTCCTTTTCCAGCCAGAATTCCAGCTGCCGACACTCTCCCTCTTCATGATAAACCTTGTAAAATAAGAGAGAATAGCCATAAATATTGTGACATAATGTGTAATAACAGCCCATAATGCAATAAATATTGATATAAAAGCATGATGCAAAATGGACGTATCAACTCCCCCAAGCTTAGACCTCGCTTGTCCTCAAGCGGAAGCCGAAATCGAAAAATATGTCCACATGTTTAGAGATAGAGGTGTCGATAAAAATAAAATACGGACATGAGGGCATCATGATCATTCTTATAACAGCAACATATATAAAATTTGTCATATGATTTCTTATGCTCAAGTAACAATCTATTCACAATGTCAAGTATGGTTCAGAAACTTCATTGAGAACTATCAAACTATAATCTCAGTCATTGAAGCAATTGCAATTTATCATAACATCAGAAAGAGTCAAGAATAGAGCTTTTCAGCAAGTCCACATACTCAACTATCATATAGTCTTCTACAATTGCTAACACTCACGCAATACTTGTGGTTATGGAGTTTTAATCGGACACAGAGAAAGATAGGGGCTTATAGTGTTGCCTCCCAACGTTTTACCTCAAGGGTAATGTCAACAATAATAGTTCATGCTAACTTACATCCAATTTGATATATATATCAGGATCTTTCCAACACGAGGTGCTTGCCAAAGGATAAAATGAAAAAGGGAAAGGTGAAGATCACCTTAACTCTTACAAAAAGTAAAATACATGAAGTAAAAATAGGCCCTTCGCAGTAGAGGTTGTCATGTGCGTTTAGGGTGGATGCACAAAATCTTAATGCAAAAGAACGTCACTTTATATTGCCACTTGTTATATGAACCTTTATTATGCAATCCGGCACTTTTATTACTACCATATCACACGATCGTATAAAGCTTATTTTCTTTGCACTAATAAGTCATACATATTTAGAGAGCAATTTTTATTGCTTGCAACATGACAACTTACTTGAAGGATCTTACTCAATCCATAGGTAGGTATGGTGGACTCTCATGGCAAAACTGGGTTTAAGGATATTTGGAAGCACAAGTAGTATCTCTACATGGTGCAAGGAATTTTGTCTAGCATGAGGGGGAAAGGCAAGCTCAACATGTTGGACGATCCATGACAATATACTTTAACTAAGATGTGAGAAAACATAACCCATTACATTGTCTTCCTTGTCCAACATCAACTCTTTAGCATGTCATACTTTAATGAGTGCTCACAATCATAAAAGATGTCCAAGATAGTATATTTATATGTGAAAACCTCTCTTTCTTTATTACTTCCTATTAATTGCAACGATGACCAAAATTATGTTTGTCAACTCTCAACAACTTTTAAGCCTCATACTCTCTATGTGTGATGTCATTACTATCCATAAGATCAATATGAACTCTTTTAATCTTTTTATTCTTTCTATTTTCTCAAGATCATAGCAAGATAGCAAAGCCCTTGACTCAACACTAATCTTTATTATATAGCTCACAGACTCGATTGCGTAGAAGGATCACAAAGCAAAACTCGAAACTAATTCATACCAAAACTTTATTCTACTAGATCAAGATATTACTAAAAGGATCGAACTAAGAAAAACGGTAAAGATAGGAGTGTGATGGTGACACGATACCGGGGCACCTCCCCAAGCTTGGCAGTTGCCAAGGGGAGTGCCCATACCCAAGTTATTATGTCCTCGGAGGTGGTGAAGAAGGAGTTGTTGATGATGTAGGCTTGCCGTCCATCTTCCAAGGCATAGGCTCACCATCATAGAAGGATGATCGAGTCTCCGGGATCCTCAAATCTGCAGCCAAACTCATCCTCTTGAATCTATATTCATACTCACAGTTTTGGTTTTGCAGGTCATAGATCTGGGCTTGGAGGTGCTCGATTTTCTCATGAAGCTTGAAGATGGTATCCCCAATGTTCTTGGCGTCTAGCTTGTGGTTGTTGGTGAATTCCGCGATCATCATCTGGTTGGCGTTGAGTCCACGCTCCACTATCCCTTGGCACTTGAAAACTTGTTGCTCCATAGCTTCGAGCTTTGTCTCCATGCTTCCGGTACGCCTTGGTCCCTCCACATCGCGGATGTGCAGCACCCCCTCACGCATCTTAATGGTTTGAGGATGTTGCAGCACCTCCGTGAGATAGGGGTTAATAACCCTCTCGAAAAACTTGTCCTTGGGAGCGTCATGGTGCTCTAGATCTGTCAGAAAAACAGCTCGAAACAAAAACATAAGATTTTTGCATGATACGGTAATCAAAACCTTCGGGGGATTATATAATGGATTTTTATCGACCAAAAGAAGTAACATGCAAGAAAATGGAGTCCAGAAGGCATACGAGGTTCCCACGAGACAGGGGGCACGCATAGTAAGGGTGGGCGCGCCCTCTACCCTCGTGGAGGCCTCGTGTCCTTCCCGGATTACTTCTTGCTTCCCAAAATTATTAAATATTCCAAAATGGAGAAAAATTGCCATTAGAATTGTTTTGGAGTCGGTTTACTTACCGTACCACATACCTATTCCTTTTCGGAGTCTGAAACGTTCTGGAAAGTGTCCCTTATGTATTCCCGCGGGGTTACGGTTTCAATAATATTAGTTTCAACATTTATAGGATTACCTGAGATATAATGTTTGATTCTTTGACCGTTCACCACCTTCGGATTCGTGCCTTCGAAGTTGTTGATTTTATGGCACCGGAACGATAGACCTCCTCGATAACGTAAGGACCTGCCCATTTAGAGAGAATTTCCTGCAAAAAATCTTAAATGAGAGTTGAATGGCAACACATAATCACCTACGTTAAACTCACGCTTTTGTATTCTTTTGTCGTGCCATCTTTTAACTTTTTCTTTGAACAGCTTGTCATTCGTATAGGCCTGGGTTCTCCATTCATCAAGAGAGCTAATGTCAAATAACCTCTTCTCACCGGCAAGTTTGAAATCATAGTTGAGCTCTTTAATATCCCAATATGCCTTATGTTCAAGTTCGAGAGGTAAGTGACATGCTTTTCCATATACCATCTTATACGGGGACATACCCATAGGATTTTTATATGCAGTTCTATAGGCCCATAATGCATCATCAAGTTTTTTGGACCAATTCTTTCTAGATCTATTAACAGTCTTTTGCAAAATTAATTTGAGCTCTCTATTACTCAACTCTACTTGACCACTAGACTGTGGGTGATAAGGAGATGCAATTCTATGATTAACATCATACTTAGCAAGCATTTTACGAAAAGCACCATGAATAAAATGTGAACACTATCAGCCATGAGGTATCTAGAGACTCCAAACCTTGGAAAAATAACTTCTTTAAGCATCTTAATAGAGGTGTTATGATCAACACTACTAGTTGGAATAGCTTCTACCCACTTAGTAACGTAATCAACAGCAAATAAAATATGTGTGTAACCACTAGAGGCAGGAAAAGGTCCCATATAATCAAAGCCCCAAACATCAAATGGTTCAATAACAAGAGAATAATTCATAGGCATTTCTTAACGTCTACTAATATTACCAATTCTTTGACATTCATCACAAGACAAGACAAACTTACGGGCATCCTTGAAGAGAGTAGGCCAATAAAACCGGATTGCAATACCTTATGTGCAGTTCTGTCTCCAGCGTGGTGTCCTCCATATGGTTCGGAGTGACACTTGTATAGGATCTGTTTCTGTTCATGCTCAGGTACACAACGTCTAATAACACCGTCTACTCCTTCTTTATAAAGGTGTGGGTCATCCCAGAAGTAATGTCTTAAATCATAAAATAACTTTTTCTTTTGCTGGTATGTGAAACTAGGTGGTATAAATTTAGCAACAATATAATTAGCATAATCAGCATACCATGGAGCAGTACGAGAAGCATTAATGACCGCTAATTGTTCATCAGGAAAGCTATCATCAATAGGTAGTGGGTCATTAAGAACATTCTCTAACCTAGACAAGTTGTCTGCAACGGGGTTCTCCGCTCCCTTTCTATCAATAATATGCAAATCAAATTCTTGGAGCAAGAGAACCCATCTAATAAGTCTAGGTTTAGCATCTTTCTTTCCATAAGATATTTAATAGCAGCATGATCAGTAACTTTAGAATCAACAATATAAGGTCTGAGCTTATCACATGCAAATTCAACTGCTAAGAATTCTTTTTCGGTAGTAGCATAATTTCTCTGGGCAGTATCAAGAGTTTTACTTGCATACTGGATAACATTTAAGTTCTTATCAACTCTTTGCCCTAAACAACACCTACAGCATAATCACTAGCATCACACATAATTTCAAATGGTAAATTCCAATCAGGTGGCTGAACTATAGGTGCAGTGATCAAAGCTTTCTTGAGTATTTCAAATGCTTCTACACAATCATCATCAAAGACAAAAGGAATATCTTTTTGCAATAAATTAGTCAGAGGCCTAGAGATCTTAGAAAATTCCTTAATGAACCTCCTATAAAAACCCGCATGACCAAGGAAACTTCTTATACCTTTAATGTCCTTGGGACATGGCATCTTTTCAATAGCATCAACTTTAGCTTTATCAACTTCAATACCTCTTTCAGAAATTTTATGCCCCAAGACAATGCCTTCATTAACCATAAAGTGGCACTTCTCCCAATTCAAGACGAGAGTAGTTTCTTCACATCTCTGCAAAACTCGATCAAGGTTGCTCAAGCAATCATCAAAAGAGGATCCATAAACGGAGAAATCATCCATGAATACCTCACAAATATTTTCACAAAGTCTGAGAATATATCCATCATGCATCTTTGAAAGGTAGCAGGTGCATTACATAAACCAAAAGTCATACGTCTATAAGAAAAAGTACCGAAAGGGTAAGTAAAAGTAGTTTTTGATTGATTCTCCGCTGACACAGGTATTTGAGAGAACCCAGAATAACAATCTAGAAAGCAGAAATGTGTATGTTTGGATAGTCTTTCTAGCATTTGATCAATAAAAGGTAAAGGGTAATGATCTTTCTTAGTAGCTTCATTTAATTTATGGAAATCAATTACCATCCTATAACCTGTAATAATTCTTTGCAGAATCAATTCATCTTTATCATTAGGAACGTTAGTAATACCTCCTTTCTTAGGAATGCAATGGACAGGACTTACCCAATCACTATCAGTAGCAGGATAAACTATACCTGCCTCAAGGAGCTTTAGTATCTCCTTTCTTACCACTTCTTTCATCTTAGGATTTAACCGTCGTTGAGGATCTCTAACTGGTTTGGCATCTTTCTCCACTTTTATTTTGTGTTGGCATAGAGTGGGACTAATGCCCTTAAGATCATCCAGAGTATATCCGATAGCAGCTCCTTGCTTCTTCAGAGTTTTCAATAATCTTTCTTCTACCTGCTCTGAAAGGTTAGCACTAATAATAACATGATATATCTTCTTTTCATCAAGATAAGCATATTTAAGATTATCAGGTAATGGTTTGAGCTCAAACACGGGATCACCCTTGGGTGGAGGAGGATCCCCTAGGATTTCAATAGGTAAGTTGTGTTTCAGAATAGGACCCTGTTGAAGGAATACTTTATCTATTTTCCTTCTTTCATCCATAAACATATCATTTTCATGGTCTAGCAAATATTGTTCTAACGGATCAGTAGGAGGTACGGCAATAGAAGCAAGACCAATAATTTCATCCTTACTAGGCAATTCTTTATCACAGGGTTGTCTACGAAACTTAGCAAAATTAAACTCATGTTTCATATCCCCCAAGCCAATTGCAACAATATCCTTTTCACAATCAATCTTAGCATTGCTAGTATTCAAGAAGGGTCTACCAAATATAATGGGACAAAAGTCATCTTGTGGGGAACCAAGAACAAGAAAATTAGCAGGATATTTAACTTTCCCACACAAGACTTCAACATCTCTAACAATCCCAAATGGTGTAATAGTTTCTCTATTTGCAAGCTTAATAGTGACATCAATATCTTCTAACTTAGCGGGTGCAATATCATGCATAATTTCTTTATATAGGAAAATAGGTATTGCACTAGAACTAGCACCCATATTACATAAGCCATGATAACAATGATCTCCTATTTTAACAGAAATAACAGGCATGCCTACAACAGGTCTATGTATCTTAGCATCTGGTCTAGCAATATTAGCGGCCTGTTCACAGAAGTAAATAACAAGCCTACCTATATTATCATCCAAGAGATCTTTAACCATAGCAATACTAGGTTCAACATTAATTTGCTCAGGAGGTGTATAAGTTGTAGTATTACTCTTATGAACAATAGTAGAAGCTTTAGCATGATCCTATATCCTAACAAGGAAAGTTGGTTCTCAACATAAGTAGTAGGAACAATAGGATCATTATAAGTCATAGTCTTTTCTTCAACTAGAATGGGTGCAACTACTTTTACTTCAATGGGAGGATCATATTTAAACCACTTATCCTTAGGGAGATCAACTTGAGTAGCAAAGGATTCACAGAAAGAAGCTACTATCTCAGAGTCAAGTCCATATTTAGCGCTAAATCCACGAAAAGCATCGGTATCCATAAAAGATTTAACACAATCAAACTTAGGTGTCATACCTGACTCCTTACCATCGTCGGAACCCCAATCTTCAGAGTTGCGTTTAATTATTTCCAACAAATCCCACTTGAATTCAGTAGTCTTTAGCATATAAGAACCAGCAAAAGAAGTATCGAGCATGGTATGATTATTGAGAGAAAGCCGAGCATAAAATTTTTTAATAATCATTTCTCTTGAGAGCTCATGATTGGGGCATGAATATAACATTGACTTAAGCCTCCCCCAAGCTTGAGCGATGCTTTCTCCTTCGTGAGGCCAAAAATTACATATGTAATTGCGATCACGATGAACAAGATGCATAGGGTAGAACTTCTGGTGAAATTCCAATTTCAATCGTTTATAGTTCCAAGATCCCGTATCATCACATAGCCTATACCATGTCAATGCATCTCCCTTCAAAGATAAAGGGGATACCTTCCTCTTAACAACATCATCGGGTATACCTGCAATCTTAAATAATCGACAAACTTCATCCACAAATATGAGGTGTAAGTCGGGATGCAATGTTCCATCTCCTGCAAAAGGATTAGCTAGCAGTTTCTCTATCATACCCGAAGGAATCTCAAAGTAAACATTTTCAGTAGGTTTGGTAGGTTGAGGAGAAACTCTTTTCTCTACTGGTCGAGGCGAAGATGCCCCGAACAATCCCCTCAAAGGATTAGTTTCCATAGTAACAAGTGACAGAAAATTTCAGCACACTATATAAATGTTTCCTTACCAAGTTCCACTCACCAAAGGCACTTCACTCCCCGGCAATGGCGCCAGAAAAGAGTCTTGATGACCCACAAGTATAGGGGATCTATCGTAGTCCTTTCAATAAGTAAGAGTGTCAAACCCAGCGAGGAGCAAAAGGAAATGACAAGCGGTTTTTAGTAAGGTATTCTCTGCAAGCACTGAAATTATAGGTAACAAATAGTTTTGTGATAAGATAATTTGTAATGAGTAACAAGCAATGAAAGTAAATAAAGTGCAGCAAGGTGGACCAATCCTTTTTGTATCAAAGGACAAGCCTGGACAAATTCTTATAATGAGAAAAGCGCTCCCGAGGACACATGGGAATTATCGTCAAGCTAGTTTCATCACGCTCATATGATTCACGTTTGTTACTTTGATAATTTGATATGTGGGTGGACCGGTGCTTGGGTACTGCCATTTCTTGGACAAGCATCCCACTTATGATTAACCCCTATTGCAAGCATCCGCAACTACAAAAGAAGTATTAAGGTAAACCTAACCATAGCATGAAACTAGTGGATCCAAATCAGCCCCTTACGAAGCAACGCATAAACTAGGGTTTAAGCTTCTATCACTCTAGCAACCCATCATCTACTTATTACTTCCCAATGCCTTCCTCTAGGTCCAAATAATGGTGAAGTGTCATGTAGTCGACGTTCACATGACACCACTAGAGAAGAGACAACATACATCTCATCGAAATATCGAACGAATACCAAATTCACATGACTACTAATGACAAGACTTCACCCATGTCCTGAGGAACAAGCGTCACTACTCACAAAGCATATTCATGTTCATGATTAGAGGAGTATTAATATGCATTAAGGATCTGAACATATGATCTTCCACCAAGTAAACCAATTAACATCAACTACAAGGAGTAATCAACACTACTAGCAACCCACAGGTACCAATTCGTGGTTTTGATACGAGATTGGTTACAAGAGATGGACTAGGGTTTTGAGAGGAGATGTGTCGGATTTAGGGTTCCGGCAGACCCTTGAGGTTCGAACACTGGGGTGCACGCGGAGATCACACCCCTAGCCTACCCATGTCTCACCGCCTCGTAAGGATCTAAACTACACAAAGAACAACACAGGGGACACGAGATTTATACTGGTTCAGGCCACCATTATGGTGTAATACCCTACTCCAGTTTGTGGTGTGTGGATTGCCTCTGGGGCTTATGAGGGACAGTACAAGGGAAGAACAGCCACGCGAGGGTCTGTTCTTGGTTGGTGAGACGAACTGCTAAGGGGGTTCAGTCGCCTCTCTCTCTCTCTCTCTCTCTCTCTCTTTGTGTGTCTTGGGTGCGGGCCCGATCAGATTCAGATGCCCTACCCTGTGGGTGGCTAGTCCTATTTATAGGCGAAGGCCCGGGGCCTCTTCCCAAATATTGAGCGGGAAGGGCGCCAACAATTGGCCATTTTGAAGGGGAACATCTAGTACACTTATCCTGACTAAAGTTGGTCCTCGCCTGCCAAAGACCCTGACGATGACGCTGGCTTGGGCTCCACGATGACCTCCGCTTTGTCGTCCTGCTAGTCTTGGTCTTGTTGCACCGAAATGGTTGCCTTCGCTTGATACCCTTGCATGCGCTTGCCCCCTTTGCACCAAAGGGGAAACAAGGACTCTGCGCAGGCCGGCGCCCACCTGGCGCCCGCCTGGCCTTGGTCGTCATGGCTTCCGTCACGGGCACCTCGTGAGGTACCCCGCCTTGATCTCTCCGCCTCCTCGTGAGCCAGCCTTATGAGGCCGCGCCTAAGGAAGCCTCCTGTCGTCCGCCCCGCGAGGCTTGGTCCCTCGCGAGGGTCTTGAGCATGTGTTGATGAAGATGGGCCGTATTGGACCACTCCTTGAGCCACGCCGCAGGCCGCAGGCAGGCAAGTCTGGGTACCCCCGTTCCCAAAACAATGACAGTAGCCCCCGGGCCCAAGGCGCGCTTGGACTTGGCTTAGTAGAGAAGCGAAGAGGCAAGTGCGAAGCACCGCGGGCCCCAATAGCTTGTGGCCTTGGGCGCCGCGTGGCGGTTGATTGGACATGGGCGTCCTGGCTCCCCTACGACGCCTCGGTAACTGCACGAATTGACAAATCCCTGCATGCAAAACGGGTCATGATTACCTGTGATCGTGGAGGCCGTCGGTTGGCCTCCCTCAGCTATATGTATGGAACGGCGTGAGCCCCTCCGGTTCATCCCTTCTTGCTACTCTCTGTCTTCTTCTCGGCCGCTCGCCATCCCCATGGCTCCGCCGAAGAGGTTCTCGACCATGGAGAAAGGGAAGGCTTGCCAGGAAGGGCCCGGCTCCCCTCCGATCAAGCGCGGCCGGGGCCGCCCTCGTAAGCACCCCACTGCCCCTACTGCGGCTTCTCGGGGCCATGGAAGCAGCCTTCTGCGCAGCGGCGGGCGTCCGGCTGCCATCGAGAGGTACACTGGGGCTGCGCGACCCCCAAGGCCGCGCTTCCGCTCGGCGGAGGTGCTGCCGGAGTTTCTCGTGTGGTCGGCGGACCCATCCGGCATCTGGCTCCAACTTCCCCGTTTCTTCATAGGTGAGCTTCCGGCTGGTGCCCCAGGCGGTCTTTGGCTTCAGGTAGATGGTTGCTGCAGTAGGTCCTCTTGGGCTGCCCTGGAGGTCTCCATCGCCGGGGAGGCGGCCTTGACCCGTGGCTGGCAAACATTTGCCCGCGCACGCGGCCTGCGCCGACGTTTCAAGTTCGACGGCGACGCCATCCTCTACGTGAGGGTGTTCGGGGAAGACGGACGCCGTGCCGGATGCTGCCCCGAAGACGATGACCGCGGCCGCGCGCCCAGCCCTGGCGTTGGTCGGGGTGAAGGGGGCGGAGGGCGCGCGGGCAGCAGGGCCCGAGATCCGCCAAGCTCCGGGGACTCCCCTTCTGGTAGCACCTCCTCCGATGGTGGTCGCGACCAGCCCCCTTGTCGTTGCCCTCGTCTGGGAGAGGGCAGCGGGTCGGCCCGCCGCCGCGCTCCGATGAAGCGGGAGGCGGAATCCAGCTGAGCTCCGGAGGCAGTACGAGCCTTCGCTGAGAGCTGGCGCCGAGCAAGTCGTCCCCCCTTTTGCTTTCCTTTCTCTCCTGCGCGAAAAGAATGTAATCCGTTGCCCCGTGGGGCATGCTGAACTGTTGCTGTTTTAATTGGTGCGTTGTTTCTACTGCTTATGTGCTATGTTTTCATTCTGTGTGCCTATACGTGAAAACCACTTATCTTGGGGGGCTTGTCGCGGTCCTCACCTCCCGAGGCCAGTGCCTCGTCCTGTGCCTTGTGTCCTGCAGAGTTTAGTCAGCAGGGGTAGTCTCCAGCCTTGGTAGTGAGGGGAATCAACCCAAACCCTGTGATCGCGTCGCGATGCCCGTGGGGCACGGACTGGGAGGGGTGCTCCCGCAGCGGACTCGAACAGGGAAGTTCCAAATTACTGGGCAGAAAACACTCGCGAGGTTGCCCACGCTCCCCCCTCGTGAGACTTTGCGCGGGAGAAAACGAAATGAACAAGTGAAACGAAAGAGTCGCGAGCTCGAAATGGCAACAGCTTCAGAAAAAATTTCAAATAGGAAGAAACATGTCAACTGTGGAAAGCAAATGAAAGAGGCTGCATCCGGCACCTAGTCTAGTCTTCGACATCTTCTCACCAGCACGGAGCTAAGTGCTGCCACTGGGCGTGGGCGGGAGCCCCCGAGGCCCAAGGGCGGCACTCCGGAGACTCCGGGGCGTGTACATCCCCACTCATTATTACGTGAGAGTGTCACGGGCGGCGAGCTTCACAGGTGTTTGCCTTCTTCACAGGCACCGGGCCTTTTCCAAAACACATCTACTTCACAGGCGTTCGCCTTCTTCACAGGCACCCGGTCTTTCCTCAAAACACAGCTTCTTCACAGGCATTCGCCTTCTTCACAGGCACCGGGCCTTTTCTCAAAACACAGCTTCTTCACAGGCATTCGCCTTCTTCACAGGCACCCGGCCTTTTCCCAAAATACTGCAACTTCACAGGCACCGGGCCTTTTTCAGGGGTAAAAACTTCGGAGGTGTTGGATGTTCCACGCGTTCTAGATGGGCACCCCCTCCTGAGTCTCCAAGCGTGCAGAGCCGGGCCTGGAAACATGAACAACCTTAAACGGGCCCTCCCACATGGGAGAGAGCGTATGCAGCCCCTCCTTGGAGAGAACCGTCTGAGAACGAGGTCCCCTACCTCGAGAGTCCTGGGGTGGATGTTGCGGCAGCGGTATCGCCGCAGTGCTTGTTGGTACCTTGCTGCCCGCAGGGCGGCTTCTCGGCGATGCTCCTCCCCCAGCAAGAGATCCGTCCCCCGCATGACGTCCTGCTGCGCTTCGTCGAACGCCAGGACCCGCGCGGAACAACGTCTGACCTCGTGAGGGAGAACGGCTTCAGCTCCATAAACAAGAAAGAACGGGGTCTCGCCAGTTGGCTTGGTTGCGGTCGTGCGGATTGATCACAACACGGACTGGAGCTCGTCGTACCAGCCCCTGCCGCAGGCCTCCAGCTTCTTCTTGAAGGTCCTGGTCTTGAGGCCCCTCAGGACCTCTGCGTTGGCTCGCTCGGCCTGACCGTTGCTACGCGGTTGCGCCACCGAAGCGTAGCATATCTGCGTTCCAAGGTTAGCACAACATGTTTTGAAGAGGTTACTGGTGAACTGCGAACCGTTATCGGTGATGATGCGGTTCGGCACCCCGAATCGGCTCACGAGGCCCTTGATGAACTTGACCGCGGAGCCTGCGGGGATGGTGCGGACAGCTTCCACCTCAGCCCACTTGGTGAACTTGTCCACAGCAACGTAGAGGTAGCGGTAGCCCCCTGGCGCCCGAGGGAACGGGCCTAGACCTCCCGCCGGCTGATGGATCTGCTTGGCATGGAACTGATAGGCCTCGCAAGCTTTCACCAGTTTTGCAGCGTCATTGAGTGTCGTGGGCCAATAGAACCCGCTGTGGAATGCCTTACCGACGAGAGTTCGTGACGACGAGTGATGCCCACAGTCGCCACCGTGTATGTCTGCCAGTAGCTCCTTCCCTTGCTCCTTGGAAATGCAACATAGGGACACATCATTCGGTCGTCTTCGGTAGAGCTCCCCATCCTTAAGGCAGTATGCCATGGCCTGCCATGCCACACGCTCCGCCTCCTCCTCCTTTTTTGGCAACGTGCCTCGGGTCAGGTAACTCCTGAGCTCCATGATCCAGCACCCCTCCTGAGGTTCCAGTGCCAGGAGCAGGCGCGCTCCTGATGTCGGGCCGCAGACCGGGGCTCCCGAGGCAGGCGGCTGGGGGAGCTCCCCTCGAGGCTGCGCCGTGCTTGATAGTGATGGCATCGCCGAGGGCTTGAAGAGCCGCTCCTCAAAGATGCCAGGCTCCTGAGGTAGCAGCCTGGATGCCCTTTTTGCGATGTCATTAGCCTCTTGATTGGTGTCGCGAGGCACATGCTGCAACTCCAGCCCCCAAAACTGCTTCTCCATCCTGCAGACCTCCGCGAGATAGGCTTCCATGTGCTCGTCCTTTGGTTTGTATACTTTGTTGGAGAAGTTGACAAGGAGCTGCGAATCACCCTTGATGGTGAGGCGCTTCACCCCCAGGGCGACTGCGGCCTTCAGGCCTGCTATCAGGCCTTCGTATTCTACTATGTTGTTGGAGACCTTTTCCCCATGCTGAAAACAGAGTCGCACGGCGTAGTAGAGCTTGTTTTGAGTGGGGGATACGACTACCGCACCAGCCCCTGCGCCGTGTCGGGAGAACGCCCCATCGAAGTACATGACGCATCCGTCCGGTGCCTCGCCCCCTGGGGAGAGCGATCGATCCTCGCCAGCCTCGAGGCCTGGCGCCTCTGCCCATTCCGCCATGAAGTCCGCAAGCGCGGCCCCCTTGATGACTCTGGTTGTGCCGAACTCTATCTGAAATGCCTGCAGCTCGATGTTCCACTCAGCGACTCTTCCAGCTGAGTTGGGGCTCCTGAGCACCCTTTCCAAGGGGTATGCTGAGACAACCTTGATGGGATGGCCTTGGAAATAGTGCTGCAGCTTGCGCGAGGCCACCAATAGCGCGAGGAGGAGTTTCTGGGGCATGGGGTACCGCGCCCTTGCGTCCCGCAATACCGTACACATGGTGCTCGACTAGGTTGGGAGCGCTGGTGCCGCTAGCATCCTCCGGAGGCCGGGGCGCCTCCTGAGACAACGGAGCCCCCGGCGACTGGTCGCCTGGAGGAGGGGCCTCTTCTGTTTCGAGTGTCCTTCCCTTCTGTGGCTGGTCCTCCTTGGCTGCAGCCGCGGTCGTCGTGAGGCCCTCTCGGCCCTGCTTTGCTTTAACCCCGACGGTTGCTGCGGCCTTGGTCCTACGCTCTTCCCTAACAGCCACCAGGAAGCCGGTGTAGCCACCTCCGACGCCCAAGAAGGGCCTGCTGGGCTGCAGCCATTCCAGCGGTACATGGAGAAGGCTAAAGGCCTCCATTGAGAGCACGCTGAGGCCAGTGCCGCCGTCGATGAGGGTCTTGGTGACCGCCACGTTGCAGATGGTGGGGGGTGCATAACATTGGGAGCGCGCCTGAGCAGGCCGGGGTGATCATCTGAGCTAAAGGCCAGATCGGCTTTAGGCACCGCCCAACCCGGAGGCGCCCCGCGCGGCACAGAAGCGGCACCGATCTGGCGAACGAATGGCTTGATCTGGTGGCCTAAAGGTGGTTGATACGTCCCCAACGTATCTATAATTTTTGATTGCCCATGCTACTTTATCTACTGTTTTGGACTATAATGGGCTTTATTTTCCACTTTTACATTATTTTTGGGACTAACCTATTAACCGGAGGCCCAACCCAGAATTGCTGTTTTTGCCTTTTTTCAGTATTTCGAAGAAACAGAATATCAAACGGAGTCCAAACGGAATGAAACCTTCGGGAACGTCATTTACTCATCAGATAAGACCCAGGAGACTTGGACCCTCCATCAAGAAAGCCACGAGGCGGCCACGAGGGTGGAGGGCGCGCCTTCCCCCTGGGCGCGCCCCCTGCCTCGTGGGCCCCTCGAAGCTCCACCGACGTACTCCTTCCTCCTATATATACCTACGTACCCCCAATAGACTAGAGACGGAGCCAAAAACCTAATTCCACCGCCGCAACCTTCTGCATCCACGAGATCCCATCTTGGGGCCTGTTCCGGAGCTCCGCCAGAGGGGGCATCTACCATGGAGGGCTTCTACATCAACACCATAGCCCCTCCGATGAAGTGTGAGTAGTTTACTTCAGACCTTCGGGTCCATAGCTAGTAGCTAGATGGCTTCTTCTCTCTTTTTGGATCTCAATACAATGTTCTCCCCCTCTCTCGTGGAGATCTATTCGATGTAATCTTCATTTTGCGATGTGTTTGTTGAGAACGATGAATTGTGGGTTTATGATCCAGCTTATCTATGAATAATATTTGAATCTTCTCTGAATTCTTTTAAGTACGATTGAGTTATCTTTGCAAGTCTCTTTGAATTATCCGTTTGGTTTGGCCAACTAGATTGGTAGTTCTTGCAATGGGAGGAGTGCATGGCTTTGGGTCCAATCTTGCGGTGTCCTTACTCAGTGACAGAAAGAGTTGCAAGGCACGTATTGTATTGTTGCCATCGAGGATAACAAGATGGGGTATTTATCATATTGCATGAATTTATTCCTCTACATCATGTCATCTTGCTTAAGGCGTTACTCTGTTTTTAACTTAATACTCTAGATGCATGCTGGATAGCGGTCGATGAGTGGAGTAATAGTAGTAGATGCAGAATCGTTTCGATCTACTTGTCACGGACGTGATGCCTATATACATGATCATACCTAGATAACCTCATAACTATGCTCAATTCTATCAATTGCTCAACAGTAATTTGTTCACCCACCGTAGAATACTTATGCTCTTGAGAGAAGCCACTAGTGAAACCTATGGCCCCCGGGTCTATTCTCATCATATTAATCTCCATCACTTTATTTACTTGCTTTGACTTTACTTTTTACTTTGCATCTTTATACCAAAAATACCAAAAATATTATCTCTATCAGAACTCACTCTCGTAAGTGACCATGAAGGGATTGACAACCCCTAATCACGTTGGTTGCGAGTAGCTATCGTTTTTTGAAGGCACGAGGGACTTGCGCGTGACCTCCTATTGGATTGATACCTTGGTTCTCAAAAACTGAGGAAAATACTTACGCTACTGTGCTGCATCATCCTCTCCTCTTCGGGGAAAACCAACGCAAGCTCGAGACGAAGCAAGAAGGATTTTTGGCACCGTTTTCGGGGAGGCTTACGCAAAAGTCAACATACCAAGTACCCATCACAATCCCTATCTCTCGAATTACATTATTTGCCATTTGCCTCTCGTTTTCCTCTCCCCCACTTCACCCTTGCCGTTTTATTCGCCCTCTTTCCCAATCTCCTGCTCTCTTTCCATTGCCTTTTCCTCATCTTTTTGTTTGCTCGTGTGTTAGTTTGCTTGCTTGTCATCATGACTAGTGTTATCTCTTCTCCGTTGTCTCCCGAGAATGAAGTGCTATATTTTAAACAACGGGAGGGAGAAAATCTAAAAGATGCTTGGTATAGAATTTGCAATGCTCAAAATAGATCTACCAGGAAGCAATCTACTTCGGTTCTTCCAATTTTATGTAGGTGCTAATCCTTGGTATAGATATATCCTTGATACCATTACCGGAGGGAATTTCTTGGGTAGCCATACTTTTGATTCCTATAATGCTTTAATAGATTTATTTGGCTCACCTCCTCTTTTGGTTAATGAACTATGTTAACTTTGGAGCATGTTATGCAAAGGCTTGAAATTATTGAAAACAAAGTTGCTACCATTGAATCCATTGAAAATCTAGATAAAAAGATTCATAATCAAATTACTCAATATGGATCTAAGGTAGGAATGACTTTGAAAAATATTAAGGAGAAGGAACCCATGGTTAATGAAAAAATAAATCTAGACTCTACTCGAATCGATAAACTTGAGGGTATCATTACCAACTTGGGAACCGCTTTTTCTTCCGTAAAGAATACTCCTAGTCCTCCCACTAAAATTGCCAAGCTTATGTATGTTCCTAAAAATAAGGGTGAACCATTTGCTACGAATGAATTTTTTCCTACGCCTAAAAGTTTGATAATTACTATAAAGAAAGAAAATTCTAAAGGAGGTAGATGCCTCATTGAAGAATTGCCTACCAAAGATGGCAATACCTAAATCTATCCTCGCTTTTATGCCTAGCTAGGGGCGTTAAACGATAGCGCTTGTTGGGAGGCAACCCAATTTTTTTTGTTTTTTTGTTTTTGCTTCTGTTTAGGAATAAATAATCCATCTACCTTCTGTTTGGATGTGGTTTTATGTTTTAATTAGTGTTTGTGCCAAGTAGGACCTATAGGATAACCTACGATGATAGTTGATTTGATTCTGCTGAAAAACAGAAACTTTGCGCGCACGAATTTAGTTATGATAAATCACAGGAACGTGCTTTTGCGTTTATTATTTTTGCTTCTGATCAACCAACAAATTTTCCAGGACTTCCTATATTGGTAGAATTTTTAGAGTTCCATAAGTTTGCATTAGTTACAGATTGCTACAGACTGTTCTGTTTTTGACAGATTCTGTTTTTCGTGTGTTGTTTGCTTATTTTGATTAATCTATGGCTAGTAAAATAGTTTATGATCCGTAGAGAAGTTGTAATACAGTAGGTTTAACACCAATATAAATAAAGAATGAGTTCATTACAGTACCTTGAAGTAGTCTTTTGTTTTCTTTCTCTAACGGAGCTCACGAGATTTCTGTTGAGTTTTGTGTTGTGAAGTTTTCAAGTTTTGGGTGAATTCTTTTGATGGATTATGGAACAAGGAGTGGCAAGAGCCTAAGCTTGGGGATGCCCATGGCACCCCCAAGATAGTCCAAGGACAAAAAAAAGTCAAAGCTTGGGGATGCCCCGGAAGGCATCCCCTCTTTCGTCCACTTCCATCGGTAATTTACTTGGAGCTATATTTTTATTCACCAACATGATATGTGTTTTGCTTGGAGTGTCTTGTATTATTTGTGTCTTTGCTTGTTAGTCTACCACAATCATCTTTGCTGTACACACCTTTTGAGAGAGACATACATGAATTGAAATTTGTTAGAATACTCTATGTGCTTCACTTATATCTTTTGAGCTTGATAGTTTTGCTCGTAGCGCTTCACTTATATCTTTTGAGCGTGATAACTTTTGCTCTAGTGCTTCAGTTAGATCTTTTAGAGCACGGTGGTAGATTTGTTTTAAATAAACTTGATCTCTCATGCTTCACTTAGATTATTTTGAGATTCGTTAATAGCATGGTAATTTGTTTAATGTTAATATACTCGGTATTCAAGATATGTGAAACTTTCTTTTGAGTGCGTTGAATACTAAGTAAGTTCGATGCTTGATAATTGTTTTGAGATATGGAGGTGATAATATCAAAGTCGTGCTAGTTGGGTGATTATGAATTTGAGAAATACTTGTGTTGAAGTTATCAAATCCCGTAGCATGCACGTATGGTTAAAGTTGTGTAACAAGTTTGAAACATGAAGTGTACCTGGCTTGTGCATCCTTATGAGTGGCGGTCGGGGACGAGCGATGGTCTTTTCCTACCAATATATCCCCCTAGGAGCATGCGCGTAGTACTTGATTTTTGATGACTTCTAAATTTTTGCAATAAGTATATGAGTTCTTTTGACTAATGTTGAGTCCATGGATTATATGCACTCTCACCTTTCCGCCTTTGCTAGTCTCTTCGGTACCGTGCATTGCCCATTCTCACCTTGAGAGTTGGTGCAAACTTCGCCGGTGCATCCAAACCCCGCGATACGATACGCTCTATCACACATAAACCTCCTATTATCTTCCTCAAAACAGCCACCATACCTACCTATCATGGCATTTCCATAGCCATTCCGAGATATATTGACATGCAACTTCCACCATCATCATCATGACATGCATTACTTTTGTCATATTGCCATTGCATGATCTTGTAGTTGACATCGTATTTGTGGCAAAGCCACCATGCATTATTTTGCATACATGTCACTCTTGATTCATTGCACCATCCCGGTACACCGCCGGAGGCATTCATATAGAGTCATATATTGTTCTAAGTTTTGAGTTGTAATCCTTATGTTGTAATCAATAGAAGTGTGATGATCATCATTATTAGAGCATTGCCCAAAAAAAAGAGAAAGGCAAAAAAAGGCCAAAAAAAGGGCAATGCTACTATCTGTTTTTCCACACTTGTGCTTCAAAGTAGCACCTTGTTCTTCATGTAGTGAGTCTCATATATTGTGCTTCAAAGTAGCACCATGTTTTTCATATAGTGAGTCTCATAAGTTGTCTTGTTCATACTAGTGGGAATTTTTCATAATAGAACTTGGCCTGTATATTCCTACGATGGGCTTCCTCAAAATGCCCTAGGTCTTCATGAGCAAGCAAGTTGGATGCACACCCACTAGTTTTCTTTTGTTGAGCATTCATAGCTCTAGTGCATCCGTTGCATGGCAATCCCTACTCCTTGCATTAACATCAATCGATGGGCATCTCCATAGCTCATTGATTAGCCTCGTTGATGTGAGACTTTCTCCTTTTTTTGTCTTCTCCAAACAATCCCCCTCATCATATTCTATTCCACCCATAGTGCTATATCCATGGCTCACGCTCATGTATTGCGTGAAAGTTGAAAAAGTTTGAGATTATTTAAGTATGAAACAATTGCTTGGCTTGTCATCGGGGGTATAGAAGTTGGGAACATCTTTGTGTGACGAAAATGAAGCATAGCCTAACAATATGATTTTGTAGGGATGAACTTTCTTTTGCCATGCTATTTTGAGAAGACATGATTACTTTGATTAGTATGCTTGAAGTATTATTATTCCTATGTGAATATGAACTTTTGTCTTGAATCTTTCTAATCTGAATATTCATACCATGATTAAGAAGATTTACATTGAAATTATGCCAAAGTATCACTCCGCATCAAAAATTCTATTTTTATCATTTACCTACTCGAGGACGAGCAGGAATTAAGCTTGGGGATGCCTGATACGTCTCCAACGTATCTATAATTTTTGATTGCTCCATGCTACTTTATCTACTGTTTTGGACAATAAAGGGCTTTATTTTCCACTTTTATATTATTTTTGGGACTAACCTATTAATCGGAGGCCTAGCCCAGAATTGTAGTTTTTTGCCTTTTTCAGTATTTCGAAGACACAGAATATCAAACGGAGTCCAAACGGAATGAAACCTTCGGGAACGTGATTTACTCATCAGATAAGACCCAGGAGACTTGGACCCTCCGTCAAGAAAGCCATGAGGCGGTCACGAGGTGGGGCGCGCCCCCCGGGCGCGCCCGCCTCGTGGGCCTCAAGCTCCACCGACGTACTCCTTCCTCCTATATATACCTACGTACCCCCAATAGACAAGAGACGGAGCCAAAAACCTAATTCCACCACCGCAACCTTCTGTATCCCCAAGATCCCATCATGGGGCCTGTTCCGGAGCTCCGCCGGAGGGGGCATCCACCATGGAGGGCTTCTACATCAACACCATAGCCCCTCCGATGAAGTGTGAGTAGTTTACATCAGACCTTCGGGTCCATAGCTAGTAGCTAGATGGCTTCTTCTCTCTTTTTGGATCTCAATACAATGTTCTCCCCCTCTCTCGTGGAGATCTATTCGATGTAATCTTCTTTTTGCGGTGTGTTTGTTGAGATCGATGAATTGTGGGTTTATGATCCAGCTTATCTATGAATAATATTTGAATCTTCTCTGAATTCTTTTATGTATGATTGAGTTATCTTTGCAAGTCTCTTCGAATTATCTGTTTGGTTTGGCCAACTAGATTGGTAGTTCTTGCAATGGGAGAAGTGCATGGCTTTGGGTTCAATCTTGCGGAGTCCTTACTAAGTGACAGAAAGAGTTGCAAGGCACGTATTGTATTGTTGCCATCAAGGATAACAAGATGGGGTATTTATCATATTGCATTAATTTATTCCTCTACATCATGTCATCTTGCTTAAGGCGTTACTCTGTTTTTAACTTAATACTCTAGATGCATGCTGGATAGCGGTCGATGAGTGGAGTAATAGTAGTAGATGCAGAATCGTTTCAATCTACTTGTCACGGACGTGATGCCTATATACATGATCATACCTAGATAACCTCATAACTATGCTCAATTCTGTCAATTGCTCAACAGTAATTTGTTCACCCACCGTAGAATACTTATGCTCTTGAGAGAAGCCACTAGTGAAACCTATGGCCTCCGGGTCTATTCTCATCATATTAATCTCCATCACTTTATTTACTTGCTTTGCCTTTACTTTTTAGTTTGCATCTTTATACCAAAAATACCAAAAATATTATCTCTATCAGATCTAACTCTCGTAAGTGACCGTGAAGGGATTGACAACCCCTAATCGTGTTTGTTGCGAGTGGCTATCAATTTTTGCAGGTACGAGGGACTTGCGCGTGACCTCCTACTGGATTGATACCTTGGTTCTCAAAAACTGACGGAAATACTTGCCCTACTGTGATGCATCATCCTCTCCTCTTCGGGGAAAACCAACACAAGCTCGATACGTAGCAAGAAGGATTTCTGGCGCCGTTGCCGGGGAGGTTTACGCAAAAGTCCACATACCAAGTACCCATCACAATCCCTATCTCTCGCATTACATTATTTGCCATTTGCCTCTCATTTTCCTCTCCCCCACTTCACCCTTGCCGTTTTATTCGCCCTCTCTTTCCCAATCTCCTCCTCTCTTTACGTTGCCTTTTCCTCGTCCTTTTGTTTGCTCGTGTGTTAGTTTGCTTGCTTGTCATCATGACTAGTCTTATATCTTCTCCGTTATCTCCCGAGAATGAAGTGCTAAATTTTAAACAACGGGAGGGAGAAAATCTAAAAGATGCTTGGTATAGAATTTGCAATGCTCAAAATAGATCTACCAGGAAGCAATCTACTTCAGTTCTTCTTCACAATTTTTATGTAGGTGCTAATCCTTGGTATAGATATATCCTTGATACCATTACCGGAGGGAATTTCTTGGGTAGCCATACTTTTGATTCCTATAATGCTTTAATAGATTTATTTGGCTCACCTCCTCTTTTGGTTAATGGGACTATGTTAACTTTGGAGCATGTTATGCAAAGGCTTGAAATTATGGAAAACAAAGGTGCTACCATTGAATCCATTGAAAATCTAGATAAAAAGATTCATAATCAAATTACTCAATATGGATCTAAGTTAGGAATGACTTTGAAAAATATTAAGGAGAAGAAACCCATGGTTAATGAAAAAATAAATCTAGACTCTACTCAAATCGATAAACTTGAGGGTATCATTACCAACTTGGGAACCACTTTTTCTTCCGTAAAGAATACTCCTAGTCCTCCCACTAAAATTGCCAAGCTTATGTATGTTCCTTAAAATAAGGGTGAATCATCTAGTAAGGAAAATGCGGATCTTAAATCTATAAGTATTCATCCCGATCTTTTTACTATCATTAAGGAACCATTTGCTACGAATGAATTTTTTCCTATGCCCTAAAGTTTGATAATTACTAGAAATAAAGAAAATTCTAAAGGAGGTAGATGCCTCATTGAAGAATTTCCTACCAAAGATGGCAATACCTAAATCTATCCTTGCTTTTATGCCTAGCTAGGGGCGCTAAACGATAGCGCTTGTTGGGAGGCAACCCAATTTTTTTTTGTTTTTTTGTTTTTGCTTCTGTTTAGGAATAAATAATCCATCTACCTTCTGTTTGGATGTGGTTTTATGTTTTAATTAGTGTTTGTTCCAAGTAGGACCTATAGGATAACCTACGATGATAGTTGATTTGATTCTGCTGAAAAACAGAAACTTTGCGCGCACGAATTTAGTTATGATAAATCACAGGAACATGCTTTTGCGTTTATTATTTTTGATGCTGATCAACCAACAAATTGTCCAGGACTTCCTATATTGGTAGTATTTTTAGAGTTCCATAAGTTTGCGTTAGTTACAGATTGCTACGGACTGTTCTGTTTTTGACAAATTCTGTTTTTCGTGTGTTGTTTGCTTATTTTGATTAATCTATGGCTAGTAAAATAGTTTATGATCCATAGAGAAGTTGTAATACAGTAGGTTTAACACCAATATAAATAAAGAATGAGTTCATTATAGTACCTTGAAGTAGTCTTTTGTTTTCTTTCTCTAACGGAGCTCACGAGATTTCTGTTGAGTTTTGTGTTGTGAAGTTTTCAAGTTTTGGGTGAATTCTTTTGATGGATTATGGAACAAGGAGTGGCAAGAGCCTAAGCTTGGGGATGCCCATGGAACCCCCAAGATAGTCCAAGGACAAAAAAAGTCAAAGCTTGGGGATGCCCCGGAAGGCATCCCCTCTTTCGTCCACTTCCATCGGTAATTTACTTGGAGCTATATTTTTATTCACCAACATGATATGTGTTTTGCTTGGAGTGTCTTGTATTATTTGTGTCTTTGCTTGTTAGTCTACCACAATCATCTTTGCTGTACACACCTTTTGAGAGAGACATACATGAATTGAAATTTGTTAGAATACTCTATGTGCTTCACTTATATCTTTTGAGCTTGATAGTTTTGCTCGTAGCGCTTCACTTATATCTTTTGAGCGTGATAACTTTTGCTCTAGTGCTTCAGTTAGATCTTTTAGAGCACGGTGGTAGATTTGTTTTAAAGAAACTTGATCTCTCATGCTTCACTTAGATTATTTTGAGAGTCGTTAATAGCATGGTAATTTGTTTAATGTTAATATACTCGGTATTCAAGATAAGTGAAACTTTCTTTTGAGTGCGTTGAATACTAAGATAAGTTCGATGCTTGATAATTGTTTTGAGATATGGAGGTGATAATATCAAAGTCGTGCTAGTTGGGTGATTATGAATTTGAGAAATACTTGTGTTGAAGTTATCAAATCCCGTAGCATGCACGTATGGTTAAAGTTGTGTAACAAGTTTGAAACATGAAGTGTACCTGGCTTGTGCATCCTTATGAGTGGCGGTCGGGGACGAGCGATGGTCTTTTCCTACCAATCTATCCCCCTAGGAGCATGCGCGTAGTACTTGATTTTTGATGACTTCTAAATTTTTGCAATAAGTATATGAGTTCTTTTGACTAATGTTGAGTCCATGGATTATATGCACTCTCACCTTTCCGCCTTTGCTAGTCTCTTCGGTACCGTGCATTGCCCTTTCTCACCTTGAGAGTTGGTGCAAACTTCGCCGGTGCATCCAAACCCCGTAATACGATACGCTCTATCACACATAAACCTCCTATTATCTTCCTCAAAACAGCCACCATACCTACCTATCATGGCATTTCCATAGCCATTCCGACATATATTGCCATGCGACTTCCACCATCATCATCGTGACATGCATTACTTTTGTCATATTGCCATTGCATGATCTTGTAGTTGACATCGTATTTGTGGAAAAGCCACCATGCATTATTTTCCATACATGTCACTCTTGATTAATTGCACCATCCCGGTACACCACCGGAGGCATTCATATAGAGTCATATCTTGTTCTAAGTTTCAAGTTGTAATCCTTATGTTGTAAGCAATAGAAGTGTGATGATCACCATTATTAGAGCATTGCCCAAAAAAAAGAGAAAGGCAAAAAAAGGCCAAAAAAGGGCAATGCTACTATCTCTTTTTCCACACTTGTGCTTCAAAGTAGCACCTTGTTCTTCATGTAGTGAGTCTCATATATTGTGCTTCAAAGTAGCACCATGTTTTTCATATACTGAGTCTCATAAGTTGTCTTGTTCATACTAGTGGGAATTTTTCATTATAGAACTTGGCTTGTATATTCCTACGATGGGCTTCCTCAAAATGCCCTAGGTCTTCATGAGCAAGCAAGTTGGATGCACACCCACTAGTTTTCTTTTGTTGAGCATTCATAGCTCTAGTGCATCCGTTGCATGGCAATCCCTACTCCTTGCATTAACATCAATCGATGGGCATCTCCATAGCTCATTGATTAGCCTCGTTGATGTGAGAATTTCTCCTTTTTTGTCTTCTCCACACAATCCCCCTCATCATATTCTATTCCAGCCATAATGCTATATCCATGGCTCACGCTCATGTATTGCGTGAAGGTTGAAAAAGTTTGAGATTATTTAAGTATGAAACAATTGCTTGGCTTGTCATCGGGGGTATAGAAGTTGGGAACATCTTTGTGTGACGAAAATGAAGCATAGCCTAACTATATGATTTTGTAGGGATGAACTTTCTTTTGCCATGCTATTTTGAGAAGACATGATTACTTTGATTAGTATGCTTGAAGTATTATTATTCCTATGTGAATATGAACTTTTGTCTTGAATCTTTCGGATCTGAATATTCATACCATGATTAAGAAGATTTACATTGAAATTATGCCAAAGTATCACTCCGCATCAAAAATTCTCTTTTTATCATTTACCTACTCGAGGACGAGCAGGAATTAAGCTTGGGGATGCCTGATACGTCTCCAACGTATCTATAATTTTTGATTGCTCCATGCTACTTTATCTACTGTTTTGGACAATAAAGGGCTTTATTTTCCACTTTTGTATTATTTTTGGGACTAACCTATTAACCGGAGGCCTAGCCCAGAATTGCAGTTTTTTGCCTTTTTCAGTATTTCGAAGACACAAAATATCAAACGGAGTCCAAACGGAATGAAACCTTCGGGAACGTGATTTACTCATCAGATAAGACCCAGGAGACTTGGACCCTCCGTCAAGAAAGCCATGAGGCGGTCACGAGGGTGGAGGGCGCGCCCTCCCCCTGGGCGCGCCCCCCTGCCTCGTGGGCCCCTCGAAGCTCCACCGACGTACTCCTTCCTCCTATATATACCTACGTACCCCCAATAGAGAAGAGACGGAGCCAAAAACCTAATTCCACCTCCGCAACCTTCTGTATCCCCAAGATCCCATCATGGGGCCTGTTCCGGAGCTTCGTCGGAGGGGGCATCCACCATGGAGGGCTTCTACATCAACACCATAGCCCCTCCGATGAAGTGTGAGTAGTTTACATCAGACCTTCGGGTCCATAGCTAGTAGCTAGATGGCTTCTTCTCTCTTTTTGGATCTCAATACAATGTTCTCCCCCTCTCTCGTGGAGATCTATTTGATGTAATCTTCTTTTTGCGGTGTGTTTGTTGAGATCGATGAATTGTGGGTTTATGATCCAGCTTATCTATGAATAATATTTGAATCTTCTCTGAATTCTTTTATGTATGATTGAGTTATCTTTACAAGTCTCTTTGTCGGGGGTTGGGTGCGACATATGCCAAAGGATGGCTTATCATGGTGGGGGCGAGTAGAACATCACCGGTGCCTGGAAACGGGATGAGGCGAAGACATGCATGCCGGCGAATCTTACCCAGCTTCAGGGCTCTCCGAGGAGATAACACCCCTACTGCTGCTCTGCGGGGTCTCCGCATGATCACTAAGGCAAAGTGACTACAATGGTGCTCCTGGAGCTGTATCAGGTGGCAAGAGAGGGCGAGGCTAGCTCTCTCCTCCCTATGCTATCTGGTCCGTTCCTATCAAGGTCCGAACCCTTTGCATGGGTGCCCCGGGGGGTTTATATAGGCCTACCCCCAGGGGTACAATGGTAATCCGGCTGGGCGTGGGTCCCAGCCGTCTGTCACTCAGACCGCTGTCCTTCCCGCCGGCTTCTGGGGCCCGCCGACTGGCGGGTCCCGCGGACAGGCTTGATACTGTAGCAGCACTCCTGATGACGCAGGCTTGGTCATTGGATCGTGGCAACAGTGCTGCCGTCTATCGGGCGATCACTGTCGCCATTCCCCATCCTATTTGGTTAATGGCTCGTGGGGCCCTGAAGAGGAGTCGGCCGACTGTGGAGGCCGACTCCACAGTCCATCTTCGGGCGCCAGCCGGCGCCGGTCCACCCACCGACAGCGGCCCCATGGTCTTCGAGCCGTCTGGCGGCGTCGTGGGGCGGTCGCGGCGTACTGTAATCGTGGTCGAGGTCGAGGCAGGCATGGCAACAATGTCGCGCCTCGCCAGAGATCTTCCAGCGATACGGCTCACTGTAGCCATGCCGGTCCTTCGTAGGCAGGGGGAACGGCCACGCCGTGACCGTACCCCGTATCGTGCTTCGAGATGAGGGAGGAGTCATGGGCCGACTCCCCATAGTCGGCCTCTCTGGAGGTCGCCAGGTTGGAGTCGGCTTATCTCGGAGTCGCCGTCTGGGACTCGGCTTGTCTTGGAGTCGGCGGCTGGGACTCGGCCTGAGGGGCGCGGCCTGCCCCGATGTCTTGAAAAGTCCTAGGACTCGGGTTAGCCTACCCGCGGCCCATTACTCCGACAGTAGTCCCCGAAGCTGGTGAAGCCCTGCGGACGCTGCATCGTAGGGCTTCAACAGTTTCAATCTCCCCGGAGCGGACTCTGGAACTCGGCTGCCATTTTCTCTTGGGCCGATTGTCGAGAGTCTGATTTTTTCTAGCGAGGAGTCGCAACTTGAAAGTCGCGGCGGGAAACCAGGCGGCGTGCCTGATACGCTTCCCTGCTGCCATCGGGGCAGTCCTATTGCGTGGCGCCACGTGGAGAGACGAGTCTGCCCATACCCGCGCTGCGGGGGGGCCGTCGGCGGGCCCGCCACTACCGTGCCTCGGCATACGAACAGATCCATTGCTTCCGTGGACGGTTGGTTTTCCCACGTTGTTACTGCGCGCAGTAACTTCGTGGGACAAATCGTGGGGCGGCGTGGGGCATCGCGCGCAGTTAATCCCAGCCCGCCCCCTCGGCTTCTCAGCCCGTAGGGCTATAAGTAGGCGGGGGGGAGCGGGGCAGTACCGCACACGCGCCCTTCTCCCCTATTCCCCCGCCTCATCTTGCCTTCTCTCCCTCCTACCTCTGCCGTTGAGCGAGAGCACTCCACACCACGGCGATGAGCTCTTCCTCCATCGTGGCCCCCGTCATGCGCTCCGGCGTGTGGGACGGTTCGGAGGTAGAAGAGGAACACATCGAGTTCCTCCGGCAGACACGCCGTCTCCCCAGCGCGCACCTCGTGCGCGCCCGCCCCACGCCGGAGGGGGAGACCCGACCGGCGCCGGAGGAGGGCGAGCGGGTCATCTTCCGCTCGCACCTCATGCGCGGCCTGGGGCTGCCGGCGAGCGGCTTCTTCAGCTCGTTCTTGGAGTTCCACAACCTTCAACCGCACCACCTCACCCCGAATACGGTGGTGTTGCTCTCCGCCTTCGCCGTTCTGTGCGAAGGTTTCCTCGGCGTTCTCCCCACCCTCGAGCTGTGGGGAGAATTCTTCTCTTCTAAGCTCGGCACGCAAGTCGCCGGCATACCGGCTCAGTGCGGCACCTACATCGCGGTGCGGCGCTCGACAGCCGACAACCCTTTTCCTCCCATCGCGCTGATCAAGTCGGTGAAGATGTGGCAGCGCTCATATTTCTACGAGAAGAACCTCTCCTCCGACGGCGACTGGGTCAACCTGCCGCCTTACAGTGCCACCCCCCTAACTGGGAGGCTCCCCAGCTGGTCCCACCGAGTCAAGACGCTGACTCCCGCCGGAGCCGCCGCCGTAGCGCGACTCCGAGTCTTGACGTAGTCGGAGGGTCTCGTCTGGGCCGACTTGCTGGCCGCCTTCGTGGCGCGCCGAGTTCTCCCGCTCCAAGGCCAGCCTCACCTGATCTGTCAGATGAGCGACCTCTGAGACCCAAGTTGGATGAGCACCAAGGAGATGCCCCGCAAGGAGGTGGCGAACTTGGTGAACCATATCGCGCACTGCGAGTTCGAGGAGGACTGGCAGTTCGACAAGGAGCCGTACTCGTGCGACAATCCCCCACCAGTGGTAAGTCGCGTCCCCCTATTGTTTTGTCTTCTTTGCGGCGGACTCCGGCTTCTGACTCTTGTCGGTTTCTTCTGAGCTAGAACCCCCTCATGCAGCCTGCAGCCGGCGCCACGAGACATCCCCGCCAGTATGTTCCCGATCGTGCGCACAGCGACGTCGATGACCCCGACTTGGGGGCGGCAGCGATGGAAGCCGACGCCGAAGGCGGGGGAGAAGGAACGGAAGGCGGCTTCAGGCCCTCGGCCACCTTCGCCGACTGGCCTGACAACGACGTCGAAGGGGAAGTCGTCCCGCGCCACCAGCCGAGGGCCGGCTTGTCGCTCGCCGGCTCCTCCGCCGGCCTGGCTGGCCAAGGCGACGCGAAGAGGCGTCACGCCGGGCCGAGCGCGCCCGACAGCAAGTTGAAGAAGCTCAAGGGGGCGGCCGCCGCGACCAAACGGGAGGAGTCGGCCGCGAAGGCCAACCGCTTCCGAAGGGAAGTGAGAAGGCCGCCGCTAGTCTCTGCGTAAGTCTTTTATGCTCTTTTATTTTCCTTCGTTGAATCTTGTCCGAGTCTTCTTTTATTCTCCCTCCGTTCTCCTTCAGGGCCCCTCTTTCCCTTGAGAGAGTCGCCGTCCCCTCTGTCATGGGGTCGACAGAGACATTCACCAATACTCGGCGGGCGATCCCGCTGCCGACCTCCAGGAGGCGACGGAGCGAAATGCGCGGGAGAAGCGCGACGAGGAGGAGGCCGACCGCCTGGAGAAGGCGCAGGCCGAGAAGGCGGCGGCCTCCGCCCAGAAGAGGTTGGAGGAGGCCGAAGCCGCCGCCGCGACCAAACAGCGGGCCGAGAAGGCCGCGCGCCGCCAATCGGCGTTGCTAGTCATCCCACTGAGCTCCACGCCACCGCCCCCGGAGTTCACGGGGCAGACCGGAGAGGCGGGCACCGAGAACCCCCTCGTGGAGAAGGAGAGTGGCGAGGCTTCTATGTCGGACACTCTCGTGCCGCCACCGCCGCCGTCTGGGAGACCGCACGGCAAACAGCCGGTGGGTCAGTCGGAGCCGCCGATCGCGGATGAGGCCGAGGCGCGGCTGCTTCTTCAAGTCGCCTCGCCGGTGCGCTGCCGTCTTGAGAGGGCGACCTCGGCGCCGCGACCTCGGGAGACCGGTGCTGCCAGCTCAGCAACCCTAGACGCCGAGGCCACAAGCGTCGCGCCCACCGGGTGGTTGCGCGGAGGCGGCACCGGGCCGCTGAACCAAGCGCTCCTAGACGTTCAGGCGAAGCTGCGCGCTGAAGGGGACGCCCTTCAAGCTTGCACCAGGGCGCATCTGGCCGCGCGGACATCCGTCCGAGTACATTTCCCTCTTCTTTTTTATTCTTATTTTTTCTCGTGAGGCGCCAAGCAGACCCACCGGGTGTAGTCCCGAGTTCGGGCGGCTCTTTGAAGCGGCGGTTTGGAACCTCCGCGCAGTTCCAAATACTAACTTTGTCTCCATTGACTTAGTGCAGGAGTATCATAACCTCCGCGCCAGTGCCTTCAACCGCAATGTCGAGGAGTTGAACAAGCGGGCCGCCGACTTGACGGAAAGCCGGAGTAATCTCTTTTCTTTTTCTTCGCGGGGGCGCGCTGGCGCACCCGCGGGCTATACTCCCCGAGATTCGGGCCGACTGCTGAGCAGTCGGGCCGGATCTTCCCGGCGATCTACTCTGCTGACGACTTATTTGTCTCTTCTTTCATTCTTCAGGCGCCAACGCCGCTCTTCAGAAGCAGCTAGGCGAGGCCAATACCGCCCGACGTGCCAAGGAGGAGGAGTGTGGCAGGCTTGCCACGAAGCGTGACCTGCTGGCAGCGCAGCTGGCCAAGCAGAAGGAGCTGCTCAAGAAGGTGCAGGATGAGGCCGAGAAGAGGGAGACCGCTCTCCTGGCCGAGTTTGAGAGCGAGCGCTCCTCCTGGACTGACAAGGAGGCGATGCTGACCTCCGGCTTCCACGAGATCGAGGATATCGTTGATGGTAAGTTTCTTTCATTTCTTCAGGCTTCCGACTATGCGTCAGGCCGACTTCTAATTTTTCGACTTGCTTCTTTTTTGTCTTGGCAGACTTCTTCCCTGGTCACTCGCAGGCAGTCCCTCTGGCCATCGAGGCTGCTCGAGAGGCGCGAAGGGCAAATGGTGAGGAGATCGCTGCTAACGCCTCCCAAACCATCGATGAGCAGCTTCTGAGCATTGAAGCCTGTCTTGTCCGGCTCACCGGCTGTTGCGCCGGCTTCAGCATGCCGGTGCCCTGGCGGTTGCCGCCCTGTGGCCAGACATGCCGGCTCTGTGCACCGCCAGTCGGACCGCCGACTGGCTGGAAGTCGCTGCCGGCCATCTTGAGGCTTGGAAGGGCTCCTCGGCCCGGGCCGGAGCGCGCCGGGCCTTGGAGTTCGTCAAGGCGTGGTATCCAGGGCTGGACCTGGACCGTCTTGCTGCGTTCCAGCCAGAGGCCAAGGCCGAGCTAGAGGCCGTGGAGGGCGCCCTTATCGAGCGTGCGGGCTGGAGTCTACGACCGCTTGCTGGATTTACGGAGTCCCCGGGCCGACTGGCGCAGTCCCCGGGCCGGGTTCTGAAGTCCCCGGGCCTGGTTCTGAAGTCCCCGGGTCGGCTTCAACTGTGATTTTCTTGGGGCCGTCTGCTGGGGCTCTTGAGCCGGATCAGACTTCTTCGGGAGGAGCCGGCACAAAGATGGAGTCTGATTCTGGTGAAGGCTTGATAGACGGCTTGAGGAGGCACTGAAGAGCGACGCCAGAAGGTATTGCTTGGCGGGTGGAGGCGACTCGTGCCAAGGCGTCTGCTTGGTCGTTGTCGTTCCTTGGCACCTGGAGGAACTCGCACCCCTCAAAGTATCCGCTGAGTTGCTGCACCAGGAAGCGGTAGCTCGCCATGTTTGCGTCTTTGGCGTCCCAGTCGCCAGATGACTGTTGGACCACCAGGTCGGAGTCGCCATAGCACAGGATCCGGCGAATGCCGAGTTCTTTGGCAAGCCGGAGCCCATGAATGAGCGCCTCGTATTCGGTGACGTTGTTAGAGGCGGCGAAGTGGATCTGCAGCACATATTTGTGCTTGTCGCCTTTGGGGGAGGTGAGGACGACGCCGGCTCCCAGGCCGGTGCGCATCTTGGAGCCGTCGAAATGCATCCGCCAATGGGTGGAGTCGGGCGCTGGCGGTAGGTACTGGGTCTCGGCCCAGTCGACGAGGAAGTCGGCCAGCGCTTGCGACTTGATGGCGGTGCGGGGCTGGTAGTAGATGGTATAAGGAGCCAGATCTATGGCCCATTTGGCTACTCGGCCGGAGGCGTCTCGGCTTCCAATGATCTCGGCCAGCGGAGCCGTGCAAACCACGGTGATTGGATGCTCTTGAAAGTAAGGCTTCAGCTTCTTGGCGGCAAAATGCACACCGTAGCACATCTTTCCGTAGTGAGGTAGTTACGCTTGGAGGTCGACAAGTACCTCGCTCCTGTAATATACCGATCTCGGACAGGATAACCTTGCCTTCCTCTTTATGCTCGACTACAATGGTCTGTCTTGACTACTCGGCTGGTGGCGGCAATGTCTGGAGCATGGGCTCTTTAGGAGTCGGAGCCGCCAACACAGGGGAGTAGTCAACATCTTCTTCACCTGGAGAAATGCTTCATCCGCTTTGTGATTCCACTCAAGAAGGTGGTCTTTCCATCAATTGATACAAAGGCGAGCTTTCGCCACGGTGGGGTGAATCGGCCGATGGACGCCAAGCGATCGATGAACTTCAGACGTCTAACAGTCGGCTGGGTACCTCCATCCTCTCGATGGCCTTGATCTTCACGGGGTTGCACTCTATGCCGCGTTCGGAGACTAGGAAGCCGAGGAGTTGGCCGGCTGGTACTCCAAAAACGCACTTCTCAGGGTTGAGCTTGATCTGGAATCGGCGCAGGTTCTCAAAGGTCTCCTTGAGGTCTTCCAGCAGCGTCCCACGCTTCTCCGTCTTCACCACCACATCATCCACGTAGACATGGGCATTCCTGCCGAGTTGCTTGAGGAGGCACTTCTGCATGCAACGTTGAAAGGTGGCGCCGGCATTCCTCAAGCCGAACGTCATCGTCAGGTAGCAGAAGGCTCCGAATGGTGTGATGAAGGCGGTCTTCAGTCTGTCTGCCGGGTTCAGCTTGATCTGGTGATATCCTGAATATGCATCTAAGAAACTCAATAGCTCGCATCCGGCTATGGAGTCTATCACCTGATCGATTCTTGGCAGGGCAAACGGATCCTTTGGGCAGGCTTTGTTAAGGCTTGTGTAGTCGATGCACATCCGCCACTGCTTGTTTTTCTTCTGTACCAAAACCGGGTTTGCTAGCCACTCTGGAAAAAACACCTCCATGATGAAGCCAGCCGCAAGAAGCCGGGCTATCTCTTCTCCAACAACTCTTCTCTTCTCTTTTGACAGGCGGCGCAAGGGCTACCTGATGGGTTTCACATCTGGCCTGACATGTAGCTTGTGCTCGGCGAATTCCGTCGGTACACCTGGCATGTCTTTGGGGGACCGTGCAAAGATGTCTCGATTCTCATGGAGGAAGTCGACAAGCTCGCCTTCCTATTTGCTGTCAAGGTTTGCACCCACGACAGTGTACCTCTCCGGGTGCTCCGGGTCCAAGGGTATCTTCTTGGTCTCTTTGGCCGGCTTGAATGAACCCTCAGCTTCCGTCTCCTTGGGGTCGGGCGACATCTCTGGTTGCTTTCCAGCCATTGCCACGACCCGATCAAGGAGCCGCTTCTCGGCTGCGATCACCAGGGACTCGGCCAGCCGGCTACTTTCGGCCGCACATGCGGACGACTTCCTGTATTCGCCGGCTACGGTCAGGATTCCCTAGGAACTCGGCATCTTCATCTTCAGGTAGGCTGTAACGCCCCGGATCCGATGCGCCAGGTGTCCGCCAGTCATTCGTCGTTCTTGCCATGTCATTTGCTTGCGTGTTGCACTTTTCCATGTCATCATCTGCATTTTATCATGTCATCATGTACATTTCATTTTGCATACATGTTCGTCTCATGCATCCGAGCCTTTTCCCCGTTGTCCGTTTTGCAATCCGGCGCTCCTATGTCATCCGGCGTCCCCTTCTTCTCTCTTGTTGTGAGCGGATATTAAACTTTCTCGGAATGGCCCGAGGTTTGCCAAGCGGCCTTGGTATAACACCGGTAGACCGCCTGTCAAGTTTCGTGCCATTTGGAGGTCGTTTGATACTCCAACGGTTAACCGGGTAACCGTAAAGCCCTCTTTTGTTTCCAGCCCAACACCCCTTCCAAAGTGGCCCAAAACCCACCAAACTCCCCTCCATGCTCTCGGTCGTTCGATCACGATCGCGTGGCCGAAAACCGCTCCTCATTTGGACTCTCCTAGCCCCCACCACCTATAAAAACGTCTCCCCCTCTCCATTTTCGGATGATTTTCTCTCCGAAACCCTAGCCCCGCTCCTCTCCTCGCCGCCGGACATGTCCGGATCGACCGGACACGTCCAGCCGCCGCCAATCCCGAATCGAGCTGCCACGTGTTTTGCTGTCCTTCCGCCACCGCCCGGCCATGGAGCCCATCCGGCCCCAGCGGCCCGATCGCCGCCGCCGACGAAGCCTGTCGCCGGCCTCCCCACCTCCGTCGCCGTCCGGCCGCCACCGCCCGCCTCGGCGCCGGCGAAGCTGCCTCGCAGACTGGACCGCCGCCGCCGATCGCCCGTCGCCGCCGTTCCCTCGTCGCGCCTCCTGGCCGAGGAGCCTGAGCTCTCGCGCTTCGCCGACCGCTGCCTCGCCGTCCGCCTCGCCGGAGGCGCGCCCGCCTCCGCCGCCACCAGCGAGTGGCGCCCGCCTCGGCCGCCTGCCTCGCCTCTGCCGCGCCGCGCCCCTCGCCCGGCGGACCGCGCCTCGCCGACCCCGCCTCCGTCCGCCGATCCGCCGCCCTGGAGCTCGCCGGAGCCAACTCCGGCGAGATCCGGCAAAGTGGGACCAGATCCACCGGGTTCCCCAACCAAACGCCCGCGCCTGATCCGGATCCCTCCGTCCCGCACGACCCCGTCCAGTTTCGGAGGGTATATTTTTCCCACTAAGTCCCCAGTTTTCGATATTTTCGTGCATTTTCATAGCATCACATCTCCGCATCCGTAGCTCCGTTTTGGGCGTATAATATGTCAAATTGTTCGTCTCGAAGAGTACATCATTTCATACCATTGCATCATTTGCATTTGAGCTCATCTTGATGCCCGAAATGCTGTTGGAAGGGGCTTCAGATCGTTAGTTCCAGAATCTTATCAGCTCGAGCAATTTTGTCATTTTTGACATGAATTATGTGTGCACCCTATGAACTTGAGTCCTACATGTGAGTTGAACATTGGCATGCCATCTTTCCAGGGGTGTTTGCCATGTATTTTTGTGAGTTATGTGTTGACTAGAACAAGCATGCAAAGTAGGGATGATGATGTTGCTGATTTCAGGAACTTAGTGATTTCACTAAGTCTTGTCCTGCTGTTATTTTTATGTCATATGTTCATGTTGTTACAGAGAGATCCATGCCCTTTTTGAGCATGTTCAGTAAGGGTGTTTTGAACATATGGATGTGTTCTATCCATCCATGCCTTTGTTGGTATTTATGGAGTAGTCTAGCATGTCATTTTCGCGCTCTACTTTTGCTTGAAATGTTTCCTGGCAGATTGGTTGCATGAGATTCAATTTTCACGAGGTCGTTGTAGTTGATCCGTGTATGCTATGACCTTACTCTTGCCATGCTTAGCTTCATAATCATGCCTTCTTACTGTTGGTTGTCTTGCCATGCCATGTTTTGCTCTGTAGTGAGTGCATCGAGCTCACGAACATGCCTACTCGTTAACTGTTTTTGCCATGTCCTGATATTTCACTAAGTCTGAAATCTGTAATAAAACTTGCTATGTTTACATGGGTGCCATCATTTCTTAGAGTCCTTTTTGGCTTATGGTCAGTAAGGGACTATTGAAATATGCTTTGAGTAGAATCATGTCATGCCTTGCTTTGCTATTATAAGTTCCTGTAGCATGTTGTTTGCTTGCTCTAAAGATGCCTTCCTGATGTTAATTCCTGGCATGGTAGTATTTTCACTAAGTCTGTGAACCTGATATTTTGAGCACTTTCACCATGCTTGTTTGAACATGTTATGATGTGATTTAGCCGTAGCTCAGTGTTCCTCTTTTGTTAAGCATCTCTTGTAGTTCGCTGCCATATGCTTTGTTGGTATGTTGGGGTGCTGTAGCATAGTTTCTTGTTGCGTGCTAAGTAGCATCGGGCTGTTAAACGCAGATTTGCATCATTCTTGTTTTGCTTGTCATTTGCAAACCGTGCATCCGATTCCGGTGATCTTTATATCGATTTCAACCGAAATCATCTCATCTTTCCAGTGGCATACTTGGTTTGCCAAGTTGATGGCCGGTTCATCATTTTCCTTCCGGAGCATACATATGCATTGCATATCACATCTCGCATAGCATGTCATGTATTGCATCATATTGCTTGTGCATTGTTCCTTGTTTGATTGTGGTTCCGTTGCTTGTGTTCTTGCTTTGGGTAGAGCCGGGAGACGAGTACGTGAACGAGGAACCTATTGTGAACGCCTACGAGGATCAAGCCTTCGACAACTCTGAGAACCTTTCAGGCAAGATGATCATACCCTCGAAATCACTACTATCTTTGCTATGCTAGTTTGCTCGCTCTTTTGCTATGCCAATGCCACGATGCCTACCATTTGCTTGTCGGCCTCCCAAATTGCCATGTCAAACCTCTAACCTTTGACACCATTCCTAGCAAACCGTTGATTGGCTATGTTACCGCTTTGCTCGGCCCTCTTATAGCGTTGTTAGTTGCGGTGAAGATTGAAGTTTGTTCCTTGTTGAACATGAAGATGTTGTTCCTTGTTGGAACATGTTTACTTGTTGGGATATCACAATATATCTTATTTATTTAATGCATCTATATACTTGGTAAAGGGTGGAAGGCTCGGCCTTATGCCCGGTGTTTTGTTCCACTCTTGCGCCCTAGTTTCCGTCATATCGGTGTTATGTTCCGGATTTTATGTTCCTTACGGTTGGGCTATTATGGGAACCCCTTGACAGTTCGCCTTAAGTAAAGCTTCTCCAGCAATGCCCAACATTGGTTTTACCATTTGCACTAACAACCTACCACCTTCCCTTGGGTTCTGCAGACTAAGGGTCATCTTTATTTTAACCCCCGGGCGGTGCTCCTCGAGTGTTGGTCCGAACCGAGCTACTCATGGGCCACCTCGGGAAACTTGAGGGTTGGTTTTACTCGTAGCTAGACTCATCCGAGTGTGCCCCGAGAAAGAGATATGTGCAGCTCCTATCGGGATTTGTCGGCACATTCGGGCGGTGTTCTTTGGTTTAGTTTTACCTGTCGAAATGTCTTGTTGTACCGGGATACCGAGTCTGATCGGAGTGTCTTGGGTGGAGGTCTATTCCTCCGTTGACCGTGAGAGCTTGTCATGGGCTAAGTTGGGACACCCCTGCAAGGATTTGAAGTTTCGAAAGCCGTGCCCGCGGTTATGGGCAGATGGGAATTTGTTAACGTCCGGTTGTAGAAGACCTGAAGTTGACCTTAATTAAAATACATCAACCGCGTGTGTAACCGTGATGGTCTCTTTCCGGCGGAGTCCGGGAAGTGAACACGGTGTTGGAGTTATGCTTGACGTAGGTTGCTATAGGATCACTTCTTGATCATACTTTTATCGACCGTGCTTTGCCTTCTCTTCTCGCTCTCTTTTGCGATTGTAGCCACCATATATGCTAGTCGCTTGTTGCAGCTCCACCTAATTACTCCATCCTTCCCATAAGCTTAAATAGTCTTGATCTCGCGGGTGTGAGATTGCTGAGTCCCCGTGGCTCACCAGATACTTCCAAAACCAGTTTGCAGGTGCCTATGTTGCCGAGCAGGTGACGCTTCCAAGCTCAAGGAGGAGCTCGATGAAGACCTTGCCCTTTGTGTTGTTTCATTCTAGTTGATCAGTAGCGGAGCCCAGTTGGGGTCGATCAGGGTCCTTTGTCGCATTTGGGGTTCTTCTTTTATTTTGGTTCCGTAGTCGGACCTTGATTGTATCTGGATGATGTAATGCTTTATTCATGTAATTGTGTGAAGTGGCGATTGTAAGCCAACTATGTATCTCTTTCCCTTATGTATTAAATGGGTTGTGTGAAGATTACCTCACTTGCGACATTGCTTTCAATGCGGTTATGCCTCTAAGTCGTGCTTCGACACGTGGGAGATATAGCCGCATCGAGGGCGTTACAAGTTGGTATCAGAGCCTTCCCCTGACCTTAGGAGCCCCACTGCTTGATCGTTTTTAGTGGCCGAGTTGTGTCTAGAAAAATGTTTTGAGTCATTTAGGAATTATATATCGGAGAATTTAGGAATTCTTTTACTCCCCAGTCCCTTCGACCTTCTGGTGAGGTATCCTGACGTAGAGTTTTGACTCTTCTCTTCTTAAATTTCACTTAAATTTTTTTTTAGGATCACGCGGGTATCTTGGAATCGTTCCGATATTCTTATGACGAGAACATTGTCTTGGTTGCCTCCTGACATTTAGGGGTTGTGGCAGTGTCCAGGGGAGTTGAGCTCCGAGGTGTTGTCGCCATAATTTTATCGTTGCGATTCGAATACCGAGTTTAGTACGCCGACATCGAAAATCTCTTTTATGCAGTTGTTGGTGAGATAACCCCGCTAACCCAGTATTGAGGTGAGTACGGGAGTATTGCCATGACTCGTATAACGGATGCTTTTTCGAAGGTTGAGGTAGACGATTTCCGAAGGTTTCTTGGTTATGTGTTGACGGATGGATACAGCTGGATGTAGGTATTGTTAGTTTGGGTGAGATATATTGCTCCCCTGTATCCCCAACACCAGATTGCATAACCGGAAAGTTTCGGGAGTTTCATAGGTGGGAATTCAAGTAGCTCTTAGGATATCTTTCCGACGGAGGTATGATATGAAATTGGGGTTCGACGTCTAGTGGTCCGCCTATTCACGGTTGGTTTCTGATGGTCTCGTTGTGTCTTAAAGAGTCCTTGGCTATGCCGACTGGGACGCTTCAGATGTCATGTGCCTTGCCTTGTACATGATGGTGCTGTACGATTGAGCCGTGTAGGCCCCACCACTAAAACTTCGGATTTAAATCTCTATCATATGTTTGTTCCGCTTATTCTCGAAGCCAATCCTTTGTTTTGTTTTGCTTGTGGTATTCAAGTTGCTTCGAAGTCAAATGTTGAATCGATACCTTTCCTAAATGGTGTTCTCATATTGGTATGTGAAGACTAATCCTTTTTGATCATTGAGGCTGTCATGTCAATCCTTTTCCAAACGGTGCGCTTCTCTTCGAGATGATCCCATCATTCTCCCCATCTGCAAGGTCAATTCTAAGTTTTATCAACGGTGTTTGTTCCATCCATCCCAAGTTGTCTTTGTTTTCCCGCCCTCCCACCCTTTTTCTTCAAGGACTCATTTATTTTAATCAAGTATCCATTTATTCATGTGAAGCCACTTCACTCTTTTCAATCAATGTTCTTATCCGATGATTTCCCATGAAGATGCTCAACATTTTCAAGTTCATCATCCTTCATTATTGTTTCTTCTCCGGTGGATTCAAGTCAAGTTTTGTTGATCATACCTTTTTTCCTCATTTCTATGTCTTCTCATACCGGAACACCTCATTATCATTCTACTTCTCGCTATTTGTTATTCCGGAGTGCTCAAGATATCTTGAAGATTCGTGTTTCCACTCTGCATTCGTTCAAGCTCTTTCGAGATTGGTATCTCATTCAAGTCATTTAATTCAACCGGTGCAATATCTCTTTAAATCTTTTCAACGGTGTTCTTTTGAGTGGGCCCTAACCCACAGGTCTTTTCCCAGGATCTTACCTGACTCTTCTAATTATTCCGGAGCCATTCTCAAATTCTTTTCAGAGTTTGACGTAAGAATGAGTCATCATCAGTCAAATGCTTTTCTCCAAGATCTTTCAAATTCTTTTCATCTTTGGCTCAACCTTTTTCTTTTAATTCTCCCGGAGTATCTCAATAATTCTTGGTGGTGTTTCTCGTTGTCATTCTCATCATTTGGAGACCGAAGAAGGATTTCTCTTAAATCTTGCTCTATTCTCTTCAAGATTCATGGTGCTAGCTTGGTTGCCATCCTCTCATAATTGTTTTCGATTGTGAGAATCTTTTTCACCCGTCAGGAGATATTCAAGAGTCCTTCATTCTCAGCGGGTAGCTATCACTCTCCAAATCTTACCGGTGCACCGTTCAAGTTTACTCTAATCAGTTCATGATCTCTTCGTTCTCATGTATCTAAATCCCCTCAAGTATCTTCATTCGTTTTCCAATTCTTCCCGGTGAATTGTGCCTTTGCTACGTTCATTTTCAATTCTTACGGTGGTTCTTTCGAGATCTCTCTTCCTTGTTCATCATATCAATTCATTTGTTTTTCCAATCCTACCAGTGGTTCGTTGAAGACCTTCTCAAGTTTACGCCATATCTCTCTTAATCCTTTTTCAATGGGAATAAGTAGTATGCCAGATCCGTTGATTGTCATCAATTTAATTGGTGAAGGATACGCATAACAAAATTCTTGTTCTTGTTTCATCCAAGTGATTAATCCCTTCTTTCGGAGTTTGTTCATGATGAATAAATTCTCGGTTTCAGTTGTTTCATCTTTTCTTTCCCGGAGTTCCAAGCTCTCTTCGTCACGAAGCTCCATCTAAATCATCGCAAGGCTTCACCTTGTGTTTTCAACTTCTTTTTTTGTCTATCATCCTTTTGTTTACCGGAGTTCTTCATGGAGGTTCTAAATGGTGGTTCGTCAAGGATTCTTTCCATTCTTCAATTGTTCTTCAAGATTTCTCTTGAAGTTATGATCCGCCAAGCTTTACTCTAAAATAAACATGGTACTCACACATGTCTTATTTTGAGGAGTTCAAGCATTCTTCATCTTGCATTTCGAAGTGCAATTCTTCTACCTTAGCTTTTGAGGTGGTATTATATCATTCTTGACAATTACAATTCATGTTTCATGATTCACATGTTGTCAAGAATGAGGTATTTTAAATCCATCAATCTCTTCTTTGGAGTTATCTGGGTATAGATTTCACCTAAAGCCTTCCCTAAGGAATGATGCTATTTTGGTGCTTATTAATGACCCAAGTTATCTCTTTTCCATCTTGATGGAACAAGCTTTCATCTCTTCGTTAATCTCAAGCAAGCAATTGTTTCCGTTAGTGGCCGTTTGTCACCTCATAATTTTGAGATGTTTCCATAAGCCCACTACAAACTTATTCTTTTCGTTGCACAAACCCCCGGCTTTTAACCGGCGCCCGCATCGCCCCTTCCCCGTTGTGGCTTTCCTGGTGGCCATTTCCAACCTTGGCCCGGGCCGCGTCGGCCGGAGGGGGCTCCGACAGGAAATAAAGCCCCTTTGCCGCCAACCCCCTTCCTGGCCCCCCCCCCCCTCCGCCCGCGCGCCTCGGTGGGCCCCCCTCTTTGGCTCCGCCCCCCACCAAGCGCCCCCCCATTTGGGAATTTTCCCCAAACCCTTCGTCCCCCCGCCGCGGCTGTCGGATCCCCCGTCCGCCCGCCGCCCCCGATTTTTCCACTTCCCCGGCCCGGCAGCCCTCCCGCCCGGCCCGGGGCCGGGGAAACCCGCCGGGAAAACCCCGCCCAAAGGGCCCCGACCGGCCCGCCCCCCGGTTGCAATCGCCCGCCCCCCGCCTGATTTGGGGCCCGTCCCCCGGGGCGGGCAGCCCCCTCGGGGGCCAGGGGGCCCCCCGCGCTGAAACGCCCCGCCCGGGTTTTTTTGCTTTTCCGCCGCCCTTTTCCCGTTTTCGGGCCTTCCCGCCGGGGGAGGAAAAACCCTTTTCAAACTTTTTCGCCCCGGGCCCAGGCCAGCCCTTTTGCCGTTTTTTTTTTCCCCGCCTCGGGGGGAGGGGCGGCCCCCCCCTTTTTCCGCCAACCAAGGGAAAGGAAAACCAAACCCCCCGGGCCTTTTGGTTTGGGGCTAAGGGGCGGAAACCCTGGAAACCCGCCTCCTTGCCCTTTGCCCTTTTTGGGTTCCGGAAATTTTTTGGGGTCCCAAAAATGCCCCGAAGTTTTCCGGCCCTGATATTTCCTGTCGGAAACCCGTTTTGGATTTTACCATGGGTTTCCCATTTTTGATTTTTCCTGTCATGCCCTTTTGAAAATCTTTGGGTAAATTGTCCTTGTTTGTTTATTTTTCCTTGCATTTTTTGTTCTCTGAGCCCGGGTGTTAATTTGATTGTTTCAAATTCTTTTTTTTGCATTTCAAAATGTTGTTTGAACTTTAATTGGATTTACATCATTTCCTCTTTTGGCATTTTTTTTGAAGTTTGTGGAGCTAATTTTCTTTTCGGAAATACATAGCTTTTGCTATTTCATATTCTGTTTTCTCATTTTTGGGCATGTTCCTTGTTTTAAATTTTTTGGCTTTTCCTTCTTTGGGAAGGGGAATTGAGCAGCCTTTTTTGAAAGTAATTGCATTGAACCTTTTCAAGCGGATTGATCATACCCTTTCATTTTTCTTTGTTTATGTGGTTTTGCTGTTTTTGCTTTGGGAAGCCACGATGCCTACCTTTGTTTTGCGCCTTTTCCCAAATTGCTTAAAAACCTCTATTTTCACCCATTTCTGCCTTTTGGCTATGTTAAATTTGTTGGCCCCAAAGCTGTTTTCTAATTTAATTTGCTTGTTGGAAATTTGGTGTTTTCCTTGGGTTGGAAAATTTTCTTGTTGGGAAATTTTACTTATTTTTTAACTTTATATTGGTAAAGGGTAATTTTTTTTTCCACTCTTTAGTTTCCCATATCTTTGTTTTGTTTTGGGGGCTTTATAGGCCCCTTGGTTGCCTTAAGTAGCTTCCCCAATGCCCAACTTGGTTTTCCATTTGCAAACCCTCCATTCCCTTGGGTTCTAATCAAGGGTCATCTTTATTTTAAGGGCTCTTGGTTTGGCCAAGTATGCAGAATACCTTGGGAAACTTGATTGGTTTTACTTGCTAGATCATGGTTGCCACAAAAAGGTTGGCAGTCCTTGGGTTTATTGGGGGTTGTTCTTGGTTTGTTTTACCTGTAAATGTTTGGTCGGGATACCTCCATCAGGCTTGGGGGAGGTCTATTCCTCCTTGACCGTGGCTTGTCATGGGCTAAGTTGGGCCCCCTCGAAATTAACTTTGGCCTGCCCGTTATGGGCATGGGTTTGTTAACGTGGTTGTGAAGATGAAGTTGCCTTTTAAAAACATAAGTGTGTCCGTGATGGTTCTTTTGGGTCCAATAACAATTTTTGGATTACGGGGTGAAGTTGCTATAGGTCCCTTCTTGCTATTTTATCGGTGTTTGCCCTTTTTTCGTCCTTTTGGGATTTAGCCCCTATTGCTAGTCTTTGCAGCCCACCAATTTCCATTTCCCATAACTTAAATTCTTGTTCCGGGGTGGGTTCTTTATCCCGGGGCTCACGGTTTTCAAAACCAGTTTGCGATCCTTGTTGGGGGTGGTTCCAAGCTCGGAGGGCCCGAGAAGATTGCCCTTTGTGTTGTTTCTTTAGTTATCGTGGGGCCCGGTTGGGTCGATCGGGGTCCTTTTGTTTGGGGTTTTCTTTTATTTTGGCCTAGTGGACCTTGATTGATCTGGATATGAATGATTTGTAATTGTGTGAAGTGGCATTTAACCAACTTGTACTTTTCCTTTGTATTAAATGGGTTGTGTGGATTACCTATTGCGAATTCTTTCAATGCGGTTTGCCTCTTGTCCGCCGTGGAATATAGCCGAGAGGCGTTCATCTATAACCCCAAAGCCAAAGGTCGGGCGGGTTGATGGTATGGGCTTTCAAGGATACTTAACCAGCCGGCCCCGGCGGTGCTTTGCTCAAGGGGCTCATGGGACTTGCCTTGGTGGGAAAACGGGTACAATGCCGGAACCATGGTCTCGGGGTTCTTTGCATTTGTTCTCTTTATTTTTCGGGATGTTGATGTTTGCCTTTATCAGATTGGGGCGGGCCCTTGTCCTCCCTAGGAAAATGGGGGTTGGATACCTCGGGGATGCTTTCAAGCGTAGGCTTCTGGACCCGTGAGAACTCGGGGAAATCTGTTACCATTACCTTGGCCCGGCGGTCGATCGTATTTTCATACCCAGCCTTGGGATGTCTTGTCTTCGGCCCGTCGGGGCTCCTTTTGGGGCGGGGGCGGGTCGGCGGCGGAAAGGCCTCTCCGGTGATTTAGCATGGACTTTTCGGGTGGTTGATTTGGCCCTCGGTTTGGAACTTCGAGGGGCCCGTCGGTGCTCATAGGAAAAGGCTGGAACCAATTGGACTTCGCCTTTAGCGGGCCGACTGCACCTCCGTTGATCTTCAATTTTTTCTTTTGGGATTGTTGGAAAATCGGCGCCTTCGGGTTCTGTTGTTGGGCCCGGTGGGCCGGCGGGTTCGGAGCTGGGGGCGCCGGCCGCAGAGAATCTCCGTTTCTGGGGTGGCGTGGCCTTTGTATGATGGGTTCGTCGGTCTCGGCCGTCGGGAGCCTTTGGCGGAAGGTGCCTTTGGCACCCCTTACCGTGGCCTGCACCTCGTGCACACCCTGCGAAGGGTTAAAGTCCCCCGCGTGGGTGTCGCGTGTTGCTCATCGAGGCCTTGCGCCCGGAAATCCGGCGGAGGTTGCTTATGCTGCTTTCGTAAGTTCGGTGAAGGCGGTGAAGTCGACCCGCATTGATCTCGGGGCTTGTTTCCCTTGCAGGGTCCACAAGCTGAGGGGCGTACTTCCCGGCAACCCGCTTGGGTTGCTATCTTGTGGTTGGGATAACTATCGGCCCGGCTGGGTTTCCGGTGTCCCGGGGTGCCGGGGCTGAACCCTTTGGGGAAGGGCTGGTTCGGATCGGGGAAACAAGGTGGCCCAGCTGTCTTTTTTCGGCCCCGGGGAGGGTGGGTCTCGATCCGGGGCCCCGATCCTGTTGGCGGCCGCGCCCCGAAATCGGATGCTCAACGGCGGGGGCTTCGCCGTTCTCTTCATGGCGGGGTGGCGGTGGTCGTCTCCTGCTCTCTTTGCTCTCGGACGGCCCGTCTTGGTCGCTCAATGGTGATGTGAGTCCTTCGGGATACCGGCTGCTTCTCTTTCCTTCCGCGGACTCCGCCAGTCGGCGTCCGAGATGTCGCGCCTTGATCTTAGCGAGGAGGCAAGTCATTGTTCTCTCCTTTTCTGGACCGCCCGACCATTTCGCGCAACCGTCGAGGAGTTCTTTGGGAGAAGTGCATGGCCTTGGGTTCAATCTTCGGTGTCCTTCTTTGGGAAAAGAGTTGCAAACCGTATTGTATTTTGCCATCGAAATAACGGGATGGGGTATCTATCATATTGCATGAATTTATTCCTCGGCATCATGTCATCTTGCTTAAGGCGTTACTCTTTTTTAACAATACTCTAGATGCATCTTTGGATAGCGGTCGATGAGTGGAGTAATAGTAGTAGATGAGTCGTTTTGATCTACTTGTCGGACGTGATGCCTATAACATGATCATACCTAGATAACCTCATAGCTATGCTCAATTACATCAATTGCTCAGATAATTTGTTCACCACCGTAGAATACTTATGCTCTTGAGAGAAGCCACTAGTGAAACCTATGGCCCTGGGTCTATTCTCATCATATTAATCTCCATCACTTTATTTACTTGCTTTGCCTTTACTTTTTACTTTGCATCTTTATACCAAAAATATTATCTCTTTTTTTAAAAAAATTTTAAAGGATTGATAACCCCTAATCGCGTTGGTTAGGTTTTTTTTGGGAGAGGGACTTGGGGCCCCTTTGTTTTTCTCCAAAAACCCTCTTGTGCTGCATCATCCTCTCCTTTTGGGAAAACCAGCAAGCCGGGGGGTGGGTGGGCCCCTGGAAACTGGGGCCCGGGCGCGGGCTTTGGGGGGAAACCCCGGGGGGCTCTCCCGGGGGAAACCCTGGCGGGGACAAACCCGCGGGGCAGGGAGGGCCTGGGAAAGGTTGGCCGCTGGTTGCCCCCTCGAGGAGGTTCGGAGGCGGCCAGGGTCGGGGCCCCTTGCTTTGGGTCCTTTTGGCTTGAACCGCGGCCAGCACCCCCCGGACCGGCCGGCCCCCCCTTTTTGCCGGGGGGGGCCGGTGCCCGCATGGGGAAAGCGGGTTGGCGGAAGCGGTTGGGAAGAAACTTGGACCACTTTGGGGCGAAATTCTTGGGTTTACCCAGGTTAACCCTGGGGTCTAAATCACCCCAACCCCCATGTTCCCGTCGGGAAAAAAAAAACCCAGGGTGGATTTTCTTTTCGGGCCCCAATTGGGGTAAAACCCTTTGTGGTGTTGGTTTTTGGGGCTTTAGGGGGTAAAGGGAAAAACACCCGGAGCCTTGGTTGGTTACCTTAATTTCGCCTCTCCTTGTGCGGGTTGGGACTCAATCGGGCCCCACTGGGTGGCTTTATTTATAAGGGAAGGCCGGGCCCTTCCCAAAATTGGCGGGGGGGCCAAACCATTTTGAAGGGAACCGTCAACACAAAGTTGGTCCTGTTTGAAAAAAGGGATTGGGCCCTTGGGCCCCGAGACCTGTTGGTCCCCTTCGGGTTCCCAAATGGGCCTTTGTTGTCCCTTGCCCGGCGTTTGGAAACCCGGGGGGGATGGCCTTTAAATCAGTTGCCGGGGCCCCGGGGCCCGCCGAGCCCCGCGGCCAATTTGAGGGCCCCAAAAATTTTTAAATCCCCGGCTCTGGGGCTTTGGGTTGTTGAGAAAGGGTTTTGGCCCTCCGGAAACCCCGGGCCCTCCAAAAACCCCGTTAAAAAACCAAAGATGTGCATAAGTGTTAGGGAATTGATCCGAAAAATCATTGGTGAATTTCCCCTTCAGGGAAGTTTCCCCGCAAACAACTCGGGGTAATTGGGAAGGTTACGCCTCGGGGGGAGTTTTGGGAAGTTTCATATTTTTCTAAATGCTTTAATTAGCGGTGGGCAGAACCCGGCCCAAGGGACAAAGCCGGCCGGGGCCCCCCCCAAAACAAATTCAAAAGCTTTTTATTTGGGACGGGGGGGAGAATAGGTTTCAATATTTGCTTTTCGGAAACGGGGCCTTCCCCTCTTCATGAAAACCTTGTAAAAAAAGAATCCATGTTTGGACATTGTGTAATAAAGCCCTAATGCAATAAAACGAAAAAATCTAGCAAAATGGGTATATTTCCCTTATCATTAAAAAAGGTATATCTAATTTGAAAGGGACATATCTTGGAAAACAAATAAATTTGGTGGGATTTATCCTCTTTTAACCTAGTCGTTCAAGAAAATTTTTTGACAATTTGACAATTGCCTTAAGGAACCATTTCAAAGAGAAAAAACATAACCCCTTAAACCGGACCGTGGTGGGGCATGGTTTCAAGATAAATGGTCTGAATATTGCAACCGTTACAAGCCCTTTGGCAAAAATGTCCACCGTTGGGTGTTAAAATTTCTTGTGTTCAGATTTTGATTAGTAATGGAAGGTAAGGAAATTGCCCTCAATTAAAGATTAATTTCCCTTCATATAAATTTTATTACTGCAGAATTGTATTAAAAAATTCGTGTGAATACAAACAAAAATGTCGGGAGTCTCTTGCCTCGTTAATCAAAATTTAAGTTTCACCATGACTAATTGTATTTGATTAATGGGATACACATTAGAAGATGGATTGACAGAATTCCGAGTTAACCTTGCTTTATAGTTGCAGCCCATTATTGTTTGGTTGAGATTAAACTGTTTAGAGGAACCTTTTGGGCACCAAATTCGCTTGGGTATTTAAAAGGGCTTTGGGCCCAAGGTACTTGTTGAAGGGTTTTAAAAAATTTGTACTAATTTGGGGGTTTTTTAATCCAATATTATAAGCCTTGAAGAATTGAAATGGTTAGGGGGAGATATTAACGAGTGAACATTGGGAGGGGTTTCGGGCCCTTCGGCAAATTTAAACCCAAAATGTGAAATGGTTAGGGGGGAGCTTGCAGGGGCTTCAGCGAATTGAACAGGAGGGCCTTTCTCTTCTCTCCTACAAAGGGAAAAAGTTTTATCGGTTTGAGTAAAGACTTCTTTGGGCCTGGCCCTTCCCCATTTTATTACCGGAGGTTGGCATTCTACAATTTAACCCTGGGTCCACCGTTTGGTGCTCATTTTTTTGTTTTTGTATGGGTTGGCCGGTAGCCACATATGGTCTCAAATGGGAGCGAAAATATTGGAGCTTTTTGGAACCGGAAGGTTTGGGGTTGGAAATTTTGGGTTGGGGGTTCGAACCCCCGGGATTTAATGGGGATGGGAGCCGGAAAAACGGTTGGGGGGGCCCCGCCCCTCCCCTCAGTCGTGGACAAACCCCCCCCCCCCTTCTTTCCTTCCCTTCCTTTCCCCTCCTAAATGGAAAAATCCATCCCGGGGGATAATTTAACCCCTTTCTGGGGGCCCCCCCATTTTAAAGGGGGGGGATCCCAAAACAATTTTCTTTGACCCTTCCCGGGGTGCCCCCTCCCTATTCCATGATTATGTTTGCTTGGCGACCCTGGTCCGAACAACATCATAGATGTATGAACAAACCATCTAACTCCGGATGGGAGTTCGGGGGTTCAGCACTTCTTGAACTTGGGGTGCCTCCGGTACTTGGATCGGTTGGTGTAAGGCGTCGCAATAACGGTTGTTGGTTCCTTTTGGTTTTTGCGTGGTTCCCCTTCGGCTTGCACCCTGTTTGGGTTTTGGGGTTTTTTGAAATTATAAATTGTTCAGGGAATAATAAAATTGTTAATTATAATTCCTTGAGATAAGTAATTTTTCAGCAAATTGAAACAGAAATGAATTTGGGTGAATCTAGCCAAAAGTCCCATGAGTTGTTACAGTTTGATCTAATGGTTATGGTTTCGACCATGGACTTGGTTCAGATCGGGTTATTGGAGAAGTGTATGGACGAAATCCAACTGCCAAAGTTGTTGGCTAAAAGTTTTTAATGAATATCATTTCCTTGAAGAGTTTGAACTGGTGTAGGAAGCGGGTTTAAAGCCTAAGCGGGGGATAAAGGTGACCGGTTCGAAAGGCTTTGGGTTGAGAATGACGGTTTGTCCTCCTGTGGGAAGGTACGGGCCCCTTTCGGTAATATACAAAGGCTAATGTGACAAAAATTAAACATCACGGAAAGGCCTTTAGTTGGGATTTGGGATCCTGTCTCCAAATCTCCAATTACAAGGGGTTGTTATTTCTTGAACCTTGCCGGGTTCTCTGTTTGGAACGGGGGACCTTTTGGGTTTTGGTGAAAGCTGGTCTTCATTATTCCCCCGGTCACCAATAAGGGGTGGCCTTTTTGGGTTGGGGACTTGGGCGGCACTTCGGCAGGGTTCTTATCCCCGGGGCCCAAACTAAATCGTTGAAGACTCCGTCCGGGGTGGGACCCTTTTTGGCAAGGCAACTTGGCTCTGGTTATGCCCACCAAAACCCATGGAACCCTACCCCTGGGCAAAAACGGAGGGTTTTTCCTCAACAACAACAACAATCTAAAGGCCCTTTTGCCTTTGATTTGGTGTCCATCGACTCCCAATCAAAATTTTAAAGGGGGGGAGGTTTTAATCAGAGGGCCCGAACCTGGGGCATGCCCTCCTTTTTTTTTCCCCCCCCCTTTCGGGACCCCAAGTCCCCCCTTTCCCGACATTGGTCTTTCAGAAGCCTAGGTTTCACCTGGCGGATCCTCCCGTTTGCGGGTTTTCGCCGAAGGGCCTTCCCCCAAATACTGGGCAGGGTTTCTTAGCCCCCGGTCGGCCCGCAAATCCGCAAATCGGACATTTTGGGGCCCTGACAACCTTTAGAGGAATAATCCCTAGCCGGGAAGCGCGCTGCACTGGAAAAATCACACTCGATGTGGTGTTCGGCTCTCCGGACAATTACAGATCCGAAGAAGTCACGTTCCAGGTGGCCCCGTTCAGCAGCGGGTATCACGCCATATTAGGGCGAGAGGCATTCACAATTTTTCAAGCAATACCTCATTACGGGTACATGAAGCTCAAAATGCCTGGGCCCAGCGGAATAATCACTCTCGCTAGTGATCCGGACATAGCACTCCATGCGAAAACAAGACAGCCACACTAGCCCTCGAGGCACTATCCAAAGCCTTAGCGGCAGAAGAACTCACCGTCTTTGCGCTCACGGTGAACAGGGCGATGTGATACTCGATAAAAGATCCAAGTCCACCTCCTTCAAACCAGCAGATGAAATAATAAAATTCCAGGTCCATCCGCGGACCCAACAAAGACGGCCTCCATTGGGGCACAATTGAACCCCAAGTAAGCGCGCATTGCGCGAATTCGCCGGGAAAATTGGGATATCTTCGCTGGCATCCCGGACATGCCGGAATCCCGCGAGTTGGCGAACACAGCCTAAACATCCTAAAGGATTTAAGCGATCAAGCGAGGCTCTTCGATGATTTTCGAACCCAAAAGACAGGCAATGGGAGAGGAGCTAGCCAAACTCTTGGAAGCGGATTCATTAGAGATATCAAACATCCGGACTGGCTAGCAAATCTGGTGATGGTACCAAAGAAGGATAAATCCTGGCGCCTTTGTGTCGATTTTAAAGACCTCAATAAGGCTTTCCCAAAGGATCCCTTCCCTCTCCCCCGCATCGATCAAATTATCGATGCTACAGCAGGGCACGATTCGTTGTGCTTCCTGGACGCATACTCTGGCTATCATCAAATCAAGATGGCGGAAGCAGACCAAGCCGCAACGGCATTTATCACTCCATATGGACCATTACGCTTCAACACGATGCCCTTCGGACTAAAAAACGCCGGCACAACATATATCGGCGCATGATTCAAACATGTCTCGCCACCGGATCGGCAAAACAATCGAGGCATCGTGAGACGACGAGTCGTCAAAACAAAACACGTCGAAACTCTAGTAGGCGACTTGAGGCTCACATTCGACAACCTCGAGCATGTGACATCAAGTGAACCGGAAAAATGCGTTTCGGCATACCAGCGGAAAGCTCATTTGGCTTCATTGTATCCGTAGAGGAATTGAAGCAAATCCGGCTAAAATCCGAGCTCATCACGTTGGATATTCCAAAAGACCTCAAACAAATACAAAATTAACGGGATCGTGGCAGCCTTAAGCGCTTTATCTCCGTTTAGGAGAAAAGGCGCTGCCCTCTATCGCCTCCTCAGGCGCACCGAACACTTTGAGTGGATGGATGCCACCACTGCCGGACTCGAAGAAATAAAGGCCATACTGGCAACAAATACGGTCCTGGCTGCGCCCACTCTGGGCGAACCAATGCTGTTATACATCACAGCAATGCATCAAGTTGTAAGCGCGATCCTCGTCGTCGAACGAGGGACAGAAGGGCATAAATTCCCTCTTCAAAAACCAGTGTATTATGTATCCACTGTGTTAACCCCCTGCAAATCCCGTTACCCGCACTATCAGAAGATAGCGTATGCGGTGTTCATGGCGTCCCGAAAGCTCCGGCACTACTTCCAAGAGTGTTCGATAACAGTGGCCTCTGAGGTACCACTCAATGACATTATAAATAACCGAGACGCAACGGGCAGGATGGCAAAATGGGCCATTGAGCTCTTACCATTCGACATAACTTACAAACCTCGGCGAGCTATAAAGTCACAAGTTTTGGCTGACTTCATCGCCGAATGGACCGAAGCCGAACTCCCTAAAGAGTACGGCGCATACTCCAACTGGACTATGTATTTCGACGGCTCCAAAATGTTGGCCGGACTGGGGCTGGCGTCGTCTTGGCGTCCCCAACGGAGATCTGATCAATATGTACTTCAAATAATGTACACGGACTCCAACAATGCAGCCAAATCGAGGCCTGTTACATGGTCTCCGGATGGCGATCTCCATGGGCATTCAACGCCTAGAGTGTGCGAGGATTCAAACCTTGCAATATCCCAAATAAATGGAGACTTTGACGCCAAGGATCCGAAAATGGCAGCATATCGCAACGCTGTCCTAAAAATGTCAGCTCGGTTTGAAGGACTGGAATTCCATCACATAGCTCGAGATAATAACCAGGCGGCCGACGTACTGGCACGCATCGGTGTGAAGCGTGATGCCGTCCCTCCTAATATCTTCCTGGAACGGCTTTTCAAGCCATCCGTACTATGGGAAGAGGAGCCCGGTAGTGACAAACCGGAGAAAACCGCACCAACGGTGATTCGGCAGATGACATAACACCCTCATTACGTCATAATGGCGTGAATCGCGTGGGACAGAACCTTTCTAGCCTACTTACTTAGGCGGGAACTTCCGAAGACCAAAATGAGGCCCATTGCATAGTCCGGTGATCGAAGGCCTACAAGGTCCATGAGGGAGAACTTTATAAGAAAAGTACCACCGGAGTCCTTCAAAGGTGTATCTCCGAAGAAGAAGGGCGAAACCTCCTGGCTGAAATTCACACCGGACTAGGCGGACACCACGCAGCAGCCCGGGCCCTTGTAGGAAAGGCATTCCGTACAGGATTTTATTGGCCGACGGCCCGGGCAGACGCGCAGGACTTGGTCCAGCGATGCGTTGGTTGTCAGCTCTTTGCTAATCAGAGCCATATGCCACCCACCGCCCTCAAAACCATACCCATTACCTGGCCGTTCGCGGTCTGGGGGCTTGACATGGTTGGACCCCTTAAAGGGGGAACCCACAAGCAAAGGTACCTATTGGTCATGGTGGATAAATTAACCAAATGGATAGAGGCCAAACCGGTCAAAACGGCAGAGTCCGGACCAGTGATAGACTTTATATCAAGGGTGGTACACCGTTACAGAGTCCCCCACAGCATCATCACCGACAACGGCACGAATTTCACTGCCGACGATGTTAAGTCATGGTGCAAAAATATGGGCATCAAGCTCGACTACGCTTCAGTCTATCACCCTCAAACCAACGGTCAAGTGGAAAGAGCAAATGGTCTAATAATGAGCGGCATCAAACCCAGACTAGTGAGGTCACTTACTAAATCCGACACACAATGGGTCGAGGAGCTCGACTCCGTACTGGGGCTGCGGACAACGCCTAACCGTACTACGGATTCACACCATTTTTATGGTATCTGCAGAGGCAGTCTTGCCTGTGACATTATTCATGACTCACCTCGAGTGCGCATGTATGAGGAAAGAGAGGCCGAGCTTGATCGGCAGGACAGCTGGACACATTGGAGGAAGAACGTGGCGTCGCGAAGGCTCGTTCCGCATTTTATCGGCAGCAGGGCGAAGATATCAAAGCGAGAAGTGCGGGCCAAGACTTACAACGTTGGTGAACTAGTTCTACGCTGCCGGACAAGAAAAGGACAAGCTCAAGCCCAAATGGGAGGGCCCTTCATTATCGATCAAGTCCTGACCGGCGGAGCATACCGTCTCTTAAATCGTCGGATAACCGACTCGAGCGAACCCATGGAGCGCAGCCCGCCTCCAAGCGATTCTATGCCTAGCGCGGACTAAGAGTTCGCCCCTTCCCCGTCAAACTTTTACACTTCGGCTGTCTTTTGTTTCTCTTTTTATCCCTATTATTTAAAAGCCCTTATGGGCCTGTTTTCGCATTTTTTGCATGCGCATGATGTGCAATCCGCACTCATTATTCCTGGCGGCTTCTTTTACAGAAGCTCAATTACACGGGTTTCATACCCAGCACATGTGTCAAGCTTCCACATGTACCTTTTACTCGCCATTATATGCATCGATATGACTTAAGTTTTGGTCAAGCTGGGTTGCCTGGCTCCTGTGCTTACCCCTACGTTCCCGATTGTTCGCCTAGGAGCTAAAGGAGCACCTCTGCGATTATTCTTGCCGGGTCGTCACGGATGTGTACCTCGGTAGGTGAAGCCAAAGCTAAGCGTTCTTAAGGGAATATTCGATCGGTGACTTAAAAGATGATTTGTTTTACCTATTTAACTATTTGCCCTAGATGTTTTTTGCTTTCTTTGCAGTCCGGACATACACTTTAGGGCATGCCTCGAGAAAGGAACCCTTAACGGAACTATTCTCCTGGAAGATGTTTCTTACTAACCATGTAATATAACATAACTAGTTGGGCACTTATGCGATAAAGCACTAATGACCCCTACGCTGGTCTCCATGCATACCACGGTTGTTTCTTAACCAAAGAGGTATTGGATACACTCCGGACTCTAGGGTCGAGGTTGAAGCGAAAAGGTCGTAAAGACAAGCGATCTACAATCCGGCTAGAAGGCATTTCACATGTCACTTTAAAGGATAACATACATTGTCAAATTCTTGATTGTATTCCTCCTCAATCCCGTCTAACGGGATGTCTAGTTTACATCCCATTGGGAAAATTTGGCAGCCAACTCTACTTGGCTGTATACTAAACTCACGAGGATCTCCTTCCCGTCGGGCCCCTTGGTCCAACTTCGCCATGTGGTTGGGATCCGCCTTCTTGTACCGCGTCTTCACCATGGCCCAAGCCTCCTCGGCACCTTGACGGCAAGCGAAATCTTCCACAAGCGGCTGCGCCTCCTGCACTTCTCCATAAGCTCCCGAGGCCCTCGGGTAGGTGTGAGCTGGCCATAAAGCCTGAACAGCGCCGCTCATTGCCTGCGAACACGTTCGAGTAGCTGCATGATTCGGAAGTTGATCACCCGTTGATATGGGCATCTCCTCTGCAGGACGACCCGTGAGTATACCTACAAGGCATATCATGTCAAAACACTTCCTCGCCGAACTCTTCTTGTCAAAAGAGTTTGCTCAAGCACTTACTATAAATGCCGCGACGAAGCCGCTGATTCTCCTTAACGGAGCCGGACAGCTCGGCCCGAACGCCTTTCAGCTCTTCTCCGAGCTTGGCGTTGGCATCCTGGAGCTTGTTCCTTTCCTGCTGAACCCTATTCACACACTCTCGCCGACCTTTAGCTGGCGCGATAATCTTGCCTGTTCGGATCTTGTCGGTGGTACCGCAATGTCATTATTAGACTTCAGCGCGCCGCACAGCGCTTATATTTATTAATAAAATGTGTTACCAGGAGGGTCTTTCCGTCTCCTCCTGCAAGGGCGACAAGTCTTGACCTCAAGTTGGGCCTTGCAATCTTGCAGCTCCCGAGACAGCGGGCGTTCTTCTCGGTAAGTGCTCAGCATTTTAAAATGATCCTTAAATCAGTTAGCATAACTACTTTAAGTCTCGGGGGCTACTGGTATATACAACCATTGAAATTCCCTTACCCACGTGTCTTTCACATACTGCTCCGTGGCTCTAGTAAAACCATTTTGAGCGGCACGGAGATGCATGTCCCCTGCGTTAAAGGCATCCAATGCCTCGGGGAAAAGCACGCTTCACGAAATCTTGTCGTGGCGCCTATGGTTCATGGCGCTCTCCACCTCGAACTTGGTGGCGGACGAGCAGCGGGTATCCTCCGTTGGAGAAGGATCCGCTCGCGTCTTGCGCTTGCCTCCCCCTCGCAGGCGGCTGGAGCCTGGCGGTGTTGGTCGGATCAGCAATTCCTATGCTCATGATCCGGCGGCGCTTTTCTCCTACAAAGATCATGAGCACTCAGGCGTTTCCTCGGGCGTTGCTCTAAAAATTCAAATCTGAGCTATACCTTTGCGGCGGCGTTTCCACCAAGACCGTGCTCCTTTTCCGCCTGCTGGTCCGGACTGGCCTCTGTTGGCCAGCCGCCGCGGGCTCGGCTTCCTGCCGTAAAGGCACTTCCTGCGAAATACCGTCGTTCGCGAGGGTTAGAAATGGGCAGAGAAGAGATAATGGTGTCCGGACTTCGGTCACGGTCACCTGGGAAGCCGGACTTAGTCCGGGGTAGTCCGCCGTAATGGCAACCAAGGCATTATCTATGCTAAGCTGGTGAAACACCCCGTCGATCAGCTCCACCTCGATGTCCGGGTCCTCTTCGGAGGCCGGATCCAGGGATCCTTCTGGATCCTCGGGTTGCGGAGCAGGACTCACCATGTCCTCCACAGTCCGGCGTAGATCCTGCGCCGAAGACATAATGTAAGAAGCTTAAACTTCGAAAGCATGGGTTGAGCCCTTCAAGGTGTTCACTTACCCATCCTCTAGGGTTGATATGGAAAACCCATTCAAAGGGTTCGTTTGAAGGAAGTCCTCCTTCTCCCCCTTGTACAGGCTGGACAGGATCTTTACCAGATCCTCGATCGAATCCGGCCCTTTGCGGCCGTGCCGGGTGGCATCGTCTTCCCCGTTGAAATCCCACATGGGGTGGCCTCTATATTGCAGTGGTTGTACCCCTCGCTTGATGCATGTCGCCATGACTCCGATCATGGTCAAGCCGGAATGAGCCATTAATCTTATCCGGCCCATCAAGTAATGGACGCTCTTGTCTTCCTCCAATCGGGGGCTCCGCGGGCGCCAGCTGAGGCGTTTCTTCAAGGGAGCAGCACTAAACTCCGGGAGGCCGATCCGGACTGGGTCTGGCAGCGGAGCGTCTCCTATATAAAACCACTCCGAGGGCCAGTCTTCGGACGCCTTCTTGGGAGTACCGGATAGGTATCCGGTCCCGGCGATGCACCATATTTCGGCACCGCCCACTTGATATATGGACCCCTCGTGAGAACGGGGTACGAGGCAAAACAGCCTCTTCCACAATGCAAAATGGGGCTGGATGCCCAGGAATAGCTCACAAAGAGCTACGTAGCCCGCTGTCGGTGTCAAAACCGGCGGATCTCGGGTAGGGGGTCCCGAACTGTGCGTCTAGGCGGATGGTAACAGGAGACGTGGACACAAGGTTTTTACCCAAGTGCCACCATCAATGGCGCGGTTGGGTTACCCACGCACGTATTGATGAGGATCCCGGAATGAAGGGGAACACGATCTCTGCTTCGACAGGACGTGCCAAGGAAGCCGCTTCGCTAAACGTGCTGAGGTGGAATAGTAAAAACAATTAAAACGAGGGCTTGGCTGCGGCGTGATGTCATGCCGCATAATACGTCAGCAGATTGGATCGGTGTATATGTTTTATTCTCTCTACGTTGGAATGTGGAAATTATTTTGCAGAGCCGAACACTATCCTGGTGTTCATTACCTTCTCTGGATTATTCAAGGGAGGAACCCGCCTTGCAATGCCGAACATTATGCACGCCGGATTTATCGCCATTGAAGACTGGTTCAGGGGCTACTGAGGGAATCCTGGACTAGGGGGTGTCCGGACAGTCGGACTATCAATATCCGCCGGACTCCCAGACTGCGAAGATAGAAGATTGAAGACTCCGGCTCGTGTCCGGAAGGTACTTTACTTGGCGTGGAAGGCAAGCTTGGCAATACGGATATGTAGATCTCCTACCATTGTAACCGACTCTGTGTAACCCTAGCCTCTCCGGTGTCTATATAAACCGGAAGGGCTTTAGTCCGTAGGACACAACATTACATCTCAACAATCATACCATAGGCTAGCTTCTAGGGTTTAGCCTCATTGATCTCGTGGTAGATCTACTCTTGTACTACCCATATCATCAATATTAATCAAGCGGGACATAGGGTATTACCTCCATCGAGAGGGCCTGAACACAGGTAAAACCTTGTGTCCCTCGTCTCCTGTTACCATCCGCCTAGGACGCGATTCGGGACCCCCTACCGAGATCCGCGGTTTGACACCGACATTGGTGCTTTCATTGAGAGTTCCTCTATGTCGTCGCCCATAGGCTCGATGGCATCTTCAACCTTTGAGGCTGTCCAGGGCGAGACTTTTCTCCCCGGACAGATCTTCATATTCGGCGGCTTTGCCTGAGGCCAACTCTCTTGGCCATCTGGAGCAGATCGAAAGCTACGCCCTGGCCGTCGAGTCGGATTCGAAGTTTAAACTTCACGGCCGACGACCGCGGAGACTTGATCCTCGACGGACTCGAGCCACAGCCAAGCGCGCCGCACCGTGACGATGAGCATGATCTAGCTCTGCCGCCGCACAAGGCTTTGGTGGCAGCACTTGAATCCGCCCCGGCTACTTGCCCGGAGCCGATCGCCCATGACAAGGGTCGGTGGATAGACGCCGCCCCCGGGGCTTCAATATCTACGGCGATAGAGCGAATACCAATCTTGTCCCCATGAAACTTCGTGATCCCGAGGCACGGACTCCTCGCGGACTCCGAGCCTCCCGCCCCGCTAATTAAACCAGATTAGGCGCGGTTATGGAATTCACCGCCGCGGACATCTTTCAACACTCGCCTTTTGGCGATATCTTGAATCTCTGAAGCATCTCTCGCTATCAGGAGAATCTGGCGGACTATGGCGGGGCGGTTGGAGTTCGGACGGCGAAGAAATTGAGCCCACCCACCACCCACTTTGTAGCCACCGCCGAGGATATAACCGACATGCTAGACTACGACTCCGATGACATCGGCGCTATGGACGATGATGCGGAGCGATCGAGACCCAGCGCCCACGGGACTTTGGAAGGCCACCTCGTCATATAGCGTCTACATCGTGGACACCCGAAAGAAGGGATGGCGAAAAAGCAGCGGAGGAAGATTCTTTAAAAAGCAGCCTAACGCCGGCGTCGTCGGCGCCGCTCTAAATCCGCCACAACAAGAATGGAGAATCCGCACGGAGACAATAATACTCCGGAGAGTGCCGAAGACGACCTCCTCCTGCAAGACTTAGCGCAGGAGGACGCAGAAGCAAGCCCTCACGATAGGGCGACAGATAAAGGGGTTGAGGACGATAACTATATGCCTCCCTCCGAAGACAAAGCGAGCCTCAATGATGACGAATTCGTCATACCCGAGGATCCCGTCGAACAAGAGCGCTTCAGGCGCAGGCTTATAGCCACAGCAAATAGCTTAAAGAAAAAGCAGCAACAGCTTCAAGCTGATCAAGATCTGCTAGCCGATCGATGGACCGAGGTCCTCGCGGCCGAAGAGTATAAACTCGAGCTCCCCTCCAAAAGTTACCCAAGACGCAAGCTGCTCCCCCGATTAGAGGAGGAAGCATACGTACCTTTATCACCAGCGCACAACATGGCTGACCGACCACCCGTGGTCGCGATGAAGAAGCATTCAAGGCCCGGTCAAGACCGTACTCGATATCAATCCAGGTACGAAGCCAAAAGGAACGCGCGGTTGCGAGACATCTTGGAGGACAAAGCAAGGCAATGCTGATCCATTTATGGATCACGTGGGCGCCCTACGAGCCACGCGAATACCGTCGCGCGGACATAACGCCGCCGAGCCGAACACAGCAGACAGCGCTCCCTTGAGCTGCGTCGCGATATTGCTTATCTGAGGCGCCCGACACCCGTTATGCTTCACCGATGAAGTAATGGATCACCGGATCCCGAGGGTTCAAACCCGTGAACATCGAATCTTACGATGGCACGACAGACCCCGCGGTGTGGATCGAAGATTATCTTCTCCACATCCATATGGCCCGCGGCGACGATCTACACGCCATCAAATATCTCCCACTCAAGCTTAAAGGACCAGCTCGGCACTGGCTTAACAGCCTGCCCGCAGAGTCGATTGGGTGTTGGGAAGACCTGGAGGCCGCGTTCCTTGATAACTTCCAAGGTACATCGTGCGACCTCCAGCGCCCGGCGACCTAAGCCACATTATTCAGCAACGGACGAATCGGCGGACAGTTCGGACACGGTTCTTGACGAAGAAAAATCAAATCATCGACTGTCCGGACGCGGAGGCCCTTGTAGCCTTCAAACACAACATCCGGGACGAATGGCTAGCCCGGCACCTAGGGCAGGAGAAGCGAAATCCATGGCAGCCCTCACATCATTAATGACCCGCTTTTGCTGGAGAGGATATCTGGCTAGCCCGTAGCAATAATCTCATAAAAATTCTGGCAGTCCGGACTCCAAGGACAACCACGGCAGGTCACGGCGAATCAAAAACAAGCGCCGTACTAACGGCGGCATTTATTAAAGAGGATCTGGCAGTCAATGCCGGATTCGCGACTCCAAACCGGTCAGCGGAAGAAGCCATTTAAAAGAACAACCCGGGCCCGCCCAATCTGGATAGAATACTCGACCGCTCATGCGGATACATGGCACCCGAAAAGCCAGCTAATCACACCAATAGAGATTGTTGGGTGTTCAGGCAGGCCGGCAAGTCAATTGCCGAACACAGTGACAAGGGGCTAAATAGCGACGACGAGGAAGAGACCCGACCGCCGAACAACAGAGGACATAAGGGTTTCCCCCCACAAGTGCGAACGGTGAATATGATCTACGCGACCCACATACCCAAGAGGGAGAGGAAGCGCGCACTACGGGACGTCTATGCGATGGAGCCAGTCGCCCCGAAGTTCAATCCATGGTCCTCCTGTCCAATCACTTTCGATCGACGAGACCATCCGACTAGCATACGCCATGGCGGATTCGCCGCATTGGTCTTAGACCCAATCGTCGATGGATTTCACCTCACAAGAGTCCTGATGGACGGCGGCAGCAGCCTGAACCTGCTTTACCAGGACACAGTGCGCAAAATGGGCATAGAACCATCAAGGATCAAACCCACTAAAACAACCTTTAAAGGTGTCATCCCAGAGTGAAGCCAAGCATGTGCTCATCACACCGAAGTGGTCTTCGGATCCCGGATAATTTCGAAGCGAAGAGTTAATCTTGATATAGTCCCATTCAGAAGCGGCTATCATGCCCTTTCGGACGCATAGCGTTGCAAAATTCAGCGCGGTGCCACATTATGCATACCTAAAGCTCAAAATGCGGGCCCTCGTGGAGTCATTACGGTCAATGGGAATACGGGCGCTCCTCCGTGACGGAGGAACATCAGCGGCTCGCGGCGAAATCTGAGCAGCCTTCTACGGCAATTCTCTAGTCCGGCAACTAAAAGCGGACACATTAAAAACGCTACCGAGCAACACCAACCAAGACCACACGGCGCGATTGGAGCACGCGTAGCAATGCGGCCCCCACCCTCGCCCGCGTATGATCACAAGAATAACACTCCGCGTACATCACTACGCTTTGGAGATACCATGGGCGCAGGGGAGGGGCTTAACTTCAAGGATGGAAAAGTACGGCTCGACCGCACCGGGGGCTTGTGCTAGCGCCCCCCTTGGTGTTATTTTTTATCTTTTCTTTTTATATACGCAGGACTCTACCAAATAGAAGCCCTGCCCGTCGGCGAACTCGCCGAACTCACGATACAATAGTCAGGGATTAAAGAAGGCGATGACGAACACTCAGGTGGTCTCCATTATGAGCATTAAATTCAATTACATACACCAAGTCTGCGGCTTATCCCTGAAGGGGGACACGTTAATTTAGTCCGAATCCCTTGCTTACCGCACTATTTGTATCAGTTTGCTTTATTAGCAGAACTTCTGTCATTAATAACGCAGCACTTACCTTTTTAAGTTTATTACCTTTTCACGGCAATCGCGTTATCCTTTACAAATGACATATTGCATCCGTACACTTTGGTACGGTCGAATACACCAGGGGCTTCAGTTCCCCATATTACGGTGTGATTAAGTCCGAACACTTTCACAAGTGCGGCACCCCGAACTTATAGCATTATATGAATCAGCTCCGAATCATGTCTTGGGTCAATAGTTGGGTTTGCCCGGCTCCTATGTTTTGGTGCCTTACGTTCCGTTCCGTCGGCTAAGGTAGCACTAGGAGAACTACTGCGATTGCGCCCGGTTTGGCAGGTTAACGCCTCGATGGAGAAAGCTAAACCGGCGGCATGATAAGGCGAGAGACGGTCGCTGTTCGAGAGGTCTTTTCGGGTCCCTAAAGACTCATGCCGCTTGACGAAGTTCGGATGATGTCCGACGGCGTGGATAGCGCCCGGTTCGGTCTTCGAATACCGGGGCTTCGCCGAAATTAAAATTATAGAATTCTATGGCTAAGTGAGAGTGTTCAAGCATTATAAGTCCGTCGCTTTGGTTCGCCGTGTTGGCGCCTCCTAGATGGACCCAAAGATGGGAACAAGAGTGCTCAAGTTTATCACGAACACCCGGCACTCGTCGCTCGGGCTGAAGCCAACGACTTGCCATCTCTCGGATTTAACAAGCGGCCGCCTGAAGGTAATATTTTAAATTAAACAAAGCGTTGCTCATAGCGCATATAAACTTAGTTTTGGCGCACAGGATAAACACACAATGAGTTCACTCAAGGATTACATTAAGGGGCACTCATCTGCGATATCGTGGGCTCCCTTCAGACTACTTTATAATATCGCTCCGTCGACGGTGCTCCTTGCGCGCGGCGGATCCGTGAAGCTTCTCCGCATCCAGCTTGCCCCATTGCACCTTTATGCGGGCGAGGGCTCGACGAGCGCCTTCAATGCAAAGCGGGCGCTTGATCACATCCAGCGAGGGCATGCATCCACTAGCCGCCGCACTAGGCCAAAGTAGCTGCGGGCATGGCCTGCCCGAGCCACTGGCCGGACTATGAGGCCCTTCATGGCCTCTTCGGCTACCTTGTGGAGTTCGACCAGCTGCTTCACTGGTCGCTGGGGGCACGGATGGCGGCCTCGGCGTCTTGAGACCAGAAGAGCTTCTCCGTTGAGCTCCCCTCCTCGCCACGATAGAACGCAGCGGCATCAGACACACTACGCGGCAGATCTGCAAATGCCCCTGGAGAGCTCCGGATTCGGGTAAGTATCCGGTAATTTACATTAACATGCTTGCTCTGCATGAAAAACGCCTTACCCGCTGCTATCTTCTTCATGTCCTCTACCTCCTCACGGGCCCTCTGGGCCTCGGCCTTGGCAGATTTGGCACTTTCGAGAGCCAAGGCAAGCTCGGACTCTCGAGTCTTGGAGTCACGCTCCAAACTCTCATGCTTTTTCATGAGCACGGAGCTCTTGCGAACCTCCTCCACCAGCGCCGCTTGCTTTTCTCGCTCGATCCGTTCGTGGCGCATTGCGTTCGCCACGGACACGGCATCTTCGAGGCCGCCACCTCGTTTGTGGCCCCTGCATTACACATGTTATCCTTGTCAATCTTGTTTGCAACAAAACCCTTTTCTGTAAGGTACATATTTAAAAGTGGTGTTATTCACCTTCTTTTTCCTTGAGCTGCCTCTTGGCATGGCCGAGTTCTTGCTCCGACCGCTCAAGGTCCTTCTTCAGCGCCTCGACCTCCGCTGCCAATGCGGCAGAGGTCAACAGCGCAGCCTGCAAACCCATATTGACATATTTTAGAAACCCTGTGTATATCTGGTTAAAGATCCTTAGTCCGGCTTTTCTCTCCGGACACCGGACTAAGCATCAGGGGCTACTGTCTATGCGGTATTATATCACTTAATTTTAAACTTCTCACCTCAAAGCACTGTTAGAAGGTCACAGAAGCTTCAGTCAGCCCGCCCTTGGCGTAGCTGGACCTTCTCAATCACCGCACTCATAAGAGTGCGGTGTTCTTCCTAATGGAAGCGCCTTTGGCGCCTCAAGAAGTTGTCCGTGCCTCGGTTGGGCGGAGGCCGCCGGCGCCACGATCTGCCCCTCCTTGAGGGGCTACTTGCGGACTCTGGAACCGTTACGGGTTCCGGAGTCGAGTCGGCACAAAGTCCGGAGGCTGCTGGCGGTGCCTCCGGAACCTCCTCTGGCGTGTCCCCCCATGGGATTCGCCTCGTCGTCTTCGGCGTGGGGTAGAGTCATCGGGATGGAATTACATCCGACGGCGCCAACGACCGCTCATCGAGTTGGGAAAGTCGTCACCGGCGGACTAAAAAGCATGCGGCATTAGAAGGACACCGTGTGACATACTATAATCTGGCATATGAATGATCCGGAAACTTACGAATTTGCTGGGCGCTTGGGCCCTTGAGGCCACTCCTCCTCGCCAACGCTGATATTGGCGAACTGTCCGGGGATGGTTCTCCCCTCTTGGACCCTTCGCCGCCCGATCGGGAGGCCTTCCTCTTCTCTCTCCTCCTCCGGGAGAGAGTGCTCCTCCTCCTCTTCCTCGTCGGGCGTTGATTGCGGGAACTCTTCGAGTCCTCATGCCACCTTCTTGGCCTTCTTCTCGGCACCACGTACGGTGCCGGAACCAGCAGCCTTGCTAATTGGGCGTTCACTGATTCTTCTGGCATGGGAGCCGGACTGATAATCAGCTCAGCCTTCTCCATCCATTCCTGTCAAGGGAAAGAGGCAGATTAAAAACCTTGCTAGAGTCAATCTAAATTACTACAAGTGTCCCGTAATGGGGTCGAATCACTTACCCCGTCAGTCGAAGACCGCAAGCTGAATCCGCGGTCTTCGGTCGCGGATGCGGGCGCATCAGCGCTCTTGAACAGCACCCTCCAGGCGCCTTCGTATATAGAAGAGCCCGCTCAGCGTCTGGTGCTGTTCCGGATTAAACTCCCACAGAGTTAATGCCCTTTCTTGGCATGGGAGAATCCGCCGGAGGAGCATGACCTGGACTACGTCGACGAGCCGAAGCCCATTGCTCACCAGCTTTTTGATGCAGGTTCAAAGTCCCGTCACCTCCACCTGGTTACCCCACTGCAAGCCCTTCTCTTTCCAGGAGGTGAGCTGCGTGGGGATTACAGATCTAAATTCGGGGGCCGCCGCCCATGTAGGCTCGCGCGGCTCGGTGATATAGAACCACCCCAATTGCCACCCCTTGACGGAGTCCACGAAGGTCCCTTCTAGCCAAGGGACGTTGGGCTGCTTGCCCAACATAGCGCCTCCGCATTCCGCTTGCGCCCCCTTTACGATCTTCGACTTGGCGTTGAAGGTCTTGAGCCCTGAGCGAAGTGGGGCGGATGCGAGAAAGGCCTCGCGCCTGACGATAAACGCCGAGATGTTGAGGGCGAAGTTTGGCGCCAGATCGTGGAAATCCAGGCCGTAGTAAAACATGAGCCCCGGACGAATGGATGGAGCGGAAAGCCCAGTCCAGCGGAGGAAGTGGGGAAGGAAAGCGACCCCCTCGTGAGGTCTGGGGTAGGAGCGAGCTGCCCGTGTCGGGCAGCCGATGCGCAATGTTTCCGGAAAGGTATCCAGCGTCGCGCAGCTTGGTGATGTCCTCCTCCTTGGTGGTGGAGGTCATCCACGTGCCTCCCCCTCCGGACATGTTCGGAGAAGGGTCGAGGCGAATCTTGTGACTTGAGCGTTGGAGCTTGGGTTCGCAGGATGGATGAGCAAAGGAGGAAGAGGGCGTTGGTGGGAAGGTGAATCCTTATCCCTTATATATAGGCGGACAAAACTATGCGTCTCTCACCGGCCTGGTAAAACTCGCTTATCCCCCAAGTGCCACCATCAATGGCACGGTTGGGTTACCCACGCACGTATTGATGAGGATCCCGGAATGAAGGGGAACATGATCTCGCTTGACGGGGCGTGCCAAGGAAGCTGCTTCGCTAAGCGTCTTTGAGGTGGAATAGTAAAACAATTAAAACGAGGGCTTGGCTGCGGCGTGGTGTCATGCCGCATAATACGTCGGCAGATTGGATCGGTGTATATGTTTTATTCTCTCTATGTTGGAATGTGGAAATTATTTTGCGAGCGAACACTATCCCGGTGTTCATTACCTTCTCTGGATTATTCAAGGAGGAACCCGCCTTGCAATGCCGAACATTATGCACGCCGGACTTATCGTCATTGAAGACTGGTTCGAGGGCTCTTGAGGAGTCTGGACTAGGGGTGTCCGGACAGCCGGACTATCATTATCCGCCGGTCTCCCTGCATCTGCGAAGATAGAAGATTGAAGACTCGGCTCATGTCGGAAGGTACTTTCCTTGGCGTGGAAGGCAAGCTTGGCAATACGGATATGTGGATCTCCTACCATTGTAACCGACTCTGTGTAACCCTAGCCTCTCCAGTGTCTATATAAACCGGAGGGCTTTAGTCCATAGGACGAACATACATTACAACAATCATACCATAGGCTAGCTTCTAGGGTTTAGCCTCCTTGATCTCGTGGTAGATCTCCTCTTGTACTACCCACTTCATCAATATTAATCAAGCAGGACGTAGGGTTTTACCTCCATCGAGAGGGCCCGAACCTGGGTAAAAACACTGTGTCCCTTGTCTCCTGTTACCATCCGCCTAGACGCACAGTTCGGGACCCCCTACCCGAGATCCGCCGGTTTTGACACCGACACCACCCATTTAGGGTCACGCGGCTCGTTGATGTAGAACCACCCCGATTGCCACCCCTTTATGGTCTCCACGAAGGAGCCCTCGAGCCATAGGACGTTGGCCATCTTGCCCACCATGGCACCTCCGCACTCTGCTTGGCGGCCGCCCACTACCTTCGGCTTGACATTGAAGGTCTTCATCCATAAGCCGAAGTGGGGCTGGATGTAGAGGAAGTCCTCGCACACGACGATGAATGCCAAGATGTTGAGGATGAAATTCGGGGCCAGATCGTGGAAATCCAGGCCATAGTAGAACATGAGCCCCCGGACAAATGGGTGAAGTGGAAAACCTAGTCCGCTGGAGGAAGTGGGTGAGAACACCACCTCTCATGGGGCCTGGGGTGGGATAAGCTGCCCTTGTCGGGGAGCCGATGCGTGATGTCATTTGGACAAGTATCCGCCTTCGCAGCTTCTTGATGTGCCCCTCCGTGACGGAGGAGGCCATCCACTTGCCTCCCGCTCCGGACATGGCTGGGGAAGGTTGAGTCGAGGTGTGCGGACTTGGGCGCTGGAGCTTGAGTGCACGGAAATGGATGAGCAAAGGAGGAAGAAGGCGTATGTAAAAAGGTGGATCCTTATCCCCTTATATGAACGGACGAAGCTATGCACCCCCACCAGCCTGGTAAAACTCGCTTATCTCCCAAGCACCGTAATCAATGGCGCGGTTGGGTTACCCATGCCCATATTGATGAGAAATCCGGAATAAGGGGACACGATCTCTATTTTGACAAGATGTGCCAAGGAAACCGCCTCGCTAAATGCGCTGAGGTGGGATAGTAAAAACGATTCGAATAAAGGCTTGGTCGTGGTGTGATGTCACGCCACGGAATACGTCAGCAGATTGAATTTGTGTAAATATTATTCTCTCTACGGTGGTATGTGGAACTTATTTTGCAGAGTCGGACACTATCCTTGTGTTCAAAATCTTCTATGAAGTATTCGGAGGAGGAACCCGCCTTGCAATGCCGAAGACAATATGCACGTCGGACTCGTCGTCATTGAAACCTGGTTCAGGGGCTACTGAGGGAGTCCTGGATTAGGGGGTGTCCGGATGGCCGGACTATAGCCTTTGGCCGGACTCATGGACTATGAAGATACAAGATTGAACACTTCGTCCCGTGTCCGGATGGGACTTTCCTTGGCGTGGAAGGCAAGCTTGGCGATACGGATATGTAGATCTCCTACCATTGTAACCGACTCTGTGTAACCCTAACCCTCTTTGGTGCCTATATAAACTGGAGGGTTTTAGTCCGTAGGACGAAACAACAATCATACCATAGGCTAGCTTCTAGGGTTTAGCCTCTCTGATCTCGTGGTAGATCTACTCTTGTACTACCCATATCATCAATATTAATCAAGCAGGAGTAGGGTTTTACCTGCATCGAGAGGGCCCGAACCTGGGTAAAAACAACGTGTCCCTTGTCTCTTGTTACCATCCACCTAGACGCATAGTTCGGGACCCCCTACCCGAGATCCGCCGGTTTTGACACCGACACTAGCCCTCTCCGGTGTCTATATAAACTGGAGAGGTTGGTCCTTAGAAGGCCGATCACAATTACAATCATACCATCATAGGCTAGCACTTAGGGTTTAGCCTCTACTATCTCGTGGTAGATCTACTCTTGTACTACCCATATCTTCAATATTAATCAAGCAGGAAGTAGGGTTTTACCTCCATCGAGAGGGCCCGACCCTGGGTAAACATCTGTGTCCCTTGCTTCTTGTTACCGTCAGCCTTAACGCACAGATCAGGACCCCCTACCCAAGATCCGCCGGTTTTGACACCGACATTGGTGCTTTCATTGAGAGTTCCTCTGTGACGTCGCCGCAAGGCTCGATGGCTCGTCTCATCGTCAAGGATGACATTACCTCGGAGGGAACTCTGGCTGTAGGCCAGACTCTTCGACTCGGCAGCTTTATCATGGCCACCCATCGGCGGTAGCGCCGACGATGGCCTCTCGGGTCATCAATCATAACCTTCGCGTCAGTTCGGAACTTGCCGAACAGATGGATCCAATGGAGCTCTCCTCCCTTAATGAGCTCTTGGAGCGCATCGCCGCTCTGGGAGTCGCTACAGACTACGACCGGATCGGGCTTAAACCCGACCAAAGGGACATCAGATCCCCGCCGGCCACCCATGAGATAGCGATAGTGGAGGAACCACACACGGATTGCCCCTCAACTTTGAGGACAAATTATGTTCGGATCACCGAACACCTTGAGCCGAACACCTGCTCAAAGGGAGACATGACCCGGGTCCCGGGCTTAGAATCGGGCATTGGGCTAAAGAAATTGTGCAACGCCCCGGATTCTAGGCTGTTAAGCTCGGAACCGCCCGCGCCCTTGGGCGTTAGATCGGATCAAAATCTGGATTCAGCTAACAACATCTACCTGGACTTAAACTGTCTCTCCCGCATCAGGCAAGAGCCCCAAGAAACCGTACATCACTACTGGGCCAGATTCCTCCTTGCGCTTAACAAGGTCAGGGATCGCCGCGAGGAGAACGTGGTCTCACTCTTCTGCAAAAACTGCACGGACGAAGGGCTCCTCAATGCTATAAGCCGCCGTGACATAGTATGCTTCGCGGACTTGGCAATCATAGCACGGAAGTACTGTGCAATGGAAAGCGCTTGGAAACCCAAACAAAATTTTGGGATAGTACAGCTCTCACCAAGACCTTTGCCCGAACAAAATGGGCGAACTCTCGTAAGTCGGCCGACTCAATCCCCAAGAAACCAAAGCCCACCCCTGGGCGGGGAACCGTATTGGAAGAATGGCTCGACGGGCCATGCAAGCTCCACGGTACTCCGGATACAATACCAACTCATAGCCTAAGGGCATGTTGGATACTCCGGCAGGTGGCAAAAAGTGGCGAGGATCTTCTTGTAAGCCATAAAGCGAAACAACATCCTGCCAGCGAACACAATACGGTACTAATAGTCTTCGAGACTTTTGCCTCGAACAATAGGCGCAAGCGAGCTCATCGAAGCTCCGCTGAAATTTGCCATGTGGCAAAGATAAACCCCTGGAACGACACTGCTATAACTTTTAATGCCAGTGATGAACCTTGATTCCAGACTGTCCGGGCACCAGATGCTCTGGTCCTTAGCCCGATCGTAGATGGCTTTCGTCTCATTAAAGTACTCATGGACGGCGGAAGCGGATTAAATCTGCTTTATGAAGAAACACTCAACAAGATGGAAATTGATAAAAGCCGCATTGAACAAAGCGGCACAACCTTCAGGGGAATTATCCCTACTCGGGAAGCGCGGTGTGCGGGAAAAATCATACTCGATGTGGTATTCGGCACCCCGGAGAATTACAGGTCCGAAGAAATCACATTCCAAGTGGCTCCCTTTAGCAGCGGATACCACGCCCTTCTAGGGCGGGACGCATTTACAAGCTTTCAAGCTCTACCCCATTACGGGTACATGAAGCTTAAAATGCCCGGACCCAATGGAATTATCACTCTAGCCAATGATCCGGACGTTGCACTTCGCGCCGAAAATAAAACCGCAGCACTAGCCCTGGAAGCATTCTCTAAAGCCCTAGCAGCCGAAGAATTAACAACACTGCGGGCCACCGTGGACAGGGACGACGTGATACTAGATAAGCGACCCAAGTCCACCTCATTTAAACCTGCAGACGAGATAGTCAAATTCCAAGTCCATCCAACGGACCCCACGAAGACAGCTTCCATCGGGACATAGTTGAGCCCCGCGATGGACGTCGCACTGCGAGATTTCTTACGCGAGAATTGGGACATTTTCGCCTGGCACCCATCGGACATGCCAGGCATCCCACGCAGATTGGCCGAACACAGCCTCAATATTCTAAAAGGATACAAACCGGTCAAGCAGACCCTAAGGTGATTCTCAGAGCCCAAACGACAAGCAATGGGGGAAGAGTTAGCCAAGCTACTCGAGGCCGGATTCATCAGAGATATTAAACATCCGGATTGGCTGGCAAATTTGGTAATTGTACCAAAGAAGGACAAATCATGGTGCCTATGCGTCGACTTCAAAGACCTCAACAAGGCTTTGCCCTAAGGATCCCTTTCCCCTCCCTCACATCGATCAAATCATCGATGCCACAGCTGGACACGACTCGCTGTGTTTTCTCGACGCATACTCTGGATACCATCAAATAAAGATGGCAGAGTCTGACCAAGCTGCAACAGCTTTTATAACGCCATATGGCCCTTTTTGCTTCAACACTATGCCCTTCGGGCTCAAGAATGCCGGCACAACCTATCAACGCATGATTCAAACATGCCTGGAAAAACAAATCGGCAAAACAGTGGAAGCATATGTGGACGACGTGGTCATAAAAACTAGACACGTTGAAACCCTAATAGATGACTTGAGGCTTACATTCGATAACCTCCGGACATACGACATTAAGTTGAATCCGTAAAATGCGTCTTCAGCGTCCCCTCAGGGAAACTGCTGGGCTTCATTGTTTCCAATAGAGGAATTGAAGCGAATCCGGCAAAAATCCGAAGCTCTATCACAGTTGGCTATACCAACAGACCTCAAGCACATCCATAAGCTAGCGGATGCGTGGCCGCTTTGAGCCGCTTTATCTCCAGGCTAGGAGAAAAGGCATTGCCTCTTTACCGCCTCCTTCGGCGCATCAAACACTTCGTATGGACGGATGCAGCTGCGGCTGGACTCGATGAAATAAAGACCTTACTGGCTAGTAATCCAGTCCTAACAGCGCCGAACATCGGTGAGCCTATGCTACTATACATAGCTGCAACACATCAAGTTGTAAGCACAGTACTTGTCGTCGAACGAGAGGTTGATGGATAAAAATTACTGCTACAAAAGCCGGTTTATTACGTATCCACAGTCCTCACTCCATGCAAATCCCGATACCCACACTATCAAAAAATAGCATACGTGGTCTTCATGGCATCCCGGAAGCTGCGACACTACTTTCAAGAGTGTTCGATTACAGTAGCCTCCGAAGTACAACTCAATGACATAATAAATAACCGCGACGCTACGGGCCGGATTGCTAAATGGGCCATCGAGCTCCTTCCGTTCGACATAATTTACAAACCACGGCGGGCCATCAAGTCGCAAGTACTGGCCGACTTTGTCGCCGAATGGACGGAAGCCAAACTCCCTAAAGAGTACGGCGCATACTCCAACTGGATCATGCACTTCGACGGCTCTAAAATGCTGGCCGGATTGGGAGCAGGTGTAGTCCTGACGTCGCCCACCAGAGACATGGTCCAGTACGTCCTCCAAATATTATACACAGACTCCAACAATGCAGCCGAATATGAGGCTCTGTTGCATGGTCTTTGGATGGTAGTCTCTATGGGCATCCAACGCCTTGAAGTGCACGGGGATTCGAACCTTGCAATATCACAAATAAACGGAGACTTTGATGCCAAGGATCCGAAAATGGCGGCCTACCATAATGCCGTCCTCAAAATGTCAGTTCGGTTCGAGGGGCTCGAATTCCACCATGTGGCTCGAGAAAACAATCAAGCGGCGGACGTCCTCGCCCACATCAGTGCTAAACGCGACCCTGTCCTACCTAACATATTCTTGGAAAGGTTGTTAAAGCCATCCACCGTATGGGAAGGGGAGTCCGGCAATACTAGCACGGATCCGAACACACCCCCAGATTCTGAACCATCAGACACAATCGGAGGCTCTGCCACCGAAATAACATCTTCGGCCCACGAAATCATGGTCATAACTGCCCCGTGGACTGAGCCTTTCTTGGCCTACCTAAATAGGCAGGAGCTCCCCGAAGACCAAAATGAAGAACGTGTTGGAAATATGCCCTAGAGGCAATAATAAATTAGTTATTATTATATTTCCTTGTTCATGATAATCGTTTATTATCCATGCTATAATTGTATTGATAGGAAACTCAGATACATGTGTGGATACATAGACAACACCATGTCCTAGTAAGCCTCTAGTTGACTAGCTCGTTGATCAATAGATGGTTACGGTTTCTGACCATGGACATTGGATGTCGTTGATAGCGGGATCACATCATTAGGAGAATGATGTGATGGACAAGACAATCCTAAGCCTAGCACAAAGATCGTGTAGTTAGTATGCTAAAGCTTTTCTAATGTCAAGTATCTTTTCCTTAGACCATGAGATTGTGCAACTCCGGATACCGTAGGAATGCTTTGGGTGTACCAAGCGTCACAGCGTGGCTGGGTGGCTATAAAGGTGCACTACAGGTATCTCCGAAAGTGTCATTGGGTTGTACGAATCGAGGCTGGGATTTGTCACTCCGTGTAAGCGGAGAGGTATCTCTGGGCCACTCGGTAGGACATCATCATAATGTGCACAATGTGACCAAGGGGTTGATCACGGGATGATGTGTTCGGAGCGAGTAAAGAGACTTGCGATAGCGAGATTGAACAAGGTATCGGTATACCGGCGATCGAATCTCGGGCAAGTACAATACCCATTAGACAAAGGGAATTGTATACGGGATCGATTGAGTCCTTGACATCGTGGTTCATCCGATGAGATCATCGTGGAACATGTAGGAGCCAACATGGGTATCCAGATCCGCTGTTGGTTATTGACGGGAGAACGTCTCGGTCATGTCTACATGTCTCCCGAACCCGTAGGGTCTACACATAAGGTTCGATGGCGCTAGGGTTATAAAGGAAGTTTGTATGTGGTTACGAATGTTGTTGAGTCCGGATGAGATCCCGGACGTCACGAGGAGTTCGGAATGGTCGGAGGTAAAGATTTATATATGGGAAGTCCTATTTTGGCCACGGAAAATGTTGGGATTTTTCGGTATTGTGTGGGACCAGGAAGGTTCTAGAAGGTTCGGAGTGGGGCCCACCTGCATGGGGGACCCACATGAACGTGGGTAGTGGGGCAAGGCCCCACACCCCTGGTCAAGCGCACCAAGATCCCCCTTAGAAGGAATAAGATCATATCCGAAGGATAAGATCAAGATCCCTAAAAAGGGGATAACAATCGATGGGGAAGGAAATGATGGGATTTCTTTCCTCCCACCTTTGCCAATGCCCCAATGGACTTGGAGGGCAAGAAACCAGCCCCTCCACCCCTATATATAGTGGGGAGGCGCATGGGAGCTTCACATAGGCTTCCTGGCGCAGCCCTCCCCTCTCCCAAGTACTCCTCCTCTCTCGCGGTGCTTGGCGAAGCCTGCGGGATTGCCACGCTCCTCCATCACCCACCGCCGTTGTGCTGCTGCTGGATGGAGTCTTCCTCAACCTCTCCCTCTCTCCTTGCTGGATCAAGGCATGGGAGGCGTCACCGGGCTGTGCGTGTGTTGAGCAGCGGAGGTGCCGTCCGTTCGGCACTAGGATCTCCGGTGATTTGGATCACGGCAGTCGACTCCTTCAACCCCGTTCTCTTGAACGCTTCCGCTTAGCGATCTACAAGGGTATGTAGATGCACTCTCCTTCCCCTCGTTGCTGGTTTCTCCATAGATAGATCTTGGTGACACGTAGGAAAATTTTGAATTTCTGCTACGTTCCCCAGCAGTGGCATCATGAGCTAGGTCTATTGCGTAGATTCTTTGCACGAGTAGAACACAAAGTAGTTGTGGGCGTTGATTTTGTTCAATATGCTTACCGTTACTAGTCCAATCTTGTTTGACGGTATTGTGGGATGAAGCGGCCGGACCGACCTTACGTACTCTTCGTGAGGCAGGTTCCACCGATTGACATGCACTTGGTGCATAAGGTGGCTAGCGGGTGCCGATCTCTCCCACTTTAGTCGGAGCGGATTCGATGAAAAGGGTCCTTATGAAGGGTAAATAGCAATTGACATATCACGTTGTGGTTTTGCGTAGGTAAGCGTTCTTGCTAGAAACCCATAGCAGCCACGTAAAACATGCAAACAACAATTAGAGGGCGTCTAACTTGTTTTTGCGGGGTATGCTATGTGATGTGATATGGCCAAGAAGAATGTGATGAATGATATGTGATGTATGAGATTGATCATGTTCTTGTAATAGGAATCACGACTTGCATGTCGATGAGTATGACAACGGCGAGAGCCATAGGAGTTGTCTTAATTTATTGTATGACCTGCGTGTCATTAAACAACGCCATGTAATTACTTTACTTTATTGCTAACGGTAGCCATAGTAGTAGAAGTAATAAGTTGGCGAGACAACTTCATGGAACACGATGATGGAGATCATGATGATGGAGATCATGGTGTCATGCGGTGACGATGATGATCATGGAGCCCGAAGATGGAGATCAAAGGAGCAAAATGATATTGGCCATATCATGTCACTATTTGATTGCATGTGATGTTTATCATGTTTATGCATCTTGTTTACTTAGAACGGCGGTAGTAAATAAGATGATCCCTTACAACAATTTCAAGAAGTGTTCTCCCTAAGCGTGCACCGTTGCTAAAGTTAAATCGTTTGAAGCACCACGTGATGATCGGGTGTGATAGATCCTTACGTTCACATACAAGCGGGTGTAAGACAGTTTTACACATGCAAAACACTTAGGGTTAACTTGCGAGCCTAGCATGTACGGACATGGCCTCGGAACACGAGACCGAAAGGTCGAGCATGAGTCGTATAGTAGATCGATCAACATGAAGATGTTCACCGATGATGACTAGTCCGTCTCACGTGATGATCGGACACGGCCTAGTTGACTCGGATCATGTAATCACTTAGATGACTAGAGGATGTCTATCGAGTGGGAGTTCATAAGATGAACTTAATTATCTGAACATAGTCAAAAGATCTTTGCAAATTATGTAAATGGCTCGCGCTTTAGTTCCTTGTTTAGATATGTTCCTAGAAAATATAGTTGAAAGTTGACATAGCGATTATGCGGACGATAGAAAGCTTATGTCCTTAATGCACGCTCGGTGTCTTTGAACCCCAAGCGTCGTTTGTGGATGTTGCGAACATCGGACATACGCGTTTTGATAACTACGTGATAGTTCGGTTAAGCGGTTTAGAGTTGAGGCACCAAAGGCGTTTTGAAGCGTCGCGGAACATATGAGATGTTTGAGGGCTGAAATTGGGATTTCAGGCTCGTGCCCACGTCAAGAGGTATGAGACCTCCGGCGATTTTCTTAGCCTGCAAACTAAGGAGAAAAGCTCAATCGTTGAGCTTGTGCTCAGATTATGCGAGTGCAACAATCACTTGAATCGAGTGGGAGTTGATCTTCGGATGAGATAGTGATGTTTCTCCAAAGTCATTGCCACCAAGCTGCTAGAGCTTCGTGATGAACTATAACATATCGAGGGATAGATATGATGATCCTTGAGGTATTCACGATGTTTGACACATGAAAGTAGAAATCAAGAAGGAGCATCAATTGTTGATGGTTGGTGAAACCACTAGTTTCAAGAAGGGCAAGGGCAAGAAGGGATACTTCATGAAGCGGCAAATCAGCTGCTGCTCTAGTGAAGAAACCCAAGGTTGAACCCAAACCGAGACTAAGTGCTTACGTAATAAGGGAACAACCACTGGGCGGAATTACCCTAGATACTTGGTAGATGAGAAGGCTGGCAAGGTCGATAGAAGTATATTGGATATACATTATGTTAATGTGTACTTTACTAGTACTCCTAGTAGCACCAGGGTATTAGATACGGTTCGGTTGCTAAGTGTTAGTAACTCGAAATAAAAGCTACGGAATAAGCGGAGACTAGCTAAAGGTGAGTGACGATATGTGTTGGAAGTGTTTCCAAGGTTGATGTGATCAAGCATCGCACGCTCCCTCTACCATCGAGATTTGGTGTTTGCGTTGAGCATAGACATGATTGGATTATGTCTATCATAATCTGATTATTCATTTAAGGAGAATAATGGTTACTCTATTTATTTGAATAATACCTTCAATGGTCTTGCACCTAAAGGAATGGTTTATTGAATCTCGATCGTAGTGATACACATTTTCATGCCAAAAGATATAAGATAGTAATGATAGTACCACTTACTTGTGGCTTTGCCATGTAAGTCATATTGGTGTAAAAGCATGAAGAAGCTCCATGTTGATGGATCTTTGGACTCACTCGTTTTGAAAAGTTTGAGACATGCGAACCATGTCTATTGGTGTATCTGCATGAAGAAACTCCATGCAGATGGATCGTTTGGACTCACTTGATTTTGAATCACTTGAGATATGCAAATCATACCACATGGGCAAGATGACTAAAAAGCCTCGTTTTTGGTAAAATGGAACAAGATAGCAACTTGTTGGAAGTAACACATTTTGATGTGTGCAGTCCAATGAGTCTTTGAGGCATCTGATGAATATCGTTATGTTCTTACTTCACAGATGATTCGAGTAGATGTTGAGTATATTTACTTGATGAAACACAAGTCTGAATTATTGAATGGTTCAAGTAATTTCAGAGTGAAGTTGAAGATCATCGTGACAAGAGGATGAAATGTCTATGATATGATCATAGAGATGAGTATCTGAGTTCTGAGCTTTGGTACATAATTAAGACATTGTGGAAATTGTTTCACAATTAATACCGCTGGAACACCATAGTTTGATGGTGTGTCCGAACATCATAGTTGCACCCTATTGGATATGGTGCGTACCATGATGTCTCTTATCGAATTACCACTATCGTTTATGGGTTAGGCATTAGAGACAACCACATTCACTTTAAATAGGGCACCACGTAATTCCGTTGAGATGACACCGTATGAACTATGGTTTAGAGAAACCTAAGTTGTCATTTCTTAAAGGTTTGGGGCTGCGACGCTTATGTGAAAAAGTTTCAGGTTGATAAGCTCGAACCCAGCGGATAAAATGCATCTTCATAGGACACCCAAAACAGTTGGGTATACCTCCTAATTCAGATCCGAAAGCAATAGGGATTGTTTCTTGAATCGGGTCCTTTCTCGAGGAAAAGTTTGTCTCGAAAAGTTGAGTGGGAGGATGGTGGAGACTTGATATGGTTATTGAACCGTCACTACAACTAGTGTGTAGCAGGGCACAGGAAGTTGTTCCTGTGGCACCTACACCAATTGAAGTAGAAGCTTATGATAGTGATCATGAAACTTCGGATCAAGTCACTACCGTACCTCGTAGGGTGACAAGGATGCGTACTGCTTCAGAGTGGTGCAGTAATCCTGTCGTGAAGGTCATGTTGCTAGACAACAATGAACCTCCGAGTATGGAGAAGCAATGGTGGGCCCAAATTCCGACAAATGGTTAGAAGCCATGAAATCCGAGATAGGATCCATGTATCAGAACAAAGCATGGACTTTGGTGGACTTGCCCGATGATCGGCAAGCCATTGAGATAAATGGATCTTTAAGAAGAAGGCGGGCGTGGGCGGTAATGTCACCGTCTATGAAGCTCGACTTGTGGCGAAGAGTTTTCACAAGTTCAAGGAGTTGACTACGATGAGATTTTCTCATCCGTAGCGATGCTTAAGTCCGTCGGAATCATGTTAGCATTAGCTGCATTTATGAAATCTGGCAGATGGATGTCAAAACAAGTTTCCTTACCAGTCTTCGTAAGGAAAGATTGTATGTGATACAATCAGAAAGTTTTGTCGATCCTAAGGATGCTAAAAGGTATGCTGGCTCCAGCGATCCTTCTAAGGACTGGAGTAAGCATCTCGGAGTTGGAATATGCACTTTGATAAGATGATCAAAGATTTTGGGTTTATACAAAGTTTATGAGAAACTTGTATTTCCAAAGAAGTGAGTGGGAGCACTATAGAATTTCTGATGAGTATATGTTATTGACATATTGTTGATCAGAAATGATGTAGAATTTCTGGAAAGCATATAGGGTTATTTGAAAAGTGTGTTTCAATGGAAAACCTGGATTAAGCTACTTGAACATTGAGCATCAAGATCTATAAGATAGATCAAAATGCTTAATAGTACTTTCAAATGAGCACATACCTTGACATGATCTTGAAGGTGTTCAAGATGGATCGATCAAAGAAGGAGTTCTTGCACGAGATGTAAGGTATGAAGTTAAGACTTAAAAGCTCGACCACGGCGAGAATAGAGAGAAAGGGCGAAGGTCGTCCCTATGCTTCAGACGTAGGCTCTATAGTATGCTATCTTGTGTACCACACGGAAGTGTGCCTTGCCATGAGTCGATCAAGGGGTACAAGAATGATCCAGGAATGGATCATTGGACAGCGATCAAAATTGTCCTTGGAGTAAATAAGGACATGTTTCTCGATTATGGAGGTGATAAAGAGTTGGCGTAAAGGGTTACGTCGATGCAAGCTTTAACACCTATCCGAGTGACTCGAGTAGCAAACCGGATCGTATAGTGGAGCAACCATTTGGAATAGCTCCAAGTGGAGCGTGGAAGCAGCATTTACAATATGACCTAGAGATTTGCGAAGTACATACGGATCTGAAAGTTGCGAGACCCGTTGACTAAAACCTCTCTCACAAGCAAAACATGATCAAACCCCGAACTCATTGAGTCTTAATCACATGATGATGTGAACTAGTTTAATGACACTAGTAAACTCTTTGGATGTTGGTCACATGGCGATGTGACATGTGAGTGTTAATCACATGGCGATGTGAACTAGATTATTGACTCTAGTGCAAGTGGGAGACTGTTGGAAATATGCCTAGAGGCAATAATAAATTAGTTATTATTATATTTCCTTGTTCATGATAATCGTTTATTATCCATGCTATAATTGTATTGATAGGAAACTCGGATACATGTGTGGATACATAGACAACACCATGTCCCTAGTAAGCCTCTAGTTGACTAGCTCGTTGATCAATAGATGGTTACGGTTTCGACCATGGACATTGGATGTCGTTGATAACGGGATCACATCATTAGGAGAATGATGTGATGGACAAGACAATCCTAAGCCTAGCACAAAGATCGTGTAGTTAGTATGCTAAAGCTTTTCTAATGTCAAGTATCTTTTCCTTAGACCATGAGATTGTGCAACTCCGGATACCGTAGGAATGCTTTGGGTGTACCAAGCGTCCTGGCGTGGCTGGGTGGCTATAAAGGTGCACTACAGGTATCTCGAAAGTGTCATTGGGTTGCACGAATCGAGGCTGGGATTTGTCACTCCGTGTAAGCGGAGAGGTATCTCTGGGCCCACTCGGTAGGACATCATCATAATGTGCACAATGTGACCAAGGGGTTGATCACGGGATGATGTGTTCGGAGCGAGTAAAGAGACTTGCGGTGCGAGATTGAACAAGGTATCGGTATACCGACGATCGAATCTCGGGCAAGTACAATACCGCTAGACAAAGGGAATTGTATACGGGATCGATTGAGTCCTTGACATCGTGGTTCATCCGATGAGATCATCGTGGAACATGTAGGAGCCAACATGGGTATCCAGATCCGCTGTTGGTTATTGACGGAGAAGCGTCTCGGTCATGTCTACATGTCTCCCGAACCCGTAGGGTCTACACATAAGGTTCGATGGCGCTAGGGTTATAAAGGAAGTTTGTATGTGGTTACGAATGTTGTTGAGTCCGGATGAGATCCCGGACGTCACGAGGAGTTCGGAATGGTCGGAGGTAAAGATTTATATATGGGAAGTCCTATTTTGGCCACAGGAAAATGTTTGGGATTTTTCGGTATTTGTCTGGGAAGGTTCTAGAAGGTTCGGAGTGGGGCCCACCTGCATGGGGGACCCACATGAGCGTGGGTAGTGGGGCAAGGCCCCACCCCTGGTCAAGCGCACCAAGATCCCCCTTAGAAGGAATAAGATCATATCCCGAAGGGATAAGATCAAGATCCCTAAAAAGGGGGGATAACAATCGGTGGGGAAGGAAATGATGGGATTTCTTTCCTCCCACCTTTGCCAACGCCCCAATGGACTTGGAGGGCAAGAAACCAGCCCCTCCACCCCTATATATAGTGGGGAGGCGCATGGGAGCTCACACACCCCTGGCGCAGCCCTCCCCTCTCCCAAGTACTCCTCCTCTCCCGCGGTGCTTGGCGAAGCCCTGCAGGATTGCCACGCTCCTCCATCACCACCACGCCGTTGTGCTGCTGCTGGATGGAGTCTTCCTCAACCTCTCCCTCTCTCCTTGCTGGATCAAGGCATGGGAGACGTCACCGGGCTGTACGTGTGTTGAACGCGGAGGTGCCGTCCGTTCGGCACTAGGATCTCCGGTGATTTGGATCACGGCAGTCGACTCCTTCAACCCCGTTCTCTTGAACGCTTCCGCTTAGCGATCTACAAGGGTATGTAGATGCACTCTCCTTCCCCTCGTTGCTGGTTTCTCCATAGATAGATCTTGGTGACACGTAGGAAAATTTTGAATTTCTGCTACGTTCCCCAACCATCAGGCCGGTTTACGGCTACAAGTTCTAAACCAACTACAGGCCTTGGGCCTTTCTGCGATTACACCACTAACGGAGCTAACCCGGCCCAAGCTGGCCGGTTTACACCTTGTGGTAATATCCCCAACATTAGGCCCCAGATCGATTTGAACTGGTTCATGTCAATCCTTCACAGAACCTGTATCTTGGACATCTTCTGTTGTTTAGTAAACCGCCACTTCGTCGTTGCTTCTGATCACTGTAAACCGGCATGATGTCGTTGATTCTGGTCACTGTAAACCGGCATGACGTCATCCTGAAATTTATCCTTTATAACGCCCTCCTGGATTCACGCGCTTGACCTAGCCTTACTGCCTTATAAATAGGACCGAAGGGTCATTCTTTTCCTCCCCTCGCTTCTTCTTCGTCTTCCTCGCGCCGCTGCCATTGGAGCTCCGCCATCGTCATCAGCTTCTGCTTCATCCTAGGCCGCTGCATCAACCTGGTCGTACCAGAACACTGCGGCCTCTCTCCGCATCTCCTCTGTTCCCGGTAAGCTTCTTCCTCTTCTTCAATCTGCTCCCGCATTTAGATCTGTTTCTAGGGTTCGAGCTTCATACCATGTTCTTCGTGCGTTTTCATCTTTTTAGCCTTGAGCCATGCTATGAATCCCGTTCTGTATCAATGACGAATCCTGCGTATCCGCGGTACTTTCTTATCTTAATCCCATGGATCTTCTGCATATATACATACGCCTTATAGTCCACTTCCGTTTCTTCTTTACTTCCGCGGCGCATTTCCTGTTTTCTGAAAACCCGCGTTTGATCCGTAGTAAACATGAAATTTTGTGAAACCTGTTTCTGTCCATGACTTCAATTACCTTCGAGGCCAAGATTAGGAGGTTTAACTCACCATAGTAAAAGCTGCTAAACCGGCATCGGTACACCATTAGTCCCCTTGTTGAACCGCCAGAACGTATCTGACATCATATCATAACGAACTGATTTATAGGGACCGCCTCCGGTTTATCATAACTTAGATCAATCACTCTGTAATAAGCACTTCCTTAAACCGGATCCTTCTCCCTGTAGATCTTATGATGGCCAAACAGGTGTACGAATGCAACTGGGTTCCTTCCCGCGTTTCCGAGACACAGTTGAAAGAACTGGTATCGATTGGCGCTTTAGATGACCAAAACGTAATCCATTGGAGGGTTCCTGGAGAGGAATGTCCTCCCGCACCTCAGGAAGGAGAAGTTGTAGTTTTCGCGGATCACCTGGCCCGGGGTTTCAAACCGCCCGGGTCAAAATTTTACCGGGACGTGATGGCCAATTTTCAGCTCCGTCCCCAAGACATTGGCCCCAACTCGTTACCAACTCGTGCCACTTTCAAGTCCTGTCCAAGCATATACGCAAGAGGAACCTTCGTTGAACTGTTCAGGATCTCTTCCACCTAAACCGTCAGACCGAATTCACCGACGGCCCCAATACTGAGTTAGGCGGTATGGCTATCCAGAAGAGGAAGGAGATCACTTATCCCCACGTCAAACTCCACACTCACCCCAAAGAGTGGAACGCGACTTGGTTCTCTGCAAAGACACTTCTCACGAAGGTGAAAATCCTTTTTACGGCTTTCGCCCGAGCGGCTAAGCAACACTCATCCCTTTCCTCAAAGACTGACCGCCAAAGAGAGAAGCAAATATGCCCCACAACTATCCAAGCTCCGCGCTTTCATGGCCAACGGTTTGACTGGAATCGATCTTGCTCGCTGCTGGCTATCTTGGGGCATACTGCCTTTGAGCCGGCGTTCCGGTTTAATGTGCCAGTATACCGGCAGTGTCGACGACCCACTCCGACACACCAAATTGGAACTGTCTGAAGATGAAGTTACGGATTCAGTAAGGAAAATGCTGAATGAACCGGAGCATCTCTGTGCTCAAACCGGCTTGGCTCCTTACTGCACCATCAACGCACCACCCGCGGTAAGTCCCTGACTGTGTCATCATTAAATCCTGTTATTACTTTCATATGTCCAACTCTCAATTATTTCTGATCCAGGGTGACAATCCGTTTTGGAGCAAGAAACTCTCTCAAGACAAAGCGGACAAGGCTGGGCGGCCAAATCGGCCCAAAACAAAAGTTGTTAAGAAGTCCGCCCACAAGAGGAAGACTATCGCTTCATTCGATCCGCCATTGATGATGATGTGTAATCCGAACTTGATTCTCTTGGCTTGTTTTTACACGCCTTATTGATGACGATGCTTGTCGACGACCTTTGAAGCCAAAGAACGCCGGATTTGCCGAGGTAACCATACTTTCTTCCGACTCAACAAACTTGCCTTCACTAAAATTTCGCCGGCAAACCGGAAAGTTAACTTTTCTCACCCTCTTGCTTACTTGGATCCCAAACTTCTTATGAAGACACAGAACATGAAGCTCGTCGCACAACCCGCAAGACGGACGTGTAGTTACCTCTGCGGTTTACCAAACAGCCCGGCTCGAAAGCGCCGCACCGAGGTTTCCAACCTTTTATTGCCTTAAATTCCAAAGCGGGTTTATTCCGACAACCTCTTAATCCGTCCGACTCCGATTATCAGGTCACCTCCCATTCATCCTCTGGCGAATCGTCAGCCACTCAGCTACCACCGTTGAAGATAGCCGTCGGGTAAATCCATACAGCCACATGCTTTTCGATTTCTCCTGTAATGTATATGCCTTGTTCCTGAATCTTTGTTGCTTCAGAACCAAACCAAAGCCCAGCAAGAAGGCTCGCTTGGACAAAACAGTTGAAGAGGCTGCCGCTTCAGATCATGAGCGGGTGCCGGATCTCGAAAACGTTGCCTCTGAAGATATTCCAAATGACCCTCCGATTCAAGAGGAGGTTATTCCAGAAGAAATGCCTGTCAACCCCTCAATCTCTGTTGATCCACCTTCCAGCACTGTCCAGTTTGAAAAGCCGCGCAGCCCTACTGAAGCAGCCGTGCCCACCCGATCCGTCGAGTCGAAAGACGATGACGTTGTGATTACTGGCATGGGCCGCTCTGAACCGGGGAATCCTGCAACCTTAACCCGGCATACTGTGAAGGAGGATTCTTCAACTTTGAACAAAGGAAAGTGGGCTGTCGAGCTGGAAACATATGCCGCTTTAAGCGCCCAAGATATTCATTCCGGATATCTCAACCGGCTTTACAGTAGCCGTGATTATGAAGCTGGCTTGGTGAAACTAATGAGAGACAAGTTTGAGGTAACACTCCTTTCCTTATTACCAGCATAGTAATCCTTGTAGCCCCCAAGGGCCGGTTTGTAATCTTTGATCAAACTGGAACTTGATAATTTTCTTTGATAGATTTTACAATCTTCCCTTATAACCACCAGGGCCGGTTTAACAATGCATACTTAAACCGGTACTCCAAAGAAATTCCTGACAACACTTTAGTAAAATCAAATAGCCATTAGCCCCCAAGTGCCGAGTTGAATACTCGTATTGAACTTGGGACTTTGCCATGTATTAGCAGTAGAAAGATTGAAGGTACATTAGCCCCCAAGTGTCAAGCATATAACTGTGTTGTGTGGTTGAGACTTTAACTTGAATTGTTGTCTGATCATACTATCAATGCGCAGGCTGAGGTGAAAATCAAGGATGATCGGATTGCCGATTTGCAGGCAGCTTTGAAAACCCAGCAGGCCGAGACAGAAAAAGCCAAGAAGGAGCTAACCAGTGCCTTGACCGCTGCTGAGCAGATGAAGGAAAGCATGAAGAAGGAACAGGCATCCTGGGCCACTGAAAAGTCCAATTTGCTCAAATGGGCAGAAAATGCTGAAGCTGCCCTTAAACCGGTGGTGGATGATCTGATAGCCGTGAAGCGGCAAGTACATTCTATGACTGCAGCCATCTTCGGTAAGCTCCCTGTGAATAAGTGTGATATGTTATTCCTGCTGCATCTTGACTCCGGTTTAAAACAACCCTGTTATTGTATGCAGGCACATGCGTTGGGCACTTGGGCAATGACGTGCGAAAGAAACTGAAGGCTGTCTACACTTTAGTAGAGCAGTTATATACCGGAGCCCAGCGCGTTATTACCACAATGTCACATAACAATCCAGCGCCGCCCTCGATCCAAGATACCCGAACCGCTATCCATCCTTCCTTCCCGGATTGAAGAGGTGAAGAAATCTGCTGCACGAACCGGAGCCATCAACGCCTTTGATCCGAGCCAAAGCACGGGTACCGGATTTTGATCCCGTGGAAGCAGCTCAAGGCTATCCCAAAGGTGAAGGAAGACGGCTCGAACTTCGATGAAGAGGACTTATGGCGATAAACCGTGCGGTACGCCCGCTGGCTTGTCAATTGGCGAAGAAGCCGATTTGGAGCACTATCAAGCCCAATACAATGAGCAGAACAAGCGTGTCCGCCCCAACCTTTGAACCGAAAACTTGATCCTCCAATCCGTAAGCATACTTACGCACCGACATTGAACCGTCGTCTTTGATTCACGAAGAGGCTGTTTTCCAAGCGCTAATGGGAATCGACTAGACTATCGTGGATTTCACCGATGGGTAGAGATGAAGATCTTTGAAGCGGCGGAGGATGAAGAATATCGTGAACCGGTAGCGGTTTAGACAAGCTGTCGTGAGCTGTTTACCCAAAAACAATGATCTCATTTGGGCCTTTGTGGTTGCCTTGTAATAGCCTTTAGTCAAAACTTGCTGCTGGATATGCCTTCGTGCATCGATGAAACTTTTGTTTGATTCATACTCCCCGCAACCAAAAATTGAACCTCGGCGGTGACACCGCCACCGGTTTATGGCATCCAATATATTTTGTGTACGAAAATCAATGAGTATGCGATACAAATACCGCCAGATCTGGCATGAAGTCTGGCGTAGCTAATCTTGAAGCGGAGGCCTTTAAAAACCAATGACCGTCTGGGGAGACAATAACTCCCACATGGGCGTGCTGAATCAGCACAAGCCCCCGTGTTACTCCATAAGGATGAACCGGAAGAAAGTAAACCGAGCAGAGAAAAAGCTGCGGTGTAATACCAAACCGTGTCCTGTCAGTTTGTTACTGATAGCTAAACCGGATAAAAATATTCGTCGGGTTGAAAAACACAACAAAAAATCGAATACCAATTATGTGAAAATATGGCAACAAAGACAATAACTCTTTGCAAAAGTAAAGCTTCATGGAGCTGGTCAGATGGCATTACCATGGTCAGACGCAAGCAAGCCCCCCGAAGGCGTAGCGATGGTGCTAGTCGGCCAGGTCCCCAAAAGACTCTTGGCGAGTACGCCGGCCAAGTGGCATGACATTGGTTCGGGTTCACCAAGCCCCCAAGTGACGCTGGCCCTATTGGCCGACCAAGAGGCGTGACGGTTCAGACGTGACCGTGTCCCCAAATGATCTGGTGGCTTTCGCCTATCAAGAGGTGTTGCATTGGTTGGACACGACCAAGCCCCCAAGTGATAAATATAATCTGTCAAGGGGTAAACGGAGGCCGCTTTGAAAAATGTAAACACTCCATGTAACCACACATGAGAAGAAAGACAGAGACCCGCTTTAGCTGAGGCTCCGATTTTATTATATCAAGATAATATATACATTGTCATGCTATGTACATAAACCGAGCCGAGGACTCAAGTATAGTAAGGTCAAGATGAGCTATATTCCACGGCCTATTGGTCTCCTCCTCCGATGTACGTGAGTCTTTACGCCTCGAATATTAACCAGATAATAGGAACCGTTGTGTAGATTCTTGTCGACCACAAAGGGTCCTTCCCAAAGGCGGGATAACTTGTGCATATCATGCGGTCTTGTATGAGACGAAGCAACAAATCTCCTTCCCGAAAGGCTCTGGTCTTAACCGGCGGCTGTGATAACGACGAAGATCTTGTTGGTAAATCGCCGAACCAGCGGCTGCCATATCACGCCCTCATCCAATAGGTCCAAAGCGCCCCGTCGTGCCACCTCGTTGTCCGCTTCAACATAATCCGCTACACGGGCGAATCGTGCTCGATATCACCGGGAGAACCGCCTGCGCCCGTAAACCATGAAGAAAGGTGTGTACCCAGTAGACCGGTTTGGCGTAGTATTGATACTCCATAGTACTGATGGGAGTTCTTCAACCCAGCATCCTGGTGTTCTCTGTAACGGAACCAGAAGTCGGGGTTTGATGCCTCGCAAGATTTCTGATTAGCACGTTCGCCCGCCCGCTGGACTGGGGTGCGCCATCGACGATACGCAAGCGGATATGCTCACGCTCACGAATTCTTTCATAGCCCCTTGGACAGATTAGTGCCATTGTCAATAATGATCTTGTGTGGAAAGCCAAACCGGAAAATCACCTTTTTGATGAACTGCACCGCTGTTGCCGCATCACACTTGCTGACAGGCTCCGCTTCAACCCACTTGGTGAACTTGTCCACTGCCACCAACAGGTGGGTCTTCTTATCTTTGGATCGTTTAAAGGGCCCAACCATATCCAGCCCCCAGGTCGCAAACGGCCACGTTATTGGGATCATCCGCAATTCTTGTGCCGGTACATGAGCACGCCTGGAGAATTTCTGACATCCATCGCATCGTTTGACCAAGTCCTCCGCATCAGCATGAGCAGTTAACCAGTAAAATCCATGACGGAATGCCTTCGCCACCAGGGACTTTGAACCGGCATGATGCCCGCAATCCCCTTCATGGATTTCTCTTAAAATTTCACAGCCTTCCTCAGGGGAGACACAGCGCTGAAACGCCCCTGAAACACTGCAATGATGCAACTCACCATTAAGAATTATCATAGATTTGGAGCGCCGGATTATCTGTCTGGCCAGGACCTCATCTTCTGGCAACTCCCCTCGAGTCATATACGCAAGATAAGGGATCGTCCAATCCGGAATAACATGCAATGCTGCCACCAACTGAGCCTCCGGATCAGGAATAGCCAAATCCGCTTCACCAGGGAGATGGACCGACGGGTTGTGCAAGACGTCCAGAAAGACATTAGGTGGGACCGGTTTACGCTGAGAACCCAACCGGCTTAAAGCGTCTGCCGCTTCGTTCTTCCGGCGATCCACATGATCCACTTGATAGCCCTTGAAGCAACCTGCGATATTATCCACTTCCCGACGATATGCGGCCATGAGGGGGTCCTTAGAATCCCAAGTGCCAGATACTTGCTGAGCCACCAGGTCCGAGTCACCAAAGCACTTAACCCGGCTTAAGTTCATCTCCTTAGCCATCCGGAGACCATGGAGCAAGGCTTCGTACTCAGCTGCATTATTAGTACAAGGGAACATTAAACGGAGAACGTAACAAAACTTATCGCCTCGTGGGGAAGTTAAAACGACTCCAGCCCCCGAGCCTTCTAATTGCCTGGATCCGTCAAAATGAATGGTCCAGTATGTGTGATCCGGCTTCTCCTCTGGTGCTTGTAACTCTGTCTATCATTAATGAAATCAACAAGTGCTTGTGACTTCCTTCTGCTTGGCGCGGTGTATACTTTAGCCCATGCGCCCAAGCTCGATGGCCCATTTGGCAATCCGCGATCGCCTCTCGGTTTCAGATGATGTCACCCAAGGAGCTGAACTAACCATCGTAATAGGATGCCCTTGGAAATATTGTTTCAGCTTCCGGCTGGCCATAAAAACACCATAAACTAGCTTCTGCCAATGCGGATATCTCTGCTTGGACTCGATAAGCACCTCACTGATATAATAAACCGGTCGTTGAACCGGATGCTCCTTGCCTGCCTCCTTTCATTCTACCACAATGGCTACGCTCACTGCTCGAGCATTGGCTGCCACATATTGTCAACCGGAGCCGCAAGAACAGGCGGGTTGGCCAATTGCCGCTTTAGATCCTCAAAAGCTTCGTCAGCAGCTGGACTCCAGACAAAATTATCCATTTTCCTCAGCATCTGATATAAGGGAATGGCCTTCTCTCCGAGGCGGCTGATAAACCGGCTCAACGCAGCAATCCGGCCCGCCAGACGTTGAACATCGTTGATACACTTTGGTTTAGCCAAGGAAGTGATAGCTTTAAATTTCTCCGGATTAGCCTCAATTCCTCTGTTAGACACCAGGAACCCCAATAACTTGCCAGCCGGAACACCAAAAACGCACTTGGCCGGATTAAGCATCATCTTATAAATGCGCAAGTTGTCGAAAGTTTCCTTCAAATCTTCCACCAGTGTCTCCTTTTGCCTTGATTTCACCACAATATCATCCACATAAGCATGCACATTGCGGCCGATCTGCGTATGCAAGCAATTTTGTACACACAGTTGGTAAGTAGCCTGGGCACTCTTGAGCCCAAAGGGCATAGATACATAGCAGAAGGCTCCAAAGGGAGTTATAAACGCCGTCTTCTCCTGGTCCTTAACCGCCATTTTGATCTGATGATATCCAGAGTATGCGTCCAAAAAGCTTAACCGCTCACATCCTGCCGTGGCATCAATAATCTGATCAATGCGGGGGAGAGCAAAAGGATCCGCTGGACAAGCCTTGTTAAGATCTGTGTAGTCCACACACATACGCCAGGTGCCGTTTTTCTTAAGGACCAGCACCGGATTAGCAAGCCACTCTGGATGAAACACCTCAATGATAAAGCCAGCCGCCGTAAGCTTTGGCTACTTCTTCCCAATGGCCTTGCGCCTCTCTTCATTAAACCGGCGGAGGAACTGTTTCACCGGTTTATACTTAGGATCCACATTAAGTGTGTGCTCAGCGAGTTCCCTCGGTACACCTGGCATGTCAGATGGCTTCCATGCAAAGATATCCCGGTTCTCACGGATGAACTCGATGAGCGCGCCTTCCTATTTGGGATCCAGGTTGGCACTGACAGTGAACTGCTTGGACGAATCGCCTTGGCACAAAGTCAACAAGCTTGGTCTCGTTGCCGATTTAAACTTCAGATCCGATTCATGCTCTGTAGTGGGTTTCTTCAAAGGGGTCATATCTGCCGGATCAACATTGTCCTTATAGAATTTCAACTCCTCCGTGGCACAGACCGCCTCTGCATAAGCTGCATCTCCTTCCTCACATTCCAAAGCGACTCGGCGGCTTCCATGCACCGTTATCGTTCCTTTGTAACCCGGCATTTTGAGCTACAAGTAAATATAACAAGGTCATGCCATGAACTTAGCATAAGCTGGCCGTCCAAACAAGGCATGATATGGGCTCCGGATTTTTACCACCTCAAAAGTTAACTTTTCAGACCGGGAATCGTGCTCGTCCCCAAAGGCCACATCCAGGGCTATCTTACCAACAGGATAAGCAGATTTGCCTGGTACTACACCATGGAACACCGTATTGGACGGTATGAGATCCTTGTCTGTGAGACCCATGCGACGGAAAGTGTCATAGTACAATATATTGATACTGCTTCCTCCATCCATAAGCACCTTAGTAAACTTACAGCCTCCAACCTGAGGATCTACCACCAAAGCCAGCTGACTCGGATTATCAACCCGGGGGGGATGGTCCTCTCTGCTCCATACGATAGGCTGCTCTGACCAGCGCAAATACCGCGGTAAAGCCGGTTCAACAGAGTTTACTGCCCGTTTGTGAAGCTTCCGATCCCGCTTGTCCAAACTGGTTGTGAAAACATGATACTGCCCGCCATTCAACTGCTTCGGTTGGCTCGATAGCTTCGATTATTGCTGCTGCTGCTGGCCACCCCGATTACTCGATTATTGAGATTGCCTGGTTATGCCCTGAACGAAGCTCGTCTGACCCGCCCATGGAAACCGGATCTGAACCACCACCGACCCTTGGTCATATCGAAAGCATCGGAGTTTTGAACTCCTGCATAATATCTTGATCTTTCCAAAGATGATTCGATGGGGATTCCTTTGTCCCATGCTTGGGACAAGGCTGATTCAACAAGTAATTCAAACGGTTTGCACTTGCATTTGGACCCCGATTCGCCTTGCCTTTGCGCCGCGGGCCTCTGTCCTGCGCATTAGTGTTGGCTACGAAATCCGGATTACCATCAGCCTTGCGCTTGCCCCCATTTCCATGACCCGCCGGTTTGAAATGCTGCCCCTTGGAGTTGCCGTTCTTCTTTCCCTTCCCTGCTTCCTCATCGTCAGCTTCAGGATCCTTGGTACTGTCTGAATCGGCATATTTTACCAAAGCGGCCATGAGGGTTCCCATATCATTGCAGAACCGCTTCATACGTCCCAGCTTAAATTTCAAAGGCTCAAACCGGCAGTTGCTTTCCAATGTTATGATCGCCGAGTCAGCATTGATCCGGTCAGAGGAGTGCAAAATCTCAGACACACGGCGTACCCAACGGGTTGTTGACTCCCCTTCTTCCTGAACGCAAGCCGCCAGGTCTACTATGGACTTGGGCTGCTTACACGTATCCTTGAAATTCTGGATAAACCGGGCCCGTAACTGAAGGAAATATGCCCTAGAGGCAATAATAAAGTTATTATTTATTTCCTTATTTCATGATAAATGTTTATCATTCATGCTAGAATTGTATTAACCGGAAACATGATACATGTGTGAATGCATAGACAAAACAAGATGTCACTAGTATGCCTCTACTAGACTAGCTTGTTAATCAAAGATGGTTATGTTTCCTGACCATGAACAAAGAGTTGTTATTTGATTAACAAGGTCACATCATTAGTAGAATGATCTGATTGACATGACCCATTCCATTAGCTTAGCACACGATCGTTTAGTATGTTGCTACTGCTTTTATCCATGACATATTGAAAGTGCAACTAATCCCCAGGTGGTTTTGGTAATTAATAACAACATATATATCATTGAACTAATCATTTCTTGAGAATATTTCAGAAAGTTCAGTGATATGGGTATGGCAATGACTGATGATGTGGACCCCTCAAAATGCTAAGGAAAACATTGGCAAAAGCTCAAGACTCCATTTTTGGTTTAGTGATCCAAGATCACATTGAGTCCATAGGAAAGCCAATACTATTAAAAGGGATGAGGTTATGATGATGATCTGGTTGCTCTAAGTGCTTAGTGATTTATCTCTCAAACTATCAGCAATCTTTCATTCCAACATAAACTCATAAGTAATCTCGGTCCCACCGATTCCAAACTCACCACACCGAGATGAACCACCTCAGCCATATACCCAAACCCTAAGAATCTCGGATTTTCCGATTCCAAACTCGGTCATTCGAAATTGGTGTTGCCAAGCTTCAGAACCTTCGTACTCAAATCGGTGTCACCGAGATGAGAAAGTCGGTCCCACCGAGATTGGCAAACCCTAGACTTTGGAAGAATCGGACTAACCGAGATTGTATTTTCGGTCCCACGAAAATCCCAACGTTCACAAGATTTGAACTTTCGGTCTCACCGAGTTGTCAACTTCGGTCCGACCGAGATTGGTCAAATGTGTGTAACAGTTGGATTTTGTGTGGAGGCTATAAATACCCTCCACCTCCTCTTCATTCGTGGAGAGAGCCATCGAAAGAACTACCACTCCTACCTTACATTTCGAGAAGAAAACTACCTACCCTTGTGTTGAGATCAAGTTGCTCCACTCCCACCATATGGAACTTGATTTCTAGCCTTCCCAAGTTGCTTTCCACTCAATCCTTCCTCCACCACAGCCAAATCAGTGAGGAGAGTTGAGTGTTGGGGAGATTATCATTTGAAGCACAAGAGCAAGGAGTTCATCATCACCAACCCCATCTATTACCTTTTGGAGGGTGGTGCCTCCTAGATTGGTTAGGTGTCGCTTGGGAGCCTCCGTCATGATGTGGAGTTGAACCAAGGAGTTTGTAAGGGCAAGGAGATCGCCTACTTCGTGAAGATCTACCCCGAGTAAGGCTAGTCCTCCGTGGGCGTAAGCCATGATGGCATAGACAAGGTTGCTTCTTCGTGGACCCTTCGTGGGTGGAGCCCTCCGTGGACTCAAGCAGCCGTTACCCTCCGTGGGTTGAAGTCTCCATCAACGTGGATTGACGATAGCACCACCTATCGGAACCACGAGAAAAATCTCCGTGTCTCCAACTTGCGTTTGCTCTTCTCCACCTCTCATTTACTATCGTGCAATTTACTTTCCGCTGCCACAACTCTAGAATTGCATGTGTAGGGTGATACTTGACTTGGTTGTCATTGTGAACTTGCTAAGAAACTACTCAAATCAAAAGGCAAAATTTTTAAGTTGTCAAGTAGTCTAATCACCCCCCCTCTAGACATACTTCCGATCCTACAAGTGGTATCAGAGCTTTGGTCTCCATTGGATTGGTTTCCATTGCATTGGACTCCATAAGCTTGGTTTCACAACCTAGGAGAGTATGGCGTCTAGTGAGGGTAATTTCAGAGAGGTCCTTACTTTGATGGTTCAAACTTTGCTAGTTGGAAGCATAAAATGAAAATGCATATTCTTGGACATAACCCCGCCGCATGGGGCATTATTTGTGTTGGCTTGCAAGGTGAGTTCTTGAAGAAGGAAAAGTTCGGATCGCGAAGCTCTGCGGATGAGTTGCGGATGTTACGAACAATGCTCAAGCTTGTGACATTCTCTTCAATGCTTTGTGTCCCGAGGAGTTCAACAAGATCAGCCGTCTTGAGAATGCAAAAGAGATTTGGGATACTTTGGTGAAATGCACGAAGTTACCGAGTCCGTGAAGGAATCAAAGCTAGATGTTCTTCAAGGTCACTTGACAAGTTCAAGATGAAGGAAGGTGAAGGAGTCGCTGAAATGTACTCTAGGCTTGCTCTCATCACCAATGAGATGGCAGGCTTAGGAAGCGAAGAAATGACCGACCGATTCATCATCAAGAAGATTCTCGAGCTTTGGATGGAAAGTATGACACCGTGTGCACTTTGATCCAAATGATGCCAAACTACAAAGATCTCAAGCCTACGAAGTCATTGGAAGGATTGTTGCTCATGAGATGACACTTAAAGATAAGGAAGAGCTTCACAACAAGTCAAGTGGTGCTTACAAAGCTGCAGTTGAAGCTCCCACATCCTCAAGTGACAAGCTAGTTTCCAATGAAGAGATAAGCCTAATGGTGAAGAACTTCAACAAATTCTACAAGAGTAGAAGCAAGGAAAGAAGCTCAAAGTCTAGATCATATGATGAAAAGAGATCTTCTAGTCGTGATCGAATCTGCTACAATTGTGGAAGACCGGACACTACTCAAATGAGTGTTCGACTCCCCACAAGAGAAGAGAAGAATCTCCAAGAAGAAGAAGCTCAAGAGAAGAGTCGCCTCGAAAAGAGAGAAGGAGTAGAGATGATCGTTATGAGCGAAGATCCTCTCGGAGAAGCAAGGATTCGGAAAGGAAAGACAAGTCATCAAGGAGCTACACAAGAAGAAAACATCAAGCTCATGTTGGTGAATGGGTTTCCGCCCGACTCGACAATCACTCGAAAGAAGCTATCACTCCAACTCGAATACAGATCAAGATGAAGGTGTTGCGGTCTTGCTCTAGTGTCCTCCAACTCCAACTCCTATGACATATTTGATTCACCAAATGAGGGAATTGGAAGATGCTTCATGGCAAAAGGCCCCAAGGTATCACATCCTGAGTTTATTGACTTTGATAGTGATGAGGATGACTTGCTTGGTGAAGATGAGCTTTTACATGATAAATCTAGTGAGCTTAGTAATGATGAACATGCTAGTAGTCTTTATAGTCGAGAAGAGTCGAATGACAATGCTATGAAGGAGATTGAGCGTCTAACTAAAGAACTAAACACTCTTAAGTTAGCTCATGAAACAACTCAAGAAGATCATAGAGAGCTCCTAAGATCTCATGAGAAGCTACGCTCGAGAAGCTCAATCTAGAGCAAGAACATGAGTTTCTAAAAGCTATCAATGACGATCTTCAAAGAAGAGTTCTTCATATCTTGCCAACGACTTCTCTTGTCTAATTTCTTGCCACCTATTAAAACTAAGCATGACAAGCATAAGAAAAATTCTTCATCTAGTAGTAACAATAATCATGCTAAATCAAATGTTGTTACTTCTAGTAATTCTCTTGATTCCACTAACAATGTTTCAAGCCAAGTTTCACTTGAGCAAGAAAATAGTTTATTGAAAGGGATTATAGAGAAAGGTGTCTACAAGAGTCTTGCCGGAAGCAAAAGCTTTGAGGAAATTGTTCGCAAACAAGGAAGACACCGGAAGAATCAAGGAATTGGTTTTGAGCGAAAGTTCAACGCCGAGGGTGTTGAATGGGAAGAAGGTCAATATCCCACTCCAAAGTTTGTCTCTCAAGAGGAGAAGTATGATCCTACTTCTTCCAATGAGGAACAAGCTCAAGATGACCTTCCACCACAAGACCACAAGCTAAAAGGCAAGGACAAGCTTCAAGAGGAGATTGATGCATTCATTGAAGCACCCAAGGCCATGGTCAAGTGGGTTCCCAAGGCAACTTCAAGTTCTACTTCAACAAGCTCAACTACTACCCCAAGGATTCCCATCAAGATGATGTGGATCCCAAGAAGAAGAACTAGAGAGTTCTTGAGGGTGACTCCGCCAATATACTTCACTCATATTCATTTTGGCAAGGACTTGTGCAATCAACTTCCACATCTTGCACTAGTTCATGGAGTCACAAACCCTCATGTTGGTAAGTCAAGGGACAAGGTAATCATTGCTTTCATGGACATCATCTATTGTGAACTTCAATCTATGTCCATGGATATTCTTGTTTGTTCCTTGTGGGACTAACCCATGTAGGTATTGAAAGTGCCGAATCCAAAGGATTGCTCCCAACTCTTGATGATCTTCATCAACATTGAGCATCCACATCTTCAACATCTACATGAAGTCTTCAACGACAACCCAAGGTTAGTTTGACCCTTTAAAAGGGGTTCTCACATCAAGGGGGAGCTTTGCTCTAAAGAAATGAGCTAAAGCATCTTCTAATGATGTGAACACATCAATGCTTTATGGAAAAGTGGTAACCCCACTTGTGCTTAAACGATGAGTATGACCTATGATCAAATGTTCTCATTTGACTCCTAAGTCAATATACTCATATATAGATGACCTAGTCATCGCCAAATTGTGTGCTAGATGTTAGTGTTTTGTTTGTGCATGTTTGACACATATTTCATTTGCTATCTTATTGTGTGAGCATGTTGGATGCATGATTTTATCCATTCGAGGACATCCATTTGTTGCTTTGGTCTTTTGGTTTTCTTTCTTTTTGACCAAATGGATGGACAAGAATGCCTAAGTTCCTCCCCTAGCTATCTATGCTTTCTTGTCTCAAACTCTATTCATGCTTATATCACAAACTTTGAACAAGACTTTTTCGGACAGACCGAGTGAGGAGCACTCGGAGCCACCGATCCGTCAAAAGCCTAACTTCCAAAACCTTCTAAGTACTTTCGGTCAAACCGATATACTCAAATCGGATAGACCGAAATCACTTGGATTGATCTAGGTTTTCACCTCGGTGAAACCGGTTTCAAATTCGGCGTGATCGATGTGTGTAATCGCACGCATTAACCATCTCGGTCCCACCGAAGTTTTCAAACTTCGGTCCCACCGACACCGAAGGTATATATACTCGAGGACAGAGCGCGTTGATTACTTCTTCAAACGCTTCGCCCTCAAACCCTTCGCTGCCGTCGCCTTGGTCTTCGGATCGTCTCCGCCGTCGCCTGTGCGCCCTCGCCGCGGGTCTCCATCGCCGTCAACGGTCCTTCTCATCGCGCCGTTGCCGCCGTAGTGAAGCTCCACCGCATTGGGTGAGTTTCATCCCTCTCGTGCTCCAACCGCTGATTCAATGCACGTTAGGCGTTGCCAAGTTTCTTGCCAAGATTGAGATCTCCCTATCCAGCCGTTTAGATCATAGAACAAATTTCGAGTGAAAATTTTAGGTTAGGTTTCACGAACACATCTCGGTGTGACCGATTCGACATTTTCGGATCGACCGATTTGGCCTCGGCCATTGCCTCGCACTTTTCGGTGAAACCGAAGTTGTGCAAATCGGTAAGACCAAGTGAAGATTTAGTGAAACCCTAGTAGTCTCGGCTAGACGAAACCCATTTCGTCCAACCGAAAGTGGTGTATGTGGTCTGTTTAGACACTTCGGTTTCACCGAATTGATAGACTCGGTCAGACCGACATGTATTCTGTGAAAACCTAAAACTAAAGTTTGAACTCATTCTTTTTGCAAAATCCTCTGCAGTTTGTGATAACTCTTCTATTCTGCCTATACCTATTCTATTCACAGGTTGTCAGTCATGTCTGATGGAAGTGACAGTCAGAACAGGTCTGAGATGCCAGTTGAGATTCCAGAGGCAGCTACAAGTCCAGAAGCAAGCAGTTTTTCAGATGATGGAGAGAGAAGCACTCCAAGTGGACTGCCTGCAGCTGCTACCAGGGCCAGGAGGAAGAGAAATTCTGATGAGGAGGATTCAGACTTTGTTGCAGATGAGGAGATAACTTCTAAGCCAAAAAGGCAAGTGGTTGCCAAGAGCTATCAAGGGCAACAGTCAAAGAAAGGCACAAGCAAAGTGACAAAATCCTCTGTTGCACAGAAGCTCAGCATGGAAGAAACCTCCAGCAAGATCAAGAAGACTTCCAAGAGGAAGAGGAAAGTTCATGAAGAAGCTGATGATGATGATTCTGATGAGGAAGCACCTCAGCCTCCTCAGAAGCAGAAGTTGATGGGTGATGCCATCAGGGCAGGAGCACCTTCAAAAGCTAAGCAATCAGCTCCAAAGAAAGGCAGCCCAAGCCAAACCAGCTGCCAAGCCAAAGAAGACTGTGAGGAATATACCGCTTGAGAGAAGAAGAAGGACAATGTGCCACTGCAGAATCGATGATGAGGCTCATGTTTTGCTCAAGCTCGCATGTAAACTGCCAGTTCATAATGATGCTCATCCTCGAGCTGAAAATATGAAGGAGAGAAAGGACAAAGGTCTCAGGCTATGGAGGCAAGCAGATCCATATGCCACCAGGAGAAGAACAGCAGTTGACTCAAGATTCCACACTAGAGAGCAACAAGACTTTTATGAGACAGTGCTCATGGACAAGAAGCCAATTATTCTTGACACGGATCGTTGATTTGGGAATACATCGACAGTGAAGAGCACAGAGACTACTTCCCACATGTGCATGAAAGCTTCACTGCTTGTGGGATTGCAGAGTTCGTTGGTCAGAAATTGACTGCTTGGAATGATGAGATGATCATGTAGTTCTATGCCACCGCACACTTCTATCCAGATGGCAGAATTGTATGGATGATGAGAAGGCGAGATTCCATTCTCTTGTTGAGGAATGGAGAGCATTGCTGAATGCACCAGTTTCAAGGGAAGATGATATTGATGTCTATGGCATTCAAGAAAATCACGAGTCAATGAAGAACATGTACAATGAGGTAAAGGAGAAGGATGTAGAGATATGGAAGCTTGGTTCAGTCTATTATCTTCAGGCAGGTCTCCCAACCACCAACACCATTCTGAGGCATACTTTGATGCCTAAGTCAGGAGACCACCGCATGATAAGAGGGTACTCTATCAACATGCTGCACATTCTAGATCAGAAGACACCTTTTAAGGTGATGGACCTGATAGTTGAGACTATCAAGAGGACAGCAGAGAGCACTGTAAGAGGTCGTGTGGGTTTGCTCCACATATTCAGATGCTCATTAATGCCAAGTTTGGCACGGACACCTACCTGTTGGATAGACCCCACTTGCCTTGCGCAGCCCTGAACATGAGGATAACGAGGTTGTGATGACTGAGGATGCTCCCACATCTGTAGAAGGACATGCTAAGTCTGAAGCTGCCAAACAAGCTAAAGCTGAGAAGGAAGCAGCAGCAAAGCCCAAGAGCGTTGCAGAACAACTTCTTGAAGCCACTCAGAGAATTGAGCTACGCCTGGCCAGCATAGTGCAGTCTCAGGAGAGCCTTGAGAGGATCGTTGAGGATAAGTTCCATGCTCTGGACGTCTGTCGATGAAGTGCAGTCACCGCCAACAAGCTTGAGGCGAGACATCGAGGAAGCTAAGAGGAGAAGGCAGAACTCATGAGAGAGATGGAAGGTGATATGGTCCAGATGACTATGAGCAGCCTGCCCAAAGTGCCCACAAAGCCCAGATCATTTGCTATTCGAGGTCGAGACCCTGTGGCTACTACATCAGCACCTCCTACAGCTCCGTCGGGCCCAAAGACCAGCTTCAAGATATCACTCCTCCAGCTCCACAGACTTCAGAAGCTTTGCAGATGCAGCTATCTCCACTCCATCGGCGCAGACAGAGCCGCAGCAGAGTCCGAGTGACGATTAGCTCTATACCTTCGAACTTTTGGTAACTTGTTGCCAAAGGGGAGAAATTGTATAGATCATAGGGCTTCGAGAGAGAGTGCTCGTTTTTGCTCTTTCGTTTGCGGTTTTCCTTGAGATACTTTTGAGTTCTTTGAGATACTTCGTGTGTTTGATACTACGTTTGCTCTATCTTGATGAGTGCTTGATCATACTGTGCTTAATGTGTGCTTGATGCTTATCATATTCTATTCATATCTTGTATGATCATTTACTCATGTCTTGGTGATTGGGTGCATGTTATTCATTCTTATCATTTTGTGCGCTCCACCAAGATGTATGTGACATGGAAGAGTAACCCATGATCCTAATCGATTGTGCATTTGCATTCAAACGCAAATCTTAAATAATGCACAAATTTAGGGGGAGCTCTTGCTTATCACATACTTCTCAAAGCGACGATGTTATTCATTGATTATATCATTTGTCGAAGCTTTGATCTATATGTTGTCATCAATTACCAAAAAGGGGGAGATTGAAAGTGCAACTAATCCCCGGGTGGTTTTGGTAATTAATAACAACATATATATCATTGAACTAATCATTTCTTGAGAATATTTCAGAAAGTTCGTTGATATGGGTATGGCAATGGTGATGATGTGGACCCTCAAAATGCTAAGGAAAACATTGGCAAAAGCTCAAGACTCCATTTTTGGTTTAGTGATCCAAGATCACATTGAGTCCATAGGAAAGCCAATACTATTAAAAGGGGATGAGGTTATGATGATGATCTGGTTGCTCTAAGTGCTTAGTGATTTATCTCTCAAACTATCAGCAATCTTTCACTCCAACATAAACTCATAAGTAATCTCGGTCCCACCGATTCCAAACTCAGTCACACCGAGATGAACCACCTCAGCCATATACCCAAACCCTAAGAATCTCGGATTTTCCGATTCCAAACTCGGTCATTCCGAAATTGGTGTTGCCAAGCTTCTGTAACCTTCGTACTCAAATCGGTGTCACCGAGATGAGAAAGTCGGTCCCACCGAGATTGGCAAACCCTAGACTTTGGAAGAATCGGACTAACCGAGATTGTATTTTCGGTCCCACCGAAAATCCCAACGTTCACAAGATTTGAACTTTCGGTCTCACCGAGTTGTCAACTTCGGTCTGACCGAGATTGGTCAAATGTGTGTAACGGTTGGATTTTGTGTGGAGGCTATAAATACCCCTCCACCTCCTCTTCATTCGTGGAGAGAGCCATCAGAAAGAACTACCACTCCTACCTTACATTTCTGAGAAGAAAACTACCTACCCTTGTGTTGAGATCAAGTTGCTCCACTCCCACCATATGGAACTTGATTTCTAGCCTTCCCAAGTTGCTTTCCACTCAATCCCTTCCTCCACCACAGCCAAATCAGTGAGGAGAGTTGAGTGTTGGGAGATTATCATTTGAAGCACAAGAGCAAGGAGTTCATCATCACCAACCCCATCTATTACCTTTTGGAGGCGGTGCCTCCTAGATTGGTTAGGTGTCGCTTGGGAGCCTCCGTCATGATGTGGAGTTGAACCAAGGAGTTTGTAAGGGCAAGGAGATCGCCTACTTCATGAAGATCTACCCGAGTAAGGCTAGTCCTCCGTGGGCGTAAGCCATGATGGCATAGACAAGGTTGCTTCTTCGTGGACCCTTCGTGGGTGGAGCCCTCCGTGGACTCGGCAGCCGTTACCCTCCGTGGGTTGAAGTCTCCATCAACGTGGATTGACGATAGCACCACCTATCGGAACCACGAGAAAAATCTCCGTGTCACCAACTTGCGTTTGCTCTTCTCCACCTCTCATTTACTATACGTGCAATTTACTTTCCGCTGCCACAACTCTAGAATTGCATGTGTAGGGTGATACTTGACTTGGTTGTCATTGTGAACTTGCTAAGAAACTACTCAAATCAAAAGGCAAAATTTTTAAGTTATTATGAGTTTTTGTATTTTGATGTACCGAAGAAGTTCGGAGTCCCGGATGTGATCACGGACATGACGAGGAGTCTCGAAATGGTCGAGACATAAAGATTGATATATTGGAAGCCTATGTTTGGAGTTGGAATGGTTCGGGCGTAAAACAGGAATTCTGGAGTACAGGGAGGTTCTGGAACCCCGAGGGGTAAATGGGCCTCGGTGGGCCTCGGGAGAAGAGGAAGGGCCGGCCAGGGGTGGCGCGCCCCCCCCCAGTCCGAATAGGACAAGGAGGCGGCGGCCCCCCTCTCTCCCCTCCCCCCAATCCTATTCCAACTAGGAAAGGAGGGGAGTCCTACTCCCGGTGGGAGTAGGACTCCTCCCGGCGCGCCTCCTCTAGGCCGGCCCGCCTCCCCCCTCCCTCCTTTATATACGGGGGCAGGGGGCACCCTAGAACACACAAGTTTGATCTACGGATCGTTCCTTAGCCGTGTGCGGTGCCCCCCTCCACCATATTCCACCTCGGTCATACCGTTGCGAAGCTTAGGCGAAGCCCTGCGTCGGTGAAACATCAAGATCGTCACCACGCCGTCGTGCTGACGGAACTCTCCCTCGACACTCGGCTGGATCGAGTCGAGGGGCGTCATCGAGCTGTACGTGTGTCAAGAACTCGGGGGCGCCGGAGTAACGGCGCCGGGATCGGTCGGATCGCGAGGAGAACGTATGACTACTTCCTCTACGTTGTGATCGCTTCCGCTTCAGGTCTACAAGGGTATGTAGACAACACTCTCCCCTCTCGTTGCTATTCATCACCATGATCTTGCGTGTGCGTAGGAAAATTTTGAAATTACTACGTTCCCCAACAGTGGTATCAAAGCCAGGTTTTTATGGTTTGATGTTTTGCACGAGTAGAACACAAGTGAGTTGTGGGCGATACTAGTCATACTACCTACCAGCATGTCATACTTTGGTTCAGCGGTATTGTGAGATGAAGCGGCCCAGACCGACATTACGCGTACGCTTACGCGAGACTGGTTTCACCGCTACGAGCACTCGTTGCTTAAAGGTGACTGGTGGGTGCTGTCTCTCTCACTTTAGTTGAACCGAGTGTGGCTACACCGGTCCTTGAGAAGGTTAAAGCGAGTCTATTTGTGAAATATCGTTGTGGTTTTGATGCGTAGGTGAGACTGGTTCTTGCTTAAGCCCGTAGCAGCCACGTAAAATTTGCAACAACAAAGTAGAGGACGTCTAACTTGTTTTTGCAGGGCATGTTGTGATGTGATATGGTCAAGGCGTGATGCTATATTTTATTGTATGAGATGATCATGTTTTGTAACCGAAGTTATCGGCAATGGGCAGGAGCCATATGGTTGTCGCTTTATTGTATGCAATGCAATGCATACTGTAATGCTTTACTTTATCTCTAAGCGGTAGCGATAGTCGTAGAAGCATAAGTTTGGCGAGGCGACAACGATGCTACGATGGAGATCAAGGTGTCGTGCGGTGACGATGGTGATCATGGTGGTGCTGCAAGATGGAGATCATGAAGCACAAGATGATGATGACCATATCATATCACTTATATTGATTTGCATGTGATGTTTATCCTTTTATGCATCTTATCTTGCTTTGATTGGCGGTAGCATTATAAGATGATCTCTCACTAAATTATCAAGAAGTGTTCTCCGAGTATGCACCGTTGCCAAAGTTAAATCGTGCCCGGACACCACGTGATGATCGGGTGTGATAAGCTCTCGTCCATCTACAGCGGGTGCAAGCCAGTTTTGCACACGCAGAATACTCGGGTTAAACTTGACGAGCCTAGCATATGCAGATATGGCCTCGGAACACGGAGACCGAAAGGTCGGCGTGAATCATATAGTAGATATGATCAACATAAGATGTTCACCATTGAAAACTACTCCATTTCACGTGATGATCGGTTATGGTTTAGTTGATTTGGATCACGTGATCACTTAGATGACTAGAGATGTCTTTCTAAGTGGGAGTTCTTAAGTAATATGATTAATTGAACTTAAATTTATCATGAACTTAGTACTGATAGTATCTTGCTTGTTTATGTTTGATTGTAGATAGATGGCTCGTCTTTGTTGTTCCGTTGAATTTTAATGCGTTCCTTGAGAAAGCAAAATTGAAAGATGATGGTAGCAATTACACGGATCTGGGTCCGTAACTTGAGGATTATCCTCATTGCTGCACGGAAGAGTTACGTCTGGATGCACCGCCGGTGCAGACTCTTCTTGATGCTGGCCGGCGGCGTTAGAACGTCTGGCGAGCAAAGCGATGACTACTCTATAGTTCAAGTGTGCCATGCTTTACGGCTTAGAACCGGGACTTCAACGGCGTTTTGAGCGTCATGGAGCATATGAGATGTTCGGGAGTTGAAGTTAATATTCAACAGAATGCCGGATTGAGAGATATGAAGTCTCCAATAAGTTCTATAGCTGCAAGATGGAGGAGAACAGTTACATTAGTGAGCATATACTCGAGAATGTCCAGGTACTACAATCACTTGACACAATTGGGAGTTAATCTTCCGGATGATTGTGTCATTGATGAATTCTTCAATCACTGCCACCAAGCTACAAAGGCTTCGTGATGAACTATAATATGCAAGGGTTAGTAAAGACTATACAGAGCTCTTACAATGCTAAAGGCTGCGGAGGTAGAAATCAGAAGGAGCATCAAGTGTTGATGGTCAATAAGACCACTAGTTTCAAGAAGAAAGGCAAAGGGAAGAAGAAGGGAACTTCAAGAAGAACAGCAAGCAAGTTGCTGCTCGGAGAAGAAACCCAAGTCTGGCCCTAAACCCTGGCCGAGTGCTTCTACCGCAAGCGACTAGTCCTTTGAAGCGGAACTGCCCCAAGTATTTGGCGGATAAGAAGGATGGCAAGGTGAACAAAGGTATATGTGATATACATGTTATTGATGTGTACCTTACTAGAGCTCGTGATAGCTTTGGGTATTTGATCTTGGTTACATTGCTAATATTTGCAACTCGAAGCAGGGACTACGGATTAGCGAACAACGGCAAAGGGCGAGGTGACGATGCTTGCGTGGGAAATGGTTCCAAAGTCGATGTGATCGCGATCGACACGCTACCTCTACATCTACCTTCGGATTAGTTTTAGACCTAAATAATTGTTATTTGGTGCTGCGTTGAGCATGAACATTATATCTGGATCTTGTTTGATGCGAGGCGGTTATTCATTTAAATCGAGAGAATAATGGTTGTTCTATTTATATGAGTAATATCTTTTATGGTCATGCACCCTTGAGGAGTGGTCTATTTTGATGAATCTCGATAGTAGTGATACACATATTCATAATGTTGAAGCCAAAAGATGCAGAGTTGATAATGATAGTGCAACTTATTTGTGGCAATTGCCGTTTAGGTCATATCGGTGTAAAGCGCATGAAGAAACTCCATCTTGATGGACTTTTGGAGTCACTTGATTATGAATCACTTGGCACTTGCGAACCGTGCCTCATGGGCAAGATGACTAGAACACCGTTCTCGGTACTATGGAGAGAGCAACAGATTTGTTGGAAATCATACATACAGATGTATGTGGTCCGATGAATGTTGAGGCTCGTGGCGGATATCGTTATTTTCTCACCTTCACAGATGACTTAAGCGAGATATGGGTATATCTACTTAATGAAACATAAGTCTGAAACGTTTGAAAAGTTCAAAGAATTTGAGTGAAGTTGAAAATCATCGTAACAAGAAAATTAAATTTCTACGATCGATCGTGGAGGTGAATATTTGAGTTCTGAGTTTGGTCTACATTTGAAACAATGCGGAATAGTTTCGCAACTCCGCCACCGGAACACCTGGCGTAATGGTGTGTCGAGCGTCAATCGCACTTTACTAGATATGGTGCGATCTATGATGTCTCTTACAGATTTACCGCTATCGTTTTGGGGTTATGCTCTAGAGGCGGCCGCATTCACACTGAATAGAACACCGTCAAAATCCGTTGAGACGACACCTTATGAACTGTGGTTTGGCAAGAAACCAAAGTTGTCGTTTCTTAAAGTTTGGGGATGCGATGCTTATGTGAAAAAGCTTCAACTGATAAGCTCGAACCCAAATCGAATGTGTCTTCATAGGATACCCAAAGGAGACAGTTGGGTACACCTTCTATCACAGATCCGAAGGCAAGACATTCGTTGCTAAGAATGGATCCTTTCTAGAGAAGGAGTTTCTCTCGAAAGAAGTGAGTGGGAGGAAAGTGGAACTTGATGAGGTAATAGTACCTTCTCCCTTACTTGAAAGTAGTTAAATCGCGAAACCGGTTTCGAGACACCTACACCAAGTAGTGAGGAAGTTGATGATGTTGATCATGAAACTTGAGATCAAGTTACTCAGAACCTCGTAGATCAACGAGTAAGATCCGCACTGAGTGGTGCGGCAATCCTGTTCTCGGAAGTCATGCTACTAGATCATGATGAACCTACGAACTATGATGAAGCGATGGTGAGCCCAGATTCCATAAAATGGCTTGAGGCCATGAAATCGAGATGGGATCCATGTATGAAAACAAAGTATGGACTTTGGTTGACTTGCCGAGGGTAGGCAAGCAATAGAAAACAAGTGGATCTTCAAGAAGAAAGGCGACGACGGTAATATTATTGTCTATAAAGCTCGACTTGTCGCAAAAGGTTTCGACAAGTTCAAGGGATTGACTACGATGAGACCTTCTCACCCGAAGCGATGCTTAAGTCCGTCCGAATCATGTTAGCAATTGCCGCATTTTATGATTATGAAATTTGGCAAATGGATGTAAAGCGCATTCTGAATGGATTTACGGAAGAAGAGTTGTATATGATGCAACGAGAAGGTTTTATCGATCCAAAGGAGCTAACAAAGTGTGCAAGCTCCAGCGATCCATCTATGGACTGGTGCAAGCATCTCGGAGTTGGAATAAGCGCTTTGATAGTGTGATCAAAGCATTTGGGTTTATACAGACTTTTGGAGAAGCCTTGTATTTACAAGAAAGTGAGTGGGAGCTCTGTAGCATTTTCGATATTATATGTAGATGACATATTGCTGATCGGAAATGATATAGAATTCTGGATAGCATAAAGGGATACTTGAATAAGAGTTTTTCAATGAAAGACCTCGGTGAAGCTGCTTACAAATTGGGCATTAAGATCTATAGAGATAGATCAAGGCGCTTGATTGGACTTTCACAAAGCACATACCTTGACAAAATTTTGAAGAAGTTCAAAATGGATCAAGCAAAGAAAGGGTTCTTGCCTGTGTTACAAGGTGTGAAGTTGAGTAAGACTCAATGCCCGACCACTGCAGAAGATAGAGAGAAAATGAAAGATGTTCCCTATGCTTGCCATAGGCTCTATCATGTATGCAATCTTGTGTACCAGACCGATGTGTGCCTTGCTATAAGCCTAGCAGGAGGTACCAAAGTAATCCAGAGTGGATCTTTGGACAGCGGTCAAGAACATCTGAAATACGAAAAGGACTAAGGATATGTTTCTCGTATATGGAGGTGACAAAGAGCTCATAAATGGCGGTTGCGTTGATGCAAGCTTTGACAGCGATCCGGACGATTCTAAATCGCAGACGGATCGTATTTACACTAAGCGGAGGAGTGTCGGTTGGTGCAGTTCTAAACAAAGCGTCGTGGCGGGATCTACATGTGAAGCGGAATACATAGCAGCCGGAAGCAGCTAATGAAGGAGTGCGGATGAAGGAGTTCATATCCGATCTAGGTGTCATACCTAGTGCATCGGGTCAATGAAAATCTTACGTGACAATCTTGGAGCAATTGCCTTAGCGAAGGAATCCAGATTTCACAAGAGGACCAAGCACATCAAGAGGCGCTTCAATTCCATCCGGGACTTAGTCCGGTGGGAGACATAGAGATTTGCAAGATACATACGGATCTGAATGTTGCAGCACCGTTGACTAAGCCTCTTCCACGAGCAAAACATGATCAGCACCAAGACTCCATGGGTGTTAGGATCATTACTATGTAATCTAGATTATTGACTCTAGTGCAAGTGGGAGGCTGAAGGAAATATGCCCTAGAGGCAATAATAAAGTTATTATTTATTTCCTTATTTCATGATAAATGTTTATCATTCATGCTAGAATTGTATTAAGGAAACATGATACATGTGTGAATGCATAGACAAAACAAGATGTCACTAGTATGCCTCTACTAGACTAGCTTGTTAATCAAAGATGGTTATGTTTCCGACCATGAACAAAGAGTTGTTATTTGATTAACAAGGTCACATCATTAGTAGAATGATCGATTGACATGACCCATTCCATTAGCTTAGCACACGATCGTTTAGTATGTTGCTACTGCTTTTATCCATGACATATACATGTTCCTGTAACTATGAGATTATGCAACTCCGTTTACGGAGGAACACTTTGGTGCTACCAAGCGTCCTGGCGAATCGGGTGATTATAAAGGAGTACTACAGGTGTCTCCAAAGGCAGATGTTGGGTTGGCGTATTTGAGATTAGGTTTTGTCACTCCGATTGTCGGAGAGGTATCTCTGGGCCCTCTCGGTAATGCACATCACTTAAGCCTTGCAAGCACTACAACTAATGAGTTAGTTGTGAGATGATGTATTACGGAACGAGTAAAGAGACTTGCCGTAGCGAGATTGAACTAGGTATTGGATACCGACGATCGAATCTCGGGCAAGTAACATACCGATGACAAAGGAACAACGTATGTTGTTATGCGGTCGACCGACAAAGATCTTCGTAGAATATGTAGGAACCAATATGGGCATCCAGGTCCCGCTATTGGTTATTGACCGAGAATAGTTCTAGGTCATGTCTACATTGTTCTCGAACCATAGGGTCCGCACGCTTAAGGTTTCGATGGCGGTTATTATGAGTTTATGTATTTTGATGTACGAAGAAGTTGAGTCCGGATGTGATCACGGACATGACGAGGAGTCTCGAAATGGTCGAGACATAAAGATTGATATATTGGAAGCCTATGTTTGGAGTTGGAATGGTTCAAGCGAAACAGAATTTCTGGAGTCCGGAGGTTACTGGAACCCCGGGGTAAATGGGCCTCGGTGGGCCTCGAGGGAGAAGAGGAAGGGCCGGCCGGGGGTGGTGCGCCCCTCCCCCAGTCCGAATAGGACAAGGAGGCGGCGCCCCCTTTCCTCTTCCCCCCCCCAATCCTATTCCAACTAGGAAGGAGGAGTCCTACTCGGTGGGAGTAGGACTCCTCAGCAGCGCCTCCTCTAGGCCGCCCGCCTCCCCCCTCCCTCCTTTATATACGGGGCAGGGGCACCCTAGAACACACAAGTTTGATCTACGGATCGTTCCTTAGCCGTGTCGGTGCCCCCTCCACCATATTCCACCTCGGTCATACCGTTTGCGAAGCTTAGGCGAAAGCCTGCGTCAGTGAAACATCAAGATCGTCCACCACGCCGTCGTCTTGTGGAACTCTCCCTCGACACTCGGCTGGATCGAGTACGAGGGGCGTCATCGAGCTGTACGTGTGTCAAGAACTCGGGGCGCCGGATAACGGCGCCGGGATCGGTCGGATCACGAGGAAGCGTCGACTACTTCCTCTACGTTGTGATCGCTTCGCTTGGTCTACAAGGGTATGTAGACAACACTCTCCCCTCTCGTTGCTATTCATCACCATGATCTTTCGTGTGTGTAGGAAAATTTTGAAATTACTACGTTCCCCAACAGTAACTGCCCCCATGAACTGATAGAATTGGGCGGCAAGCTTTTTAACCAAGTACGGGCCGTGCCCTCCATCATCATGGTGAAGTACTTTGCACATGCGGCTTCATCAACATCTAGCATCTCCATGGCCATCTCATAACTTTCAACCCACGCCTCAGGGGACAGATCTGCAGTGTAATTCGGTACCTTTGCGGGCCCTTAAAATCCTTAGGCGAGGCGCACATTGCGAGGGCGGGGATTAAACGAGGCACCCCTAAAGCGGATCGACTCTGGCCCGTGAAGGTGGTAGAGGCGAACGGTGTGTGTTGATCCGCACCATCCTGTGCTGCTAACTCGGCCTCCCTACGTTCCCGGGCCCGATCCACTACCTCCTGAGCATCACGAATACCACCCACCTGGTGATTGCCTCGGGCCGCTTCACGGTCACGCGCGTTGCTTGATATGGCCGGTTCATCCATACGCCTGCTGTAGCTCCGGCTTGGGCGGGGCGTAGAGTGAATCCGATCACGGCTGTATGAATACGCCTCCTGCTGTATCAGCGCCGTCCGGAGAAGCTCCTTGACCCAGCGTGTCTCAACTGCTTGTGGGGAATCTCCTTCGACTGGGATTGCCTCCAATCGTGCAGCGGCTGCAACAAGGTTGTCCATGGGATTGGAATAATGACCCGGGGGTGTCTGTACCGGCGGGGGAATCGCCATGTTCTGCTGTGGGGGCTCCATCAGGCGCGGTTGGATCGTCGCTCCTGCCCCTGGCGCCTCAATCCGGTTTACTTCCCTGTGCTGGGGCGGGTTACTGGGTCCGGCTCCCGGGGTCTGAAAGAGATTTCTAGGATCAAATCCTGATGGCAGGCGCGATCTATACTTCCGCCTCGGCACCTCTGTGGCCTTTTCTCGTCGAGCATGAGTTTGTAAGCTTGCGCATCTAAAGCGCCCGCTCTGTGGCCATCGCTCCTTCTCTGCCGCTAGATCCGCTTTGGCTTGCGTGATCTGCTCTTTCACCTTGCGATTTCTGCATTATGAGGCCCCGATCTGCTGGGCTGTCCTCCGTCATAAGCGCTGCCAGTGCATCGAACAGATCTGACAGAACTTGAACCGGCGGGCGCACCGGGCCTCCTGCCCCTGCTGCCGCCGCTGAACCGGAAAGTATTGCTGCTGCGGTTGAAGAAAGGTTCGCGGCCTGCGTACCGGCCTTGAATACACCGATCCGGTTTAACTGGCTTGGGGGGTCCGGAATACTGTCACCATCGAAACAGCCCCTGATCATATCGTCCCGCGGTGGTACAATGACTCGGTCTCTCTGTTGAAGATTCATCGCCCGAATAAGCGAGCGGTCTCACTACGTGCTCACGAACCGGCGTCATACTCCCCTCCATGGGTAACTCCAGCGAAGACATGCTTCACGGCGGTTTACCCAGGCGCGGTTCTGTAGCGCTAAGCCGTTCGATGAGGTCGGTGCAGATGTCCGGCTCAGCCGAGCTCCCGATCTTGCCAATGGCGTGTATGCGCCAAAGGGACCCGGTATCCATACTCCATGAATCGGCCTCGGGACCCCATCCGGCGTCGTCGATGTAGATCCGCCGCGACGACTCTTGGTCATCCGGCCCACGACGTAGCCTTCGAGTCCTTTGAGCTTGCCCTCCAAGATCGTCAAACCATCGTGCGATAGCCCCACGGTGGGCGCCAACTGTCGTGGATTTGTCACGGCAGATGTCCTAGTGTAAGGACTTAGTCGTGGAGCCATCGCTACGGGTTTACTTGCAGGGGTTAAAGCGGACACAAAGACACGAGGGTTTTATACTAGTTCGGCCCCTTCGATGAAGGTAAAGCCTACGTCTAGTTGTGATGGAATTGATGTAGTCTCGATGGCTAGGGAGCAAACAAGCTTCGCCTAGGCTCGAGTTGTGGTTGTCTCTCTTTGAACCGCCGCCGGGTTGTCCCTTTATATACACGAGTGACGCCCGTCGGTTCGTAGAGTCCTAACCGGTTCATACTCGTATCCCGGTTGGTATCTCTCTATTCCTAACTTACAATACAAGTCATACATCAGGCCGGTTTACGGCTACAAGTTCTAAACCAACTACAGGCCTTGGGCCTTTCTGCGATTACACCACTAACGGAGCTAACCCGGCCCAAGCTAGCCGGTTTACACCTTGTGGTAATATCCCCAACAGGCAGGATAACTTGGATGCCCTGGAGGAGGATCGCGACGTTGCAAAAGCCCGTTCCACATTCTATCAGCAGCAGGCTCGAAGATATCAAAGCAGAGAAGTGCGGGCCAAAACTTACAATATTGGCGAGCTCGTTCTTTGCCTACCGGAGAAAAAGAAGGACAAACTCAAACCCAGGTGGGAAGTCCCTTCGTCATTGACAAAGTTCTCACCGGAGGAGCGTACCGCTTATGTAATGCATCCGACAACAGACTCGAGCCGAACCCATGGAACGCGGCCAGACTCCAAAGATTTTATGCCTAACGCCGAACTCAGTGTTCGTCTCCTTACTCCCCCTTTTTACTTATGCTCCACCCCCACTTTTCCTTTCTCACCCTTTTTTCTCTTCACACAAAGTACTTAATACAGTGCGGACCCCCGGATTACTCTGGCCGCACTCTGTGTGTAAGCATTACCTGGGGGCTTCCTATACTGAAGCTAAAAATAATTACGCAAATGGCTTTTTGCCCATTACATATGAGTTTCTTTTTCATATGTACCTTTTCTTCAACATTAGCCAAGCTGGGTTGCCTGGCTCTTGTGTTTATGCCCTACGTTCCCGTTAATTCGGCTAGGGCATAAGGGGAGCACCTCTGCAATTGTTACTGCCAGTTCAGCCGAATGTGTACCTCAGACTGGGTGAAGCCGAAAGCTAGTTTCCTTAAGAGAATATTCGATCGGTGAACAAAAGATGTATTCATTTATTACAGCATAAATCCCCAGAAGTCTTGTATCCTGCACCATAGTTCGCAGTCCGGACATGCGCCTTGCCGCATGCATACCCAGGGAAAGGAACCCCTAACGGAACTATTCTCCCTGGAAGATGTTTCTTACTATCCATGTAATATAACATAACTAGTTGGGTACTTGTGCATTCAAGCACTCATGGCCCCACTTTGGTTTCCACGCATACCCGGTTTTGTATAACTGAGCGGGTATTCGGACACACCCCGAACTGTAGGATCCGGGGGCTGAAGCGAAAAGGTCCGCCATGACAAATGATTTTAATCCGGCTAGGGGCTACTATGCCCATTAAATTACGATCACTTGCGCGACTATATTCTTCCTCTATACCATCTAACGAGCTATCTAGCTTACAATTCTGTTGAGAATACTTAGCGGCTAACGCTACCTGGTCATATACCAGACTTACGGGAATTTCTTGCCCATCGGGCCCCGTCGGTCCTACTTCGGCCATATGGTTCAGGTCCAGCTTGGTGTAGCGCGTCTTCACCATTGCCCAGGCTTCTCTTGCACATTGCCGACAGGCCAATATCTTCCACAGTCGGAAGCGCCGTCGGGCTCCTTGAAGCAGGTCCGCAAGCTCCCCCATGCCATTCGGCAGGAGGCTTGATGGCCACAAGGCCTGAGCAACGTCGTGCATCACCCGCCGAGCTCGCTCGTGCAACTGTGAAAGTACTTGCAGTAAATCACTTGCAGATGAGGGCATCTCCTCTTTAGGGCGACCCGTTAACATTCCTGCAAGCAAAATTCTTTCAAAATACTTCCTCGCCAAACTATCATACAGTTCGTCTGGACACTCACCATAAATGCCGCGTCGAAGATTTTTGTTCTCCTTCACGGAGTCCGCCAGTTGAGCGCGGACGTCTTTTAATTCCACGTCCAGGTGAATATTGGCATCTTGAAGATTGTTCTTCTCTTGCTTAACTTGCGTGAGGATGCACTCGCCAGCCTTTAGCTGCCTTTCAAGATGCAAGTCGTCATCTGTTACGCCCTCCGGATTCAACCCATGATTGTGTGCAGAATTTTCTGTTAGACTAGTCACACCAACCATTTACTAACTGGCGCATCCTCATACAATTAAGACAAATGTTACCAGATGAGGCCTTCTGGGATTCCTCCAACTCGGAAACCTTGTCCCTTAGCTGGGCCTTGCATTCCTCCAGCTCCCGAGCTAATTGTTCATTCTTATCTACAAGGACCTGTGCATAAATTGATCCTTCAAACAGTTGTTCCAACTATTTCAAGTCTCAGGGGCTACTGCTATACATACTCATCAAAATTTCTTACCTGTATATCTTTGGTATACTAGTTTGTCGCTTGGGCAAGCCCGCCTTGAGCAGCTCGGACGTATGCGTCCGCCAAATTGAAGGCATTAGAAGCCTCTTCGGAAAAGATGTTGTTCTGAAGCACGGCCCTCCGGCGCCGGTGATTCATGGCACTCTCCACTTCGGAGTTCGTGGCCGAACACATATCCGCATCCTCCGTCGGAGAACTATGCGGTACTGGCCCCGTGTTCGCCTCCGCCCTTGAAGTCGGTTCTGGAACCCGGGTGGTGGAGGCATGATTGGCGGGATCCCCACATATAGTCTGGCTGCTCCTCTTCCTGCCAGACACAAAGGGCGCTGTCATATTTCAAATACTATAATCGCAGGATAGGTTATTATTTTACCTCTGCAGCGGTGTGTCAACCCTCACCGCCTTCCTCTTGAGCCTGCCCAATCTGGGCGCCCATGGGTGACGAGTCCCTAGGGGCTCGGCCCCTCGCTCCGACCGTCGTCTCTGCAAATAGCACGACGCCTCAAGGGTAAATCATAATACCCGAGGGGAGTCCTCTTCGGAGGATAGGGTTTTTAGTTTGGCTTACACGCGACACAGGAAGAAGTCCGGGATAGTCGGCCGTAATGGCCACTGAGGCGCCATCCCAGCTCGCTTGATAAAATACCCCGTTGACAAGCTCCACGGTAATATCCTGATCTTCTTTGAGTCCTGGATCTAGGGCCCTTCCGGGGTCCTCTGGCTGCGGGGAGGGACTGAAGATCCCTTCTACGGCCCTCCTCAGTTCCTGCTCGGAAGCATCGATGCAGGTAATCTTAGCAGAAGGATGAAGTAGGGAAAAGAATGGCAACTTAGCCACTCTGGGGGGTTGTACATAGAGAATCCGTCCCGTGTTTTAATGCGAAGGAATTCCTCCTCTTCCCCTTTGTATAAATCGGACAATATCCTTGCCAAAGCAGTGGCGGAGTCCGGACCCTTACGGCCGCAGCGGGTGGCGTCGTCTTCCCCGTTGAAGTGCCACATGGGCTTACCCCGATATTGAAGCGGTTGCACTCCCCGCCTTATGCATATCGCCATGACCTCGACTATCGTTAGTCCGGATTTGGCCAGTAACTTTATCCTGCTCATCAGGAAGTGTATTTCCCTCGTATCCTCTTCTTGAGGGCCCCGGGGGCGCCAGCTTAGGCGTACTCTCGGCGGGGCGTTACTGAACTTGGGGAGACCTGTCCGGACTGGATCCGGAAGGGGAACGTCATCAATGTAAAACCACTCTGAAGGCCAGTTTTCTAGTGCCTTCTCAGGAGTGCCGGACAAGTATCCGGTCTCGGCAATGCGCCATACTTCTGTTGGGGAACGTAGTAATTTCAAAAAATTTCCTACGCACACGCAAGATCATGGTGATGCATAGCAACGAGAGGGGAGAGTGTTGTCTACGTACCCTCGTAGACCGAAGCGGAAGCGTTGACGCAACATAGAGGAAGTAGTCGTACGTCCTCCCGGTCCGACCAATCCAAGCACCGTTACTCCGGCACCTCCGAGTTCTTGACACGCGTACAGCTCAATGACGCACCCCGATCTCTGATCCAGCAGAGGCGCGGGGAGGAGTTCCGTCAGCACGACGGCGTGGTGACGATCTTGATGTTCTCCTGTCGCAGGGCTTCGCCTAAGCACTTGCTACAATATGACCGAGGTGTAATATCGTGGAGGGGGGCACCGCACACGGCTAAGGAACGATCTCAATGATCAACTTGTGTGTCTAGGGTGCCCCCCTACCCCCGTATATAAAGGAGGGAGGAGGAGGAGGCCGGCCCAAGGGGTGGCGGCGCCCTAGGGGGCAATCCTACTCCAAGTAGGTTTGCCCCCCCTTTCCTATTTGGAGTAGGAGAAGGAAGGAAGAGGGGGAGAGAGAAGGAAAGGGGGCCCCTTCCCATTCGGATTGGGCTTGGGGGCGCCTCCCTTGCTCCTTCTCCTCCTTCCACTAAGGCCCAATAAGGCCCATATACTTACCGGGGGGTTCTGGTAACCTCCCGGAGCTCCGGTATATTCCCAAACTCTCCCGGAACCTTTCCGGTGTCCAAATATATCCGTCCAATATATCAATATTTATGTCTCGACCATTTCGAGACTCCTCGTCATGTCCGTAATCACATTCGGGACTCCGAACAACCTTCGGTATATCAAAATACATAAACTCATAATATAACTGTCATCGAAACCTTAACCGTGCGGACCCTACGGTTCGAGAACAATGTAGACATGACCGAGACACGTCTCCGGTCAATAACCAATAGCGGGACCTGGATGCCCATATTGGTTCCTACATATTCTACGAAGATCTTTATCGGTCAAACCGCACAACAACTTACGTTGTTCCCTTTGTCATCGGTATGTTACTTGCCCGAGATTTGATCGTCGGTATCCAATACCTAGTTCAATCTCGTTACGGCAAGTCTCTTTACTCGTTCGTAATATATCATCTCATAACTAACTCATTAGTTACATGCTTGCAAGGCTTAGGTGATGAGTATTACCGAGAGGGCCGAGAGATACCTCTCCGAGCAATCGGAGTGACAAATCCTAATCTCGAATTATGCCAACTCAACATGTACCTTCGGAAACACCAGTAGAGCACCTTTATAATCACCCGATTCACGTTGTGACGTTTGGTAGAACACAAAGTGTTCTTCCGTAAACGGAGTTGCACAATCTCATAGTTGCAGGAACTTTGTATAAGTCATGAAGAAAGCAATAGCAGTATACTAAGCGATCAAGTGCTAGGCTAATGAGAATGGGTCATGTCAATCACATCATTCTTCTAATGATGTGATCCCACTAATAAAATGATAACACATGTCTATGGTCGGAAACATAACCATCTTTGATTAATGAGCTAGTCAAGTAGAGGCATACTAGTGACTATAGTTTTGTCTATGTATTCACACATGTATTATGTTTCCGGTTAATACAATTCTAGCATGAATAATAAACATTTATCATGATATGAGGAAATAAATAATAACTTTATTATTGCCTCTAGGGCATATTTCCTTCAGTCTCCCACTTGCACTAGAGTCAATAATCTAGATTACATAGTAATGATTCTAACACCCATGGAGTCTTGGTGTTGATCATGTTTTGCTCGTGAGAGAGGCTTAGTCAACGGATATGCAACATTCAGATCCGTATGTATCTTGCAAATCTCTATGTCTCCCACTTGGACTTGGTCCCGAATGGAATTGAAGCGTCTCTTGATGTGCTTGGTCCTCTTGTGAAATATGGATTCCTTTGCTAAAGCAATTGCACTAGTATTGTCACAGAAGATCTTCATTGGTCCCGATGCACTAGGTATGACACCTAGATCGGAAATGAACTCCTTCATCCAGACTCCTTCATTTGCTGCTTCAGAAGCAGCTATGTACTCTGCTTCACATGTAGATCCCACCACGACGCTTTGTTTAGAACTGCACCAACTTACAGCTCCACCATTTAATATAAATACGTATCCGGTTTGCGATTTAGAATCGTCCGGATCAGTGTCAAAGCTTGCATCGACGTAACCATTTACGACCAGCTCTTTGTCACCTCCATATACGAGAAACATATCCTTAGTCCTTTTCGGTATTTGGTATGTTCTTGACCGCTGTCCGATGATCCACTCTGGATTACTTTGGTACCTTCCTGCCAAGCTTATTGCGAAGCATCGTCGAACTGGTACACAACATTGCATACATGATAGAGCCTATGGCTGAAGCATAGGAACATTTTTCATTTTCTCTCTATCTTCTCATTGTGGTCGGGCATTGAGTTCGACTCAACTTCACACCTTGTAGCACAGGCAAGAATCCTTTCTTTGCACGATCCATTTTGAACTTTTCAAAATTTTGTCAAGGTATGTGCTTTGTGAAAGTCCTATTAAGCGTCTTGATCTATCTCTATAGATCTTGATGCCTAATATGTAAGCAGCTTCACCGAGGTCTTTCATCGAAAAACTTTTATTCAAGTATCCCTTTATGCTATCCAGAAATTCTATATCATTTCCAATTAATAATATGTCATCAACATATAAAACTAGAAATGCTCTGAGCTCCCACTCACTTTCTTGTAAATCTGAGGCTTCTCCAAAAGTCTGTATAAAACCATATGCTTTGATCACACTATCAAAGCGTTTATTCCAACTCGAGATGCTTGCACCAGTCCATAAATGGAGCGCTGGAGCTTGCACACTTTGTCAACACTTTTGGATCAACAAAACCTTCCGGCTGCATCATATACAACTCTTCTTCTAGAAATCCATTCAAGAATGCAGTCTTGACATCCATTTGCCAAATTTCATAATCATGAAATGCAGCAATAGCCAACATGATTGGACAGACTTAAGCATCGCTTCTGGTGAGAAAGTCTCATCGTAGTCAACCCCTTGAACTTGTCGAAAACCTTTTGCAACAAGTCGAGCTTTATAGAACGATAACATTACCATCAGCATCAGTCTTCTTCTTAAAGATCCATTTATTCTCAATTGCTTGCCGATCATCGGGCAAGTCAACCAAAGTCCATACTTTGTTTTCATACATGGATTCTATCTCAGATTTCATGGCTTCCGACCATTTTGCGGAATCTGGGCTCATCATCGCTTCCTCATAGTTCATAGGTTCATCATGGTCAAGTAACATGACTTCCGAATAGGATTATCGTACCACTCACAGTGCGGATCTTACTCTGGTAGACCTACGAGGTTCAGCAGATACTTGATCTGAAGTTTCATGATCAATATCATTATCTTCCTCACTAATTGGTGTAGTTGTCACGGAACCGGTTCTCATGATGAACTACCTTCCAATAAGGGAGTAGATCTGATTATCTCATCAAGTTCTACTTTCCTCCCACTCACTTCTTTCGAGAGAAACTCCTTCTCTAGAAAGGATCCATTCTTAGCAATGAATGTCTTGCCTTCGGATCTGTGATAGAAGGTGTACCCATGATCTCTTTTGGGTATCCTATGAAGACATATTTCTCCGATTTGGGTTCGAGCTTATCGGTTGAAGTTTCTTTAGATAAGCATCGCAGCCCCAAACTTTAAGAAACGACAACTTTGGTTTCTTGCCAAACCACAGTTCATAAGGCGTCGTCTCAACGGATTTTGATGGTGCCCTATTTAACGTGAATGCGGCCTTCTCTAAAGCATAACCCCAAAATGATAGCGGTAAATCAGTAAGAGACATCATAGATCGCACCATATCAAGTAAAATACGATTCTGACGTTCGGACACACCATTTCGTTGTGGTGTTCGGTGGCGTGAGTTCTTGAAACTATTCGCATTGTTTCAAATGTAAGCCAAACTCGTAACTCAAATATTCTCCTCCACGATCAGATCGTAGAAACTTTATTTTCTTGTTACGATGATTTTCTACTTCACTCTGAAATTCTTTGAACTTTTCAAATGTTTCAGATTTTGTGAGGACCCCGACTCAATGCCACATCGATCTAGCATGTAACACCTCATATCACTTTGCGGCCTCACGCACGGTATCCCCACGGGTGTCCCTTACCTTTGCGGGACCGTTTAGCCTTTTGGCACACGTATATGATAGTGTCGCTAGCATCCATATGATAAGGAGCCCGGCTGACATGGCTAGTCGTAAACCCAAAGTGGCACAGACTTACAGGACAGCATCCATGACCCAAACATCGAGCGTGTCGGTCATCAGCGAATAAGTTCGGGCTGTAGCACTGGCTAGCAGGACTCGTAAACCGGGCAGAAGCGGGCTAACAGGACTCCGGTACTCAGCGCGTGACATTTCCCGAAGGAACAGACAGAACGAAGAAGGACACATGCCGGCCAGCCTAAGTGTTCCGGAGCAAAGAGCAAGCTACCATGGCTCAATGGAGACACTAGGAGACATTTCCGTAAGAGAGGCTACTAAAGATAAACAACTAGATAGTCAGATCCCACACATACCAAGCATTTCAATAACATACACACAATATGCTCGATATGTGCAAATACAACATGGCATCACAACATGACTCTACGACTCAAGTATTTATTCATTAGGCTCCGAGGAGCGAGATATTACAAACAGGGGTCTCATGACCCAACATCCAGAGCATACAAATCAAGGCACAAGCGGAAGCTAATATGCCTGAGTACAGACATCTACAAATGAAAAAGGCATAGAGGCCTAACTATCTACCAGATCCTGCCGAGGGCACAAGATCGTAGCTGAGGTAACAAGCTAAACGTCGAAGTCCACGTGGAACTACTAGCGAGACTGAAGTCTCTCTGCAAAAACATAAAATAGGCAAACGTGAGTACAAATGTACCCAGCAAGACTTACATCAGAACTAACTACATATGCATCATTATCAATAAAGGGATGGTGGGGTTTAAGCTATGACAAGCCAGCTTTGACTCGATGGCTATCCTAAACTATGACCGCAAGTAACTCTTTTGAGGTGCGCACGCGAGTCCACATATTCACCATATCAATACACCACTATGGATCCGCTCCGTCTCCCTCACGAGAACGCCATCCATAGCACTCACGCTTATCTTGCGTATTTTAGAGTATCCACTTTCACTTGTCTATGAACTGCACAGCAACCCGAAGTCCTTTTCGCGGACACGGCTATTGAATAGATGATGTTAACCCTACGGTGTACTTCTTCACACGCGCTCACCACCACTTCGCCGTTTACACGACATGTACTCGGCAACCTTCAGCGGAAGCCCAACGAGGGTGTCGGCCACGACCTACCTAAACACTCAAGTCCCTAGTCCAGGTTTATCGCCTATTGGGTTCCATCCATGAGGAGATCCGGCAAGTTTAGCTCACAGCCCCAAACGATGTGGCGGGGTTCCCGAGACACCAAGCAGGCGCCGGTACACGTACACGTGCCTACCGCATCACAGCCCACCCCTACGGTCAGCGCAAGCACGGCCTCCAAAGATACTACAAACACGAAACTACTTGCAACTCACGGACAGAGGACAAGGGTGATTAAGAAGCCGAGAGGGTCCATTGGTTTGGGCCCAATGCGTGGTAGTAGCTGAATCATGGATCACAAACACAGAACTCAGTTCCTAAGGACGGCTGCAATGAGACAACCCACCATGTACTCCTACATGGCCTCTCACCGCTACCTTTACCAAATCGTGTTCACACATTTAGCTCACACACGATGGGACATGTACACACACCTCCGATTCACCCCGATGAATCGGACTGACTCAACTCTAAGCGATGAGCAGAGGCATGACAAACAAACATGAATGAGTAGGCACAGCAGGGCTCAAACAACTCCTACTCATGCTAGTGGGTTTCATCTATTTCTTGTGGAATGACAGGTCATGCAAAGGATAAAGGGGTTCAGCTACATGACAAGTAACATGATTGAATCGTTGTTGTCCTAATGCAGAAAAGAGAGCAGGAGCGAGAGAGTGGGATTGTATCAGAATGAACAAGGGGTTTTTGCTTGCCTGGCACTTCTGAAGATATTATAGTTCTTCATCGGTGTCATCGAACTCATCGTCAAAACCACGTCTATCGAGAGGGGACAAATACCGGCAATAGAGAAGGAGACACAATCAATGCAATGCACAATATGATGCATGATCATGACATGGCAAAATGAGTGTGTTGGGCTAATGCAACTAGAACCAGATGGGCTTGGGTTAGTTTGAACCCAAGGTTCAAGTTTAAATTGAAATTATGAATTAATAAAGTGCATTATCATGTTTTGATATAAACAACAGGTTTAAGTTGCTTAAACATGCATGAAACCAGTGCAGATGGATAGATTGGATTTTCCTGATCATTTTTCATATATAACTCATTTCATTTGGAGTTACGGTTGAATTTCTATGAATTTTAGAAGTTTTGATTATTTTCTGGAATTTCCTGTATAAAAATAAATCCAGAAAATAAGTTACTGCGTCAGCATGACGTCACTGTGACGTCAGCAGGTCAACAGACGCTGCTGCAGGTCAAACCTGACGCTGGGACCCACTGGTCAGTGACTAGGCTAATTAACAGGGAGTGTTAGTGCTAATTTAATCCTAACTAAAGTATCAGTGGGGCATGGGCCCACATGTCAGTGGCTTAATTAATTAACTAAATTAATTAGTGATAACTAATCTAATACCTAAATGAACAGTGCCTGGCCCGCACGTCAGTGAGCCAGAGCGGGTCAAAGCGCGGTCAAACCCGGGTCAAACTCGTCGGAGTTGACCCGGCTCGCTCGCCGGCCGTGAGCGAGAGGCGGCGGAGGCGTCGGGTTTCGCCCTCCGGCGACCAAACAGCGGCGCTTTGGCTTGGCGAGATCTGGTCCTCTCCGCATCCAATAGAGCCATCAGCTCGCGCGGAGAGGACGAACAGCGGTGGCGAAGGGAAATACGGTGGCGGAGTTCGTGCACGGCGGATTAAGCGATGCGAGGAGCGGCAGAGCCGGGTGGTGGTCGCGGCCGACTTCGGGAACGTCTTTGAAACACGGTGGCGCTTGGTTGTGAGCTTGTGCGGTGTGGCGACGGCTATGCCATGGCCGGCGGCGAGATGCTCTCGTCCGCGGTGCAAAACGAAGCTAGGGGACGAGCGCGAGATTGAGAGAAGAGGGAAGAGGAAGAGGGGCTCACGGCGAGTCTGAGGTGGCCTCGGCGTGCTCGGGAAAGTCTGAGTGCGGGCGAACGAGCAAGCCGATCTCCGGCGTCGAGAGGAAGAAGACGACGGCGCGGGCGGTGCTACGGGGCTTCCGGCGTCACGTGGGTTGGTGGAGACGAAGAAGAAGGTGCGGCGGTTCTTCTGGAGGCACCGGCGAGGCGAGGGGTGGACGATGGCCGCGGTGGCAGCGAGCGCGGCAGCGATGGCGTTCGGTGGCTACGTGCGAGAGAGACAGAGGAGGGGAGAGGAGCGGGGAGAGGAGCGGGGAGAGCGCGGGTTCAGGGGCGGCGTGGCGTCACGAGGGACGGCCAGGCGTCGAGGGAGGCGGCAAGCGAGGAGGTGGCAGGCGCGTGGCAGCACAAGACGGGCACACGCCCGGGCCCCTCTGTCGCGAGGAAGGCGCGAGGGGAAGGCTGGTGGGCTGGGGTGGTGGCTGGGCTGCCATTTGGGCGGCAGTGAGGCCAGTGGGCTTAGTAGGCGCTGTAAGGTGAGGTAAGTTCTCTCTCTGCTTTTATTCTTGTTTTCTATTTTGTTACATTTTGTTTTGGTTTAGTAAAAATACTAAAACATTTTATAAAATCCTGAAAATAATTATGTGGCTAGAACTAAAATATACCAAACCACATAAAATGTTCCAGAATTATTGGACATATATTAATTATATATAATATATATATCCAATGCAAATAGTTATTGGATTAACTCAAAGGCCCAAAATAAATGTTTCAGTCACTCCAAAAATATTGGTTTGCACTTTACCTCATGCCAATATTTTTACGGAATAACAGGAACATTTTCTTGGACTCACTTGATGAGATTTAAATGTTGGTTATTTTTAGAGGTTTTCTGAGGCTTTTTGAAAATTCCTCAATTCAAATTTCATTTGAATTTAAACATGATGCACACAAGGAAGCTAGCATAGGTCAGGCCAGAACTAGGGATGTGACAGCTCACCCCTACTAAACAAGAATCTCGTCCCGAGATTCAAGCGTAGGGTAAGATGAAAGGGAAGCGCAAAACTAATATAATCTTCACGATCCAGGTTGCACTTCAAGTGAACGTTGATTCGTTCACCATCATTGTCTCGAAGTCTTGCTCTGAGAACTACATCCAACATGACAACGAGTAGAAAGGGAAAACTCTAGAAGGATCGATCTTCTAGAAGATCAAACAACTTAGGATCAGCTCACGGGGTGAGTCATCAAAACATCTCTCAAGCTGAGATACAAAGCACACGTCTAGAGGAATGGAGTGGAACAGATGACGAGGGCTCACTAGGTAGACAACAATTCCACACCTAAGAGGGTGGTAAACGGTTGTCAACGTAGCGAGAGTTTGAGTTGCCATGATACCACAGCGAGACATTTTAGAGGAAGGCAATTCGTGGATATATCCCCTTAAGTGGCAAAAAGAATTACCTTTGATTCAGAGATCATTGAAATTCTTTATACCAGCCTAAGGCAATCACAATCGATCATTTGAAGGAGTCCGAAAGAATGACATTCTCGGGCCAGGATGGATGATGTGGATTACCTTGTTGAAAACAACACAAGGGATGATTTTAGTAACTGGGGAGAAACTCAATAGTAGAGGGTGATTCCACTATTAGAATGGTTATAGCATAACCGAGAAAATTGAGAGCAATCGGTTAGTAGCTATGATAGCACACTGGTGCTTGTGCATGCTCTCAAGAACTTGAGCATCTCCTAATCATCAAGGTTTTACCAACATCCATGTCGAGGATCCGGCAACACATCATACTACCATGATGAATAGTGATGGGCGATGCAGATGCAAAGGAAGATAACACCTTCTCGATTTCACCTTAGCGAGGCCAAGGAAACAAAATCTGGATGATCGTCGAGAGACATTTAGCACTCCGCTTCTAATGTTCTCCTTGATGTACTAGCGTATCCCATCCATAGATATGGTGCGGTATCTAGAACATCAAGTAACAGTCGGACGTCGAGAGCACGAAATCATAAGGCACACAAATAGGGAATAATTCCTCTGAAGTCCTTATGGAGAGGTGGCCAACTTCTTCAATCAAGATATTACAATAACAGGTCTTCCTTTGGGTGTGTTGGCCACGACATCCATTTTACCGGTTCTGAGAGAGACCAATAATATAATTCTTGGGAAACGTTCCAACCATCATATCTGCCTGAGATTCAGATCTGGTTGGTGTCAGAATAATCTAGACTCGTCGAGTCTAGAAAGTAAAATGAAAAGTTGCAACACAAATTGACGAGATGACGTTGCGAGATTCTCGGGAAATGGACTACGGTAGTAGGCTCCAAAATATGAACCGGTTCTGCTACAAACATGTGAACATGTTGTCCGAGACAAACATGATCCCATGGTAGTCTTGCAATAAAACACTACCGAGTTCCGGTGGGGAACCCTCAACAAGGATATCGAGGTCCTTGCATAAGTCTTGCTCTTCAGAAGGAACTTCTTCTCCTTGAACAAATCAATCAGTGGCTTGGTGTGCTACAGAATACATATGGAGTGGAGGTAATTAATCTACCAAACCATAGTATACTTTGCACATGTGTGACTAACTTGGGATGATTCTAAGGAAGCAACATTGACTTTATCGAATTCACGGCGGCAACTTACATTAAATGCACGTGAATAGAGGAAGTCACTTCTTACATCCGAACATATGCTTCATGAACGGAACATGAAGATAATGCTTATAGAAGTTTCCAACACTAGCTTAATGTTCAACAAAATCATGGAGGAGATAAGGGTGTTGTCGATGGGCTCAACAACAATTCATCCGATTCCCATGGAGATGGAATTCCATAACTATGTGAACAAGGTGATAGTATTGGTCGGACCCAAAAGACATAATGGTGTATGCTCGAGGAAAATCCACGAGTAAGACAACATTACGAACATCGTTGGTTCTGATTTGACTTGACGATAGCCCATACTCAAATCAAAGTTTTGACAAGGCAATAGATCCAACAACTGATCACGAGGACCAATCGATGGAGATATCATCTTTCTTCAACACACACAAAAAAACATCCCTTAACATGAACCAAGTCAGACAAGCTTTTATCTTCCAACTCTCCGAGGTTGTTGTCTAGCTCAAACAACTAGCTCAGGGATATCCAACAGATTCTTGGAGAAGGAGTGATTTATAAGAAAACCAACGATCACGAACTCAACATAGCGGCGGTGACAACCGGTAATACTTCCGAGAAGATATTCAGAACATCACGAACCACCAATATGTTACTAAGCTCGAGAACAATCTTGCTTCCCAAAGCAAGACGATATGATCAAATAAGCAAGGGATTGAATAATCCTAACTTATTGATCGAGGAGTGCACCAGAAATAAGGACTAGGTAGCACGATCAGTCTTAGGATGATGAATTAACAACCAACACGCTAAGAATGAGAATATAGTCCATTAACTACCAAGCAACGGAGTTGCTAGGAGTATTGATTTCACACATCATGTCTCACCTTTCAGCATTCCGGTTACAATAACACGGAAACCGAGGAATGAACAATGATGGCAAGAAGTATTACTGTATCAAGAATTCATAAGAGATAGTGCAATTCTCATGACGATCCTGACGTAAAGAGGGTAATACTTCAGGGTAGAAGGGATCAAAAGCTTGTTTGCATTTTGATCTCGGAATACAACCGCTTTGACCCAATCCTAGAAATGGATGAAGTCTTGGAGTTTGTTTCTCCTAGTCATTACGAATGGAATGGCCTGACGGACCACAAGAGTGATAGGCATCGATAAACGAATGCACGCATACTCTTGACTATCAATTGATAGACGAGGGTCAAAATAAAACTAAGAGGGACAACTCAAAGGAACATATGATTTTCTGAGTTGTGGATGCATAGTTTAGTATGTCGAACCAAGTTCAACAAATTTCTTCCGGATAATCCATGCAGAGAGGTAGGACTGGCAGATTCACAATGTAGAATGAAGAACTCATCAAGAGCATTCTTATTGTGATCTTTTGGTTCAAAGAACTTCTGCCATAATGGTTCATGATATTGGAAGACGGTATACCACAGACCTCGAGGACTAATGCAAAGGTTACTAATAACCTAAGGGAGCTAGCAATTGCTATCAACATGAAGTAAGTAGGGTGAATCTCGGGTTCAAGAACCCAGGAATAGAATACCTACTACTAAATGGCATCACGGGATGCTTTCGAGAATGAAGGCCAGAGTCATCACAATGGAACACAAAACATTGCTAGATTACTAGGTGACTCCCTAAAACACCTAGGGTCATAATAATAATTCCAACATATATGTCGAGGCGGTAGAATACCTCAACTCAGCAATTAGTGTGATTAACCTGGCCCAAAGGAACATCAAAACCAGAGGGAAAGGATTTGCAAATGCATCAGACTATTTAGAGACCTGGAATGACTCGGACAGCATAACGGCTGTAAATGCTCAAAAAGTTTGGAGACATACAACAAAAATGGTGGCATAACCACTTAATATCACAATATCAAGGTTCTGAGACCAATTGACAACATACTAAAAATAGTAGAAACTGAATTGAGGACTGGAACCAACAATCCCATAAGTCCACGGATTAGTAACACGTGATCCTAATAGATAGATGAGAAACCTAGTTTCTTAATCCCCGTAGAAGAGAAGAGGTTGACTCAGATCAGAAGGCCATGAGGTATGAGGAGTAAAAAGAGCCTTACGTTCCAACCCACAATCAATTCCCCTACATATAACTAAAGCATTTCTAGACACAACCCGACCCGGTTTGGCTTGGTAAACCTCTGAGCAATCAAGCTCGATACCAAAGCTGTCGGGACCCGACTCAATGCCACATCGATCTAGCATGTAACACCTCATATCACTTTGCGGCCTCGCGCACGGTATCCCCACAGTGTCGCCTTACCTTTTCCGGGACCGTTTAGCCTTTTGGCACACGTATATGATAGTGTCGCTAGCATCCATATGATAAGGAGCCCGGCTGACATGGCTAGCGTAAACCCAAAGTGGCACAGACTTACGAGGACAGCATCCATGACCCGACATCGAGCGTGTCGGTCATCGGCGAATAAGTTCGGGCTGTAGCCTTTGGCTAGCAGGACTCCGTAAACCGGGCATGGCGGGCTAACGGGACTCGTTACTCAACGCGTGACATTTCCCGAAGGGATGACACGAGGAATGAAGAAGGACACATGCCGACCAGCCTAAGTGTTCCGGAGCAGTAGCAAGCTACCATGGCTCAGTGGAGACACTAGGAGACATTTCCCGGTAAGAGAGGCTACTAAAGATAAACAACTAGATAGTCAGATCCCACACATACCAAGCATTTCAATAACATACATACAATATGCTCGATATGTGCAAATACAACATGGCATCACAACATGACTCTACGACTCAAGTATTTATTCATTAGGGTCCGAGGAGCGAGATATTACAAATAGGGGTCTCATGACCCAACATCCAGAGCATACAAATCAAAGCACAAGCGGAAGCTAATATGCCTGAGTACAGACATCTACAAATGAAAAAGGCATAGAGGCCTGACTATCTACCAGATCCTACCGAGGGCACAAGATCGTAGCTGAGGTAACAAGCTAAACGTCGAAGTCCACGTGGAACTACTAGCTGGCCCAAGTCTCTGCAAAAACATAAAATAGGCAAACGTGAGTACAAATGTACCCAGCAAGACTTACATCGAACTAACTACATATGCATCATTATCAATAAAGGGATGGTGGGGTTTAAGCTGCAGCAAGCCAGCTTTGACTCGATGGCTATCCTAAACTATGTTGCAAGTAACTCTTTTGAGGTGGCGACGCGAGTCCACATATTCACCATATCAATACACCACTATGGATCCGCTCCGTCTCCCTACAAGAACACCATCCATAGCACTCACGCTTATCTTGCGTATTTTAGAGTATCCACTTTCACTTGTCTATGAGCTATGCAGGCAACCCGAAGTCCTTTTCGCGGACACGGCTATTGAATAGATGGTGTTAACCTGCAGGGTGTACTTCTTCACACACTCTCACCACTTACCGCCGTTTACGACATGTACTCGGCAACCTTCAGCGGAAGCCCAGCGATGGTGTCGGCCACGACCTACCTAAACACTCAAGTCCCTAGTCCGGGTTTATCGCCTATTCGGGTTCCATCCATGAGAAGATCCGCCAAGTTTCGCTCACAGCCCCAAGCGATGTGAGCGGGGTTCCCGAGACACCAAGCAGCGCCCGGTACACGTGCCACGTGCCTACCGCATCACAGCCCACCCCTACGGTCAGCGCTGCGCACGGCCTCCAAACATACTACAAACACGAAACTACTTGCAACTCCCGGACAGAGGACAAGGGTGATTAAGAAGCCGAGAGGGTCCATTGGTTTCGGGCCCAATGCGTGGTAGTAGCTGAATCATGGATCACAAACACGAACTCAGTTCCTAAGGGCGGCTGCAATGAGACAACCCACCATGTACTCCTACATGGCCTCTCACCGCTACCTTTACCAAATCGTGTTCACACATTTAGCTCACACACATGGGACATGTACACACACCTCTCGATTCACCCCGATGAATCGGACTGACTCAAATCTAAGCGAGAGCAGGCATGACAAACAAACATGAATGAGTAGGCACAAAGAGGCTCAAACAACTCCTACTCATGCTAGTGGGTTTCATCTATTCTTGTGGAATGACAGTCATGCAAAGGATAAAGGGTTCAGCTACATGACAAAGTGATTGAATCGTTGTTGTCCTAATGCAAGAAAAGAGAGCAGGAGCGAGAGAGTGGGATTGTATCGGAATGAACAAGGGGGTTTTGCTTGCCTGGCACTTCTGAAGATATTATAGTTCTTCATCGGTGTCATCGAACTCATCGTCGAAACCACGTCTATCGAGAGGGGACAAATACTAGGCAATAGAGAAGGAAACACAATCAATGCAATGCACAATATGATGCATGATCATGACATGGCAAAATGAGTGTGTTGGGCTAATGCAACTAGAACCAGATGGGTTTGGGTTAGTTTGAACCCAAGGTTCAAGTTTAAATTGAAATTATGAATTAATAAAGTGCATTATCATGTTTTGATATAAACAGCAGGTTTAAGTTGCTTAAACATGCATGAAACCAGTGCAGATGGATAGATTGGATTTTCCTGATCATTTTTCATATATAACTCATTTCATTTGGAGTTACGGTTGAATTTCTATGAATTTTAGAAGTTTTGGTTATTTTCTGGAATTTCCTGTATAAAAATAAATCCAGAAAATAAGTTACTGCGTCAGCATGACGTCACTGTGACGTCAGCAGGTCAACAGACGCTGCTGCAGGTCAAACTCGATTTGGGACCCATGGTCGCTGACTAGGCTAATTAACAGGGAGTGTTAGTGCTAATTTAATCCTAACTAAAGTATCAGTGGGGCATGGGCCCACATGTCAGTGGCTTAATTAATTAACTAAATTAATTAGTGATAACTAATCTAATACCTAAATGAACAGTGCCTGGCCCACACGTTAGTGAGCTAGAGCGAGTCAAAGCGCGGTCAAACCCGGGTCAAACTCGCCGGAGTTGACCCTGCTCGTCGCCGCGTGAGCCGAGGCAGCGGAGGCGTCGGGTTTCGCCTCCGGCGACCAAACAGCGGCGCTTTGGCTTGGCGAGATCTTGGTCTCGTCCGCATCCAACGGATCCATCAGCTCGCTACGGAGAGGACCGGAACGACGGCGGCGAAGGGAAGTGCGGTGGCGGAGTTGGTGCACGGCGGATTAAGCGATCGAGGAACGGCGAGAGCCGGGTGGTCGTGATCGACTTCGAACGTCTTGAGCACGGTGGCGCGCTTGGTTGCGAGCTTGTGCGGTGTGGCGGCGGCTATGCCATGGCGGTGGTGAGATGCTCTCGGCCGCGGTGCAAAACGAAGCTAGGGGACGAGCGCGAGATTGAGAGAAGAGGGAAGAGGAAGAGGGCTCACGGCGAGTGCAGAGGTGGCCTCGGCGTGCTCGGGAAGGTGCAGTGCGGGCGGAACGACGAAGCCGATCTCCGGCGTCCGGAGGAAGAAGACGACGCAGCGAGGGCGGTGCTACGGGCTTCGGCGTCCGTGGGTTGGTGGAGACGAAGAAGAAGGTCGGCGGTTCTTCCGGAGGCACCGGCGAGGCGAGGGGTGGACGATGGCCGCGGTGGCAGCGAGCGCGGCAGCAATGGCGTTCGGTGGCTACGTGCGAGAGAGACAGAGGAGGGGAGAGGAGCGGGGGAGAGCACGAGGGGGTTCCAGGGGGCGTGCGTGGCGTCACTGGGACGGCCAGGCCGAGGGGAGGCGGCAAGCGAGGAGGTGGCGAAGGCGTGGTCACAAGACGGGGCACACGCCCGGCGCCCTCTGTCGCGAGGAAGACGACAGGGGGAAGGTGGTGGGCTGGGCTGGTGGTGGGCTGCCACTGGGCGGCAGTGAGGCCAGTGGGCTTAGTAGGCGCCTGTAAGGTGAGGTAAGTCTCTCTCTCTGCTTTTATTCTTTGTTTTCTATTTTGTTCATTTTGTTTTGGTTTAGTAAAATACTAAACCATTTTATAAAATCCTAAAAATAATTATGTGGCTAGAACTAAAATATACCAAACCACATAAAATGTTCGAGAATTATTGGACATATATTAATTATATATAATATATATATCCAATGCAAATAGTTATTGGATTAACTCAAAGGCCCAAAATAAATGTTTCAGTCACTCCAAAAATATTGGTTTGCACTTTACCTCATGCCAATATTTTTACGGAATTACAAGAACATTTTCTTGGACTCACTTGATGAGATTTAAATGTTGGTTATTTTTAGAGGTTTTCTGTGGCTTTTTGAAATTAAACATGATGCACACAAGGAAGCTAGCATAGGTCAGGCCAGAACTAGGGATGTGACAGATTTATGCTTCATTAAGTAGATATACCCATATCTTCTCAAATCATCTGTGAAGGTGAGAAAATAACGATATCCACCACGAGCCTCAACATTCATCGGACCACATACATCTGTATATATGATTTCCAACAAATCTTTTGCTCTCTCCATCGTCATCGAGAAGCGGTGTTTTAGTCATCTTGCCCATGAGGAGCGGTTCTTAAGTACCAAGTGATTCATAATCAAGTGATTCCGAAGTCCATCGGTATGGAGTTTCTTCATGCGTTTTACATCGATATGACCTAAGCGGCGGTGCCACAAATAAGTTGCACTATCATTATCAACTCTGCATCTTTTGGCATCAACATTATGAATATGTGTATCACCACTATTGAGATTCAATAAAATAGACCACTCTTCAAGGGTGCATGACCATAAAAGATATTACTCATATAAATAGAACAACCATTATTCTCTCGATTTAAATGAATAACCGTCTCGCATCAAACAAGATCCAGATATAATGTTCATGCTCAACGCAGCACCAAATAACAATTATTCAGGTCTAAAACTAATCCCGATGGTAGATGTAGAGGTAGCGTGCGACGGCGATCACATCGACTTTGGAACCGTTTCCCACGCGCATCGTCACCTCGTCCTTGGCGGTGCTCGCTTATTCCGTAGTCCCTGTTTGAGTTGCAAATATTAGCAATGAACCGGTATCAAATAACCAGGTGCTACTACGAGCTCTAGTTAGGTACACATCAATAACATGTATATCACATATACCTTTGTTTACTTTGCCATCCTTCTTATCCGCCAAATACTTGGGGCAGTTCCGCTTCAAATGACGACCGCTTGCGGTAGAAGCACTCGGTTTGAGATTAGGTCCAGACTTGGGTTTCTTCTCTTGAGCAGCAACTTGCTTGCCGTTCTTTTGAAGTTCCCTTCTTCTTCCCTTTGCCCTTCTTCTTGAAACTAGTGGTCTTGTTGACCATCAACACTTGATGCTCCTTCTTGATTTCTACCTCCATGGCTTTCAAAGCATCGCCAAGAGCTCGGGAATAGTCTTGTTCATCCCTTGCATATTATAGTTCATCACGAAGCTTTTGTAGCTTGGTGGCGATGATTGAAGAATTACATCAATGACACTATCATCGGAAGATTAACTCCCAGTTGAATCAAGTGATTGTTATACCCAGACATTACGAGTATATGTTCACCGAGAGAACTATTCTCCTCCATCTTGCAGCTATAGAACTTATTGGAGACTTCATATCTCTCAATCCGGGCATTTGCTTGAAATACTAACTTCAACTCTTGGAACATCTCATATGCTCCATGACGTTCAAAACGTCGTTGAAGACCCGGTTCTAAGCTGTAAAGCATGGCACACTGAACTATAGAGTAGTCATTAGCTTTGCTCGCCAGACGTTCTTAACGTCGTTAGTTGCATCAAGGCGGGTTGGCACCCAGCGGTGCTTCGGGGCGTAACTCTTACGTGCAGCAATGAGGATAATCCTCGAGTTACGGACCCGATCCGTGTAATTGCTACCATCATCTTTCAACTTTGCATTCTCAAGGAACGCATTAAAATTCAACGGAACAACAAAGCAAGAGCCATCTATCTACAAACAAACATAGACAAGCAAGATACTATCGGTACTAAGTTCATGATAAATTTAAGTTCAATTGATCATATTACTTAAGAACTCCCACTTAGGCAGACATCTCTCTAGTCATCTAAGTGATCACGTGATCCAAATCAACTAAACCATAACCGATCATCACGTGAGATGGAGTAGTTTTCAATGGTGAACATCATTATGTTGATCATATCTACTATATGATTCACGCTCGACCTTTCGGTCTCGTGTTCCGAGGCCATATCGCATATGCTAGGCTCGTCAAGTTTAACTTGAGTATTCTGCGTGTGCAAAACTGGCTTGCACCCGTTGTAGATGGACGAGAGCTTATCACACCCGATCATCACGTGGTGTCTCGACACGACGAGCTTTGGCAGCGGTGCATACTCGGGAGTACACTTCTTGATAATTTTAGTGAGAGATCATCTTAAAATGCTACCGTCAATCAAAGCAAGATAAGATGCATAAAGGATAAACATCACATGCAATCAATATAAGTGATATGATATGGCCATCATCATCTTGTGCTTGTGATCTCCATCTTCGAAGCACCGTCATGACCACCATCGTCACCGGCGCGACACCTTGATCTCCATCGTAGCATCGTTGTCGTTTACGCCATCTATTGCTTCTACGACTATTGCTACCGCTTAGTGATAAAGTAAAGCAATTACAGGGTGTTTGCACTTCATACAATAAAGCGACAACCATATGGCTCCAGCCAGTTGTCGATAACTTCGGTTACAAAACATGATCATCTCAAACAATAAAATATAGCATCACGTCTTGACCATATCACATCACAACATGCCCTGCAAAAACAAGTTAGACGTCCTCTACTTTGTTGTTGCAAATTTTACGTGGCTGCTACGGGCTTAGCAAGAACCGTTCTTACCTATGCATCAAAACCACAGCGATAGTTTGTCAAATAGACTCGTTTAACCTTCACAAGGACGGCGTAGCTACACTTGGTTCAACTAAAGTGAGAGAGCAGACACCGCCAGCCACCTTTAAGCACGAGTGCTCGTAGCAGTGAAACCAGTCTCGCGTAAGCGTCTGGCGTAATGTCGGTCCGGCCGCTTCATCTCACAATACCGCTGAACCAAAGTATGACATCTTTGGTAGGCGGTATGACTTATATCGTCCACAACTCACTTGTGTTCTACTCGTGCATATAACATCAGCGCATAAAACCTAGGCTCGATACCCTTTGTTGGGGAGCGTAGTAAATTCAAAAATTTCCTACGCACACGCAAGATCATGGTGATGCATAGCAGCGAGAGGGAGAGTGTTGTCTACGTACCCTCGTGGACCGAAGCGGAAGCATTGACGCAACATAGAGGAAGTAGTCGTCGTCCTCCGATCCGACCGATCCAAGCACCGTTACTCCGGCACCTCCGAGTTCTTGACAGCGTACAGCTCAATGGCGCACCCGATCTCCGATCCAGCAGAGGCGGGGAGGAGTTCCGTCGGACGATGGCGTGGTGGCGATCTTGATGTTCTCTGTCGCAGGCTTCGCCTAAGCACTGCTACAATATGACCGAGGTGTAATATCGTGGAGGGGCACCGACACGGCTAAGGAGCGATCTCAATGATCAACTTGTGTGTCTAGGGTGCCCCCTACCCCGTATATAAAGGAGGGAGGGAGGAGGAGGCCGGCCCAAGGGTGGCGCGCCCTAGGGGCAATCCTACTCCAAGTAGGTTTGCCCCCCTTTCCTATTCGGAGTAGGAGAAGGAAGGAAGAGGGGAGGAGAGAAGGAAAGGGGCGGCCCCTTCCCAGTCGGATTGGGCTTGGGGCGCGCCTCCCTTGCTCCTTCTCCCTCCCTTCCACTAAGGCCCAATAAGGCCCATATACTTACCGGGGGGTTCCGGTAACCTCCCGGAGCTCCAGTATATTCCCAAACTCTCCTGGAACCTTTCCGGTGTCCAAATATATTCGTCCAATATATCAATCTTTATGTCTCGACCATTTCGAGACTCCTCGTCATGTCCGTAGTCACATCCGGGACTCCGAACAACCTTCGGTATATCAAAATACATAAACTCATAATATAATTGTCATCGAAACCTTAAGCGTGCGGACCCTACGGTTCGAGAACAATGTAGACATGACCGAGACACGTCTCTGGTCAATAACCAATAGCGGGACCTGGATGCCCATATTGGTTCCTACATATTCTACGAAGATCTTTATCGGTCAAACCGCACAACAACATACGTTGTTCCTTTGTCATTGGTATGTTACTTGCCCGATTTGATCGTCGATATCCAATACCTAGTTCAATCTCGTTACCGGCAAGTCTCTTTACTCGTTCCGTAGTATATCATCTCATAACTAACTCATTAGTTACATGCTTGCAAGGCTTAGGTGATGAGTATTACCGAGAGGGCCAGAGATACCTCTCCGACAATCGGAGTGACAAATCCTAATCTCGAATTATGCCAACTCAACATGTACCTTGGAAACACTGTAGAGCACCTTTATAATCACCCGATTACGTTGTGACGTTTGGTAGCACACAAAGTGTTCTTCCGTAAACGGAGTTGCACAATCTCATAGTTGCGAGGAACTTTGTATAAGTCATGAAGAAAGCAATAACGGTATACTAAGCGATCAAGTGCTAGGCTAAGAATGGGTCATGTCAATCACATCATTCTTCTAATGATGTGATCCCACTAATCAAATGACAACACATGTCTATGGTCAGAAAACATAACCATCTTTGATTAATGAGCTAGTCAAGTAGAGGCATACTAGTGACTATAGTTTTGTCTATGTATTCACACATGTATTATGTTTCCGGTTAATACAATTCTAGCATGAATAATAAACATTTATCATGATATGAGGAAATAAATAATAACTTTATTATTGCCTCTAGGGCATATTTCCTTCAACTTCGGCCCCGCCCACTTGGCATAGGGATTCTCCCTGGGTGCAGGGGACGAGGCAGAACAGCTTCCTCCATAATCTGAAGTGTGGTTCACAGCCTAGAAATAGCTCGCAAAGGGCGACGTACCCCGCTATATGCAGAATGGAGGCAGGGGTAAGGTTGTGCAACTGGAGGCCGTAGAACTCCAGGAGCCCGCGAAGAAGCCGGTGGATGGCAAACCCGACGCCCCTCAGCAGATGCGGGATGAGGCATATACGCTCCTCTGGGGACGGATTAGGAGATCCCTCTGCTTGTTCCCCTCCGTCATAAGTGGCTATTCCAGCTCGGACAGGGACCATGAACGCCGGTGGGAGAAACCCTTGGGTTTGTAACTCTATCAAACGGCTATGAGGAACTGAGCACTCTCCCCAATCCCCCGACTTGGAACGAGAAGGGCGAGCAGAAGAGCTGCAATGGCCTGCCATGTTGGAATGGTTTTTCGCGGAGTGCTCTGTTGGATGCTAGCTCAGGGAGGGAGGGTGAGGTTTGGATCTGTGAATCCCCGTCCCTTCAAATAGACGGTCAGCCCGGAGGATTGAGGGTGGCAAATGCAAAAATGCCTCGGCTCCTCGCATTCGCTCGACACGTGGAGATGGTCATTATTGAGGCACTGAAGCCGAGGAGCACAACATTGATTGGAGGCTGGACACTATTCGTCGTAACAGGTACTTTGGATTATTCGAAGGAGGAACCCGCCTTGCAATGCCGAAGACAATACTGCGTGCCGAACTCATCGTCATTGAAGCCTGGTTCAGGGGATACTGAGGGAGTCCTGGATTAGGGGGTATCCAGACAGCCGGACTGTGTACAACATCTGGACTATTGAAGCGTGAAGATACAAGACTCGAGACTTCGGCCCGTGTCCGGATGGAACTCTCCTTGGCGTGGAAGGCAAGCTTGGCGATCCGGATATTGTGTTTCCTTCCTTGTAACCAACTCCATGTAAACCCTAGCCCTCTCCGGTGTCTATATAAACCGGAGAGGTTGGTCCTTAGAAGGCCGATCACAATTACAATCATACCATCATAGGCTAGCTCTTAGGGTTTAGCCTCTACGATCTCGTGGTAGATCTGCTCTTGTACTACCCATATCTTCAATATTAATCAAGCAGGAAGTAGGGTTTTACCTCCATCGAGAGGGCCCGAACCTGGGTAAACATCTGTGTCCCTTGCTTCCTATTACCATGAGCCTTGACGCACAGATCGGGACCCCCTACCCGAGATCCGCCGGTTTTGACACCGACACCGGTGCCATAAAAATCAACAACTTCGAAGGCACAAGTCCGAGGGTGGTGAACAGTCAAAGAATCAAATATTATATCTCAAGTAATCCTATCAATGTTGAAACTAATATTATTGAGACTGTAACCCCGGAGGAATACATAAGGGACACTTTCGAGAACGTTTCAGACTCCGAAAAGGAATAGGTATGTGGTACAGTAAGTAAACCGACTCCAAAACAATTCTAATGGCAATTTTTATCCGTTTTGGAATATTTAAGAATTTTGGAAAGAAAGAAGTAGTCCGAGAAGGACACGAGGCCTCCACGAGGGTGGAGGGCGCGCCCACCCTTCCTGGGTGCGCCCCCTGTCTCGTGGCCACCTCGTGTGCCTCCTAGACTCCGTTTTCTTGCACATTACGTATTTTGGTCGGTAAAAATTCATTATATAATCTCCCAAAGGCTTTGACCACCATATCACACAAATATCCTCTGTTTTTGTTTTGAGTTGTTTCCGTTGCAGATTAAGAGCAAGATGTCTTCTCAAGAGTCAGTCGAGGAGAGTCGGGTGTCTCACCCGACACTAGGTCCAGGAGCAAATAGTGATGCCTATCACTTTGGACCATCAACGGAGGATGAGATGGAGGCCGACCTGAAAAGGATAGATGCCATGGAGGAAGATCAAGAAGTTACCTCTCGCTTCCAAGCAGGATTCATGATGGGGGAACTACATAACTCGGCTATTCCAAATTCAGTCATCCCTTCCAACGATAAATTTCTTTCTTATGAAAATATGAAAAGGAGCGTCACTTGTTCTCCAGAAGCTATGCAACATCCTTGGGTGAAGGGAGCTTTAGTCGTTACGGGCAAGCTCCGCAAAGAAATTATGGACCTTAAACAACAAGTCAATAAGCTCGAGGAGAATCGTATCCTAGGGGCATCATCGCCAAGAAGATCGAACACCAACTATGAAGAAGGAGACATAATTACATGGGTATGGGCACTCCCCTTGGCAACTGCCAAGCTTGGGGGAGGTGCCCCGGTATCGTATCACCATCACACTCCTATTTTTACCGTTTTACTTAGTTTGATCCTTTTAGTAGTATTTTGATCTGGTAGATTGAAGTTTTAATATCAAGTAGTTTTGAGTTTTGCTTTGTGATCTCTTTATGTAATCGAGTCCATGAGCTACCTATAATGAAGATTAGTGTTGAGTCAAGGGCTTTGCTATCTTGCTTTGATCTTGAGAAAGTAGAAAGAATAAAAATAATAAAAGAGTTCATATTGATCTTATGGATAGTAATGACTTCACACATAGAAAGTATGAGGCATAAAAGTTGTTGAGAATTGACAAACATAGTTTTGGTCATCATTGCAATTAATAGGAAGTAATAAGGAAAGAGAGGTTTTCACATACAAATATACTATCTTGGACATGTTTTATGATTGTGAAGCACTCATTAAGTATGACATGCTAAAAGAGTTGATGTTGGACAAGGAAGACAACGTAATGGTTTATATTTTCTCACATCTCAGTTAAAGTATATTGTTACAGGCCTTCCCAACATGTTGAGCTTGCTTTTCCCCCTCATTCTAGCCAAATTCCTTGCACCAAGTAGAGATACTACTTGTGCTTCCAAATATCCTTAAACCAGTTTTGCCATGAGAGTCCACCATACTGGATTGAGTAAGATCCTTCAAGTAAGTTGTCATGTTGCAGGCAATAAAAATTGCCCTCTAAATATGTATGACTTATTAGTGCAGAGAAAATAAGCTTTATACGATCTTGTTATGGAAGCAATAAAAGCGACAGACTGCATAATAAAGGTCCATATACAAGTGGCAATATAAAGTGACGTTCTTTTGCATTAAGATTTTGTGCATCCAACCCTAAACGCACATGAAAACCTCTGCTTCCCTCTGCGAAGGGCCTATCTTTTACTTTATGCTTGAGTCAAGGTGATCTTCACATTTCCCTTTTTCATTTTATCCTTTGGCAAGCTCCTCGTGTTTGAAAGATCTTGATATATGTATCCAATTGGATGTAAGTTAGCATGAACTATTATTGTTGACATCACCTAAAGGTGAATACGTTGGGAGGCAACACAATAAGCCCCTATCTTTCTCAGTGTCCGGTTGAAACTCCATAACCACAAATACTGCGTGAGTGTTAGCAATTGTAGAAGACTACATGATAGTTGAGTATGTGGACTTGCTGAAAAGCTCTATTCTTGACTCTTTCTGATGTTACGATAAATTGCAATTGCTTCAACAATGACTGAGATTATAGTTTGTTAGTTCCCGATGAAGTTTCTGAACCATACTTGACATTGTGAATTGATTGTTACTTGAGCATAAGAAATCATATGACAAAATCTATTTATGTGTTTGTTATAAGAATGATCATGATGCCCTCATGTCCGTATTTTATTTTTATCGACACCTCTATCTCTAAACATGTCGACATATTTTTCGATTTCGGTTTCCGCTTGAGGACAAGCGAGGTCTAAGCTTGGGGGAGTTGATACGTCCATTTTGCATCATGCTTTTATATCAATATTTATTGCATTATGGGCTGTTATTACACATTATATCTCAAAACTTATGACTATTCTCTCTTATTTTACAAGGTTTACCATGAAGAGGGGGAATGCCGGCAGCTGGAATTCTGGCTGGAAAGGAGCAAATATTAGAAACCTATTCTACACAGCTCCAAAAATCCTGAAACTCCACGGAAGTCAGTTTTGGAATTAATAAAAATTATTGAGTGAAGAAAACACAAGAGGGGGCCCACACCCTAGCCAGGAGGGTGGGGGCGCGCCCACCCCTACTGGGCGCGCCCCCTGTCTCTTGGGCCCCCTGGTGGCCCTCTGGTGCCCACCTTCTGCTATATGAAGGCTTTTACCCTGGAAAAAAAATCAAAGGCAAGCTTACGGGACGAAACTCCGCAGCCACGAGGCGGAAGCAATCTAGGGCTCCGGCGGAGCTGTTCTACCGGGAAAACTTCCCTCCGGGAGGGGGAAATCATCACCATCGTCATCACCAATGATCCTCTCATCGGGAGGGGGTCAATCTCCATCAACATCTTCACCAGCACCATCTCCTCTCAAAACCCTAGTTCATCTCTTGTATCCAATCTTTTATCCAAACCACAAATTGGTACCTATGGGTTGCTAGTAGTGTTGATTACTCCTTGTAGTTGATGCTAATTGGTTTACTTGGTGGAAGATCATATGTTCAGATCCTTAATGCATATTATTACTCCTCTAATTATGAACATGAATATGCTTTGTGAGTAGTTACGTTTGTTCCTGAGGACATGGGTGAAGTCTTGCTATTAGTAGTGATGTGAATTTGATATTCGTTCGATATTTTGATGAGATGTATGTTGTCTTTCCTCTAGTGGTGTTATGTGAACGTCGACTACATGACACTTCACCATTATTTGGGCCTAGAGGAAGGCATTGGGAAGTAATAAGTAGATGATGGGTTGCTAGAGTGACAGAAGCTTAAACCCTAGTTTATGCGTTGCTTCGTAAGGGGCTGATTTTGATCCATATGTCTAATGTTGTGGTTAGGTTTACCTTAATACTTCTTTTGTAGTTGCGGATGCTTGCAATAGGGGTTAATCATAAGTGGGATGCTTGTCCAAGTAAGGGCAGTACCCAAGCACCGATCCACCCACATAACAAATTATCAAAGTACCGAACGCGAATCATATGAGCGTGATGAAAACTAGCTTGATGATAATTCTCATGTGTCCTCGGGAGCTCTTTTCTCATTCTAAGAAATTGTCCAGGCTTGTCCTTTGCTACAAAAAGGATTGGGCCACCTTGATGCACTTTATTTACTTTCATTGCTTGTTACTCGTTACAATTTATCTTATCACAAAACTATCTGTTACCTATAATTTCAGTGTTTGCAGAGAAAACCTTACGGAAAACCGCTTGTCATTTCCTTCTGCTCCTCGTTGGGTTCGACACTCTTACTTATCGAAAGGACTACAATAGATCCCCTATACATGTGGGTCATCAACCCCCCCCCCCTCTAGGCGACATCCACGATCTTTCAGCTGTGTGGACAAGGCCAAAAGAGAAGATGAGAGGGCTGGTCGGGCAAGGGGGCAGTGATGTCTACTACGCAACCTTCCTTTTGTAGACTCGTGTTGGGCCTCCAAGCGCGGAATTTTGTAGGACAGTATCAAATTTCCCTCAAATGGACGACCTAAGATTTATCAATCCGTGGGAGGGGTAGGATGAAGATGGTATCTCCGAAACAACACTGCAACCGAATAACAAAGAGTCTCTTGTGTCCCCAACACACCCACAATGGTAAATTGTATAGGTGCACTAGTTCGGCGAAGAGATGATGATACAAATGTAGTATGGATGGTAGAAATATATTTTTATAATCTGAATAAATAAAAATGGTAACATAACTAATAATAAAAGTGAGCAAAAACGACATTGCAATGCTTGAAAACAAGGCCTAGGGTTCATACTTTCACTAGTGCAAAATCTCTCAGCAATGATAGCATAATTGGACTACATAACAGTCCCTCTACATGCAACAAATAATCACTCCAAATTTCTATCGGAGAACGTAGAATGAAAATGTGCATCAACCCCTATGCATAGATTACCTAATGTCACCTTGTGAATCCGCGAGTTGAGTGCCAAAACATACATTAAGTGAATCAATAGAACATCCCATTGTCAGCACAGATATCCCATCGCCAGACATACATCAAGTGTTCTCAAATTCAATACTCAATCCAACATAACGAAACCTCAAAGAGCAAGACACAATCCATTACAAGAAGGTAGAGAGGGAAGAAGACCATATGATTCAACTATAATAACAAAGCTCGCGGTACATCAAGATCGTGCCAAATCAAGAACACGAGAGAGGGATCAAACATATAGCTATCGGTACATACCCTCAGCCCGAGGGTGAATGATACGTATCCAACGTATCTATAATTTTTTATTGTTCCATGATATTATATTACCCCTTTTGGATGTTTATGGGCTTTATTTTACACATTTATATCATTTTTTGGACTAACCTACTAACCGGAGGCCCAGCCTGTATTGCTTTTTGCCAATTTCAGTATTCGAAGAAAAGGAATATCAAATGGAGTCCAAACAGAATGAAACTTTTGGGAGCGTGATTTTTGGAACGAACATGATCCAGAGGACTTGGAGTGCAAGTCAATAAGCAATCGAGGCGGCCAGGAGATACGAGGGCGCGTCCACCCCTCCTGGGCGCGCCCCCTATCTCCTGGGCCCCACGAGCGGCCACTGACGTACTTCTTCCTCCTATATATACCTACGTACCCCGAAAAAATCCAGGAAGCCAATGAAAAACAATTTCCACCGCCGTAACCTTCTGTATCCGCGAGATCCCATCTTGGAGCCTTCGCCGGTGCTCCGCCGGAGGGGGAATCGACCATGGAGGGCTTCTACATCAACACCATAGCCCCTCCGATGAGTTGTGAGTAGTTTACCACAGACTTTCGGGTCCATAGTTATTAGCTAGATGGCTTCTTCTCTCTTTTTGGATCTCAATACAATGTTCTCCCCCCTCTCTTGTGGAGATCTATTCGATGTAAACTCTTTTTGCGGTGTGTTTGTCGAGATCCGATGAATTGTGGGTTTATGATCAAGTTTATCTATGATAAATATTTGAATCTTCTCTGAATTCTTTATGTATGATTGAGTTATCTTTGCAAGTCTCTTCGAACTATCAGTTTGGTTTGGCCTACTAGATTGATCTTTCTTGCCATGGGAGAAGTGGTTAGCTTTGGGTTCAATCTTGCGGTGTCCTTACCCAAAGGATGTAAAGGGTTGCAAGGCACGTATTGTATTGTTGCCATCGAGGATAAAAAGATGGGGTTTATATCATATTGCTTGAGTTTATCCTCTACATCATGTCATCTTTCTTAATGCGTTACTCTGTTCTTATGAACTTAATACTCTAGATGCATCTTTGGATAGCGGTCGATGTGTGGAGTAATAGTAGTAGATGCGGGCAGAGTCGGTCTACTTGTCGCGGACGTGATGCCTATATACATGATCATGCCTAGATAATCTCATAATGATTCGCTTTTCTATCAATTGCTCGACAGTTATTTGTTCACCCACCGTAATACTTTTGCTATCTTGAGAGAAGCCACTAGTGAAACCTATGGCCCCCGGGTCTATCTTTTATCATTTAAGCTTTCAATCTACTTTTATTTGCATCTTTACTTTTTGCATCTATATTATAAAATACCAAAAATATATTTATCTTATCATACCATCTCTATCAGATCTCACTTTCGCAAGTGGTCGTGAAGGGATTGACAACCCCTTTATTGTGTTGGTTGCGAGTTCTTTGTTTGTTTGTGTAGGTGTGTGGGACTTTTGAGGAGCCTCCTACTGGATTGATACCTTGGTTCTCAAAAACTGAGGGAAATACTTATGCTACTATTGCTGCATCACCCTTTCCTCTTCAAGGAAAACCAACGCAAGCTCAAGACGTAGCAAGAAGGATTTTTGGCGCTGTTGCCGGGGAGGTCTTCGCTCAAGTCAAGGCATACCAAGTACCCATCACAAACTCATCTCCCTCGCATTTACATTATTTGCGATTTGCCTCTCGTTTTCCTCTCCCCCACTTCACCCTTGCCGTTTTATTTGCCCTCTCTTTCCCAATCTCCTCCTCTCTTTTCGCTTGCCTTTTTCTGTTTGCTCGTGTGTTAGATCGTTTACTTTGTCGTAATGGCTAGCTCGGTCTTTACCCCTTCATCTCCCGACTTTGAAGTTCTTCACTTCAAACAAAGACAAGGAGAAAATTTAAGAGAAGCTTGGTTTAGGATGTTAGAATCTTATCGTAGTTGTGCTATAGAAAGAGATTTCAAGATTTTAATTCGCAATTTTTATGTTGGGTTAACCTTACCCCATAAACAACTCCTTGATTTTGCCGCAAAAGGGGGATTTATTGAAGTTGATCCTAGTTCCGCTTATGAAATTATAGAGGGGATAGTAGGAGTACTTCCCCTACAGAAAGGATCACGCTTCTCTCATGAAAGAACCCAAATTTTAGAGAAGTTATGTGAATTGCAAAAATTTGTTGAACCACTTAAGAATATTGGTGGGATTATCAACCGCATGAGTAATTTGATCACACTTTCTAATAAGCGGTTAGATGCCTTAGATCAAAAGATCTCTGAGCATGAAGGGAAACGCAAGGAGCCTCCCGGACTTGAGCATAACCCCATAAAAAGTTGAGTGCCAAATATGGCACTACTTAGATCTATCTTCGCTTTTATGCCTAGCTAGGGGCGTTAAACGATAGCGCTAGTTGGGAGGCAACCCAATTTTATTTGTGTTTTTTGTTTTTGCTTCTGTTTAGTAATAAATTTTGCATCTACCTTTCATTTAGATGTGTTTTTATGTTTTAATTAGTGTTTGTGCCAAGTAGAACCTATAGGATAACCTTTGGTGATAGTTAATTTGATTCTGCTGAAAAACAGAAACTTTGCGCACACGAAATTAGTTTTGTTAAATCACAGAAACGTGTTTTTATGTTGATTCGTTTTGCTGATGATCAATACACAAATTGCCCAGGACTTCATATTTTGGTAGGATTTTTAAAGTTCCAGAAGTTTGCGTTAGTTACAGATTGCTACAGACTGTTCTGTTTTTGACAGATTCTGTTTTTTGTGTGTTGTTTGCTTATTTTGATGCATCTATGGCTAGTATTAAGTGGTATGAAGCATAGAGAACTTGGAATACAGTAGGTTTAACACCAAAATAAATAAAGAATGAGTTCATTACAGTACCTTATGTGGTGTTTTTGTTTTCTTTCACTAATGGAGCTTATGAGATTTCCTGTTGAGTTTTGTGTTGTGAAGTTTTCAAGTTTTGGATAAAGATTTGATGGGCTATGGAATAAGGAGTGGCAAAAGCCTAAGCTTGGGGATGCCCATGGCACCCCAATATATTCAAGAGTAGCCAAAAGCCTAAGCTTGGGGATGCCTCGGGAAGGCATCCCCTCTTTCGTCTTCGTTCATTGGTAACTTTACTTGGAGCTATATTTTTATTCGCCACATGATATGTGTTTTGCTTGGAGCGTCGTGTATGATATTAGTCTTTGCTTTTTAGTTTTCCAAAATCATCCTTGCTGTACACACCTTTTGGGACAAGCCCACTTGATTAGTATTTGCTAGAATACTCTACGTGCTTCACTTATATCTTTTGAGCTTGATAGTTTTTGCTTTGGTACTTCACTTATATCGGCGGTGGCTTAATTTTGAAGAAATTGCTAGTCTCTCATGCTTCACTTATATTTGCTATGGTTACAAATTTGGTCCTAGAATGATGAGCATCCAAGTTGGGTATAATAAAAACTATCATAGAAAGTGCATAAAACACTAGGATCAATTTGATGCTTGATAACTGTTTTGAGATATAGAGCTAGTAATGTTAGAGTCATGCTAGTGGGTAATTATGAAATTGAGAAATACTTGTGTTGAAGTTGGCAAGTCCCGTAGCATGCACGTATGGTAAAAGTTGTGTGACAAATTTGTTGCATGAGGTGCTCTTTTAATTGCCTTCCTTATGAGTGGAGGTCGGGATCGCGTGATGGTTAGTAGTACTTTGCTTCGAGGGCAAGTAGACTTTTGCAATAAGTATATGAGTTCTTTATGACTAATGTGAGTCCATGGATATACGCACACTCACCCTGCCACTTTGCTAGTCTCTATTATACCGCGCAACTTTCGCCGGTATCATGCACCCATTATTTACCTTCCTTAAAACAGTCACCATACCTACCTATTATGGCATTTCCATAGCCATTCCGAGATATATTGCCATGCAACTTTCCACCGTTCCGTTTATTATGACACACTTCATCATTGTCATATTGCTCTTTGCATGATCATGTAGTTGACATCGTATTTGTGGCAAAGCCACCTTCATAATTTTCATACATGTCGCTCTTGATTCATTGCCTATCCCGGTACACCGCCGGAGGCATTCATATAGAGTCATATCTTGTTCTAGTTTTGAGTTGTAATTCTTGAGTTGTAAATCAATAAAAGTGTGATGATCTTCATTATTAGAGCATTGTCCCAGTGAGGAAAGGATGATGAAGACTATGATTCCCCCACAAGTCGGGATGAGACTTCGGACTTTAAAAAGAAAAAAAAAAAAAAAAAAGAAGAAAGGCCAAAAAAAGAAAAGGATAAAAAGGGCCAAAGAAAGAAAAAAAGAAAAAAAAGAAAAAGAAGAAGAGAAAAAATAAATAAAATGAGAGAAAAAGATAGAAGGGACAATGCTAATATCTCTTTTCCACACTTGTTCTTCAAAGTAGCACCATGATCTTCATGATAAGAGAGTCTCCTATGTTGTCACTTTCATATACTAAGTGGGAATTTTTCATTATAGAACTTGGCTTGTATATTCCAATGATGGGCTTCCTCAAAATGCCCTAGGTCTTCATGAGCAAGCAAGTTGGATGCACACCCACTTAGTTCTTTTGTTGAGCTTTCATATATTTATAGCTCTAGTGCATCCGTTGCATGGCAATCCCTACTCACTCACATTGATATCTATTGATGGGCATCTCCATAGCCCGTTGATACGCCTAGTTGATGTGAGACTATCTTCTCACTTTTTTGTCCTCACAACCACCACCATATACCACCATAGTGCTATGTCCATGGCTTGCGCTCATGTATTGCGTAAGAGTTGAAAAAGCTGAAGCGCGTTAAAAAGTATGAACCAATTGCTTGGCTGAAACCGGGGTTGTGCATGATGGGAGTATTTTGTGTAATGAAAATAAAGCATGGCCTAACTATATGATTTTGTAGGGATAAGCTTTCTTTGGCTATGCTATTTTGATAGGACATGATTATTTGTTAGTATGCTTCGAAGCATTATTAATTTTTATGTTTTATAAGCTTTTATCTTGAATCATTTGGATCTGAACAATCATGCCACAATAAGGAAAATTACATTGAGAATTATGCTAGGTAGCATTCCACATCAAAAATTCTGTTTTTATCATTTACCTACTCGAGGACGAGCAGGAATTAAGCTTGGGGATGCTTGATACGTCTCCAACGTATCTATAACTTTTGATTGTTCCATGCTATTATATTACCCCTTTTGGATGTTTATGGACTTTATTTTACACATTTATATCATTTTTGGGACTAACCTACTAACCGCAGGCCCGGCCCGTATTGGTGTTTTTTTGCCTATTTCAGTATTTCGAAGAAAAGGAATATCAAACGGAGTCCAAATGGAATGAAACCTTTGGAGCGTGATTTTTGGAACGAACGTGATCCAGAGGACTTGGAGTGCAACTCAAGAAGCAATCGAGGCGGCCAGGAGATAGGAGGGCGCGCCCACCCCTCCGGAGCACGTCCCCCTATCTCCTGGGCCCCACGAGTGGCCACCGACATACTTCTTCCTCCTATATATACCTACGTACCCCGAAAATATCTAGGGAGCCAACGAAAAACAATTTCCACTATCATAACCTTCTGTATCCGTGAGATCCCATCTTGGAGCCTTCGTCGATGCTCCGCCGGAGGGGGAATCGACCATGGAGGGCTTCTACATCAACACCATAGCCCCTCCGTTGAGTTGTGAGTAGTTTACCACAGACCTTCGGGTCCATAGTTATTAGCTAGATGGCTTCTTCTCTCTTTTTGGATCTCAATACAATGTTCTCCCCCTCTCTTGTGGAGATCTATTCGATGTAGACTCTTTTTGCGGTGTGTTTGTCAAGATCCGATGGATTGTGGGTTTATGATCAAGTTTATCTATGAGAAATGTTTGAATCTTCTCTGAATTATTTTATGTATGATTGAGTTATCTTTGCAAGTCTCTTCGAATTATCAGTTTGGTTTGGCCTACTAGATTGATCTTTCTTGCCATGGGAGAAGTGCTTAGCTTTGGGTTCAATCTTGCGGTGTCCTTACCCAGTGACAGAAAGGGTTGCAAGGCACGTATTGTATTGTTACAATCGAGGATAAAAGGATAGGGTTTATATCATATTGCTTGAGTTTATCCCTCTACATCATGTCGTCTTTCTTAATGCGTTACTCTATTCTTATGAACTTAATACTCTAGATGCATGCTGGATAGCGGTCGATGTGTGGAGTAATAGTTGTAGATGCAGGCAGGAGTCGGTCTACTTGTCGCGGACGTGATGCCTATATACATGATCATGCCTAGATAATCTCATAATCATTCGCTTTTCTATCAATTGCTCGATAGTAATTTGTTCACCCACTGTAATACTTATGCTATCTTGAGAGAAGCCACTAGTGAAACCTATGGCCCCCGGGTCTATCTTTTATCATTTAAGTTTTCAATCTACTTTTATTTGCATCTTTACTTTTTGCATCTATATTATAAAATAACATTGAGCATGGTTCGACCACTGAGAATAGGCAGAAGCCCCTCCTAGCGCTCCCCCCCTCCTAGCGTTGGTGGCCACTCCGGCCCCGGCGGCCACCCACCTCCTACCAGCGGCCACTCCGGCCCTGGTAGCCACCCACCCTCTCCAGATGGCGCCGTTTGATCTTAACTTTGACCGTGGGAAGAGATTCCAGATGGAGATGAGGTCCAAGTTTGGCCACCTGGTGGTGTTCTCTCCTGGCTTCCACCACAAGGAGTTCACAATGGTGGTCTCGTTTTGCCGTGCATCTTTCAAACTTGATGTGCACACGGTTAGTATTGAAGGAAATATGCCCTAGAGGCAATAATAAAGTTATTATTTATTTCCTTATTTCATGATAAATGTCTATTATTCATGCTAGAATTGTATTAACCGGAAACATAATACATGTGTGAATATATAGACAAACAGAGTGTCACTAGTATGCCTCTACTTGACTAGCTTGTTAATCAAAGATGGTTATGTTTCCTAACCATGAACAAAGAGTTGTTATTTGATTAACGGGATCACATCATTAGTTGAATGATCTGATTGACATGACCCATTCCGTTAGCTTAGCACCCGATCGTTTAGTATGTTGCTATTGCTTTCTTCATGACTTATACATGTTCCTATGACTATGAGATTATGCAACTCCCGTTTGCGGAGGAAGACTTTGGTACTACCAAACGTCACAACGAATCGGGTGATTATAAAGGAGTACTACAGGTGTCTCCAAAGGCAGATGTTGGGTTGGCGTATTTCGAGATTAGGATTTGTCACTCCGATTGTCGGAGAGGTATCTCTGGGCCCTCTCGGTAATGCACATCACTTAAGCCTTGCAAGCATTACAACTAATGAGTTAGTTGCGAGATGATGTATTACGGAACGAGTAAAGAGACTTGCCGTAACGAGATTGAACTAGGTATTGGATACCGACGATCGAATCTCGGGCAAGTAACATACCGATGACAAAGGAACAACGTATGTTGTTATGCGGTTTGACCGATAAAGATCTTCGTAGAATATGTAGGAGCCAATATGGGCATCCAGGTCCGCTATTGGTTATTGACCAAGAATAGTTCTAGGTCATGTCTACATAGTTCTCGAACCCGTAGGGTCCGCACGCAACAAGGTTTCGATGATGGTTATATTATGAGTTTATGAGTTTTGATGTACCGAAGGAGTTCGGAGTCCCGGATGAGATCGGGGACATGACGAGGAGTCTCGAAATGGTCGAGACGTAAAGATCGATATATTGGACGACTATATTCGAGTTCGGAAAGGTTCGAGTGATTCGGTATTTTTGAGTACCGGGAGTTACGGGAATACGGGGAAGAGTATTGGGCCTTAATGGGCTTTAGTGGGAAGGAGCCAGAGGAGGCGCGCCCTCCCAAGCCCAGTCCGAATTGGACAAAGGGTTTGGGGCGCGGCCCCTCTTCCTTCCTTCTCCACTTCCCTCTTTCCCCCTTGACCTAGTTGGACTAGGAAAGAAGGAATCCTACTCCGGTGGGAGTAGGACTCCCTGGCGCCCTCCTCCTAGGGCCGGCCTCCTCCTCCCTCCCTCCTTTATATACGGGGGCAGGGGGCACCCATAGACACACAAGTTGATCTACGGATCGTTCCTTAGCCGTGTGCGGTGCCCCCTTCCACCATATTCCACCTCGGTCATATTGTCGCAAAGCTTAGGCGAAGCCCTGCGCCGGTAGAACATCAAGATCGTCACCACGCCGTCGTGCTGACGGAACTCTCCCTCAACACTCGGCTGGATCGGAGTTCGAGGGACGTCATCGAGCTGAACGTGTGCTGAACTCGGAGGTGCCGACGTTCGGTACTTGGATCGGTCGGATCGTGAAGACGACGACTACATCAACGCGTTGTGCTAACGCTTCCGCTTACGGTCACGAGGGTGCGTGGACAACACTCTCCCTCTCGTTGCTATGCCATCACCATGATCTTGCGTGTGCGAGGAAATTTTTGAAATTACTCGTTCCCCAACAATGGCATCCGAGCCAGGTTTTATGCGTTGATGTTATATGCACGAGTAGAACACAAGTGAGTTGTGGGCGATATAAGTCATAACGCCTACCAGCATGTCATACTTTGGTTCAGCGGTATTGTGAGATGAAGCGGCCCGGACCGACATTACGATACGCTTACGCGAGACTGGTTTCACCGCTCACGAGCACTCGTTGCTTAAAGGTGATGGCGGGTGTCTGCTCTCTCACTTTAGTTGAATCGAGTGTGGCTACGCCCGGTCCTTGTGAAGGTTAAAACGAGTCTATTTGACAAACTATCGTTGTGGTTTTGATGCGTAGGTAAGAACGGTTCTTGCTAAGCCCGTAGCAGCCACGTAAAATTTGCAACAACAAAGTAGAGGACGTCTAACTTGTTTTTGCAGGGCATGTTGTGATGTGATATGGTCAAGACGTGATGCTATATTTTATTGTATGAGATGATCATGTTTTGTACGAAGTTATCGGCAATGGCAGGAGCCATATGGTTGTCGCTTTATTGTATGAAATGCAAGCATCTGTAATTGCTTTACTTTATCACCAAGCGGTAGCGATAGTCGAGAAGCAATAGATGGCGAACGACAACGATGCTACGATGGAGATCAAGGTGTCGCTACCGGTGGCGGTGGTGATCATGGCGGTGCTTTGAAGATGGAGATCACAAGCACAGGATGATGATGGCCATATCATATCACTTATATTGATTGCATGTGATGTTTATCCTTTATGCATCTTATCTTGCTTTGATTGACGGTAGCATTTCAAGATGATCTCTCACTAAAATTATCAAGTAGTGTTCTCCCTGAGTATGCACCGTTGCCAAAGTTCGTCGTGCCGAGACACCACGTGATGATCGGGTGTGATAAGCTCTACGTCCATCTACAACGGGTGCAAGCCAGTTTTGCACACGCAGAATACTCGAGTTATACTTGACGAGCATAGCATATGCAGATATGGCCTCGAACACGGAGACCAAAAGGTCGGCGTGAATCATATAGTAGATATGATCAACATAAGATGTTCACCATTGAAAACTACTCCATCTCACGTGATGATCGGTTATGGTTTAGTTGATTTGGATCACGTGATCACTTAGATGACTAGAAAGATGTCTGTCTAAGTGGGAGTTCTTAAGTAATATGATTAATTGAACTTAAATTTATCATGAATTTAGTCCTGGTAGTATTTTGCAAATTATGTTGTAAGATCAATAGCTCGCGAAGTTGCTTTCATATGTTTGTTTTGATATGTACCTAGAGAAACTGTGTTGAAAGATGTTAGTAGCAATGATGCGGATAGGATCCGTGATATGAGGTTTATCCTCATTCTTTGCCTGTAAGAATTATGTCCTTGATGCACCGCTAGGTGACAAACCTATTGCAGGAGCGGATGCGACGTTATGAGCGTTTGGCTAGCTCAATATGATGACTACTTGATAGTTTTGTGCACCATGCTTTATGGCTTAGAATCGGGACTTGAAAGATGTTTTGAACATCATGGACCATATGAGATGTTCCAGGAATTGAAGTTAATATTTCAAGCAAATACCGAGTTGAGAAATATGAAGTCTCCAACAAGTTCTATAGCTAAAAGATGGAGGAGAATCGCTCAACTAGTGAGCATGTACTCAGATTATGCAGGTACTACAATCGCTTGAATCAAGTGGGAGTTAATCTTCGAGATAAGATAGTGATTGATGAATTCTCTAGTCACCATCACCAAGTTAGTAGAACTTCGTGATGAACTATAGTATGCAAGGGATGATGAAAATGATTCGAGTTTTTCATGATGATGAAATCGATGAAGGTAGAAATCAAGAAAGAGCATCAAGTGTTGATGGTTGACAAGATCACTAGTTTCAAGAAAAGGGCAAAGGAAAGAAAGGGAACTTCAAGTAGATTGACAAGCAAGTTGTCACTCCCACGAAGAAACCCAAAGCTGAACCAAAGCACTGAAACCGAGTGCTTACTAATCGCAAAGGAAATGGTCCTTTGGAAGCGGAACTGCCCTAAATATTTGGTGGATAAGAAGGATGGCAAAGTGAAAAAGGGTATATTTGATATCTGGTGTTTTATGTGTGCTTTACTAGTGTTTATAGCAACCCCTCGGTATTTGGTACTGGTTCGGTTGCTAAGAGTAGTAACTTCAAAGCGGAGTTGCGAATAAAATGAAACTAGTTAAGGGTGAAGTGACGATGTGTGTTGAAAGTAGTTTCAAGATTGATATGATCATCATCGCACACTCCCTATACTTTCGGGATTAGTGTTGAACCTAAATAAATGTTATTTGGTGTTTACATTGAGCATGAATATGATTTGATCGTGTTTATTGCAATACGGTTATTCATTTAAGTAAGAGAATAAACTGTTGTTACATTTACATGAATAAAACCTTATATGGTTACACACCCAATGAAAATGGTTCATTGGATCTCGATCGTAGTGATACACATATTCATAATATTGAAACCAAAAATACAAAGTTAATAATGATAGTGCAACTTATTTGTGTACTCGCCGTTTAGGTCATATTGGTGTAAAGCGCATGAAGAAACTCCATCTTGATGGGATTTTGGAATCACTTGATTATGAATCACTTGATGCTTGCGAACCGTGCCTTTTGGGCAAGATGACTAAAACTCCGTTCTCGGAACAATGGAACAAGCTCTTGACTTATTGGAAATAATACATACCGATGTATGCGATCCAATGAGTGTTGATGCTCGTGGCAAGTATCGTTATTTTCGACCTTCACAAGATGATTTGAGCAGATATGGGTATATCTACTTGATGAAACATAAGTCTGAAATAGTTGAAATGTTCAAAGAATTTCAGAGTGAAGTGGAAAATCATCGTGACAAGAAAATAAAGTTTCTGCGATCGATCGTGGAGATGAATATTTGAGTTACGAGTTTGGTCTTCAATTAAAACAATGTGGAATAGTTTCACAAATTCATGCCACCGAACACCACATCATAATGGTGTGTCCGAACGTCATAACCGTACTTTATTGGATATAGTACAATCTATGATGTTTCTTACCGATTTACCAATATCGTTTTGGGATCATGCATTAGAGACAGCTGCATTCACGTTAAATAGGGCACCATCTAAATCCGTTGAGATGACACTATCTGAACTGTGGTTTAGCAAGAAACCAAAGTTGTCGTTTCTTAAAGTTTGGGGCTGCGATGCTTATGTGAAAAAGTTTCATCTGATAAGCTCAAACCCAAATCGGAGAATGCGTCTTCATAGAATACCCAAAGGAAACTGTTGGGTACACCTTCTATCACAGATCCTAAAGCAAGATTTTCGTTGTTGAAAATGGATCCTTTCTAGAGAAGGAGTTTCTCTCGAAAGAAGTGAGTGGGAGGAAAGTAGAACTTGATGAGGTAATTGTACCTTCTCCCTTATTGGAAAGTAGTTCATCACAGAAATTTGTTCCTGCGACTACTACACCAATTAGTGAGGAAGCTAATGATGATGATCATGTAACTTCAGATCAAGTTACTACCGAATCTCGTAGGTAAACGAGTGAGATCCGCACGAGTGGTACGGTAATCCTGTTCGGAAGTCATGTAACTAGACCATGATGAACCTACGAACTATGAGGAAGCGATGATGAGCCCAGATTCGCGAAATGGCTTGAGGCCATGAAATCGAGATGAGATCCATGTATGAGAACAAAGTGTGGACTTTGGTGGAGTTGCCCGATGATCGGCAAGCCATAGAAAATAAATGGATCTTCAAGAGGAAGGCGGACGACGATAGTAGTGTTACTATCTACAAAGCTAGACTTGTCGAAAAAGGTTTTGACAAAGTTCAAGATGTTGAATACAATGAGATTTTCTCACTCGATCGATGCTTAAAAGTCTGTCCGAATCATGTTAGCAATTGCCGCATTTTATGAAATCGGCAAATGGATAAACAAAAGTGCATTCCTTAATGGAGTTATTAAAGAAGAGTTGTATGTGATGCAACCAAGAGGTTTTATCGGTCCTAAAGGTGTTAACAAAATGTGCATCTATGGACTGGTGCAAGCATCTCGGAGTTGGAATATACGCTTTGATAAGTTGATCAAAGCATATAGTTTATCAGACTTGCGGTGAAGCTGTATTTACTAGAAAGTGAGTGGGAGCACTACAAGACATTTCGATAAGTATATGTGAATGACATATTGTAGATCGGAACTAATGTAGAATTATTCGCAAAGCATAAAGGAGTGTTTGAAAGGAGTTTTTCAAAGAAAGACCTCGGTGAAGCTGCTTACATATTGAGCATCAAGATCTATAGAGATAGATCAAGGCGCTTGATAAGTTTTTCAATGAAGTACATACCTTGACAAGATTTTGAAGTAGTTCAAAATGGAGCAGTCAAAGAAAGAGTTCTTGCCTGTGTTACAAGGTGTGAAATTGAGTAAGACTCAAAACCCGATCACGGCAGAAGATAGAAAGAGAATGAAAGTCATTCCCTATGCCTTGGCCATAGGTTCTATAAAGTATGCCATCTTTGTGTACCAGATATATTGTATACCCTGCACCTTTGAGTTTGGCAAGGAGTACAATAGTGATCTAGGAGTAGATCATGGACAGTGGTCAAAATTATCCTTAGTAGAATAAGGATATGTTTCTCGATTATGGAAGTGACAAAAGGTTAGGTCGTAAAGGGTTACGTCGATGCAAGTTTTGACACCGATCTGGATGACTCTAAGTCTCGATCTAGATACATATTGAAAGTGGGAGCAATTAGCTAGAGTAGCTCCGTGCAGAGCATTGTAGACATAGAATATTTGCAAAATACATACGGCTCTGAATGTGACAGATTCGTTGACTAAACTTCTCTCACGAGCAAAACATGATCATACCTTTGTACTCTTTGGATGTTAATCACATAGCGATGTGAACTAGATTATTGACTCTAGTAAACCCTTTGGGTGTTGGTCACATGACGATGTGGACTATGGGTGTTAATCATATACAGATATGATTATTGGTGTTCAATCACATGGCGATGTGAACTAGATTATTGACTCTAGTGCAAGTGGGAGACTGAAGGAAATATGCCCTAGAGGCAATAATAAAGTTATTATTTATTTCCTTATTTCATGATAAATGTCTATTATTCATGCTAGAATTGTATTAACCGGAAACATAATACATGTGTGAATATATAGACAAACAGTGTCACTAGTATGCCTCTACTTGACTAGCTTGTTAATCAAAGATGGTTATGTTTCCTAACCATGAACAAAGAGTTGTTATTTGATTAACGGGATCACATCATTAGTTGAATGATCGATTGACATGACCCATTCCGTTAGCTTAGCACCCGATCGTTTAGTATGTTGCTATTGCTTTCTTCATGACTTATACATGTTCCTATGACTATGAGATTATGCAACTCCCGTTTGCGGAGGAAGACTTTGGGTACTACCAAAGCGTCACAACGAATCGGGTGATTATAAAGGAGTACTACAGGTGTCTCCAAAGGCGGATGTTGGGTTGGCGTATTCGAGATTAGGATTTGTCACTCCGATTGTCGGAGAGGTATCTCTGGGCCCTCTCGGTAATGCACATCACTTAAGCCTTGCAAGCATTACAACTAATGAGTTAGTTGCGAGATGATGTATTACGGAGCGAGTAAAGAGACTTGCCGTAGCGAGATTGAACTAGGTATTGGATACCGACGATCGAATCTCGGGCAAGTAACATACCGATGACAAAGGAACAACGTATGTTGTTATGCGGTTTGACCGATAAAGATCTTCGTAGAATATGTAGGAGCCAATATGGGCATCCAGGTCCGCTATTGGTTATTGACCAAGAATAGTTCTAGGTCATGTCTACATAGTTCTCGAACCCGTAGGGTCCGCACGCTTAAGGTTTCGATGCGATGTTATATTATGAGTTTATGAGTTTTGATGTACCGAAGGAGTTCGGAGTCCGGATGAGATCGGGGACATGACGAGGAGTCTCGAAATGGTCGAGGCGTAAAGATCGATATATTGGACGACTATATTCGGAGTTCGGAAGGTTCCGAGTGATTGGGTATTTTCGAGTACTGGGGAGTTACGGGAATACGGGGAAGAGTATTGGGCCTTAATGGGCTTTAGTGGGAAGGAGCCGGGAGGAGCGCGCGCCCTCCCAAGCCCAGTCGAATTGGACAAAGGGTTTGGGGCGGCCCCCTCTTCCTTCCTTCTCCACTTCCCTCTTTCCCCTTGACCTAGTTGGACTAGGAAAGAAGGAATCCTACTCCGGTGGGAGTAGGACTCCTGGCGCCCTCCTCCTAGGGCGGCCTCCTCCTCCCTCCCTCCTTTATATCACGGGCAGGGGCACCCCATAGACACACAAGTTGATCTACGGATCGTTCCTTAGCGTGTGCGGTGCCCCTTCCACCATATTCCACCTCGGTCATATCGTCGCAAAGCTTAGGCGAAGCCTGCGCGATAGAACATCAAGATCGTCACCACGCCGTCGTCTCGTGGAACTCTCCCTCGACACTCGGCTGGATCGGAGTTCGAGGGGCGTCATCGAGCTGAGCGTGTGCTGAACTCGGAGGTGCCGACGTTCGGTACTTGGATCGGTCGGATCGTGAAGGCGTCGACTACATCAACCGCGTTGTGCTAACGCTTCCGCTTACGGTCTACGAGGGTACGTGGACAACACTCTCCCCTCTCGTTGCTATGCCATCACCATGATCTTGCGTGTGCGTAGGAAATTTTTTGAAATTACTACGTTCCCCAACAAGTATCTCGCTTCTTGCCATGTTTGGTGGTTATGCACAAGGTTATCGTGTTCGTCTTCTTCGAGATAGATCTTTCAAGTTTTCAGTAGCTTCAAAGTCGGTGGGTTTTGAGATCTATAATGCGGGTAGAATCAAGGAAAAAGATTTTGAGGTTATTTTTAACCTGTGGAACTTTGGTGGCCCGAATTGGTGCCGAGAGGAAGCGCTTTACTATGATGAGCTTGACAAAGAATGGACTTTGGTTGGAAGGGCTGGCAGGGCCATCATTCCGGTGATCACCGGAGTTACTCCGACGTGGTTAGAACGGGTAAATCGGTTTTCGAGAGATTATCGGGTCTCAATCAGGAGGATAATTCACTCAGCATTAATCAAAATTCAACTCAGCTTGATTCCGCGCAAGTCAGGCCATAAGTGGCGCACAATGAAGTGCAACATTACGTTGCACGCCATAATGTGGTTTGTCATGCATGCGGGGCCAACGGCCACATTGCTCGTTTTTGCACGAACACGAATCTAACTGGGCTTTGGCCTTTTATTCCTTATAGTACTTTCCCAAGCCCACATGATGATGCTTGGGCCGATGGCCAAGTAGAGTCTTGGTTCCGCTGTGTTGGACCGGCGGCACAGATTAGGCAGATCACATCATTTAAGGATCTGGTCAAGGATTTATTCCAAAACTTTCAGCCGAGACCCACGCCTGCCTCCTCGCATCCCACTTCACCTGCCCACTCTGTCTTCTCCACCGCTGCCACCCCCAACTCCGCCCGCACCTCGACTACCTCACCGGCGCTGCCATTGCTGTTAGAGAGGGTTCTGGTCGCCTCCTTGCCAGAGCCAAGAGCGATGGCCAACATCCCAATTGATCCTCAGCCTTTCGTCCCGCATGGTTTTCAAGTTCAGGCGATTCCAGGAAGAACAGGGGTTTCTCGCGCCATTGTACCTCATCGTCCCAGGCGCCACGAGGATTGGGCGATTGCCAGTATTCATCCCCACCCGAATGAGGTATTTTTTCCGAATGTTCGTGATGTTCTGCAAGAGTTCCTTCAAGAAGATGCTCAAGTTGGATTCAGAGAAATTCAGCCTTGCCCGTTCGGAGAGGCGTATGTGCAGTTCAGGCATGTCGGAGATCGAGACAGGCTTGTCCAACAAGGACCACATGCATTCGGTGATGTTTTTATTTCCTTTACTAAGCATGATGAAGGTAGAAATTGGCGCAGGGTTCATTTCAATAGGGTCTGTTGGTTGCTTTTTGTGGGAGTACCGTTTGATTTTTGTAACACTGAAGATATTGCGTCCGCTATCTCCAAATGGGGCAAGATCATTAGTTGGGAGAAAGAGGATGCGCTGAAGGGTAAAATTCTAGTTAAGGCCAGAGTGACAGAGCTAGATGAGGTTCCTAAAAGCATACGTTGGTCTGAAGGAGAGAGATTTGAGGAGGATTCTTGGACTTGCTCTGTTGAAGTTCTCCTTGAGGAAATGCTAGGTGGTGGACCTGCAGATGAAGACCAAATCCCCCCTGATGGTGTGGACCCACACCCCATACCTCAACATGCAAATGATTTTCCAGGGTTCCAGCCTCTGCCAAATCACAATATACATGCTCAGAATGAGGACTGGGATGCTTGGGAAGAGCATGAAGAACAGAGCAGCACTGGCCTTCCCCAACTGAGCCTTTACAAAGACAGCAAAGCAGCAGCAGCAAGTGGTCATTCCTGTGTTGCCAGATGAGGGTGCACCTAATAGCAGCATTACAACAACTGTTTCCCTTTCTGATGGTCTGCTTTCTCTGACACACTCTGCCAGTGAGGAAGTCAATCAGGGATTTCAAGCACCTCAAGTTGGTCAAGGGATGTTGAACATTGCTTTGGCTTATAATGCAATTGAAGAAGATGAGGAACAGGTGCCTCAAAACAATTTGGAAATTGTGCAGCAGCAAATTCCTGTTTTGGAGCCTATTCTGATACCTCAGGTTCTTGGTCCTAAAGCCCAAGTGGACCCATAGATGAATCACTTGAATGATGGGCTCAACATTAGGGAGGAAGCTGATGTTGCTGAAGTTCCTATTTCTGACAGAAACACAGTCAACCAGAGTGAGGCAGGAGATGATCATTCTGTCCAAATTTTGCTTCCTAATGAGAAGGGCAAGGAAGATGTACCACTTCCATATGTTGGCACATCTACAGACGATAACAATTCAGGTAATTATGGTGCCTTCTCTTTGCCCAGCTCCCCCTCTAAGTTTGGTTTACATGAGCTGGCTCAGTACCATGCATTGGAAATTATTGATGGATCTCATTTAATGTCTGAAGAAGGTCTTGGATTGTGGATTAAGCACTTTGCACCTGCAACTCAAGGAGCAGAGAACTCTTTCAAAATTGAAATACCAGTAAGTTGGTTCAACTTCATCATACATTTGTTGTTAACACCTGATAAATTTAGTTAGACAATGCACCTACTAAAGTCTGATGTATGGAAACAAGAGGAAACTATGCTATTTCATATACCTGATGGATGCTCTACTACCCAGGCACCAACCTGCAAGGATTTCATACTAGGGCTGAAGAAAATGAAGGTGTTAGTCCAGCAGCACACTCTTCCAGTGGAGCAGGCAGCCCTCTGCAGCAAGTCTCTCCAAACAAATTTCTCCCACTTGGGGAGGCTGTCTCAAGTAAGAGAAGGGACAAGGAACCTCTGGTTGAGACTGAGGTAAGAAGAAGTGACAGGATTAGGAAAGATAACATGGGTTATAGAAGAAAAACTTGTGACACTACAGCCTGTTTGCCATGTAATGCTATTCCACCGCTATTGAGTAATTGCGTGGTGAAAAATCTAACTAAATCTTTCTGTAAGGTTGCTGAGGAAGAACTGCATGGAAAGCTCTCCAAGAAACCCAAAAAGAAGGGACAGGAAGAGGTGGCTAAGGTGTCCAAGGCCACTGGGCAGGATAGTACATCTAAGTTAGTTTGATGATGATAAAGTCATACCAGATGATCTGGAATAGCAGAATGTCCTGTTGTTCTCTTTTGGAATGTACTCTCTTTATGACTGAAAAACTTCCTAAGACCAAAACCTGTTCCATAATGCTTGTTTATCCAGAGAGATATCCTTTGTACCGGATGTAATGGATTGGTGTGCAACCTGTCTTTGCTCTCATATGGAGATGATGTATGATATTTCTCTGCTGCTATCCTTCTATTTGTGAATTACTTCTTGCTAGGGCAAGGAAGTCTCCTCATCTATGTGAAGTGTTTGTATGATGGGTCTGCTTGTTTGACAACTGTGTTAGCTGTGAATCAAACAAAATTAACTTGGGATAGACATCTAGGGCTGGACCTGGGTGTTCAAGGGTACATTAGTCTGGTTTTTAATGAATAACAACAGAACCTGGAATATACTGAACTAGAACGTGAGAGGTATTAATTCTTCAGAGAAGTGGTTAGCTATTAAGCAAAAAGTGGAAGAAAGTGCAGCTGGTATTGTGTGTCTTCAAGAAACAAAGAGAGAGATCTTTGATTTAACATATATTCATAAAGTTTGCCCTCAGAGATTCAATAAATTTGAATACTTACCCTCCATTGGGGCGTCAGGTGGCATCCTCACTGCTTGGAATGGTGCCTTATTTACTGGGGAGTTGATGTTTCAAAATAAATTTTCATTATCCATTCAGTTCACTTGCAACACCTCCTCCAAGTCTTGGATTCTCACAAACATTTATGGCCCCTGCAATCATGAAGAAAAGATTGAGTTCATCGAATGGTTTGAAAATATACAAATGCCTAGTGATGTGGACTAGATTATCATGGGTGATTTTAAATTCATTAGAAAGCCTGAAGACAGAAATAAACCTGGAGGTGATGTTAATGAAATGCTTATGTTCAATGCAGCCATAAGTGAATTGGGTTTAATTGAACTATGCCTCAAAGGAAGACAATTTAGCTGGAGTAACATGCAAGACAACCCTCTATTAGAAAAGCTAGATTGGTTTTTCACTTCTGCTGCCTTGATGACTAGCTACCCATGTCGTGGTTCTAAGTCTGACAGTAGAGTGGGGGGTAGGTATGGAGAGGCAAGGTCCTAGCTACGGAGAGGTTGTAAACACAAGCGATGTACGAGTTCAGGCCCTTCTCAGAGGAAGTAAAAGCCCTACGTCTCGGATCCCTGAGGCGGTCGAGTGGATTATGTATGTATGTGTTACTGGGTGCGAACCCTTACACTGTGGAGGGGGTGGCTTATATAGAGTGCGCCAGGACCCCTGCTAGCCCACGTAATGAAGGGGTTAAAGTACATTAAGTCTGGGGCGTTACTGGTAACACCCCACATAAAGTGTCTTAACTACCATAAAGTCTATTCAATTACAGGCCGTTGCAGTGCAGAGTGCCGTCTGACCTTCTGGTGGTCGAGTGAGTCTTCATGGTCGAGTCCTTCTAGTCAGTCGAGTGGGTTCCTCGTTGGTCGACTGGAAGGTGATCTCTTCTGAGGGTGCCCTTGGGTAGGATACTTAGGTCAGGTCTATGACCCTATCCTAGGTACATGAATCCATCAACCCAGACACTACTGCTCTGCCCATGGCTAAACCTATATCTGATCATCTTCCATGTATGATAAAGATTGGTACATCAATTCCAAAGTCCAGAGTGTTTAGGTTTGAAAATTACTGGCTCAGCCACAACTCTTTCAAACAAGTGGTACATGATGCTTGGAACATCCCAGTGGGTCACACTGATTGTGCCAATAAGATTAATGCTAAGTTCAAGAATGTCAGAAGAGCACTCAAACTTTGGGCTAAATCCTTATCATGTCACAGAAAGCAGATTGCAAAGTTGAATGATATTATTTTCCTTTGGGACTTCATTGAGGAATACAGGGCATTGTCATTGTTTGAAACCAATTGCAGAAATATAATGAAGGATTTATTACTGACAATGCTCAACAATCAAAAAGTCTATTGGAAGCAAAGAGGGAAAATTAAAGGGGTCAAATTTGGGGATGAGAACACCAAATTCTTTCACACAAAAGCTTCTATCAACCACAGACACAATCAAATTGCTATGCTGGTAAACAAGGACCAAGTTGAAGTCACTGACCATGAAGGAAAGGCAGCAATTCTACGGGAAGCTTTCAAGAACAGATTGGGTCAGACCAATGGGCATTCTATGTGAAGGAAATATGCCCTAGAGGCAATAATAAAGTTATTATTTATTTCCTTATTTCATGATAAATGTTTATCATTTATGCTAGAATTGTATTAACCGGAAACATGATACATGTGTAAATGCATAGACAAACAAGATGTCACTAGTATGCCTCTACTAGACTAGCTTGTTAATCAAAGATGGTTAAGTTTCCTAACCATGAACAAGGAGTTGTTATTTGATTAACAAGGTCACATCATTAGTAGAATGATCCGATTGACATGACCCATTCCATTAGCTTAGCACACGATCGTTTAGTATGTTGCTACTGCTTTTATCCATGACTTATACAACTATGAGATTATGCAACTCCGTTTACGGAGGAACACTTTGGTACTACCAAACGCCACAACGAATCGGGTGATTATAAAGGAGTACTACAGGTGTCTCCAAAGGCGGATGTTGGGTTGGCGATTTGAGATTAGGTTTTGTCACTCCGATTGTCGGAGAGGTATCTCTGGGCCCTCTCGGTAATACACATCACCGAAGCCTTGCAAGCACTACAACTAATGAGTTAGTTGTGAGATGATGTATTACTGAGCGAGTAAAGAGACTTGCGTAACGAGATTGAACTAGGTATTGGATACCGACGATCGAATCTCGGGCAAGTAACATACCGATGACAAAGGGAACAACGTATGTTGTTATGCGGTCCGACCGACAAAGATCTTCGTAGAATATGTAGGAACCAATATGGGCATCCAGGTCCCGCTATTGGTTATTGACCGAGAATAGTTCTAGGTCATGTCTACATTGTTCTCGAACCGTAGGGTCCGCACGCTTAAGGTTTCGATGGCGATGTTATTATGAGTTTATGTATTTTGATGTACCGAAGAAGTTCGAGTCCGGATGTGATCACGGACATGACGAGGAGTCTCAAATGGTCGAGACATAAAGATTGATATATTGGAAGCCTATGTTTGGAGTTCGAATGGTTCCGGGTAAAACAGAATTTTACCGAGTACCGGAGGTTCTGGAACCCCGGGGTAAATGGGCCTCGGTGGGCCTCGAGGAGAAGAGGAAGGGCCGGCCAGGGTGGCCGCGCCCCTTCCCCCCAGTCCGAATAGGATAAGGAGGGGGCGGCCCCCTTCCTCTTCCCTCCCCCAATCCTATTCCAACTAGGAAGGGGAGTCCTACTCCGGTGGGAGTAGGACTCCTCCAGTCGCCTCCTCTAGGCGGCCGGCCTCCCCCTCCCTCCTTTATATACGGGGCAGGGGCACCCTAGAACACACAAGTATTGATCTACGGATCGTTCCTTAGCCGCAGCGGTGCCCCTCCACCATATTCCACCTCGGTCATACTGTCATGAAGCTTAAGCGAAGCCTGCGCCAGTGAAACATCAAGATCGTCACCACGCCGTCAGGCCGTGGAACTCTCCCGCGACACTCGGCTGGATCGAGTACGAGGGACGCCATCGAGCTGTACGTGTGTCAAGAACTCGGGGCGTCGGAGTAATGGCGCCGGATCGGTCGGATCGCGAGGAGAACGTACGACTACTTCCTCTACGTTGTGATCGCTTCGCCGGGTCTACAAGGGTATGTAGACAACACTCTCCCTCTCGTTGCTATTCATCACCATGATCTTGTGTGTGCGTAGGAAAATTTTTGAAATTACTACGTTCCCAACAAATGGCATCCGAGCCTAGGTTTTTATGGTTTGATGTTTTGCACGAGTAGAACACAAGTGAGTTGTGGGCGATACAAGTCATACTACCTACCAAGCATGTCATACTTTGGTTCAGCGGTATTGTGAGATGAAGCAGCCCAGACCGACATTACGCCAGACGCTTACGCGAGACTGGTTTCACCGCCACGAGCACTCGTTGCTTAAAGGTGACTGGTGGGTGCTGTCTCTCTCACTTTAGTTGAACTGTGTGGCTACGCCGGTCCTTGAGAAGGTTAAACGAGTCTATTTGACGAAGTATCGTTGTGGTTTTGATGCGTAGGTGAGACTGGTTCTTGCTTAAGCCCGTAGCAGCCACGTAAAATTTGCAACAACAAAGTAGAGGACGTCTAACTTGTTTTTGCAGGGCATGTTGTGATGTGATATGGTCAAGACGTGATGCTATATTTTATTGTATGAGATGATCATGTTTTGTAACCGGTTATCGGCAATCGGGCTGGAGCCATATGGTTGTCGCTTTATTGTATGCAATGCAATCGCATTCTGTAATGCTTACTTTATCACTAAGCGGTAGAGATAGTCGTAGAAGCATAAGATTGGCGAGACGACAACGATGCTACGATGGAGATCAAGGTGTCGCGCCGGTGACGATGGTGATCATGGTGGTGCTGCAAGATGGAGATCATGGAGCACAAGATGATGATGACCATATCATATCACTTATATTGATTTGCATGTGATGTTTATCCTTTTATGCATCTTATCTTGCTTTGATTGACGGTAGCATTATAAGATGATCTCTCACTAAATTATCAAGATGTGTTCTCCCCGAGTATGCACCGTTGCCAAAGTTCGTCGTGCCCAGACACCACGTGATGATCGGGTGTGATAAGCTCTACGTCCATCTACAACGGGTGCAAGCCAGTTTTGCACACGCAGAATACTCGGGTTATACTTGACGAGCCTAGCATATGCAGATATGGCCTCGGAACACGGAGACCGAAAGGTCGGCGTGAATCATATAGTAGATATGATCAACATAAGATGTTCACCATTGAAAACTACTCCATTTCACGTGATGATCGGTTATGGTTTAGTTGATTTGGATCACGTGATCACTTGGATGACTAGAGAGATGTTTTTCTAAGTGGGAGTTCTTAAGTAATATGATTAATTGAACTTAAATTTATCATGAACTTAGTACCTGATAGTATCTTGCTTGTTTATGTTTGATTGTAGATAGATGGCTCGTCTTTGTTGTTCCGTTGAATTTTAATGCGTTCCTTGAGAAAGCAAAGTTGAAAGATGATGGTAGCAATTACACGGATCGGGTCCGAACTCGAGGATTATCCTCATTGCTGCACGTAAAAGTTACGCCCTGGATGCACCGCTGGGTGCGAACTGCTTGCGATGCTAACCGACGACGTTAAGAACGTCTCGCGAGCAAAGTCGATGACTACTCTATAGTTCGATGTGCCATGCTTTACGGCTTAGAACCGGGACTTCAACGACGTTTTGAGCGTCATGGAGCATATGAGATGTTCCAGAGTTGAAGTTGATATTCCAAATGTAATGCCCGGATTGAGAGATATGAAGTCTCCAATAAGTTCTATAGCTGCAAGATGGAGGAGAATAGTTCGTTAGTGAGCACATACCGTAATGTCGGGTACTATAATCACTTGACACAATTGGGAGTTAATCTTCCGGATGATTGTGTCATTGATGAATTCTTCAATCACGCCACCAAGCTACAAAAGCTTCGTGATGAACTATAATATGCAAGGGTTAGTAAAGACTATACCGAGCTCTTCGCAATGCTAAAGGCTGCGGAGGTAGAAATCAAGAAGGAGCATCAAGTGTTGATGGTCAATAAGACCACTAGTTTCAAGAAGAAAGGCAAAGGGAAGAAGAAGGAACTCCAAGAAGAACAGCAAGCAAGTTGTTGCTCAGAGAAGAAACCCAAGTCCGGACCTAAGCACGAAATCGAGTGCTTCTCACCGCAACTGGATCGTCATGGAAGCGGAACTGCCCCAAGTATTTGGCGGATAAGAAGGATGGCAAGGTGAACAAAGGTATATGTGATATACATGTTATTGATGTGTACCTTACTAGAGCTCGCAGATAGCACCGGGTATTTGATCTGGTTCATTGCTAATATTTGCAACTCAAACAGGGACTACGGATTGCTTAACACCGGCAAAGGACGAGGTGACGATGCGCGTGGGAAATGGTTCCAAAGTCGATGTGATCGCGGTCGGCATGCTACCTCTACATCTACCTTCGGGATTAGTTTTAGACCTAAATAATTGTTATTTGGTGCTGCGTTGAGCATGAACATTATATCTGGATCTTGTTTGATGCGAGACGGTTATTCATTTAAATCGAGAATAATGGTTGTTCTATTTATATGAGTAATATCTTTTATGGTCATGCACCCTTGAGGAGTGGTCTATTTTGATGAATCTCGATAGTAGTGATACACATATTCATAATGTTGAAATCAAAAGATGCAGAGTTGATAATGATAGTGCAACTTATTTGTGGCATCGCCGTTTAGGTCATATCGGTGTAAAGCGCATGAAGAAACTCCATCTCGATGGACTTTTGGAGTCACTTGATTATGAATCACTTGGCACTTGCGAACCGTGCCTCATGGGCAAGATGACTAGAACACCGTTCTCCGGTACTATGGAGAGAGCAATAGATTTGTTGGAAATCATACATCTTGATGTATGTGGTCCGATGAATGTTGAGGCTCGTGGCGGATATCGTTATTTTCTCACCTTCACAGATGACTTAAGCAGATATGGGTATATCTACTTAATGAAACATAAGTCTGAAACATTTGAAAAGTTCAAAGAATTTCAGAGTGAAGTTGAAAATCATCGTAAACAAGAAAATTAAATTTCTACGATCCGATCGTGGAGGTAAATATTTGAGTTACGAGTTTGGTCTACATTTGAAACAATGCGAATAGTTTCGCAACTCACGCCACCCGAACACCACAACAGTAATGGTGTGTCCGAACGTCAGAATCGTACTTTACTAGATATGGTACGATCTATGATGTCTCTTACAGATTTACCGCTATCGTTTTGGGGTTATGCTCTAGAGACGGCCGCATTCACACTGAATAGAACACCGTCGAAATCCGCTGAGACGACACCTTATGAATCGTGGTTTAGCAAGAAACCAAAGTTGTCGCTTTCTTAAAGTTTGGGGATGCGATGCTTATGTGAAAAAGCTTCAACCCGATAAGCTCGAACCCAAATCGAGAAATGTGTCTTCATAGGATACCCAAAGGAGACAGTTGGGTACACCTTCTATCACAGATCCGAAGGCAAGACATTCGTTGCTAAGAATGGATCCTTTCTAGAGAAGGAGTTTCTCTCGAAAGAAGTGAGTGGGAGGAAAGTGGAACTTGATGAGGTAATAGTACCTTCTCCCTTACTTGAAAGTAGTTCGTCGCAGAAACCGGTTTCTGAGACACCTACACCAAGTAGTGAGGAAGTTGATGATGTTGATCATGAAACTTCAGATCAAGTTACTCTGTAACCTCGTAGATCAACCAGAGTAAGATCCGCACTGAATGGTACGGTAATCCTGTTCGGAAATCATGCTACTAGATCATGATGAACCTACGAACTATGAAGAAGCGATGGTGAGCCCAGATTCGAAAAATGGCTTGAGGCCATGAAATCGAGATGGGATCCATGTATGAAAACAAAGTATGGACTTTGGTTGACTTGCCCGAGGGTAGGCAAGCAATAGAAAACAAGTGGATCTTCAAGAAGAAGACCGACGACGACGGTAATGTTATCGTTTATAAAGCTCGACTTGTCGCAAAAGGTTTTCGGCAAGTTCAAGGGATTGACTACGATGAGACCTTCTCACCAGAAGCGATGCTTAAGTCCGTCCGAATCATGTTAGCAATTGCCGCATTTTATGATTATGAAATTTGGCAAATGGATGTAGAGAGCGCATTCTGAATGGATTTACGGAAGAAGAGTTGTATATGATGCAACCGAAGGTTTTATCGATCCAAAGGAGCTAACAAAGTATGAAAGCTCCAGCGATCCATCTATGGACTGGTGCAAGCATCTCGAGTTGGAATAAACGCTTTGATAGTGTGATCAAAGCATTTGGGTTTGTATGACTTTTGGAGAAGCCTGTATTTACAAGAAAGTGAGTGGGAGCTCAGAGCATTTTCGATATTATATGTAGATGACATATTACTGATCGGAAATGATATAGAATTTGGATAGCATAAAAGGATACTTGAATAAGAGTTTTCAATGAAAGACCTCGGTGAAGCTGCTTACATATTGGGCATTAAGATCTATAGAGATAGATCAAGACGCTTAATTGGACTTTCACAAAGCACATACCTTGACAAAATTTTGAAGAAGTTCAAAATGGATCAAGCAAAGAAAGGGTTCTTGCCGTGTTACAAGGTGTGAAGTTGAGTCGACTCAATGCCCGACCACCGCAGAAGATAGAGAGAAAATGAAAGATGTTCCTATGCTTCAGCCATAGGCTCTATCATGTATGCAATGCTGTGTACTGGACTGATGTGTGCCTTGCTATAAGCCTAGCAGGAGGTACCAAAGTAATCCAGAGTGGATCATCGGGCGGTCAAGAACATCCCGAAATACCGAAAAGGACTAAGGATATGTTTTCGATGTGGAGGTGACAAAGAGCTCATAAAACAGTTACGTTGATGCAAGCTTTGACACGATCCGGACGATTCTAAATCGCAGACCGGATACGATTTACACTAAACGGGGAGCTTTCGGTTGGTGCAGTTCTAAACAAAGCGTCGAGCGGGATCTACATGTGAAGCGGAGTACATAGCAGCTTCGAAGCGCCTAATGAAGGAGTCGGATGAAGGAGTTCATATCCGATCTAGGTGTCATACCTAGTGCATCGGGTCCAATGAAAATCTTCAGTGACAATATGGATTAATTGCCTTAGCAAAGGAATCCAGATTTCACAAAAGGACCAAGCACATCAAGAGACGCTTCAATTCCATCCGGACTTAGTCCGTGGGAGACATAGAGATTTGCAAGATACATACGGATCTGAATGTTGCGCACCGTTGACTAAGCCTCTTCCACGAGCAAAACATGATCAGCACCAAGACTCCATGGGTGTTAGAATCATTACTATGTAATCTAGATTATTGACTCTAGTGCAAGTGGGAGATCAAGGAAATATGCCCTAGAGGCAATAATAAAGTTATTATTTATTTCCTTATTTCATGATAAATGTTTATCATTTATGCTAGAATTGTATTAACCGGAAACATGATACATGTGTAAATGCATAGACAAACAAGATGTCACTAGTATGCCTCTACTAGACTAGCTTGTTAATCAAAGATGGTTAAGTTTCCTAACCATGAACAAGGAGTTGTTATTTGATTAACAAGGTCACATCATTAGTAGAATGATCGATTGACATGACCCATTCCATTAGCTTAGCACACGATCGCTTAGTATGTTGCTACCGCTTTTATCCATGACTTATACATGTTCCTATAACTATGAGATTATGCAACTCCGTTTATCGGAGGAACACTTTGGTACTACCAAACGTCACAATGTAACTGGGTGATTATAAAGGAGTACTACAGGTGTCCCCAAAGGCGATGTTGGGTTGGCGATTTCGAGATTAGGTTTTGTCACTCCGATTGTCGGAGAGGTATCTCTGGCCCTCTCGTAATACACATCACCGAAGCCTTGCAAGCACTACAACTAATGAGTTAGTTGTGAGATGATGTATTACTGAACGAGAAAAGAGACTTGCCGTAGCGAGATTGAACTAGGTATTGGATACCGACGATCGAATCTCGCAAGTAACATACCGATGACAAAGGGAACAACGATGTTGTTATGCGGTCCGACCGACAAAGATCTTCGTAGAATATGTAGGAACCAATATGGGCATCCAGGTCCCGCTATTGGTTATTGACCGAGAATAGTTCTAGGTCATGTCTACATTGTTCTCGAACCGTAGGGTCCGCACGCTTAAGGTTTCGATGATGGTTATTATGAGTTTATGTATTTTGATGTACCAAGAAGTTCGAGTCCGGATGTGATCACGGACATGACGAGGAGTCTCAAATGGTCGAGACATAAAGATTGATATATTGGAAGCTTATGTTTGGAGTTCGAATGGTTCCAAGTAAAACAGAATTTACCGAGTACCGGAGGTTACCGGAACCCCGGGGTAAATGGGCCTCGGTGGGCCTCGAGGAGAAGAGGAAGGGCCGGCCGGGGGTGGCCGCGCCCCTTCCCCCAGTCCGAATAGGACAAGGAGGGGGCGCGCCCCTTTCCTCTTCCCCTCCCCCAATCCTATTCCAACTAGGAGGGGGGAGTCCTACTCCCGGTGGGAGTAGGACTCCTCCCCAGCGCCTCCTCTAGGGCGGCCGGCCTCCCCCTCCCTCCTTTATATACGGCAGGGGCACCCTAGAACACACAAGTATTGATCTACGGATCGTTCCTTAGCCGTGCGGTGCCCCCTCCACCATATTCCACCTCGGTCATACTGTCATGAAGCTTAGGCGAAGCCCTGCGCCGGTGAAACATCAAGATCGCCACCACGCCGTCAGGTCGACGGAACTCTCCTCGACACTCGGCTGGATCGAGTACGAGGGACGCCATCGAGCTGTACGTGTGTCAAGAACTCGGGGCGCCGGAGTAACGGCGCCGGATCGGTCGGATCGCGAGGAGAACGTGACGACTACTTCCTCTACATTGTGATCGCTTCGCCGGGTCTACAAGGGTATGTAGACAACACTCTCCCCTCTCGTTGCTATTCATCACCATGATCTTGTGTGTGCGTAGGAAATTTTTTGAAATTACTACGTTCCCAACACTATGCACTTTAATCTAGAAGAATTGTATGAACATACAATGGATCCACTACTTTTCATTGACTTGGAAAAACCTTTCACTATAGAGGAAATTGAGGATGTGGTCAAGAATTTGCCTAATGATAAATCTCCTGGTCCTGATGGTTTCAATAATGAGTTTCTCAAGAATTGCTGGGATATAATAAAATTAGATGTCATTGAACTTATAATGGCCTTTCATGCTGGAAATGTCAAACTTGAGAGCATTAACTCATCTTTCATCACCCTTATTCCTAAAAAAGAAGTACCACTTACTCCAAATGATTTTAGACCCATTTCTCTGCTTAATGGGGTGCTCAAGATCATTACAAAGATTCTGGCAAACAGGTTACAAGGAGTAACTCTGCAGATGGTACATATCAATCAGTATGGCTTCCTTAAAGACAGGGTGATACAGGACTGCCTAGGATGGGCTTATGAATATATCCACGAATGCCACAAGTCCAGGGAGGAAATTTTAGTTATTAAACTGGACTTTGAAAAAGCTTTTGATACAATTGAGCATGATGCAATATTGGACATTTTTAAAGCCAAAGGTTTTGGTGACAGATGGATCTCTTGGATGAAAAGTCTATTTTCAACGGCAACATCTTCAGTACTACTGAATGGAGTACCAGGGAAAAAATTCTACATCAAAAGGGGAGTAAGATAGGGAGATCCTTATTCCCCACTAATATTTGTGCTGGCAGCAGATCTGTTACAATCTATCCTAAACAGAGCAATGAGGATAAACTTACTATCTACACCACTGCAAGTGAACTCCTGCCCACACTTCCCAATTGTACAGTATGCAGATGATACTCTGGTGATTATGCAGGCAGATACTATGCAACTCTTCCGTCTGAAAGCTTTACTCAACACTTTTGCTTCAGCTCTGTGGCTCAAAGTGAATTATGGGAAGTCTTTTTCGGTTCCTCTAAACATTAATGAAGACAGGGTTGAACTATTCACAAACACACTCCAATGTGCAAGAGGGCACTTCCCTTTCAATTACCTTGGGCTTCCATTGGGAATCTACAAGCCCACTGTGGAGCAATGTTTACCTCTGGTCAACGGGATTGCTAAAAGGTTGGCAGGCATATCCATCTTCATGACACAGGCTGGGAAATTGATGTTGGTCAAGTCAGTGCTAACTTCTTTGGTTGTGTTCTTCATGACATGTCTGGATATTCCAATCACTATAAAAAGCAGATTGTAAAGTACCTTGACCTTTGTCTTTGGAGGGGCCTGCACATGGAAGACCGCAGAGCCTGCTCTAGTTGCTTGGACTATCGTGTGCAGCACCCAAAGATCGTGGAGGACTAGGAGTATTGGATATATATACCCACAACAAAACCTTGCTAATGAAGAATTTGCATAAATTTTTCAACAGACATGATATACCATGGGTCAACTTGATTTGGGAAACATACTACAATGATGGGCAGTTACCAGGAGACAACATGGTAGGTTCTTTTTGGTGGAAATCAAACTTGGCACTTCTGGACCATTACAAAGCTATTGCTAGATGCAATGTGGGAGATGGGATCGGTGCTTATTTTTGGGATGATCTTTGGCAACAGGCTGTACTCAAACACAAATTCCACCACCTGTACTCTTTTGTGAGAAACCCACATTTGAACATACAACAGGTATTGCAGACAGAGTATCTTCAAGACCTTTTTTCTTACCATTGACAACATAGGCATATGAGGAATTCATTGAAATGGAGGACATTTGCATCTCTATGAGGCAATCTGAATTTCTGGGATCTTTAGATACTTGGAGTTATATCTGGGGTAATGAAAAATACTCTTCCATCAAAGCATATAAAGTGTTAATAGGTCACAAGCAAACACCTCCCCATTTCAATTGGATCCGCAAAGCTCATGTCACCAAAACATAAAGTTTTCTTCGCAACTACTTCATGACAGAGTTAACACAAGGAACCTGCTTAGAAGGAAGAATTTTGTTCGAAGCATACAAACTGTGCGATTAATGATTGTCAACAGGAAGAAACACTTCATCATCTTTTCTCGGGATGCCCATTTGTGCAACAATCTTTGGGACTTCATTTGTCCAACAAGAACACCAAATCACAAGATCGAAGCATTCCAAGATCTAAAGGACAAACTAAATTACCCTTTTTACATGGAGATCATCATTCTTGGAGCATGGGCCATATGGATAATCATAAATAATAAAATATTTGAAAACATTACACCATCTTTTCAAGGCTGGAAGTTCATTTTCCTGGAGGAGCTAAAGCTTTTAAGGTTCAGAATGAAGAGGAAACATGTGAATCATTTCAACCTGTGGCTGGAGGACTTGCTGTAATTTTTATTATTTCTTTTATTAGTTATAGTTTATTTTCTTTTTCTTTTTCTTTTTCTTAGTTTTTCTTTTTTTCTTTCTTTCTGTGGGCTTACCTCAAGCCTGCAAGACTACTTGTTTCTTTGTTCAATAACATAAAAATTGTAGTGGGGTTTTACCCTACTGTTTATAGTCAAAAAAATATTATAAAATACCAAAAATATATTTATCTTATTATACTATCTCTATCAGATTTCACTTTCGCAAGTGGCCGTGAAGGGATTGACAACCCCTTTATTGTGTTGGTTGCGAGTTCTTTGTTTGTTTGTGTAGGTGCGTGGGACTTTTGAGGAGCCTCCTACTGGATTGATACCTTGGTTCTCAAAAACTGAGGGAAATACTTACACTACTATTGTTGCATCACCCTTTCCTCTTCAAGGAAAACCAACGCAAGCTCAAGACGTAGCAGTGAACTACTCCCTCATCGTCATGGAGACCACCGGGATGATGAGGATGGCCTCCGGTGATGATTTCCCCCTCCGGCAGGGTGCCGATACCGGCCCCGGTTGAGTTTTCGTGGATACAGAGGCTTGCGGCGGCGGAACTTCTCATCTAGGGTTCTTTTGGGGGCTTTTGGTATTTATATGAATTTTTGGGGACTCGAGGAGGATCGGAGCTCGGATGACCAACTCGAAGATGAAACATTGTTATCCACCGGAACGCTGCACCCGTGAGAAAACTGAAGGAAATATGCCCTAGAGGCAATAATAAAGTTATTATTTATTTCCTTATTTCATGATAAATGTTTATCATTCATGCTAGAATTGTATTAACCGGAAACATGATACATGTGTGAATGCATAGACCAACAACATGTCACTAGTATGCCTCTACTAGACTAGCTTGTTAATCAAAGATGGTTATGTTTCCTAACCATGAACAAGGAGTTGTTATTTGATTAATGAGGTCACATCATTAGTAGAATGATCTGATTGACATGACCCATCCCTTAGCTTAGCACACGATCGCTTAGTATGTTGCTACCGCTTTTATCCATGACTTATACATGTTCTCGTAACTATGAGATTATGCAACTCCGTTTACGGAGGAACACTTTGGTGCTACCAAACGTCCACACGTGAATCGGGTGATTATAAAGGAGTACTACAGGTGTCTCCAAAGGCGATGTTGGGTTGGCGATTTCGAGATTAGGTTTTGTCACTCCGATTGCTCTGGAGAGGTATCTGGGCCCTCTCGGTAATGCACATCATCGAAGCCTTGCAAGCACCGCAACTAATGAGTTAGTTGTGAGATGATGTATTACGGAACGAGTAAAGAGACTTGCCGTAACGAGATTGAACTAGGTATTGGATACCGACGATCGAATCTCGGCAAGTAACATACCGATGACAAAGGGAACAACGATGTTGTTATGCGGTCCGACCGATAAAGATCTTCATAGAATATGTAGGAACCAATATGGGCATCCAGGTCCCGCTGTTGGTTATTGACCGTGAATAGTTCTAGGTCATGTCTACATTGTTCTCGAACCGTAGGGTCCGCACGCTTAAGGTTTCATGGATATTATTATGAGTTTATGTATTTTGATGTACCAAGAAGTTCGAGTCCCGGATGTGATCACGGACATGACGAGGAGTCTCGGAATGGTCGAGACATAAAGATTGATATATTGGAAGCCTATGTTTGGAGTTCGAATGGTTCCAAGTAAAACGGAATTTACCTGAGTACCGGAGGTTACTGGAACCCCGGGAGGTAAATGGGCCCCGATGGGCCTTGGTGGAAAGGAGAAGGGCAGCCCAAGGTGGCGCGCAGCCTCCCCCTTCCCTAGTCCTACTAGGACTAGGAGAAGGGCCGCCCCCTCTCTCTCTTTCCTCCAGGAATCCTAGTCCAACTAGGATTGGGGAATCCTACCCCTGAGGGAGTAGGACTCCTGGCGCGCCCCTCTTGGCCGCCGCCCCCCCCTGGCTCCTTTATATACGGGCAGGGGGCACCTTGGAACACACAAGTTGATCTTTAGATCGTTCCTTAGCCGTGTCTGGTGTGCCCCTCCACCATATTCCACCTCGGTTATACCGTCGCAAGCTTAGCGAAGCCTCGCGCGCCGTTGAACATCAAGATCGTCACCACGCCGTCAGGTCGACGGAACTCTCCTCGACACTCGGCTGGATCGAGTACGAGGGACGCCATCGAGCTGCACGTGTGTCAAGAACTCGGGGCGTCGGAGTAACGGCGCCGGATCGGTCGGATCGCGAGGAGAACGACGACTACTTCCTCTACGCCAGATCGCTTCGCCTGGTCTACAAGGGTATGTGGACAACACTCTCCCTCTCGTTGCTATGCATCACCATGATCTTGCGTGTGCGAGGGAAAATTTTGAAATTACTACGTTACCCATCGGTGGCATCCGAGCCTAGGTTTTTCTATGGTTTGATGTTTATGCACGAGTAGAACACAAGTGAGTTGTGGGCGATACAAGTCATACTACCTACCAAAGATGTCATACTTTGGTTCAGCGGTATTGTGAGATGAAGCGGCCTGGACCGACATTACGCCAGACGCTTACGCGAGACTGGTTTCACCGCTGCGAGCACTCGTTGCTTAAAGGTGATTTGGTGGGTGCTGTCTCTCTCACTTTAGTTGAACTGAAAGTGTGGCTACGCCCGGTCCTTGAGAAGGTTAAACGGAGTCTATTTGACGAAGTATCGCTGTGGTTTTGATGCGAGGTGAGACTGGTTCTTGCTTAAGCCCGTAGCAGCCACGTAAAATTTGCAACAACAAAGTAGAGGACGCCTAACTTGTTTTTGCAGGCATGTTGTGATGTGATATGGTCAAGACGTGATGCTATATTTTATTGTATGAGATGATCATGTTTTGTAACCGAAGTTATCGGCAACCGGCAGGAGCCATATGGTTGTCGCTTTATTGTATGCAATGCAATCGCCCTGTAATGCTTTACTTTATCACTAAGCGGTAGCGATAGTCGTAGTAGCATAAGTTTGGCGAGACGACAACGATGCTGCGATGGAGATCAAGGTGTCATGCCGGTGACGATGGTGATCATGGTGGTGCAGCAAGATGGAGATCATGAAGCACAAGATGATGATGACCATATCATATCACTTATATTGATTTGCATGTGATGTTTATCCTTTTATGCATCTTATCTTGCTTTGATCGACGGTAGCATTATAAGATGATCTCTCACTAAATTATCAAGAAGTGTTCTCCCGAGTATGCACCGCTGCCAAAGTTCGTCGTGCCTGCACACCACGTGATGATCGGTGTGATAAGCTCTCACGTCCATCTACAACGGGTGCAAGCCAGTTTTGCACACGCAGAATACTCGGGTTATACTTGACGAGCCTAGCATATGCAGATATGGCCTCGGAACACGGAGACCGAAAGGTCGAGCGTGAATCATATAGTAGATATGATCAACATAAGATGTTCACCATTGAAAACTACTCCATTTCACGTGATGATCGGTTATGGTTTAGTTGATTTGGATCACGTGATCACTTAGATGACTAGAGGGATGTCTTTCTAAGTGGGAGTTCTTAAGTAATATGATTAATTGAACTTAAATTTATCATGAACTTAGTACCTGATAGTATCTTGCTTGTTTATGTTTGATTGTAGATAGATGGCTCGTCTTTGTTGTTCCGTTGAATTTTAATGCGTTCCTTGAGAAAGCAAAGTTGAAAGATGATGGTAGCAATTACACGGATCGGGTCCGTAATTTGAGGATCATCCTCATTGTCGCACGTAAGAGCTACGCCCTGGATGCACCGCTAGGTGACGAGCTCTTCTTTGGAGCAACGCCGGATGTTATGAACGTCTGGCGAGCAAAGTCGATGACTACTCTATAGTTCATGTGCCATGCTTTACGGCTTAGAACCGGACTTCAACGATGTTTTGAACGTCATGGAGCATATGAGATGTTCCAGAGTTGAAGTTAATATTCCAAATGTAATGCCCGGATTGAGAGATATGAAGTCTCCAATAAGTTCTATAGCTGCAAGATGGAGGAGAACATTCTCATTAGTGAGCATATACTCGTAATGTCCGGGTACTATAATCACTTGACACAATTGGGAGTTAATCTTCCGGATGATTGTGTCATTGATGTAATTCTCCAATCACCGCCACCAAGCTACAAAGGCTTCGTGATGAACTATAATATGCAAGGGTTAGTAAAGACTATACCGAGCTCTTCGCAATGCTAAAGGTCATGGAGGTAGAAATCAAAAAGGAGCATCAAGTGTTGATGGTCAATAAGACCACTAGTTTCAAGAAGAAAGGCAAAGGGAAGAAGAAGGAATTCAAGAAGAACAGCAAACAAGTTGTCGTCAGAGAAGAAACCCAAGTCGGCCCTAAACCTGAAATCGAGTGCTTCTACCGCAAGCGGTCGTCACCGAAGCGGAACCGCCCCAAGTATTTGGCGGATAAGAAGGATGGCAAGGTGAACAAAGGTATATGTGATATACATGTTATTGATGTGTACCTTACTAGAGCTCGTAGTAGCACTGGTATTTGATCTTGGTTTCATTGCTAATATTTGCAACTCAAACAGGACTACGGATTGCTTAACTCGCAAAGGACGAGGTGACGATGCGCGAGGAAATGGTTCCAAAGTCGATGTGATCGCGGTCGGCACGCTACCTCTACATCTACCTTCGGATTAGTTTTAGACCTAAATAATTGTTATTTGGTGCTGCGCTGAGCATGAACATTATATCTGGATCTTGTTTGATGCGAGACGGTTATTCATTTAAATCAGAGAATAATGGTTGTTCTATTTATATGAGTAATATCTTTTATGGTCATGCACCCTTGAGGAGTGGTCTATTTCTTATGAATCTCGATAGTAGTGATACACATATTCATAATGTTGAAACCAAAAGATGCAGAGTTGATAATGATAGTGCAACTTATTTGTGGCACCGCCGCTTGGGTCATATCGTGTAAAGCGCATGAAGAAACTCCATCTCGATGGACTTTTGGAGTCACTTGATTATGAATCACTTGGCACTTATGTAACCGTGCCTCATGGGCAAGATGACTAGAACACCGTTCTCCAGACTATGGAGAGAGCAACAGATTTGTTGGAAATCGTACATCTGAGATGTATGTGGTCCGATGAATGTTGAGGCTCGTGGCGGATATCGTTATTTTCTCACCTTCACAGATGACTTAAGCAGATATGGGTATATCTACTTAATGAAACATAAGTCTAAAACGTTTGAAAAGTTCAAAGAATTTCAGAGTGAAGTTGAAAATCATCGTAACAAGAAAATTAAGTTTCTACGATCCGATCGTGGAGGTGAATATTTGAGTTACGAGTTTGGTCTACATTTGAAACAATGCGAATAGTTTCGCAACTCACGCCACCCGAACACCACAACAGTAATGGTGTGTCCGAACGTCAGAATCGTACTTTACTAGATATGGTACGATCTATGATGTCTCTTACAGATTTACCGCTATCGTTTTGGGGTTATGCTCTAGAGACACCAGATTCACACTAAATAGAACACCGTCGAAACCGCTGAGACGACACCTTATGAACTGTGGTTTAGCAAGAAACCAAAGTTGTCGTTTCTTAAAGTTTGGGGATGCGATGCTTATGTGAAAAAGCTTCAACCTGATAAGCTCGAACCCAAATCGGAGAAGTGTGTCTTCATAGGATACCCAAAGGAGACAGTTGGGTACACCTTCTATCACAGATCCGAAGGCAAGACATTCGTTGTTAAGAATGGATCCTTTCTAGAGAAGGAGTTTCTCTCGAAAGAAGTGAGTGGGAGGAAAGTGGAACTTGATGAGGTAATAGTACCTTCTCCCTTACTTGAAAGTAGCTCGTCGCAGAAACCAGTTTCTGAGACACCTACACCAAGTAGTGAGGAAGTTGATGATGTTGATCATGAAACTTCGATCAAGTTATCGCAGAACCTCGTAGATCAACCAGAGTAAGATCCGCACTGAGTGGTACGGTAATCCTGTTCGAAGTCATGCTACTAGATCATGATGAACCTACGAACTATGAAGAAGCGATGGTGAGCCCAGATTCCGCAAGATGGCTTGAGGCCATGAAATCGAGATGGGATCCATGTATGAAAACAAAGTATGGACTTTGGTTGACTTGCCCGAGGGTAGGCAAGCAATAGAAAACAAGTGGATCTTCAAGAAGAAGACCGACGCCGACGGTAATGTTATCGTTTATAAAGCTCGACTTGTCGCGAAGGTTTTCGCAAGTTCAAGGAATTGACTACGATGAGACCTTCTCACCCGAAGCGATGCTTAAGTCCGTCCGAATCATGTTAGCAATTGCCGATTTTATGATTATGAAATTTGGCAAATGGATGTAAAGACCGCATTCTGAATGGATTTCGGAAGAAGAGTTGTATATGATGCAACCGAAGGTTTTATCGATCCAAAGGAGCTAACAAAGTGTGCAAGCTCCAGCGATCCATCTATGGACTGGTGCAAGCATCTCGAGTTGGAATAAACGCTTTGATAGTGTGATCAAAGCATTTGGGTTTGTACAGACTTTTGGAGAAGCCTCAGATTTACAAGAAAGTGAGTGGGAGCTCAGAGCATTTTCGATATTATATGTAGATGACATATTGCTGATCGAAATGATATAGAATTTCTGGATAGCATAAAGGGATACTTGAATAAGAGTTTTCAATGAAAGACCTCGGTGAAGCTGCTTACATATTGGGCATTAAGATCTATAGAGATAGATCAAGACGCCTAATTGGACTTTCACAAAGCACATACCTTGACAAAGTTTTGAAGAAGTTCAAAATGGATCAAACAAAGAAAGGGTTCTTGCCTCATTATAAGGTGTGAAGTTGAGTCGACTCAATGCCCCACCACGCAGAAGATAGAGAGAAAATGAAAGATGTTCCCTATGCTTCACCATAGGCTCTATCATGTATGCAATGCTATGTACTGCACTGATGTGTGCCTTGCTATAAGCCTAGCAGGAGGTACCAAAGTAATCCAGAGTGGATCATCGATGCTAGCCAAGAACATCCCAAATACCGAAAAGGACTAAGGATATGTTTTCGATATGGAGGTGACAAAGAGCTCATCGTAAACGGTTACGTTGATGCAAGCTTTGACACCGATCCGGACGATTCTAAATCGCAGACCGGATACGATTTACACTAAACGGAGGAGCTGTCGGTTGGTGCGCTTCTAAACAAAGCGTCAGGCGGGATCTACATGTGAAGCGGAATACATAGCAGCTTCGAAGCAGCTAATGAAGGAGTGCGGATGAAGGAGTTCATATCCGATCTAGGTGTCATACCTAGTGCATCGGGTCCAATGAAAATCTTCGTGACAATATCGAGCAATTGCCTTAGCAAAGGAATCCAGATTTCACAAGAGGACCAAGCACATCAAGAGACGCCTCAATTCCATCCGGACTTAGTCCGGACCGAGACATAGAGATTTGCAAGATACATACGGATCTGAATGTTGCGCACCGTTGACTAAGCCTCTTCCACGAGCAAAACATGATCAGCACCAAGACTCCATGGGTGTTAGAATCATTACTATGTAATCTAGATTATTGACTCTAGTGCAAGTGGGAGATCAAGGAAATATGCCCTAGAGGCAATAATAAAGTTATTATTTATTTCCTTATTTCATGATAAATGTTTATCATTCATGCTAGAATTGTATTAACCGGAAACATGATACATGTGTGAATGCATAGACCAACAACATGTCACTAGTATGCCTCTACTAGACTAGCTTGTTAATCAAAGATGGTTATGTTTCCTAACCATGAACAAGGAGTTGTTATTTGATTAATGAGGTCACATCATTAGTAGAATGATCGATTGACATGACCCATCCCTTAGCTTAGCACACGATCGCTTAGTATGTTGCTACCGCTTTTATCCATGACTTATACATGTTCCTCGTAACTATGAGATTATGCAACTCCGTTTACGGAGGAACACTTTGGTGCTACCAAACGTCACAACGAATCGGGTGATTATAAAGGAGTACTACAGTGTCTCCAAAGGCGTATGTTGGGTTGGCGATTTGAGATTAGGTTTTGTCACTCCGATTGTCGGAGAGGTATCTCTGGCCCTCTCGGTAATGCACATCATGAAGCCTTGCAAGCATCGCAACTAATGAGTTAGTTGTGAGATGATGTATTACGGAACGAGTAAAGAGACTTGCGTAACGAGATTGAACTAGGTATTGATACCGACGATCGAATCTCGCAAGTAACATACCGATGACAAAGGAACAACGATGTTGTTATGCGGTCCGACCGATAAAGATCTTCAGAGAATATGTAGGAACCAATATGGGCATCCAGGTCCCGCTGTTGGTTATTGACCGTGAATAGTTCTAGGTCATGTCTACATTGTTCTCGAACCGTAGGGTCCGCACGCTTAAGGTTTCGATGATAGTTATTATGAGTTTATGTATTTTGATGTACCAAGAAGTTCGAGTCCCGGATGTGATCACGGACATGACGAGGAGTCTCGGAATGGTCGAGACATAAAGATTGATATATTGGAAGCCTATGTTTGGAGTTCGGAATGGTTCCGGGCGAAAACGGGAATTTACCGGAGTACCGGGAGGTTACCGGAACCCCCCCGGGAGGTAAATGGGCCCCGATGGGCCTTGGTGGAAAGGAGAAGGGGCAGCCCAAGGTGGCCGCGCGCCTCCCCCCCTTCCCTAGTCCTACTAGGACTAGGAGAAGGGCCGCCCTCTCTCTCTTTCCTCCGGAATCCTAGTCCAACTAGGATTGGGGAATCCTACTCCAGAGGGAGTAGGACTCCTGGCGCGCGCCTCTCTGGCCGCCCCCCTCCCCGGCTCCTTTATATACGGGCGGGGGGCACCTTGAACACACAAGTTGATCTTTAGATCGCCTTAGCCGTGCAGCGTGCCCCTCCACCATATTCCACCTCGGTTATACCGTCGCGAAGCTTAGGCGAAGCCTGCGCCGGTGAAACATCAAGATCGCCACCACGCCGTCAGGTCGACGGAACTCTCCTCGACACTCGGCTGGATCGAGTACGAGGGACGCCATCGAGCTGACGTGTGTCAAGAACTCGGGGCGCCGGAGTAACGGCGCCGGATCGGTCGGATCGCGAGGAGAACGACGACTACTTCCTCTACGTTGCCAGATCGCTTCCGCCTGTGTCTACAAGGGTATGTGGACAACACTCTCCCCTCTCGTTGCTATGCATCACCATGATCTTGCGTGTGCGTAGGAAAATTTTTGAAATTACTACGTTACCCATCAAAAACAACCTAACATAAACTACTAGCTGGAGCCAAGACATTGGGTCACCCTCGCCCCCGCCGGCCACATGAGCTACAGGTAGACGAGATGTGGATCCATGGGCTCACCGGCGAAGGTTGGACGGAATAAGTGCCCTAGCCGCAGAAGACGAGAGAGGGAAATACAAACCCTTACGGGGTACATGATCAATATTTCACTTGTTCACATAATGTATAAAATATTTAGAATCTATAATGTAAGGAATCATAAAACATATTTTTAAAAATAAATAGCGAATATTTACGACAATGGAGGTTGTACTCTAATCCACATTGGTATGTACTCTAATCCACATTTTTCTTACTGATGAGAGTTCTTTACTCTGAGCGGCAAAGAGTTTCCTTGATTTCTTGAAAAATAACACAACATCCCCTCATTATAGTGGTCGAATTAAACCGACAAGAGGCAATACTAAATCGTAACTCATGTTTCCCGGCCATACCAGTGAACAACGATGTCGGTGTCGCTCTTCTTGTGCATCTTCCACATCCAAATCCACCAGTGCCACCTCAGTTTATCCCTCGCTCTACCTGCAATATTCCCACACCCTCACTACGCTCACCATCAATGCCTCATTTTGTGGCTCCAACACTACCTCTTTTGCTCCTAGGAAGTAAGACATCAACACCTCGACGACGACGTCTTTCTAAGACTCTCCTCCTCAAAACACATTCTAGAGAACCTACTTTATCCACATATCCCTAAAAATTGGTAAATAAGCTTAAAGTTTGTAGTCACATATTCAACCCCCGTCCCTCAAATCAACTGTACCGATCCTTTCAATAGAGTTTTATTATCTCGTAGTAAAATTCTTCTTATCTTATGGATGTATATTTGCTGCCTCGTGCCTCCAACCATGAGGATGATACACAAGTGTGAAAGACACAAGGCGGTTGTGTGCCATGGCCCACAGATGGTGCATGAGTAGGATGAACGTAAAAACGATGCCATTACAACAACTCTAATCTTCCACTAACAGGCAATGATATAGGCTACTCCAATGGAACACCTCTACAAGCTCATTTGGTTAACTTGAATGGAATCCAATGCATATATACCATCTAGACTCCTCGCAATATAGTGTAGGGAGGCAAAGAAGCAACACATGGAGCAACGACCAAAAAGGAAGGAGGGTATGCTAGAAAAGAGCAGCTATAAGAATTATGATGAACACGTGTACTCTAGTCCACATTTTTCTTTCTGCTGAGAGTTCTTTACTCTGAGAGACAAAGAGTTTCCTCGGTATCTTGAAAAAGAACACAACATCTCCTCGTTATAGTGGTCGAATTAAATCGACAAGTGGTAATACTAGATCGTAACTCTTATTTCCGAGCCTTACCAGTGAAGATGTTGCTCTTCTTGTGCATCTTCAACGTCCAAATTCACTGCCACCTCTGGACCATCCCTCGCTCTATCAGCAATGTTCATCCACCCTCACTGTACTCACCATCAACGCCTCGTTCCCTCACACCAACAGTACCTCTTTTGCTCCTAGCAAGTCAAGGCATCAACACCTCGACGACGCCATCTTTCTAACACTCTCCTCCCCGCACCACATTCTAGAGAACCTACTTTATCCGCATATTCCTAAAGCTGGTAATTAAGCTTACAATTTGTAGTCTCTTATTCACCTCAGCTAGTCAACTATACCGATCCTTTCAAGAGGGTTTGGGCATCTCGTCGTAAAATTCGTCTTATCTCATGGATGGAAATGTGCCGCCAACCATGAGGATGGCACTCAAGCGTGAAAGACACAAAGGCAGTCATGTGCAATGGTCCATGAGTGGTGCAATAGTAAGGATGAACGTAAAGATGAGACAATCACAACAGCTCTAATCTTCCACTGCCGGAAAAACTTTCGCTCCGTTATATATATAAAGCAACATCAACCATACAAGCCAATGCACATCATAGACACCACAACACAAACACTCACCCGAGGCAATGTTCCTCCACCCTCGCCGTGCTCACCATCAACGCGCTCATACCCATCCCCTAGAACCGCCTCTTTTCGCCGGTAGCAAGTCAGGGCACCGACGCCTCGACGGCGCCATCTCCCTCCTCACACCACATTCATGCCATGGCGTGACGTTCGCTTGTCAAGACCAATCAGAGAACGTTCCCTCGTTATAGGTTTCCCAATCAAACGAAGAAACAAAGACGGGACGCACATAGAAAACGGCCGGCCGTGCACCGGGACCGTATCGCTCCATGGAATCATTCTGTTTGGATTTACTAGCAGCGAATGTTCAACGCCCGCCCCAGGTGAGCACCGGTCAACCCAACCGCACGGGATGCTTCGCCCGCCCCAACCCCACCCCCACCCCAGCGCCGGCGCGCGCCGCTTTACCCCACGCGTACGTTCACTCCTCGTCGTCCACGCACTCAGTCCACAGCGCCACGCAGACCAGCGCCCCCACGCACACGGCACGGCAGCAGGCCGTCCACCGTGCACCCAGCCCACGCGACGCCACCCTCCCCTCCCCCCGCCTGCCGAACCCACCACTGTGCGCGCAACGGAGTAAATTAGGCGCGCTGCTTTTCACAAGAGAGAAATAAAATAGCACTAGAATAAAGCGACCCGCATCGGTTTGAACGGGGCGGAAACCGTCGATCATCTAGGAGTATCTCTCTTCAGAGCAACGCGGCGGACACGTACCGCGCCCGTCCCGCGGCCTCGGCTTTCCCGTCCCCTTTCCACCCATCATCCCTCCGTGGGCCGCCTCTGCCCCGCCCCCGCCCCCGCCCGGCTCGCTCCCCTCCCGACCCGAACCCGCGGCTCCGGCCGCCCCCCGCTCGCCTCCCAGCCAGCTAGGGTTAGGGCTTGCCGGCAATGCGGAGGGGGATGGCGGCCGCCGCGCCCTCCCGCCGCCGCGCCGTCCAGGGCTTCGCGGCCCTCTTCATCCTCGCCTACGCGCTCTTCCAGGTGCTCCTCGCCTCGCCGCCCTCCCTGCCCCTGCCCGGCGCCGCGGGGGCGGGGGCGCGCCACCTGCACGTCGACGGCGACGACGCGGCGGCCGGGCGGGCTGCGCCGGCGCGGCCCTCCGTGCGCGCGCACCGGGAGGCCCTCGAGGCGGCGCCGTCGGGGATCGTCTCCGGGCTCGACCTCGGCCGCCTCAACTCCTCCCGCGCCGGCGGCTCGCTGCGCAAGGTCGCCGCCGAGGCCGCCGCCGCCGGGGCCCGCGTCTTCGCCGACCTCTACGCCCTCGGGGGCGCCTCCCTGCCGGACCCGCTGGACGACGAGGACAGGGCCAAGTGCCCGCACTCCATCGTGCTCGCCGGCGACGAGTTCCGGGCCCGGGGGCGCACCGTGGAGCTCCCCTGCGGGCTCACGCTCGGGTCCTACATCACCGTCGCCGCCACGCCGTACGCCGCGCACCCCGAGCGGGACCCCAAGATCGCGCAGCTCAGGGAGGGGGAGGAGCCCCTCATGGTCTCCCAGTTCATGATGGAGCTGCAGGGGCTTAAGACGGTCGACGGCGAGGACCCGCCCAGGATCCTCCACTTCAACCCCCGCCTCCGCGGCGACTGGAGCGGCAAGCCCGTCATCGAGCAGAACACCTGCTACCGCATGCAGTGGGGCACCTCGATCCGGTGCGAGGGCTGGATGTCCCGTGCCGACGAGGAGACTGGTATGCCACACCCTGTTTCTCTTTCTTTGTTGTCTGCCTGATCAAATACTACTACTACTAGTACTGTTTAGCTACTCTGTTATTGATTGTTTTGGCTGTACGATAGATAAAATTGATTGAATTGTTGTTCAGTGGATGGGATGGTCAAGTGTGAGAAGTGGATTCAGGATGAAGATCAGTCCAACGAGTCCAAGACCACATGGTGGTTGAATCACCTCATTGGCCGGACCAAGAAGGTTTCTAGTTCTTGGCCATACCCATTCGTGGAGGACCGCCTCTTTGTTCTTACTCTCACCGCTGGATTGGAGGGATATCATGTGAATGTTGATGGCCGGCATGTGACGTCATTCCCGTACCGCATCGTGAGTGTCAACTCTCTGCTCATCAAGATATGAGAAGCATAATTAGATGTTAAAATGGTGGGGCACCGTGGCTAACTTTTGTCTCTGGTGGTGTTTGCAGGGGTTTGGGCTTGAGGATGCTACTGGCCTATCATTGAATGGGGACCTTGATGTGCAATCAGTGTTTGCGGGGACTTTACCCACTACACATCCTAGCTTTGCACCGCAGAAACACCTTGAGATGTTTCCAGCATGGCAGGCCCCTCCCCTACCAGAAGAACCAGCCGAGATATTCATCGGCATCCTGTCAGCAGGCAACCATTTTGCAGAGCGTATGGCTGCTCGCAAGACATGGATGTCTGCTGCCCAGAAGACTTCGAATGTCGTCGCTCGATTTTTTGTTGCGCTGGTAATTTTTTGTTGACTCAATCTATGGCTTAGTAATTCCTAGCTGTGTACTCCACTATCTATGGGCTTGAGCTTTTGAATTATCTTTTCTGCAGCATGCCAGAAAGGAAGTGAATCTTGAGTTGAAAAAGGAAGCAGAATTTTTTGGGGACATTGTCATTGTGCCATTCATGGACAGCTATGATCTGGTTGTTCTGAAGACGGTTGCCATATGCGAATATGGGGTATGTGTAAGAGCTAGTACCCATTTTCAAATTTGCTAATGAAGTCTCTGTATTGACTATCTGTCACCAATGAACCCTTTCTCTCTCAGGTCCGTGCCGTCTCTGCAAAATATATAATGAAATGTGATGATGATACTTTTGTTAGACTTGATGCAGTAATGGCTGAAGTTAAGAAAATACCTACCGGTAAAAGTCTTTATATAGGGAACATGAATTATCGCCACAATCCATTGCGCATTGGGAAATGGGCTGTTACTTACGAGGTAAACTTGAAGATTTGATTTCATAATGATTTAAGTTAGTGCTTCACTACATTGCTGTAGCAAACAGTCCAGAAGTTATTTGATCATTCTGTTCTTATTTAAAAAGGATGAGTTCTCGTACTTGTCCCTCGCTGTAATTTATGTATGAGCCAAAGTTGCTATAAAAGATGCAGTCATTAGTTCCTGCCAGTAGGACAGTTTGCTTTGTTGCCTGCTATAGCCTGAATAAATCTGTAGGAACAATGCACAAGTTTACTCTCAAAAGTTATTTTGTGCTGCCTCAGACTTCCTGTCATAATTTCATATGTTACGGTAGGTAATTACTCTGAATTTCAACATGTAGTACTATCTGAATACTAGACACGTCTATTATGCTTTTCCACTTTAAGTTCCAATCAAGTTACCCGTTTAACCAAAAGCAGCGTACGGTGTCCGCAGTAAATGCACATATTTCTTATCTCTGCTTTTCTATTGTACTTGACAGGAGTGGCCAGAAGAGGATTATCCAACATATGCAAATGGTCCTGGATATGTTATATCTGCTGATATCGCAGATTCTATTGTTTCAGAATTTACAGATCATAAATTAAGGGTAAGACCATATGCTACAGAAATTAGTCAACAATTTTCATACCACCAGAATGAACCAGAATTTCACCAGATTATGTTTGTGCTCCCGGTGGAACAGCCGTAAAACCATATTAAAAAACCGTGCAGATTTCCAAGCACAAGATAACTTGAACCGGGTTGGAAAGAAGAGAATCTGAAGATAAAAACGTGGACAGACCACCAGTTCGTTTCTGGTAATAAAAAGAAGATGACTAATTCACATTTTGCTTGCTGTGCAGCTCTTCAAAATGGAAGACGTGAGCATGGGAATGTGGGTGGGGCGTTTCAACCACACCAGGCCCGTCGAATACGTGCACAGCGTCAAGTTCTGTCAATTCGGATGCATAGACGACTACTACACCGCGCATTACCAATCACCGAGGCAGATGCTGTGTTTGTGGGACAAGCTGCAGGCCGGGAGACCATGGTGCTGCAATATGAGATAGCGATGAGGGAACCGGTGGCACCTGACCCCTTTTTGGTGTTACTGATCATCCATATCTGCTGCTGATGGTCCCGAGCCCGACATTGAAGGAGTACTTTGTGGCGGCAAATTTTACATTTTGTTAGAGACGACCGGGCCGAGTTTCAGCTGGAAGCGACCGAGGGAATGAACGAACAGGCAGCTTGTAGGGACTCTTCTGGCTCAGCAGCTTGTGGTGCACTTCTTTACCCCCATATATATAGAATTTCTGACTGCTCAAGAACTTCAGCTGTAAATGTCAATGGTAGAAAAGCTTAGATGGAATGATACTACTATTACTTTTTGAGTGGCTGATTGTGGTTAATCGTCGTGAACAACCCATCAGGCACAGAAGAGCAATCTTGCGAGTTTACATCAATTAGTGAGTTATAGTTTCAGTCATTGTCTTTGCCATGAATTTGGCCCACCAATTAGTGGGCGTGTCATTGTAGGACTTGCACGTTGTTGTGCTGCAGTATCTGTCTCTACCGATGAACATGGCACTGTTTTCTGTCGGCACTAGTCTAGCACGGTCTCGGTTTGGCTGACTTTGTGTGGCCAAGATCACAGGTAACTTGGATCGCTCTGAGCCGCTGGATCTAAATTGAGTGATCCAGATCATTTTTACTGTACACGACCTGTTCAACACTGCAACAGCTCTCCTGGTCATCATGTACCATGCATCCGCAGTTATGCACTGTAGCGTGTCCTTGTCTGAAATTTGGCGACTCATAGAGGTAAGTTAGCGTTGCTTACTTGCCAACTTCAAGTCGGCCAATATTGAATTTGACAGCTCATACAGCTCATACAGGTTAGTTGACCTAGAGCAAGCAACTCTACTATAAGTGCCCGATCACAACAATAATCGTCAGCACGACAATTCCGGCTAAAACCATTAGGTCTAGCAAAGTCGCCATCCGGCATAACTTTTGGAGGCGGCTCCAATTGAGCCTACAAGCCTCCATATTTGGCAGTTGGGAAGAGGGTATTTAGGGCGCATTACATCTTGAAAATGGTTTGGCGCGAGTGACATTTCCCCATCCACTCTTCCCGTTTGCGCTGCCACCTCCCCTCCCTTGCCGTAGCGCCACCTGTGACGCTTCCTTCCGTCCCCAATCCCACTAACGACGCCATGGATGCCGCCTCAACCCCTGCTTCCTAATCAGTTGGTTTGGAGTCGGATCCCACGACTTCAACGATCGTTGCACCTTTGCCTGCAACCCATCACCACCTAGGTCAATACCTCGTCCACCCTGTCGGTAATGAGTCAGGTTTAGAGGTGACAACACCTATATTGTCGCATGCATGCACTGGCCTTCGTCGTTTGTGTTGCAGCAGCCCTCAGTGCAGAAATATAAGAAGAAGACGTTGGACTGCGCTCGAGCCTCTCCTCTCTTCATCCCAACAGCGGGTGAAACTCGGGCGCCTTCCCAGTCTGACGCGGGCGAAACGACGATGGAGGTAAAAAAGCAATACTTTGCTTGCATCCAGTTTGTTCAATCGAGTGTGAGATGATTGTGGAAATATGTTGGCGAATGTGCAATGTTTGTGATTTAGCAAGGATTTTGTGATTTTGGGGGGATCGACTATCAAGGACGAATCATTTATCGAGAGTATCATGGGTGATTCCAATGGCACAAATGATTTTGATGTTGAGGGCGCATCGCATTTAGATCAAATGGATGCGGACAACCGAGATACGAAATTTGATTAATCCCAACCCTCCAACTTGTCAATGAAGAAAGCAAATCCGGGCCGCAAGCTACACCGTGAGTCATGATACCGTTGTTGTGAGGGGGTGACAAAAGATCTCTCCCGATGTTGTTGCTGGAAAAAAATAATCAAACGAGTGCAAAGTATTGGAAGCGCATCGAGGAGCATTTCAAGCATCACCTTGGCCCTCCAACGAAACGTACCCTCAAATCTCTCATAAACTGATGGGGGTACGATTCAAGAGATGTGCAGTCGTTGGGTTGTTTGTTTGGAGAAAGTAAAGCACACTTCTCCTAGCAGTGTCACCAACTCACCATTGAGCAATTTGTAAGCAATCTTGTTTCTTTATTGCTACATTTGCATTCTATTGAGCATTCTCATCAATTTGAGCATTTGTGTCTTTTAGGATAGCCCAGGAGAGGCACGACAAATGGCCAAATCAGAGTGCAAAATCGTCTGGCCTCTTACATTGTTGAAATCTCTTGGAAGGCAACCAGAAGTGGACAACAAGGAATAATGACGGTTCTCCAATAATTGAAGTGCACAATTCCTCTCCAGATATGGACGATGGTGATGGAGAGTAAAACGTGCCTAGAGGTCCCACTCCGGCGTCTAACGCGGGTCGGCCCAATGGGAGGAAGGTAACAAAGGAGAAGCTCAAGAGGTAAAGAGAGGTGGAGGTGATGAAAAGAAAGATCAGTGTCTCGATGAGGATAAGGAACGAGTACGTGGAGAAGAGGAAGTAAGAAAATCTCGAGACGAAGGAGAAGAAGAACCAAGAGAAGAGGGAGAGGTGGGATGCTATGCAAGAGTGTAGGCGACACCATGAAGAGATGGAGGCAAACAAGCTCGAAATTGAGGAGCGTGGGGCGATTAATGAACAGATATCCGAGGAGAATTAGTTCATCATGTTGGATTAGAACACCATGGATACAGTGAGTGAGCATTTGTGGAGGAGACGCATATGCCGATCATATGTTCCAGTCCTTTGAAGCAAGGGCACATGCCAGAGTAGGGAATGGTGCACACATGACACACCAGAGGAGATGGGGACGGCGCACATGCCATATAATGGGATGGTGCACACACCAACAACATGTGGTTTGCACGTGTCGATTTAACTCTAATGCTTTTGCTCATGCTATTCGTTTAAAATTATTTGCATAATTTACTTTTGAAATAATATTATTTTTTGGATTCAATCGAAGTGGTTGAGTGAAGATAATGAAAAAGTATATTATGAAGGGCGAGATATGGTGACTCTGAGTTTGCACGTAACATGACCATCATTCAAGATATTACGCATCGGGCTCCATATGCAATATGACGACTACAAATATGACTTAGCTAGAGTTGCTCTTAGCCACATCAAGTCAGCCAATCTGGATAGCTAGACATAGTGAAATTACCAATTGTTATTTAGCGGATTTGCGGATTTGTTGTTCCTTAGGTATTTGAGAATATTTTTTGGACTGGACGATTTTTCAGTAGATGCGGTGCAGAGTTTTGAGGCCAGACAAAGGCGACATGGCTGGCTGCGTTGTCAATGACGAGAACAAGCTAGGCCTGTTGGAGATTGGGATGACGATTCACAAGTGTGGGTGGGGGCCTTTCGTTCTAATTGTGACTTAGATTATATGGCAGTTGAGCTTGAGATGGGGATGTTGCAGCCAACCACGTCACTGGGAAGGGAGGGAGGAGAGCCAGGGGATTGGGGGAACATGCCATCGAGACTGTGTGACAAGGTGGAGAGAGAAACTGTTGGTGGAAGAATAACGTGAGGCAACCATTGGATTGAATCGAACGGCCCATGTCAATCGACTGAAACCGAAAAAGACTTGGTTACCTAACACATGAATGCTCCCTTACTTGAGTTGTTTTCTTTGCCGATGCATAACATTAGAGCATAAGTTTTTGCAATGTTAAATGGCCGTGAGAACTTTGCAATAATCATACCAGCCTTTGAAGACTTTCATAACCACTCGCCCCTTGAGACGAGATTTAAAAATCGGCAAAGTTGTGTTGGTTGGAGAATCATCCGACACAATACAGACTTGCAATCAAAAGGCAACCAAGTAGCTCTCCTTTAAAGGTGCGCCAATTGCCAAGATATGAAGTGAACCGACAAATCTGGGGACACAAACTATCACAAGCCATTCATCACCGAATCAGGATCGTTGAGGTAGGAAAAAAGCGAAAAGACCTTATTCCAACATGCCATGGCCACCACCATGCTGTTGGTGTTGCTAGGGAAACAAAAACCTAAGAAAAGGAAAACAAGACATATGGCTCCTCACTCCTATTGCCGATGCAGGCGGCGACATGTAAGGAAGTTATTATGGCTGCAACGGCTAGGGTTGAGAGTGTATCACAATGCTATCATAGTTTCTTGTGCTTTAAAAATAGTTCATGGGGCTAACTATTACTACTCCTAGAAGAAGATATGTTTTCAGAAGAAAAAGGAAAGTAAAAAAGTGTTTTTTTGGATTTTAGAATAAAAAAATGTGTTGCCTTTTTTTTTTCGAGTAACTTGTCGGAACCCCTTTTTTGTTGGACAGGCGGCCGATTTTTGTGACCGGCCCAGCCCGAGGCCCGCAACGCAGTAACGCAGCCAACCAAGATAAAATCCCGGAGCCCAAGCCGCCCTAGCGCGCGTGTCCACGGAGGTCACACCTCCTCCTCTTTCCCCTTCTTCCACCTCACGCCATCGCCGCCGCCTCCCCCTCCCAACCCACCCTAGCCGCGCCGCCCGAAACCCGCCGCCGCCCCGATGAGGGGCCGCGGCAACCCCCAGATGCCCCCGCACGGCTACGACCCGCGCGCCGCCGCCTTCGCCGCCGCGTGGCACGGCGCCGCCTCGGCCTCCGACCCCGCGGCCGCCGCCATGAACCCCTACCCCTTCGCCCCCAACCCCCAGTTCGGGCAGGACCCCTTCCATCTCATGCTCCCCCACCTCCTCCTCCAGAACCAGGCCGCCCTCGCCGCCGCCTTCCACCACCAGCAGCAGTTCCAGCAGCATCAGCATCAGCAGCAGCAGTACCAGCAGCCGCCGCCGCTCCCCTCCCCCGGCTACGCCCAGAGCCCTACCACCCCCAACGTCCAGCACCGCCCGCCCAACCCCTCGCCCGCGTCGGCCCCGCCTCAGCAGCAGCAGCAGCAGCCGCCGCCGCCGCGCAACCCCGCGGCGCTCGAGAGGGCGCAGGCGGCGGCGACCAAGGCGCGGGACGAGCTCACGCACGCGGGCCAGGCCGTCACCGGGTGGAAGGTGGCCCAGGCGGCGCTCGTGGCGCTCAAGGCGGACTCGTGGGCGTCCCTCGGCGTCCAGCTCCACGACGTGCCCGTCCTCCGCGAACTCTTCAGTATCGAGGGCAAGGTCAGTATACCCGTTCGGCTGAGATCGCGTTAGCTCGCACTGTTTGCTAGTACTATGTGACCGCGCAAGGCTCGTACATGCTCTGTTTTGAATTTACAGTGATTTCATCTGCAAATTCTGCTTCTTCTGCGCTCCAGTTCATAATTAAACTGCCATGTGTTGGCACCATGAGGCAAACTGACAGGGGTTCGGCGCCGATGTGTGCTTTATGCCCTGCTCTCCCTCTTTTATTAGCTTTGTCATGCTAGGCCTTCGTCTCATGCCGGATATTGTGCAGTACTCTGTTCTGATCTGATTTGTAAACACAAGTGGCTCTGCGATTGTTGCCCTGTGTTTGGTGAAGTCGCGAGTATGTTTGCACAGTGCACTGCACCCAGACTTGTGCATGTTCCATGCCTGCTTTGTTATTTCGTTACATGTTCTCATCTTATCAGATAATTTAACCTGTGCTAAACTCCGCAGCACTTTCTGTTCTGCTATTATGTAGAAACAGAAGAGTAAGGAAAAGGAAACCTAACTAATATGCTCCCTTGCCATAGCATAGCATTGTAATTCACTATGGCTCTTCTCGCAATAATTGAACCGTTGGGTAAATGATCAAAGTTAGTTTGCTCATGTTAAATTAAGCGCGGGAATGCTTCTTTTTTGCTTATTTTCTGTAGACAGCGCTGCTTAAAATGCTTGCTCATTTTGTAACAAGTGTCAGAATGCTTCTTTTTTGCTCATTTTCTGCGTCAGCATAAAGCTTGCAGAGCTCTTTCTAATGGCCAATTCATCACTGTATATTTGGGAGAACCGTGCATGGTATCTGCTGTTTGACTTTACATGGACTTGGTTTGTTGTTTGTCAGGTGAACACATTCATCCATTGTTATGTTGCAGCAAGAAAAATCGTATCTATTCATGACCTGGAGGTTGAGATATGCAAGAACGAGGGTATTGGTCAGTTCGAAGAGCTGGGGTTGGGTCCTTTTCTTCAGCACCCACTTGTTGCACATTATTTTTTTGTACCTGCTGATGTATCCAAGGTGCCTAAGCTTAGTAGCGAGGAGATTATCAGTTGCCTGCAGAAGTTTATAGATAATTCTAAGGAGAAAGTCACAGCGGAAAGCTTCTTGGATTATCTCGCGGAACAAAAGTCGGTCTCTGGGAAGGAGAAACTCGGCGTGCGGGTACAGAGCTTGGGGTATGTACCTTCTCTTTTAGGCACACACTTGTTCACTTTCCTTGTGTGCTCCAACGTTGGTACTGGTGTGTACTTTGAGATAGAAATTACTTCCTTCAGCCTTCCTGCTAGTACTATTTTGTCTCTTACTTTGCACCAGAATATTTATTTTTTTCTGATTTGGGTTTTTTTTGTAGGTTGCACATTTCCTTCCTCCGACAGGCCAGAAGAAACGAAGTTGCTGCAATTAAACATCTAGGCAAGACCAGTGGTTCTCGTGATAGCACTTGTGAGAAGGATCTACCAAAACAGACAGACTTTCATTCTGGGAAGCAGGAGTTGGACAAGAGGTTCGATGATATAACTAGCCGTATAAAGCAATTACCAGGCATCAATAAGCATATTCGTTTTGATTCAGCCGGTGATGAAGTTGATGACGGTAGTAGTTCGAAGGATGCCGTGGAGGAGAGTGAGAGCGAAGATAGCTGTTATATTGTTGACAGAAAGGATGCTGATAAAAGTGTCAGTGGCTGCCCATATCCTTCGACAGCAGAAGAAATTAAGCGTCTTGGTTTGAAATCAGAACAGAGTAAAAAACCAGCTATAGTGAGCAGCAAGGTAAAAGCGAATGAAGTAAATGTCCATTCAAAAAACAAAAGGAAATATGAGGAAAACGGGACTCCTAGCTCTTTGTGCAAACAGCCCAATAAGCGGCAAAAGATGCAAATAAAAAAGAAAGAAGTATCGCCTAATTGCTTCCTAAGTACAGGTAAGCTGGAGAAATTCATAACAACCTGGAAAGAAGCATGCCGTGAACATTCAGTTCAACAGGTATGCTTGCTAGCTGTGTACTTATGGTCAAATCCTTGTTCTCTGAATAGTTGTGAACTATAGTTACATTTATCAGAGTGTGGATTTTCAGCCCTAAAGCCCCATTGAGCTCGGAATCTGGGCTCTGCATATGCATAAAAAATCCGTGCTTGCTTTCTCTTTTGCTACAAATACAAACATAAATACCAACAGAATACATAGCATGTGCTACTCAATTTAAAGGAAGTGATCCAACACTCCACCGATGCACTGATTTCTCTCATGTTCCTCTTTGCTCCATCGATAAACACGGTTTGGCACATCTGCAGCGGTGTCGGCGATTCGATGGCTTTGGGGTGGGGGAGACCCCCGCCAAATATCCCCACTAAGGTTGGGGTCATCGTGGTCCATGCTGCCGCGCTTGAGCTCGGGAAAAGCCAGATCCCCACCTTACCATGCCTGGATCTGGCCATCCCTCCTCCTCGATCCAGCCTGGTAGTTGGATGATTGGTGGATGCCCAGATATGCCATGGAAACCTGCAAGACTGTGTGTCTTGTCTTTCTGCCGATTATTTGTGTCTATTTGTGTTTTTTTTCTCTGCTGATGGTTTACATACATGATATTTTGTCCTGGAGTTTGTTGTCCTTGGTCAGACAGATTGAACCAATATTTTTCCAACTGTTTCAATCCTGGTATTCAAATCTGGGCGGCACATCTTAATTCTATTTGTGCTTGGTCAGATCATGAGTCTTCTGGTGTTAAAAACAGTGCATATATTTTTGCTGGATGGACCTCAACTATTTTTTCCTTTACAAAATGCTACCCACTTGGTTCACAAATACTCCCTCCGTCCCAAAATAAGTGTCTCAACTTTGTACTAGCTCTAGTACAAATTTGTACTAAGCTCAAGACACTTATTTTGGGTCGGAGGGAGTATAAGATGTTCTAACCTTTTTCTGAATCTAAGATGTTTTGGATATTTCAGTATGGATTACATACGGACTGAAATGAGTAAACAAACACACTAAAACATGTGTATATACATCTGATTCAGGAAAAAGTTAGAACATCTTGTATTTGTGAACGGAGGGAGTACTCGTTAGCTCCCCTCCCCCTAGTTTCTATCATTTTTTTCTGATATTTTTCTTACTCCTTCGATGTTTTCTGGATACAATTTCTTCATCTTAACTCTAAAATTCGAACAATACCATCAACTATTCAGCAGAATATAGGTGTTTTCAGTTTCAGTAGGGCCTTTTACTATTTCCAAATCTAATTTATTTTGTACTTCTCATTGATGCAGGTTTTGGAATTGATAGCAAATTACTATACAGAAACACCAGAAGAAAAGAAGAAAATGATAAATTTCTTCTCGCAATACCCAGGCATTGGCTTCCTAAATGTTGCAGTGAGTTGATTCCTTTTTCAGCCAACTCCTACATTACAAGTGGATCTACTAACCAGATATGTTGTGTGCAAAACGGCTTCATTCTTTTTAGTTGCTGCACATAGAATGCACTTCAAAGTTAAGATTAGTTAGGCTCGATATCATAAATTTCGTGATGTGAGCCAATAGATCTGCAGGTGTAGCATATGTGGCTTGTACTTGTATGATGAGGTGTGAATGCATCCAGTGCACCAAGTCTTATGGTGGGTTCGCTCAAGGTGAAAACACAAGCTAAAAGTTGTAAAAGAAATCTGAAAATAATTCAGCATGGAGAACGGCATATATTTACCATGAAATAAAAATTCACACTCAAATTTGACCCACAGCTCGAGGAACAAATAAGGCAAGTTATTTTATGAACGTATTTCGAATTGGGCCCACTAGCACTATCAGAGCTAAATTTATTTTTTGTTTTTTGAGCTGTATTTCAAATTTGGACCTCACATTTTGTGACATTGTAGACGTGTATTGTCTATGTCTTAAAAAATCAGTTTTTTTTGTTAGTTTACGTTTCGGATACATTCTCGAGAGGATAGCTTGTCTCTTGATTGGTAGCTTGCAGTTCTTCCTTAAATTTCTGTATCTGGTGCTGAAAAGTTCTGGTAGCATTTTGTGATCATATTTAATGTCCTGTGTCATGTATATGCAGGTTAGATCTATGGCCTGTGGTCTGCTGGATAGTATTTATGATGCGATCCATGTCTTTAGTGAGAATAAATTGTCATCAAGTCCTATTCCTAACACCACAACGGAGGTTATGGAAATTGAGCCCCCGAGTAAAGAAAATACTAAATGCATTGCTAAAGGAGCCAATCAGCCTGGACCCAGTAATACTCTCTCTCTCACTCTCTCACTCTCACTCGCTCTCTTTTGTCTCAGTTGTTTGCACTCAATCAAATTCTGTGATATGGAACTGGAACCAACCTCTAACAGCTGTTGCACCACTTGACAGTTGACACAAAGAAATACCCCCTTATCATTTGTGTTTGTTCATGCAGATGTGACAGCTGATGATGTCATCAGGAGAATTACTGAATATTTTGAGTCCAACAGTGGAGTGTCGAGAGCTGGGTCTTTGAAAGTGGAAAATTTTATGTTCCTGAAGACACTTTATGATTGTGAAATATGGGTAGCTACTCAATTTTCTGCCAAGCAATTTACTTCTCTTGGACATGGGACTTTCCTTGAGTTTTTGGGAAAACATGGTGATCACTTCCCCCCTAAGTTGAGTAGTTTGTTGAAGCGGGGGAACTCTGATTCTTCGTCTTTGGAAGTTTCTGTACTGCGGCAACAAATTGAAGTCCTACTCTGCCAAGCCGAGGGTAACTGGCTAGAAGATGGCGACTTTTCAGGGGATAGTTTCCTTATGCTTCTCAAGAGGCAGTTCCCGACAATTAGTTTTGATATTGCACAATTCAAATCTGGGGAAGAACTTAAAGGTTCTATAGAGAGACAGACAAGGAGCACACACACAAATAATATCACGTTTTCTATCTCTCTGTTGGAGAAACGGTGGTCTGGAATGTCTCCAGGCGAGCATGGTACTGTTGGTGGGCAGAGGAACAGTTCTGTTGAACAAACTTATTATTCTGAAACAGTTTCTCCACGAGAAGCAACTAACTGTTTACTTAAGGCTCCAATGTTGTCAGATCTGCTTCTTTGGTCACATTGGGATATGTTGTTTGCTCCGTCACTGGGTTCCTTCATACACTGGCTGCTGAATGCAGGTCAAGTTCAACAGCTAGCTTGCATCGTGACCACAGATGGTAGATTTATAAGAGTAGATCCATCAGCCACGGTAGACCAATTTTTAGAAGCCATTATTCAATGCTCACCATTTCAAGTGGCAGTGAAGCTGCTTTCCTTGCTGCACATTTACAATGGTTCTGTGAATACTCCAATTTCCTTACTGAAGTGTTATGCACAACGAGCAATAGGTATCATAATGAACAACAACAAGGATCCAATGAACACTATTTCTGAAGGCAAACCATTTGTGACTGAGGGATCCCGTAATCTAAGTGCTGAACAGCATGACAGCTCTCCTCATTTTGTTGGCCATGTTCAAGAAAGCTCTCAGCTGTCTTCTGCAAGAAATGTCATGTCTGATGTCTTAACAAACATTGACAGCACTATTCATTTTGTTGCCAAATTTTTCCTTGATTGTCTTGGTCATCTGCCTTCTGAATTCCGGAGTCTTGCAGCAGATATACTATTGTCCGGACTTCGAACAGTTACCAAAAATTGCTATTCAGTCATCTTACATGAAGCCACAGAAACTTGGCAACTTTGCATGCTTCATGATGTTGGGTTGTCACTTGGAATTACCGAGTGGGTCGAAGATTATCGTGAATTCTGTTTAGCTGAAGAAGGTCGTGCAAAGACAGAAACACATTCTTCTTCTGGGCATACATCAGCTGTATCTGAAGGACCTACACTTGAAAACTCTAACATGCTTATTCCTCATGATGTTGATATGGTGAATGACAGTACTAAATCATTTCCTGGCGGAAAGGATCAAGTCCTTTCTATGAATAATAAGGAAAACCAGAACATGTTAAATCCTGTTGGAGTCAAGGCAGAAACTGCATTGAATACAAACCAATCTCCCGTGAGGGGAGAAATTAATCTCGAGGAAGCAGCTCTAGTTATTGAGACTATACGACGTGATGAGTTTGGTTTGGATCAGGCTCTAAGCTGCACCGAGAATAGTTTGTTGACAAAGCAGCATGCTCGACTTGGCCGAGCATTGCATTGTCTTTCACAAGAATTATACTCTCAGGATTCTCACCTACTTCTTGAGCTGGTAAGCTTAACTTTGTGCACTCGTTCATTTTTTGTGCTTGTTTGGTGCGAAGATCAGTTTTTTGCTGACATCTGCCTACTCTATTCAGGTACAGAATGCTGACGATAATACTTATCTTGAGGATGTTGAACCCACATTAGCATTCGTTCTTCAGGATAATGGTATCGTTGTTCTCAACAACGAAAGGGGCTTTTCTGCTGAGAACATTAGAGCTCTTTGTGATATTGGTAACTCAACAAAGAAAGGAGCCAATAGGGGTTATATTGGAAATAAGGGCATTGGATTTAAATCAGTATTTCGGGTAGGTTTAATAGAATCATTTCCAATTATTACCACCATAAAGCCATAATGATTTCACTATTGCTTGCTTTGCCATCTAGGATTTCATGAATTTCTTTTTTGTATCAGTCATTCGATTTTTTGCCATCTACTATTTCTGGTAGGAATCTCGAGTTAATGTGGAAAAATCACATTTTTGTTCTGTCTAATATGTCAGGTAACTGATGCTCCAGAGATCCATTCAAATGGTTTCCATGTGAAATTTGACATTACCGACGGCCAGATTGGTTTTGTATTGCCAACTGCAGTTCCACCCTACAGTACTAGCTCTTTGAGTAGAATGTTATCTGTTGAAGATGACAAGGACGCTTGTTCCCGCTGGAATACTTGCATTTTACTTCCCTTCAGATCTAAATTCAGGGATGACACTGGCATGTGCTCCATTGCATCCATGTTTTCAGATCTCCACCCATCTCTGCTTCTGTTCCTTAACCGACTAAATTGTATCAAGTTTAAGAATGTGGTGAATGACACACTGTTGGTTATGAGAAGGAAGGCTCTTGGTGATGGCATTGTGAGGATCTCACATGGGAATGAGATAATGAGTTGGTTGGTAGTTAGTAAGAAGTTACAGGGCACACTTGTACGCCATGATGTGCACACTACAGAGATAGCTCTGGCATTTACTTTGCAGGAGACTGAGAAAGGAGAGTATGAACCTTACTTGAAGCAACAGCCTGTGTTCGCTTTTCTACCTCTAAGGAACTATGGTCTTAAATTCATTCTTCAAGGGGATTTTGTTTTACCTTCTTCCAGAGAGGAAGTGGATGCAGATAATGCATGGAACCAGTGGTTGTTATCCGAATTCCCCTCTTTGTTTGTCAGTGCACAAGAATCCTTTTGTTCCCTTCCCTGCTTCCAGAGTTGCCCTGGAAAGGCTGTTACAGCATTCATGAGTTTTGTTCCTCTAGCAGGAGAAGTTCATGGATTCTTTTGCAAGCTCCCTCACTTAATCCTTTCGAAGTTACGTCTGAATAGGTGCATGGTTTTGGAGGGTTCTAGTTCGCAATGGGTCTATCCATGCAACACATTAAGGGGTTGGGATGAACAGACTAAAATGCTGTTTTCTGATGGCTTACTTCATCAGCATCTTGGTCTTGGTTATCTGTCAAAAGATATCATCATACCTGATACATTATCAAGGGCCCTAGGTATTCACGATCATGGACCAAATGTTTTTATTGATATGGTATCATCAATTTGCCGAACTGAGGGTTGCATTGAGTCACTGGGGATGGAATGGCTGTGTGCTTGGTTTGTAAATCTTCATTTGGCGCTGTCACGTTCTTTTCAAAATATTCCCTCGACAACAAGTCTGGAAGGTGATCTTTTATGTGCTCTCAGGAAATTACCATGCATTCCGCTTTCAGATGGTTCATTTAGTTCTGTAGCAGATGGCCCTATATGGTTGCCTCATGATATTCTCAGTTCCACACCTGACTGCAAAGGTAGCATGAAGGATTTCCCAATTCTGTATGGCAACCTTCGATTTGTTAGTCCATTGCTTTTCTCTGTGTCCGGTAAAAATAAATACCTTATAGAAGAAATGAGAGCTAACGACCTGACGGATATTCTTCTGAAAATCGGGGTGCGAAAGTTGTCTGGACATGAAATTATCAAAAATCACATCCTCGCATCCTTGCCAAATGGTACAGATGCTAAGAAGGCTGATAAGATGATGATGATAGAGTATCTGAGTTTTATCATGCTTCATCTTCAGTCTCCATGTACAAGCTGTAATTCTGGGAAGGAAGAGATAATGTCAGAACTACGAAGTAGACCCATCTTACTTACAAACCATGGCTACAAGTGCCCATCTGAAGAACCAATTCACTTTAGTAAAGAATATGGAAGTCCTGTGGACATAGGCAAGCTACTTCAGAATGTTGAAATCAGATGGATAGAACTTGATAGTGGTTACTTGATGAATCATGGTTCAGATGTGCTGCCATCTGTGCTGAAAAGTTGGAGGCAATTTTTTGAGGAGATGGGTGTGACTGATTTTGTGCATGTAATGAAAGTTGAGAAAAACATATCCCAAGTTGATTCTTTGATAGCAGGAAGAATTTTGCAAGGTGGTGTTTCTGGAACATCCTGTACAGTGTATGACTGGGAGTCACCAGAACTGGCTAACATTTTATCATCATTTTCTTCAAAAAATTGCCGAGAAAGTTGCATATATCTTTTGGAGGTTCTTGACAGTTTCTGGGATGATCATTATAGTGCAAAAGCTTGGTGTCTCACAAGCGGGACCAGTTGTGATGGAAACAGAACAGTCGAGTCATCCTTTATGAAATGTATCAGAAGCTTCAAATGGATAGCGTCAACTGTGGATTATGACCTTCATAATGCAACGGATTTGTTTTATGATTGTGAGAACGTGCGTTCCCTGCTTGGTGGTGTGGCCCCATATGCTGTACCTCAGGTTTGTAGTTTTTATTATTACCTACCAGCCGATAGAAAGAAGTGTTTTATTTATCCTTACCAACACGTATGCCCACTCACCTTGGAAACTTAATTTCTGTGGAACAGGTATCCAGCGGGTCACTAAGGAAGGATATTGGATTCAAAACAAATGTATCCCACAGTGACGCTTTAATGACCCTGAACTTATGGATGACATCACAAGTTCCATTCAGCGCAAGGTATTTCATTAAAAGAAAATCCGATCTCCATGTTTAGATGCGAAGCAACTGTAAAGATTACTAGTCTAAACACTACCATGTTTCTATTTTAATCTATACACGTGGTTGCTTAAAATGTGGGTATGTGCTTAAGAACTAATATGAACATTTCCAGATCAATCCCACTGGCATGTAGTAGTTTTTCACCGCACACTACCCTGCAATTTTACTTTTGTCAAATAATTTCTAATGGTTGACCTGCCTTTTCTTCAGTGTGGACCAGATGTGCAAATTCTACACCTTCGTGTCAGAAGGTGCAGCTGATGCAAAGATTGACATCAAACAGGAGTTCACGTCATGCTCATCTATATTTACACCACTAATCCGTGCTCGATCTAGTGAGGTCGTCCATGGTAAATTTTTATCCCCAAAAGACCTCTATTGGCATGACCCAACAGGTTGTTCTGAAACAACAGAGGAATTCGTTTTGGTGAAGAATAGAATGTTCCCAAGAAGGATGCTGTGCTCAACCTATCCAAACCTTTGTGAATTCTTTACGGAAGCATGTGGTGTACCAAAAGTTCCAACAACAGCTGATTATGTAGAGATGCTCTTACGGCTATCTAAAGTTGCACTGCCTTCACAAGTAGCCCATCAGGTAAGTTGCTTTTGTGCATGGAGTACCTAAAGTTATGTCTTTTTATTTGTCATTGCCTCAACTGTTGGCTGTACGCCTTTAAAATATGAACTTCCGTTTCCACATTCTACATAGGTCTTCCGTGTATTTGTGAGATGGGCTACTGATATCCATTCTGTGAGTGACAAGAACGATCTAGTTTATGTGAAAGATTCTCTTCAGAAGCTGGAGACAACGATATTGCCAACCCTGGTTGATAAGTGGGTCTCTCTCCATCCATCTTTTGGCCTTGTTTGCTGGTCAGATGATGATGAGTTGAAACAACACTTTCAGAACTGTATTGATGTTGACTTCATACAATTTGGTACACTTTCTTCTGAGGACAAGCAAATCTTGTATGGAAGAGTTGCTGCACTGATGAAAAGCCTAGGTATCCCAGCGCTATCCAAGGTAATATATTTCTTGTTTTATGGTATCTTTATTGACTTCTTTCCTACATTCAGCGAACTCTTCATGCTGGAAATGTTGTATGTAATTCGTCATTTAGCTGCATAGTTGTGCAAAGTAATACAGATTAGAAGATTAGTAAAGTTTGCTATGCGCCATTGGCTAATTTAGATGCAAGGCATGCTCCATGTCTGCATCCACTTGGCTGTGTTTGCAGAAATATAAATTTTATATTTTGGTTATTTGGATCGGGGCATATTTCACATCTTGAGTAATATGTAATGAATGAATTATACGAAAATACAAAATGTATTTGCACCAAAATGCTGCTGCACGGTGCAAACTATGCTGTAGCGGGTTTTAGCGGGCTGTAACAACTAACAATCCCTTGCATCACAACCGAACAGAGTGGCCTGTTTGTGGGCGCCTGACAGCTACTATCAGCTGCCTGCTTTACCAGGGCCATATCTGTCTATTTAATGACTAGGAGAACCGGAAAATGGAAGTTAGCATAAAAACAATGTTTTTGATAAATAAAGTTTACTATGGTACAAGCAGATTTTAATGCGCCTCACTACTAATATTTATACCATACGTGGCTGCGCGTGAGGAAAGCTTGCCCCTAAGCTGCTTAGGAGGGACCTTGATACGGTGGTGATTCTGGTGCATTGGCGCATATGGAAGGAGCGCAATGCATGAATCTTCAACGGCCTCTCATTGGCCCCGGCTGGAGTGGTGGACACGATCATTGAGGAGCTGAGACCCTGGTGGGAGGCAGGGTGTTTTGCTACCACCGTGGCGTTCTAGCTGGCTGCTCGTGCTTTTGCTGTGGTGCAGCTGTGTGTCTGTGGCATGTGTCGCTACCGCTAGCTGCTGGTGCTCGCGCGGTCGTGGTGTTGTGTGTTTGTGGTGTTTGGCCATGAGGCTCTGCCTACAGCTTCGCCTGCTTTTACCCTTGGCGACCTTCGCTGCTTCGTAAATGTTCTCTCCGATCAGCCCTTCGACTATTTTACCGTATGCTACTCATTCTATAAATGGGTAGTAGGAAGTGACACCTTTTTGGGATTTGAAAAAAAAGACCACAGTAGAAGATTTAAGGCAATAAGGAAATAGAGTGATGCAATAAATTAAAGCAATTCTTTATGGTAGAAGTGAATTTTTCATGTGCTTCACAATGTTAATTTCTACTCCCTCTGTAAACTAATATAAGAGCGTTTAGAATACTAAAGTAGTGATCTAAACGCTCTTATATTAGTTTACAGAGGGAGTACCATCCACTAGAACCACTACCCATCCTGCAAGTGGTAGCAGCGAGAAATGAGGGTGGAAGGTGTTGTAATGGTGTGTGTCATGCTGTTGAAACTGCAAAGTCAATTGGAATTTCCCACAAGTTTCTGAACGTAAAATTCTGAAAGCTCCATCCTGTGATTCCATCTATAATAGAATAATTGACAAGAAATTTGGTAAAACTGTACATTTTTGTTATAGGGAAATGGCTACTGGTCACACGTGCTTCTTTCCTTTTCTTTATTTTTAACTAGAAAAAGTTACTCAACTTTCCACCACTTCCACATTACACATACTAGTTCTTTATAGCCTTGCTGGGGATGATGACTTCATCACAGTCGTCAAAATTGACTGCAAGGGTCACATTATGACTTCACTCATATCTGCTAGTAATAGGCTAGCAGCATTTGAAGGTTATATGTTGTAAATTGTAACATACTCCCTCTGTCCCAAAATTCTTGTCTTAGATTTGTCTAAATACGGATGTATCAAGTCACGTTTTAGTATTAGATACTTTCGTATCTAGACTAATCTATGACAAGAATTTTGGGACGGAGGGAGTACTTGATATGTACATGTCATATTTTAAAGTATATAGTACTTTATTTACCATTTCCGCAACTGCACGAGCTGCATATTAAGTTTAGGTTATTTTTTCAGAACTTTGGTTTATTGAGTGGCATATCCTGAATTTGTGTCCACCTTAAGTATTGTTCTCATTCACTTTTGTTGCTTTTGTATAGGTTGTGCATCGTGAAGCAATATTCTATGGCACGGCTGACAACAGGGAAAAGGCTACTTTGCTTTGTGGACTGTTACCATATATGCAACGCTACATCTATAAGACGCATAGAGATGCATATATCAACTTTCAGCAAAATGAGATCATGAAGCTTAGGAATCTTCAGATTATTGTTGTTGAAAAGTTGTTCCACAAGTATATGCTTAAAGGACACGAGAGTTCTTCTAAGAAAAGATTCAAATGCCATTGTCTTCTGCAGGTTGGTACCTATGTTTCTGTTCCGCCTTTATGGTAACTAGTGTGAGTGATTACCTCCTTGCTAATCTTTTATTGCCGAATATTCACTGCATACTTGTTAGGTAATTACGTTGGACTATTGCTTGCTTAGTTAGATGGTTTATTCTCAGGTCCCTCTCCTATGACACCGCTGAAGAATATAGTGATGTGCCACTGAATATACTGATGCTATAACTTTGGTTGCTAATTATACCTGATACATAGTTAAATTAAGTGTAATGTGCTGCCATGTATCGACCTTCTTACATTTTGTCGACTGTATGCAAAATTAAGACCTTTAGAAGTTCCTGCAACCGAGGCATTGCTTGAATGCTTGATGTATTTGATGATTAAGGCTTGCTCTGTTATGTCATCTGTCATGAGCTTTAAAGTTCATATGATTTGATCTGTTATTTATTTTCAGGGAAATATTCTGTATGCTACGCAAGAAGCTGATTCACATTCATTGTTTCTGGAAACTTCTAGAATTTTCTTTGATGGATCCCCTGATCTGCACTTTGCTAATTTTCTGCACATGGTCAAAACCATGGCAGAATCTGGCACCTCAGCTGAACAGGTTGAGTCTTTTGTTGTTAATAATCAGAATGTGCCTGCGTTGCCTGAAGATGAAGCAGTTTGGTCCTTTTCTTCCTCGTTTGTGCCAGAGTTTGTACCCGACCAAGGTGTTGATTCCAAACCGGTTGAAACCTCATCTGCCTGTGTTCTCAATATTCACAAACAACATCAGAGGTCAGACGGAACTGTTTCAAGTTGGCCACCTAATAATTGGAGAACAGCTCCTGATTTTAGAACATCTCGCAGAAGTCAGCGTGGACCCCTGCAAGATACAAAGGTGAATGATGATAATTGGCTTCCTGGACCCCTGCAAGATACAGAGGTGAATGATGTTGAGCTCACAAATACAGAGGATAATTGGTTTCCTGTTCAGCTCGATGAGGATTGGGTTATAGAAGAGGATGCGAGTCTAGAAAGTAATTTACACACAGAGAGCTCAGTGGCAACATTGGACGAGCCTCAGATGATGATGTCCATTAACTCGGACGGTGCACCTGCTTACTTGGACCTGGGGACCGGTTCACCTAGCGAGGTTGAGGGTTTCAGTGACAAAATGCCCAATGCTTCAGAAAGCAGGGAAAGGCTCCGTGCAGCCCAGTTACTAAAAACTGGCAGGGTTGGTGAAGCTGTAGCCTACAAACATTTGGTTGAGCGGCTAGGGGCCAAGAATGTCAGGTGGGTGAATGCAGACACCGAAACCGGACTGCCCTACGATATTATCATCACCCGCGGAGATAATCGGATAGAGTATGTGGAGGTGAAGGCAACCACAACTTCAAACAAAAACTGGTTCTACATCACAGCGAGGGAATGGCAGTTTGCGTTGGAAAAGGGGGACGATTTTAGCATCGCCCGTGTCATGGTGTCGGGCGAAAAGATGGCAAATATTAAAATGTTGAAAAACCCACACAAGCTCTGTCAGAAGAAAATGTTGCATCTTGCTCTCTTGATTGCCCGCCGGTAGTGAAGCAAGCACTGACGGACTATGTGCACGAGATTGAAGTGATCACGGGAACTTGTCGGTGGTAATCACTGAGATCTCCAGCTCCGCTGAAGCCTTAATAGGAGAGACAGGTGCGTTGCCTGATCCGACCTGTCAGTCTATGGTGCCTCTCTCGTGTGTGGTGAGTGAGATGAGATGAGATGAGCCAAGGTTGCGAGATTATCAAGCAGCTCCTGATTCCTGTCTGCATGTAGCGAATATGTCTCTGCTTTCTGGGGAAATGATCTTGGTGATGTCTCTGGATCCGTGTTACACATGACATCGTCATCTCGTGCCTGGAGCTCTGCTCCACTGACTTTGTAACTGGTTGTAATAGTTGATACATAACCATAACTGTTGGTTTGTTTGATTGGTGATATGGAAACTGTATTTGATCATAACGATAGTCAAGAATTTAAACACCATAACAATAGTGAAGAAATTAAACATCGCTGATTCGGTGTCTTGCCTGTTTTGTCTACTTATTTTTTCCACTAATAACATACTCATATGTGACGACGCCGACATTTGAGCACTCGGTTGCTGCGTTGAACCAAACCAACCTACTACAGGCCGGACGCTAGCCCATGCGGCCATGCGGGTGTATTTTAACTTTCTACTGTATTTATGATGTTATATTTCGAGAATATCACTTTGCTGAGGTTGAGCTCAAAGCGCAAATCTTAGGGAGCTCTTATACGCCGCTCGTTGCGGCAAGGAGTTGAGCAAACGCACAGAAGGAGTCTGACCTGGGCCGGCCCAGTCGGTGCAGCGTATCGCGTAATTGAAAAAATACAAAATGGGAAAACTCAGGTGCTTACTAGGAATCGAACCCTGGAACTCAGGCTATTGGGGGCGCAACAATAGCCAACAGACCAATCAAACATTGGTGACATATACGCAGCGCAGCCTATTAAGAACAATGTACTGGTACGGACATGCTGTCGAGTTTTTAATACGAGCATGAAATATTAATTTGAAATCCATGAAATATTTATTTGAAATCGTGAATATATTTTGAAACCTCTAACATTTTTTAAAATTACTGGACATTTTCTGAAATTGTAAACAAGTACATTTTAAAATTACTGGATTTTCCGAAATTGTAAACAAGTACATTTTAAAATTCCAGAACATTTTCTGGAACATGAAACATTTTTTCAAATTTTGAACACGAGGACATTTGTTAATATTGAGAACAAACATTTGAAAATTTCAAACAAAAGAAACATGAAAAATAACAACAAAAAAGTAAAGGAAAATAAAAAACAAAAAGAAACAGATAACATATTTTGAAAACTCGAATTTTTTTCAAAATTAGGAACAAATTTTCAAAACAAGAAATTTTATAAAATTCCCTGAAATTTTTTCTAATTGACAACATTTTTTGAATCTTGAGAACAAACTTGAAACGGATAACAAATTTGGAAGCACGAACAATTTTTTAAAGTGCAAACATTTTTTTGAATCTTGAGAACAAATTTTGAAATGGAGAACAAATTTGGAAGCGCGAACAATTTTTGAAAGCACGAACATTTTTTGAATCTTGAGAACAAAGAACAAATTTGGACAATTTCTTAAAGCATGAACATTTTTTGAATCTTGAGAACATATTTATGAATGAAAAGAACATTTTTTGAACAAAAATTTGAAATCCCAAACATTTTTTGAATTTAGAGAACAAAATTTTCAAATTGAGAACAAAATTTGAACATAAATATTTTCTAAAAGTACGAATATTTTTCGAATCTTGAGAACAAATTTTGAAACGAAGAACAAATTTGGACAATTTCTTAAAGCATGAACATTTTTTGAATCTTGAGAACAAATTTATGAATGAAAAAAACTTTTTTTAGCAAACTTGTTCACGAACATTTTTGAAAAAGCACGAACATTTTTCTGAAAGAGAAAACATAAACTTGAAAGACAAAAAAGAAAAAAAAGAAAAGTAAAAGAAACAGAAATAGAAAGAGAAAGGAAAATAAAAAACCGGTTCAGGAACCTTCTAGAAGGTTCCCAAAACCGAAAAAACCCCAGCTGGGAACCTGGTTCCCAAAACCGGGAGCGCTGGACGGTTAAACTGGCCGGCCCGTTGCGTCGCTGCTCGGTCGCTCGCTTGTGCGAAGCGCCGGCAGTTTGACGCAACGAGCGGCATATAGGATTTTCCCAAATTTTATGCGCCACCACCCATGAGACCTCCCTTAGCGGGCACTCGCAGCAGCGTCGCGTGGGCTGGCCCAGTTAGCAGCCTCGCATTCGCGCTATCCCATCGCGAAGCTGTTGCGTTCGTTCATCTCTTCATTCACAAACCTGAAAAACACATGGATAAAAAAAATATGAATTCGAAAACAGTTCATGAATTTGAATAGTTCATCAATTCTAAACTAAAAGTTCATCAATTTTGAAACACATTTCACAAAAAAATAAAAATAAAAAAAAAATCAATTTTGACAAAAGTTCACCTAATTTGAAAAAAAAAGTTCATCAAATTTGGAAAAAAGTTCGTCGGATTTGAAAAACGTTCATCAAAGTTGGAAATTGTTTTCATCAAATTGACAGAAAGTTCATCAAATTTGAAAAAAGTTCATCAAAATTTGAAAAAAGGTTCATCAAAACTTGGAAAAAGTTCATTGATTTTTTTTTAAAAAAATCAAATTTTAAAAATTCGTCGATTTTCAAAAAAATAATAATGAAGAAAAAATGTTTCTCGAATTTGATCAAAGAAAGGAAAAAGCGATAGAAAAAAGGAAAAAAAAAGAAAAGAGGCAACAAGAGGAAGGAAACATGCACCTTATCACAACAAGTCAAGTGGTCTGTTGGTTGACAAGTCGTACCCTTAAACTGGTCGTCCCGGGATCGAATCCCAGTAGCTTACTCGTACCCTACCATGGTGATGGGCCTGGCCCATTTAGCTTATGCAGCGGCGACCGGCAGAGTTGGAGCTGGAGAAGATGTGGCTGACTGTGGCGGCGATGACAATAACGTGATTGAGCCGTCGTAGGTGCGGTCGAGGACGAGATTGAGCTAGAACTATTAGCAATGTTGTTCGCCGCGGCGGTGCATGCGACATCAACAGCTTTGGCGGGGGTTGGGGCGGTGGGGGAGGGGGAGCTGCCATTGGAGAAGTGGTTTTTGGACGTACGGTTGGGTGGCAGGGACTCAATAAGGGAAGGGGCAGTGAGGCAACGACAACGGGCGTTGGTGGTAGGAGAAGACAGTAGGGGACTGATGTCTGTGCAACTTTATTCTTGTAGACACGTGGTGGGCCTCCAAGCGCAGAGTAGCAATTTTCTCTCAAGTGGATGGCCTAAGGTTTATCAATCCATGAGAAGTGTAGGATGAAGATGATCTATCTCAAACAACCCTGCAACCAAATAACAAAGAGTCTCTTGTGTCCCCAACACATCAAATACAATGGTAATTTGTATAGGTGCACTAATTCGGCGAAGAGATGGTAATAAAAGCGTAGTAATGATAGTAGATATTGATTTTTGTAATAGAAACAATAAAAAACAGCAAGGTAGCAATTGATAAAACGGAGCACAAACGAAATTGCAATGCTTGAAAATGAGGCCTAGGGTCCGTACTTTCGCTAGTGCAATCTCTCAACAATGCTAATCTAATTGGACCATATAACCTTCCCTCAACGTGCGATGAAGAATCACTCCAAAGTTCCTATCTAGTGGAGAACATAAGAAGAAATTGTCTGTGGCTATTCTTTCCGATTGATCTATCCAAGAGTTCGTACTAAAATAACACTAAAGCAAATTCAGATTCATAATACTCAATCCAACAAAAAGAACCTCAAAGAGTGCCCTAAAATTTCTACCGGAAAAACAAAAGACGAGAACGTGCATCACCCCCTATGCATAGATTACCCCAATGTCACCTCGGGAATCTGCGAGTTGAGTGCCAAAACATATCTCAAGTGAATCAATATAATACCCCATTGTCACCACAGGTATTCATATGCAAGACATATATCAAGTGCTCTCGAATACATAAAAGTATTCAATCCGATAAGAACGAAATCTCAAAGGGAAAACTCAATTTATCACAAAAGATAGAGAAGGAGAAACACCATATGATACAACTATATTAACAAAGCCCGCGATACATCAAGATCGTGACGTCTCAAGAACACGAGAGAGAGAGTGAGATTAAACACATAGCTACTGGTACAAACCCTCAGCCTCGAGGGTGGACTACTCCCTCCTCATCATGGTGGCCGCCGGGATGATGAAGATGGCCACCGGTGATGATTTCCCCCTCCGGCAGGGCGCCGGGACGGGGTCTAGATTGGTTTTTCGTGGCTACAGAGGCTTGCAGCGACGGAACTTCTGATCTAGGGTTACCCCTAATGGTTTCTCTATTTATAGGATTTTTTGGCGTCGGTTTCACGCGAAGATGGGCCTCGAGGTGAGCACAACCCACCGGGGCGCGCCTAGGCCCCCTGGCGCGCCCCGGTGTCTTGTGCCCTACTCCTTCACCTTCTGGTCCTTCCATGAGGCTTCAGGGGTCTCTTTTGTTCCAAAAAAATCGTCAAATAAGTTTCAGTTCATTTGGAGAACTTTCATTTCTGCACAAAAAACAACACCACGGTAGTTCTGCTGAAAACAACGTCAGTCCGAGTTAGTTCCATGCAAATCATAGCAAAACCACATAAAATTGTCGTAAACATGGCATGAATACTTCATAAATTATTGGTACGTTGGAGACGTATCAGGGACCAGACGGTGCCGAATAGGATTTGGCACCACCCATTGCCTGCGTTAACGTAGCTTACTCATACCCTACCGTGGTGATGGGCCTGGCCCATTTAGCTTATGCAGCGGCGACTAGCAAAGTTGGAGCTGAAGAAGATGTGGCTGGCTGTGGCGACGATGGTAGAGGCGGAGCGATGACAATACCGAGATTGAGCCATCGTAGGTGCGGTCGAGGATGAGACTGAGCTAGAACTGTCAGCAAGGACGGTTAACTTCAAAACTCGCCACAACGGCTATGACGATTAACTTCGAAACTCGGTATGGGTGTTAAAAATATTTTCCTTCCCCTCTCGTGAAAACAATGGCTAGGGAAAGAACTCGAACTCTTTAGGCTTCGCTGACAAGTCTGTGGGTGCGACTCCTCCCCCCGCCGCCCCAACGGCTGATGGCAGGGAGGGGAATTTTGGTCCCTCGGCTCCGGCTAATAGTTGACGTTAGGTTTTTTAGTCCTCACATGGGCGGTGCTCGGGCGGATGGTGGCACTTCATTTTTGAGTTGGTCTTCCGGGCTTCGACACTCCTCGAGTTCCTCTGACGAGACGGAGTTGAAGCTCCATCTTAAGTTCCTGCTCTTCTTGGGATAGCAAGGTTAGTGTTACCCGCCATGTGCTCACGATGGTGAGATCTGGTGCCAGGTGCTTCAGATTGATGCAAGGGTTTCAATGATAATGACTATGGGTCCCTAGAGCTGGTCCTTAGGGGTAGGTGCACGAGACTTTCTGGCTATCATTGATAAGGTTAGACCAGGTCTGATAGAGGAGCGATGACAATGCCATGTATCGGTGGTACACCGTAGGACCAGAAGTTGGCTCGGTAGACTGGACATAGGCCAATCAGGCCATTGTGCATCGTAGGCCTGCTACTCGGTGGGTAGGCCTGCTACTCGGTGGGTAGGCCTCCTTAAGACGACGCTAACAACTTGTGCAGAAGGAAGACTCCTAGAGATCTCGGGGGGTCTATGAGTCAGCCTAACCGACCTAAACTCCTACAAACCCTAGGTCCGGTATCCTATACAAGTATGACCTAGGGTTAATCAATAGGCATATGATATTCTAGTCTTGATACATGTACGCGGTCCCTTGCGATCTCAGCATTGTACATGACCCCCCCAGACAAGGCATATACACCATCAATCCAATCTAGCAGGAGTTGGGCATATTACCTCCACCATGAGAGTCTGAACGTAGTTACTGACGGCTACGCGCGACACCCTGTAGGGACTACTATCAGAATAATGAACTGACAATCGACAACAACTGCGCGTCAACAACTCATTCTAGATGCACCGTGCGGTGGTCCAGAGGCTTCAATGGAACTTTTATTATCTTTAGGGGTGCTTTGTGTGATGAGCTTTTCCAATAGATAAGGGTCCTATTTGCAAAAAAGTAACTCGGTACGCGTATCTACCTCAGAAAACTCATTGTGTCTATTTCATAAAACATAGCCTCCTTTTATAAAGACTACACCATAACTTATCAGAAACGCTTGGCATCACTCGACTGATAACGCCGCACGCGTCCGCCACCTTTGTGGCCGTTGGATCCGATTTTGATCATACGACTCGGGAGCAACCTCTTCATAGTCTAGTTTTGCAACTCGGTCGTTGTTGCATTTTTTTCACCACAACAACTGGTTTGTTGTAGGCTGGCGATGGGAAAACAGCAAAGCCATGGCTTCCGGAGCTCGGTGCAGCACCAGGCTAAGTCGGAGGCTGACATGCTCGAGATGGAGGCGCGGTGGAGAGGAGGGAAAGAGATCGGGAATATGGCGGTGAAGCAGGCTTGCCTGTGTCGGCAAGCAACAACCGAAGCCGGGTGAGCCAGAGGGTCAGGGAGGACGGTGAGTGGGTTCTCGACGGCTGCTTCGGCGACATCTGGCTAGAGAGCAGAAAGGAGCGGAGCAAGGCGACCTCAGGAGCGTGTCGGGTGCCGCCGATTGCTGCAGGTACTCACCGGAATCGGCCGACATAGGTGGCGTCGTTGATGTTTTTTTTGTAACAAATATCATGTTGCACGAGCAGCAAGGCTTTTCTTGCAGGATCTTTCCGCAACAAAGCTGTTGTTGCAATGACGAGATCGCACATCGAACAACAAGGGCCCGCGTGGCCTTTTTGCAACAAGGCTCTTGTTACAGGGTGTTTATGCATCAGAGTTGGTGTTGCAGTGATGAGATCACACATTGGGCACATCAGACGGGGCGATCTTTAAAAAGATCAGGCAGCCAGCGCGAGTCAAAACCTTCTATCTGTCTCTAACTCTCGACCAAACAACTACGGAATGCTAAAATCCGACGTTAGGTTTTTAGGCATGACAAATCGAATGTTTTTCATGATAATTTATATTGGTACAAGGATGGCAAGTTTAGTTGGCGAACATGGCAATTTCTTGGCAAAAAAAGAACAGAGGTAAATTTGCCATGCTCGCCAACTAAACCTGTTATTGTGGTCGAACATAATTTGCCATGCCAAAAATCCGACGTTCGCTGGATATTCGGTCCCAACTACTAACATGAAAGTTCAAGCGAACAGACCTGTGGTTGGATGGTTAGAGGGACAGTGGTATCCCCAGTCCACCAGGGTTCAAGTCCTGGTGCTTGATGACCCACAAGTATACGGGATAGTTGTAGCCTCTTTTGATAAGTAAGAGTGTCGAACCCAACGAGGAGCTAAAGGTAGAACAAATATTCTCTCAAGTCCTATCGGCCACTGATACGACTCCACACACGCTTGACGTTCGCTTTACCTAGAACAAGTATGAAACTAGAGGTACTTTGTAGGTTTGATAGGATAGGTTTGCAAGATAATTAAGAACACGTAAATAAAAAGTAGGGACTGTTTAAATAAATATGCAATAAAGTAAATATAGCGAGTGTGGAAAGTGGTGGTAGGAGTTGTGGAATTGTCCCTAAGCAATTGACTATATTACTAGACTGGTAATCACTATTGCAATTCTATTTGAGGGAGAGGCATAAGCTAACATACTTTCTCTACTTGGATCATATGCACTTATGATTGGAACTCTAGCAAGCATCCGCAACTACTAAAGATTCATTAAGGTAAAACCCAACCATAGCATTAGAGTATCAAGCCCCTTTATCCCATACGCAACAATCCCCTTACTCGGGTTTGTGTTTCAGTCACTCACGCAACCCACTATAAGCGAATCATGAACGCATTGCAACACCCTACAGCGGGAATCCCTCATGCTTGCGCGACACGGAGGGCACCATAGGACAACACCAATAATAAAACATGCAACTCAAACCAATCATAGCAATTCATCAATCACCGATAGGACAACAGAAATCTACTCAGACATCATAGGATGGCAACACATCATTGGATAATAATATGAAGCATAAAGCACCATGTTCAAGTAGAGGGTACAGCGGGTTGCGGGAGAGTGGACCGCTGGATATAGATGGGGGAAGGTGATGGAGATGTTGGTGAAGATCGCGGTGATGATGATGGCCCCCGGCGGCGTTCCGGCTCCACCGGAAGCAAGGGGGAGAGAGCCCCCTTCTTATTCTTCTTCCTTGACCTCCTCCCTAGATGGGAGAAGGGCTTCCCCTCTGGTCCTTGGCTCCCATGGCTTGGGAGGGGCGAGAGCCCCTCCGAGATTGGATCTATCTCTCTGTTTCTGCGTTCTCAGATTCTACCCCTTCACCGTTTCTTTAATATCCGGAGATCCGTAACTCCGATTGGGGTGAATCTTTCGCCCAGATCTTTCTCATAAAATTAGCTTTCTTGCGGCAAAAGAAGAGCTTCAACCGCCTTACTGGGGCCCCAGGAGAGTCCAGGGCGCGCCTGCCTCCCTGGGGCACGCCCCCTATCTCCTGCCCCCCTCGGGCACCGTCTCGCGTTGATTTTACTTCCCCAAAATCATAAGTATTCCAAAAAAACTCTCCGTCCGTTTTTATCTCGTTTGGACTCCGTTTGATATTGGGTTTCTGCGAAAAAAAACATGCAACAGACAGGAACTGGCACTGGGCACTAGATCAATATGTTAGTCCCAAAAAATAGTATAAAAAGTTGCCAAAAGTATATGAAAGTTGTAGAATATTGGCATGGAACAATCAAAAATTATAGATACGACGGAGACATATCAGCATCCCCAAGCTTAATTCCTGCTCGTCCTCGAGTAGGTATATGATAAAAAAGATAATTTTTGATGTGGAATGCTACCTAGCATAATCTTGATCATATGTCTAATCATTGCATGAATAAGACACGAGTGATTCAAAGCAATAGTCTATCATTTGACATTAAAACAATAATACTTCGAGCGTACCAATAAAGCAATCATGTCTTTTCAAAACAACAAGGCCAAAGCAAGCTTATCCCTACAAAATCATACAGTTTGGCCATGCTTCATTTTCGTCACACAAAATGCTCCCATCATGCACAACCCCGATGACAAGCCGAGCAATTGGTTCATACTTTTTAACGTGCTTCAACTTTTTCAACCCTCACGCAATACATGAACGCAAGCCATGGATATAGCACTATAGGTGGAATAGAATATAATGATGGAGGTTATGTGGAGAAGACAAAAAAGGAGAAAGTCTCACATCGACGCGGCTAATCAACGGGCTATGGATATGCCCATCAATTGATGTCAATGTGAGGAGTAGGGATTGCCATGCAACGGATGCACTAAGAGCTATAAGTGTATGAAAGATCAACAAAAGAAACTAAGTGGGTGTGCATCCAACTTGCTTGCTCATGAAGACCTAGGGCATTTGAGTAAGCCCATCGTTGGAATATACAAGCCAAGTTCTATAATGAAAATTCCCACTAGTATATGAAAGTGATAACATAGGAGACTCCCTATATGAAGAACATGGTGCTACTCTGAAGCACAAGTGTGGAAAAAGGATAGTAACATTGCCCCTTTTATTTTTTCTTTTTTTCTTTTTTTTTCTTTTTTTGGTGGGCTTCTTTGGCCCTCTTTTTTATTTAGGCTTCTTTGGCCTTTCCTTTTTTCCTTTTTTTCTTTTTCTTTTTTTATGGGGCAATGTTCTATAATGATGATCATCACACTTTTATTTACTTACAACTCGATATTGCAATTCGATACTGGAACAAAGATATGACTCTATATGAATGCTTCCGGCGGTGTACCGGGATGTGCAATGATCTAGCATAGCAATGACATCAAAAAATGGACAAGCCATGAAAACATCATGCTAGCTATCTTACGATCATGCAAAGCAATATGACAATGAATGCTCAAGTCATGTATATGATGATGATGGAAGTTGCATGGCAATATATCTTGGAATGGCTATGGATGCCATGATAGGTAGGTATGGTGGCTGATTTGAGGAAGATATAAGGAGGCTTATGTGTGATAGAGCGTATCGTATCATGAGGTTTGGATGCACCGGTGAAGTTTGCACCGACTCTCGAGGTGAGAAAGGGCAATGCACGATACCGAAGAGGCTAGCAATGTTGGAAAGGTAAAAGTGCGTATAATCCATGGACTCACATTAGTCATAAAGAACTCATATACTTATTGCAAAAGTTTATTAGCCCTCGAAGCAAAGTAGTACTACGCATGCCCCTAGGGGGATAGATTGGTAGGAAAAGACCATCGCTCATCCCCGACCGCCACTCATAAGGAAGACAATCAAAGAAACACCCCATCCTTCAAATTTGTCACACAACGGTTACCATACATGCATGCTACGGGACTTGCAAACCTCAACACAAGTGTCTCTACAATCCAAAACCACCCACTAGCATGACTCTAATATCACCATCTTTATATCGCAAAACTATTTCAAGGAATCAAACATATCATATTCAGTAATCCACAAGTATTATGTAGGATTTTTATGACTAACCATGTGAATGACCAATTCCTGTCATCTCTCTAAATAGATATAAGTGAAGCAAGAGAGTTTAATTCTTACTACAAAAGATATGCCCACGCTCTAACAAATATAAGTGAAGCAAAAGAGCATTCTACAAATGGCGGTTTTTTTATGTAAAGAGAAACATGCAATCCAACTTCAAATGATATAAGTGAAGCACATGAAGCATTCTATAAAGCCATACTCAAAAGATTTAAGTGAGGTGCAATTAGCATCCTATAAATCAACCAAGTACTATCTCATACCAGCATGGTGCATAAAGGAAAAGTGAAAACTAAATGCAAAAGATGCTCCAAGACTTGCACATAATGCATGAACGAAACGAATACGAAAACATACCGATACTTGTTGAAGAAAGAGGGGATGCCTTCCGGGGCATCCCCAAGCTTAGACGCTTGAGTCTCCTTGAATATTTACTTGGGGTGCCTCGGGCATCCCCAAGCTTGAGCTCTTGCCTCTCTTCCTTTTCCTCATATCGAGACCTCCTCGTTTAGACACTTCATCCACACAAAACTTCAACAGAAAACTCGGTAAGATCCGTTAGTATAATAAAGCAAATCAGCACTCTAAGTACTGTTGAAAACCAATTCATATTTTGTATTTGCAATGTAGCTACTGTAATATAACTTTTTCATGGCTTAATCCACTGATATAAATTGATAGATTCATCAAAACAAGCAAACTATGCATCAAAAACAGAATCTGTCAAAAACAGAACAGTCTGTAGCAATCTGAACATCCACCATACTTCTGGTATCCCAAAAATTCAACCAAAATTAGGAACAATAAACAAGTTGTATATCAAGACAGTGCAAAAGGAATCAGAACCAATTGACGTTCCAGCTAAAAATGTAAAATCACGCACTACTGCCAAAGTTTCTGTCCTGCACCGTACAAACCTACAAGCATCGTAAACAATCCTAAAGGCAAACCTTGGCACATTATTTTTATAACACAATGGAATTATATAAGGGGATAATTATTTTTGATGAAAAGTTTCTGTAATTAAGATTCACAAAGTTTCGGTGAGCATGAACAAAGTTCAAGGCTAGCTCCCACTTCAACAATGCTTGTCTTTCTCACTTTCACTTTCCTTTTTGAAAAGTTTTTAGGTTCCCCTCTTCATTTTTTTTGTTTTTTAAACTATATAAAAACACTCAACAGAAATAAATGACTCTCTAAAACTTCCGGGTTGTCTTCCTGACAGTGCTTTCTTTAAAGCCATTAAGCTAGGCATATAGTGCTCAAGTAATGAATCCACCCGGATCCCAAGGTATATCAAAGTCAATTTTAATTAACAATGATTTGTAATTTAGTATTGAGCACAAAGTAACATATATCAAGCAATGACGAAGTCTAACTCTCTTCCTATGCATCGGCATGTCATAAAAGAACAATTCATGCACACATAGTAAAGGCCAATGCATAGTGTAAACAGTATCTTGCAATTTCATAGTATGGGAAACATAGAGAGGTGGAGATATAGTTCCTCTCTCATAATAATTGCAAGTAGGAGAAGCAAGCACATGCATATTATATTCATCTAAATCATCATGTGCAATGGTAAAAGGCAACCCATCAATATAATCCTTAATAAGCACAAACTTCTCCGATATAGTGTAGTTTGGAGAATTCAAAAAGATAATAGGACTATCATGCGTGGGTGCAATAGCAACAATTTCATGTTTAACATAAGGAACTATAGCAAGTTCATCTCCATAAGCATAATTCATATTGGCATCTTGGCCACAAGCATAGCAAGCATCATCAAAAAGGGATATTTCAAACAAATTCAAGGGATCATAGCAATCATCCTTCGGTAAGCACGAAGGGGAATTAAATAATATATGAGTTGGAGGGTTACTCTCATTAGAAGGTGGGCACGGGTAGCTAATCTGCTCTTCCTCCTTTTGTTCTTCGCTCTCCTCATCATCTTTTTCATCCAATGAGCTCACTGTTTCATCAATTTCTTCTTCCATAGCTTCCTGCAATATATTAGTATCTTCTTGGACAGCGGAGAAGTCCTCAATATATGGTTTAACATAGGCATTAGAAGCATAATTATCATGACAATATTGAAATATGGCAAAATTTTCAGATTTGTAAAGAGTAGCATCATACTTTTCAATCAAAGATGCAATCTCATAAGCACCTTTAAAAGCAACAAATTATTCAATTTGTTGAACATCATAGTAATTGTAAACACCCTTAGCATACGAAGATACGATTCCATTATCACTAAACAAGCATTGATAGGGTAGGTGTTTCTTAGGGTCTTCAGAACAACAAGTAAACTCATATATTTCACATAAATTCCAAGCATAGCATTGCAAACGTTGAATTTGATCCCATATAGTTTCCCTTTTTCAGATATACGGTGTTGCACAAAACAAGCATGCTCATCTAAAGATTTTCCCTCAACTAAACTAGTGGGGGTTTCAGCACGAGCACAAAGGGATCGAAGATGATCCAAATAAAAAGCTTCAGGAGTGTGATAGATTTTGAGTGGTTCTTCAACCACTGGTTCAGTAGGTACAACTAATTTTTTTGGTATTTTGCGTTTCCTACCCATAGCTAAAGATAGAAAACAACTAAGAACAGCAAATACAAATTACTTAGTGATAAAGCAAACAAGCACACACGAGAATATTCACCCCACGCTATGACTCCCCGGCAACGGCGCCAGAAAAAGGTCTTGATGACCCGCAAGTATACGGGATAGTGGTAGCCTCTTTCGATAAGTAAGAGTGTCGAACCCAACGAGGAGCTAAAGGTAGAACAAATATTATCTCAAGTCCTATCGGCCATTGATACGACTCTACGCACGCTTGACGTTCACTTTACCTAGAACAAGTATGAAACTAGAGGTACTTTGTAGGTGTGATGGGATATGTTTTCAAGATAATAAAGAACACGTAAATAAAAAGTAGGGGCTGTTTAAATAAATATGCAATAAAGTAAATATAGCGAGTGTGGAAAAGTGGTGGTAGGAGCATTGTTGAGGAAATCGTTAACTGGTAGCTGCTCGGTTGGCTGGTGAGTAGGGGATTAATCGGCTAATCGGCAAGTTAATTGGCCATTTAATCAATTAATCGGACGATTTATCGGTTTATAGGCTACTCGGTGACCCTACAAGTAGGGATTAATCGGCAAGTTAACTGGTTAATCGGATGAATTCTTGAACAGGGGGTAGGAGTTGTGGAATTGTCCCTAAGCAATTGACTATGTTACTAGACCGGTAATCACTATTGCAATTCTATTTGAGGGAGAGGCATAAGCTAACATACTTTCTCTACTTGGATCATATGCACTTATGATTGGAACTCTAGCAAGCATCCGCAACTACTAAAGATTCATTAAGGTAAAACCCAACCATAGCATTAGAGTATCAAGCCCCCTTTATCCCATACGCAACAATCCCCTTACTCGGGTTTGTGTTTCAGTCACTCACGCAACCCACTATAAACGAATCATGAACGCATTGCAACACCCTACGGCGGGAATCCCTCACGCTTGCGTGACACGGAGGGCACCATAGGACATCACCAACAATAAAACATGCAACTCAAACCGATCATAGCAATTCATCAATCACCGATAGGACAACAGAAATCTACTCAGACATCATAGGATGGCAACACATCATTGGATAAAAAAATGAAGCATAAAGCACCATGTTCAAGTAGAGGGTACAGCGGGTTGCGGGAGAGTGGACCGCTGGATATAGATGGGGGAAGGTGATGGAGATGTTGGTGAAGATCGCGGTGATGATGATGGCCCCCGGCGACGTTCCGGCGCCATCGGAAGCAAGGGGGAGAGAGCCCCCCTTCTTCTTCTTCTTCCTTGACCTCCTCCCTAGATGGGAGAAGAGCTTACCCTCTGGTCCTTGGCTCCCATGGCTTGGGAGGGGTGAGAGCCCCTCCGAGATTGGATCTATCTCTCTGTTTCTGCGTTCTCAGAGTCTACCCCTTCACCATTTCTTTAATATCCGGAGATCCGTAACTCCGATTGGGGTGAATCTTTCGCCCAGATATTTCTCATAAAATTAGCTTTCTTGCAGCAAAAGAAGAGCGTCAACCGCCTTACGGGGGCCCCCAGGAGAGTCCAGGGCGCGCCTGCCTCCCTGGGGCGCGCCCCTATCTTCTGGCCCCCTCGGGCACCGTCTCGCGTTGATTTTACTTCCCAAAAATAATAAGTATTCCAAAAAAACTCTCCGTCCATTTTTATCCCGTTTGGACTCCGTTTGATATTGGGTTTCTGCGAAACAAAAAACATGCAACAGACAGAGGCTGCCTTGGGCATTGGATCAATATGTTAGTCCCAAAAATAGTATAAAAAGTTGCCAAAAGTATATGAAAGTTGTAGAATATTGGCATGGAACAATCAAAAATTATAGATATGACGGAGACGTATCAGTGCTCGCACTATTTTTGGATTTATTTCAAGATTTCCGACGATGCGCTTTCAGTGGGAGGAGACGTTCCCGTCGACGACGAGGTGCCTACGGTGACTTCATAAATCTCAAGATGAAATGCCGGCTCAGTCTCTCGAAGGTGCTCATAGGGATAGGATGTGCATGTGTGCGTTCATAGGGGTGAGTGTATGCACATATGTATGAGCTCTTGAGTGTGTACTGTGTTAAAAAAAATGAAAGTTCAAAAAAACTAACCTGGTCACATTCTTTATTTTAGCAGGTAATCATCACAAAATAATTATCAAAAACTTTTTAACATAATTTATCTGGTGGCTCCCATCCGATCTTTCTCAAGGAAACAATCTCCACCGTTGAAATCTGCTAACGTGCGCATCTAGCTCCGGCACCGGTAGTGTTGAACTCTTGATCGTGAGGAGTAGCAGATTATGAGAACTTTTTCTGAATCTCAGATTAGGTTTTTCTTTTCCCGAACCTCAGCAAAGATTAGCATCGTTCTTCGTTGATTGGTGTAAAGAAAACAAATCTCTGCTTCCAATACTTATCCGTGTTGGTTTGGGTTTTTGGGAAGACCAGAAACCCCAGTCCCCATGTCGAAAAGGGAACGAGAAACCCTAGTCCCAGCAGCTCCGAGATCCACTCCCCCGTATCCTGGTTCTCTTCCCTGTGCTTCCTGTTGGAATTAATGTGGCTTTTCTTTCCTACCATCAGCCGCGCCATCACCGCGATTCTTTCTCCTCCGGCGCCTGGCAATCTTCCTCCCGGTGCATGCAATACGGTGTCCACTTGCACGACGGAGGCGGCTAAAGGCACGCATGTCTTCGATGTCTTGGGTTACAGCAATCTCAGGGGCATGGGCAACGACCCTATACTAGCTACATACGGTCCGGGAATTTCGCTGTGGGCGGCCACGACTGGGCCATCCGCTTCTATCCTGAGGGATACGACAAAGGAGCTCCAGATTACATCTCAGTTTATCTCGAGCTTATCAGTAAGAGCACCAAAGTCCAGGCGTCCTGCGAGCTGAGGCTAGTCGGTCGACCACTACATCGGATTATCATCTTCAGTGCTTAAAACGGGGCCTAGGATTTTCAGTTATGATGATGTCACTAGGTTTGCTCCGGATGATGGTTATCGCAAAAAGCGAAGCGAGATCAATGGATCTGCGTACCTCAGGGATGATCACTTGGCGATCGAATGCATCGTCACTGTTTTCGAAAAGCCACGTGTTACCAAAACCACCCAAACCAAATTGCCGCCCATAATCGACATGCCACCGCCTGACTTGGGTGAGCATGTTGGCAGGCTGCTGGAAGAAAAAGAAGGATTCGATGTCAGTTTCATTGTTGGGGGAGAGACCATTGAAGCACATAGGTTCGTTCTCGCTATGCGGTCGCCTGTTCTGAAAGCAGAGCTCTATGGGCCGATGAGTGAGGCGAGGGCAGGGCAGTGCATTACCATCGAGGACATGCAGCCTGCCATCTTCAGGACCTTGCTGCATTTCATCTATACCGACTATTTGCCTGGCGACAAAGAATTTGAAGGAGACGAGAATACTGAGATGATCCGACTTTTACTGGTGGCCGCGGACAGATATGCCATGGACATGCTCAAGATGGTTTCCCAAAGCCTTCTTTGTGAGGTTCCAAATGCATACACCGTGGCAACCACATTGGCTTTAGCTGACCAACATAACTGCCACAAGCTTAAGGATGCTTGCCTTGAATTTATAAAAATATCGGATGACAATTCTATGGCTGCCATGGTGGCAACCCAAAGCTTCAAGGATCTCAAAGTGACCTGCCCATCTCTCATAGTGGACGCATTGGAGAATAGAACAAAACTTCATAAAGCATGAGCATCACCATTGGTAGAAATTGCTAAACTATATGAACTACTTGTTAGTAATTGATAAATTTCTCATCCCCACTTGCCATAGGGATGGTCAGCTCAATGTTAGATGGATCTAAGAATATATAGGTTAATTCTAATGTGATATGAATGATGTGAAAATTCTCCTATATATCCAAAATATTTATGTATTAGGTCGCTGGTTTAATCTGGAGCGCTTCCATGCAACCATGTAACACTTTTTTTTGAGATAAAGCAAAGCTTTATTGAAACTTAACGGTGCTTAGGCAAATCGCCTTGAGCACATACAACCACATGGACTGGTACATTGGACTCCCACTCTATATAGTGGTTTGGTTCATACATGCACCCAAAGGCTGCTAGTCCATGAGCTACATGGTTTGCACTACGCCGGCATGCAGAGATTACATGTTTGGAGAACCACAACTTCAGCTGGAGCTTCGAGTCCTCAATAACTGCAACATAGGGTGAGGAGTCGACCTTCTGCAAATCCAAGGCATCGGCCAGAAGCTAGGAATCAGTCTCAAAGATCACTCATAGCATGCCTAGATCAGAAGCTGGGAACCGTGTAACACTTTGCTACGTCTTGAGCTTGCGTTGGTTTTCCCCGAAGAGGAGAGGGTGATGCAGCAAGTGTAGCGTAAGTATTTCCCTCAGTTTTGAGAACCAAGGTATCAATCCAGTAGGAGGCTCCTCAAAAGTCCGACGCACCTACACAAACAAACTGAGAACTCGCAAAGGGGTTGTCAATCCCTTCACGACCACTTGCGAAAGTGAGATCTAATAAAGATAGTATGATAAGATAAATATATTTTTGGTATTTTATAATAAAGATGCAAAAAAGTAAAGATGCAAATAAAAGTAGATTGAAAACAAATATGATAAGAGATAGACCCGGGCGCCATAGGTTTCACTAGAGGCTTCTCTCAAGATAGCATAAGTATTACGGTGGGTGAACAAATTACTGTCGAGCAATTGATAGAAAAGCGCATAGTTATGAGATTATCTAGGCATGATCATGTATTTAGGCATCACGTCCATAACAAGTAGACCGATTCCTTCCTGCATCTACTACTATTACTCCACACATCGACCGCTATCCAGCATGCATCTAGAGTATTAAGTTCATAAGAACAGAGTAACGCATTAAGCAAGATGACATGATGTAGAGGGATAAACTCATGCAATATGATGTAAACCCCATCATGTTATCCTCGATGGCAACAATACAATACGTGCCTTGCAACCCTTTACATCCTCGGGTAAGGACACGCAAGATTGAACCCAAAGCTAAGCACTTCTCCCATGGCAAGAAAGACCAATCTAGTAGGCCAAACCAAACTGATAATTCGAAGAGACTTGCAAAGATAACTCAATCATACATAAAAGAATTCAGAGAAGATTCAAAATTATTCATAGATAAACTTGATCATAAACCCACAATTCATCGGATCTCAACAAACACACCGCAAAAAGAGTTTACATCGAATAGATCTCCACAAGAGAGGGGGAGAACATTGTATTGAGATCCAAAAAGAGAGAAGAAGCCATCTAGCTAATAACTATGGACCCGTAGGTCTGTGGTAAACTACTCACAACTCATCGGAGGGGCAAGGATGTTGATGTAGAAGTCCTCCGTGGTCGATTCCTCCTTCGGCAAAGTGCCGGCGAAGGCTCCAAGATGGGATCTCGCGGATACAGAAGGTTACGGCGGTGGAAATTGTGTTTCGTGGTGCCCCTGGATGTTTTCGGGGTACATAGGTATATATAGGAGGAAGAAGTACGTCGGTGGCCTCCCGAGGGGCCCACGAGACAGGGGGCGCACCCTACAAGGGGGAGGAGGGGGGGGGGAGGGGGCGGACTCCTATCTCGTGGCTTCATCGGCTGCTTCTTGACTTGCACTCCAAGCTCTCGGGATCACGTTCGTTCCAAAAATCACGCTCCCGAAGGTTTCATTCCGTTTGGACTCCGTTTGATATTCCTTTTCTTCGAAATACTGAAATAGGCAAAAAAACAGCAATATGGGCTGGGCCTCCGGTTAGTAGGTTAGTCCCAAAAATGATATAAATGTGTAAAATAAAGCCCATAAACATCCAAAAGGGGTAATATAATAGCATGGAACAATAAAAAATTATAGATACGTTGGAGACGTATCACACTTGGGTCTTAATCTTTTGGCAAAATTTTCTTCTTGTGTGTCCAACCTTGTTGAGCATTTGATACCCATATGGTCTACATTATCAATCAATTCTATGATAGCCTCGTCCATGAGAATGAGATAAGATTAAACAGACCAGAATGCTATAAATATGATTTTTTAAGCAAACAACCCCGTAGCGCTAGATCTTAGGCCCTGTTTGGTTCATAAGTCCTAGGGCTTTTTCTAGTCCCAATTAAAAAGTCTCTAGTCCCTAAAAAGTCCCTCTCTGTTTGTTTCCAGGGACTAAAAAGTCCCTAGTCCCTCCCTAGAGGTTATTAAACGACATGTAAAAGACCATGTTACTCCTAGTATACAGAAAAATAACAACCAAACAACACCATGGGGCGGCGGGGCAATGGGTGCAGGGAGGGGCATTGTTGGAAAAGTCCCAAAAAGTCCCAAAAAAGACTCTCCTTGAGAGTCTTCTTCATTTAGTCCCCCAAAGCAACTTTTAGTCCCTAGTAGTCCCTCCTGTTTGGTTAAAAAGTCTCTAAGAGGGACTTTTTCAAGTCCCTACACCAAAAAATCCCTGGAAACAAACACCCCCTTAATGGTATAGTTGCATATTTTGATGCCTTGAAGTAATAGTGTTGGGTGGTACCAGCCGGTAGACCACAAGGGTCACAACTGGCTCACTTAGCGAGGAGACGATCGATGATATTAGAAGTTGAAGCGTGCTTTGCCTCGCCGCTCTTCGTATGTGGGGATCCTTTTCCCGTTGGTGTCAAATTTTTACAGAGGTGTTGACGGTATCGTGCAGAAGAGTAGAGGGTTACTAGTGTAACGTCAGACCCACAATGACAACAAAAATCAATAGAGACAAACGCCATCCCCAGCCATGCACGCGTCAGTCGTAGAGGAACCAACCATGCCCAATAGCGCACATCGTACTACCGCCGACACGTAGTACATAAAGAGCCCCCCCCCCCACCCCACATGCCTGCAAGTGGGCCCAATAACCCTACATAACTGAAGTAACCACTTACAGTCGGACCTCAATGCACCACAAGGCTCCCTCCCCAAGGATATTACTATGCAACCTATGATTAGATCAAACTTATGAATTACTGCGAGCTCACATCGTTGTTATGTTATTGGTATTATTATTATATAATATGTTAATGATTACTTAGTCCTTAGACCATGAGAATATTGTATACCAACATATCGAATGATTACTCCAGGATTTCCGAATTTCACTCCATAACTGGATGTGAATAAAATTAACTTACTGGTATACTGAAAACGTATGTCTTGATATCGATAGTTCAAGACCGGAATTTGCTCCTCTAACCGTAGAGAGATACTCTTCGGGCCCACTCAGTTTTACGTTGGCATTATCGTCTGGCCAGACACTTGTGATTATGATCATGGGATACCAGAACATAGATATGAGTAAAAAGAACAAAGTCGGTAACGAGGATAAACGGTATGGTGACCAAAGTGTTGATCATGAGGATACCGATAATCTCACCTCGAGTTTTGTAAACGTCGCGAAGCAAAGGGAATTATATTCATAAACAAAAGGTTCGCTTGAGAACTTCATGAATATGCAGGTGTCATCAAGGGTGTCCAGATCCCGCTGTTAACTATTGACCAGAAAGTGTTCTGGGTCACGTCTGCTTATTTCCGAACATATAGGGTCACATGCTTAACGGGGAGTAGTTATGATAACTAGAGAAATGAGAAAATGAGCACCGAAAGTGTTTTAGATGAACTAAAAAATGTTCCGGTTGGTCATGGAAGGGTTTTGAGAATTCCAAAAAGGTAATATGTTTTTGGTAAGTCTGGATATATATGTGGAAAGTTTTAGAAGGTTCTGGAATGGGTTCCGAAAACTTCCAGCAAATCCAAGATTTAATTTGTGGAAGAAGTCCCTCTTGGGCCGGCAACCCCTATAGATGGAAGGGGTGGGCGGAAAAGGACTAGGAGGAATTCCTTCCCTCCTTGGTTCATTGGAACCGGAGAACCCCCCTAGAGGTACACCTAACCTAACGGGATCTCTCCCACATAGCTCCACACTCTCTCCGTCTAATTGGCCTAAAGGTTTAGGCTCCTAATCAGACAGAATCTAACCTTGGTCTAATTGGCCTAACAGAATTGCAATCCTACAATTAGACGAGAAGCGCCGCTAGGCTTTCTCTCTCTAGTTTTCTCGAAGATCTTCTTCCTAGATGTTGAAGCTCTGCCGGACTACTACTTCGGAATGCGTGGATACCTCCGTATGAAGCACAACTTTGCTTCCACAAGAAGCACATTTGTGCTTACTGAAAGGGAAATGCACAACTGTGCTTTCACTGTTTGTGCTTCCCAAAAGGGAAAATCACAGTTGTGCTTTCACCAAAAAAGGAAAAAAACACACAACTTATGCTTCCGTGAGAAGCACATCTTTTCTTTCGCGGGAAGCACAACTGCGCTTCCTGCTACTCCCGCATGAGTCGTTGGGTTTCCCCAAAGTGGAAGGATGAAGTAGATAGCAGCAAAGTTTTCTCTCAGTTAAGAACTAAGGTTTATCGAACCAGTAGGATCTTCTAGACTACCAAGATAAGCATGACCTACACACAAACAAAATAAAATACTTGCACCCAACGCGGCAACAAGAGGGTTGTCAATCCCCTTGTCTTTGCTAATTACAAGGTTAAAAGTAATAGATAGATAGATCGTAGTAAAGTGGAACCGCAAAATAAAAAGAAGTAAGTGAAAGACCAGAAAGTATTTATGGAAAATGGACTCCGGGCCATAGCTTCACTAGTGGTATCTATTTCGAAAGCAGACAAATGGCATGGTAGACAAATTAGTGTTGGGTAATTGATAGAAAATTAGCATTTATACCTATGATCATTCATGGAATAATTTCATATAGGCATTATACCAGTGATAATTAAACCATTATTCAACTGCCTCTACTACTATTACTCCATCGCGAAACCACATTCCAACATGCATCTTAAAGTATTAAATTTACTAGAAACAGAGGAACACAATAAGCAGATGACATAATGTAGACAGAAAGAAATCCATTAATAAGATTAAACCTCGATGTTTTATTCTTAGTGGCAGCAATACATACACGTGTCTTGTCCCAAATATGTCACCGGGATATAGAACACCGCAAGATTGAACCTAGTACTATGCACCACTTCCTCTGAACAACTACCCATCTACCTTGGCCAGAGAAGACAAATAGATCGGAAATCATACATACCTACTCAACTATAGAGCAAAACAACTTCAAAATATTCAATAATATTCAATGAATAATCTACTCATACATCCACAATTCATTAGATCCCAACAAACACACCACAAAAATTACATCGGATTGATCACGATCAATGAGACATGGTATTGAAGATCCAAAAGAGAGAAAGAACCATCTAGTTACTACCATGGACCCGTTGGTCCTAAAGAAAATACTCACAAATCATCATGGAGGCGGCAAGGTTGATGAAGATGGCCCCTCCAATGGCTTACTCCTCTGACAGAGCTCCGGAACACGGCTTTAGATGGGATATCTTCTGAACAGAGGCTTGTGGCGACGATAAAACTCTTTTGGAGGTAGGATGAATGGTTTCGGGATTTATAGGAATTTAGGGTGGTGGAATTAGTTCAAGTAAGTTCCCGTGGGCCCCACAAGCTCAGAGGGGCGCGACCACCCCCTAGATGCGCTACCTATCCTTGTGGGACCCTTGTGGATCTTCGAAGCTCTTCCGATGCTTCCTGTGTTTCTTGTTGCGTAGAAAAATCGTGTTAAATCGGCAACATATATTCACCTCCGTAGATATTTATTTCGCGCGAAACAAAAAATAAGCAGAAAGCAAAAACTGGCACTGGGCACTAAATTAACAGGTTAGTCCAGAAAAATAATATAAATGATACTAAAAATATATAGACATGATAATATAATAGCATGAAACAATTAAAAATTATAGATATGATTGAGATGTATCACTTCCTGATACGGACGAGGAGGGCGGCGCGGACGAGGAGGCTCGTCGTCGGTCGCGTCCTCCATTGGGACGTCGTCGTCCTCCGGTTGCCTGTCGGCCTGCCAGCCAGCAGCAATGGCGACCATCTCCTTCTTTTGCTCAGGCGTTAGCCCATCCCAGAGAGCGTTGGAGCGCGATGAAGCCATGGTGGGAGTGGTGCTGAGAAGAGAAAGGGATCGGATGCAGATGACTGTAGCTATGGCCGGGGCTGCAGTTTACATAACAATGATGAGCGACAGAGGGACGGATGGGTGGCTCCGAAATAGCCGCCTCGGCAACTGCGTGTCATTAATGTGGGAGGCAATTGGACGGATGGACGACCGTCGTGTCGTTTGAACACGGAGCAGTCGCATGTACCAGGAAGCGGCACGGGCGGCGCTCACTCGGCCGGGGCGCCGCTCTCTCGGCCAGGGCGCCGCTTCAATGTCGGCGCTAGTCAGAGGTTGCGTCCGCTCTAACTGGGCATGAATGGGCACTGGCACTCTAGAGCGGCGCTGGGGGCGGAAAGCGTGCACGGGCGAGGGGGTTTTTTGGGTGGGCCAGGATGATCAGAAGTGGGCGTGGCAGCAGTCCGGACGCCCGCAAACCCCCCTACATCTGTCTCCGATTTACGCGAGAAATTGCATCTGGACCGTCCTGCGAACCGATATAGGCCCGTGTTGGATGGCTTCCGCGGTCTGGACAACACGGTCCGAACGTATGCACGCGTTGGCGTTGGAGATGCCCTAATAAATCTCGACCAAACAATTAACCTGATCACATGCTTGATTTTGCCATATGGATATTGCTTTATTTTAGTAAGGTAGCATATAATCATTAAGGCATGTACAATGGTTGACAAGATGGCTTTATCTTAAATCTTGCGTGTAATTTAGAGATGACAATAAAAGCATATATCCACTGGGTTTTCTCTTATTCTTTTCTTTTATAACTAACTATTCCTAAAAACACGATGAGACATATTATGCTAAGAGATCATCTCTTTTTAGAAAAGGAGGATGTACCCCGGCTGCATCTGGACGATGCATGCAGCCATATTATTAATTATTCACAAAGACCATACAAGGTGATACATCAATAAGCCTGAAGCCACCATCTTGGTAGCGATGTTGCTACTCCTATCCCCTTGATGAAGGCGTGCCGAATTTCCGGGCATAATACCAAATAGACATCGCACCAAAGCCTAACATCTAAATCCGGGTGTCCCATCCAAGCCACTACCTGAATTGAGTCCCACACCGGTCTGGCACACTCCTAGTTAGCACCGCACGCTGCAAGGGCCGTCACCTCCATCTTCCCTCTGTCCATCCTTAGAGCAGAACTGATGCACCAACCTTGCCAGGCCTCTCCGCCATCAACACCACCATAACGCCAGACAGCTTCCTCCTCCTGCACGAGTCCATCTCCAATACGCTCCCATCGCCGAACCTTCGCGGCGCCATGCCGCCGGGATCCGCCGTCGGCCTTGTGGTGAAGGAAATATGCCCTAGAGGCAATAATAAAGTTGTTATTTATATTTCCTTATATCATGATAAATGTTTATTATTCATGCTAGAATTGTATTAACCAAAACTTAGTACATGTGTGAATACATAGACAAACAGAGTGTCACTAGTATGTCTCTACTTGACTAGCTCGTTAATCAAAGATGGTTAAGTTTCCTAGCCATGGACAAAGAGCTGTCATTTGATAAACGGGATCACATCATTAGAAAATGATGTGATTGACTTGACCCATCCGTTAACTTAGCATTATGATCATTTAGTTTATTGCTATTGCTTTCTCCATAACTTATACATGTTCCTATGACTATGAGATTATGCAACTCCCGAATACCGGAGGAACACTTAGTGTGCTATCAAACGTCACAACGTAACTAGGTGACTATAAAGATGCTCTACAGGTGTCTCCGATGGTATTTGTTGAGTTGGCATAGATCCAGATTAGGATTTGTCACTCCTATTGTCGGAGAGGTATCTCTGGGCCCTCTCGGTAATGCACATCACTATAAGCCTTGCAAGCAATGTGACTAATGAGTTAGTTACGCGATGATGCATTACAGAACGAGTAAAGAGACTTGCCGGTAACGAGATTGAACTAGGTATTGAGAAATCGATGATCGAATCTCGGGCAACTAACATACCGATGACAAAGGGAAGACCGATAAAGATCTTCGTAGAATATGTAGGAACCAATATGACCATCTAGGTTCCGCTATTGGTTATTGACCGGAGATGAGCCTCGGTCATGTCTACATAGTTCTCGAACCCGTAGGGTCCGCACGCTTAACGTTCGGTGACGATCGGTATTATGAGTGGATGATGCATTATGGAATGAGTAAAGAGACTTGCCGGTAACGAGATTGAACTAGGTATTGAGATACCGACGATCGAATCTCGAGCAAGTAACATACCGATGACAAAAGGAACAACATATATTATTATGTGGTTTGACCGATAAAGATTTTCGTAGAATATATAGGAACCAATATGAGCATCCAGGTTCCGCTATTGGTTATTGACCGGAGATGAGTCTCGGTCATGTCTACATAGTTCTCGAACCCGTAGGGTCCGCACGCTTAACGTTCGGTGACGATCAGTATTATGAGTTTATGTGTTTTGATGTACGGAAGGTAGTTCGGAGTCCCGGATATGATCACGGACATGACGAGGAGTCTCGAAATGGTCGAGACATAAAGATCGATATATTGGATGACTATGTTTGGACATCGTGTTGGAAATATGCCCTAGAGGCAATAATAAAAGGATTATTATTATATTTCCTTGTTCATGACAATTGTCTTTATTCATGCTATAATTGTATTATCCGGAAATCGTAATACACGTGTGAATACATAGACCATAATATGTCCCTAGTAAGCCTCTAGTTGACTAGCTCGTTGATCAATGGATAGTCATGGTTTCCTGACTATGGACATTAGATGTCGTTGATAACGGGATCACATCATTAGGAGAATGATGTGATGGACAAGACCCAATCCTAAGCATAGCACAAGATCGTGTAGTTCGTTTTGCTAGAGCTTTTCCAATGTCAAGTATCTTTTCCTTAGACCATGAGATCGTGTAACTCCCGGATACCGTAGGAGTGCTTTGGGTGTACCAAACATCACAACGTAACTGGGTGACTATAAAGGTGCACTACAGGTATCTCCGAAAGTGTTTGTTGGGTTGACACGGATCGAGACTGGGATTTGTCACTCCGTATGATGGAGAGGTATCACTGGGCCCACTCGGTAATGCATCATCATAATGAGCTCAAAGTGACCAAGTGTCTGGTCACGGGATCATGCATTACGGTACGAGTAAAGTGACTTGCCGGTAACGAGACTGAACGAGGTATTGGGATACCGACGATCGAGTCTCGGGCAAGTAACGTACCGATTGACAAAGGGAATTGCATACGGGGTTGATTGAATCCTCGACATCGTGGTTCATCCGATGAGATCATCGAGGAGCATGTGGGAGCCAACATGGGTATCCAGATCCCGCTGTTGGTTATTGACTGGAGAGCCGTCTCGGTCATGTCTAAGTGTCTCCCGAACCCGTAGGGTCTACACACTTAAGGTTCAGTGATGCTAGGGTTGTAGAGATATGAGTATGCAGCAAACCGAAAGTTGTTCGGAGTCCCGGATGAGATCCCGGACGTCACGAGGAGTTCCGGAATGGTCCGGAGGTAAAGAATAATATATAGGAAGTGCAGTTTCGCCATCGGGAGATTTTGGGGTCACGGTATTGTCTGGGACCACGGAAGGGTCCCGGGTCCACCGGTGGGGACACCTATCCCGGAGGGCCCGTGGGCTGAAGTGCGGAGGGACCAGCCTGGTGGGCTGGTGCGCCCCAGGCCCCCTCTGCGCCTAGGGTTGGGAACCCTAGGGGGGGCGCCCACTGCCTTGGGGGCACTCCACCCCTTGGCGCTGCCCCCTAGAGATCCCATCTCTGGGGCGGTGCCAGGGGCCTATATAAGGAGGGGAGGGAGGCAGCCGCACTCAAGTCTTGGCCTCCTCTCCCTGCTACACCTCTCTCCTCTCGCAGGCTCGGTGGCTCTGCTGCATCCACCACCACGCCGTCAGGTTGCTGGATCTTCATCAACCTCTCCTTCCCCCTTGCTGGATCAAGAAGGAGGAGACGTCATACGCTCCGTACGTGTGTTGAACGCGGATGTGCTGTCCGTTCGGCACTTGGTCATCGGTGATTTGGATCACCACGAGTACGACTCCCTCAACCCCGTTCCCTTGAACGCTTCCGCTCGCGATCTACAAGGTATGTAGATGCACTCCTATCACTCGTTGCTAGATGAACTCATAGATGGATCTTGGTGAAACCGTAGGAATTTTTTTTATTTTCTGCAACGTTCCCCAACAGTGGCATCATGAGCTAGGTCTATGCGTAGTTCTCTATTGCACGAGTAGAACACAAATTTGTTGTGGGCGTAGATGTTGTCAACTTTCTTGCCACTACTAGTCTTATTTTGCTTCAGCGGTATTGTGGGATGAAGTGGCCCGGACCGACCTTACACGTACGCTTACTTGAGACAGGTTCCATCGACTGACATGCACTAGTTGCATAAGGTGGCTAGCGGGTGTTTGTCTCTCCCACTTTAGTTGGAGCGGATTCGAAGAAAAGGGTCCTTATGAAGGGTAAATAGAAGTTGACAAATCACGTTGTGGCTTTTTCGTAGGTAAGAAAACGTTCTTGCTAGAACCCTATTGCAGCCACGTAAAAGATGCAACAACAATTAGAGGACGTCTAACTTATTTTTGCAGCAATTGCCTTGTGATGTGATATGGCCAAAAGTTGTGATGAATGATGAATGATATATTGTGATGTATGAGATCATGTTCTTGTAATAGGAATCACGACTCGCATGTCGATGAGTATGACAACCGGCAGGAGCCATAGGAGTTGTCTTAATTATTGTATGACCTGCGTGTCAATGATTTAACGCCATGTAATTACTTTACTTTATTGCTAAAACGTTAGCCATAGTAGTAGAAGTAATAGTTGGCGAGCAACTTCATGGAGACACGATGATGGAGATCATGATGATGGAGATCATGGTGTCATGCGGTGACGAAGATGATCATGGAGCCTCAAGATGGAGATCAAAGGAGCTATATGATCTTGGCCATATCATGTCACTACTATATAATTGCATGTGATGTTTATTATGTTTATGCATCTTGTTTACTTAGAACGAAGGTAGTAAATAAGATGATCCCTTATAATAATTTCAAGAAAGTGTTCTCCCCTAACTGTGCGCCATTGCTAAAGTTCGTCGTTTCGAAGCACCACGTGATGATCGGGTGTGATAGATTCTTACATTCACATACAATGGGTGTAAAACAGTTTTACACATGCAAAAGCAATTAGGGTTAACTTGACGAGCCTAGCATGTACAGACATGGCCTCGGAACACAGAGATCGAAAGGTCGAACATGAGTCGTATGGAAGATACGATCAACATGGAGATGTTCACCGATGATGACTAGTCCGTCTCACGTGATGATCGGACACGGCCTAGTCGACTCGGATCGTGTAACACTTAGATGACTAGAGGGATGTCTAATCTGAGTGGGAGTTCATTAAAATAATTTGATTAGATGAACTTAATTATCATGAACTTAGTCTAAAACCTTTGCAAATATGTCTTGTAGATCAAAGGGCCAACGCTCATGTCAACATGAACTTCAATGCGTTCCTAGAGAAAACCAAGCTGAAAGATGATGGCAGCAACTATATGGACTGGGTCCGGAACCTGAGGATCATCCTCATAGCTGCCAAGAAAGCATATGTCCTAGATGGACCGCTAGGTGAAGCACCCATCCCAGAGAACCAAGACGTTATGAACGCTTGGCAGTCACGTGCTCATGATTACTCCCTCGTTCAGTGCGGCATGCTTTACAGCCTAGAACCGGGGCTCCAAAAGCATTTTGAGCAACACAGTGTTGGGAACGTAGTAACTTCAAAAAATTTCCTACGCACACGCAAGATCATGGTGATGATATAGCAACGAGAGGGGAGAGTGTTCGTCCGTGTACCCTCGTAGACCGTAAGCGGAAGCGTTAGCACAACGCGGTTGATGTAGTCATACGTCTTCACGATCCGACCGATCCAAGCACCGAACGTACGGGGCCTCCGAGTTCAGCACACGTTCAGCTCGATGATGATCTCCGGCCCTCCGATCCAGCAAAGGCTCCGGAGATGAGTTCCGTCAGCACGACGGCGTGGTGACGATGATGATGTTCTACCGGCGCAGGACTTCGCCTAAACTCCGCGACGATATGATCGAGGTGGAATATGGTGGAAGGGGGCACCGCACACGGCTAAGGAACGATCCGTAGATCAACTTGTGTGTCATGGGGTGCCCCCTGCCCCGTATATAAAGGAGCAAGGGAGGAGGAGGCCGGCCCTAGGAGGAGGGCGCGCCAAGGGAGTCCTACTCCCACCGGGAGTAGGATTCCTTCTTTCCTAGTCCAACTAGGAGAAGGGGGGAAGGAAGGGAAGTGGAGAAGGAAGGGAGAGGGGGGCCGCGCCCCAAACCCTTTGTCCAATTCGGACTGGGCTTGGGAGGGGCGCGCGCCACCTCCTGGCTCCTTCCCACTAAAGCCCATTAAGGCCCAATACTCTTCCCCGTATTCCCGTAACTCCCCGGTACTCCGAAAAATACCCGAATCACTCGGAACCTTTCCGAACTCCGAATATAGTCGTCCAATATATCGATCTTTACGTCTCGACCATTTCGAGACTCCTCGTCATGTCCCCGATCTCATCCAGGACTCCAAACTCCTTCGGTACATCAAAACTCATAAACTCATAATAAAACTATCATCAAAACCTTAAGCGTGCGGACCCTACGGGTTCGAGAACTATGTAGACATGACCTAGAACCATTCTCGGTCAATAACCAATAGCGGGACCTGGATGCCCATATTGGTTCCTACATATTCTACGATGATCTTTATCGGTCAAACAGCATAACAACATATGTTGTTCCCTTTGTCATCGGTATGTTACTTGCCCGAGATTTGATCGTCGGTATCCAATACCTAGTTCAATCTCGTTACGGGCAAGTCTCTTTACTCGTTACGTAATGCATCATCCCGTAACCAACTCATTGGTCACATTGCTTGCAAGGCTTATAATGATGTGTATTACCGAGAGGGCCCAGAGATACCTCTCCGACGATCGGAGTGACAAAACCTAATTTCGAAATATGCCAACTCAACATGTACCTTCGGAGACACCTGTAGTACTCCTTTATAATCACCCAGTTACGTTGTGACGTTTGGTAGTACCCAAAGTGTTCCTCCGGTAAATGGGAGTTGCACAATCTCATAGTTATAGGAACATGTATAAGTGATGAAGAAAGCAATAGCAACATACTAAACGATCAAGTGCTAGGCTAACGGAATGGGTCATGTCAATCACATCATTCTCCTAATGATGAGATCCCGTTAATCAAATGACAACTCATGTCTATGGCTAGGAAACTTAACCATCTTTGATTCAACGAGCTAGTCAAGTAGAGGCATACTAGTGACACTATGTTTGTCTATGTATTCACACATGTATTATGTTTCCGGTTAATACAATTCTAGCATGAATAATAAACATTTATCATGAAATAAGGAAATAAATAATAACTTTATTATTGCCTCTAGGGCATATTTCCTTGATCTCCCACTTGCACTAGAGTCAATAATCTAGTTCACATCACCATGTGATTTAACACCAATATTCATATCGTATATGATTAACACCCATAGTTCACATCGTCATGTGACCAACACCCAAAGGGTTTACTAGAGTCAATAATCTAGTTCACATCGCTTATGTGATTAACACCAAAAGAGTACTAAGGTGTGATCATGTTTTGCTCGTGAGAGAAGCTTAGTCAACGGGTCTGTCACATCAAGAGCCGTATGTATTTTGCAAATATTCTACAATGCTCTGTACGGAGCTACTCTAGCTAATTGCTCCCACTTTCAATATGTATCCAGATTAAGACCTAGAGTCATCTGGATCGGTGTAAAAGTTTGCTCCGATGTAACTTTTACAATGAACTCTTTTATCACCTCCATAATCGAGAAAATCTCCTTAGTCCTTACTAAGGATATTCTTGACCGCTGTCCGGTGATCTACTATTAGATCAATATTGTATTCCCTTGCCAAACTCAGAGCAAGGTATACAATATGTATGGTTCACAACATAGCATACTTTATAGAACCTATGACTGAGGCATAGGGAATGACTTTTCATTCTCTTTCTATTTTCTGCCATGGTCGGGTCTTGAGTCTTACTCAATTTCGCACCTTGCAACACAGGTAAGAACTCCTTCTTTGACTGTTCCATCTTGAACTATTTCAAAAATTTATCAAGGTATGTATTCATTGAAAAATCTTATCAAGCGTCTTGATCTATCTATATAGATCTTAATGCTCAATGTGTAAGCAGCTTCTCTGAGGTCTTTCTTTGAAAAACTCTTATTCAAGTATCCTTTCATGCTTTGCAGAATAATTCTACATTATTTCCGATCAACAATATGTTATTCACATATAATCAGAAATGCTGTAGTGCTCCCACTCACTTTCTTGTAAATACAGGCTTCACTGCAAGTCCGTACAAAACTATATGCTTCGATCAACTTATCAAAGCGTATATTCCAACTCTGAGATGCTTGCACCAGTCCATAGATGGATCGCTGGAGCTTGCACATTTTGTTAACACCTTTAGGATTGACAAAACCTTCTGGTTGCATCATATACAACTCTTCTTTACGAAAACCATTAAGGAATGCAGTTTTGACATCCATTTGCCAGAATTCATAAATTGTGGCAATTGCTAACATGATTCGGATAGACTTAAGCATCGCTACAGTTGAGAAAATCTCATTGTAGTCAACACCTTGAACTTGTCAAAACCTTTTTGCGACAAGTCGAGCTTTGTAGATAGTAACACTACTATCAGCATCTGTTTTCCTCTTGAAGATCCATTTATACAATATGGCTTGCCGATCATCGGGCAACTCCACCAAAGTCCACACTTTGTTCTCATACATGGATCCAATCTCAGATTTCACGGCCTCAAGCCATTTCATGAATCTGGGCTCATCATCGCTTCCTCATAGTTCGTAGGTTCATCATGGTCTAGTAACATGACTTCTAGAACAGAATTACCGTACCACTCACAGTGCGGACTGTACTTTGGAAGACCTACGAGGTTCTGTAGTAACTTGATCTGAAGTTTCATGATCATCATCATTAGCTTCCTCACTAATTGGTGTAGGAATCACTGGAACTGATTTCTGTGATGAACTACTTTCCAATTCGGGAGAAGGTACAAATTACCTTATCAAGCTCTACTTTCCTCCCACTCACTTCTTTCGAGAGAAACTCCTTCTCTAGAAAGGATCCATTTTTAGCAACGAATGTTTTGCCTTCGGATCTGTGATAGAAGGATTACCCAACAGTTTCCTTTGGGTATTCTATGAAGACGCACTTCTCCGATTTGGGTTTGAGCTTATCAGGTTGAAAAACCTTTTTCATATAAGCATCGCAACTCCAAACTTTAAGAAACGACATCTTAGGTTTACTGCTAAACCATAGTTCACACGGTGTCGTCTCAACGGATTTAGATGGTGCCCTATTAAACGTGAATGCAGCTGTCTCTAATGCATAACCCCAAAACAATAGTGGTAAACTGATAAGAGACATCATAGATCACACCATATCCAATAAAGTATGATTACGACGTTCGGACACACCATAATGTTGTGGTGTTCTAGGTGGCGTGAACTGTGAAACTATTTCACATTGTTTTAGTTGAAGACCAAACTCGTAACTCAAATATTCGTCTCCGCGATCAGATCGCAGAAACTTTATTTTCTTGTTACGATGATTTTTCCACTTCACTCTAAAATTCTTTGAACCTTTCAACTATTTCAGACTTATGTTTCATCAAGTAGATATACCCATATCTGCTCAAATCATCTTGTGAAGGTCAGAAAATAACGATATATACTTGCCACGAGCATCAACACTCATTGGATCGCATACATCGGTATGTATTATTTCCAATAAGTCAGTAGCTTGTTCCATTGTTTCGGAGAACGGAGTTTTAGTCATCTTGCCCAAAAGGCATGGTTCACAAGCATCAAATGATTCATAACCAAGTGATTCCGAAAATCCATCTTTATGGAGTTTCTTCATGCGCTTTACACCGATATGACCCAAACGATAGTGCCACAAATAAATTGCACTATCATTATTAACTTTGCATCTTTTGGCATCAATATTATGAATATGTGTATCACTACAATCGAGATCCAACAAACTATTTTCATTGGGTGTATGACCGTCGAAGGCTTTATTCATGTAAAAAGAATAACAATTATTCTCTGACTTTAAATGAATAACCGTATTGCAATAAACATGATAAAATCATATTTATGCTCAACGCAAATGCCAAATAACATTTATTTAGGTTCAACACTAATCTCGAAAGTATAGGGAGTGTGCGATGATGATCATATCATTCTTGGAACTACTTCCAACACTCATCGTCACTTCCCCTCAACTAGTCTCTGTTTATTATGTAACTCCTGTTTCGAGTTACTAATCTTAGCAACCGAACAAGTATCAAATACTCAGGGGCTACTATAAACACTAGCAAGGCACACAACAAACACCTGTATATCAAATATACCCTTGTTCACTTTGCCATCCTTCTTATCCACCAAATATTTAGGGCATTTCTGCTTCCAGTGACTATTTCCTTTGCAGTGTAAGCACTCAGTTTCAGGCTATGGTACAGCTTTGGGCTTCTTTGCAGGAGTGACAACTTGCTTGTCTTTCCACTTGAAGTTCCCTTTCTTTCCCTTTGCCCTTCTCTTGAAACTAGCAGTCTTTCCCTTTCTTTCTTGATTTCTACCTTCGTCGATTTCAACATCACGAAGAGCTCGGGAATCGTTTTTGTCATCCCTTGCATACTATAGTTCATCATGAAGTTCTAGTAACTTAGTGATGGTGATTAGAGAATTCTGTCAATCACTATCTTATCTGGAAGATTAACTCCCACTTGATTCAAGCGATTGAAGTACCCAGACAATCTGAGCACATGCTCACTAGTTGAGCGATTCTCCTCCATCTTTTAGCTATAGAACTTGTTGGAGACTTCATATCTCTCAACTCGGGTATTTGCTTGAAATATTAACTTCAATACCTGGAACATCTTATATGGTCCATGACGTTCAAAACGTCTTTGAAGTCCCGATTCTAAGCCGTTAAGCATGGTGCACTAAACTATCAAGTAGTCATCATAATGAGCTAGCCAAACGTTCATAACATCTGCATCTGCTCCTGCAATAGGTTTGTCACCTAGCGGTGCATCAAGGACATAATTCTTCTGTGCAGCAATGAGGATAAATCTCAGATCACGGATCAAATCCGCATCATTGCTACTAACATTTTTCAACACAATTTTCTCTAGGAACATATCAAAATAAACATATGAAAGCAACAACGCGAGCTATTGATCTACAACATAATTTGCAAAATACTACCAGGACTAGGTTCATGATAAATTGAAGTTCAATTAATCATATTACTTAAGAACTCCCACTTAGATAGACATCCCTCTAATCTTCTAAGTGATCACGTGATCCAAATCAACTAAACCATGTCCGATCATCACGTGAGATGGAGTAGTTCCAATGGTGAACATCACTATGTTGATCATATCTACTATATGATTCATGCTCGACCTTTCGGTCTCCGTGTTCCGAGGCCATATCTCAGTATATGCTAGGCTCGTCAAGTTTAACTTGAGTATTCGCGTGTGCAACTGTTTTGCACCGTTGTATTTGAACGTAGAGCCTATCACACCCGATCATCACGTGGTGTCTCAAAGACGAAGAAATTTCGCAGCGATGCATACTCGGGAGAACACTTCTTGATAATTAGTGAGAGATCATCTTAAAATGCTACCGTCAATCAAAGCAAGATAAGATGCATAAAGGATAAACATCACATGCAATAATATAAGTGATATGATATGGCCATCATCATCTTGTGCTTGTGATCTCCATCTTCAAAGCACCGTCATGATCACCATCGTCACCGCGCGACACCTTGATCTCCATCGTAGCATCGTTGTCGTTCGCCACCTATTGCTTCTCGACTATCGCTACCGCTTAGTGATAAAGTAAAGCAATCACAGATGCGTTGCATTTCATACAATAAAGCGACAACCATATGGATCCTGCCGATTGCCGATAACCGGTTACAAAACATGATCATCTCATACAAGTAAAATATAGCATCACGTCTTGACCATATCACATCACAACATGCCCTGCAAAAACAAGTTAGACGTCCTCTACTTTGTTGTTGCAAATTTTACGTGGCTGCTACGGGCTTAGCAAGAACCGTTCTTACCTACGCATCAAAAACCAAAGCGATAGTTCGTCAAGTTGGTGCTGTTTTAACCTTCACAAGGACCGGGCGTAGCCACACTCGATTCAGCTAAAGTGAGAGAGCAGATACCGCTGTCACCTTTAAGCACGAGTGCTCGTAGCAGTGAAACCAGTCTCGCGTAAGCGTCGCGTAATGTCGGTCCGGGCGCTTCATCTCACAATACCGCCAACCAAAGTATGACATCTTTGGTAAGCAGTATGACTTGTATCGCCCACAACTCACTTGTGTTCTACTCGTGCATATAACATCACGCATAAAACCTAGGCTCGGATGCCACTATTGGGGAACGTAGTAATTTCAAAAAAATTCCTACGCACACGCAAGATCATGGTGATGATATAGCAACGAGAGGGGAGAGTGTTCGTCCACGTACCCTCGTAGACCGTAAGCGGAAGCGTTAGCACAACGCGGTTGATGTAGTCGTACGTCTTCACAATCCGACCGATCCAAGCACCGAACGTACGGGGCCTCCGAGTTCAGCACACGTTCAGCTCGATGACGATCTCCGGCCCTCCAATCCAGCAAAGGCTCCGGAGATGAGTTCCGTCAGCATGACGGCGTGGTGATGATGATGATGTTCTACCGGCGCAGGGCTTCACCTAAACTCCGCGACGATATGATCGAGGTGGAATATGGTGGAAGGGGGCACCGCACACGGCTAAGGAACGATCCGTAGATCAACTTGTGTGTCATGGGGTGCCCCTGCCCCGTGATATAAAGGAGCAAGGAGGAGGAGGCCGGCCCTAGGAGGAGGGGCGCCAAGGAGTCCTACTCCCACCGGGAGTAGGATTCCTTCTTTCCTAGTCCAACTAGGAGAAGGGGGGAAAGAAGGGAAGTGGAGAAGGAAGGGAGAGGGGGGCCGCGCTCCAAACCCTTTGTCCAATTCGGACTGGGCTTGGGAGGGGCGCGCGCCACCTCCTGGCTCCTTCCCACTAAAGCCCATTAAGGCCCAATACTCTTCCCCGTATTCCCGTAACTCCCCGGTACTCCGAAAAATACCCGAATCACTCGGAGCCTTTCCGAACTCCGAATATAGTCGTCCAATATATCGATCTTTACGTCTCGACCATTTCGAGACTCCTCGTCATGTTCCCGATCTCATCCGGGACTCCGAACTCCTTTGGTACATCAAAACTCATAAACTCATAATAAAACTGTCATCGAAACCTTAAGCGTGCGGACCCTACGGGTTCGAGAACTATGTAGACATGACCTAGAACCATTCTCGGTCAATAACCTATAGCGGGACCGGGATGCCCATATTGGTTCCTACATATTCTACGATGATCTTTATCGGTCAAACCGCATAACAACATACGTTGTTCCCTTTGTCATCGGTATGTTACTTGCCCGAGATTCGATCGTCGGTATCCAATACCTAGTTCAACCTCGTTACCGGCAAGTCTCTTTACTCGTTATGTAATGCATCATTCCGTAACTAACTCATTAGCTACATTGCTTGCAAGGCTTATAGTGATGTGCATTACCGAGAGGGCCCAGAGATACCTCTCCGACAATCGGAGTGACAAAACCTAATCTCAAAATATGCCAACTCAACATGTACCTTCGGAGACACCTGTAGTACTCCTTTATAATCACCTAGTTACGTTGTGACGTTTGGTAGTACCCAAAGTATTCCTCCGGTAAATGGGAGTTGCACAATCTCATAGTTATAGGAACATGTATAAGTGATGAAGAAAGCAATAGCAACATACTAAACGATCAAGTGCTAGGCTAACGGAATGGGACATGTCAATCACATCATTCTCCTAATGATGTGATCCCGTTAATCAAATGACAACTCATGTCTATGGCTAGGAAACTTAACCATCTTTGATTCAACGAGCTAGTCAAGTAGAGGCATACTAGTGACACTATGTTTGTCTATGTATTCACACATGTATTATGTTTCCGGTTAATACAATTCTAGCATGAATAATAAACATTTATCATGAAATAAGGAAATAAATAATAACTTTATTATTGCCTCTAGGGCATATTTCCTTCACACAGAGCATATGAGATGTTCGAGGAGCTGAAAATGGTTTTCCAAGCTCATGCCCGGGTCGAGAGATATGAAGTCTCCGACAAGTTCTATAGTTGTAAGAAGGAGGAAAATAGTTCTATCAGTGAGCACATACTCAAAATGTCTAGGTTGCACAACCGCTTTGTCCCATTGGACATTGACCTCCGGACGAGGCGGTCATTGACAGAATCCTTCAACGCTCCCACCAAGCTACAAGAGCTTTGTGATGAACTACAATATGCAGGGGATGGTGAAAACTATTCCTGAAGTATTTTCAATGCTGAAGTCGGCAGAGGTAGAAATCAAGAAAGAACATCAAGTGTTGATGGTCAATAAAACCACCAAGTTCAAGAAGGGCAAGGGTAAGAAGAACTTCAAGAAGGAAGGCAAGGATGTTGCCACACCCGGTAAGCCAGTTACCGGGAAGAAGTCAAAGAATAGACCCAAGCCTGAGACTGAGTGCTTTTATTGCAAAGGGAAGGGTCACTGAAAGCGGAACTGCCCCAAATACTTAGCAGACAAGAAGGCCGGTAACACTAAAGGTATATGTGATATACATGTAATTGATGTGTACCTTACCAGTACTCGTAGTAACTCTTGGGTATTTGATACCGGTGCCGTTGCTCATATTTGTAACTCACAGCAGGAGCTGCGGAATAAGCGGAGACTGGCGAAGGACGAGGTGACGATGCGCGTCGGGAATGATTCCAAGGTCGATGTGATCACTGTCGGCACGCTACCTCTACATTTACCTACGAGATTAGTTTTAAACCTCAATAATTGTTATATAGTGCCAAGTTTGAGCATGAACATTGTATCTGGATCTAGTTTGATATGAGATGGCTACTCATTTAAATCCGAGAATAATGGTTGTTCCATTTATATGAGAGATATGTTTTATGGTCATGCCTCGATGGTCAATGGTTTATTCTTAATGAATCTCGAACGAAATGTTACACATATTCATAGTGTGAATACCAAAAGATGTAAAGTTGATAACGATAGTCCCACATACTTGTGGCACTGCCGCCTTGGTCACATTGGTGTCAAGCGCATGAAGAAGCTCCATGCTGATGGACTTTTAGAGTCTCTCGACTATGAATCATTTGACACATGCGAACCATGCCTCATGGGCAACATGACCAAGACTCCGTTCTTTGGAACAATGGAGCGAGCAACCAACTTATTGGAAATCATACATACCGATGTGTGCGGTCCAATGAGCGTTGAGGCTCGTGGAGGATATCGTTATGTTCTCACTCTCACTGATGACTTGAGTAGATATGGGTATGTCTACTTAATGAAACACAAGTCTGAGACCTTTGAAAAGTTCAAGGAATTTCAGAATGAGGTAGAGAATCAACGTGACCGAAAGATAAAGTTCCTACAATCAGATCGTGGAGGAGAATATTTAAGTCATGAATTTGGTACGCACTTAAGGAAATGTGGAATCGTTTCACAACTCACGCCGCCTGGAACACCTCAGCGTAATGCTGTGTCCGAATGTCGTAATCGCACTCTATTGGATATGGTGCGGTCTATGATGTCTCTTACCAATTTACCGCTATCATTTTGGGGATACGCTCTAGAGACAGCTACATTCACTTTAAATAGGGCTCTGTCTAAATCCGTTGAGATGACACCGTATGAATTGGTTTGGGAAGAAACCTAAGCTGTCGTTTCTAAAAGTTTGGGGATGCGATGCTTATGTCAAGAAACTTCAACCTGAAAAGCTCGAACCCAAGTCGGAAAAATGCGTATTCATAGGATACCCTAAGGAAACCATTGGGTATACCTTGTACTTAAGATCCGAGGGCAAGATCTTTGTTGCCAAGAACGGATCCTCTCTGGAAAAGAGTTTCTCTCGAAAGAAGTAAGTGGGAGGAAAGTAGAACTCGATGAAGTACTACCTCTTGAACCGGAAAGTAGTGCAGCTCAAGAGAATGTTCCTATGGTGCCTACATCGACTAGAGAGGAAATTAATGATGATGATCAAGGTACTTCGGATCAAGTTGCTACTGAACTTCGTAGGTCCACAAGGACACGTTCCGCACCAGAGTGGTATGGCAACCCTGTCCTGGAGATAATGTTGTTAGACAACGGTGAACCTTCGAACTATGAAGAAGCGATGGCGGGCCCAGATTCCAACAAATGGCTTGAAGCCATGCAATCCGAGATAGAATCCATGTATGAAAACAAAGTATGGACTTTGACAGACTTGCCCGATGATCGGCGAGCGATAGAAAACAAATGGATCTTTAAGAAGAAGACGGACGCGGATGGTAATGTTACCATCTATAAAGCTCGACTTGTCGCTAAGGGTTATCGACAAGTTCAAGGGGTTGACTACGATTAGACATTCTCTCCCGTAGTGAAGCTGAAGTCCGTCCGAATCATGTTAGCAATTGCCGCATACTATGATTATGAGATATGGCAGATGGACGTCAAAACGGCATTCCTTAACGGACATCTTAAGGAAGAACTGTATATGATGCAGCCGGAAGGTTTTGTCGATCCTAAGAATGCTAACAAAGTATGCAAGCTCCAACGACCCATTTATGGGCTGGTGCAAGCATCTCGGAGTTGGAACATTCGCTTTGATGAGATGATCAAAGCGTTTGGGTTTATGCAGACTTATGGAGAAGCCTGCGTTTACAAGAAAGTGAGTGGGAGCTCTGTAGCATTTCTCATATTATATGTAGATGACATACTCTTGATGGGAAATGATATAGAACTTTTGGACATCATTAAGGCCTACTTGAATAAGTGTTTTTCAATGAAGGACCTTGGAGAAGCTGCTTACATATTAGGCATCAAGATCTATAGGGATAGATCGAGACGCCTCATAGGTCTTTCACAAAGCACATACCTTGATAAGATTTTGAAGAAGTTCAAAATGGGTCAGTCCAAGAAAGGGTTCTTGCCTATATTGCAAGGTGTGAGATTGAGCTCGGCTCAATGCCCGACCACGGCAAAAGATAAAGAAGAGATGAGTGTCATCCCCTATGCTTCAGCCATATGATCTATTATGTATGCCATGCTGTGTACGGACTGATGTAAACCTTGCCGTAAGTTTGGTAGGAAGGTACCAAAGTAATCCGGCAAGGAACAACTGGACAACAGTCAAGAATATCCTGAAGTACCGAAAAGGACAAAGGACATGTTTTCGTTTATGGAGGTGACGAAGAGCTCGTCGTAAAGGGTTACGTCGGCGCTAGCTTCGACACGATCCGATGACTCTAAGTCACAAACCAGATATGTGTATATGTTGAATGGTGGAGCGAGAAGCTGGTGCAGTTTGCAAGAAGAGCGTCGTGGCGGGATCTACATGTGAAGCGGAGTACATGGCAGCCTCGGAGGCAGCGCATGAAGCAATTTTGGTGAAGGAGTTCATCACCGACCTAGGAGTCATACCCAATGCGTCGGGGCCGATCAAACTCTTCTGTGACAACACTGGAGCTATTGCCCTTGCCAAGGAGCCCAAGTTTCACAAGAAGACCAGGCACATCAAGCATCGTTTCAACTCCATCCGTGAAAATGTTCAAGATGGAGACATAGATATTTGCAAACTACATACGGATCTGAATGTCGCAGATCCGTTGACTAAACCTCTTTCGCGAGCAAAACATGATCAACACCAGAACTCTATAGGTGTTCGATTCATCACAATGTAACTAGATTATTGACTCTAGTGCAAGTGGGAGACAGTTGGAAATCTGCCCTAGAGGCAATAATAAAAGGATTATTATTATATTTCCTTGTTCATGATAATTGTCTTTATTCATGCTATAATTGTATTATCCAGAAATCATAATACATGTGTGAATACATAGACCATAATATGTCCCTAGTAAGCCTCTAGTTGACTAGCTCGTTGATCAACGGATAGTCATGGTTTCCTGACTGTGGACATTAGATGTCGTTGATAACGGGATCACATCATTAGGAGAATGATGTGATGGACAAGACCCAATCCTAAGCATAGCACAAGATCGTGTAGTTTGTTTTGCTAGAGCTTTTCCAATGTCAAGTATCTTTTCCTTAGACCATGAGATCGTGTAACTCCCGGATACCGTAGGAGTGCTTTGGGTGTACCAAACATCACAACGTAACTGGGTGACTATAAAGGTGCACTACAGGTATCTCTGAAAGTGTTTGTTGGGTTGACACAGATCGAGACTGAGATTTGTCACTCCGTATGACAGAGAGGTATCTCTGGGCCCACTCGGTAATGCATCGTCATAATGAGCTCAAAGTGACCAAGTGTCTGGTCACGGGATCATGCATTATGGTACGAGTAAAGTGACTTGCCGGTAACGAGACTGAATGTGGTATTGGGATACCGACGATCGAGTCTCGGGCAAGTAACATACCGATTGACAAAGGGAATTGCATACGGGGTTGATTGAATCCTCGACATCGTGGTTCATCCGATGAGATCATCGAGGAGCATGTGGGAGCCAACATGGGTATCCAGATCCCGCTATTGGTTATTGACCGGAGAGCCGTCTCGGTCATGTGTACGTGTCTCCCGAACCCATAGGGTCTACACACTTAAGGTTCGGTGACGCTAGGGTTGTAGAGATATGAGTATGCAGCAAACCGAAAGTTGTTCGGAGTCCCGGATGAGATCCCGAACGTCACGAGGAGTTCCGGAATGGTCCGGAGGTAAAGAATAATATATAGGAAGTGCAATTTCGCCATCGGGAGAGTTTGGGGTCACGGTATTGTCTGGGACCACGGAAGGGTCCCGAGGTCCACCGGTGGGGCCACCTATCCGGAGGGCCCGTGGGCTGAAGTGGGGAGGGACCAGACCTGGTGGGCTGGTGCGCCTGGGCCCCCTCTGCGCCTAGGGTTGGGAACCCTAGGGAGGGGCGCCCACTGCCTTGGGGCACTCCACCCCTTGGCCGCCGCCCCTAGAGATCCCATCTCTGGGGCGGCACCCAGGGGCCTATATAAGGAGGGGGAGGAGGCAGCCGCTGCTCAAGTCTTGGCGCCTCCTCTCCCTGCTACACCTCTCCTCTCGCATGAAGCTCGGCGAAGCTCTGCCGGAACTCTGCTGCATCCACCACCACGCCGTCGTGCTGCTGGATCTTCATCAACCTCTCCTTCCCCCTTGCTGGATCAAGAAGGAGGAGATGTCATCCGCTCCGTACGTGTGTTGAACGCGGAGGTGCTGTCCGTTTGGCACTTGGTCATCGGTGATTTGGATCACGACGAGTACGACTCCCTCAACCCCATTCTCTTGAACGCTTCCGCTCGCGATCTACAAGGGTATGTAGATGCACTCCTATCACTCGTTGCTAGATGAACTCATAGATGGATCTTGGTGAAACCGTAGGAATTTTTTTATTTTCTGCAACGTTCCCCAACACATCGGAATGGTTCCGGGTGAGTTCGGGCATTTACCGGAGTACCGGGGGGTTACCGGAACCCCCCGGGGAGTGTATGGGCCTTATTGGTCCTTAATGCGAAAGAGGAGGAGGCGGCCAGGTGGAGGGCGCCCCCCAAGCCCAATCCGAATTGGGTGGAGGGCCGCCCCCCCTTCCTTCTCCCTCTCTCCTCCTTCCTTCCTCTCCTACTCCAACTAGGGAAGGGGGGAATCCTACTCCCGGTGGGAGTAGGACTCCCCTAGGGCGTGCCATAGAGAGGGCCGGCCCCTCCCCTCCTCCACTCCTTTATATACAGGGGAGAGGGCACCCCATAGACACACAAGTTGATTGTTTAGCCATGTGCGGTGGCCCCCTCCACCATATTCCACCTCGGTCATATTGTTGTGCTTAGGCGAAGCCCTGCGCCGGTAGATTCATCATCACCGTCAGCACGCTGGCGTGCTGACGAAACTCTCCCTTGACCTCAGCTGGATCTAGAGTTCGTGGGACGTCACCGAGCTGAACGTGTGCAAATCGCGGAGGTGCCGTACCTTTGGTGTTAGGATCGGTCGGATCGTGAAGACGTACGACTACATCAACCGCGTTGTCATAATGCTTCCGCTTACGGTCTACGAGGGTACGTAGACAACACTCTCCCCTCTCGTTGCTATGCATCACCTAGATGGATCTTACGTGTGCGTAGGAATTTTTTGAAATTACTACGTTCCCCAACATGTGGTAGATGTAACACCGCTCCTCCTCTTGTCCCCTCCAGGCAGCACGTGCTCCAAAACGATGCCCCCAGGAGGGACTACGGCATCGAAGGTGCCATCATCGTCCGATCCGGTAGACCCAGATCTAGGGTTTCCCCCGGAGCATCACGAGTGGGGCGTCATGACCTACAACAACGATGCCTCAAGAAGGGAACGACGTCATAGACACCGCCATCATCCGCCATGACCGTAGTCGGCGCGATTTTCACCGGAAATCACGGCCCCCCGATCCCGCAGCTGACTGAGACCGAACGGAGCTTCGCCGTGAAGACCAAAGCCGCCGTCGGCATGCCGGCCGGGAGCCTCCAGCCGCCCCTCATCGGTCCTCCACGCGCCACTGGTTGCCACGCCGGGGCAGATCTGGACGGGACGCCAGATCCGCGGCTTCCATCGCCCATCTCCAGACATAGACTCCACCGAGGGGAAGAGCACCATGCTGGCCACGGATCAGGCCGCCGTCGCATAAGCAAGGGATGCCGCCCTACCTGCTGCTCGCAGATCCAACACTGGAGTCGCCCCTGTCGCCTCCGGGTGATCCCGCAGCCCCCGCCATGTCTGGCCCTCCACGCGCAGGACGAGGCACCGCAACACCGCCGTCGGACCTGCCCGCGCACCGCCGCACCCCGGATGAACATGACGCCACCGCCCGAGGACGCCCGCTCGCGCCGAGCCTTGGTGCGAGGAGGAGATGGGGCCCCGCCGCTGCCAGCATCTACCGGGCTTTGCCCGGCGGCGCGGATCGGCGGTGGCGAGGGGAGAAGATGGGCGGGCTGGGGGGAGGGGGCTGAGGCGCCGGCGGCTAGGGTTGCCCCCTCGGTCGCTCGCGGGGGGAGCGACGCGAGATGCCAAAGAGATCATCTCTTAAATAAGAGAAGATGAGCCTTTTCTTATAACTTCTCCTTCTTCCATCTCAACGTTTATCCTACTTGACACTACTAAGATAGCACCATTGTGCATGTAACAAAGTAATTGCCAAAAGTAATTAAACATAATTCTGGTGGCCCCATCGGATCTTTCTCAAGTTAAATAGTCTCCACCGTCGAAATCTGCTTTCGTGCGCATCTAGCTCCGGCATGTTCGATCGTGAGAAGTAGTAGCAGATATTCTTTGTCTTGAAATCTCTCATTAGGAATTTTTCCATTAGTCTTTGGAAAACAAATATCTGCTTCCAATACCTATCCGTGCCGGTTTGTGTTTCTGGGAAGGGAAAATTTTGTTTTTGCCACTCTAGATTTTGCCAATTTTCCTTATGCCACTCTAGATTTCGACATCTCACTTTTGCCACTCTTAAATTCTGCCAAGGATCACCAACATGATGAACAACAGATCTAGGGGAATAGTTTTAGATGGGATCTCTAGAAGTGATGACTACAAAGCTGAGGTCACTATAAAGATCCATGGTTATAAGTGGAAGCACTGTGTAGATTTGGAGAAGTGGGAATGCTCTTGTAGACGTTGGCAAGTAACTGGACAACCTTGCCTACATGCCATTGCATTCATCACAAGTATTAGAGGAGGTCGAGAGATAGATGACTATGTGCATGAGTACTACTCCGTGAAATCATTTAGCAATGCATATGCAAAAGCTGTGCCCACCATGACCGATAAGAAACAATGGCCAGTGGTTGATGTGGGGTTCAAATTGCACCCTCCTGTGTTAAAGAAAGCTGTTGGTAGACCAAGGACACAAAGGATAAAGTCAGCCCTTGAGAGTGTGTCCAAGAGAAAACACAAGTGCAAAGAATGCAAAGAACTTGGGCATATGATGAAGACATGTCCTCTACTTTATCCTAAAGGCAAGCCAAGAAACAGGTAATTGCTAGAAAAGAATTGTATGTTCAGAATTTAAATGCAATGAGTTGTATAGTGTAACTTAACTTCTCTATCTCAAATCTGTTAGGAAAAGGAAAAATGTTGAACCACAAGACATAGAAGACATAGAAGCCAATGCCATAGACGCTGAAACTACTAGGTATTGTTGTTTTGCTCCAAGCAATGCATACTGGTTTAATTTTTCCATTTTTAAATCTGCATTTCAACGCATTTCAACACTGATATTTTTGTTTATTATCTGCTCTGAACATAGTGCTACAAAGAAGAAAACAGGAGGTGGTAGAAGGGCAAAGTCTAGCTCAAAAAGTATGCTACAAACCACTGTTGCAAGCTCTCCACATCCAGAAGCATCTGAGATGACATGTGCTACACATGATAGCCCAGCAAAGAATACAAGAAGCAAAAGACGTCCTCCGTCGAAGAACACAAGAAGCAAAAAGAAGCTTGATTGCACTCATGTGCCAAAAATGTGAGATGAATTGCTGCTTTCTGGAGCACAATGCATATGTGAACCCTGTTGTTTTGTTGTTGCATTGTACTATGTAGACTTGTAAAGGCCTTGCTTTTGGGTAGTCTGTATGCATATGTGAACCTTGTTGTTTAGTTGATGCAGCTACATGTTGCTTTTGGGTGGTCAGTATGCATATGTGAACATTGCTGTGTAGTTGATGCAACTACATATGAACCTTGCTGTGTAGTTGATGCAACTACATGTGAACCTTGCTGTTAAGTTTAGATGATGGATGTGTACTTCTATGAATTAATTTCCTGATACTATGAACCATGTTGCTGGTAATGATTCCATTACTGTCAAGGCTTGTGTGAAAAAATTGTGTAATTATCTGTGATGTCATATTTTCAAATAGGCCATGCCAATTTTTTTAACAGCATTGGCCAATAATATATTTGGCAAAAACAATATTATTTAACATAAGATGTGTGATGTTAGATTTTCAAATAGGTCATGCTAAAATACTGTGTAACATTAGATGTTACTCTGGTGGCAAAAGCAATATTTGGCGAAAACTGGAGTGTCAAAAGCAAAAGAAATAATAGAGGGCAATATGGTCTTTTCGCTGCTCCGTTTGGTCAAAACGTCCATTGACCTAACAGAATGGCGTTTGTGATAGTTGTCAAAATTTAAGAGTGGCAAAAGTGAGATGTCGAAATCTAGAGTGGCATAAGGAAAATTGGCAAAATCTAGAGTGGCAAAAACAAAATTTTCCCTTCTGGGAAGTACTATAAAGCAGACCAGGAACCAATCCCCACGTCAAAAGAGGAGAAAGAAACCGATCCCCAGCAGCTCCGAGGTCGTTTCGCCGTCTTCCTCTCTCTCGTTAGGGCCACCGCGTATCCTGGTGCTCCCCGGCCCGTTGGGGATCCACGTGCCTTCCCTTTCACACAATCGGCCGCTCCGTCGCGGCGTTCCTTTCTCCTCGGGCGCCCGGCAATCTTGCATGCAAGACGGTGTCCACATGCACGACGGAGGCGGCTCAAGGCACACATGTGTTGGATATCATGGGTTACAGCAAGCTCAGGGGCATGGGCAACCACAGCTACGTCCAGTCCGGGAATTTGGCTGTGGGCGGCCACGACTGGGCCATCCGCTTGTACCCGGACGGAAACGGCCAAGGATACCCCGATTACATCTCAGTTTATCTTGAGCTTATGAGCAAGAGCACCGATGTCCGGGCGTCCTACGAACTGAGGCTAGTCGACAAGTGCACCAGATTACCATCTTCAGTACGTAAAATAGGACCTAGGATTTTCAATTCCGCCGATACCACTAAGTTTGCCCCGCCTGATCCTTATTTCAAAAAGCGAAGCGAGATCGAGGGGTCCGCGTACCACAAGGATGACCGCCTCATGATCGAATGCATCGTGACCGTTTTTGAAAAGCCACATGTTACCAAACCCAAATCCACGCCCAAAATCGACATACCACCGTCTGACTTGGCCGAACATGTTGGCAGGCTGCTGGATGAGGAGGAGGGATTTGATGTTAGTTTCATTGTTGGGGGAGAGACCATCGAAGCGCATAGGTTCGTTCTTGCTATGAGGTCGCCTATTATGAGAGTAGAGCTCTATGGACCGATGAGGGAGGCGAGGCTGGGGCAGTGCATTACCATCGAGGACATGCAGCCTGCCGTCTTCAGAGCCTTGCTCCATTTCATTTATACTGATTCTTTGCCTCGTGGCGGCGGGGACCTTGAGGGAGATGAGGATATCGAGATGGTCCGGCTTTTACTCGTGGCTGTGGACAGATATGCCATGGACAGACTCAAGATAGTATGCCAAAGCATCCTTTGCGAGGATCTGAATGCGGACACCATGGCGACAACATTGGCTTTAGCTGACCAACATAACTGCCACAAGCTTAAGGATGCTTGCCTTGAATTTATTGAAAGATCAGATGACAATGCTATGGATGCCGTGGTGGCAACCCAAGGCTTCAAAGATCTCAAAGTGACTTGCCCATCTCTCATAGTGGACGCACTGGAGAACAGAAGAAAGCTTCGTAAAGCATGAGCAATTGCATTGGTAGATTTACCAAATTATATGAAGCATTTATTGTGATAATTTTCTCATGCCCATTTGCCGTAGGGATTGTCAGCTTAGTGCTAAATGGACCTAAGGATAGCTATATTAAATCTCAAGTTGAATGGTGTGGAAGTTCTCCTACATACCAAGAATCTTTATTTAGTAGGCCGTTGATTTTATCTCGAGTGCTACCCTGCAACGGCGTAACACTTGCTCTTAATTTCTAGCAAAGTTTCCTTCTTGTGTGTGCAATCTTCAATGAGCATTTGATACCCATATGGTCGACATTAGCAATCAATTCTATGATGGCCTTTCCTCATGTATGAGAATGATTTAAGATTATTAAACACACTAAAAATTCTATCCTCAAGGTATAACAATATAAATATGTCTTATTTTCGTTACGCAAACAGCCCCAAATGGCTAGATCACATACTTTGATGCCTTGAAGTAGGATAGAATGACCGCGCGCTAAGCAAGACGAGAAGGTGTTGGGTGGTGCCGGACGGTAAACTACAAGGGTAACAACTGGCTCTTGTATCGAGGTGACAATCGATGATATTAGAAGTTCTTTGCCTCACCACTCTTTGTTTGTGGGGCTGCTTCTTCTGTAATTTTTTAGGAATGTTGGCGTTATGGTGTGGAAGAGTAGAATTCCGCCGGTGCAACAGACCCCTCCCTTCACTGTGCAAGTTGTATCGTAGCCCTCCCACACACCCACAACGGCAACAAAAATCTACAGAGACAAGCTCTACCCCCGTCACTCACGCGTTGGTTGCAGAGGCAACTAACCATGCCCTAATAACACACGTCATACTATCGCCGATACATAAGGCGTAAAGAGCCACACTAACGCCACACATACCAACAAGTGGGCCCAAGATCCTACATAACCGAATCGACCACTTACATCTGGGCCCCAAGCAGTGGCCCGAACACTAATGCACCACAAGGCTCCCATTGTAGGGACATTAGTAGCTATAGTGAAGCGATGCGCGACATATGTTGATGGGTGGCAAGTCAAGGCATGGCATCAACCACAGAAACAACATTATTATCTATCATTAGTATGGTTGACACTTGGTAGGGATGGTTTTTAGAATAAAGGATATAGATGATCCCTATACAAAGTCATCAACCGGCCCAGAATTACATAATATAAGGCTGCTGATAGAACAACTTACAACACAAAAGACACGACAAGCACCAAAAGCTAGAAGGTGAAGTGCAGCTTAAAGATGGTGTCGCTCTTCGCACTCAGTTTGGAGGTGGAGAATACGTGGCTCGCCATAGCGATGATGGCAGAGACCATGCAATGACGGACCGAGATTAAGACAATGTTTTTTTTTTGAGCATCAGTACAGACATAAGCGCTCACATACACGCGCATACACTCATCCCTATGAACGCACACACGCACACCCTACCCCTATGAGCACCTCCGAGAGACTGAGCGGCATATCATCTTGAGATTTACGAAGTCACCGTGGCGCCTCGTCGTCGACGGAACGTCTCCTCCCATTGAAAGCGATCGCGGAAATCCTGAAATAAATCCAGGAATAATGCGAGCACCAGGATTTGAACCCTGGTGGGTTGGGGATACCACTGTCCACCTAACCAACTCAACCACAGGTTGATTCGCAAGATTAAGACAATGTTGATGCTACCTGCCGTGACAATCGTAGGTACAATTAAGGACAAGACTAAGCCAAAAACTGCAACAGTCTGGCTTGCCGCGACCGCACATGCGTCAGCGATAGTAAACATTTTTTTTGAACATCAGTACAGACAGAAGCGCTCATATACACGCGCATACACTCATCCCTATGAATGCACACACGCACATCCTACCCCTATGAGCACCTCCGAAAGACTGAGCCGGCATATCATCTTGAAATTTACGAAGTCATCGTAGGCACCTTCGTCGTCGACGGGAACGTCTCCTCCCACTGAATGCGCATCGTCGGCGAACCATGAAGATTTCCTTGGGTCGCTGCCTAGGTGCCGCTTAAGGTGTATATCCATATTGGTCGCTCACTGCGAAGAAATGTCGGGGACTTGCACATGGTGTAATCATGTGCCAGGTCCAATAGAGAGGTAATGGCAAGCGATTTTTTTTATTTCTGGTAGTGTGTTTGTTGTATGGTTTCTCAATTACTCTCTTCATCCCATATTGTTTCACGTTTTTTGACACTAGTGTATATTTTTTTAGTTTTCTTTTGTTTGTACTCCATTGTTTTGGTTTCTGATTTCCTTTTTCTCTTTTTTATTTTTTATTTATTTTAATTTTGTGTACATATATTATATTACTTGAAAAAGTTCATATTTTAAAAAAATTGTTTTTTCTTAAAATATTTATAAAATACTTTTATAACAAAATGGATTTTCCCCATGATTTATAATAAGAGTTCACAAATTTTAGAAATTCTTACAAATTAAAAAACCAGTCACGGTCTTTTATTTAAAATTTTACCTTTTTAAGTAAATATTCATGTGTTTTATGTTAACAAAATACTTTAACACATATTTTCTTTAAGTGTGCGTTTTTGCAAGAAAAACTCTCAAAAAAGAGCCGAAACCCAAATAAAAATAGATTTTTTTAGGAAAAAGGTAAAAATAACTGGGGTTTTTTGAGAAAAAAAACTGTAGCAGTTAAATAAACAAAATCGCTGGAAGAGCTCCTACGCCAGAAGGGCAGGCCCACGATGCACACTCTTGTGCCTTTTGCGTACGATTGAGAAACCCCAGGCCCAGCAACTCCGAGGTGTCTTCGCCTTCTTTCGTCCCCAAAAAGGGGAAACTCGAGGCGGCTCCATCCTCGGTGCCGCCGCCATCGGTGGTCTCAAGGTTCGATCTACTCCCTCCTACCCTGGTTCTCTTAATCTCTTTCCCTATGCTTTCCTCTGCGATTAACAAATGAGGTTTTGTTTTACACCATCAGATTAGGATTAGCACGCAGCGGTGGCGCCGTCACGATCGACATCATGGAGGCATGTGCTAAGACGGTCTCTACGTGCACTCCAACAGAGACGGCTCAAGGCACACATGCGTTCGATATCCTGGATTACAGCAAGCTCAGGGGCATGGGCAACGACTCCGACAGTTACATACGGTCCGGGATTTTCAATGTCGGCGGCCACGAATGGGCCATCCGCTTCTACCCTGATGGGTATGGAATAAATAGCAAAGATTACATCTCAGTTTATCTGGAGCTTTTGAGCTGCAACACTAAAGTTCGAGCGTCCTGTGACCTGAGGCTGGTCGATCAGTGCACCGGATTGCGGTCTTCAGTGCATAAAACAGGGCCTAAGATTTTCAGTTACGACGACTTCAATTCGTTTGCTCCACGCATTCCTTATTTCAAAAGGCGAAGCGAGATCGAGGGATCCCCATACCTTAAGGATGACCGCCTGACGATCGAGTGCGTCGTCACTGTTTTCAAGAAGCCACAAATCACCAAAACCAAACAGTTCCCCATGATCGACATGCCACCGTCTGACATGAACGAGCATGTTGGCAGGCTGCTGGAAGAGAAGGAGGGCTTTGATGTCAGCTTCATTGTTGGAGGAGAGACCATTGAAGCGCATAGGTTCGTCCTCGCAATGCGTTCGCCTGTTCTTAGAGCAGAGCTGTACGGGCCGATGAGGGAGGCGGTGCTGGGGCATTGCATAACCATCAAGGACATGCAACCTGCCATCTTCAAGGCCCTGCTCCATTTCATCTATACTGACTCTTTGCCTGGAGAGAGGGATACAGAGATGGTCCGACTTTTATTAGTGGCCGCGGACAGATATGCCATGGATAGGCTCAAGCTGGTTTGCCAAAGCATCCTTTGCGAGGATCTGAACAAGGACAATGTGGCAACCACATTGGCTTTAGCTGATCAACACAACTGCCACAAGCTGAAGGACGCCTGCCTTGAATTTATTGAAATATCAGGTGACATGGATGCTGTGGTAGCAACCCAAGGTTTCAAGGATCTCATGGCGACTTGCCCATCTCTCATAGTGGACGCATTGGTGAAGAGAAGAAAGTTTTCATGAAGCATGAGCAGCTACATTGGTAGATTTGCTAAATTTCTCATACCAATTTGTTGCAGGTCTGGTCACCTAAACGTTTAGATGAATCTAAGAGTGGTTAGGTTAATTCTCAGGTGACCTGAATGGCGTGAAAGGTCTCCTAGTCGACCCGTCAAAACTGAACTTTTTATTTCTCTGGAACTGCGTAACACTTGTTGTTAATCTTCTGCCAAAATTTGCTTGTGTGCATACCAATTTGTTAAATTGTTGGTAGATTTGCTAAATTTCTCATACCAATTTGTTGCAGTTGTGGTCACCTAAACCTTAGGTGAATCTAAGAGTAGTTACGTTAATTCTCAGGTTATGTGAATGGTGTGAAAGTTTTCCTAATCAGCCCGTGCAAAACTGAACTTTTTATTTCTCTGGACTGCGCATGACACTTGGTGTTAATTTTAAGCCGAATTTTCCTTCTTGTGTGCATTTGATGCCCAGACAGTCTACTACATCAGCATGCAATGCTATGATGGCCTCATCTATGAGAAAGAAATAGGATGCCCCTCCCTCTTTCACTTTCTCTTCAAGTTGGCAGGTAGGCTTCGCAGTTTTGTGCGCTAGTTCTGATCTTGTAGCACCAAGACCTGACGACCCTGAGCTGGTCTGGTCGTTATACGTAGCATGTATATGTTCTTTGGTGACCTTATTGTCTTTTTTTTAGTTTTTCACTTTGTATTTCCGTAGTTTTTTCTGTGTGTGTTTTTAGATCCACTGCACGCACTGGTCTTTGCTTGCATTCAGAGCCATGACCTCAAGTCATGGATTTTGACTCTTCTTGAATAAACTAGGTAGTGCGCACTCTATCTTCTCCTCAAAATTGGTTTTATAAAGTTGATATATAACAATATTTCTGTCAAACAATTATAGGAGATGTTCTGGGTGGAAAATATTCATAAGGTAATTATCATTGAATGATTGACATAAGGATTATTGCGCACATAGTACTAAATAATATTTCTTTTTCCACCACGACGAAACAACTTTACGCCCCTTGTTCAAATGCAATGCTATACAATGAAACCTGCTTCGTCGCCATTAATTCTGTTGGAGTTGCCTCCGAGACTGACGGAAAGCAAGGGGAAGAGAAGTTTGTGTTGTGTCGAGACCGCTGACTTCCATGGCTTCGATCGCCTTCTCTGGTCCTGGTGTAGAATCTTTACTGATGCATCCTACCCCTCAACAGGAGAGAGGCACAAGGTTGCATTTGCTGATCCAACCTAGGAGTATTGTTTTATGACACCTCTCTTCTGTTCGGGGAGTGAGATGAGACACGGTAAGGCAGGTTTGCGAGATTATAAACACATCACATGATCTAATTTGAGCGAGGGAATGTCAGTTTGCATTGGAAATGGGGGATGAATTTATCATCCACCATGACTCTGAAGAGGGCATGGGTGGTCAGAAGCAGGACAAAGCCATGAAACAAAAGGACACATTACAATTATTTAATTACAAAGCCCAAAAATAATTCCCTTAAAAATCCCAAAAAATGAGTGGGACCCAAATGGTTACATACGAGCTCATGTCTAAACTTTAGGGTTTAAGAATGGTATTTCGCCTTCTTTGGAAACTAATATGGTTTCACCCTTTAATAAACATGAGACTTAGAATTTCCCTCATTTTCAAAATTCAATTGAATCTAAACATGATAATATGCTATGCTTAGCTACTCTAATACATTACCATTACCTAGGGCTGGTACACTCCACATCGTTTTCTTCTCCGACACGGCAATTACCTACGCATATCTCAGTTAACGGTGTCTTCCGGTCTATATCGACGACTTCCCGACCGCTACCCCTATAGACTCCTAGGTTTAAGCAAGTTTGCTCTGCTGAGAGGGAGACCCAAAGATGGAAACGAGCTTTGCACACAATGCGTCGCCTGTGGATGCAGGAGGAAGAAAACTTCGACACGCCAAAGATTCATATGTATTTTTCAACTTCTGTAAGGGTGTTTTTAAGGGTTTGTGCTATTGTTTTGAAGTTGTGCACATTTTATTCAACTCAAATGTAGTTGCACGCTGGCCACTTCAACTAAAATAAAACTCAAGGGATCACTATCCCAAGAAATCATAGATTGCAAATCATACAGATTTCTAGCTAAATAGTGTGCCACTTTGTTTGTTTCTCTAGGACAATGCAAGAAAGACACTGATCCAAGTCCAAGAGCTACCTGAAAACACTCAGCAAGGATTATTGAATAAGGGCGCCAAATAATTGTTTCTCCATTGCAGGCTTGTACGATCTTGAGGCAATTGCAGGCTTGTACAATCTCGAGGCTATCAAACTCAAGGGTTTGTGCTACTTAATATACAACCTTTTTTGGCAAGAAAACTTCCCGATCTATTCATCATCTGTCACGGCAGTACAAAGAACACCATAAGTAACAAAAATTACATCCAGTTTCGTACACCACCTAGTGACGACTACAAGCATTGAAGCGAGCCGTAGGCGCGCCGTTGTCATCGTCCCTCCCTTACTGAAGTTGGCAAAAACTTTTTGTAATAGATAGTGAAAAAACAGTTGTGCTAAGGCCCCATGGGATCAGCGTACCAAAACAACTGCCATTGGTGAAGAGAGACATAGATCGAAACCAGTAGACACATGAACAAAAATGGATCCAATAGGACCCACTGGAGACCAACACCGACCGAATTCTGCGAGATCCGCCGGAGGCACACCTCCACACGTCCTCCTCAAGTGCTACAACATCACCGGGATGAAGGTGGGGAGAATCTTATTCCATCTTTAGAGCCGCCGCCGCTACGCCTTCTTAAGCAGGACACAAACCTAATCGAACTAAAGAAAATGTTTAAAAACAAAAGAAGGGACTCTCCCACGAGCAAGGGCCAGGGTCTATCACGCTTCCATGGTCCTAAGACCGCCAGAGATGAGGCGGACCAACGACAGCACCGACGGGAGGTAGATGAAGCCTAGCCGCATGTTCGTCTTTCTTTTCTTCCACGGGAAGAAACTTAATCTATGACCTTTGGCCTTCTCTAAAAAAAAGAGTTTTTCTGGGTTGATGGGAAAAGAGAGAATTCTGCATTTTTGTCTATTTTTCTCGAACTAGCATTTTCCCCTACTTTTGGGTGGTGCTAGCACAATCTTAGTCCATGTTCGCATTTTCTCTCGGAACAATAATAAAATTCATAATTTTTTAGGGAATAGCCAAACTTTATTCATCAAATTCCACAAAGTGTGGGATACGAAATGCGTCATGAGGTTAGCCAAGCCACACATGTCGCCCTACAGCTAGATTGAGAGAAAATCTTGCTAACTTACGAGCTTCAACATTAGAAGTTCGACCTTCAAAAGTAAAAACACAGGCAAAAGAGATAACTCTAGCTTTTATTTCAACAATAATGGCTCCATATCTACCTTGTCCTCCCTGATTGATATCACCGATCACTTGTTTAGAATCAGAGGCTACGATGAGCTGGTTGATGTTTAGATCCTCGGCTAGATAAAGTGCTTCTCTGCATGCAATGGCCTCCATGGTGGGGGCATCGTCAAATCCTGCAATTACCAGTACCGAGCTGCCGAGGTAGTTACCATTTTCATCACGACAGATTGCCGCGGCCGAATACCTCCTACCTTGTCTGATGCCTGCATCAACATGGATTTTAACAAAATTTGGTGCTGGTGCTTTGGGTCGCCTCTGGCCTTGCGTTCCAGAGCCTGCATTATTCCCAGCAGTAGCGACTGGAGTCTTGACATTGATAATTTCTAGCTCCTCGATGAATCTTTCTAGAACGAGTGTACTATACGAGGACTTTGAAAGATTCCTTTGTGTATAGCCTTCCTCCTTGATGGCCAAATTGCCCAAAGGGTAACCGCCAGCTTGACAAAGAATGCATGTGTTTAAGAAAGGTTAGGGTTATTAAGAGTAGTTTCAGTGTCAGAAGGCAAAAGAGGTCTGGAGAAGGCTTGGCTTAGACGAGATCATTGCTCAAGCTTGTGAAGTTGATCGTGCTGGAGAGGCGGTCCTCGGTTTTTTGTTCCACATGCCTGACCAAGATTTATCTATTATGGGGTCCCAGAATATTCGGGAGATGATTGCCATTACGTCTTGGTACTTGTGGTGGGAAAGACGGAAATTAGTGCACAAGGAGGGAATTTAAGATGCAAAACAGATTTCAATGGGGATTCAGACTCTTACGGCTAATTATGTTGTTGCTTCCAGTCCAAGAGATTCTATGAAAAGAGGGGGTTGGATTCGTCCCCCGGTGGGTTTTGTGAAACTTAATGTTGATGCTTCTTTTTGATCATGATATTCTTGAAGGTACGGCTGGGGCTGTCCTGAGGAACGACAAAAGAAATTTTATTGCAAGGGGTACTTGAAAAATTAATCATTGCGTCGATGCTCTAACAGCGGAAGCTTGGGCTCTCAGATCCGGTCTTTCACTAGCGCAACGTGCGGGTTGCAATCGCCTTGTTATTGATAATTTGGAGGTTATTGAAACGATGAATAATGGCGGACGGTCAGCAGGAGCGGCGGTGGCAATTTTTGATGATTGCTATTTTTTGGCGTGTGATTTTCCTATCTCTAGGTTTGAACATTGTAATAGGGAAGCCAATAAGGTTGCGCACGAGCTTGCTAGGTTGGCTAGATTTTCTTCTACTGTTGATTGGTTTGAGGAGCCTATGATTCAGATTGTACGTTTCCTCAGAAATGATGTATCTGTTATTCCGGTTGAATAAAGTCCTTATGTTTTTTAAAAAAAACAGTAAAAGAGTGTTTACCTCGGAAAAAAAAAACTGTGAGGAGGCTGCATGCAAATGGGCTTAGTTGCGCAACTAACTCATGGACACTGCTCAGCTGGCCCTGGGTGTGGTCGTCCCCTTCCTGCCGCCGCCGCCGCCGCCCATGGCTCTCCGCCGCGCCATCGGATCCCTTGTCGTTCGCTCCCAGGCCTACTACCTCCGCCGCGCCGCCCCGTCGCCTCCGCCGTCCCTCAGCCGCCCGATCATCCCCTACCGGCCCTTCGCCGCTCCGCCTCAGCACGTATGTCCCCTCTGTTGCCCTGGGTCAGCTTTCTTCCTTCTTCTCAGTTCTCACCATCCCTGTCTTGTTCTCCAAAGGCCAAGAAGGTCACCAAGGACGACGACGCCGACGCCGGCCCCAGGATCAACAACGACATCACCGCTCCCTTCCTCAGGCTCGTCACCGATGAAGGTAGGGAAGGGACGATGCGCTCACTCACTCACTCACAGCTCCCCTTTTCCATTCTCCGTTCACCATTCAGATGACGGACATGGATTGTTTCAGTTTTGCAGGGCATAGCGTCGTCCCCAGGCATGAGGCTCTTCAGCTCGCTGCCAGGATGGGCTTGGATTTGGTTGAGGTACACTACTCCATTCTCCATACTGCATTTTTCTTCTTCATCTTTAATTGTTTGTGTCCAAGTGTTGGTGTTTTCTTACTCTTCGATCAAGTGTTGGCATTTTCATTTCTCACGGTTATCTTGTCGTCCGGGCAGGTCCAAAGAAAAACAGATCCTCCTGTTTGCAAGATCATGGACTTTCACAGAGAGAAGTATAACAAAGATGTCAAGGAGAAAGAACGCTTAAAAACCAAGGTATGTGTGATAATTGGTAAATCCTCGGTGAATCTGTCATCCCATCAACACTGCAGTTGAGTTGAAATGTTTAGAAGGAGCCATGTTCGTAATTGTTTCAGAACATTGGACTGAACTATCAGTTCCTTGATCCGTGGTAAGGAAACTGTTTGCTAGATACAGTCAATCTCAGCTACAAAAACTGTCAATTGCTTTGATGATAGTATTTTTTAAAAGACATAAATAACTCTTTGAACTATACAAAAACAACGGCATCTGGTTAAGAGCTATACACATCTTATGTTCTTAGTAGAATACATCGAAGATGTTCTTTGTAGGGGCATTTGGTACTGTCGAGTCTTTGGTCGTTGAGTGGAAATGGCCAGAATCGCACTTCTTTAGTATTTGCGGTACTAGAGCACATTTGTGATTACTGTGTTGTATGTTGGAGTATTATGTACTAATTCCAGTAAGATTTTACTGTTGTTTCATAAAAAAGAGATTATTTCGATTAACTGCTGGGTCCGGACTAGAAATGTGTAAGTGCTTTTGAAAAGCAATGCAATGCTAAATGTAGCCTTAAAAACCGAGAAAGGGAAAATAATGTTAATCATTTATACCTCCTTCCTCTGCATAAATCATAATAATGAGCACCTTCAATGTTCTGCAGTCTGCTATTGTCTTGCGTGGTGGAGATAATAAAGAAGTGCGGTTTAAGCGAAAACAGTAAGTTTTCTTGATTGTTGCAGTTCTTTTGTTAATTGCAGACTATCATCTTTCATGATTTTTTTATTCTTATAAGGAATGCTTGATTAGTATTTCAAATGAAACAGTATTTTTTTTTACTTGTTCTATTTTGGTCATTGCTGTCTGGCAGTAATAGTGAATATTCTATCATAACTTTTTTGTTCAGATGTGGGATGCATGCTTGATTGCTACCTTTTAGTTGGAGTAATAGCTTGATTGTACTGCTACATGCTTTTTTTGCTGCTCGTTTGGACCTATACCTAGTTGAGCTCACTCAATGACCTTGTTTCACATAAGGCTATTGAGGAACATAAATTATTGTTTGCAGGAAATTAAAGATTTGAAGGTGAAAGCAGATGCAATTACCAGGCTAATGGAGCGTGGTTACAGGGTGAAGGTAAGAGAGCTCACATACTTTTTAGTTCTTATTTTGTACTCCCTCCGTCCGGAAATACTTGTCGGAGAAATGCATAAAAATGAATGTATCTAGAACTAAAATACATCTAGATACGTTCATTCCTCCGACGAGTATTTCCGGACGGAGGGAGTATGGTTTTGCGAATATTTGGTGACAACCCAAGGAACTGTAACCTATGGAATTGTCAATAAACCTTATTTGTATTTTTTCTGTTAAACCATTATTTTATAATCATGTTTACTGGGCAATCTCCAAGGAAACTTTATAACATTAGAAGGGGAAACCAAATAGTGTGAAATGATTACAGGGCTTTTGTGGATAAGGAACTGATGACTGTGAAAGCTGTTGTGACTTGTAGGGGCGTAACATAGCTGAAGAGTAGTAAGTCACCAATTGAACAGATACAAGATGTCTGTATTGTGGAAAGTGGGCCACATTTGGACTCCAAGCATGCATATGTTATTGTCAGGCATGTGAAGTTTGCAACCAAGAAAGGCGGAAAGAAAGCTAGCAAGGCCATGGAAGACGCGGGCAAAGGCACCCCCAGCAACACTGCTTCTGAATCACCAGCCACCGCTACTAATAGTGGGGACAAGACAAGTGAACATGGTTTGGAAGTTGAGGATGTTGACAAAACGCCAGCCTATCACTATCGTGATTCTTTGGCGCAAAAAGAAAGGCAAGATAGAGGCGTTGGAGGCAGCAACCGCGATAACATGGACAACGTGAGTGCTGGAGGAAACAGGATTAACCCTGGTCAGGGGGGATCACAATCATCCGAACATGGACTTGGTTCTAGGAGTGGAAATTCTCACATGGAAAAGCAAGAGAGAACTAATCAGGATATGGTACCTGAGCAAACCAACAGGTATGCCAGCCGTAGAAATCAGGTGGGAGGCGACAACCAAGGCAGACCCCCGCAGGACCCGAGAAGAAATGAGAATGAAGGCCGCAACCGTTTCAACGACAATGGAAGGCCTTTGGAACAGCCTAGCCCGCCACCGCCAAGGTTCAGCCAAGGCAGACCCCCACAGGACCCGAGAAGAAACGAAAATGAAGCCCGCCACCGGTTCAACGACAAGCAGAGGCCTTTGGTACAGCCTAGCCCGCCATCGCCAAGGTTGAGCCAAGGCCAAGGCCGACCCCCACAGGATCCGAGAAGAAACGAGAGAGGAAGCCATGTCCCATCGAATAACAACCAGGTGCTGCGATTCCAACAATCGAATCAGAACAGTGGACCATTAGCAGGCAACAACACAGGGGGTCCAACTCCAACAGCCAGGAGTTTGGGCGTCTTCAGCAGCCGAACGCCAACCACAACATCGGAGCCGAAGAAGACAGATTGCGCGTCCGCTGCTGGTAAGCCTTCGGATACCGGTCCGGCCAAAAGCTTTGGAATATTTAGGCCCTGTTTGTTTTATAAGTCCTAGGGCTTTTTTAAGTCCCAACTTATAAGTCATAAGTCCCTACCTGTTTGTTTACAGTGACTTATAAGTCCCGAGTCCCTACCTGTTTGTTTACATAGACTTATAAGTCCATGTTGCACCGCTGCAACGAGGCTCGGGAGAGAGCCTGTCCGGCGGTTGGAGACACCGTTGCAACGAATCGAGGTAGAACGAACCGAGGCGGGGCGGTGACGGGGCGAGAGGCGGGCGGCGACGGGCGGCGAACCGAGGCCGGGCAGGCGAGAGGCGGGCGGCGAACCGAGGCGAGGCGGCGACGGGCGAGAGGCGGGCGGCGACGGGCGGCGAACCTGAGGCGGGCGGCGACGGGCGAGAGGCGAGGCGCGACGGGCGGCGAATCGAGGCGGGCGGCGACGGGCGAGAGGCGGGCGGCGACGGGCGTCGGGGAGCGAGCTGAGCGAATAAGTCCCAATAAGCTCCTCCCCGAGAGTCTTATTTGATAAGTCCCAAATCACCACAATAAGTCCCAATAAGTCCCTTGTGTTTGGTTTAGGTGGGACTTATAGGGACTTTTTTAAGTCCCTAAACCAATAAGTCCCTTGAAACAAACACCCTCTTAGTACTCCCAGAAAGTGATCCGGCGATAAAAAAAAAGATCGTGAAACATGTACTAGCTGTTTTTGGCTGCCATTTTTGTTGTTTTTATTTATTTGTTTCAAATAATCCTTAATTATCCCCATTATTGACCCTTTGCATAAAGAAGAACATGGAAACATGAAACCCATGCGTGCATGTAATGTGGTGTGTGTCAGCTCTTTTTGACCCCCAAAAACAAAATCCAAGGTTTATTGAATCTGTCTGGCATGTGTTAAGTAACAAGTGCGGTTCTTGGCGTTCACTACTTACGGCAAGGAACATTATGGTGGCATTTTATATAAACTCCATTTGGGTCAATGTTTGGGGTATCACATGCCCGTCTATGAAAATGCAAACAGCGAAGAAGAATAATAACCAGCAGGAAGAAGATGAAGCTACATAGATGTTTGGGGCGATTTGCTGCACAGGGGCGGCGATCTCCTATTCCCCTTCTTCCTTTTTTTATAGGCTAGCAAGGAGGCCCGTCGCACGGGAGAAAAAAATACCACACATTCTTAATTCACGAAAAGTGTTCTATAATATGATAATTTGTAGCTATGACCCAAACAAATGTGGTCTTAGCCTAGAAAAGCACAGTTCAAGATTCCACATGTATTCTATTTCAACATGTTCATCCCTATCTGAATCACTACCGGTATGAAAGAAAGACGGATAATGCATTATTGATTAAGATTGCACCATAATCACTAACTTATATTGTATTTTCTTAAATTGGTAACAGCTAAAATAACAACATATATATTCAAATTTTACATATTTTTCTAATCAAAATTCATATGTAACATGTTAAATTTGGAGTTATGGTTAAGAAGATATGAGTATTTAAAAAAAATATTTGATATCTACTGCGGGTTTAATGTAAGAAAAATCAGGGGGTTTTCTATAAAATAGCATGACAGACTAAGAATATCTATTTCTTTTATTAGTATGTACTCCTTTTGTTCGAAATTACTCGTCCAAAAAATGAATGTATATAGATGTATTTTAGTTGTAGATACATCCTTTTTGTGACAAGTAATTTCGAACGAAGGGACTATAGATATAGATTAGAATGCCACTCTTTACTGATTCACGAATATCATTACAAAGAGTTTTCCTTATACAATACGGAGTTACGTTACACATGATAGAATTAGTAGAGGAGCCTTATTTCTTCACCTGTGATTCTTTTTCATGTGGAGAGAAGGGGGATGGGATTTGGGGCACGCGCCGAGTCTCTTGCACGGGCATTTAATTTTGGCTTCCAATTTTCAAACTTCTATATCTTTTAAATGAAAAGTTTGAATTAAGTTTTGTATTCACTAGCAAAAGAGCCGTGCGTTGCAACTTAAGAAAAAACACAACACACACTCTTAACCGAACAACCATGACTCAAGACCACAATAGGTCCATCTCCTTTATTTTAGCGACGCATCATATTTGTGTTGCCACTTATCCTTCTTTTCACCCTCGCCGGCGATGGCCTTAGTGTTCACACAAACCAAAACGTGTTTGAATGTGGTTAATCCTAAGACGTTTCTCTCTCTCTCTCCTCCCTCTCCCCCCTCTCTCTCTCGCTTTCTCTCACATTCGCGATGAGAAATCTGTTGTTTTCCCCTGCGATGTATTCAGAGGTATGCATCTGTAGTTCTGGATGTTTTCTTTTCCCTATATGACTATAGTGGGTGTTTATTTGTAACCCGGATCAAGGCTTGTATGAAAGAAAAATGAATAGTGCGCTATAGTTATAAGTTTGCTTCCAAAACAATATCTAAAAATATTTAACAGGTAAAATTAACATCATATTCAGATTTCACACATTTTTCTAATCAAATTTCATATATAAGATGTTAAAATCGGAGTTACGGTTTAAAAGATACGTATAATTTAGAAAACCATTTGTTTGACTTAAATATCTTCCAAAATAATATTTATAAAAACTGAACAGGTTACAATAATCTTATATTCATATTTTACATATTTTTCTAATCAAATTTCATATATAATATGTTTAAATCAGAGTTACGGTTTAAAAGATATGGATGGTTTAGAAAAGCATTTGTTTGACTTAAATATGATCCGCGGATGGAATACCTAAAAAGTCAGGGGGGTTCGAAAAACTGTAAAATAACGGTTCGTTGTGACTTAAATCCGGACGGCGGGTTGATTTCATGAAAATGCAGGGGCTTTTTTTGCAAAACGATGCGACGAACGGGCAGAAACCCTACGTGCTTTATTATTAGGTAGAGATATTCATGTCTCTCGTTACTAGCGCTTTCAAATAGATTTATTTTAAATATATTTTAAAGACTTAAAAAATATGTTAAGTTTTAGTGGCTGAAACTTAGTACGAGCGACAAATAAAATCCCGTACATTGTGCGTACCACCGACAGAAAAAAATCGTTTAAAATTTTGTGTAAATTTCAACTATTGAAACTTAGAACTTACTTATGTCCTCGTGCAGGATTCAACTACTTTATGAATTGCGAATCAACCTGTGGTCGGATGGTTATGTGTACAGTGATATTCCCGGCCCAACAGGGTTCAAGTCCTGGTGCTTGTATTATTTCTGAATTTATTTCAGTATTTTTGGTGATGCGTGTTCAGTGGAAGAAGACGTTCCCGTCGACTACAAGGCGCCTATGATAACTTCGTCAATCTCAAGATGATATGCCGACTCAGTCTCTCGGAGATGCACATAGAGATAGGATATACGTGTGTATTCATAGGGATCAGTGTATGCACGTATATATGAGCGCATGCGTCTCTGTTCTAAAAAAAACTTCACAAATCACAAGGCGATCGAGTTGCCGGATATGGCTTGTCAGCATGATCAACCCCTCCTTATTGTTTTTGTCCTCGCACAAATCCCTTCGGCAGTGTCGTCACCTAGCAGCAGCCGGCACAACAAAGCTGATATACACGCAGTAAACCATGAGTCACATTGCAGATTCCCCGGCTGACGAGATCCATGGGTCGCAATACATGCACGCTCCATTGTAGCTCCACCACCGGTGAGATCCGTCGGTTGCAGTAGTACACACACTGCACCTCAGCTCTGTCGCGCCGCTGATGAGACGTCGCAGCACCATGAATGTTGCACTCAACTCCACCATCGGTGATGTCTGCCGGTTAGATCACCACGTGTTGCACTGCAACTCTGTCGCTCCACCGATGAGACGGTAACAACTGATCCAATGGCATAATGATACCAAGCCTCGGTATGAATGACATATTTTCTAATCTTTCTAATCTTCAAGCGCATTGCATCCATCTTGATCTTGTGATCATCGACGACATCCGCAACATGCAACTCCAATATCATCTTCTCCTCCTCAATTTTTCTTATTTTTTCCTTCAAGAAATTGTTTTCTTCTTCAACTAAATTTAACCTCTCGACAATAGGGTTGGTTGGAATTTCTGATTCAACAACCTTCTAGATAAATAAAATCTGTCACATTGGTTGGCATAATTGTCATAAACAATAAATGAACCAAATAGTTATGAAAAGATAATATATACCACATCCGAATCATAGACAGGACGAGGACCGACGGGGGCGGATACCAAAATCATCGCACTATATAATATGCAATAATAAAAGTAAGAAAATAATACAAGTATCTATCTAAACATACAAGTAAGAATATTTTTTCTTTCAGAAAGAAGATAAGAGCAAGAGGCTCACCACGGTGGTGCCGGCGATGAGATCGGCGCGGGTGATCGACGATGGTGAAGACCGGAACGGGGCATGACGGACCGCTAAACCTGGACAAATATTAAGGAAAATGGAGCTTGAAGGTCGAGCTTGGAAAGGAGAAAGCTTAAGTAGTGTGGCTGGGCATTCCATCGAACACCTTGTGTGCATAGGAGGTGAGCTAGAGCACCACCAAGCCCTTTCCTCCTCGACGGCCAGAAAAAACAGAGCAGTGTGCTCTGCTCTTACGCGAGGGGGTATATATAGGCACCTCATTGGTCCCGGTTGGTGGCATGAACCGGGACTAAAGGGCAACCTTTGGTCCCGGTTCAAGCCACCAACTGGGACCAATGGTGATGGGCCAGGAGCGAGGCCCATTGGTCCCGGTTTGTCCCACCAACCGGGACCAAAAGGTCCAGACGAACCAGGACCAATGGCCCACGTGGCCCGACCGGCCCCCGGGGCTCACGAACCGGGTCCAATGCCCCCATTGGCAGTGGCTGAGCCAGGAAAAAGTATTAAGGGGGGCCAAGTGTTGCTTATCCTTGGCAGGGAGGGCCAGCCCACTAAAATACATCATTTTCACAGTACATAATCACTTGTTTATATGTATATTAGGCTTAAATCAATTGTGTTAGGGGGGGGGCCAGGGCCCCTGCTGGTCCCCCTGTCTCCGCCACTGCCCATTGGTCCCGGTTCTGGACTGAACCAGGACTAATGGGCTGACCCGGCCTGGACCAAAGCCCTATTTTCTACTAGTTAACACTGCACTTCAGCTCCATCACCGGTGAGGTACGTCGTTCATAGCACCACGTGTTGCACTGCAACTCCCCCACCCTGCAAGATTTGCGAGAATGTGACACCACGCATGCTGCATGGAAGCATCTCCTGGCCGCCTGCGAGATCCATAGGGTCGCAACACAACTTGTGTTGCATTGCAGCTCCACTGAGGTGGTCCCCTCTGGAGAACCACGCATTCCTCCTCTACAGCACCGGCGGCGCTGCATCAATGTCCTCGACAACATCGACCATGGTAACTTCTAATTGCGCCACCAATGCTCGACAACACCGGCTGCAACAATGGCCAACCCAGGTGCTATGGGTCGTCGACTGTTGGGGTGCTACAGTCTGCAGCTACTCTGATGACGCCATGGCAAAAGGTCGAAGAGGGATGCAGAGAGGAAGAGGATAAAATGGGGGTCTTGCTTGTGTAGTGGAAGAATGACTGGCTATCGTTGCTGCATCTGGAGATAAGGGGTGCGTGAGCGCAGGCAACGCAGCACGATCAACCATGATCAGACGGCTCGCAAGGTGGCTTACATCAGCCAGAAATCAGTTAGTCAATTTTAAGAGTTTTTTTAGGTGATGGATACCCGCTTTTGTTGTGTTCTGGGAGGAGTAGGACTTTTTTAGATGGGGAATGATTCTTAGGGCAACTCCAATGACAATCCGTAAAAAACCTTCCATATCCATCCGCGGACAGGAGGGATCAGCCTGTGGACACAGATGTGGGAGGATGCCCATCCAACCGTAGCCACATTCTGTCCGCCAGTAAATTCAAATTCAAATCTACGCTCATCCACATAACGCGCCGGATCACACCTGCGTCGGATCGCATCCCCGATCACAACCAAAAGAAGGCAAATATGCTTAGTTTTTATATGCCCGAATCCAAAAGAACATTAGTCTGGCAGCCCGTGCATTTCTGCCCTACCGGACCGGCCATCCCAGCAAGATGCTTCCTAATCAAGGAGGTGCCACCGCCGCCGCGTAGGCAGCCTCCGCGTCCGCGTCCACCTCTACCTCCACCGCATCCTCATCTGCCGCTGCCTATCCGGCTAGTGATCAACAAAACTAGAACATATTTGGCTAGTGATCAACAAAACAAAAGAAATCCGACTAGTGATCAACAAAAGTAAAGCAAATCTGACTAGTGATCAACAAAATTAAAGCAAATACGGTTGTGATCAACTTACCTGCTCGGTGATTTGTGCACCTCTAGGCCACCGTGTAATGAGATGCTTCAAGTGCCCGCGATACTTGGAGATGACCTCTTGGATGGTGTACAATTGATGGTTGAGGGACTTGCGCTCACGGTTGCGGATTAACGCGTCAGAGTAGGGTGCGAAATGCTTGTGCTCATGGAACCATATATGAATGTTCCTCCAAAAGGTTGTGCCCTTTTGCTCCGTGCCATGGACAGGATCAAGGCTAGTGGCCAACCATGCCTCACACAGCAACTCGTCCCCCTGCGTGTTGAAGCTTTCTCTTCTACCCTCCTTCGGATCACCGACTGTATCATCCGGATCATCGTCGTCGCCGTCCTCCTCCTCCCCCTCCTCCCCTTTGGATGATGTTCTTCGGTGGCCCAATGTTGTTTGTTGTTGTATGCCACCGTCGGTCTAGGTGTAGGACTGCCGCGTGGTCATTTGGGTGCAGGGCTCCTGCTGGTGGTAGTTGCCGGATGGGTGGGATCCGAGTCTTTCACCTGCCCGTCCTCATAGCCCCCTCCTCCTCCCTCGCCTCCTTGTGGATGATATCGAGCATCTCCCTGTCAGCGTCGTACGCCGGCTCCCCCTCTCTCGACATTGCAGCAAACAGCGTGTGGGCACCCATCTGCTCTCCGCCAGCCATCCTCGCCCTGACTAGTGACGGTGAAGAAAACTCAGAGAAGAGCGGCGCCGCGTTAACATCAACGATGTAAGGAACCACACCAGCAGGGTTTGCGAGCTGGTTGGCGGCGTAGTAGTACGGAGGCTTATAAGGCTTCGGCCACGACGCCATCTGTACTATGGGCGCGCCCGTCTAGCGGCGTCCTCCATGACCTCGCCGACCGCCCCATCCGCGACGCCCATCGCCACCCCAGGACCACCGGCAACCAGACAGTTCCTCATCTTCTCCTCCTTTGTGGCCTTCGCTTTGACACTGCGATTTTGCCGCATCTTCGAGCTAATCTTCCGGGCGAGCATGATGTTCGGATCCTCCGGCACCTTCGCCTCCTCCATCTCCGATAGGTTCTCCGACGGTTTCATGTGTCAGCGGCGGGGGGAAGGAGAGGGTGGGAGAAAAGAGCGGGAATTGGGTGGAGACCGTCAGGGAGTGCAAGAAGAGAGTGAGGAATTTTGGCGCAGAAACAATGCGGGAGGCTACAAAAGCATGGGCTCAGCTTTCTTTTACCGAAAAAGGCTTTTGCCCCGCTTTATAGATAAAGCAAACCGCCAAGAGCACACATACAGAGTCAAGTCCACAAACACACACACACCCAAGTCTCACGAACAAGTACAAAGGTTCTGCTGAGGGCACAGCTCAACAAGCCCAAACAAATAAAAAGACAGCACATGCTGGACGAAGAAGACACCTAGTCAGGCTCAGGCGGAGGCGGTGGGGATGGCGGCGAAAGGCGAACAACCATCGATCGGAGGTCGGCGATGAAGGCTGAGATGGCGTCGCGGTCCAGGGAGCGGCTAAGCGGCCGCCAAAGCTGCAAGAAACCCAAGAGTTTGAAGAGAGCGTCAGTAGACCGACGAAGAGGAGTGCGCTGAATCACGAGCTTATTGCGGACGGTCCAGAGGGTCCAGGCGAGGACCCCAATCTCAAGCCACCTAATGTGGCGAGAAGTCGCGGGGGACGACTGGAGTTCGACAAATAAGTCCGGGAAATTGGTGTGGCAACAATCTCCACCGACCACTTTGCGAAAACAGCTCCAGAGGAACTGGGCGGAAACGCAGGAGAAGAAAATGTGGTTCGAGTCTTCGGGAACCCCACAGAGCGGGCATAGGCCAGTGCCCGAGCCATTGCGCTTGCGCACCTCCACCCCGGACGGGATCCGGCCACGAATCCATTGCCACATGAAGATGCGGATCTTCAGAGGCAAGCGGATGGACCAAACCATCGAAAGAGGGAGGGGGGCGGCAGATGGTGCGATGGCCAGGTAGAGTGACTTGGTGGAGAATTGGCCCGAAGGCTCAAGGCGCCACCGCACTAGGTCAGGACCACCATCCAGCAAGGGTTCGTGGAGAGCAACACAGTCGAGTAACTCACGCCAGGCGGCGGATTCCATGGGGCCAAAGGCCCGCCGGAAAGCAAGGCGCCCTAAGTCAAGAAGGGCCCTATCAACAGAGATCACGGGGTCAACGGAGATGGAGAAGAGACCAGGGAAGCGAGACGTGAAGGGAGTGTCTCCGGCCCAACGATCAAACCAGAACAACGTCGAGGTTCCAGATCCCACCAAGATGGAGGTCCCGATACGTAGTCCGAAAGAAGCTGGACGATCGACTGCCAGAACTGAGAGCCTCCGGACTTCTGGCAGAAGGCGAGAGGTTGTCCGCGCAGGTATTTGTTCCGGATGATGTCAAGCCAAAGACCACCGTGCCCTTGCGAGATTCGCCAAAGCCAGCGGGAGAGGAGGGCAATGTTCATCCGTTTAGAGCACATGATGCCAAGGCCCCCTGCTCCCGGGGCTTGCAAATGTCAGGCCAACTGACCATATGATATTTTTGCTTCTCTTTGTCGCCCGCCCAGTAAAAGCGGGACTGGATCTTGGCAATCTCCTTGTGAAGGGTCTCGTGGAGGCTGTAGAAGCTCATAAGAAACAAGAGGAGGTTGGAGAGGGAAGAATTGATGAGGATAGTCTGGGCCGCTTTGGACAGCCACTGCCAAGGTAGTCAGAGTCGGGATTCGGAGTCGGATCGATTTTCCTTAGATAGAATCGAGTCGTAGTATCGAGTCGTGGAATCAAGGATTCTACTAGATTTTCTCAAATAAGATATTTTGTATCTATGCCAAAAATTTATATGGGTTCTATAGAGTTCTAATAATAAATGTAGAGAAAAAACGTACACATCAATGGTAGTTGTATTCCACTTCTTTTCATGGCTATCCTACAATCTAGCTTGTATGTATGGAACACATATGAGAGGGAAATATATAGAACCTTTAAATCTTCCGTGCATGAAATTTACTTAGGAGGTTTTTTAAGAGTTCATGAATAGTCGATCACTTGTATAGCTAATCCGCAGTGTTGAACCTTGATGGATCTTTCTCTCATTCTCCGATTGATCTTGACGCATCCTCCTTCTTACGCTAATTCCATCCGTTGACAAGCCTGGTCCTCATTTTGATCTAGGGTTTCTGAGAGCCAAATAAAGATGTCAGCGACTGAGCGTTTGGGCTTGGGAGGGGAATAAAGGGCCATGAGCATGTGAAAAAGGGTCCGAATGATGGCATAGTATTCTGCTACAACTAAACAAATGGCTTAGATAATTTAGTAGAATTGGGCATAGTCCATAGCATAGTCGGGATTTCGTAGTTTTGTACTGGATTCTATGATTTGGATCGCGACTCAACATGGACTCTACCTGATCGGGATTCATAGTGGGACTTGGATCGACATGCTTTTGTAGGGTCGTGAAGTCGTAGGATTCTAGCAGTCGAGTCGGGATTCTGACTACCTTGGCCACTGCCCCTGCCAGGGCTCGACGCGCGTTTGGAGCTTGGCCACAGTGGGGCGCAAGTCCGCGACTGTAAGCCTGGAGTCACTAATGGGCGTCCCCAAGTAAGTAGTGGGGAAAGAGCCCATGCGGCAATTAAGCCTGTTGGCGATGGTCAAAGACTCGGCGACGCGCGGGGGGGGGGGGGGGGTAATCCCATCACCATCACATCGCTCTTGTCGAAGTTGATCTTTAGGCCCGACATCTGTTGGAAGCAGAGGAGGAGGAACTTGAGGTTGGCGTTATCATTCTCCGAGCCTTCAACCATAATGATAGTGTCGTCGGCAGCTCAGCCTTCTTTTTGTGTGAGCCAGGGGCAGAGAGCGACGTCTCGCGTGCCCGGACTCTCGCAAACCTTCTCCACTTTTGTCTCCGGTTTGCGGGAGAAATCACGTCCGAACCGCTTTGTGGCCGATGCAAACCGGCATTGGATGACTTCCGCGATACAGACGGTTAAAGAAGGTTTACGTATCGACGTTGAAAATGCCCTTACAAAGCAGTCCGTAAGTGCAGACTTGGCCTCCTTTGGTTCATAGGATAGGAAAATCATAGGAAGTGAGATGACATGCATCTCAATTTCTATAGAGAAAGAGATGTCATCTGATACATAGGATAAGAATTTTTTTCATTGAGTCTTAGCTAATGTTTTTTCCTCCAAAATATGAAGGATTGATTCATATCCTACATAGGAATAGGAATACATTCCTATAAACCAAAGGGCTTCAAAGAAAATTTTTCTCTGCAAATCCTATTTTATAGAAACCCTATGAAATTCCTACAATCCAAACGAGGCGTAAGTCCAGAAAACCGGATACGTGTTTATATTAAATGGTGGAGCTGTAAGTTGGTGCAGTTCTAAACAAAGCGTCGTGGCGGGATCTACATGTGAAGCGGAATACATAGCTGCTTCTGAAGCAACAAATGAAGGAGTCTGGATGAAGGAGTTCATTTCCGATCTAGGTGTCATACCTAGTGCATCGGGACCAATGAAGATCTTCCGTGACAATACTGGTGCAATTGCCTTGGCAAAGGAATCCAGATTTCACAAGAGGACCAAGCACATCAAGAGACGCTTCAATTCCATTCGAGACCAAGTCCAAGTGGGAGACATAGAGATTTGCAAGATACTTACGGATCTGAATGTTGCAGACCCGTTGACTAAGCCTCTCTCACGAGCAAAACATGATCAGCACCAAGACTCCATGGGTGTTAGAATCATTACTATGTAATCTAGATTATTGACTCTAGTGCAAGTGGGAGACTGAAGGAAATATGCCCTAGAGGCAATAATAAAGTTATTATTTATTTCCTCATATCATGATAAATGTTTATTATTCATGCTAGAATTGTATTAACCGGAAACATGATACATGTGTGAATACATAGACAAACATATAGTCACTAGTATGCCTCTTGACTAGCTCATTAATCAAAGATGGTTATGTTTCCTGACCATAGACATGTGTTGTCATTTGATTAATGGGATCACATCATTAGGAGAATGATGTGATTGACATGACCCATCCGTTAGCTTAGCACTTGATCGTTTAGTATTCGCTATTGCTTTCTTCATGACTTATACATGTTCCTGTAACTATGAGAATTATGCAACTCCGCCATTGGAGGAACACTTTGGGTACTACCAAACGTCACAATGTAACTGGGTGATTATAAAGGAGTACTACAGGTATCTCCGAAGGTACATGCTGAGTTGGCGTATTTCGAGATTAGTTTTTGTCACTCCGATTGTCGGAGAGGTATCTTTGGGCCCTCTCGATAATACTCATCACTTAAGCCTTGCAAGCATTATAACTAATGAGTTAGTTATGAGATGACGTATTACAGAACGAGTAAAGAGACTTGCCGGTAACGAGATTGAACTAGGTATTGGATACCGACGATCAAATCTCGGGCAAGTAACATACCGATGACAAAGGGAACAACGTATGTTGTTATGCGGTTTGATCGATAAAGATCTTCGTAGAATATGTAGGAACCAATATGGGCATCCAGGTCCCGCTATTGGTTATTGACCGAGAATGGTTTTAGGTCATGTCTACATAGTTCTCGAACCCGTAGGGTCCGCATGCTTAACGTTTCGATGACAGTTTTATTATGAGTTTATAAGTTTTGATGTATCGAAGTTTGTTCGGAGTCCCGGATGTGATCACGGACATGACGAGGAGTCTCGGAATGGTCGAGACATAAAGATTGATATATTGGAAGCCTATGTTTGGACATCGGAATGGTTCGGGTGAAATCGGCATTTACCGAGTAGGGAGGTTACGGAACCCCGGGGTTAATGGGCCTACATGGGCCAAGAGGGAGAAGAGGAAGGAGCAGGAGGGGCTGCGCGCCTCCCCTCCTAGTCCGAATAGGACAAGGGAAGGCGGCGCCCCTTTCCTTCCCTCTTCCTCCTCTTTCCCCTTCTCCTAATCCTACTAGGAAAGAGGAGTCCTACTCCGGTGGGAGTAGGACTCCCCCTGGCGCGCCCTCTGGGCGGCCGCCTCCTCCCCGGCTCCTTTATATACGAGGCGGGGGCACCCCAAAGACACACAAGTTGATCTACGGATCGTTCCTTAGCCGTGTGCGGTGCCCCCTTCAACCATATTCCACCTCGGTCATATCGTCGCGGAGTTTAGGCGAAGCCCTGCACCGGTAGAACATCATCATCGCCGCCACGCCGTCGTCTTGTGGAACTCATCTCCGGGGCCTTTGCTGGATCGGAGGGCCGAGATCGTCATCGAGCTGAGCGTGTCTGAACTCGGAGGCCCCTACGTTCGGTGCTTGGATCGGTCGGATCGTGAAGACGTACGACTACATCAACCGCGTTGTGCTAACGCTTCCGCTTACGGTCTACGAGGGTACGTGGACGAACACTCTCCCCTCTCGTTGCTATATCATCACCATGATCTTGCGTGTGCGTAGGATTTTTTTTGAAATTGCTACGTTCCCCAACACCGGGAGGGGGGGGAGCTCTTGGTGGAAGAAATTCGTGCAGAAATTGCACTTTGTCAAAAGAAAATGGTGCATCTCTCTAACTGGTTGCAACCCAATGCATTCGGCAGATGAACAAAACTAACCGTTTGATTGGTAACCCAACACATTTGATTATAACAACATTGCATAAATTAAGCATATCCGGTTCGATGTTACATTGTGCTTACCTGGTTTTTTTTTCCTTACTAGCGATGGTAAAAGCCGCATATTGGAGAGAACAGGAGTAAATTGCATAAAACCACCACTTTGAGGGCTAGGTTTGCGAAAAACACTAGGATACAGATTTACTACAGAAAGCACCACGTCTAGCGTAATTGTTTTGCAAAACCACGATCGGTGGATTTGGCTCGGTTAAGTGTGTTTATGACGGATGGGGTCCACTTTTCACCGACGTGGCGTAACGTTTTCTCAAAAGAGCGCTAGATGGGTCAAAAGGCAAGAACACCCCAACGTCCTTTCCCGCACCGCCCAGCCCTTCCCGTCTCCTTACTCCCGCAGCCGTCCGAGGAGAGGATCCCGACGCTGCCACAAGTGGTAGCTCGTCGGGCAGATGAAGCCGCGAACTGGCGAGGAGGCGCATCACGGTCCATTTCTTGGTCTTGAAGTCGAACACCCACAACGCGCGTGCCCGCCGGCGTTCCTCGAACTCGATGGCGCGGTCGCCACCGCGCGCTGCCGTAGCCGCCGCCGCCGACTCAAGACGTGTGCGGCCTCGAGACCAGCGGTAAGGGCCCACCTCGAGCCAGCCCGGCGCCCCCACTCCACTCCACCACGGTGGTGGTGCCCTCGCACCACACGCGGTCGCGCACCACCACGCGAGCCGCCGACGTCGGTGCGTGCACGTGCTCCAGGCGCCGCCACCTCCGGCGAGGGATGCCGCACTGTCGCCTCGATTTGGCCCGCATCACCGCCACCTCGTCCGGATCCGGCAAGGGATGCCGCGTCGCGGCCCCGATTTGGGCTCCCGCGCGAGGAGACGCCCCGTGCGAGCGGCCGGACCCGGCGAGGGATGCCGCGCCGCGACCCCGACGGTTGCCCTCCGGTAGCGAGCCGCCTTAACGCCTTGCCGGATCCGCGAGGCCGCCCCTCCCCGATTTGGCCTGCTGCGCGAGGAGGCGCCCGACGCTGGCTGCGTTGACCGCCCCAACCAGATGCGAGGAGGAACGTGGGCTGATTGCTTTTCCCTTTTTGATTTAGGGGTGTCTCTGTAAAATCTATGGACTAGTTTGTAAAATTATATTAAAATTGACTGCACGAAATGTTACGCCACGTAGGCAAAAATGGCCCCATCTGTCATAAACGCGCTTAACCGAGCCAAATCCGCGATCGGTGGTTTTGCAAAACAATTACGCTAGACGTGGTGCTTTCTGCAGCGAATCTGTATCCTAGTGTTTTTCGCAAACCTAGCCCTCAAAGTGGTGGTTTTATGCAATTTACTCGAGAGAACAGTGCCGGTATGCATATGAAGCCTGACCTTGGACTCAGCATGGCTGGCATCCCTTCTCTGAAACCTCAAAACTGGGCGCCCACGAACACGCTTTCAGATTCAGACTGGGCGGCCTCCATGTGCGGTGCGCAAACCTTGAGAGCACGCAACGCAAGGGCGCTCACTCCTTGCTCTTGCTTGTTTGTCGGCAGATTTGGCGGGAGCGTAACAGGAGAACTTTTTGACAAAAAGGAGCTGTCTGTCGCCGCTAGCCCTTGTTGCGCGATCCTTTGCTCAGTTCTTCTCTCGGCTACTCTCTGTACTTGGCCATCGGCCCTTCTATTCTTGTGAAGTGGAATCACAGCAGCTCTCCTGCTGTCGTTGAAAGAAAAAGGTGTAACGTGGCAGTTTTGCAAAAATCATAAGTCTTGGATCGGAACACACAAAATACCTATTCATACAGCGATAAAAGGTTAAAAAAAACATAATTGCTATTCCCTCCGTCCTAAAAATAACTGCCTCAACTTTATACTAGTTCTAATACAAAGTTGTACTAAGTTTGTGACATTTATTTTAAGATGAAGGAAATATTTCACATCTAGATGTAAAATACTTACCTCACATCTAAATTCAGAGCGGTTGATCTTGTTTATCTTCGGTATTCATGCAACCTTATCATCTGCGCTCGCTTGCGTTGTCGCGCGCGGCGGCCATGTCCAGGTCCATGCGAGTAGGGGGCAGGGCGTAGTTGGCATTCTTTTCGCATTCTTAGGCTGGCAGCAGTGGCGGAGCGTCATGGGGACAATTCCGGGCCTTAGCCCCCCTTCCAAGAGGAAAATTTGCCAAATACTCTTATTTATCTGCTAATTGCTCTACTAATCCTCTGGCGTCTCTAATCACCCTTGCCTTTTCTATGTCATATACACTCAGTTGGCCCCCTCTAATATCTGATTCACGCTCCGCCACTGGCTGGCAGGCCGTTGTTTGTCCACAAGTCACACACATTTCAGCCCTGCTGAAGTGAGCGTGGGAAGTGTATGGTTCCTCGGTTCACTCGCATTCACTCGTCCACTCTCATTCTTTTTTTATTCCTCTTTTCCATTTTATCTTTTTCATCTTTTTAAATGCATGATTTTTTTACCATCGATGTCACTTAAATGTCCACCACACAAACAGAGGGTTATTTTTTTCTCATCCCAATTACAATTCCACCCTTAACTCCTCAACTGTAACTTCGGCCCGACCTCGTTTCACTTATAATCTCATCCTCGGCTCACAGCTGGCCCTGATATTTTTTGTCCTAGTTGCAAGCCACCCTCGACTCGTAACTGGGGCCTAATTTTGTTTTCCTAGTTGCAAGTCCAAACTGGACTCACAGCTGAAACTCAACTATTTTTGTCCCAGTTGCAAGTTCACCCTCGACTCGCAACTGGGGCCTAATTTTGTTTTCCTAGTTGCAAGTTCAAACTGGACTCACAGCTAAAACTCAACTATTTTTGTCCCAGTTGCAAGTTCACCTTCGACTAGCAACTGGAGCCCAATCTGTTTTAGTCCCAATTGCAAGTTCACTTTCGACTCGCAACTGGACCCGACCCTTTTTGTCCCAATTGCAAGTCCATAAATGACTCACAACTGTGACCGGCCTTTTTTGTCCTAGTTAATAACCTGGCCTCGACTCGAAACTGGAATAAACTTTTTTTTCAGTTGCAAGTCCATCGTCGACTCGCGGCTGGGCCCAATATTTTTTTGTCCCAATTGCAAGTCCACCCTTGACTCGCAACTGAAGGCCGACCATTTTTGGTATCAGTTGCGAGTCCACACTCAACTCGCAACTGGGGCCCAACATTTTTTTATCCTAGTTGCAAGTTCATCTTTGACTCATAACTGGGGGTGACCTTTTTTTGCCTCAGTTTCAAGTCCACCTTCGACCCGCAAGTGGGGCCTAACTTTTTTTTTTGTCAAAATTGCAAGTCCACTTTGGACTCACAACTGGGGCCTGACCTAAGTTGCAAGTCCACCCTCAACTTGCAACTTAGCCCAGTTCAACATACATTTTTATGCTTTATTTATATATATTTTTAAAAATTGAACTTTTTTTATTTATGAACATCTTTGTTAATTTTATGAATAATTTTTAAACTATAAACATTATTTTTCGCTACGACATGAGTCAGGTCTGACTCGCTCAAAAGTCCTGACGTACAAATAAAGGGTTGACTCGAACGCATTCATTAACTATGGTAAGTCGGGTCAATCCCGATGTATGGTTACTCTTGTATAACAAAGAGTTGGCCATCTCACTGGAATGAGTAAGCCGAGTCAAACAAACAGGCTCAAGACAAACAAATGAGAAACAAACAAAAGAGGCCACAAACAATGTTGATGTCATAATTAGATGTGAGGTATTATCTCACGTCTAGATGAGATATATAGTCAAACCAAAAAAAAAAATAGGGTTTCATATTCCTTTTTGTTATTTTGTCAAACATCCACAGAGGTAGCATCGGCCTGGCCCGGCAAATGACTTGGGCTATTGGCAGTGGGCCCATTTCCGAGGCTCTTGCTGTCTTCCATTTGGTCCCCCAAACCAACCGACCTGAATCTCTGTGCCTGTTGAAATCGGTTGGAGCGGGACAGGAGGCTCTGTCGTCGTCGTCGTCTATATAGCCTCCCTCCATCGCCGTCCTCCCCTCCCATTGTTTCTCGTAGCTTCCTTCCCTCCGCGCCCTCCTTCTCCTACTCATCTGGGCGTTCTTGCGAAGCTGTTCGAGCGAGGCGAGATGGCGGGCAAGCGGAAGGCCGGCGACGACATTCCCGGGGCAAGGCATCGGGCTGCGCGGACGGACACTACAGCAGGCGACGACATTGCCGGTACTTCGGCGCAGACTGCAGGACCGACGGCGAATGCATCCGGCGACGGCACTGCCGGGACTTCGCAGGCGCTCGCAGGGCCGTCGGCGGCGACTACACGCTGCGCTGTAGGCTACCCCGGCGGCGCCTCTTCCCAGTCAGGTGGAGGTGGGTGCCCAAGAAATCAAAGCATCCGGCGAGCGAGGGGTTCGTTCTTGCGTTTCTTGGATTGTAACATCCGGTAGCTTCGTTTCTTGCAGCTCGCGGGGGCGGGGCCTGGTCGGGGCAGAGTGGATCCGCTCCGCCGCACCGGCAGGCGCTTGCAGGGCACACGGCGACTACACCAGCCTTCGCTGTAGGCTATCCCGGCGGCTCGTCCCAGTTCGGCGGAGGTCGGTGCCCAAGAAATCAAAGAACAGGACAGAGCGCGTCTTCCATTCTTGGGTTGATGTCGCTTCTTGGATTCTAACGTCTGAATCTGATAGCTTGTTTCTTGCAGCTGCTGGCGGGGGATTCTCTCAGCCGCATCCGAGGGCGCCGATGACGCCGATGCTCCAGCCGCCGCTGGGCAATCCAGGTGCGTTCCCTCCGAAGAAAAGCGCCAAATTCTTTCTGATCCGTGCGGTTCTTGCTTCTTCATTGACGCCGGTGTTCGATTTCTTGGTATCTGTTGCAGCCGTCGGGAGTGCGCCCTTCCCGTACCAGTACCACGCGCCGACCGGCTATGATTTCTTCCCCGGCCAGAACCAGATCGCCGGCCCCTGGCAGACAGGAACAGGGCAGCCGCGCGGCGACTCCGGCAGGGTAATCTGCCACGCACTACTCACGATTCATCATTCATTATTTGGGCTTGTCCTGCCATGAACTGACTCATTGATTTCTTCTTGGCTCGATGCACTGGTCAGCAGCTTCCAGCGTGCATTCGTTGCGGAGCGCCGACCACCTGGGTTTTGGGCTCGGCGCCATTGTGCGAGGATTGCTACAACGACTATCTCCTCGCCTACAACGTGCTTCAGCAGCACCCGCAGATGGGCTACGCCGGTCAGCAGCGCCAGCTCGACCTCCGCCTTCCCCGGCCTTCTTCCGCGGCGCCGGGGCAGCAGCCTTCTTCATCGGCACCGGTTGCTGTCGGCCCACGACCGAGGGCGCCAGGTGCTCAGCGGTGCCCTGTTTGCCGTGCACCCACCACGCGGGTTCTGGGCCTGGAGCCCCCGCGCGAGGACGAGGTTTGCCACGACTATCTCCTCGCCAGCAACGTGCTCCAGCAGCACCGGCGGATGGGCTACGTGATCCCGGGTCCAGTCCACGGCTACGCCAGTTCTTCTTCTAGCGCGGCGCCGGAGCAGCAGGCACCTCCAGGGGAGTAGAATGTAGGGCACATCTCGTCGCTCCAATCAGTTTTCGGCATACTGTGGCTGTCAGTGAGAAAGTCTTCTGAACTCTGAAAGTTTTCTGCTTGCTCTGTTTCGACAAAGATGCTTGCTCTGTTTTGACAAAGATGTGGCCAAATGTGGCAATACATACATACATACAGTAGATCAACGACACCATATACTTGTGCTTGTTTCCTTTATGATTACTCTGACATTGTAAATCTTTGGTTCTTTTCTGACGCTTCGGTTTTGCCTCAAGTGTTTGACTGTTTCACTTTCAGTTTAGTCAGATGAGTTCTCAGGGCTTCCTTCCGACCGATTCATTTTTAAGATCACATTTTTTTTAGTTTTCTTTTTGCGAATTATTGAGATCACATTTTATTATACAAGTGATGATCAGCTCCAACTATAATAATATGCTATGGTCAGTACATAAAACAGATCAGTAGAGCATATATGCTTGTGTTTGTTTGCTGGAGCCGAAAAATTACTCATGTTACTGATGCTAGAATCTTCAAGTTAAAAAGGGAGAACAGTAGGATTGCTCACAAGCAGGCTCAGGGTACTTACAATCTTTTTGATGGTTGAACCTGCTTATATACCTGCTTAGGTGTGCGTCATGTTGCTGCTAATTGCCCTGTAAAAACTGTTATCAGCTCTCTTAATGTGCAATCTTGCACATTGATGTTTTTTTTTTTGAAGCCTTGAACAGTAGGAGCACCTCCCACTGTTATTTTTGTATTAATATGGTAAAGTACAATTTACATGGTGTCTGTACAAGTGTCATCACCCCATTTGGGGTGTGTTAGAATGCTAGTCTACAGAAGAAAGGATGATGGGATGAGATGTTTATGCTTTTCCTTGACCCTATAGGCAAGGAGAGAGAAGTCTGTCTTAAATCTGTCCAACCAAGAAAGTTTTGTTGGAACAATCCCCCTGAAGTGTTTATTGTTGTGTTCCTTCCATAAACTCCAAGCCGCAAGCAAGAACATCTCCATGAAAAGAGGCCTATTCCAGCGTTGTTTGGCCATAGCCACATTGTGAAGGCGTGACATTCCTTGTGGCCAGGAGAGGCCCAAACTTGCCCAACAATCAATGCCGAAGCGGCACTCAAAGAACAAGTGCTCCAAAGTTTCCTCGATTTGCAGTCCATAGAGGATACAATTGTGGTCATCGCCAATATTGTAATGTCGTCTTTTGAGCATATTCCTGGTATTAAGGCGGTCGGCCAGAAGCAACCACCCGAAAACTTTGATTTTCATGGTTGATCTTGACTTCCAAATCCAACCAAAGGCCTCATGTGCTCGAATATCTATGAAGTAGAATTTATAGTATTTATGTGCTGTGAATTGATCTGATCCCCAAGCATACAGCCAAACATCTGTCTCATCAGATAGGGTAGTCGTGGCCAAGTCAGATTGCATCTGTCTAACTTCAGCGTGGGCTTGCTCAGAAAGAGGAAGGTGAAACGCCTCTCGCAGTGCCTTGATGGACAAGAAATCTCCGACAGAGATGTCTTCATTAATGGTGTAAGAGAATGCGCGGGGATAACTCTCCGCAATAATGTTGTCCGCCCAAGAGTCTTTCCAGAAGAGAACATTCTTGCCATTTGCTACCTGGACAGTGGTGATTCCTCTATAAATGGGCATTAGTTTTGCAACATCACGCCACCAGAACGAACCACACGTGTCAGAAGCGTGTGGTATGTGGTTAGAGTAATATGTATCCCAGATGAGTTGGACCCAAGGCATGTCCCACCTATTATAGAATTTATGTAAGTATTTGAGTAATAGGGCATCTCCTTGTGTTCTTAGATCAATCACACCTAGGCCACCGCATTCCTTGGGTCGGCAAACCATGTTCCAGGCGGCAAGGGAGTTGCATTTATCACCTTGTTCAGTTTTTTTAGTCCACAAACGTTTTCTCCTAATCTTGTCCAGTAATTCAATGATCTTGGTTGGCAATCTGAGAGTGCAGAGAGCAAAAATGATCAACGAAGTGATCACAGAGTTGAGCAGAGATAATTTGCCACCATAGGATATCATGTTGAGAGTGGCAGTTAGTCTTCTTTCCATGGAACAAACTAGTGGCATAAGTTCAACAGTTGTTGGTCATGTAGTTCCAAGAGGGAGGCCCAAATAGGTAAAAGGCAACTTGCCAATGACACATCCAAAGATAATGGCTATTTCCTGAGTTTTTGCCAGGTCACAATTCATTGTGATAAGAGTGGATTTATGAAAGTTTATTTTCAACCCAATGGACGTGGCATAGTCATTTAAGATGTCCTTGATGGTTGTAGCTTGCTGTGTGCATGCTGGCATGACCAAGATGGTGTCGTCTGCGTATTGAATTACAGGGTAATCATTTTGGTGTTGGGACGGGAACGGCAGATGAATCAAGTTGCGCGCGAAAGCATCATTTATGGCAGCTTGCAAAAGGTCGGCTGCAAGAACAAAGATTAGGGGTGAGAGAGGGTCTCCCTGTCTTACACCGCATTTGCAATAGAATTGCTGACCAGGAGTGCCATTAAGAAGAACCGAAGATTTGCCCGAGGAGAAGATGCATCGGATCCATCCCAACCATTTGTCATTGAATCCCATGTTTTTCATAATTTCAATCATGGCCTCATGTTCGATCGTATCAAATGCTTTGGCAAAATCTAACTTGAGAAGCATGATTTCCTTTCTGGAAGATTGGCATTGATATATGTACTCATAAGCCCAAGCGAGACAGTCTTGTATAGTCCGTCCTTTAAGAAATCCATATTGATTCTTGTGCACAATTTTTAAGATGACTTTTTGGAGTCTACTAGCCAAGATTTTTGTGACCACCTTGAGACAACAGTTGAGGAGTGTGATCGGCCGATAGTCATTGATAGACTCAGGAGAGCCTACTTTGGGGATGAGGGTGATAAAACCATCATTAATACTTTCCAAATTGAGTTCCCCATTATGAAATTGGTTGCACAAGTTATAAAAGTCGTTCTTGATGATTGGCCAGCATCGTTTTAAGAATAGACCATTAAAGCCATCTGGGCCAGGGGCTCTATCCGCGGGCATTTCTTTAATAACTTTGTCGATCTCTTCATTTGTAAAAGGAATGGTGAGCTCATCGAGTCCATTGCACTTCTTGATTATTCTGGCTAGGTTGAACTTCATATTGTAGGGCCGTGATGATCCCATCCTTTCTTTAAACGTTTGAAAAATTATAGACTCCTTTCCTACATGATCCTCGACCAAAGTGCCGTCAGGTGTTGCTAGGGTAGCAATGCTGTTCTTCCTATATCTTTTAGAGGCCAAGGCCTGGAAGAATTTGGACGGCTCGTCCCCGAACTGAACCCATCCTATGGTGCACTGCTTTTTCCAATAAGCTTGTTGATAACATAATAATCTTATGATGTGCGCCTTGAGAATTCTTCTAAAATTAACTTTTGGGACAGTTAAAGTCCGTTTATTTTCAAGCTCATCAATCTCACAAAGGGCTTTATTTGAATTCTCAATAGCCACAGAGAGTTTGGATATGCCTTTACTCCAATGTTTAAGATCACGTCTCAGGGTTTTGAATTTTCGGCACAGAATGGTGGCAGTATTTGAGGAGTGCACTGGTTTAGCCCAAGAAGATTCAACAATTTGCATGAAACTCGGATGTTGCACCCAAAATGATTTGAAGCGAAATAGTTTTGATTTAGGGATATTTGTTTCAATAGTAACCACACAAGGGATATGATCGGAGACTGGCTTACCGAGTGGTTTTACCAAAGTTTTTGGGTAAGATGTGGTCCAATTAGTACTCGTAAAGAACCAATCCAATTGCTCTAAAATAGGGTCAAGCTACATATTGCTCCACGTGAATGAACGTCCCTTGATAGGTAATTCAATGAGGCTTTGACAGCGGATGAAATCATTAAATGTGTTCATGTCATTAATGCTGCCTCCTGGTTTATTACAATTATTAGGTGCACGTATAAAGTTAAAGTCCTCCACGAAGAGCCAATCTTCATTTGATGGAATGTTGAGTGAACACAACCAGTGGATGAATTGTTCCCTCTGCTCACCTTGGCAAGGGCCATATACATTAACCAACGTCCAACATTGCGCCGATTGTGTTGATTTGAAACGTGTAACCAGTGCAAAATCTTCAGATAGTAGCACATCCGCAGAGAAAATAGTGCTATTCCAAATAGTGACAATACCCCTCAAAGCCCCACAAGAAGGTACAAATGCAAATTGGTCAAAGCGACGAGGGCAGCATGACTTAATGAAAGACAAATCGAATGATGGTTTCTTAGTTTCTTGCAAACATATCACCGCACGGCCACTAGAGGTAATCGCATTGGAAAGCGCTAGTTGCTTGTCCCCTTAGTTTAACCCATGAACGTTCCAACATAAGACATTCCAGTTTACCAAAAGATTCATTGCTTAAGTAAAGAAAAGGATCTGCAAAAGAGAAACTAGGTCAAGGCCGGGGGCTCCTCCTCCTGTGAAGCCATCAGTGCTTCGTCAGTGAGTTCTTCGGGAGGCATTGCACACAGTACAGTGCCAATCTGCTGGATCATCCTGATAGGCGTAGGCGGTGGGATCTGCTCAACATCATCAACCTCCCTGATAGTAAGAGCAGAGGGAATCACCCTGGGTTTAACCTTTGAAGTTTTTGCCTTGCTGTCAGAGACCTGATGAACTTTGAAACCATCATACTTGTTGGTGCGAGCACTTCTACGCAGAGCAATAGCACATTCAGGCACCACAGATTTGCCTTTGCGTGTTAGGATTGTAGAAGAGCCAGCAAACTCAGCAACAGCTGGAGGAGGCTGCTGAACTTGACCCACAGGAACAAGCTGCATGTCCATTGGTGCAGTCAGGACATCTTCAGAGACTGTAGCTTGATCAACTATATCCTCATTAAGCTCCTGGTTAACCGCTTCAGAAATATCTTCAATAATAACATTTGAAGAAGAGGCATTGGCAGTTGTTTTGGAAGCAGAGACCACTGTCAGAGAGCCCTCATTTTCAGAGATTGTAATTTTGAAGGTGACTGAATCTTGCTGAAATCCATAGTGATCACTCCATGGCCCAAAAGAAGCCACAATGGCCTTAATAGCAGCAGCAAGATATGTATTTAACCTGAACATAGGAATGCAATCCCTAATAAGCATAGCAGGTATGAAATCACCTTGAGTGGACAAATCCAGGTGTAGGCCAGCAGCAGAAAGATTCAGAGACAACTCCAGTACATTGTTGGGAAGAGTAGCAGATGCAGAGCTGATGTGGAGTGCAAGTTGATTGTTTCCAGGAGTAACCAAAGCAGGGTCTTCAGAGCTAGACCCAGGAGAGACCAAATCAGAGACATCATTGCTGGCTGAAGGAGCACCAGTAGCATTCTGTGGCCAGAACTGATTCATGAGGTTGACAGGCACTAACACATATGAATCAGAAATGGTTGCACTGGAATCAGAGCTTGAAGGAAGAGATGGAGTCATTCCAGGCAGCGCCAGGGCTGTCATGCAGATTCTGTGGTGGCACAATTCCATGATCAACCTGAAGCCCCTCCCCAGCCAACCATTGTTGGAAATTGTACAGAGCAGGAAGTGCCTGTGGAGGGGGGGGGGTGGCCATACACCCTACTCAGGGTGAATCTCAATGTCATTACCTTCATCAACAACCACATTTTCATCCTCATTGGCTGCAGCATCTGCCACTGCATTCTGAGCCATCCAGTTGTGAAGCTGCTGTTGATACAGTTGCTCAGCATTCAGACCTTCACCATGAAGCGGATGAGGAATACCATCAGGGGGTGGTGGATCTTCTCCAGCCGGAGGAACCTCAGGCAGGTGAGCATTCCAATCATTACTCCTCAGCATAGTAACAGCAACAGTCCAGCATTGCCTAGCCCCTCCTATCTGACGGGCAACAAGACTTTTGGGCACTAAGCGTAGATGGATAACTCTGACTTTAACAAGCACCAGCCTCCTATCTCCTCTAGGATTATTCCAATCGACTAAAGCACCAAAAGAATCGACTGACTTGTGTATGTAGTGATGTGTCTGGTAATCATAGGGGAAACCAGCATACAGAATCCAGACCTCCGGACCAAAAGTTGTCAGGTGCATGTTGAGAGCAGCGTCGTGAGGAACAAAAGAAATAATAGTATGCTCCTCAACCTCATTTTCATCAAGCTCAAAGGTGGTGCCGACCACCGCATCCCGGATGACAGAAGAAGCAAACCCGAACAAACCAACTCCTAGAGGATGATCTGAAACTTCACAAGGGAAATATTGTGATTCATGGAGCAAACCTTCAATAATATTCCGCAGATCAGCCTTCTGGTGAAAGGGGATGAATCTGTTGGCCTCAGCAATGGCCAAGAAATCATGGCGCAGCGGCGGGATTGGGCCAACGACCATGTCCGCACGCACCTTGCGGTCGGCCGGACCAAGCTCGATGGTCATACCAGGCGGGGGGTAGGGGACGATGTTGAGCGGGTAGTTAGCCATTGGAGCGGTGGAGGGAGCCTCTGTATTTGAAGTTTGGAATAAGTTTTATATTGCCAAAAAAATACTGATTCTTTAGTAATCTCTTGTTGTTTCCTGGCGCTTTAATGTTGTCTCATTGGTTTGATTGGTTCAGTTTCAGTTAAACCTAATGTGTACTCACATTATTATCTTTTGGACTATGTATCTTGTGGCCTAAACCCTGAGTTTGGCCATACAACATCACTCAATATCTATGTTTTTAAAAATGCCTAAAGCTCGAAACAGGCTTTCGCCCCGCTTTATATATAAAGCAACAACAACGATCAAAGAACACGGCCGAACGATACAAAGTGAAGAGGTAGCCCTCTTACAAAGCAAAGTAGATCCTGGGATGACTGGATCACGCAGAACACACATGCCTACCCTACCAAAGAAAAACATAGGGAGGACGAAGTACAACACCATGCTACGGCCTAGCACACCTAAACTCCACGACAACGCCCTCAGGAGGAAAGACGGCGTGAAGCATCGCAGTTGCCGAGTCCAAAGTGGACATGGGTTTTCACCCGGAAACCTGACACGGAGAGGAGAGCCACAACAACGTCCTTGAGAAGAGAGCGGCGTCCGCGAGCGTACATTAGGCCGTACCTAATAAGAATCGCCTACTTGCGATGGGAAAGTATCTGGTGCACCGGCGCTTGTGGTGCTATAGCACCACAAACACCGGTGCACCAGATACTTTCCCTACTTGCGACCACTAGCGGGCTGGCCCATTTAATGTGGTTGGTCGCTGCCGCTCGTGTCGCTGGTTATAGGTTTGCTTGACTAATTTCCTTGTTTTTCTCTTATTTATTTTTTTATTTTGTGTTTAATTTTTCGCTTGGTTTCTTCGGTTTTTATTTTTCTTCCAATTTTACTTTAGTTTTCTTAGTTTTTCCCATTGGTTTTTTATTTCTTTCTTTGCTATACCTTAGTTTTCTTTGCTTATATTTTTTGTTTTCTTCATTTTCCTTGCTTTATTTTTTGGTTTTTTGTCGGGATTTATCGATTTACTTTTTTCCAACGCATGTCTACTTTGTCTCATTACAAAATGTATATTTTTAGGGAACATGTGAAACATTTTTCCAATATACAATGGATATTTTACATATACATAATGTACATTTTTCTAATGCATTCTTTGAACACTTTTTTGCATACATGGAAACATTTTTCCAAATATAAGTTTTATATTTTTAATGGTAGTAATCATTTTCTAAAACTAAAACTGTGGGATTTTTTTTCTTTTTGGAAATATTCTTGAAACTTTTCATGGATATTTTTTGGAAACACGTGATTATTTCCTTAAAATGTCACATACAATTTTTAATGGAAATACAAAACAATTTAATCGATGTCCTTCGTTTTCTTCGGTTATCTTTTTGTTTTGTCGGTTGTTATTGTTTTTCTGTTTTATCAAAACCTGTTCACTATTTCTCAGTATAAAATGTCCATTTTAGAGCACGCGTGAAACATTAGTCAGATACACGTTGGACATTTTTCAAATATATTATATAATCTTTTATATTACATGTTTTGAATTCGTTTTTGAATACATGGTAACAATTTTTAAATACACTATGTACATGTATTTAATAGGAATATTATTTCTACAAACTATGTAATTTTTTGCATTGTATGAACATTTTTGAAAATGGAAAAAAACATTTTCCCAACCTACACAATTTGTTTTCTTTAAAAGTTCACCTACATCTTTTAATGGAAATAAACCTTTTTAACCTACGAGAACATTTTCTACATTGTATATAAATATTTTAAAAAAATTCACGATAATTTTTTTGAAATGCAGGAATATTTTTATTATGTCTCACATCCATTTTTAAATGGTACAAAAAAGTTTTTGACATTAATAATTTTCTTTTGACAAATTATAAACATATTTTTAATTTTTCTCATTCACTTATCTGAAACGAGGGAACATTTTTAATTGGGGCGAACGTTTGTCTGAAAGTTATTGACATTTTTTCTAAAGCTGCGCTTAGAAATTTCTTATACTATGTTAACATTTTTCAGATTAATTGTTTTAATTTTTCAGAAGTGAATTTAAGTCTTTCAAGTATACATATTTAAATAAATATAAAAATGGGAAAAAAAAGAGTGACCGAAGCATGACGAGACCAAAATAGTTTTTTTCCGGAACCGCTAGCTAGCGGTGAGACATCCGCTGCTGATGTTGTTTTGGCTATTCAAGCCCTTTTTTATGTATAAAAGAGACATAATTGAAATACACACAATACATGTGGATCCTTTGCATGTTAATGTCAGCTTCTGTTAGGAGAGGGGAAAAATGTTCAGAGAAGACTGGTTGCATGCATGTTAAAATATTCTCTATCTCCACATCAAAAGTCTTTCATTTAATTTCATTATGAAATATTGGATGATAGAATCTTTTGAATGAAAACTCCAATTTTGATTTTTTTAATATATATTTGAATTCATAACGAGAAGACCTTCAGAACAAGATCAATTATGGATACATTTGAACTAGTTTGAATTTCCCAGATTTCAAAAAACATATATCACTTAAATTAAAAAAAACAGATTTCACTCGTCTCCAAAAATCATTTCTACCGATTAAAAATAACAGTTCACTCATTTAGAAAATACAAACTCACTCATGTCAAATGACAGATTTTTTGCATTTTAAAAAATCACCCATATTTTTGAACCGATTCCGTTCATTTCAAAAACTGATTTAATCATTTCATATAACAGATTTTACTCGCTTTAAAAAATCACACATGTTTAAAAACTGATTTCACTCATTTGAAAAACTAACTTCACTCGCTTCACTCATTTATGAATATAAATTCACTCATTTCAAAAGCTGTTTTCAGTCATTAAGAGACCAATTTTCACCTGTTTTGCAACAAAAATTATTTTACTCATTTGAAATAAGTTATTTCAATTATTTCCAAAAAAGAATTCGCATCATTAAACAGATTTCGCTCATTTATAAAAAAAAGTTTTGAAACAATCAGAATTTCACGTGTTTGAAATAACTAGTTTAAAAATCCTAAGTAAAAAGTTTCATGTATTTCCCACCAAATATGTGTGTTGCGTATCAAAAAAAGATCTCACTCGTTTAAACAAATTGGTTTCACTTATTTCAAAGAACTGATTTCACTTATTTGAAAAAATCATTTAGAAAAACAATTTCACTAGTTTCAAACAAGATTTTGCTTATTTATAGAAATGCGGGATTACCAGATTCACGTTTTTATTAGATAACTAGTGCTTCATTTTTGAAATTGCAAATTTCACACTGAAAAAGGTTTCATATACATGAATTGTTTTTCTTAGAAAAGTGATTTCAATCATTTCATAAACTGATTCAATAATCTTGACAATGTAAATTCAAATGAGTGAAATTAAAATTTTAATATGATTAGAATAGGAAAAATTAAATTAGCTTAAAAATATTCAAGATTGAAGATCATATGTTCAGGATTTTGAATATATAAAAGGTTTCAACCAGAGGACATTACTGTTAAAGATATTGGCCATCTGAAATTTCAAACAAAGATAAATATGCATGGATTTGTTGGGGAGAGAGAGGAGGGGATGATGCATGCATGCGTTACCACCGTGTTCAAAAAGTACTACACTACCCTGACATTGATTTGACTAAAATCAGAAATACAAGAGAAGCTTTGCATCAAAATACATTCTTATACATGTGCATATGGTCCCACAATTTTACATATGGCAGCACCTAATTGGTGGCAAGACCACCGGCCGGAGCCGGAACCAGCCGTGTGCCTCGCAATAAGCCGCGCCCCACATCAATCTACCTGGACTCTTCGCTTCTTGAAATCGGTTGCAGCCGGAGACGTACGCACTGTCGTCGTCTATATAGACTTCTGGCACATCCCCTCCCATTGTTTCTTGTAGCTCCCATCCTTCCGTGCCCTCCCTATTAGGATCATCTGGGCGCTCTTCCGAAGCTGTTCGACCGAGCGAGATGGCGCGCAAGCGGAAGGCCGGCGACGACATTGCCGGGACAAGGCATCGGGCTGCTGCGCGGACGGAACCTACAGACGGTAGATCGGGCCAGACTGCAGGGCCGACGGCGAACGCAGCCGGCGACGGCGTTGCCGGGACTTCGCCGGCGATGGCGTGGCTGTTGGCGGTGACTTCAGGCTACGCCGTCGGCTCTTCCCAGTTCGATGGAGGTGGGTGCCCAAGAGATCAAAGCATACGAGCGAGCGCGTCCTTCGTTCTTGGGTTGCTTCTTGGATGGTAACATCCCGTTGCTTCGTTCCTTGCAGCTGCTCGCGGTGCCGGGGGCGGGTCGGGGTACAGGGGATTCTCCCAGTCGCAGCCTCATAGGAGGGAGCCACAGATGCCATCTCAGGGGATGCTCCGGCCGCCGCTGCGCAATCCAGGTGGCTTTCCTCCCAAGAAAAGCGCTAAATTCTTTCTGATCCGAGCGATTCTCAATGACGCCAGAGTTCGATTTCTTGGTTTCTATTGCAGTCGGTGGGCGTCCGCCCTTCACCAACCAGTGCCACGCGCCTACCGGCAATGGTTCGCTCCCCGGCCAAACCCAGAACCACGTCGCCGGCCCCAGGCAGACAGTAACAGTGCAGCCGCGCGGCCACTTCGGCTCCAACGGGGTAATTTGTTATGCAGTATTTTCCATTCATCCGTTATTTGGGCTTGTCCTGCCGCCATGAACTCATTGATTTCTTCTTGGATCTTCGCATTGGTCAGCAGCCTTCTACGGCGATCACTTCCGGTGCGTCAGTCAGTCCCCTGTCTCCAGTGTGCACTCTTTGCAAGAGACCTACGACCGGGGTTTGGGGCTTGGTGCCATTGTGCGTGGATTGCTACAACAATCCCGTCAACAGCAACGTGGTTCAGCAGCACCCGGAGATCCGATACGTGCCTCCGCGTCCAGTCCCCAGCTACGGCGGCGCGACGCACCAGCGCCAGCTCGACTTCCGCCAGCCTTCTTACGCGGGGCTGGCACGGGTTGCCGTCGGCCCACTGACAAGGGCATCAAGTGCTGACTGCTGCTGTGTTTGCCTAGAGCCAATCATGGGGGCTTTGGACTCGTCGCCCTTGGTGCAATTGTGCGTGGATTGCTACAACCGCCTCTTCGTCGCCGTCGACGCGCCTCCGCAGCACGCGCAGACCGGCTACGTGCTTCCGAGTCCACTCCCCAGCTACGCGGGTGCGCCTGGGGGAGCAGTCCCTGCCGGTCAGCAGCAGTACCCGGCTGCGGCCATTAGGACTCCTTCCAGTTCCACCTCGAGCTCGGCCGTCGGTTCGGGACCGATCTGCCCGGCTTGCGGCCACCCCTCCGGCACCGGCAACAGGGCGTGCAGTCTTTGCCACCGCAACGGGCCGCCGCCGCCAGAGCTCGGCTAGCTCAAATCTCGTCGCTCCAGTCAGTGTGAGTGAGAATGTCTTCTCAACTCTGGGAGCCTTCTCTGCTTGCTCTGCTCTGCATTGACAGAGATGCTCCTTTGAGTAGTGATGATTATTGTGATACAGTAGATCAGTGACACCATATATTTGTGCTCGTTTCCTTTGTCAGTGCTCTGACATTATATCTGATTAGTTAATCTTTGGTTCCTTCCCTACTCTTTGATTTTGCCTCAAGTGTCTGTCTGGTTCACTTTCAGTTTAGCCAAATGAGGACTCCAGACCTTCTTCCTTGGTCCTGATTTAGTTTGAGATTACTTTTTGTTATGCAAGACTGATTATCAGTTCAAATCCTAATAGTATGCTAGGGCCAATACATATAATAGATGATTCGATGGTTATTTTCTTTTATACGCCATCTTTCTATCCTTTCTCATCAGTAAATGATGATTTCGCCAGAGAATAGGTTAATTCGTCAGTAATATTTCGTTGTTTCTTGAGTCTTTAGTGTTGCCTCATTTTGTTTCACTGATTCAGTTTCTCTGAAACCGAATAAATGATCAATTTATTTTTTAGGATTATGTATCATGATTTCTAAACCCAGGAGTTTGGCGAATGGCTATATAGCATCACCCGATATCTAGGTTTTTGAAGGAAGTGTTGTATAGTGGATTCTCCTGATAATTTATGCAACATACATAAAGTTTTGTCTTGATATTATGTACTAATGATGTACTCCCTCCAATCCATATTAATTGATGTTGGTTTAAAATAATGTTCAATTTATATCCATCGGAGCGAGTACTGCATTTCAAAGTTGTACAATAATGCTAGTCATGAAAGTTCTTTAACATTACCTATTAGGCCTGTTGTTTGTTTATTGCCAATTTGCAATACATATCGAAAGAATCACCCACTACAACGCTTTACATGGGCCGGCTCATTACCTGTTAGCGGCTCGGAAGCTTTCACCCGGTTTTGGCATGGTCCTCTCTCTGGTTTTGGAACTTTACGCACAGTTTTGGGAAGCTTCCGTCTGGGTTTTTGAGAGAATTCCTTATTTAACATTATCTTAAATTTTGCTCCTACAATGGAATTTTTTTTCTTCCCTGTCTAACATCGAGTCTAAATTTTATGCCCTTTATGACACTTCCATCTATTTTAAGATTTAACCGTGTCAAATGACCCCCGCAAAAAAAAAAGGTGTCAAATGACACATGAAAAGGCTTTTTTACCCCTCATGTGGTATGTGATCAAAATAGACATGTCCAACTCACTGTTTGATGTGCTTTTGTATGTGGCTTAACAAGAAATTTTAGTCTTAAATATGAATGAATTTCAATTGGACGTCGTCCTCACGTGTGTGTTTTAGTCATGGAAGTATAAGTGCTCCTTGACGTGTGTGTTTTAGTCATGGAATTTTAAGTTCCTGCGTGTATGCTCTAGTTGACATTACTATCTTGCACGTACGTGCATGACAAGGATAGTACTTCCTCCGTTCCTAAATATAAGTCTTTGGAGAGATTTCACTATGAACCACATACGAAGCAAAATGAGTGAATCTACATTCTAAAATGCATCTATATACATCCGTATGTGGTTCATAGTGAAATCTTTACAAAGACTTATATTTAGGAACGGAGGGAGTACTTTTTTGTGCATGGTATTACAAGGATAGTGCTTGTTCGTGTTAAAGACCTGACTACAATACATAGCCGAATACACATATAGGACCGCCGGTGTACACGTATGTACCCGAATATTTATGTATCGGCTCGCCATACATGCATACATATCCCAACAGGCGTAGCAAAAATATGCATACATGTTTGTGTGTTTGTACCAGCCGACACACATATCATATGTATGTTTTCGCAAAAAAATAAAAAAAAAAATCATATGTACTGTATGATTTATCCAATTACCTGGTCAAATATCCACACTAGTGTACGTGTGTATTCGCGCGGTGGCTATAGCTATAGATACATACACATTACCAAAGACGTGTACACAATTAGCTGGCTAGGAAAAATGCATGGGGTCGGTTTAGCGGACTTTGCCAAGGATCACGTGTCCGGTTGCAAGCACGTACACCGACTCAGATACTGAGGTACATGACTATTTTGTTTTGCAGCCGTGTCGATCAAGAATAGTTGAACGCCCACCGTTTGGTGATGCAGCCATGCCCACGCTCACATAGCTGACTACTCCCTCCGTTCGGAATTACTTGTCGTAGAAATGGATGTATCTAGATGTATTTTAGTTCTAGATACATCCATTTCCAAGACAAGTAATTCCGAACAGAGGGAGTAGTTGTATGCGTGTGCTTCGCGCTGGAGGAGGACGGGGATGAGTGGAGTTGGATCGGGCGGAAGCGAACGACTTGGGTCAAACGGCCGGTTCATATGACATGAGGGGCACAAAGGTCTTTTAAAATGCAATTTAACACAGTAAGATGGAAAAGTGGATGAATATGTCGTAAAGGGCATAAAATTTAGTCTCTGTGTTAAATAGGGAACAAAAAGTTTTTAAGTGTCAAATAAGGAACCACAAAAAGTTTTATTTATTCTATTTTCTACATCAGTTTTATTTTATACCTTTCTGTCCTTTGTCGTCTGTAAATGATGAGTGTATTCTGCTTTTTTTTCTTTTTTTTTCTATTTTACTTTACTTTTCACTTTCTTAATTCAGGAATTATTTTTTAAATTCATAAATATTGGAACATTTTTAAAATTTTATGATATTTTTTAATTCAGACGTATCTTGAATTCGTGAACCATTTTTTATTTTTTACATTTTAAAATTCATGAAGAATTCACAAACTTTAAAAAAAATCATGAATGTTTTTAAAATTCATGAACATTTCTTCAAATTCATGAATATTTTAGAATTAAAATAAAACCTGAAAGTAATGAAAAAACAAAGTAAAAAATCAAAAAATTAAATAAACTCATCGGCGCTCTCGAAGGGAGAGTAGCGCTAGCTTTTGCTCGTTTGGCCAGGCCCATGTACGGAGAAGCACATGAGCGATGTAAGTGTACTGCTCTCTATGAGCGATATACAACAGCTCCCGAGTAGCAGAGCTAGTGGGCTGTTTCACACATGCACGCACAATAAATCGCAACGCACCGACGCATTCGACATCGTCATCGTTCAGTCTTCAACTCTTCATGCATGACGCTTGCATTTTGGCTTCCTTGCGGCAGACTACTCTTCGCCTCGTGCTTGCTCAATCATGCTCTCCATCGCTATGTCGCCATTGTCTAATCAGTTGATTACCCATCGCATTGCCTCGCCACCGCCTACTTGTTGTCGACCACCACATGGCCGCGCCACATTGTCGGTCCTCACATCAGGGAAGGTAGCTTTTATGCTCTAGCAAATCACACATGATAGTTGCTAAAGGTTTATGTATGATATCTTTTTTCTTTGCAGCGAGGTTTATATATGATATCAATAGTGTGTCTTCGTTGCTATAATAGAGCATTGACAAGAATATTATTGGACATTTTTATTTGTGAGCTTGACATTATAGCCAGTAAGCTTTTAAGAGAAAGGTGTGCACGTTCGCACACATGTTTTTTTGAGCACGTGATACCTAGACATCCATGCGGTCTCACTACTGCTACAAATGGGTTCTAGTGATAGCACATCAGCGAGCGGGCCGCCGGCCACTTGTAGCCCATCACTTGCTGACGCCCTCCCCGCCATCACTATTATGAAAATCAATGACGAGCTCATTCATTGTGCCCGTCTCTAGTGACTGTTTACAATTTTAAAAAATACAAAGAATTTCAGAAAATTTACATAAACTACAATATGCATACACAGAAGAGTTACATATGTGTATGAAAGTTTACAACGAGTAGCAACAACTCCCAATTGCGAAGACAGAAGCCACGATTCTAGACATTTCGCTCAGAATGGTTGCTCTAGGACATTACTCTTAAGTGTCTGTACTTGTAGAGCTGACATGCATCAAGAATAACCTAGGGGCTGATAAACTATGGAAGTTAGTGGCCCAAACATGGACCCTTCGTGCCTTCATGGCCTGAATATGGGAAGTGTGGCAGGAGAAGTGGGAAAATCCACTTCCCCGTGATGGTGCGGTCAAAGTGGTGGTACCCTTTATGTTCAGGATGCATATAGAGGACACAATGGGAAGATAGAGGAACAAGTTAGGCATGGTGGTGTGAAGATTGCTCATAAGCATCTGATGGTTCGACGGTGAGCCGGGGCAGAGCCAGTATGCACTAGTTGGGCTCACTTGAACCCAACGATTTTTCATGCTCGAATCTAATGCATGGAACTTCCTTGGTTTAGCCGCAACTTGGTCCTTGCTGATAAGCCAAGCCCATGAACATGCCAATACATTTACAAGAGAAGCCACTCCTGACGGTGTGCGAGCGGCCACACTCGGAGGTCGCGAGAGAGTAGGCATGGTGCAACTACACCCTGTAGATGTAGGGGTTGGGCACAACGAAAACTAAACTGGTATGGGCTTGGCGGTGCAATGGGCGTATTTGAAATGGAGGCAAGCAACTGATTGGATTATAATCAGGATTCATAAATAACAACGTTGGCCGAGGGGAAACTGAAAGGTCTCAATTAAAATTTCAATATAGATGGATGAAATATAGCAACCCGTCAGCGAAAACTGTTGATCTGTTTTGACCATCGGTACACACAATCACTGACCGGTCATTTTCTAGCCCGTTCGTGATAAGCATCAAGCCGAGCCCCAAAAGTAATATCATTGACACGTCTCGGCTGGTCAGTTGGTGCTAGTGCTCGTCACTAACTCGTGGTCACTGGCTGGTCAATGACGAGGGGTTAGTGCTGTTTGGATTTGTAGTAAAGTGAGTCCTAGAACCTTTTGTTTTGAAGTCTCCCTCAACATGGACGTAGGATAACACCAACTATCCGAACCATGGGAACAATCCTCGTGTTGTGAGTGTTTGCATTCTCTAAACCGTAAGTCATAATTACTTGCAAGTTGGTTTGAGATGTTACAATGTTGTTTTCCATGACTTTTTACATATCACAAGAAAAATGTTGCAATGATGTTTCATATAAAGTAAGAAATCTTGTGTGGGAGGGTTCAATGTTGCATTAAGCCGACGATTCAAATATCTCATTTAGGTTTACAAGCTGCATCGCAACTATGTGCACAAGCAGACATCTAAGTGTCAAAGTATTTGCTGACACAATGTCCATGTGGAGGATAAAAGGCCCTTGACTCCAAATTTTGGCAGAAGAAAAAACCAACAATGGGTCAATAGTAAGCATGGATAATTAAGAAATATTGGGGAATGGAAGAAAGAATTTTAACAATACGAAACTTGAGAAACCACACTATTAACAAGAAAACAATTAAGAGGTGGAGAGCAATAAAATGATATGCGTAAATTCAATTTAAAAGCACATTAATAAAATTTATGGTTACCATGCGTGTAAGTTTATGGTTAAACTAGTTATTTGGATGATATCAATGTTATTTGGATGATATCATTACCATGTGTGTAAGTTTATGGTTAAAGCTAGTTATTGCTTTCTTTACTCCGCAAAAAAACTTGTTGCTTTCTTTATCTTCTTTTTCATTCTCCTTTACCTGGATTGTACCGGCATATATAAGATAGTATTTATATACATTGATATTGCAATTGATCATAAATTAGTAAAAAGAACCTGCATAGACCTTATCTTATGAAATAAATAGCGAGTTTCTATTTTTATTGAATAATCATATTTTAGATGATTTCGTCGGTACCGGACTACTGTGCAAATAACAGTTTGTTTCATCTTCTACAAGCTTGATTGGTGTAAATCTAACTAGTCAAGTTATTTTTGTCACAAAAATAGTCCTCAAGAATTTTTTGATTTAACCGAACATGGATCTAGTTCACTCAAAAACAACCCTAGATTATTATGTTATCTTTGACTGGCAAAAGGTTTGAAATGACTTTATCATTAAGCGGATGATGTATTGACATCATTGTTTTCAGTTTTTCTCCTTTTGTACTAGATGAAGTTTATCAAGGATGCCCGGCATGTTTATTATGTAACAACACTAGCATGGGCAAATCATGCTCCAAACAAAATGAATATTTTTCAAACCAAATCATTGGCATCGTGCCTTTAAATTATTTGAGAAGTCCTGTTTTTTTAACAGGATGAGTTAAAATTTGCAGAAACTTTGGAAAGCTAACAGACTCATTTGGGCCACAGGCTGGGCTATCCGAAATACATTAGGCCCATTATTTAGGCTCGTTCCTCTTCCTGTCTTCTTCCCCCACAAATCAACCAACTGAATCTCTGCTTCTTGAAATCGGTTACAGCGGGAGACGCTCTGTCCGTCGTCTATATACCCTCCCTCCATCGCCGTCCTCCCCTCCCATCGTTTCTCGTAGCTTCCTTCCTTCTCCTATTCATCGGAAGCTGTTCGACCGAGGCGAGATGGCGGGCAAGGGCAAGCGGAAGGCCGACGACAACCTTACCGGGACAAGGCACCCGGCTGCGCGGAGGGATCCTACAGCCGGCGACGACCATGCCGGTACATCGGCGAACAATACAGGGCCGACGGAGAATGCAGCCGGCGACGGCATTGCTGAGGTTTCGCCGGCCATGGCGTGGCTGTTGGAGGTGACTTCAGGCTACGCCCGCGGCTCTCCCCAGTTCGATGGAGGTGGGTGCCCAAGAAATCAAAGCATAAGAGCGAGTTCTTGGATTGATGCCGGTTCTTGGATTGTACTGACATCCCATACCTTTGTTTCTTGCAGCTGCCCGCGGGGCCGGGGGCGGGTCGGGGTACAGGGGATTGTCCCAGTCGCATGGGAGGGCGCCGCAGATGCCCTCTCAGGGGATGCTCCGGCCACCGCAGATGACCTCTCAGGGGATGCTCCGGCCGCCGCAGATGCCCTCTCAGGGGATGCTCTGGCCGCCGCTGGGCAATCCAGGTGAGTTCCCTCCCAAGGAAAGCGCCAAATTCTTTCTGATCCGTGCGGTTCTTGGTTCTTCATTGACGTCGGAGTTGGATTTCTTGGTTTCTGTTGCAGCCGGTGGGCGTCCGCCCTTCACCAACCAGTACCACGCGCCGACCGGCCATGGTTCGCTCTCCGGCCAGACCCAGAACCACGCCGCCGGCCACAGGCAGAGAGGAACAGGGCAGCCGCGCGGCCACTCCGGCTCCGACGGGGTAATTCGCGACGCATTATGTTTATGTTCCATTCATTTGTTATTTGGGCTCGTCCTGCCGCCATGAACTCATTGATTTCTTCTTGGATCTTTGCATTGGTGAGCAGCCTTCTTCGGCGATCTCTTCCGCAAGCGCGCCAGGTGCTCCAGTTCCAGTCAGTCCCCTCGCTCGAGATGGCTACAACAATTTCGTCACCAGCAACGTGCTTCCGCAGCACCCGGAGATCCGCTACGTGCCTCCGGCTCCGCGTCCAGTCCCCAGCTACGGCGGTGCGACTCAGGGCCAGGGCATCTCCATTGGTCACCAGCGCCAGCTCGACCCCCGCCTCCGCCAGCCTTCTTCTCCAGCGCCGGCAGGGGTTGCCGTCGGCCCGCGCACATGGGGACCAAGTGCTCAATGGTGCCGTCTTTGCCCAGCGCCCGCCACGCGGGTTTATTGCTCGGCGCCCTTTTGCGAGGTTTGCTACAGCCGTCTCTTCGTCGCCGACGACGTGCCTCAGCAGCACGCGCAGACCGGCGGCTACGCGCCTCGGGGGGCTGTCCCTGCCAGTGAGCAGCAGTCCCGGGATGCCGCCATTAGGCCTTCTTCCAGTTCCAGCTCGAGCTCATCCGTCGGTTCGGGCCCGATCTGCCAGGCTTGCGGCCACCTCATCAGCACCCGCAACAGGATGTGCAGGTCTTGCCACCGCCAGGGCTCGGCTAGGCGCTAGCTCATATCTCGTCGCTCCGACGAGTGTACGGCATTGCTGTGAGAGTGAGAATGTCTTCTGAACTCTGGTAGCCATTTCTGCTTGCTCTGTTTTGTCTTTTGACAAAGATGATTCTTGTGATGATACATACATACAGTAGATCACTGGCACTATATATTCATTGATCTTTGGTTCTTTTCTGAAACTTTTGGATTTGCCTCAAGTGTTTTGTCTTTCAGTTAAACCAGGTGAATACTCAAAGCTTAGTTGCTACTGATTATTCAGCTTAAGCCTACATTTTATTATGCAAGTGATGATCAGTTCAGACTCTAACAGTATGCTATGGCCAATACATATGATAAATAGATCATTCAGAGTAGGCTGATACGTATTAGCGTTTCTAATGTTGCCCTCATTTGTTTGACTAATGATTCAGTTTCAGTTAAACCGAATTAGTACTCACATTATTTCCTTGAGTTCTAAACTCTGGAGTTTGGCGATAACAACACCTGATATCTAGGTTTTCTCTTAAGAAAGTGCTTCGTCAGTGTGGAGCCTTCTGATGATTTATGTACTATACAAAACATTTTACAAAATCTTCTGTAATATCATGTACTAATGATGTACATTTCAGAGTTTTTCTTAGGGAAGGGGCTAGTTCATTAAAATTAAAAACAGCATTACATCGTCTAAGAGCTTAGAGACGAGACAGCCTCAGGAAAACAAAGTCTTATTACAATAACTAAAATTTGCTAGCACATGTGCCGCTTGATTTGTACAACGAAAACAATGCTTAAATTTGACCTTCCCAATTAAGGCCGAGACTTCAAACACTCCGCAAAAATTGATGAGGCCGCATCACCCCGTCTTGATTGGCCAGTGCAAAATTCAATCACATTAAGAGAGTATGATTCCGCCTCCACACGAGAAAATCCCTGCTTATCTGCAAAATGTTCTGAAATTTCAAAAAACCTGCCTATTTTCAAAAAAAATCCACAAACTTAAGAAATATTTGCGTTTAAAAAAAGTTGATAATTTTTAGAAAGCGTGTGGTTTGCAATTTGTGTTCAACATTATTTTTGGCAATTTATTAACAAATTTTAGAAAAGAAGTGTTAAAATTTGTAAAAAAATTATACACAATTTGTAATTACAAAATTGGTGACAAATTTGGAGAAATGGTTACGATATAAGAAAATGTTCATGTCGATTGATAATGATGGAAATTGCAAATAACACAATCATTCAAATTAGGGAAATTCATGCTCACGGATGCACCCGTCTAGCCTATTCTATCACACCCTATGAACTGGTGGGCTTTTTGGACTATGGATAAATGAGCTCAACTCCTAGTGGCGGTCTGACTCGGACATATGAGGCATCAATGCCAGGTTTGAACGAATTCCGACACCGTATGCAAGTTGCGCCATGTCTGGCCATTTTTCGGCCAATTTTCACCGAGAAAACTCAAAAATAAATGCAAGAATCATCGAAAACTCGAACAACTTGGCATGATGCCTTGAATTGTTCATAAAAGCTGGTGAAAAGAATTGGGGTCATTTGACGAATGACAAAAAACAACGTGCTTTCAAACGGACCCTTCTGACCTAACCGAACACTCTCTGCTAAACATGGTCTAGTTTTGGACATTTTTTAAATGATCCCAACTTTTACAAAAAGGTGGACATGCCCATGGTAGGCATTCATGCTAGGTTTGAATGATTTTTAACACCTTATGCAAGTTGTGACACGTCCGCCCATTTATCTGTCTTTTTTGACCAAGAAAACTCCAGAAAATGAAAATTTGTAAAAAAAATAAAATAAAAATTGTCATGGTGCCTTTAATTTTTCATATATGCCCATAGAAAAAAAATTAGTGTTATTTGACAGATGCTGAAAAAGACATGCTCTCAAACAGAGACTTCTGGCCTACCCGAAAACCCTCAGTTAAACATGGTGTTTTCTTTGGACATTCATGAGTGACCTCAACTTTTTACAATAGGTGGGAATTCTCGTGATAGGCTTCCATGCCAGGTTTGAAGGAAAAGATTATTTAAAATCATAATTTAAACAAGTAAGTAAATTGCTATATTATTTTTCCCTCTTTCCACGCGCGACAATGGACTGGCCTAGTCGGACGACATCTTGTGAAAAAACTATTTAATTAGTGATTTTTTGGTCAAATTCATGAACTTTTTTTAATATTGATGAATTATTTTCAATTTCCCAAACTTTTTTTTTCAAATTCATGAACTTTTTTTAAATTGATGAACTTTTTCAATGTCGCAAACTTTTTCCTCCTTGGAGCTAGGGGTGAACATTAAAAACTGACAAGCCGAAGTTCGAGCCGATACTGAAACAGAAAAAAATCAAAATTTTGGTTGTTGTGTTGGTATTAGAAAATTTCTGCCACATATAAGGACCAACGCGCTCATGTGCATGGACTTCAAGTCCGTGGGCAACCTGATCACTTGCATAAACTTGTTCTGGGCTTTTTGTTACAGCCTGCATGTACGTACCTGTGACGCATTTTGCGTCTATCTAGGTTGCACATAGAGCTAGTGATCGGGAGGTAAGATGGGCCGGCCTATTAACCTGATGCAGCGCTTCCGGTTTTGGGAACCTTCTAGAGTTTCCCAGCCGGTTTATCTGGTTTTAGGAACCTTCTAGAAGGTTACCTAAACCGGTTTTTCCGTTTCTTTTCTATTTTCATACTTTTTCGATTTTTATTTTACGTTTTTCTGTTTATTATTTTTCTTTCTTTTTCCTTTTTATTTTTTCGTTTCTTTTAAAATTTTCAATTTATTTTTCTTATTTTAAAGTTCATGTTCCCAAAATTCTTCTGAAATTTTAAAAAATATTCGTTCTTTTAAAAAGCGTTCAATTTTTAAATGTTCCTGTTTTCAAAAATTGTTCATTAATCAAAAATAAAATTGCATTTTTAAAAAATTGTTCGAGGATTTAAAAAATGTTCTCATTTTTCAAAAATTGTTTGGAATGTTTTCCCAAAAATATTCGTCCTTTCAAAAGAAAATTGCATATTTTTTAAAACAATTCGGGGATCTAAACAATTTTGTCATTTTTATAAAAATTTCGGGATTGAAAAATGTTCAGTTTTCAAAAATTGTTAAGAATGTTTGTTTTGAAAATTGTTTCCGAACTTTTCATAAAATGATTTGCTTTTCAAAAGGTGTTCCTGTTTTCAAAAATTGTTTACAAATTGTAAAAAAAGTTCTTGTTTTCATATTTTTGTTCACATATTCAAAAATTGTTCGCATTTCAATTTTTTGTGATTCTCATAATTGTTCTCCATTTTGAAATTTGTTCCAAAAATTCAAAACATGTTCATGATTTTAAATTATGTTCCCGGTTTTATGTTTTGTTCACAAATTTGAAAAAAAAACGTGTTTACAAAAAATTTCAGTGTCCCAAGTCCCAACTAACGCGAACAAGTTTTTCGTGTTTTTTAGCGGCATGCCCCAATGGGCTGGCCTAGTTGGGCGCACTCTGTGCGAAGGGGCATATATTTGACGCAGAATGCGGCACATAGGTGCTCCCTGTTGAAGTTCTCGAAAAAAAGGTGCTCCCTGTAGGTAGCACACTATGCCGCTCATGGTTTTAGTTCCACTGTCTCGTTACACGGAAAGAGGCATGAAGCTTGGCTATATAGTAAGGCAGTCTGGTTACACGGTTGTAGGTTTTTAAAATTTAAAAATATGTTCGCAGGTTAAAAATATCCAAAATTTTAAAAAAGTTTATCGATTTAAAAAAAAGTACATGAACGTGACAAAATCATGAATTTTATTTTTTTCATAAGAATGACAAAAAAATCATGAATTTTAAAAAAGTTTGCAGAATTAAAAAAAGTTCATTCATTTGACAAAAGTCCATATTATCCTTTATATGTTTATTAGTTGGGCGGTGGGGGTTAAACAGTGGCTCTAACGGCTCACACAGTATTGGGTCCTAACAGAGGACATTAAACAAGGCTGGAGCCTGGAACAACTTTGGATTGCACTAGCAAGCAAATGAGTTTAGTTGCTAGTCAGCTAATAGTATCAGCCATCATTTGTCAGTGTTGATGTTTCTTTTGCTTAGGCAAACAACAAACGAATAATACTCCCTCCGTTGCAAATTGCTCAACTGCGCTACTGAAACCCAAACTATGAAACTGAATTCTGGATGGGTCCAATGCCTTTTAAGGAATTTTGTAGGTTGCAGCTAGGAAGTGAAACGGGTAAAAAAGAAACTAACAAAACCCAACTAGTCTATATCAAAGCATGCAGTTGATGGACGTTGATGTAAAGTATCAATGAGCAACCCGGCCTTTCATATTAAGCTCATGCTCCTCATCTCCATCTTAGAGCATCTACAATTGAACTAGGCTAATTTTATTCCTCACACGTCCAAACAGTGTTTAGACGCATCCGTTTTAACCCTCGTTTGTTCGTCTGCGCAGTCGTGCCCACTAAATTTGCTTAGTTCGGTCACATACATATGATTGATGGAGATGGAGAAAGAAAAAGAAAAGTTTGTTCGGGTGGGCCATGTCCGACAATGTCTGGACACCCTCATATACTTCCCACGTATGGAGTAAGTTTGATGATTCACGGATAACCCGGAGATATAAGGACGATTTGAGGGGTCTGGTAGGGAGGCGTTTTTTCTTCTCTCTCATGTATATATGAGCCATATTCAGTCTGTCCGCCCGGATGTAGAGGGACAAAGTGGGCCTTCAGTTGTAGATACTCTTACTTAGTTCACTGAATCAACCAGTTTCGTCTTCAAACACAACTCACTCATAGCGTCTAGAGTCGCCCAACGTAACAGATATGTAAGTTTTTGATATCAGTGAGTAAAGAGTGAATACTTTTGGACACTTAAGAATTTTTTGATTAATTTAAGACATAATAAATTCATAACGATGATACTAATAATACTCTCTCCGTTCCTAAATATAAGGTGTATTAGTTTTTCAAAAAGTCAACTGTTGTCTATGTTTGACCAACTTTACAGCAAAATATATAAAGATTTATAATACTAAATATATAAAATGTAAAAATATAGTTCATGCTGAATCTAGTGATAATGATTTGGCATTCTAGAAATTGATATTTTTTGACTTTTTGGAAAAATAATATACCTTATATTGAGGAACGGAGGGAGTATTAGTCACATATTGTAAGCTAATCACATGAACTCAATATGCATAAAACAAGCCAATCACCATTCTCCTAGTGTAGGATCACAAAGGGTGCAACTCCACAGGCTTGCACCCCTATAAGTCCGTTGTTATGTGCATTTTGTATCATTATTTAATAAGATAAATTGCTAGAATAGCATACGTATTCGACCATGTATTTTAGTTTTTACCCCTTTCCTCTGCATTTACGAATAAATAGAGGGGGGGGGGGGGTCCTTGGAAGCTAGAAATATGAGAAGATTCCACAACACGAAGGCCTTCTTCAAGACAACCCTGATCATTGATCGGGCTGGGCCGGGTTTTGGGCCCGGCTTGTAAAAGCCTGACCTCCAAAACTCCAAGCCTGAGCCAAACTCAAAGCCTGAAAATCACTGCCTTTTCAAGCCCAAGCCCGGCCTAAATACATGCCTGAAACCTGAAAACCTGGCCCAAATGACACTTTTTAGCACCTTCATGTGCAAGCCCGACCCCAAACCAAAAAACCCGCCCTAAACTGATGAGAAAGATAAACCTCAGCCCAAACCCAAGCCTAAGCATCGCTCAAAGGCCAAGGCCGACCCTGCCTGGGCCGCCCATGCGTAGGTCTATCCGAGATGATGAAAATCCAACAAAATTACTATGTGGAATTATGATTAAGTAGGAAGAAGCCACAAAGTAATACTGCAAAAACAACTATAGTTGCCACATTATGACTGACGAGAACACTATAGCACAACAACTATAGCCGCCACATTATAAGTGACGGGCAACTGTTACCTCCGTGTAAAGTCAATCCATGTTGGAGGCCCCACCTTGCTAGCTCTCAGCCCAGTCACGCTCTTGCTTGTCCAACGTCTCCGCCATGTAGTGCTTCGCTGCCGTTCTTTGTCTTGCGCCCCAAGTGTGGTGGCACAAGCTCTAGGGCCCCGCAACTTACCGTGCCTAGAGCCACCCATTATGGACCCGCGCGGCGCATTGTGCATTCAGCGCAGACGTGGTAGTCATCATACCATGTGTTGTGTATTGGCTGTTGTAGGATCAAAAGTATGTCTAGAGGGCGGGTGATTAGACTACTTGACCAAATAAAAATCTATCATTTTTCTAATTTTAGTTATGGATGGATTTTAGCAATTAGCACAAGTCAAGCAATCAACCTACACATGCAATTCTAAGAATATAGCAGCGGAAAGTAAAACAGTGCATATGAAGGTAAAGGGAAGGGTTTCGAGACGGCAAACGCAATGGAGACATGGAGATTTTTGACGTGGTTCCGATAGGTGGTGCTATTGTACGTCCATGTTGATGGAGACCTCACCCACGAAGGGTAAGGGTTGCGCGAGTCCACGGAAGGCTCCACCCACGAAGGGTCCACGAAGAAGCAACCTTGTCTATCCCACCATGGCCATCGCCCATGAAGGACTTTCCTCATTCGGGTAGAATTTCATGAAGTAGGAGATATCCTTGCCCTTACAAACTTCTTGGTTCAACTCCAGATCTTGACGGAGGCTCTCAAGCAACACCTAACCAATCTAGGAGACAGCACTCTCCAAAAGGTAATAGATGGTGTGTTGATGATGAACTCCCTTCTCTTGTCACTACTGCAGGATGCTACTAACGCGACACTACAATCAAAGATCCTTTGACGAAACTGTATGCGATGCATTAATCGCAAACGGGGATGTTAAAAAACCGTCAAAAAATATGCATAACATTTGCGATGGCAGGGACATCAAACACGGTTCAGATTTTAGTTACGTGTGCGATGCTGGGCATACGGTTGATCTAGCAGAACTGTTTGCGATGAGGCAGAACAACAAAATGGGCAGCCATATCAATGTGTGTGCGATATACAACATATAGTTTGCTCCGATGAACTGTGTGCTATTAGGGAATGAAAGGAAACGGTCAACCAGATCAAGGTGTGTGTGATATACGGCATATGGTTCACTCAAACAAACTGTTTTCGATTAGGCAAGAGAACAGAAATGGTTGAACTTAACAAGATGTGTGTGATATGCGGTATTTGTGATGAGCCAAAAGAATACAAACGATTTGTGTAAACCAGATGTGTGTGATACACAGCAAACAGCCCACTCGGATGAACTGTTTGTGATGAGAAATTACAACACAGATAGTTCCTATAGTAAGTTCGTGTGCGATTCTGTTCGTACAAAAAACTTAAAAAAATGCAAACTAGTTGCTTGCGGCGGCTAGGAGTATCGTACACGATGCGTCTGTGAGTACTCATGTGCGATGATTAGTAAGTTACACATAATGAACGGCCGCAAGGGTGATATGCTGATCATGGAGTCCGTAAAGACCGTCGTCGGAAGGCCGTTGGCTCAGCCTTTTAGCCTATATTTTATTATAATTGGATGCATAAGTAGGTCGTGAGTGTTTTGTGCCATGCCGCATGTGGCATTTTAAATTAACCTGAATATGTAAGACAATTATTAACCATTGCCATTGTAAATTTGCCTCAACAGCAAGCAGAGCACGCGTAGGGACGCCAGAGCAAAGCGTGCAGCGGCCGCCTCAAACGCGAGCAAAATGCGCGGACGGACACGAGCAGAGTGCGCCTCGGCCGCCTCAACGGCGAGCAACCACGTGGTCAACCTTCTGGCACCCCGTGGAGACACAATGGTGATATCATGACCGTGTGTGATAGTGGGCAGACACATACACGTACATCCGAGAACAAGGGCCCACGTTTCGGGCTTCCGATGCGTGGCATACGGTTGATCTAAATGAACTATTTGCGATGAGACAGAACAAAAGAAACGGGATTTTGTAGGCCCAGAACCATCAATAAATTTTGACTTTGTTTCTCGTCACATTGCAGATTACAACGCAATAAGTAATTGCAAATATTTTCACAAGATCAAACTAACATGTGTTCACACCGATCAAACTAATATGTGTTCACACTTAGCACCAGGCTTAAACTACCCACTCGAAAATTACTTCACAGTTCCTCTCCTTATCACCCAAAAAACTGGTCTTTCCTGTCAAGTCGTTCCGCCATGACCGGTAGGAAGATTTTCGGGTGGACATATAACCAGGCAGCAAAGACCAAAGTCCCAGAAGCACTAGAGAGGTCCTGCCACGAAGCGGCAGCCGCAACAGTGATGTCCCGGTGCGCCGCAGAGCCCTCGAACGAGCTCTCACGGGCATGTGAGGGCTCTCACAAGCGCACTCGCCGCGTTAGCGATCGCGACGAGCTGGCATTGCTGAAGTCCTTGGTCGGCAACAACGACATTCTCGCTAGCCTCGTTAAGCAGCATGAGCTGGTCGATGGCTTGATGAAGCTGCTCGAGATCAGCGATGCCTCGGTTGACAAGGTGATACGTCTCCATCGTATCTACTTTTCCAAACACTTTTGCCCTTATTTTGGACTCTAACTTGTATGATTAGAATAGAACTAACCCGGACTGACGCTGTTTTCAGCAGAACTGCCATGGTGTTGTTTTTTGTGCAGAAAATAAAAATCCTCAGAATGTCCTGAAACTCCACGGAACACCTTAGAAAAAATAAAGAAAAATCCTTGCAAAGATGAAGACCAGGGGCCCACACCTGCTCACGAGGTGGGGCGCCCACCCCGGCACGCCCCTACCTCGTGGGCCCCCTGGTGGCCCTCCGACGCCAACTCCAACTCCATATATTGGCTTTCGGGGAGAAAAAAATTAGAGAGAAGAAATCATCGCGTTTTACGATACGAAGCCGCCGCCAAGCCCTAATCTCTCTCGGGAGGGCTGATCTGGAGTCCGTTCGGGGCTCCGGAGAGGATGGTTCGTCGCTGTCGTCATCATCAACCATCCTCCATCACCAATTTCATGACGCTCACCGCCGTGCGTGAGTAATTGCATCGTAGGCTTGCTGGACGGTGACGGGTTGGATGAGATTTATCAAGTAATCGAGTTAGTTTTGTTAGGGTTTGATCCCTAGTATTCATTATGTTCTGAGATTGATGTTGCTATGACTTTGCTATGCTTAATGCTTGTCACTAGGGCCCGAGTGCCATGATTTCAGATCTGAACCTATTATGTTTTCATGAATATATGTGTGTTCTAGATCCTATCTTGCAAGTCTATAGTCACCTACTATGTGTTATGATCCGCAACCCAAGTGACAATAATCGGGACCACTCCGGTGATGACCATAGTTTGAGGAGTTCATGTATTCACTATGTGCTAATGCTTTGTTCGGTTCTCTATTAAAAGGAGGCATTAATATCCCTTAGTTTCCAGTAGGACCCCGCTGCCACGGGAGGGTAGGACAAAAGATGTCATGCAAGTTCTTTTCCATAAGCACGTATGACTATATACGGAATACATGCCTACATTACATTGATGAACTGGAGCTAGTTCTGTGTCACCCTATGTTGTGACTGCTACATGATGAACCACATCCGTCATAATTATCCATCGCTAATCCGGTGCCTACGAGTTTTCCACATACTGGTTTACACTTATTTACTTTTCTATTGCTACTATTACAATCTCTACAAAATACCAAAAACATTACTTTTACTGTCTTTACTTTTGTTACCGTTACCACCACTATCATATTACTTTGCTACTAAACACTTTGCTGCATATACTAAGTTTCCAGGTGTGGTTGAATTGACAACTCAGCTCTAATACTTGAGAATATTCTTTGGCTCCCCTTGTGTCGAATCAATAAATTTGGGTTGAATACTCTACCCTCAAAAACTGTTGCGATCCTCTATACTTGTGGGTCATCAAGACTATTTTTTGGCGCCGTTGCCGGGGAGCATAGCTCTATTCTTTGAGTCACTTGGGATTTATATCTGCTGGACACTATGAAGAATTTGAAAGTTGATCGAACTACTATTTTGCCCTCAACTACGAGGGGAGGTAAGGAACTGCCATCTAGCCTTGCACTAGATTCTCCTTCTGTTATGAGTAAGTTTGCGACACCTAAACCTACTACTGCTATTGATTCTGATATATCGCATATTATTGATGATGCCACTTCTGCTATGCATGATACTTATGATGAAACTACTTCTATGCTTGATACTACTGTGCCACTTGGTGAATATCTTGATGAGCAAATTGCTAGGTCTAGAGAAAGAGAAATTATTGAACCTGAACACGATGATGTTAGTGATGATGAACCTATGCCTTCTATTCCTGAGGGTTATCTTTTTGATGCTGAATCTTCTGCAGCTATTTTTGCTTGCCAGGATAGATATGAACTTAATAGGTTGCTAATTAAATGGAGTAAAGAATCTTTTAGAGATAGGATGAGACCCGACCCTGCTTTTGCTACTTCACCTATCTGTGTTCCTGATTAGGACTATTATGATTTTTCTGTTGATCCAGATATAATTACTTGGTTGAATCTGATCCTTTTTATGGCTATGAAACTAAAACTGTTGTGGCACATCTTACTAAGTTAAATGATATAGCTGCCCTGTTTACTAATAATGAGAGATCGCGCTACCTTTATTTACTTAAGATGTCGGGGGTTGGATGCGACATATGCCAACGGGTGGCTTATCATGGTGGGGGCGAGTAGAACGTCGCCGGTGCCTGGAAACGGGATGAGGCGCAGACATGCACGCCGACAAATCTTACCCAGCTTCGGGGCTCTCCGGGGAGATAACACCCCTACTGTTGCTCTGCGGGGTCTCTGCATGATCACTATGGGATGATAATACAAAGGTGCTCCTGGAGCTGTTTCGGGTGGCAGGAGGGAGCAAGGCTGGCTCCTTCCCTTGCTTGCTATGTGTCTAAAACCTATCCAGGCCGAACCCTTTGCATGGGTGCCCCGGGGGGTTTATATAGGCCTACCCCCCGAGGGTACAATAGTAAACTGACTGGGTGCGGCCCCCAGCTGTCTGTCTCTCATGCCGCCGCCCTTCCTGCCGGCTTCTGGGGCCCGCCGACTGGCGGGCCCCGCGGACAGGCCGGGCACTGTGCAACACTCCTGATGACGCAGGCTCGGTCATGGGGTCGTGGGAACAGTGCCGCCGTCTGTCGGGCGATCACTATCGCCACTCCCCGTCCAATCTGGTTTATGGTTCGTGGGGCCCTGACTGAGAGGCGGCCGACTCTGGGAAGGCCGACTTCCGCAGGGCCGTCTTCGGACTCTCCGGCCATCTTCTTCTCCCTCATCAGGGGGCCGGGGGTCCGGCGGTTCGGGCAGACAGCCGTCGTGCAGGCACAAAGGCCTTGCGACTTGTGGCTGAAGTCAGGGGAGGCATGGCAACAGTGCCGTGCCTTACCGGAGATCTCCTGGTGGTACGGCTCACTGTAGCCATGCCTACCTCCTGTAGGTTTGAGGGGACGGCCACGTCGGGACCATACCCTGCGTCGGTCTTCGTGAAAAGGTCGCGGGCCGACTCTCATAGTCGGCCCCTTGAAAGATCGCAGGCCCGGAGCTGGCTTGCTTCAGAGTCGCCAGCTGGGGCTCGGCCTTCTTCGAAGGTCGCCAGCCGGGACTCGGCTGAGGGGCACGGCCTGCCCCGATGTCTCGAAAGATCTTGGGACCCGGGTCAGCCTACCCGTGGCCCATTACTCCGACAGTAGTCCCCGAAGCTGGTGAAGCCCGGCGGGCGCTGCCTCGAAGGGCTTCAACAGTCTCAACCTTCCGTAGTGCCGACTCTGAGACCCGGCCGCTTGTTGCTTTGGGCCGCCTTGCCGAAGTCGGACTCGCTCAGCGAAGGGCCACTGTCCGCAAGTCGTGGCGGGAAACGGGAGGCGTATCGGTCACGCTTCCCTGCCATTGTCAAGGCGGTCTTATCGTGTGGCGCCACGTGGAGGCGATAGTCTGCCTACCCACGCGCGTGACGGGACGGGCCGTCAGGTGGGGCCCGCCATTACCGCGCCTCGGCTCCTGAGCGGATCCGCTGTGGCCGAGGGCGGTTGGCATCCCCACGCCGTTATCGCGCGCAGACCGTGTGGGGTTAATCATGGGCGGCGTGGGGCCGCGGGCGCAGTTAATCCCCACGTCGCCCCCTCGGCTTCTCAGCCCGTAGGGCTATAAGTAGGCGGGGGTGGGGGGAGCGGGCGACACTGCATGCGCACTCTCTCCCCCGCTCTCCCACCTTTCTCCTTCTTTCGCCGCGAGCCACCGCATTCTTCTCCGCCGCGAGCCAAGGCCCTCCTCCTCGCCGGCGATGAGCTCTTCTTCCGCTGCGCCCCCCACCTCGCGCTCCGGCGAGTGGGATGGCTCGGACGTGGAGGCGGAGGACATCGAGTTCCTTCGCCGGTCTCGCCGCCTCCCCAGCGCGGACCTGGTGCAGGCCCGTCCCGCGCCGGCGGGAGAGATCCGGCCCGCGCCGGCGGAAGGCGAGCGGGTTATCTTTCGCTCGCACCTTATGCGCGGTCTAGGGCTTCCGGCGAGCGGATTCTTCCGCTTGTTTCTCGAGTTTCACAAGCTGCAGCCGCACCACCTCACCCCCAACGCGGTGGTGCTTCTGTCCACCTTCGCCACCCTGTGCGAAGGCTACATCGGCGTTCTCCCCACCCTCGAGCTGTGGGGGGAGTTCTTCTCTGCAAAGCTCGGCTTTTCAGCCGCCGCACGCCGCTCGGCGGCACCTACATCGCGGTGCGGCGCTCGACGGCCGACAATCCTTTTCCGCCCATCCCGCTGGTGAAGTCGGTGAAGATGTGGCAGAAGTCCTACTTCTACGTGAAGAACATCTCCACCGACGGCGACTGGGTCAACTTGCCGCCTTTCGACCCCGAGCCGCTGACTGGCCGGCTGGCCAGTTGGTCCCATCGATCCAAGTCTCTTTCGACCTCCGGAAACGGCGCCGTGGCGCGGCTCCGAGTCATGCTGCAGTCGGAGGGGCTCGTCGCCTCCGATCTTCTGGCCGCCTTCGTGGCGCGCCGGGTTCTTCCGCTCCAAGGCCGGCCTCACCTCATCTGCCAGATGAGCGGCCGCCACGATCCGAGCCGGCTGTGCACCAGGGACATGCCGCGTGGGGAGGTGGCGAACTTGGTGAACCACATCGCCCACTGCGGGTTCACGGAGGAGTGGCAGTTCGGCAAGGAGCCGTACTCGCGCGACAACCCCCCAATGGTAAGTCGCATCTATCTGCAGCTCGATCTTATTTGCGTCCGACTTCGAGCTCTGATCTTTGTTGGCGTCTTCTGAGCAGAACCCTCTCACGGCGCCCGCAGCCGGCGCCACAAGAGAGCCGCGCGACCACGCACTCGATCGCGAGGCTGGCGGCGACGCCGACGACCCGACTTGGGGGCATGGCGCTGAGGCCGACGCCAAGGCGGCGGAGAGGGGCAGACGGCGGCCTTAAGCCGTCGGCGACCTTCGCCGACTGGCCCGAGGACGACGTCGACAAGGAAGTCGTCCCGCGCCGCCAGCCGAAAGCCGGCTCCTCCAGCCAAGATGGCGCGAAGAGGCGTCACGCCGGGCCGAGTGTGCCCGGCGGCAAGTCGAAGAAGTTCAAGGGAGCCGCCGCCGCGACCAAGCGGGAGGAGGCGGCCGCGAAGGCCAACCGCTTCCGGAAGGAAGTGAGAAGGCCACCGCTAGTTTCCTCGTGAGTCTTCTTGCTCCGTCATCTCTTTTCTGGATCTCGCTTGAGTCTTTCTGATTTTCCCTCCGATCTCCTCCAGGGCTCCCCTCTCCCTTGAGAGAGCCGCCGTCCCCTCCGTCATGGGGTCGGTGGAGACGTCTGCCAACACACGGCGGATTGATCCCGCCGCCAACCTTCGGGAGGCGATGGCACGGAACGCGCGAGAGAAGCGCGAGGAGGAGGAGGCCGACCGCCTGGAGAAGGCGGAGGCCGAGAAGGCGGCCGCCAACGCCCAGCGGCACCTAGAGGAGGCCGTGGCTGCGGCCGCGGCGAAGCGGCATGCCGAGGAGGTCGCGCGTCGCCGGTCGGCGATGCTCGCCCCCCATCGTCGTCGGCGCCGCCGCCTCGAAGTTCACGGGCAGACCGGGGAGGTCGGCACCGCAAACCCTCTCGCGGAGGAGGGCGGCGACGCCTCCGGCTCGGATACTCACGCACCACCTCCACCGCCTCCGCCGCCTCCGTCTTCGAGGCCGCATGGCAAGCAGCCGGTGGACCCGCAGGATCCTCCGACTGCGGACGACGTTGACGCGCAGCTGCTTCTTCAGGTCGCCGTGCCAGCGCGCCGTCGGATTGAGCGGACGAACTCAGCGCCGCGAGCTCGGGAAACCGGCGCTGCAAGCTCGGCGAACTTGGACGTCGAGGCCTCGAGTGCCGCGCCCACCGGCTGGCTGCTTGAAGGCGGCACCGGCCCGCTGAACCAGGCCCTTCTGGACGTCCAATCGAAGCTGCACAAAGAGGGCGACGCCGTCCAACTCTACACCAAGGCGCATCTGGCCCTGCGGACCTCCGTCCGGGTATGTTTCGTTTTTCCTTTTTTAGTTTCTGTCTTATTCCGAAGGCGCGCCAGCACCCATCTGGTGTAGTCCCGAGTTCGGGTCGGTTTCGAGCAAAGCGACTCGAACTCCTTCCGTGAGCTCAAGGCTAACTTTGCTTTGCGGCTTTGCAGAATACCACAATCTCAGCGCTCGCCTTCAACCGCAATGTTGAAGAGCTGAGGAAGCGGACCGTCGATCTGACGGAAAGCCGAGGTGAGCTAATTCTTTCTTCTTTGCGGGGGCGCGCTGGTGCACCCGCGGGCTGTAGTCCCCGAGATTCAGGCCGACTGCTGAGCAGTCGGGCCGGATCTCCCCGACGATCTATCTTCCTTCTTCTCATGGGCGCGCTGCTAGCCCGCTGGCTGTAGTCCCCGAGATTTGGGACGATCGCCGCGATCGGGCCGGATCTCCCGGCGACCTTTCTTATCGATAACGTTCTTGTCTTTTTTCTTGAACTTCAGCGCCAACGCCGCCTCCAGAGCAGCTGGGCGAGGCTAACACCGCCTGTCGCGCCAAGGAGGAGGAGGCGATAAGCTCGCCCAAGAGCGCGACCTTTGGCGACGCAGCTGGCCGAAAGCGTAAAGAGCTGCTCCGGAAGGCGCAGAAGACGCCAAGTCGCGGGAGGATGCCCTCATAGCCGAGTTCGAGTTTGAGCGCTCCGCCTGGACCGACCGGGAGGCGATGCTGATCTCCGGCTACCACGAGCTTGAGGACATCGTCGACGGTAATTCTTTTTCCTCTTCTTTGGTCTTCCGACTCTGTGTCGAGCTGATTTTGGGTTTTTCTGACTGTCTTTCCTTCTGTCTTGGCAGACTTCTTTCCCGGCCACTCGCAGGCCGTTCCTCTGGCCATCGAGGCGGCTCGGGAGGAGCGAAGGGCGAAGTGATTGCCGCCAACACCCCCCGAACCATCGACGAGCAGCTCCTGAGAATCGGGTTCGCCGCCCCGCTCATCGCTCGCGCGCTGTCTTCGCGCCAGCCAAGTCGTTGCCGCTCTGGGCCGGAGGTGCTAGCTCTTCGCGACCGCCACCGGACGGCCGACCGGCCGGAGGTCGCCGCCGGTCGCCGAGGCTTGAGGGGCTCCTCGGCCCGCGGCCGAGCACGCCGGGCCTTGAGTTAAATCAAGGGGTGGTATCGGGGCTGACTGACCGTCTGGCAGCGTTCGGCCGAGGCCCAGCCGAGCTGGAGGCCGTAGAAGGCGCCCTTGTCGAGCGCGCGACGGCGATCGCCAAGTACACGGATACCAGTGTGTTTGTGCCCGAGCGGACCGACGGCGGCGAGGAGGTGCCGCCGGAGTGGTTCGGGATGCACCCGGAGTACGAGGAGGACTCGGCGGAGGTGATCGGCTCCAGCACCGAGGAGGAGGACGAGTCGGAGGACGGAGGCAGGAGGAGGCGCCGGAGAGATGAAGCAGCGGCCAGCCTCGGCTGATCGCGCCCAAAGAACGAGCCTCGAAGGACAAGGCGACCGTCGCCTGAGGCGGCTAAACCGAGACCGCCAGCCGATCGCCTGACGTCTGACACGCTGCCACCTCCGACCCTCCGGCCCGGAGGCAGCCCCTAGAGTGCTTCAGATTTTACTGTCTCTTTTGTTCTTTTAAAAACTTGTCGATTTGAACAATTCCACCATGGGTGTATTCGGCCAAGGGCCTTATGTAAATATTTATCAAATTTCCGCCTTCCCTTGCTTTGGTTCTTTAGACTTTTCCTTTGCCGCCTTCCTTTAGTTGCCGCCTTGCCGATCGGGCAGCCGCTCATGGATCGCCGCGGGTCAAGTGCTCAGCTACTTTAGGGAGGCAAGTACTTAGTCGTTTAGAATATCTTAGCAAGTTGGCTGAAAATCGACAGGCCGACTTTCGAGAGTCGGCTATTCTTGATGAAAATTGAGATCATGAGCCGATCGTCATGAGTCGGCTTTCGGTAAGGGAGGCTGGCAGCCGGCTTGGGCTATGCGTAGCTCTTAAGTCCCTAGCCGTTTTTCATGTGTGCGCTCGTTCTTTCCCGTCCCTCGCCATCGACAATGTTTCATGAGCTGCGACTTTCAGCAGGAGACGGCTTTGAGCGCAGCACATTACTTGTCTGACTTCAGGGAGCATTTCATAGCGCAAGACGGCGAGTCCCCGGGACGACTAGTCGGACCCGGTGCCAGATAGTATGATAAAAAGGGAAAGCATACTCGGAAGCGTAATCCATATCATACAGATAATCAAAAAGGCAGTCCCCGAGCTCGTCCCGGGGGGCCTAAGGTCTTAGTACTTTAATACAAAAGAGGGTAGCGTGATACATACTGCATCAACTGTAAAATCTTCGCAGAAGATTTATGCTCCACGGCGCCTGCTTTTGCCGAGTCGCCCTCTTGCGCGCCGAGGCTTTTGAGCGCCGATCGATAGTAGGCGCGTTCCTCAGCACCTTGTCGATGATGAAGGGACCTTCCCAAGGTGCCGACAGCTTGTGCTGGCCGGCTGTTCTCTGAATCAGCCGGAGCACAAGGTCGCCCTCTTGGAATGATCTCGGCTTGACCTTGCGATTGTAGTATCGGCGCAAACTCTGCTGGTAGATGCTGGACCGATTGAGTGCCAATAGTCGGCCCTCTTCCAGCAGATCGACGCCGTCTTGGCGTGCTTCCTCAGCCTCCTCTTCGGTGTACATGGAGACTCGCGGAGAGTCGAACTGTATGTCCGTCGGGATGACGGCTTCGGCACCGTAGACGAGGAAGAACGGCGTGAAGCCGGTTGACTTGTTTGGGGTTGTGCGCAGGCTCCAGAGGACGGCAGGTAGCTCTTCGACCCAACAGCCGGCCGAGCGCTCGAGTGGTTTGACCAATCAAGGCTTGATGCCGGACAAGATGAGACCGTTGGTTCGTTCTACCTGGCCATTTGACTGCGGATGGGCAACGGACGCTAAGTCCAGTCGGATGCCCTGCGTCGCGCAAAAACGAGCCAAGGCGCCCTTGGCGAAATTGGTGTCGTTGTCTGTGATGATGCTATGCGGTATGCCGTACCGCACTGTGATGTCGGCAATGAAGGTCACTGCTGTAGGCCCGTTTAATTTCTTGATGGGCTTTGCTTCCACCCACTTGGTGAACTTGTCCACCGCGACAAGCATGTGAGTTAGGCCGCCTCGGGCCGCCTTGAATGGTCCCACCATGTCCAGTGCCCCAAACTCCGAAGGGCGAGTGCAATGGGGATTGTCTTGCCATGAAGCCGGTGAAGGGGCTTGGAGCGAACACCGCACCCCTTGCATTTTTGACTAGCTCCTTAGCTTCTTCCAGGTAGTCGGCCAAAAGAAACCGTGTCGAAGGCTTTTGGCCACGAAGTGCCCTCGGCCGCATGGTGGCCGATTCACCCCGATGGATGTCTCTGAGGATCGCTTGGCCTTGCTCGACTCTACGCAGCACTGGTGGACACCAGTGACACTGCGCCTGACTAGCTCTCTGTTGACTATGGTGTAGGCTGCTGCTCGGCGTTGCACTTGCCGAGCTGTGGTCTCGCTCTGCTGGTAATTCCTTGTTCACTAGGAACTTGAGGATGGGCTGTGCCCATGAAGGTGCTGCTATCTCTTCAACCGCTACTACAGCTGACTTGGACAAGGGTGGCTGGCTGGGAGGCGGCGGGTTGGGGTCCGCCGCTTGTCTGGATTGAGGGAATCTGGGCGGTGGGGCAGCTCCCGGTCCGATCGGGCGCAGATCCCCTGCCGATCGGGCGCAGTCCCCTGACTGAGCTCAAGTCCCCGGCCGACCGGGCGCAGTCCTCGGCTGGCTCTCAAGTCCTCGGCCGATCGGGCGCGATCCCGGCTTGTTTCAATTGTGGCTTTTTGAGGTCGCTTGTTGGGGTTTGGAGTCGGATCCGACTATCTCGGGCGGAGCCGCACGAAGATGGAGTCGGATTCCGTGAAGGCTTGATAGACGGCTTGAGGAGGTGTGAAGGGCGACGCCGGAAGGTATTGCTGGCGAGTGGAGCCGACTCGCGCCAAGGCGCTCGCTTGATCGTTGTCGTTTCTTGGCACGTGAAGGAATTCGCACCCCTCAAAATATCCGCTGAGTTGCTGCACCAGGAAGCGGTAGCTCGCCATGTTTGCGTCTTTGGCGTCCCAGTCGCCGGACGATTGCTGAACCACCAAGTCGGAGTCGCCGTAGCACAAGATCCGGCGAATGCCGAGTTCCTTGGCAAGCCGGAGCACGCGGATGAGCGCTTCATATTCGGCGACGTTGTTCGAGGCGGCGAAGTGGATTTGCAGCACATATTTGAGCTTGTCGCCCTTGGGGGAGGTGAGGACGACGCCGGCTCCAAGTCCGGTGCGCATCTTGGAGCCGTCAAAGTGCAGCCGCCAATGAGTAGAGTCGGGCGCTGGTGGTAGTATATCGAGTCTCGCCCCCCGACGAGGAAGTCGGCCAGCTCCTGCGACTTGATGGCGGTGCGAGGTTGATAGTAGATGGTGTAAGGAGCTAGATCGATAGCCCACTTGGCCACTCGGCCGAAGGCATCTCGGCTTCCAATGATCTCGGCGAGTGGAGCGGTGCAAACCACCGTGATTGGATGCTCTTGAAAGTAGGGCTTCAACTTCTTGGCGGCAAAATGCACGCCGTAGCACATCTTCTGATAGTGAGGGTAGTTCTGCTTGGAGGTCGACAGTACCTCGCTCAGGTAATACACCGGTCTCTGGACTGGAAGCGCATTGCCATCCTCCTTGTGTTCGACTACAATAACCGTGCTGACTACCCGGCTGGTGGCGGCGATGTACAAGAGCATGGGCTCTTTGGGAGTCGGAGCCGCCAAAGACAGGGGAGTCGCCAAAGATCTTCTTTAGTTGGAGAAATGCCTCGCGTCGCCTTTGTGGTTCCACTCAAAAGGTGGTCTTCTTCATCGCTTGATACAAAGGCGAGCTTTCTCGCCCACCGATCGATGAATCGGCTGATTGATGCCAAGCAGCCGGTGAACTCGCGCACATCCAACAATCGGTTGGGTACCTCCATTCTCTCAATGGCCTTGATCTTCACGGGTTGCACTCTATGCCGCTGCTCGAGACCAAAAGCCGAGGAGTTGGCGGCCGGACTCGAGCACGCACTTTCGTGGTTGAGCTTGATCTCAAATCGGCGCAGATTTTCAAAGGTCTCTTTGAGTTCTTCCGAAGAGCGCCCCACGCTTCCGTCTTCACCACCACATCATCCACGAACGTGGGCTTCGCCGAGTTGCTTGAGGAGGCACTTCGCATGCAACGCTGAAAGGTGGCGCCGCATTCCTCGCGAACGTCATTGTCGCAGCGAAGGCTCCAAATTTCGTGATGAATGCGGTCTTTAGTCTGTCTGCTGGATTCAGCTTGATCTGGTGATATCCTGAGTATGCATCTAGGAAACTCAACAGCTCACATCCGGCTGTGGAGTCTATCACCTGATCGATCCTTGGCAGAGCAAATGGATCCTTCGGGCATGCCTTATTGAGGCTGGTGTAGTCGATACACATCCGCCACTGCTTATTCTTCTTCAATACCAGCACAGGATTGGCTAACCACTCCGGAAAAAACACCTCCATGATGAATCCGGCTGCCAGGAGCCGGGCTATCTCTTCTCCCACAACTCTTCTTCTTCTTCGCACAGCGGCACAAGGGCTGCTCGACGGGCTTCACTTCGCCCGACGTAGCTTGTGCTCGGCGAATTCCGTCGGTACACCGGCATGTCCTTGGGGACCACGCGAAGATGTCCCGATTCTCACGGAGGAAATCGACGAGCTCGCCTTCCTATTTGCTGTCGAGGCCTGTGCCTATGACAACGTACTTCTCTGGGTGCTCCGGGTCCAAGGGTATCTTCTTGGTTTCTTTAGCCGGCTTGAATGATCCTTCTGCCTCCGACTCCTTGGGGTCGGGCGACATCTCTGGCTGCTTCCCAGCCATCGCCATGACGCGGTCAAGGAGCCGCTTCTCGGCTGTGATCACCAGAGACTCGGCCAGCTGACTGCTCTCGGCCGCGCAAGCGGACGACTTCTTGTAATCGCCAGCAACAGTCAGGATCCCCTTGGAACTCGGCATCTTCATCTTGAGGTAGGCGTAATGGGGAACCGCCATGAATTTGGCCAAGGCAGGCCGGCCAAGCAGGGCGTGGTACGGGCTCTCCAAGTCTACCACCTCGAACCAGACGGGCTCTCGGCGGAAGTGATCTTTGTCTCCAAAGAGGACGTCTATCAGAATCTTGTCGATCGGTGAGCAGGAGAGGCCGGGTACAATTCCATGGAATACGGTGCGGCTGCTCTGCAGCTGCCTTCGCCTGATTCCAAGCTTCTCCATTGTGTCCTTGTACAGGATATTTATGCTGCTGCCTCCATCAATCAGGACCCGTGAGAAACGGGCAGCCCGCCTATCAGTGGCCAAGGTCGCGCCTAAGACCAGAGCGTAGGAGCCCGGACTCGGCATCACTTCTGGATGATCCGCCCGACTCCAGCTGACAGGCTTCTCGGACCAGTGCATGAACTCTGGGGCGTCAGTTGCTACGGCGTTGACTTTTTTGCCGTCGTTGGCGCCTGCTGCACCGGTCATCTGCCATGCTGGTGAACACTACATAGGCTCCGTGCTCTTCCGGGAACTCGTCTTGAACCGCGCCGACTGGCCGAGCCGCCGGCTGCGGGGGTGGCAGCGGAGGCGGCGGCCCCGCAGGTGGCGGAGGAGCAAGGCCGTCTCCCTTGGCGATCCTGGCGAGCCAGTGGCACTTCCTGGTGGTGTGGTTCGACGGCTTCGCGCCGCTGTGGAATTTGCAAGGTCCATCCAAAGTCTGCTCATAGGAGAAAGCCGGTAACCAATTAGACTTGCCGCCCTTCTGCCGCTTGGCCGGAGGCTGCCCCTCCGGCTGCTGATCTTCTACTGCTGCGACCTGCCGAGTATTGGAAGTCGGCTGAGGGGCCTTGCGCTTGTTGTCGTTCTGCTCTTTGTCGCTGGTCTGGCCCCCACCGGGTTCTGGGGCCTGGGAATCACTTTGCCAGCCGCGTTGACTTGAATCTCCGTCTTCATAGAAGAGTCGGCCGTGGCGTATTTGTCTGCTATGACTAGCAGTTCGTCGAGGGTTTCGGCTCGTCGCAGAGGAGCTTGTGCTTGAGGAGGGTGCCCTCTCGGCACCCGGTCGTGAAGTACTCGATGGCCTGCACCTCGTGCACGCCCTCGCAGGAGTTTCAAGTTCGCCCAGCGTGAGGTAGTCGCGTGTTGATTCTTGAGGCCTCGCACGATAAGGAGAGCTGGCGCGCTTGGGAGGTCGCTTATGCGGCTTGGTGAAGTTACGAATGAAGGCTTCGTGAAGTCAACCCAGCTGTTGATGCTGCGGGGCTTCAGTTGTTCAGCCATGTCCGCCGTGCCTCGAGCATGAGGGGAACATACTTCACGGCGACTTCGCTTGTTGCCGTTGGCTATGTTGACGGTGTGGAGTAGTCTATCAGCCAATCCTCCGGCTTCACGGAGCGGTGTACTAGGGCGATCTCGGGAGCGTGAACCTTTCGAAGGGCTCATCTCGGCGCGGGCCCGGCAAGGCGGACCCAACTCATCTTCTTCTTCTAACGCCAGGATCTGTGGAGTCGGTCGATCCGGTGGCGGACGCTATTCTCTCCGACTCCTCTCGGCGGCCAAGGCGACCTCCGAGATTCGGATGCTCAACAGCGGCGGAGAAACTCGCCGCTCTCTCGGGTGGGGAGGCAGATAATCATCTCGCCGTTCCATCGCCTGGGCGGCCGCCTTGGTCGCGCCGATGGTGATGCGAGTCCGCTGTGACCGGCAGCCGGCTCCTTCTCTTCCTTCGCGAACTCCGCGGTCGGCGTCCGGAGGTCGCGCTTTGATCTCGGCGAGGGGTAAGTCGTCGTTCGCTGCCGCAGCGGCTCGCGCGCCGCCGCCACGCTTTTGTGCCGCAACCGCATTGAGGAGCTGCTGGACTCGCTCCGTTATTACACGGCGCTTCTTCGCCGAGGTTCTTTCGTTCTTGATCGCCGCTGGGCGGCGCGGATGTTCTCCGCAGGGTGGCGACACGGGCGTTCGCCCGAGCAAGTCGGCGATGGCGCGCCGCTCTCGGACCGCGCTTAGATGGCTCGGCCAGTTGAGCCGGCGAGCCGCCTACAAAGACGATCCATCTCGCGCTGGTATGCTTCGACAGCGCCTCATGCTCGCCAACTTCTTGGCGCCTTCGATGATCTGGCGGCGTTTTTCCAGCATCTCGCGTCCGCGTCCTCCTCAGGATGGGCGCGCTAGGTCTTTGCAGGCCGGCCGCGGCGGTCTGGCGTTTCGCCGAGTGCTCGCTGTGGCGATGGCGAGCACCTCCGTGACGGCGCTTCCGCCACTCTCCTCGTACGGAAGCGGCTCGTCGTAGACCACCACGTTGGTGGGGAAGATATCGAGCGATACGGCGTCGGAGTCGACCAGCATCGGGTCGGAGGAGCCTACGGACTCCAAATCAACGGCGAGCTCGCCGCTGACGTGGAGTTGGTCGAGGAGACCCGCGAGGAGGCTCTTGGGGCCACCCGCCCCCGCGCTCGGTGCGGGCTTGTCGGAGAGGCGCACCTCGCCAATGAGTTCGGCGAGGCCGCTCGCAGCGCAGGCGGCTTCAGCGCCGCGCAGCGTGTCGATGCAGACTCCATCTGGCGAGCCGGGCTGGCTGCGCTCGCCAGGGAGGAAGAGGGTTCCCGTCCAGAACAAATCTCCGGACGACGGTGCACCTCGCCCCACGGTGGGCGCCAAATGTCGGGGGTTGGATGCGACATATGCCAACGAGTGGCTTATCATGGCGGGGGCGAGTAGAACATCGCCGGTGCCTGGAAACGGGATGAGGCGCAGACATGCACGCCGACGAATCTTACCCAGCTTCGGGGCTCTCCCGGGAGATAACACCCCTACTGCTGCTCTGCGGGGTCTCCGCATGATCACTATGGGATGATAATACAAAGGTGCTCCTGGAGCTGTTTCGGGTGGCAGGAGGGAGCAAGGCTGGCTCCTTCCCTTGCTTGCTATGTGTCTAAAACCTATCCAGGGCCGAACCCTTTGCATGGGTGCCCCGGGGGGTTTATATAGGCCTACCCCCCGAGGGTACAATAGTAAACTGACTGGTGCGCCCCACTGTCTGTCTCTCATGCCGCCGCTTCTTCTGCCGGGCTTCGGGGCCCGCCGATTGGCAGGCCTCATGGACAGGCCGGGCATCAGGTAACACTCGATGACGCAGGCTCGGTCATGGGGTCATGGGAACAGTGCCGCCGTCTGTCGGGCAATCACTATCGCCACTCCCCGTCCAATCTGGTTTATGGTTCGTGGGGCCCTGACTGAGAGGCGGCCGACTCTGGGAAGGCCGACTTCCGCAGGGCCGTCTTCGGACTCTCCGACCATCTTCTTCTCCCTCACTGACAGGGGGCCCGGCGGTCTTCGGGCCGTACAGGCCGCCGTCGTGGGCACAGTCCCTTGCGCACTGTGGCTGAAGTCAGGGGAGGCATGGCAACAGTGCCGTGCCTTACCGGAGATCTCCTGGTGGTACAGCTCACTGTAGCCATGCCTACCTCCCGTAGGTTTGAGGGGACGGCCACGTCGGGACCGTACCCTGCGTCGGTCTTCGTGAAAAGGTCGCGGGCCGACTCTCATAGTCGGCCCCTTGAAAGATCGCAGGCCCGGAGCCGGCTTGCTTCAGAGTCGCCAGCTGGGGCTCGGCCTTCTTCGAAGGTCACCAGCCGGGACTCGGCTGAGGGGCACGGCCTGCCCCAATGTCTCGAAAGATCTTGGGACCCGGGTCAGCCTACCCGTGGCCCATTACTCCGACATAAGATATTTCCGTTCTCATTAAAGGGTGATGCTAAGATATGGTATAATTCTCTTGATCCTGGTTGTGTGCAAAGTCCCCAGGATATGATTTATTACTTCTCTGCTAAATATTTCCCCGCTCATAAGAAACAAGCTGCTTTGAGGGAAATATACAATTTTGTGCAAATTGAAGAAGAGAGTCTCCCACAAGCTTGGGGGAGGCTTCTCAAGTTACTTAATGCTTTGCCTGATCATCCTCTTAAGAAACCTGAAATATTTGATATCTTTTATAATGGACTAACTAATGCTTCCAGAGATTACCTGGATAGTTGTGCTGGTTCTCTTTTCAGGGAAAGAACACCGGATGACGCAGAAATTCTATTGAATAATATGTTGGCTCATGAAAATAATTGGGCACCTCCCGAGCTACCTCCTGAGCCGCCTCGAGCCAACCATCGACCTATTCCTAAACCAACTCCGAAGAAGAGAGGTGTTCTATTTCTCAGCCCCGAAGATATGCAAGAGGCAAAGAAATCTATTAAAGCTGAAGATGTTAAGAATTTACCTCCTATTGAAGAAATACATGCTCTTAATTTACCGCCTGTTGAAGAAGTATATGATCTCAATTACTTATTTAATGAAGAACCTCCCGATATCCCAACACAGGTAGTAAAGGTAAATTCTCTCTATAGATATGATAAAGTTGAAGTCCCTCCTACTAAAATTGCTAGTCAGTGCTTGGATGAGTTTGATGACTTTATGTTTAAGCAAGATGACTTTAATGCTTATTTTGGTAAACAATTAAAACAGAATACATTTATGATTAAAGCTTGGGTGATTATATGGCTGATATTAGAGGTGAACTTAAACTTGTTAGCAAACATGCTTCTATGGTTACTACTTAGGTGGAACAAGTACTTAAAGCTCAAAAAGAAGTGCTTGATGAAATGAATAGCAAGAAAAATGATTATGCTGTTAGAGTGGCTACTAGAACTGGTAGAATGACTCAGGAACCTTTGTATCCTGAAGGCCACCCTAAGAGAATCGAGCAAGATTCTCAGAGAAACAATATTGATATACCTAGTTCTTCTAAGAGGAAGAAAAAGGAAAATGATAGGACTTTGCAAACTTCTAGTGAACCTATCGCTGAACCACCCGAGAATCCAAATGATATCTCTGTTTCTGATGCTGAAACACAATCAGGTGATGAACATGAACCTAGTGATAATGTTAATGATAATGTTCATGTTGATGCTCAACCTAGTAATGATAATGATGTAGAAGTTGAACCTGCTGTTGATTTTGATAACCCACAATCAAAGAATCAACGTTATGATAAAAGAGACTTCGTTGCTAGGAAACATGGTAAAGAAAGGGAACCATGGGTTCAGAAACCCATGCCTTTTCCTTCGAAACCATCCAAGAAAAAGGATGATGATGATTTTGAGCGCTTTGCTGAAATGATTAGACCCATCTTTTTGCGTATGCGATTAACTGATGTGCTCAAAACAAATCCTTATGCTAAGTATATGAAGGATATTATCACTAATAAAAGAAAGATACCTGTAGCTGAAATTTCCACCATGCTTGCTAATTACACTTTTAAGGGTGGAATACCAAATAAACTTGGAGATCTAGGAGTACCTACTATACCATGCTCCATTAAAAGAAGTTATGTTAAAACTGCTTTATGTGATCTTGGAGCCGGTGTTAGTGTTATGCCTCTCTCTTTATATCAAAGACTTGACTTGAATAAGTTGACACCTACTGAAATATCTTTGCAAATGGCTGATAAATCAACTGCTATACCTGTTGGTATTTGTGAGGATGTGCCTGTTGTGGTTGCAAACGTTACTATTTTAACGGACTTTGTTATTCTTGATATTCCCGAGGATGATAGTATGTCTATTATTTTTGGAAGACCTTTCCTTAATACTGCAGGGTCTGTTATTGATTGCACCAAAGGCAATGTCACTTTTCATGTTAATGGCAATGAGCACACGGTACATTTTCCGAGGAAACAACCTCAAGTTTATAGTATCAACTCTATTGGAAAAGTTCCATCGATTATATTTGGAGGTTTCGAATTTCCTCTCCCTACTGTCAAGAAAAAGTATGATATTCTTATTGTTGGGGATTTTCATATCCCCGTTTAGGTAACTTAGTGCCATTCGAAATTTCTCCAGTTCCGGGATTATTCGGAATGGGTTTGTTAACAAGACTTGATCAACCTTGTTAGTGGGTTCATTTTGATGATCACGAGATGGATGAAACTAGAAGCACAACTTTCTATACCCTCTTTATATTTTCTGTTATTTAGTAGAAATAAAGTAAAATAATATTTTTCTGTCTGTTTCCTGACTTATCCGTGCAATATAAAAATATCCCGAAAATAAAAGTCCTCAGAATGCCATGCCAATTTAATATGATTTTTCGGGAATATTTGAGAATTTATGTGCAAAAATTACATGGGAGCTGCCACTGCCACGAGGGTGGAGGGCGCGCCCTACTCCCCTGGGTGCGCCCCCCTGCCTCGTGGGCCCACGGTGGCCCTCCTCCACTTATTCCTGCACCCATCTTCTTCCTCTGCCTCACACAAACACGAAAAACCAACTCAAGCACGAGTTCCAGCCCCCGTTGCTGTGATTTTTGATCTCCTTGCTCAAAGCACCTCTTGCAAAACTGCTTGGGGAGATTGTTCCTTGGTATGTGACTCCTCCATTGGTCCAAGTAGTTTTCGTTCTAGTGCTTTATTCTTTGCAAATTTGTGCTGCATAGGTGACCATGTTCTTGAGCTTGCATGACAAATTTATATGGTTCCAAGTAGTTCTAATGCTTGATATAGGCCCTAGGCACTTGTGGGAGTTGTTGCTATCAATTTTATTGAAGTTGGTTCACTTTTATTTGAAGTTACTAAAAAAATTCAGAAATTTTTCAGAGGAAACAATATGCTTAGGATGATGTTCCAAGGTGGTCCTTCAAGGAAGCAAGGTCCCAGGCTTGCAATACGTGATGCTGACGAGGAACCACCAAGAGACGCTCCTGTGAGGCCCTGTGAATGGCCGTTGGAAAATTTTATGAATCAAGTGGGAATCAAAGAAGAATTTAGCATATTTGAGTAACGCCGGTCTTGAGGACTTTGAAGCTGACAAATGCCCCCAGTATCATGATCTCACAAGTTCATTTGTGAGGAGGTTTGAGCTTTCATCTTCGTGTAATTCTCCTTTAGTCATGTTTGACCTTTATGATAAATCTTATACCATGGACTTAGAGGACTTCACTTCTGCTTGCAAACTTCCATCTTGGGGTAATGTCAGGGATCCCCCTAAATCTGAATATAGAGATTTTCTTGCTAGAATAACTGTGGGGGAATCTAGAGATATAACACAAGCCACTATAGGGAGCATTCACTTTCCTGCTATACATTATTTTGCTCTCTTCATAGGAAGATGTATAAATGCTAAGGATGAAGCATGTCACATGTGTGTCCTCGATCTCAGATTCTCGTGGAGTCTTTGTGTTAGGAGACCAATCTTATCATTTGGGAGCCATTGTAGCTCGCAGTTGCATCGTAATAGACATAGCGGAGATTTCTTTGGAGGAATTTATGCAACCCGCTTAGCTAATTTTCTTGAGGTAGACATTCGTGAGGGTGACATGGAGTTACCCCCTTCTTATTTAGATTTTGATTCTATGGTTTCCCACCAGTTTGTTGAGAGGATTGAACCACCTCTCCAGTATCGACTAATCTTTGACAGACGTCGTGTAGTCCATATTGCTCTTCCTGCTCCTGCTTTCTTTGATTCACAGGCAAAAAGAAGATATATTATTACCAGAGAGGAGGCAGATGAGTACGAAAGGAGAGTGGAGGCTGCTCGGCTCCACGCTACAGCTCAGGCGGCGATAGCCGCTGCGTCACGATACGACCCCAGCTTCACCTACGGATATACGCCATGCCATCCCTGGCAATAGACCAACTTAGGCCAAAAGCCTAAGCTTGGGGGAGTACGTATTTCCCACCGACATTACATTCATGTTCACACACACTTATTGCTAGATGTCGATGCTCATACTTTTTCACTGTAATATCCATGCTAGTTTAAATTTCTTTTTCTGGCTTTCTTCTTGTGTGTTTGATAAACTTTAAGAAAAACCAAAAACAATTAGTGTCACATCCCTAGCTTCTGGCTTTGCACTAGGCTAGCTTCATGTGTGCATCATGTTTAAATTTTATTTAACTTGAAATGGGGATTGATCCAAGCCCTAGCAGTTAATGAATTCAACTAGGGTCAAAATAAAATCTTTTTCAATGATCCCAAAATGCCCTCTGAAAATGTTCATGATTTTTGATAAAGGTGAAAACCTCTGCCAAAAATGATGAGCATATTTATTGGCCATCTATGGATTTTTGAAGTAACTCATATTGTATTTGAATTGGGGCATTTAAATTCTATAAATATTTTAAATGCTCTAATAAATTCTGAAAATAGTTGAGGGCTGTTGGGAATAATCCAAGATGTGCCCACAATTTATTTCAGATTTTATAAAGTGATTTAGTATTTTACTAAATCCAAAAAACCAAAGATGTAAAATAGAAAACATTAATAAAAGGAGAGAGAGAGAAAGGTTTACTCGACTTACTCGGTGCCACCAATCGCCCAGCTTACATGCAGCCCATCCGGCTCGGGCTGTGCCGCCCAGCCCACCTAGCCCTCTCCCTGTCGCCTTCCTCCCGAGCCAAGAGGGCGAGGCGTGTGCTCGCAGACGCAGCGTGCCCCGCCACCTCCCGCTTCGTCGTGTCGACGCCTCCTTCTCCCAACCCGCGCCAGAGACGTGGACGAGGCCGTGCCGACCTCCCCTTCTTCCTCGGCTATTTTCCCTCTCCTCTTCGTTCTTCGCTCAACAGAGCCGCCGCCGCTGCTCGCTGCCACCACACCCACCATGCTCCTCTCGCCTCCCGTAGTCGTGAAGCTCCGCCACCGCTTTTACGCCGCCGAGCAAGCCCCGAAGCGCCGGACGCCCTGCATCACCGGCTACCTCATCTTCGATCCTCGCCGCGGAGATTGCTCTCGCCGCCCCTTCGCTCCGACGCCCCCGAGCTGTTGACCGCGCCTCGACCTCGCTGTGAGATTCTGCCCGGACCCTCTTCTCCTCTCTCGCTTTGCGCCGCTAGCCTCATCCCCAACCATGGCTGAAGCTCGCCCCGCCGAGAGCTCGCCGGCGCTTATTCCGCGACCTTTTGGTCACACCATCGAGTCCAACGGATTCGTGAGCACGCGTACGTCATGCGTATGCCGTTAGCTAGTCGATCTGCACGCTGTAGCAACGAAACCGCCGCCAACCGAACCACGGCAGCCGCAAACCTCGTCGCCGGCGCCGATTCCGGCGACCTCGCGTCCAACTCCATCGCTTCCTTGAAGCGGCGGAGCAAGGGCTATGCCTCGGTGGCCTCAAGGCCAAACCGCCGAGCGCGAAACCCGCAGCTCCCTCGCGCGTCGACCTCGCCAAGGCCGAGTCGCCGGCAGGTTTTGACCCAGATTGACCGGGTTTGACCCTGCTTGACCTCCGTGAGGTCAATGATAGGTGGGCCCCACCCACTAATTAACATAGGTTAAGACTAACTAAATTTAGCTAGTTTAGTTAACCATCGACACGTGGGGCCCAAGTGGTCAGTTTGACCTGGGCCACCCGCTGACCTGCTGACCTCAGCCTTACGTCATCCGACGCGAAGAAATGATTTTTCAGATTTATTTTTATACAGAAATTTTAAAATATCCTAAACTTCTAAAAATCATAGAAATTCAACCGTAACTCCAAATGAAATAAATTATATATGAAAAATGATCAGAAAAATCCAATCTATCCATCTGTACCATTTTCATGCATGTTAGAACAACTTATAGCTGCTGTTTAGCACAAATCATATAAATGGCATTTAAATAATCACATGTGGAGTTTGAATTTGAACCTAGGGTTCAAACCAACTCCATTTAACTTGCTGCTAGTTGCATTAGTTCAAATCACATCATATTGCCATGTCACATTCATGCATCATATTGTCGCACCGCATTGATTGTGTTCTTCCTTGTTTGCCGTAATTGTCCCTCTCGATAGACGGTACCGCGATGTGATCGATGACACCGATGAAGAACTATACTATCTTCGAAGTGCCCAGCAAGCAAAACCCACTTGTTCATTCCGATACAATCCCACTCTCTCGCTCCTGCTCTCTTTTAACTGCATTAGGACAACAACGATTCAACTGTTACTTGCTGCGGTAGTTGAACCCTTTATCCTCTCTGCATGACCTGTCATTCCACAAGAAATAGATGAAACCCACTAGTATGAGTAGGAGTTGTTTGAGCCCTGATGTGCCTACTCATTCATGCTTGTTTGTCATGCCTGCTATTGCTTAGAGTTGAGTCAGTCCGATTCATCGGGAATGAATCGGAGGTGTGTAAACATGTCCCATCACTGAGAGCTAAGTGTGTGAACACGATTTGGTAAAGGTAGCGGTGAGAGGCCATGTAGGAGTACATGGTGGGTTGTCTCATTGCAGCCGCCCTCGTGAACTGAGTTCTGTGTTTGTGATCCATGAACAGTTATTACCACACATTGGGCTCCGAGCGCCCAAGCCCTCTCGGCTTCTTAATCACCCTTGTTCTCTGTCCAGAGTTGCAACTAGTTTCGTGTTTGTAGGTAGTGTTAGTAGTCTACCAAGTGGCACCCGTACAGGTGGGCTTGGGATGACTAGGCACCGTGGCACGGTGTACCAAGCGAGATCCACCCGCCGAGGTGGGCTTGGGAACCCTGCTCACATCGCTTGGGGCCGTGAGCGACACCCCGGCCGGATCTCCTTGCGGATGGAACCCGGATAGGCGATAAACCGGACGAGAGACTTGAGTGTTTAGGTAGGTCGTGGCCGACTCCTCGCTGGCTTCCGCTTGAAGGTTGCCGAGGTACATGACGTGTCTGAGGCGATAAGTGGCGAGAGCGTGTGTGAAGAAGTACACCCTGTAGGGTTATCATTATCTATTGAATAGCCGGATTCCTCGGATATGGAAACTTGGACCCTTGCATAATTCATAGATAACTTGAAGTGGACACTCTAAAACGCGCAAGATAGCGTGAGTGCTATGGATGGCGTTCTCGTGAGGGAGACGGAGCGGATCCATAGTGGTGTATTGATATGGTGAATATGTGGACTCGCAGCGCCACCTCAAAAGAGTTACATTGCAATGTAGTTCAGATGGCCACCGAGTCAAAGCTGGCTTGCTGCAGCTTAAACTCCACCATCCCTTTGTTGATAATGATGCATATGTAGTTAGTTCGATGTAAGTCTTGCTGGGTACATTTGTACTCACGCTTGCCTATTTTATGTTTTTGCAGAGACTTCAGCCTCGCTAGTAGTTCCACGTGGACTTCGACGCTTAGCTCGTTACCTCAGCTACGATCTTGTGCCCTCGGCAGATCTGGTAGATAGTCGCTTCTAAGCCTTTTTCATTTGTAGATGTCGTACTCGGACATATTAGCTTCCGCTTGTGCTTTGACTTGTATGTTTCGAGTGTTGGGTCATGAGACCCATGTTTGTAATATCTCGCTCTTGAGCCTAATGAATAAATACTTGAGTCGAGAGTCATGTTGTGATGCCTTGTTGTATTTGCACATATCGAGCATATTGTGTGTATGTCATTGAAATGCTTGGTATGTGTGGGATCCGACTATCTAGTTGTTTATCTTTAGTAGCCTCTCTTATCGAAATGTCTCCTAGTGTTTCCACCGAGCCATGGTAGCTTGCTACCGCTCCGAATCACTTAGGCTGGCCGACATGTGTCCTTCTTCGTTCTCGTATCCGTCCCTTCGGGAAATGTCACGCGATGAATACCGAGTCCTGTTAGCCCGCTTGCCCGGTTCACCGAGTCTCGCTAGCCCAGTGCTATAGCCTCGATTCACTTCGTGATGACCGACACGCTCGATGTCGGGTCATGGATGCTGTCCTCGTAAGTTTGTGCCACTTTGGGTTTACGACTAGCCATGTCAGCCCGGCTCCTTATCATATTGATGCTAGCGACACTATCATATACGTGTGCCAAAAGGCTAAACGGTCCCGGCAAAGGTAAGGCGACACCTGTGGGAATACCGTGCGTGAGGCCGCAAAGTGATATGAGGTGTTACATGCTAGATCGATGTGGCATTGAGTCGGGTCCCGACAGCTTTGGTATCGAGCTTGACCGCTCAGAGGATTACCAAGCCAAACTGGTCAAGTTGAGTCTAGAAATGCTTTAGTTATGTGTAGGGAATTGATTGTGGGATGGAACGTAAGGCTCTTTTACTCCTTATACCCCATGGCCTTCTGATCTGAGTCATCCTCTTCTTTTCTACGGGGATTAAGAACTAGGCCTTCTCATCTATCTATCAGATGACGTGTTACTAATCCATAGACTTATAGAATTGTTAGTTTCAAATCTCAGCTCGCTTTTACTACTTCCGCATGTTCATAATGTTGATCTCAAACCTTGATATTGTGCTTCGAGTGGCTATGCCACCATTTTTGTAGTATGTCTCCAACTTTTTGAGCATTTACAGCCGTTATGTCTGTCCGAGTCATCCTGTGTTTCTAAATAGTCCGACGATTTGCAAATCCCTTCCTCCGCTCCTCGATGTCCTTTTAGGCCGATTAAGCACACTAATCGGTGAGTTGAGGTACTCTATTGCCTCGACATATATGTTGGAGCTAGTATTATGACCCTAGGTGTCTTAGAGGATCGCTAGGTAATCTAGCCATGTTTTGTGTTCCCAAATGTGATGATTCCGCCACCATTCTCTAAAGCATCCCATGATGCCACTTAGCGAGAGGTATTCTACTCCGGATTTTCGAACCCGAGATTCACCCTACCTCATGTTGTTAGTATTTGCTAGTACCTTTAGGATATTAGTAACCTTTGCATTCTCAAGGTCTATGGTATTTCCTTCTTCCAAATACCATGAACTATTTATGGCAACAGTTCCTCGTTGAACCAAAAGATCACAACCAGAGTGCTCTTGATGAGTTCTTCTCTCTATATTGTGACTCTGCCAGTTCAACCTTTCTGCATGGGTTATCCGGAAGAAATATGTTGAACTCGTTCGGCATACTAATCCATGCATCCACAACTCAGAAAGTTATATGTTCTTTGAGTTGTCCCTCTTAGTTGTCTTCTGACCTTCATCTATCAATTGATAGTCAAGAGTAATTGTGCACTCGAGCTCATCGATGCCTATTACTCTTGTGGTCCGTCAAGTCATTCTATTCCGGAATGACTAGGAGAAACTAACTCCAGTACCTTGTCCATTTCCAGGATTGGGTCAAAGCAGTCGTACTCCACAGATCAAATTGCTAATCTAGCTTTTGCTCTGTTCTATTTTGGAGTGTTACCATCTGTATATCAAGAATGTCATCCTATGAATTCTTGACGCAGTAATACTTCTTGCCATCATTGTTCATTCCTCGGGTTCCGTGTTATTGCAACCGGAATGCCGACAAGTGAATAGTGATGTGTGAAATCAATACGCCTAGCAACTAGTTGCTTGGTAGTAAATGGACAATATTCTCATTCTTAGCGTGTTGGTTATTGAATCATCATCCTAAGATTGATCGTGCTACCTAGTCCTTATTTCTGGTGTACTCTTCGATCAATGAGTTAGGATTATTCAATCCCTTGCTTATTTGATCATATCGTCTTGCTCTAGGAAGCAAGATTGTTCTCGAACTTAGTAACATATTGGTGGTTCGTGATGTTCCGAATATCTTCTCGGAAGTATTACCGGGTTGTCACCTGACCGTTATGTTGAGCTCGTGATCAAGTTGGTTTCTTCTAAACCATTCTTCTCCAAGAAACTGTGCTGGATACCCCTGAGCTAGTTGGTTAAGCTAAACAACAACTTGGAGAGTTGGAAGATGAAAGCTTGTCCGACTCAGTTCATTCCAAAGGGATATCTTTGTTTTGTGTGTGTGTGTGTGTGTGTTGAAGAAAGATGATGTCTTCATTGATTGATCCTCGTGATCAATTGTTGGATTTATTGTCTTATCCCAAACCTTTGATTTGAGTATGGGCTATCATCAAATCAAATCAGAACCAACAATATTCGTAATGTTGTCTTACTCGTGGTTGATTCCTCGAGCATACACCACTACATCTTTTGGTCTGACCAGTACTATCACTTGTTCACATAATTATGGAATTCCTTCTTCATGGAAACCTGGATGAATTGTTGTTGAGCCCATCGACAACATCCATATCTTCTCCATAATCTTGTTGAACATTAAGCTAGTAATGGAAACTTTTGAAAGCATTTCTTCATGCTAGCTCATGAAGCATATGTTCGGATGAAAGAAGTGACTCTCTCTAACTCATGTGCATTTGGTGCAAGTTGCCGCCGTGAGTTCGAGAAAGATTGGTTTTGTTTCCTCTGGTACCATCCCAAGTCAGTTATGCATGTGCGAATGTATTCTATGGTTTGGTAGATTAATTACCTCCACTCCATATGTATTCCCTAGAACACCAAGCCACTGACTGATTTGTTCAAGGAGAAGAAGTTTCTTCATAAGAGCTAATCATGTGACTTATGTAAGGACTTTGATATCCCCAATGATGGTTCCCAACCTGAACTCGGTAGTGTTTTATTATAAGACTACTACGTGACCATGCTTGTCTCGGACAGTGTGTTCACATGTATGTAGCAGAACCAGCTCATGTTTTGGAGCTTGCCATCGTAGTTCATTTCCCGAGAATCTCGCAACGTCATCTCGTCGATTTGTGTTGCAAAACTTTCTTTCCGCACATGTTGTCCGAATATCCCGTCACCAACCAGATCTGAATCTCAGCAGGATGTGATGGTTGGTACTTTTCCAAGATCTATGATGTAGGTCCCGACAAGGTTGATGTTGGCCGACACACCTAGCCGAAGATCTATTATTGTAGCATCTTAACTGAGCAAGTTGGCCACCTCCCCATAAGGATTTCGTAGGGTTTTACTCCAATAAGTTACTCCTTATAGATTCTTGATCTCCCGAAGTCCGACCTTTTACTTGATGTTCTAGTTATCAAACCATATTTATAAATGGGTTGTGCTAGCACATCAAGGAGAACATTAGAAGCGGAGTGCTAAGTGTCTCTCGGTCAATCATCCAGATTTTGTCCCCTTGGTCTCGCTAAGGTAAAATCTGAGAAAGTGTTATCTTCCTTTGCATCCGTGATCGCCCATCGCTATTCATCATGGTAGTATGTTGTGTTGTCAGCACCCTTGACACGGATGTTGGTAAAACCTTGATGAATATGGAAATGCTCAAGTTCTTGAGAGCACGCACAAGCTCTAGGTGTTATCATCGACACTAGCTGGGCTTGCTCTCAGTTTCCTCGGTCATGCTATAACTTTTTCAACACTGGACTCACCCTCTACTATTGAGCTTCTCCCCAGTTACTAAGATCATCCCTTGTGTTGTTTTCAACAAGGTAATCCACATCATCCATCCTAGTCCGAGTATGCCATTCTTTCGACTCGCCAAATGATCGTTTAGGATTTGCCTTAAGCTGGTATAAAGAGTTTCAATGATCTTTGAATCAAATGTAATTCTTTTTGCCACTTAAGGGGATATTTCTACGAGTCACCTTCCCTAGGGTGCATCGTTATGGTATCATGGCAACTCAACTCCTCTCTACGTTGATAGTCGTTCACCACCGTCGTAAGTGTGGAATTGTTATCTACCTAGTGAACCCTTGTCATCTGTCTCGCTCCATTTCTTCAGATGTATGCTTCGTGTCTCAACTCGAGATATATGTCAATATCTCACCCCATGAGCTGATCCTGAGTTGTTCGGTCCTCGAGAAGATCGATTCTTCTAGAGTTTTCCTTTCCTCTTCTTGTCATGTTAGTTGGAGTTCTCAGAGCGAGACGTCGAGACAAAGATGATGATAGAATCAAGGTTCTTATGAAGTGCTACCTGGATCGTGAAGATTGTGCTAGCTTTGTGTCCCCTCTGTCTTCTTACCTCACGTCTTGAATCTCGGGACGAGATTCTTGTTTAGTGGGGGCGAGTTGTCACATCCCTAGCTTCTGGCTTTGCACTAGGCTAGCTTCATGTGTGCATCATGTTTAAATTTTATTTAACTTGAAATGGGGATTGATCCAAGCCCTAGCAGTTAATGAATTCAACTAGGGTCAAAATAAAATCTTTTTCAATGATCCCAAAATGCCCTCTGAAAATGTTCATGATTTTTGATAAAGGTGAAAACCTCTGCCAAAAATGATGAGCATATTTATTGGCCATCTATGGATTTTTGAAGTAACTCATATTGTATTTGAATTGGGGCATTTAAATTTATAAATATTTTAAATGCTCTAATAAATTCTGAAAATAGTTGAGGGCTGTTGGGAATAATCCAAGATGTGCCCACAATTTATTTCAGGATTTTATAAAGTGATTTAGTATTTTACTAAATCCAAAAAACCAAAGATGAAAATAGAAAACATTAATAAAAGGAGAGAGAGAGAAAGGTTTACTCGACTTACGGTGCCACCAACTGCCCAGCTTTCATGCAGCCCATCGGCTCGGGCGCTGGCCGCCCAGCCCACCTAGCCCTCTCCCCTGCGCCTTCCTCCCGAGCCAAGAGGGCGAGCTGTGTGCTCGCCAGACGCAGCGTGCCCCGCCACCTCCTGCCCGCCGTGTCGACGCCTCCTTATCCTCAACCCCGCCAGAGACGTGGACGAGGCCGTGCCGACCTCCCCTTCTTCCCGGCTATTTTTCCTCTCCTCTTTGTTCTTCGCCCAACAGAGCCGTCGCCGTCGCTCGCTGCCACCACGCCCACCATGCTCCTCTCGCCTCCCGTAGTAGTGCAAGCTCCGCCACCGCCTTTTTACGCCTCGAGCAAGCCCCGAGCGCCGGACGCCCGCATCACCGGCTACCTCATCTTCGATCCTCTGCCGCCGGAGATTGCTCTCGCCGCTTCGCTTCGCTCCGACGCCTCCCGAGCTGTTGACCTGCTCCTCGACCCCATTGTGAGATTCTGCCCGACCCTCTTCTCCTCTCTCGCTTGCGCCGCTAGCCTCATCCCCAACCATGGCGGGCTCGCCTCGCCGAGCTCGTCGCCGGCGCTTATTCCGCGACCTTTTGGTCACACCATCGAGTCCAACGGATTCGTGAGCACGCAGACGCTGCGCGATGCCGTTAGCTAGTCGATCCGCACGCGCAGTAGCAATGAAACCGCCGCCAACCGAACCACGGCAGTCAAGAAACCTCGTCGCCGGCCGATTCCGGCGACCCGCGTCAACTCCATCGCTCCTTGAAGCGGCGGAGCAAGGGCTATGCCTCGTGGCCTCAGGCCAAACCCTGCCGAGCGCGAAACCCGCAGCTCCCGCACAGTCGACTCGCCAAGGCCGAGTCACGGCAGGTTTTGACCAGATTGACCGGGTTTGACCCTGTTTGACCTCCCAGAGGTCAATGACGGTGTGGGGCCCCACCCGCTAATTAACATAGGTTAAGACTAACTAAATTTAGTTAGTTTAGTTAACCACTGACACGTGGGGCCCAGTGGTCAGTTTGACCTGGGCCACCCGTTGACCTGCTGACCTCAGCCTTACATCATGCTGACGCAGTAAATGATTTTCTGTATTTATTTTTATACAGGAAATTTCAGAAAATATCCTAAACTTCTAAAAATCATAGAAATTCAACCGTAACTCCAAATGAAATAAATTATATATGAAAAATGATCAGAAAAATCCAATCTATCCATCTGTACCATTTTCATGCATGTTAGAACAACTTATAGCTGCTGTTTAGCACAAATCATATAAATGGCATTTAAATAATCACATGTGGAGTTTGAATTTGAACCTAGGGTTCAAACCAACTCCATTTAACTTGCTGCTAGTTGCATTAGTTCAAATCACATCATATTGCCATGTCACATTCATGCATCATATTGTCGCATTGCATTGATTGTGTTCTTCCTTGTTTGCCAAGAATTGTCCCTCTCGATAGACGGTAACGGAGATGTGATCGATGACACCGATGAAGAACTATACTATCTTCGAAGTGCGTGCAAGCAAAACCCCTTGTTCATTCCGATACAATCCCACTCTCTCGCTCCTGCTCTCTTTTATCTGCATTAGGACAACAACGATTCAACTGTTACTTGCTGCGGTAGTTGAACCCTTTATCCTCTGCATGACCTGTCATTCCACAAGAAATAGATGAAACCCACTAGTATGAGTAGGAGTTGTTTGAGCCCTGATGTGCCTACTCATTCATGCTTGTTTGTCATGCCTGCTATTGCTTAGAGTTGAGTCAGTCCGATTCATCGGGAATGAATCGGAGGTGTGTAAACATGTCCCATCTGAGAGCTAAGTGTGTGAACACGATTTGGTAAAGGTAGCGGTGAGAGGCCATGTAGGAGTACATGGTGGGTTGTCTCATTGCAGCCGCCCTCGAGAACTGAGTTCGTGTTTGTGATCCATGAACAGTTACTACCACACATTGGGCTCCGGCGCCCAAGCCCTCTCGGCTTCTTAATCACCCTTGTTCTCTGTCCGTGAGTTGCAACTAGTTTCGTGTTTGTAGGTAGTGTTAGTAGTCTACCAAGTGGCACCCTGCATGTGGGCTTGGGATGACTAGGCACCGTGGCACGGTGTACCAAGCGATATCCACCCGCCGAGGTGGGCTTGGGAACCCTGCTCACATCGCTTGGGGCCGTGAGCGACACCCCGGCCGGATCTCCTGCGGATGGAACCCGGATAGGCGATAAACCCGGACGAGAGACTTGAGTGTTTAGGTAGGCGTGGCCGACTCCCTCGCCGGCTTCCGCTTGAAGGTTGCCGAGGTACATGACGCGTGTCTAGGCGATAAGTGGCGAGAGCGTGTGAAGAAGTACACCTGCGGGGTTATCATTATCTATTCAATAGCCGGATTCCTCGGATATGGAAACTTGGACCCTTGCATAATTCATAGATAACTTGAAGTGGACACTCTAAAACGCGCAAGATAGCGTGAGTGCTATGGATGGCGTTCTCGTAGGGAGACGGAGCGGATCCATAGTGGTGTATTGATATGGTGAATATGTGGACTCGCAGCGCCACCTCAAAAGAGTTACATTGCAATGTAGTTCAGATAGCCACCGAGCCAAAGCTGGCTTGCTGCAGCTTAAACTCCACCATCCCTTTGTTGATAATGATGCATATGTAGTTAGTTCGATGTAAGTCTTGCTGGGTACATTTGTACTCACGCTTGCCTATTTTATGTTTTTGCAGAGAGACTTGGTCTCGCTAGTAGTTCCACGTGGACTTGACGCTTAGCTCGTTACCTCAGCTACGATCTTGTGCCCTCGGCAGATCTCGGTAGATAGTCGCTTCTAAGCCTTTTTCATTTGTAGATGTCTGTACTCAGACATATTAGCTTCCGTTTGTGCTTTGACTTGTATGCTCTGAGTGTTGGGTCATGAGACCCATGTTTGTAATATCTCGCTCTTCGGAGCCTAATGAATAAATACTTGAGTCGTAGAGTCATTTTGTGATGCCTTGTTGTATTTGCACATATCGAGCATATTGTGTGTATGTCATTGAAATGCTTGGTATGTGTGGGATCTGACTATCTAGTTGTTTATCTTTAGTAGCCTCTCTTACCGGGAAATGTCTCCTAGTGTTTCCACCGAGCCATGGTAGCTTGCTACTGCTCCGAATCACTTAGGCTGGCCGGCATGTGTCCTTCTTCGTTCCTGTGTCTGTCCCTTCGGGGAAATGTCACGCGATGAATACCGGAGTCCTGTTAGCCCGCTACAGCCGGTTCACGAGTCCTGCTAGCCCAGTGCTACAGCCTGGATTCACTCGCTGATGACCGACACGTTCGATGCTGGGTCATGGATGCCTGTCCCTGTAAGTTTGTGCCACTTTGGGTTTACGACTAGCCATGTCAGCCCGGGCTCCTTATCATATGGATGCTAGCGACACTATCATATCGTGCAGCCAAAAGGCTAAACGGTCCCGGCAAAGGTAAGGCGACACCGTGGGAATACCGTGCGTGAGGCCGCAAAGTGATATGAGGTGTTACATGCTAGATCGATGTGGCATTGAGTCGGGGTCCTGACAATTAGTGAGTTTACTTTTCATGCTTGTAGTAGAATTAAGAATAAAACCCAAAAATATTTCCCGTTCTTCTTTTTACTTGTTGGGAGCTTTCTCGTGTAAATAGTTTTTATTTCTTTTCCTTCCTTTGGGGGTCGAGAAGACCATATTGAAAATGCTTAGTGGCTCTTATATGCCTGATTGTTTATTTAACTTAGAGCCCATATTACTTGTCTTCTCTCTTGAGTTGAATGCTTGCAGATTCCAGCTTAGTCCAATGCACGTGCACTCTTATTATTATACACACCGTTCGGTCGTGCAAGTGAAAGGCAATAATGATGATATATGATGGACTTATTGAGAAGAGAAAAGCTGGTATGAACTCGAACTCTCTTGTTTTTGTAAATATGACGATTCATCGTTCCTGATGCAGCTATTATGAAGTAAACTTATTTGCAATGACATTTAGAGATTATAGTTGCTTGTGCCATGCTTGATTAGCTATGAGTTATAATGGTTTACCTTGCGTGTCTACATGCTATTAGAATGATTATGATGTGGTATGATGGGGTGGTATCCTCCTTTAAATGAATTGAGTGACTCGACTTGGCACATGTTCACGCATGTAGTTGAATCCAATCAACATAGCCGTCATGATATTTATGTTCATGGTGGATTATATCCTACTCATGCTTGAACTCGGTGTGAATTAATTTTAATGCATGTTTACGATCGTTGTCGCTCTCTCGATTGGTCGCTTCCGGCCTTTTGCTAGCCTTCAATTGCTAAGCGGAATACTGCTTGTGCATCCAAACTCCTTAAACCCCAAAGTTATTCCATATGAGTCCACTATACCTACCTATATGTGGTATTTACCTGCCGTTCCAAGTAAATTTGTATGTGCCAAACTCTAAACCTTCAAATAAACATTATGTTTTGCATGCTCGAATAGCTCATATGTCAACTAGAGCTGCCCTTATCTTCCGTGTTAGGTGGGTTATTCTCAAGAGGAGTGGACTCCGCTCCTCATTCACGAGAAAATGGCTGGTATCCAGGATGCCCAATACCATGCTTTGTGCAAACTAAATCAAAATAACTGCAAACAAAACTCCCCTTGGGACCCGTTGAATGTTGGAGGCACTCGTTGTTTCGAGCAAGCCATGGATTGATGCTTGTGGAGGAAGGGGAGTATAAACTTTACCATTCTGTTTGGGAACCGCCTATAATCTGTTTAGCATGGAAGATATCGTCGTCTTTTAGTTGTTATGTTGACAATGAGAGTATGCCGCTCAAAATATTATTTATCTCTATTTCAAAATCAAGCTCTAGCACCTCTACAAATCCCTGCTTCCCTCTGCGAAGGGCCTATCTATTTACTTTTATGTTGAGTCATCACCCTTCTTATTAAAAAGCACCATTTGGAGAGCACATCGTCGCTTGCATTCATTATTATTGGTTTATATTGGGTATGACTTGACTGGATCTCTTTTACCATGAATTACAATGTTTAGTCAGTCCTTGATCTTTAAAGGTGCTCTGCATTTATGTTTTGCGGTCTCAGAAAGGGCTAGCGAGATACCATTTTGCTATATCATGTTATGATTATTTTGAGAAAGTGTTGTCATTCGAGTTTTGCTATTATAGCTCGCTAGCTGCTTATGCTATTGATATGAGTAATTGTGAGACCTACGTGTCATTGTGAGTATGGTTAGTTCATAATAATTGCTGAGACTTGAATGCTAGCTTTTCATGTTTACAACAACAAGAGCAAACAGAGTGTGTAAAAGTTTTTCTTTTTCTCTTTCAGTTTGTCAACTGAATTGCTTGAGGACAAGCAAGGGTTTAAGCTTGGGGAGTTGATACGCTCCGTCAGATCTACTTTTCCAAACACTTTTGCCCTTGTTTTGGACTCTAACTTGTATGATTTGAATAGAACTAACCCGGATCGACGCTGTTTTCAGCAGAACTGCCATGGTGTTGTTTTTGTGCAGAAAATAAAATCCTCTAATGTCCTCAAACTCCACTAACACCTTATAAAAAATAAAGAAAATCCTGCAAAAGATGAAGACCAGGGGCCCACACTCTGCTCACGAGGTGGGGCGCCCCGGGCGCGCCTCTACCTTGTTGCCCCCGGTGGCCCTCCGACGCCAACTCCAACTCCATATATTGGCTTTGGGAGAAAAAGTCGAGAGAAGAAATCATCGCGTTTTACGACACGAGAGCCGCCAAGCCCTAATCTCTCTCGGGAGGGCTGATCTGGAGTCCGTTCGGGGCACCGGAGAGGGGGATTTGTCGCTGTCGTCATCATCAACCATCCTCCATCACCAATTTCATGATGCTTACCGCCGTGCGTGAGTAATTGCATCGTAGGCTTGCTGGACGGTGATGGGTTGGATGAGATTTATCATGTAATCGAGTTAGTTTTGTTAGGGTTTGATCCCTATTATCCATTATGTTCTGAGATTGATGTTGCTATGACTTTGCTATGCTTAATGCTTGTCACTTGGGCCCGAGTGCCATGATTTCAGATCTGAACCTATTATGTTTTCATGAATATATGTGTGTTCTAGAACCTATCTTGCAAGTCTATAGTCACCTACTATGTGTTGTGATCCGGCAACCCCGAAGTGACAATAATCGGGACCACTCCCGGTGATGACCATAGTTTGAGGAGTTCATGTATTCACTATGTGCTAATGCTTTGTTCCGGTTCTCTATTAAAAGGAGGCCTTAATATCCCTTAGTTTCCAATAGGATCCCGCTGCCACGGGAGGGCAGGAAAAAAGATGTCATGCAAGTTCTTTTCCATAAGCACGTATGACTATATACGGAATACATGCCTACATTACATTGATGAACTGGAGCTAGTTCTGTGTCACCCTATGTTATGACTGCTACATGATGAGCCACATCCGACATAATTATCCATCGCTAATCCGGTGCCTATGAGTTTTCCACATACTGGTTTACACTTATTTACTTTTCTGTTGCTACTGTTATAATCTCTACAAAATACCAAAAACATTACTTTTACTGTCTTTACTTTTGTTACCGTTACCACCACTATCATATTACTTTGCTACTAAACACTTTGCTGCAGATACTAAGTTTCCAGGTGTGGTTGAATTGACAACTCAGCTGCTAATACTTGAGAATATTCTTTGGCTCCCCTTGTGTTGAATCAATAAATTTGGGTTGAATACTCTACCCTCGAAAACTGTTGTGATCCCCTATACTTGTGGGTCATCATAAGGCGACCAGCCTCGTCAAGCAACTCATGGGTGACAATGCGAAGCTCCTCAAGGTACTCACCGAGAAGGAGGAGGAGGTTGTCGGCTGGAAGATGCTGCATGAGCAGAGCAGTGCCTCGAGGACGACGCTGGCAGCGATCCTCGAGGAACTGATGGGTGACTTGAGGAAGCTCCGGATCGAGCGCGAGCAGGAGGTGGAGGAATTCATGGCTGCTTCCAAGCAAAGTCGTGAGAAATTGAAGAAGGAGCTGGAGGATGTCGTCGCCCGACGATCCATCGAAGAGTAGAGACAGTAGCGACCCATATCGTTGCCTGCGATTTCCTTCTTCTCTTGCCCCCGTGTCTTCCGGGCTTTGCCGCATGTGGCATTTAAAATTATCCAAAATATGTAAGACAATTATTATCTGCGCCATTGTATTGTCGTCGTATTATCCGTTGCCATTTTATTTGTCATCGTATTATCCGTTTCCCTACGTGGCAATTTAAATTAGGCCGCAATACGAGTTGAAAACATGAACAAAGAAAATGTTACCATGGGATCACAAGCAAACACTCTGCGTCCAGGTGCTTTAATTAACCCATTAATGGAGAAGTTGTGAGCTAGGGGGCGGTGGATGGTGCATGGAGGTCAAAGAGCTCGCTTCCCGGTGAGCATGGGCGGCCTTGCTGCTCGCACGTGTCCCGTCGAGCTTGCGAGGTGGACAGGATGCACATGTCCCATCGAGCCTTCGCGACGGACTGCTCGCACGCGTCCCGTCGAGCCTGCACGGCGGACTTCTCGCGCTTATCCCATCTAATCAAACAACTGCACGCACGCCATCGAGTGTGGTTAAATTTTGACACGGTTCATATAATACAACCATTTGCGATATTAACGTGTCAGCTATTTTTTTTCAAAAAGGACTTCGCTGGCTACTAATGTGGGCACCTCTTCTCAAACTGGACGATTTTTTTTACCACGACATATATGTGCCATGTCATGAAACCATGCCAAGTTTCATGTTTTTTGGGTGAGTTTTTGATATACTGGGATTTAAAAACTGAGATTCTCAATGTTTCAGGACGACGAGAAGTTTGTAATTCATTCCCACTCCTTAAATGAGACCTACATGCACCCAATGACACATGTACGATTTCCCACCCATTTTGCTTCACTTGAGCATGTGCTTGTAGTTCAAATTTGTATGGACTATATTAAATGCGTAGAAAATTTAAATAATATATACAATGGCCAAACGAACCCTGAATAGTTTCAAATTTCAGCACGACACTCCTGTTATTCTATGTTGCCTGTAGAAAACAAAGTTCAGGGCGAGAAGATGCGGTGATTATCGTTTCGCCCACCGGAACCACGAGGGTTGCGAGAAGCTTCAGTTTGTAAGAGGATTGTAATATTGCTTCGCCCAAATTGGACAATTATATGTACCATGTAGTGACACCCTGCCAAGTTTCATGATTTCCTGGTGAGTTTTAGATTTACAGAGATTTATAAACCGAGACTCATAATGTTTGTGGCCAAGCCAGGACGGCGAGACGGTTGAATTCATTCCCATTCGTTCCATGGCACCTAAACATGCACCCCAAGGACACTTGTACGTTTTTTCTAGCCATTTTGGTGCACTGGAGCATGTATTTGTAGTTTGGATTCGAATTATGGGCATTAAATTCCTAGAAAACTCAATTAATGAATAAAAAAAGGACAAATGAACCCTGAATAATTTCAAAGTTCGGTGAGAATCTCTCATTGTTCCGTGTTGCGTGTAGAAGAAAATACGAGGCTAGAAGATGGAGCGATTATCGTTTGGCCCACAAGGGGACACATTTCCCTATCGAAACCACAAGGGTTCTTGCGACAGGCTCCGGTTTTTAAGAGGTTTGTAATAAAGCTTGACCCAAATTGGCAATGTTTTTACCATGACATATATGTGCCATGACGTGACACCATGCCACCTCTGATGACTTTCTCGTGAGTTTTCGATTATGGGGATTTAAAAACCGAGATTCCAAATGTTTGAGGATGAGCTAGGACGCCGGTACGGTTGTAATTCATTCCCATTCCTGTCATAGGAGCTAAACATGCACCCAAGGACACATGTATAATTTTTCTAGCCATTTTGGTGAACTGGAGCATGTATATGTAGTTCAGATTTGAATTATGGACATTAAATGCCTAGGAAACTCAATTAGTGTATAAAAAGGCCAAACGAACCATGAATAAGTTTAAATTTTAGCATGGATATCCTGTTGTTCCATGTTGCCCGTAGAAGAAAATACAAGGTGAAAAGAGGCAGTGATTACGTTTCGCCACAAGGGGAACACGTTTCCCCATCGGAACCATGAGGCTTCTTTGAGAGAAGCTTCAGTTTGTAAGAGGTTTGTAATAAAGCTTGACCCGAATTGGACAATGTTTTACCACGACATATATGCGCCATGACGTGACATCATGCCAACTTTCATGACTTTCTGGTGAGTTCAGAATTTACGAAGATTTAGAAACCGAGATTCCAAATGTTTGAGGATGTTTCAGGACGCCAGTACGGTTGTAATTCGCTCCCATTCCTAGCATGGGACCTAAACATGCACCCAAGGACACATGTCTAATTTTTTAGCCATTTTGGTGGACTGGAGCATGTATTTGAAGTTCAGATTTAAATTATGAACATTAAATGCCTAGGAAACTCAATTAGTGTATAAAAAGGCCAAACGTACCCTGAATAAGTTTAAATTTCAGCATGGATATCATGTCATTCCATGTTGCCCGTAGAAGAAAAGACAGAGCGAAAAGAGGTAGTGATTATGTTTCGTCCACAAGGGGAACACGTCTCCCTATCGGAACCACGAGGCTTCTTTGAGAGAAGCTCCGGTTTTTTAGAGGTTTGTAATAAAGCTTGACCCAAATTGGACAACGTTTTTACCACGACATATATGTGCCATGAGGTGACACCATGCCAACTTTCATGACTTTCTCGTGAGTTTAGGATTTACGGGGATTTAAAAACCGAGATTCCAAATGTTTGAGGACGAGCCAGGATGTCGGTACGGTTGTAATACGTTCCCATTCCTGGCATGGGACCTAAACATGCACCCAAGGACACATTTATAATTTTTCTAGCCATTTTGGTGAACTGGAGCTTGTATTTGACGTTCAGATTTGAATTATGGACATTAAATGCCTAGGAAACTCAATTAGTGTATAAAAAGGCCAAATGAACCCTCAATAAGTTTAAATTTTAGCACAGATATCTTGTCGTTCCATGTTGCCTGTAGAAGAAAACACAAGGCGAAAAGAGGCAGTGATTATCATTTCGCCCACAAGGGGGGCACGTTTCCCTATCGGAACCACGAGGCTTCTTTGAGAGAATCTCCAGTTTGTAAGACGCTTGTAATAAAACTTGCGCCAAAATGAACAAAAAAATTCCTCGGCACATATGTGCCATGTCGTGACGCCATGCTAAGTTTCACGATTTTTGGGTGAGTTTTGGATTTACGGGGATTTAAAAACCGAGATTCTTCTCATGAAATGTATTCAAATAGCACATGGTTCACTCATGAAAGCCGTGTGCCTACCAAACCATGGACGATGCCCCCTCCCCTACTGCGTGCGTGATCTGAGTCGTGCGTTCTGATTGGCCAGAACCCAAACCCCACAGATCGTATGTCTGCACCGTTGGTTGCTCCCAGACCAAACGGCAACCCTCAGCCCTTTTGACAGCACATGCAGTACATGGGTAAGCACTGTGCGCATGCGTCGTGCTAGCTCAGATTTCCTTCTCTACTACGTTTTCTAAACAGGCTACCGTTTCCTGCCACTCCTCTTATCAGTTTCCCGGCTCTTCTCCCATTGTTTTCCCTCTACCAGTGTTAGTGTTCATAGAAGGCTAGGCGGCGACACACCGGCCATGTAAATATGGCACACAGTTTCTAAAAGCACAAATGTGCATGATAAGAGGGAGTAGGTTAGGGTGACCAGTGTGAAACTCCTTAAAGGCAAGGAGGCAATTGCTATCATCAAGGTGCGGCTTCCCATCCGCTAGCCTAGTCGAATAGAACGCAGAGCTTAAGCATGCTCAGGCTGGAGTAGTCCATGGATGGGTGACCCGGTGGGAATTTGCATATCTCAAGCTTCATTTAATCACCATGCCACGGTCATTATGGAGATAAAGAGATATATATCTTTATAGTGACCTGTCATGGTGATTATATAATCCTTGGGATCCTTGTTTTGCTAATTTGTAGACTATGTTTTTATAGGTCATTTTTTGCTCTAAAAATTTAAAGAATGACTGACTCTATAGTGACCTGTCATGGTGATTATATAAACCTTGGGATCCTTGTTTTGCTAATTTGTAGACTATGTTTTTATAGGTTGTTTTTTGCTCTAAAAAATTAAAGAATGATTGACTCTGTAGTGACCTGTCATGGTGATTATATAAACCTTTTTCAGGTCGCATGCAGGGTATAGGGGGCAGGGTGTTCTAATCGAGCATGTCTCCCTTGTGCGGTTTATAGATGTTGTACATATCTGTGGGCTCCCCGAGGTATATATATTATCCTTTACCAACAATGAGGGGGCCCCCACACAATCTATCCCTTTGACCCAACAACGAGAAGGGTTTGACCATGATGCTTTCCTATTGATATGTGTGCCATGCTAGACCAAATAAAGTTTGAGCACATGCGTGGGACGACCCCCTGCCTCGAAGTTGAGAAATCGACATCGTACTTATTAAACCAGGCTTGGAGTCGGGTACAGTGTTCGGTTTGTAGTTTAGTTGGTGGCCCATCGAAGTTGTACATTCGGGATTTAAACACATCGCACACTACTGTACCCATACATATTTTCAGGCTGCATGCAGTGTGTACGTGGTCTTCTGATCGACCACGTCTCCCTTGTGCAGTTTTTTGTGATGACACACATATCCGTGGGCTCCCCGAGTGTATATATATCATCCATTTGACCGATAACGAGGGGTATGTGTTGGCCATGAATGGATTCGTCCTAGTTCATGTTAGGGCCGGTCACCATCACATGTCATTCAACGAAAGCTCGAGCTCATGCATTGTCAGGATTCCCTCCCACATGCTCAGATTGCTGGGTTCGACCTACATCGTACCCTGCGTATCTCGTCCTTAACTACCTTGCCTTCATGGTTGTTGTCTGTATCAAGAGGTAGGAACCACATCTAAATTGTACATTACTCTATGTTGAAAGCACACATCACCCCTTCCAACGTACATTATTTTGGGCCGCATGCAAGACGTGCTGGTTTTGTGGTCCCTCTCGTGCGATTTTTATGATGGTTCAATCTATTGGCCCAAGCGGTTTATCGACAACAACAGTTGTCGTTTGACCAAACGATAGATTCATTGGCCCGTCTTATGGTAGGTCATGGCGACATGAATGTATGACCAAAGTATCATTATGTGCATCCGCCCCACTGACACGAAGTGGGAGGTGGTGGGCCAAGCATCCTAGCTAGCTACGACATTATGTCATTATAGATATATCCAAGGGTGCTTTCGGGTTTGCGAGGCAGGTGCCACCAAAGTTGTGCATTGTGTATTTAAAGTTTTAAACATCACACCCAATATCCCTACATTTATTTGGCCACTTCCAGGTGGTTCTTGACTTCTGGCCCCTCTCATCGATCTTTGAGGACGTGCCCAACTGTGGGCCCGCGCGGTCAAAGTTGTGCATTGGAATTTTGAACATCACAGACCACCCTTTTCACTCATATATATTTGGGACACGTGCTGGTGCGGCTGTCTTCTGACCCTCTCTAACTTTTTTTTGCTGCAAAGACTCTGATGACGCTCAACAGACATGGGTACAATGTCTTAAGAGTGTGCGATGCAAGTGCATTGTGAATCACGACGACTGCCCAAGCGCGAGCAAAGGTGGAGGTACTGGCTCAACCGTGTGCGATGCAAGCGTGCTGTAAAATCACCACGACTGTGCAAGCGCGAGCAAAGGGTGGAGGTATTGGCTTAACCCTGTGCGATGCAAGTGCGTTGTGAAATCACCATGACTGCGCAAGCTAAAGGCAGGTAAGTTTATTTAGAAATTAGGACGAACCATGTGCAATAGACCAGCTAGCTAGAAATACAAAAACAAACTACCCACCTTGAGCGTTGCAAAAATTGGCGGTTCCGCCACTTTTCATTATTATCATCCACGCATATTCTTATTGGACCGTGCGCGATCTTGGGCACTCCCACCCCGCATCAATTCTTTTACCCAAATTTTAGTAGCCGTCGTACTTCAACAGTCGCCCACACTCCTCCAGCACCGACCTTATAGTAAAATTGCAGTAGCCGAGGCATTTGAACCGTCGCCCTCCCTCGTCCACCACCATCTCCACCCACCATTACTAAAATTTTCAGTAGCCGTGGCGTGTCCTCAAACACCACCCCTTCTCCACAGTCCCCCACCCGGCCCCCTCTCCCCTCGAACCCTAGCTCGCGGCCGCCGCCGCCGCCGCCGCCATCGGCACCGCCGCCAACCCATGTCGGTCTGCCCGTTCCTCCTAGCTTAGATAATAAAGTTCAGGTTACCCAGCGATTCCCATACCGCCGCCCCCACTCCCTTGAGTTTTTAGATGAGGTCTCCGGTGCCCCTCCCCACCAGATCCACATCCCTGCTCCAGAATGTCACAGCCTAAGCTTGACCACGTATCCCGGAGAGCCCGATGAGAGTTTGTTCAAGAAGAGGTTTATCATGGCCTCTCCGGCGGACGTTGGTGAGGTGGTCGCCGTTTGCCCCGACCTGTCGATCCCGGAGCAAAACATTGCTGCAGAAGCCGGCGAAGACATTGACTATGTTGACATGTCGAAGCCTTCATGTCAGCGGGCTTGCGTATTACTGTATCTCAGGAAAGCTGGCTACAACATCAAGCTCATCGACAGCAACGGCTTCACGCGGGCCACGTCACAGGTTAAGCGGTCCATCCCCAACCCCTCTGGTTCAACCGCTGTTGATCTCTTCTATGGCCCTGCCGCTGTTCTCCTCCGCAAGCGGTCAAGGATTTGCGAGCCTTATACGCCATCGAGCCCATTTTGTCATTTTTGAAGGACACGTTCTACGGCGGCGGCTTGGGATCCTCAATTGCCAAGTCAGATCTCATCGACCACGACCACAACTGAGGGAGTCCTGGACTAAGGGGTCCTCGGACAGCCGGACTATATACTTCGTCCCGTGTCTGGATGGGACTCTCCTTTGCATGGGAGGCAAGCTTGGCAATTTGGATATGTAGATTCCTTTCTCCGTAACCGACTTTGTACAACCCTAGCTCCTCCCGATGTCTATATAAACCGGAGGATTTAGACTTCTAGGGTTTAGCCACAACAATCATAATCTCATAGGCTAGACTTCTAAGGTTTAGCCATTATGATCTTGTGGTAGGTCAACTCTTGTAATACTCATATTCATCAAGATCAATCAAGCAGGAAGTAGGGTATTACCTCCAAAAAGAGGGCCCAAACCTGGGTAAACATTGTGTCCCCTGCCTCCTGTTACCATAAACCTTAGACGCACAGTTCGGGACCCCCTACCCGAGATCCGCCGGTTTTAACACCGACATTGGTGCTTTCATTGAGAGTTCCGCTGCGCCGTCATCAGAAGGCTTGATGGCTCCATCAATCATCTACAACAACGCAGTCCAGGGGGGATCTTCCTCCCCGGACAGATCTTTGTATTCGGCGGCTTCGCACTGCGGGCCAACTCGCTTGGTCATCTAGAGCAGATCAATAGCTACACCCCTGGCCATCAGGTCAGATTTGGAAGCCTGAATTTTGTGGCCAATATCCGTGGAGACTTGATCTTCGATGGGTTCGAGCCCATGACAGCTGTCCCGAGCCACCAAAATGAACATGACCTAGATCTGTCATCTGGCCGCACACAGGAGATAGCGCTTGTGACCGCCCTGTCCCTAGAGCCGGAGCGGACTGCATCGTCCGAAGATGGGAAGCTTAACCCCGCCACGAAGGCCACATACTCAGCGGTGCTCAAGCCGCACACAGACCCAACATCGAACTAGGCTTGTTGTCGGTGTCAAAACCGGCGGATCTCAGGTAGGGGGCCCCGAACTGTGCGTCTAGGCGGATGGTAACAGGAGACAAGGGACACAATGTTTTTACCCAGGTTCGGGCCCTCTCGATGGAGGTAAAACCCTACTCCTGCTTGATTAATATTGATGATATGGGTAGTACAATAGTGGATCTACCACGAGATCAAGGAGGCTAAACCCTAGAAGCTAGCCTATGGTATGATTGTTGTAATGGTTATTCGTCCTACGGACTAAAACCCTCCGGTTTATATAGACACCGGAGAGGGCTAGGGTTACATAGAGTCGGTTACAATGGTAGGAGATCTAGCAAGCTTGCCTTCCACGCCAAGGAAAGTCCCATCCGGACACGGGACGAAGTCTTCAATCTTGTATCTTCATAGTCTTGGAGTCCGCCGATGATGATAGTCCGCTATCCGGACACCCCTAGTCCAGACTCCTCAAGAGCCCTTAACCAGGCTTCAATGACGATGAGTCCGGCGATATATTGTCTTGGCGCTGCAAGGCGGGTTCTCCTTGAAATTCCATGTGCTCGCCGAATAGTGTCCGCACCCTTACAGATGTTGCGCTCCTTGGCTTCCACGCCCAATAATGGCCCTCTTCCACGCGCCGCATCTAATGCGAAAGGCCAGGGTATCTTTTATATTTTTCCCCTAGCTGCGCAAATAACCTGCCTATAAGAGAGGCAAGAATCCAGATCCAAATCACATCTTCTTCCTTCCGCGAGTACTCATCGGAGCACTTCTGACCAAAAATCCATTCCATCATGGACCGTCGACGCGGTTCCTCCTCTCGCGCTCCCAGCCCTCCGCCAAGAGATTGGAGGAGATGCTCTGTTCCGCACAACGAGCTGGTGACGCTCCACACGGAGGGATACCTTCCTCCGGCCTTTATGGTCCCGGTCCGAGCCGGGCTGGCCACTTACAAAGGCGGAAAGCAAGCGGAGGCCACCCCTAGTCCCTCCAAAGGGGAGCGGGTGTGCTTCGTCCCTTATCTAATAAGGTGGCTCGGATTTCCCATCCACCCGTTTCTCCGGGGGCTTCTGGAGTTCTACGGACTCCAGCTTCATCACCTCACGCCCGCCTCCATCCTGCACATCGTGGGTTACGTAGCTCTTTGCGAGCTGTTCCTGGGCATCGAGCCCCATTTTGCACTGTGGAAGAGACTATTCGCCTGCACTTCGCTCTCACGAGGGGTCAATATATCAAGTGGGCGGAGCCGAGATATGGCGATCGCGGGACCGGATATCTATCCGAACCCCAAAGAAGGCGCCCAAGACTGGCCTTCGAATGGTTTTATGTGGAAGACGCCCACCGCTGCTGGACCCGATTCGGATCGGCCTCCCGAATTCAGCAAGGCTCCTCCAAGAAGCGCCTAAGTTGGCGCCCACGAGCCCTCAACAGGAGGAAGACAGAGCGTCCATTACTTGATGGGCCAGATTAGGTTGATGGCCCATTCCGGACTAACCATGATTGGAGTCATGGCCATATGCATCATGCGAGGGGTGCAGCGTCTCCAATATAGGGGCCACCCCATGTGGGATTTCAACAGGGAGAACGACGCCACCCGTCATGGCCGTGAGGTTGGATCGGCGCGGATCTGGTGAAGATCCTGTCCGGCCTGTACAAGGGGGAGAAAGAGGACTTCCTCCAGACGAGCCCATTGAGTGGGTTCTCCATGAATAACCCTCGGAGCTGGGTAAGCGGACATTTATTTATCCGACCCGTGCTTTCAAAGTTAAGTACCTTACTTTATGGTTTCGACGCAGGAACTGCGCCGGAATGTGGAGAGCATACATAGTCCGGCTCCACAACCCGAGGATCCGGGAAGGTCCCTTGATCTGGCCTCCGAAGAGGATCCAGACATAAAGGTGGAGCTAATCGACGGGGTGTTCCATCAACTCAGCATGGACAATGCTCTAGTTGCCATCACGGCTGACTACCCCGGCCTAACTCCGGCTTCCTAGGTAATTATGACCGGAGTCCGGACATTATTACTTCATCCTTGGGTATTTTTGACCACCGTATACGATGGTGTCTCGCAGGAGGTGCCTTCAAGGCAGGAAGCCGAACCCACGGCGACTGACCAACAAGGGTCAGTCCGGCGGAAGAGGAGCGCGGTGCGAACCGAAACGTCACCACAACGGTATAGTTTGCAACCATTATTCAGGAAAAGGGTTCCCCGGAGGTGTATTGACGCTCGTGACTTTTCCAGGAGAAAGAGCACTCGCCGGACTGTGCCCGGAGAGGTTGCCAACCAAGCCTCCGCCCGCCAGGCTCCAACACCTGGTCCGGAGGGGAGGCGAGCGCAAGGCGCGAGCCAGATACTTCTCCAGCGGAGGATGCCGACAGGTTGTCCGCCACCAGGTCCGAGGTGGAGAGCGCCATGAATCATAGGCATCGCCGGACAGTTCTACGTGACGCGTGTTTCTCCCCAGAGGCGTTGAATGCCTTTAACGTGGGAGACGCGCACCTCCGTGCCAATCAAGATGGTTTAACTAGAGCCACGGAGCAGTATGTAAAAGACATACGGGTAAGAGATTTTAATAGCTGTATATGCCAGTAGCCCCCGAGACTTAAAGTAGTGAAAGTAACTGATTTAGGGATCATTTGATATGCAGGATTGTCAGGACCCCGACTCAATGCCACATCGATCTAGCATGTGACACCTCATATCACTTTGCGGCCTCACGCACGGTATTCCCACGGGTGTCGCCTTACCCTTGCCCGGGACCGTTTGCGCCTTTTGGCACACATATATGTTAGTGTCGCTAGCATCCATATGATAAGGAGCCCGGGCTGACATGGCTATTTCGTAAACCCAAAGTGGCACAAACTTACAGGGACAGGCATCCATGACCCAGCATCGAACGTGTCGGTCATCAGCGAGTGTATCCAGCTGTAGCACTGGGCTAGCAGACTCGGTGAACTGGCTGTAGCGGGCTAACAGACTCCGGTATTCATCGCGTGACATTTCCCGAAGGACAGTACACAGAACGAAGAAGGACACATGCCGGCCAGCCTAAGTGTTCCGGAGCAGTAGTAAGCTACCATGGCTTGGTGGAAACACTAGGAGACATTTCCCGGTAAGAGAGGCTACTAAGGATAAACAACTAGATAGTCAGATCCCACACATACCAAGCATTTCAATAACATACACACAATATGCTCGATATGTGCAAATACAACATGGCATCACAAATGACTCTACGACTCAAGTATTTATTCATTAGGCTCCGAGGAGCGAGATATTACAAACATGGGTCTCACGACCCAGCATTCAGAGCATACAAGTCAAAGCACAAGCGGAAGCTTAACATGTCTGAGTACAGACATCTACAAATGAAAAAGGATTAGGAGCCTGACTATCTACCAGATCCTGCCGAGGGCACAAGATCGTAGCTGAGGTAACAAGCTAAACGTCAAAGTCCACGTGGTACTACTAGCGAGACTGAAGTCTCTCTGCAAAAACATAAAATAGGCAAACGTGAGTACAAATGTACCCAGCAAGACTTACATCAGAACTAACTACATATGCATCATTATCAACAAAGGGGATGGTGGGGTTTAACTGCAGCAAGCCAGCTTTGACTCGGTGGCTATCCTAAACTACAACTGCAAGTAACTCTTTTGAGGTGGCGCACACGAGTCCACATATTCACCATATCAATACTCCACTATGGATCCGCTCCCGTCTCCCTACGAGAACGCCATCCATAGCACTCACGCTTATCTTGCGTATTTTAGAGTATCCACTTTCACTTGTCTATGAACTATGCAAGGGGTCCAAGTTTCCATATCCGAGGAATCCGGCTATTCAATAGATAATGATAACCCGCAGGGTGTACTTCTTCACACACGCTCTCGCCACTTATCGCCTCAGACACGTCATGTATCTCGCAACCTTCAAGCGGAAGCCGGGCGAGGAGTCGGCCACGGCCTACCTAAACACTCAAGTCTCTCGTCCAGGTTTATCGCCTATTCGGGTTCCATCCGCAAGGAGATCCGGCCGGGGTGTCGCTCACGGCCCCAAACGATGTGAGCAGGGTTCCCAAGCCCACCTCGACGGGTGGATGTACGCTTGGTACACCGTGCCACGGTGCCTAGTCTGTCCCAAGCCCACCTGTACCGGGTGCCACTTGGTAGACTACTAACACTACCTACAAACACCAGAAACTAGTTGCAACTCCTGGACAGAGAACAAGGTGATTAAGAAGCCGAGAGGGGCACTTAAGCATTCCAATGCGTGGTAGTAGCTGTTCATGGATCACAAACACAGAACTCAGTTCCTGAGGACGGCTGCAATGAGACAACCCACCATGTACTCCTACATGGCCTCTCACCGCTACCTTTACCAAATCGTGTTCACACATTTAGCTCTCAACGTGGGACATGTTCACACACCTCCGATTCATTCCCGATGAATCAGACCTGACACAACTCTAAGCAATAGCAGGCATGACAGACAAGCATGAATGAGTAGGCACATCAGGGCTCAAACAACTCCTACTCATGCTAGTGGGTTTCATCTATTTACTGTGGAATGACAGGTCATGCAGAGGATAAAGGGGTTCAACTACCGCAGCAAGTAACAAATATGTCGTTGTTGTTCTAATGCAGTAAAAGAGAGCAGGAGCGAGAGAGTGGGATTGTATCGGAATGGACAAGGGGGTTTTGCTTGCCTGGCACTTCTGAAGATAATATAGTTCTTCATCGGTGTCATCGAACTCATCGTCGGAACACGTCTATCGAGAGGGAACAACCACCGACAAACAAAGAAGAAACACAATCAATGCAATGCACAATATGATGCATGATCATGACATGGCAATATGCTGTGATTTGGGCTAATGCATCTAAGAACAGAAAGGTTTGAGCTTATTTGAACCAAAGATTCAAATTCAAACTCAAACTATGAATTCATAAAGTGCATTATCATGTTTTGATATGAACAGCAAGGTTAAGTTGCTTAAACATGCATGAAACCAGTGCAGATGGATAGATTGTATTTTTCTGATCATTTTTCATATATAACTTGTTTCATTTGGAGCTACGGTTGAATTTCTATGAATTTTAGAAGTTTAGGCTAATTTCTGGAATTTCCTGATTTATTTCGAATTAGAATAAATTCAGAAAAGGATTTACTGCGTCAGCACTATGTCAGGGTGACATCAGCATTGACCAAAGTCAAATGTGACTTGTGGGGCCTACCTGTCATTGTAATAGTGCTAAATATGTGGCTAATTAAACCCGAACTGAAAATAATTAGCTCGACGGGGCCCACTATTATTGATTCTGGTGGTTAATTAGCGGGGCTGTTAGCTGCTAATGACGGGCCACGTCATGTCACCGGAGTTCAACGCCGGCGGCACGACGCGGGCGGCGATGATCGGACGGCGGTTCGGCGATCAATCGATGGCGAGCCCATCTACGAGGAGCTGGGGCTCGTGCGCATCCAACGGTGGCAGGGGGAGGGCGCGAGGTGGCCGGACTTGGGCACGGCGAGGTCATCCGCGGCGGCCGGAGTTCGGCCGGCAATGGTTTGGGCGATGCCGAGCAAGGGAGGAGCCGTGGTTGGTCGTGTTCGACTCACGGAAGTGCGGTGAGTGCAGCGGTGAGCTCGGATGCGAGCTTGTGCGGCCATAGCCACGGTGGCGACAAGGCCGGCGGCGGGGAGCTCTCGGGCCCGACGGAAACGACGACTACGGTGACGTTCGAGAAAAAAGAGGGGGGGTTTCGGGGAGAGGAGCTCACGGCGAGGTGAAAGGTGTAGACGGCGGGGCCGGGGACGACCCGGGTAGCGCGAATTGGCGCCGGCGATCTCGGTGGCCCGAGGTAGAAGACGACGATGTCGAGGGCGTTGCGGTGCTTCCCAGCTCACATGGCTCGGTGGGGTATACGGGGACAGCGTGGCGGAGCTCTCGAGCACGTTGGAAGGGCGAGGAGGGCGGTGGTCGTGGCAACAGCGGCGGCGACGGGCATGCTCGGCCATGGGGGGAAAAGCAGAGGAGCGAGGGGGGGAGGGAGGTCCAGAGAGCGAGGGAGAAGTGAGAGGGAAGGTGCTGGGCGTCTCCGTGGCGCGGATTAGGACGAAGGGGCGGCCTCCAGCGCGAAGCAGGAGGTGGAGGGCTCATGGGGTGCTACAGTGTTCGCTCCGCCTCTGGCAGGAGGAAGACGACGAGCGAGGAGGTAGGTGGGCTGGGCCGCCACTTGGGCCGCCAGTGGCAGTGGGTGAGGCCAGTGAGTGCTGTAAGTTTTTCTGCTGCTTTTATAATCTCTATTTTGTTTTCTTTTTAATTATTCTTTTGCCACTGAATTCAAATTTAAACAAATTGAAAAGCAGTGCCAAAACTCCCCGGATATTTTATATCGCTTAATGGACTTCTCCACATATACATAAAATATCACAGGCATTTGAAGCTATAATCATTATATATTATGAATATAACTTCAAATCCAAATACAATATGATTTAAATTCAATGTCCCAAAATATTCCATAAAAATGTTCCAGAATTTTGGTTTGATATATATCTCTTGCGTAATTACAGTAATGATTTTTAGGGCATTTTTGGAATCACTGAACGCAGTTTAAAGGGTTATTGCCCTTCTTTTAGAAAGTTTTGAGGCTTTCTAATTTCCTCAGTTCAAGTTTAAGAAATTAAGAGGATGCATGATGCTCACTGATGCAACTATCTGCAAACAATTCTAGGGCTGTGACAACTTTACAGGGCGATAAGTGGCGAGAGCGTGTGTGAAGAAGTACACCCCTGCAGGGTTATCATTATCTATTCGAATAGCCGGATTCCTCGGATATGGAAACTTGGACCCCTTGCATAGTTCATAGACAAGTGAAAGTGGATACTCTAAAATACGCAAGATAAGCGTGAGTGCTATGGATGGCGTTCTCGTAGGGAGACGGGAGCAGATCCATAGTGGAGTATTGATATGGTGAATATGTGGACTCGTGTGCGCCACCTCAAAAGAGTTACTTGCAGTTGTAGTTTAGGATAGCCACCGAGTCAAAGCTGGCTTGCTGCAGCTTAAACCCCACCATCCCTTTGTTGATAATGATGCATATGTAGTTAGTTCGATGTAAGTCTTCTTTGGGTACATTTGTACTCACGTTTTCCTATTTTATGTTTTTGCAGAGAGACTTGGTCTCGCTAGTAGTACCACGTGGACTTTGACGCTTAGCTTGTTACCTCAGCTACGATCTTGTGCCCTCGGCAGATCTGGTAGATAGTCGGGCCTAAGCCTTTTTCATTTGTAGATGTCGTACTCGGACATGTTAAGCTTCCGCTTGTGCTTTGACTTGTATGTTTCAATTTGGGTCGTGAGACCCATGTTTGTAATATCTCGCTCCTCGGAGCCTAATGAATAAATACTTGAGTCGAGAGTCATGTTGTGATGCCATGTTGTATTTGCACATATCGAGCATATTGTGTGTATGTTATTGAAATGCTTGGTATGTGTGGGATCGACTATCTAGTTGTTTATCCTTAGTAGCCTCTCTTACGGAAATGTCTCCTAGTGTTTCCACCGAGCCATGGTAGCTTACTACCGCTCCGAACACTTAGGCTGGCCGGCATGTATCCTTCTTCGCTCTGTATCCGTCCCTTCGGGAAATGTCACGCGATGAATACCGGAGTCCTGTTAGCCCGCCACAGCCCGGTTCACCGAGTCTGCTAGCCCAGTGCTACTGACTGGATACACTCGCCGATGACCGACACGCTCGATCTTCGGGTCATGGATGCTGTCCTGTAAGTTTGTGCCACTTTGGGTTTATGACTAGCCATGTCAGCCGGGCTCCTTATCATATGGATGCTAGCGACACTAACATATATGTGTGCCAAAAGGCTAAACGGTCCCGGCAAGGGTAAGGCGACACCCGTGGGAATACCGTGCGTGAGGCGCAAAGTGATATGAGGTGTCACATGCTAGATCGATGTGGCATTGAGTCGGGTCCCGACAGCGTTGGTATCAGAGCTTGACTTGCTGTAGGATTACCAAGCCAAACTGGTCAAGTTGAGTCTAGAAATGCTTTAGTTATATAAGGAATTGATTGTGGGATGGAACGTAAGGCTCTTTTTACTCCTTATACCTCATGGCCTTCGATCCGAAGTCATCCTCTTCTCTTCCTACGGGTTAAGAACTAGGCTTCTCTTCTATCTCTCGGGATGACGTGTTACTAAACCGTAGTTGCCCAAGATTGTTGGATTTAAGCCCAGCTCAGTTTCTATTACTTCAGATGTTGAAAGTTGATCTCGAACCTTGATATGATGTTGTTGAGTGGTTATGCCACCATTTTGCATGATGTCTCAAATCTTTTTGAGCATTTACAGCCGTTATGCTGTCCGAGTCATCCCAGGTTTCTAAACAATCTGATGCACTTGCAAATCCTTTCCCTCTGGTTTTGATGTTCCTTTGGGCCAGATTAAGCACACTAATCGGTGAGTTGAGATACTCTATTGCCTCGACATATATGTTGGAGCTAGTATTATGACCCTAGGTGTTTTAGGGAGTCACCTAGTAATTTAGCCACGTATTGTGTTTCCAGTGTGATGACTCTGGCCATCATTCCCGAAAGCATCCCGTGATGCCACTTAGTTAGTAGGCATTCCACTTCTGGGTTTTGAACCCGAGATTCACCCTACTTACTTCATGTTGATAGTAATTGCTAGCTCCCTTAGGTTATTAGTAACCTTTGCGATAGTCCTCGAGGCCCGTGGTATTTCCTTCTTCAAATACTATGAACCGTTTATGGCAGCAGTTCCTCGTTGAACCAAAGGATCTCAACAGGAGTGCCTCGATGAGTTCTCCATTCTATATTGTGACTCTGCCAGTTCAACCTCTCTGCATGGATTATCCGGAAGAAATGTTGAACTTGGTTCGACATACTAATCCATGCGTCCACAACTCAGAAAATCATATGTTCTTTTGAGTTGTCCCTCTTTAGTTGTATTGTGACCCCGTCTATCAATTGATAGTAAGGAGTAGTTATGCATTCGTGTTCTTCGATGCGTAATATTCTTGTGGTCCATCGAGCCATTCTATTCCGGAATGACTAGGAGAAACAAACTCCAGTACCTTGTCCATTTCCAGGATTGGGTCAAAGCAGTTGTATTCCGCAGATCGAAATGCAATCAAGCTTTTAGTCTGTTCTACCCTGAAGTATTACCCACTTTAAGTCAGGAATGTCATGAGAATTGCACCTTCTCTTATGAATTCTTGACGCAGTAATACTTCTTGCCATCATTGTTCATTCCTCGGTACCCGTGTTATTGTAACCGGAATGCCGACAAGTGTGCTGTGATGTGCGAATTTAATACTTTGAGCAACTCGTTGCTTGGTAGTAAATGGACTATAATTTCATTCTTAGCGTGTTGGTTATTAAATCGTCATCCTAAGATTGATCGTGCTACCTAGTCCTTATTTCTGGTGCACTCTTCGATCAATGAGTTAGGATTGTGTCAACCCCTCACTCTTTTGATCATATCATCTTGCCCTCAAAAGCAAGATCGTTCTCGAGCTTAGTGACTTATCGGTGGTTCGTGATTTTCCGTACATCTTCTCGGAAGTGTTACCAGGTTGTCACCTGACCGCTATGTTGAGCTCGTGATCAAGTTGGTTTCTTGTAAACCACCCCTTCTCCAAGAATCTATGTTAGATACCACTGAGCTAGTTGGTTAAGCTAAACAACAACTTGGAGAGTTGGAAGATACAAAGCTTTGCCGAATTTGGCTCTTTTGAAGGGATATCTTTGTGTTTGTGTGTGCGTTGAAGAAAGATGATATCTTCATCAATTGGTCCTTGTGATCAGTTGTTGGCCCTATTGTCTTACCCCATCTTTGATTTGAGTATGGGCTATCGTCAAGTCAAATCAGAACCAACGATGTTCATAATGTTGTCTTACTCGTGGTTGATCCCTCGAGCATACACCATTACATCGTTTGGTTTGACCAATGCTATCCCCGTGTTCACATGATGGTGGAAGTCCAGTGATATGGAAATTCCGATGAGTTGTTGTTGAGCCCATCAGCAGCATTTTGACTCCCCCATGATTCATGTTGGACATCAACCTAGTGTTGGAAACTTTTGAAAGCATTTCTTCATGCTAGCTCATGAAGCATATGTTCGGATGAAAGAAGTGACTCTCTCTAACTCATGTGCATTTGATGCAAGTTGCCGCCGTGGATTCGAGAAAGTTTGTTTTTGCTTCCTTTGGAATCATCCCAAGTCAGTCACGCATGTGCGAAGTACTCTATGGTTTGATAGGTTGGCCGCCTCCATTCTATATGTGCCCCTAGCACGCCAAGCCACTGATTGACTTGTTCTAGGTAAAGAAGTCTAATTTAAGTGCACAAGACTCCGATATCCTCGATGATGGTTCCCAACTAGAACTCGGTAGTGTTTTATTGTAAGACTACCATGTGGTCATGCTTGTCTAGGACAGTGTGTTCACAGGTGTGTAGCAGAACCAGCTCATGTTTTGGAGCTTGCTATCGTAGTTCATTTCCCAAGAATCTCGCAACGCCATCTCGTCGATTTGTGTTGCAACTTTTCTTTTCAGACATGTGAGTCTGAAATATCCTGTTTCCAACCAGATCTGAATCTCAGGCAGATATGATGGTTGAAACATTCCCAACATCTACATTTTGTTTCCAGTTTGCACCGCCATTGTGCCAATTCCCATGGGCTGCCCTCTTAGTAATTGTTGTTTAGGATCATCTTCAGAAGTGGTCTTACCATGGCTCCCATCCATTTCCGATGATAAGCAAAATCATCCGTTACGTTGTCATCAACAAGGTAGTCCACATCACCCATTCTAGTCTGAGTATGCCATTTCTTTGAATTCCTTCAAATGATCGATTGTGATTTACCTTAAGCTGGTATAAAGAGCTCTAATGATCTCTGAATCAAAGATAATTCTTTTTGCCACTTAAGGGGATATTTCTACGAGTCACCTTCTCTAAGGTGCCTCGATATGGAATCATGGCAATTATTTCATCGCTATCTTGAAACCATTCACCATCCCCTCAATCATGGAATTGTTGCCTACCAAATTGAACCCCCGTCATCTGTTCTTCCATCCCTCCTAAAGTGTGTTTGAACATCTCAGCTCAAGAGGTGTTCTATGCCTCATTCCGTGAGTTGATCATCACTTGCTCGATCCTCGAGAAGATCAATTCTTCTAGAGTTTTCATTTCCTCTCGTGGTCATGTTGAATGGAGTTCTCAAAGCAAGATGTCAAGATCAAGATGATGCAATGAATCAACATCTCCGAGAAGAGCAATTGGATCGTGAAGTTCGTGTTAGCTTTGTGTCCCCTGTGTCTTCTTACCTCACGTCTTGAATCTCGGGGCGAGATTCTTGTTTAGTAGGGGTGAGTTGTCACAGCCCTAGAATTGTTTGCAGATAGTTGCATCAGTGAGCATCATGCATCCTCTTAATTTCTTAAACTTGAACTGAGGAAATTAGAAAGCCTCAAAACTTTCTAAAAGAAGGGCAATAACCCTTTAAACTGCGTTCAGTGAGTCCAAAAATGCCCTAAAAATCATTCTGGTAATTCTGGCAAGAGATATATATCAAACCAAAATTCTGGAACATTTTTATGGAATATTTTGGGACATTGAATTTAAATCATATTGTATTTGGATTTGAAGTTATATTCATAATATATAATGATTATAGCTTCAAATGCCTGTGATATTTTATGTATATGTGGAGAAGTCCATTAACTGATATAAAATATCCAGGGGAGTTTTGGCACTGTTTTCAATTTGTTTAAATTTGAATTCAGTGGCAAAAGAATAATTAAAAAGAAAACAAAATAGAGATTATAAAACAGAGCAGAAAAACTTACCTGGCACTCACCTGGCCTCACCCACCTGGCCACCTGGCGGCCCAAGTGGCCGGCCCAGCCCACCTACCTCCTCGCTCGTCGTCTTCCTCCTGCCAAGAGGCGAGAGCTAACACACACAAGCACCAGGAGCCCTCCACCTCCTGCTTCGCGCTGGAGACCGCCTTCGTCCTAATCCGCGCCACGGAGACGCCCAACACCTTCCCTCTCACTTCTCCCTCGCTCTCTGGACCTCCCTCCCCCCCTCGCTCCTCTGCTTTTCCCCCCATGGCCGAGCATGCCCGTCGCCGCCGCTCGCTGTTGCCACGGCCACCGGCCCTCCCTCGCCCTTCCAACGTGCTCGAGAGCTCCGCCACGCTGTCCCCGTATACCCCACCGAGCCATGTGAGCTGGGAAGCACCGCAACGCCCTCGACATCGTCGTCTTCTACCTCGGGCCACCGAGATCGCCGGCGCCGATTCGCGCTACCCGGGTCGTCCCCGGCCCCACCGTCTACACCTTTCACCTCGCCGTGAGCTCCTCTCCCCGAAACCCCCCCCTCTTTTTTCTCGAACATCACCGTAGTCGTCGTTTCCGTCGGGCCCGAGAGCTCCCCGCCGCCGGCCTTGTCGCCACCGTGGCTATGGCCACAAGCTCAAGATCCGAGCTCACCGCTGCACTCACCGCACTTCCGTGAGTCGAACACGACCAACCACGGCTCCTCCCTTGCTCGGCATCGCCCAAACCATTGCCGGCCGAACTCCGGCCGCCGCGGATGACCTCGCCGTGCCCAAGTCCGGCCACCTCGCGCCCTCCCCCTGCCACCGTTGGATGCGCACGAGCCCCAGCTCCTCGTAGATGGGCTCGGCCATCGATTTGATCGCCGGAGCCGCCGTCCCGATCATCGCCGCCGCGTCTGTGTGCCGCCCGGCGTTGAACTCGGTGAGATGGCGTGGCCCGTCATTAGCAGCTAACAGCCCGCTAATTAACTACCAGAATCAATGACAGTGGGCCCCATCTAGCTAATTATTTTTAGCTAGGGTTTAATTAGCCACATATTTAGCACTGTTACAATGACAGGTAGGCCCCACAAGTCACATTTGACTTTGGTCAATGCTGATGTCACCCTGACATAGTGCTGACGCAGTAAATCCTTTTCTGAATTTATTCTAATTCGAAATAAATCAGGAAATTCCAGAAATTAGCCTAAACTTCTAAAATTCATAGAAATTCAACCGTAGCTCCAAATGAAACAAGTTATATATGGAAAATGATCAGAAAAATACAATCTATCCATCTGCACTGGTTTCATGCATGTTCAAGCAACTTAACCTTGCTGTTCATATCAAAACATGATAATGCACTTTATGAATTCATAGTTTGAGTTTGAATTTGAATCTTTGGTTCAAATAAGCTCAAACCTTTCTGTTCTTAGATGCATTAGCCGAAATCACAGCATATTGCCATGTCATGATCATGCATCATATTGTGCATTGCATTGATTGTGTTTCTTCTTTGTTTGTCGGTGGTTGTTCCCTCTCGATAGACGTGTTCCGACGATGAGTTCGATGACACCGATGAAGAACTATATTATCTTCAGAAGTGCCAGGCAAGCAAAACCCCCTTGTCCATTCCGATACAATCCCACTCTCTCGCTCCTGCTCTCTTTTACTGCATTAGAACAACAACGACATATTTGTTACTTGCTGCGGTAGTTGAACCCTTTATCCTCTGCATGACCTGTCATTCCACAGTAAATAGATGAAACCCACTAGCATGAGTAGGAGTTGTTTGAGCCCTGATGTGCCTACTCATTCATGCTTGTCTGTCATGCCTGCTATTGCTTAGAGTTGTGTCAGGTCTGATTCATCGGGAATGAATCGGAGGTGTGTGAACATGTCCTACTGTTGAGAGCTAAATGTGTGAACACGATTTGGTAAAGGTAGCGGTGAGAGGCCATGTAGGAGTACATGGTGGGTTGTCTCATTGCAGCCGTCCTCAGGAACTGAGTTCTGTGTTTGTGATCCATGAACAGCTACTACCACGCATTGGAATGCTTAAGTGCCCCTCTCGGCTTCTTAATCACCTTGTTCTCTGTCCAGGAGTTGCAACTAGTTTCTGGTGTTTGTAGGTAGTGTTAGTAGTCTACCAAGTGGCACCCGGTACAGGTGGGCTTGGGACAGACTAGGCACCGTGGCACGGTGTACCAAGCGTACATCCACCCGTCGAGGTGGGCTTGGGAACCCTGCTCACATCGTTTGGGGCCGTGGCGACACCGGCCGGATCTCCTTGCGGATGGAACCCGAATAGGCGATAAACCCGACGAGAGACTTGAGTGTTTAGGTAGGCCGTGGCCGACTCCCTCGCCCGGCTTCCGCTTGAAGGTTGCCGAGATACATGACGTGTACAGGGCGATAAGTGGCGAGAGCGTGTGTGAAGAAGTACACCCCTGCAGGGTTATCATTATCTATTCGAATAGCCGGATTCCTCGGATATGGAAACTTGGACCCCTAGCATAGTTCATAGACAAGTGAAAGTGGATACTCTAAAATATGCAAGATAAGCATGAGTGCTATGGATGGCGTTCTCGTAGGGAGACGGGAGCGGATCCATAGTGGAGTATTGATATGGTGAATATGTGGACTCGTGTGCGCCACCTCAAAAGAGTTACTTGCAGTCGTAGTTTAGGATAGCCACCGAGTCAAAGCTGGCTTGCTGCAGTTAAACCCCACCATCCCTTTGTTGATAATGATGCATATGTAGTTAGTTCGATGTAAGTCTTCTTTGGGTACATTTGTACTCACGTTTGCCTATTTTATGTTTTTGCGAGAGAGACTTGGTCTCGCTAGTAGTACCACGTGGACTTTGACGTTTAGCTTGTTACCTCAGCTACGATCTTGTGCCCTCGGCAGGATCTGGTAGATAGTCAGGCTCCTAAGCCTTTTTCATTTGTAGATGTCTGTACTCAGACATGTTAAGCTTCCGCTTGTGCTTTGACTTGTATGCTCTGAATGTTGGGTCGTGAGACCCATGTTTGTAATATCTCGCTCCTTGGAGCCTAATGAATAAATACTTGAGTCGTAGAGTCATGTTGTGATGCCATGTTGTATTTGCACATATCGAGCATATTGTGTGTATGTTATTGAAATGCTTGGTATGTGTGGGATCTGACTATCTAGTTGTTTATCCTTAGTAGCCTCTCTTACCGGGAAATGTCTCCTAGTGTTTCCACCGAGCCATGGTAGCTTACTACTGCTCCGAACACTTAGGCTGGCCGGCATGTGTCCTTCTTCGTTCTGTGTCTGTCTTCGGGAAATGTCACGCGATGAATACGGAGTCCTGTTAGCCGCTTACAGCCAGTTCACCGGAGTCTGCTAGCCAGTGCTATAGCCTGGATACACTCGCCGATGACCGACACGTTCGATCTTTGGGTCATGGATGCTGTCCTGTAAGTTTGCGCCACTTTGGGTTTACGACTAGCCATGTCAGCCCGGGCTCCTTATCATATGGATGCTAGCGACACTAACATATATGTGTGCCAAAAGGCGCAAACGGTCCCGGGCAAGGGTAAGGCGACACCCGTGGGAATACCGTGCGTGAGGCCGCAAAGTGATATGAGGTGTCACATGCTAGATCGATGTGGCATTGAGTCGGGGTCCTGACAAGGATCCTACGGAGAAGAATTCCCAATTGTCCCAGGAGCTAAAAGAGTGCAAATCCCAACTTGAGGCCGCACTAGCTGCCGCAGAAGGAGGCACAGAGACCCCCCTCCGGTAACACATTACTTCAAAAAGATAAGCAGTGTGAGGCGTGCGTATAAATCTGACAATGATATTGCAGATGTTGCCGGACTTGATCCGGACAAGCAACAGCTACTACGCCATCTGAAGGCTGGCGAGAGGGTGCTTACGAAGGTGCAGCAGGAGAGGAACAAACTCCAGGATGCCCACACCCAACTGGGAGAAGAGCTAAAGGGTGTTCGGGCCGAGCTGTCTGGCTCCGTGAAGGAGAATCAGCGGCTTCGTCGCGGCATTTATAGTAAGTGCTTGAGCGGACTCCTTTGGAAAGAAGAGTTCGGCGAGGAAGTCCATTGACAGAAATATGTCTGTAGGTGTGCTCACAGGTCGCCCTGCGGAGGAGATGCCTGTTTCAACGGGTGACCAACTTCCCGAGCTGGTGCAACTGCTCGAACGTGTTCGGCAGGCAATTAGTGGCGTCGTCCAGGCCTTATGGCCATCCTTCTCCCTACCCGAGGGCCTTGGAGAGCTTGCGGAGAAGCTTCAGGGAGCGCGGCATCGCTTCCGTTTATGGAAGATATCGGCCTGCCGTCAAGGTGCCAGGGAGGCCTAGGCCATGGTGAAGACGCGGTACAAGAAGGCGGATCCAAACCACATGGCCAAGGTTGGATCTGTGGGGCCCGATGGGAAGGAGATCCCTGTGAGCTTAGTGTACGGCCAAGTAGAGTTGGCCGCTAAGTATTCCCAACGGGACTGTAAATTAGACAGCCTGTTAGACGGGATTGAGGAGGAGTACAGTCAGTCAATTTGACGATGTATTTAAAATGACATGTTAAATGCCTTCTAGCCGAATTGTAGATCGTTTGTCTTTGCTGACCTTTTCGCTTCGACCTCGGGACCCTAAAGTCCGGAGTGTGTCCGAATACCTTCTCGTTTATGAAAAAACGGGGGCATGCATGGAGACCAGGCATAGGGGTCATTAGTGCTTTATCAGACAAGTGCCCAGCTAGTTATGTTATATTACATGGTTAGTAAGAAACATCTTCGGGGAGAATAGTTCCGTTAAGGGTTCCTTTCTCTGGGAGGCATGCCCTAAAGTGCATGTCGGACTGCATAAAAGAGCAGAGAAAACATCCGGGGCAGATAAATAAATGTGTAAAAATCATCTTTCAAGTCACCGACCGAATATTCCCTTAAGAACGCTTAGCTTTCGGCTTCACCCAGTCGAGGTACACATCTGGTGACCAGCGATAATAATCGCAGAGGTGCTCCTTTTACCTCCTAGCCGAACAATCGGGAATGTAGGGGTAAGCACAGGAGCCAGGCAACCCAGCTTGGCCAAAACTTAAGTCATATCGATGCATATAGTGGTGAATAAAAGGTACATGTGGAAGTTTAACACATGTGCTGGGCATGAAGCCCGAATAAGTAAGCTTCTGTTAAAGAAGCCCCCAGGTATAATGAGTGCGGGTAGCACATCAGGTGTGTGCGAACAATGCGCAAATAGGCCCTCAGGGGCTTTTATCAAAAAGGTAGGAGAAGAGAGAGAAACAAAAGACAGCTAAAGTGTGAAAATGTGGAGGAAGGAGACGAACTCTTAGTCCGGCGCTAGGCGTAGAATCTTCGGAGACGGGCTGCATTCCATGGGTTCGGCTTGAGTCGGTTGTCCGATGCATTCCGTAGACGGTATGCTCTGCCGGTCAGGACTTGGTCGATGATGAAGGGACCTTCCCATTTGGGCTTGAGTTTGTCCTTTTTCTTGTCCGGCAGGCGTAGAACTAGCTAGTTCGCCAACATTGTAAGTTTTAGCCTGTACTTCTCTGCTTTGATATCTTCGAGCCTGCTACTGATAGAATGCGGAACGGGCCTTTGCCACGTCGCGTTCCTCCTCCAATGCATCCAAGCTGTCCTGCCGATCCAGCTCGGCTTCTCTTTCTTCGTACATGCGCACTCGAGGTGAGTCATGAATTATGTCGCAGGACAAAACTGCCTCTGCGCCGTATACCATAAAGAATGGTGTGAATCCGGTAGTACGGTTTTGCGTGGTCTGCAGCCCCCAGAGTACGGAGTCAAGCTCCTCTACCCAGTGTGTGTTAGATTCCGTAAGGGACCGCACTAGTCTGGGCTTGATGCCGCTCATTATTAGACCATTTGCTCGCTCAACTTGACCGTTGGTTTGAGGATGATAGACTGAAGCGTAATCGAGCTTAATGCCCGTATTTTTGCACCAGAGTTTGACCTTGTCGGCTGTCGGGGGTTGGGTGTGACATATGCCAAAGGATGGCTTATCATGGTGGGGGCGAGTAGAACGTCGCCGGTGCCTGGAAACGGGATGAGGCGCAGACATGCACGCCGGCGAATCTTACCTAGCTTCGGGGCTCTCCGGGGAGATAGCACCCCTACTGCTGCTCTATAGGGTCTCCGCATGGTCATTATGGCGAAAAGATTACAAGGGTGCTCCTGGAGCTGTATCGGGAGGCAGGAGGGAGCTAGGCTGGCTCTCTTCTCCCCTGTCAAGTGTCTAACTCTCTCAAAGGCCGAACCCTTTGCATGGGTGCCCCGGGGGGTTTATATAGGCCTACCCCCCGGGGGTACAATGGTAATCTGACTGGGCGTGGCCCCCAGCCGTCTGTCTCTCACGCCGCCGTCCTTCCTGCCGGCTTCTGGGGCCCGCCGACTGGTGGGTCCCGCGGACAAGCCAAACACTGTGCGGCACTCCTGATGACGCAGGCTTGGTCATGGGGTCGTGGCAACAGTGCCGCTGTCTGATAGGCGATCACTGTCGCCACTCCCCATCCAATCTGGTTTATGGCTTGTGGGGCCCTGGCAGGGAGGCGGCCGACTCCGAGGAGGCCGACTCCCGCAGGGCCGTCTTCACGCGCTCCGGCCGTCTTTGATTTTCCCACTGACAGGTGGCCCTGCGATCTTCGGGCCGTATAGGCCGGCGTCGTGGGCACAGTGCATCATGCACTGTGGCTGAGGTCAGGGGAGGCATGGCAACAGTGCGCGCCTTGCGGAGATCTCCGGCGTCGACTCATCAGTAGCCATGCCAACCCCTCGTGGCGGAAGAGGCGGCCACGTCGGGCCGTACTCGCATCGATCTTCGTGAAAGGTCGCGGGCCGACTCCATAGTCGGCGCACGGAGGTCATAAGCCGGAGTCGGCTTGCTTCAAAGCCGTCGTCTGGGACTCGGCTTCACGGGGGATCGCCCTCTGGAACTCAGCCTCTCCGAAGGTCGCCGGCTGGGACTCGGCCTCTCCGAAGGTCGCCTGCTGGGACTCGGCCAGAGGGGCGCGGCCTGCCCCGATGTCTTGAAAGATCCTGGGTCCCGGGTCGGCCTACCCGTGGCCCATTACTCCGATAGTAGTCCCCGAAGCTGGTGAAGCCCTGTGGGCGCTGCCTTGTGGGGCTTCAACAGTTTCAATCTTCCCGGCGCCGACTCTGAGACTCGGCCGCCGTTTCTTCGGGCCGACTCGCCGAAGTCGGATTCGTTCAGCGAGGGGCCATTATTCGTAAGTCGCGGCGGGAAAATAGGCGGCGTATTGGATACGCTTCCCTGCCGCCATCGAGACGGTCCTATCGCTTGGCGCGCCACGGGGAGGATAGTCGCCTACCGCAGCGTGGCGGATGGCGGGCCGCCAGGTGGGGCCCTCCACTACCGCGCCTCGGCTTCCGGGCGGATCCGCTGTGGCTGCGGACGGTTGGCATCCCCACGTTGTTATCGCGCAGTAACCCGTGGGGATAAATCGTGGGCGGCGTGGGGCCTCGGGCGCAGTTAATCCCACGTCCGCCCCCTCGGCTCCTCAGCCCGTAGGGCTATAAATAGGCGGGGAGGAGCGGGGCGGCACTGTACGCACACCCTCTCCCCCGCTTTCCTTCCTCCTCTTCTTCTTCCGCTGCGAGCCAGCGCATCCTCTCTCGTCGGCGATGAGCTCTTCCTCCGCCGCGCCCCCCGCCTCGTGTTCTGGCGTTTGGGATGGCTCGGACATGGAGGCGGAGCACATCGAGTTTCTCCGCCGGACCCGCCGCCTCCCCGGCGCAGACCTGGTGCATGCCCGGCCCGTCCTGCGCCGGCGGGAGAGATCCGGCCCGCGCCGGAGGATGGCGAGCGGGTCGTCTTCCGCTCGCACCTAATGCGCGGGCTGGGTCTTCCGGCGAGCGGGTTCTTCTGCTCATTCCTGGAGTTCCACAAGCTTCAGCCGCACCACCTCACCCCCAATGCGGTGGTGTTTCTCTCCGCCTCTGCCACTCTGTGCGAAGGCTACCTCGGCGTTCTCCCCACCCTCGAGCTGTGGGGGGAGTTTTTCTCTTCGAAACTCGGTACTCAGGCCGCCAGCACGCCGGCTCAGTGCGGCACCTACATCGTGGTGCAGCGCTCGACGGCCGACAATCCTTTCCCTCCCATCCCGTTGGTGAAGTCGGTGAAGATGTGGCAGAAATCTTACTTCTACGTGAAGAACATCTCCACCGACGGCGACTGGGTTAATCTGCTGCCCTTCGACCCCGAGCCTCTGACTGGCAGGCTTGCCAGTTGGTCCCACCGGTCCAAGTCGCTTTCGCCCTCTGGAGCCGGCTCCGTGGCGCGACTTCGGGTTCTGCTGCAGTCGGAGGGGCTCGTCGCCTCCGATCTTCTGGCCGCCTTCATGGCGCGCCGAGTCCTCCCACTCCAGGGCCGGCCTCACCTCATCTGTCAGATGAGCGGCCGCCACGATCCGAGCCGTCTGTGCACCAAGGAGATGCCCCGTGGCGAGGTGGCGAACTTGGTGAACCACATCGCGCACTGTGAGTTCACGGAGAACTGGCAGTTCGGCAAGGAGCCGTACTCGCGCGACAACCCCCCTCTAATGGTAAGTCGCGTCATTCTATAGCTTGATCCTTTTTGCAGCCGACTCCCAGCCTCTAATCATTGTTGGTTTCTTCTGGGCAGAATCCCCTCACGACGCCTGCAGCCGGCGCCATAAGCGAGCCCCGCGATTACGTCCCAGATCGCGAGGACAGCGACGTCGACGACCCCGACTTGGGGGCGGCGGCGCTGGAGGCCGACGCCGAAGGCGGCGGAGAGGGGGCGGACGGCGGCCTCAGGCCGTCGGCGACCTTTGCCGACTGGCCCGAGGACGACGCCGACGTGGAAGTCGTCCCGTGCCGCCAGCCGAGGGCCGGCCCCTCCGGCCTAGCCGGCGCGAAGAGACGTCACGTCGGGCCGAGCGCGCCCGGCGGCAAGCAGAAGAAGTTCAAGGGGGCCGCCGCCGCGACCAAGCGGGAGGAGGCGGCCGCGAAGGCCAACCGCTTCCGAAAGGAAGTGAGAAGGCCGCCGCTAGTTTCCTCGTAAGTCCTTTTACTCTTTCATTTTCTTTGCTGGATCTTATCCGAGTCTTCCTTGATTTTTCCCTCCGATCTTCTCCAGAGCTCCCCTCTCCCTTGAGAGAGCCGCCGTCCCTTCTGTCATGGGGTCGGTAGATACATCCGCCAACACTCGGCGGGTCGATCCCGCCGCCGACCTTCGGGAGGCGACGGAACGGAACGCGCGGGAGAAGCGCGATGAGGAGGAGGCCGACCGCCTGGAGAAGGCGGAGGCTGACAAGGCGGCTGCCAACGCCCAGAGGAGGCTGGAGGAGGCCGAGACTGCCGCCGCGACGAAGCGGCACGCTGAGGAGGTCGCGCGTCGCCGATCGGCGATGCTTGTCCCCCCGCTGTCGTCTGCGCCGCCGGCTCCTGAGTTCAGGGGGCAGACCGGAGAGGTCGGCGCCGAGAACCCTCTCGTGGAGGAGGGCGGCGATCCTTCAGGCTCGGACACCCACGCGCCGCCTCCGCCGCCTCCGCCACCGTCTGGGAGGCCGCACGGCAAGCAGCCGGTGGGCCCGTAGAATCCGCCGGCCACGGACGACGCCGAGGCGCGGCTGCTTCTTCAGGTCGCCGTGCCGACGCGCCGCCGGCTTGAGAGGACGAGCTCGGCGCCGCGAGCTCGGGAGACTGGCGCGGCCAGCTCGGCGAGTCTGGACGTCGAGGCCTCTAGTGCCGCGCCCACCGGCTGGTTGCGCAGAGGCGGCACCGGCCCGCTGAACCAGGCCCTCTTGGACGTCCAGGCAAAGCTGCGCACGGAAAGCGACGCCCTCCAGGTCAGCACCAGAGCGCATCTGGCCATGAGGACATCCGTCCGAGTAAGCTTCCTTCCTCTTGTTACATTTCTGTCTTTCTCTGTGGGGGCGCGCCTGCGCACCCACTGGGTGTAGTCCCCGAGTTCGGGGCCGGCTGCTGAGCAGGCGGTTCGGAACTCCCTCTAGTGAGCTCCGAGTACTAACTTTTGCCTTTGCCGGCTTTTTGCAGGAATATCATAATCTCCACGCCACTGTCTTCAACCGCAACGTTGAGGAGCTGAAGAAGCGGACCGCCGACCTGACGGAAAGCCGAGCTGAGTTATTTCTTCCTTCTTGGCAGGCGTTGGCGCACCGCTGGCTGTAATCCCGAGATTCGGGCCGCTGCTGGCGATCGGGCGGATCTCCCGATGATCTATCTTCCTTCTTCTCCGTGAGGCGCGCTGGCGGCGCCTGGGCTGTAATCCCCGAGATTCGGGCCGACTGCTGAGCAGTTGGGCCGGATCTCCCCGGCGATCTACCTTACCGATGACTTTCTTGTCTTCCTCTTCGCTCTTGGTAGCGCCGCCCTCCAGGAGCAGCTGGGCGAGGCCAATACTGCTCGTCGTGCCAAGGAGGAGGAGTGCGACAAGCTCGCCAAAGAGCGCGACCTGCTGGCGACGCAGCTGGCCGAGCAGAAAGAGTTGCTCCGGAAGGCGTAGGACGACGCCAAGTCGCGGGAGGATGCCCTCATGGCCGAGTTCGAGGTCGAACGCTCCGCCTGGACCGACCGGGAGGCGATGGTGACCTCCGGCTACCACGAGCTCGAGGACATCGTCGATGGTAAGTCTTTTTCTATTCTTTGGTCTTCCGACCCTGTGTCGGGCTGATTTCTGATTTTCTGACTGTCTTCTTTTCTGCCTTGGCAGACTTCTTTCCCGGCCATTCACAAGTCGTCCCTCTGGCCATCGAGGCGGCTCGGGAGGAGCGAAGGGAGAAGGGTGAAGTGATTGCCGCCAACGCCCCCCGAACTATCGACGAGCAGCTTCTGAGCATCGGGGCTCGTCTTCGTCCTGCTCACCGTCTGCTGCGCCGTCTTCAGCGTGCCGGTGCCCAAGTAGTTGCCGCCCTGTGGCCGGACGTGCCGGCTCTTTGCACCGCCAGTCGGACCGCCGACTGGCTGGAAGTCGCCGCCGAGGCTTGGAAGGGCTCCTCGGCTCGGGCCGGAGCACGCCGAGCCTTGGAGTTCGTCAAGGGGTGGTATCCGGGGCTGGACCTGGACCGTCTGGCCGCATTCCGGTCAGAGGCCCAGGCCGAGCTGGAGGCCGCAGAAGGCGCCCTTGTCGAGCGCGCGGCGGCCATCGCCGAGAACACGGACACCAGCGTCTTCGTGCCCGAGCGGACTGAAGGCGGCGAGGAGGCACCGCCGGACTGGTTCGGGATGAACCCGGAGTACGAGGAGGACTCGGCGGAGGTGATCGACTCCAGCGCCGAGGAGGAGGACGAGTCGGAGGACGGAGGCAAGGAGGAGGCACAAGAAGACGAAGCAGGCGGCCAGCCTCAACCCGACCGCGCCTCCAAAGAAGGCAGCGCGAGGACAAAGCGACCGCCGCCCGGAGGCGGCTCAGCTGAGACCGCCCAGCCGACTGCCTCGGCATCCGACACGCCGTCACCTCCGATCCTCCGGCCGGAGGCCGCCTCTGGATTATACATTTATCTGTCTTTTTTAACTTTTTTCAAGACTTGTTAGATTCGAACAATTCCACCCACGGGGTGTATCCTGAATTCTTATTCGGTGATTCGGCCGAGGGCCTATGTAAATATTTTATCTAATTTCCGCCTTTCCTTGCTTATTGCACCTCAGACTTTTTCCTTTGCCGCCTTCCTTTAGTTGCCGCCTTGCCGGCTGGGCAGCCGCTCTGCGGACTGCCGCCGGGTCAAGTGCTTGGCTACTTCAGGAAGGCAAGTACTTAGTCATTTAGAGTGTCTTCATCAAGTCTACTAGGGAGTGACAGGCCGACTATTCGAGAGTCGGCTGTCCTTGATAAAAGTTGAGACGGCGAGCCGACTGCTCATGAGTCGGCTCAGTGGGGGGAGGCTGGTAGCCGGCTTGGGCTATGCATAGCTCTTAGGTCCTTAGCCATTTTTCATGTGTGCGCTCGTTCTTGATTGTCCCCTGCCTACCGACAGTCGCTCTGCGAGCTGCGGCTTTCGACAGGAGACGGCTTTGAGCGCAACACATTACTTGTCGACCGCGAGGAGCATTTCATAGCGTAAGGCGGCGAGTCCCGGGCGACTAGTCGGACCCGTGCGGAATCGTATAATAAAAGGAACAGAATATTGAAGCGTAGTTCTTATCATACGAGATAATCAAAAGGCGGTCCCGAGCTCGTCCGGGGGCCTAAGGACTTAGTACTTTAATACAAAGAGGGTAGTGCGATACATACTGCATCAACTGTAAAATCTTCGAAGAAGATTCGCGTTCCACGGGCGTCTGTTTCTTTGCCGGAGTCGTCCCTCTTGCGCGCTCGAGGCTTCTGAGCATCGATCAGATAGTAGGCGTCGTTCCCTAGCACCTTGCTGATGATGAAGGGACCTTCCCAAGGCACCGACAACTTGTGCTGGCCGGCTGTTCTCTGAATCGGCCGGAGCACAAGGTCGCCCTCTTGGAACGATCTTGGCTTGACCTTGCGGTTGTAGTATCGGCGCAGACTCTGCTGGTAGATGCCGGACCAACTGAGTGCCAACAGTTGGCCCTCTTCCAGCAGATCGACGCCGTCTTGGCGTGCTTCTTCGGCTTCCTCCTCGATGTACATGGAGACTCGCGGAGAGTCGAACTCTATATCCGTCGGGATGACGGCTTCGGCACCATAGACGAGGAAGAAAGGCGTGAAGCCGGTTGATTTGTTTGGGGTTGTGCGCAGACTCCAGAGGATGGCAGGCAGCTCCTCGACCCAACAGCCGGCCGAGCGCTCGAGTGGTTCGACCAATCGAGGCTTGATGCCGGACAGGATGAGGCCGTTGGTTCGTTCCACCTGACATTTGACTGCGGATGGGCAGCGGGCGCTAAGTCGATCGGATGCCTGCGTCGCGTAAGCGAGCCAAGGCGCCTTTGGCGAAGTTGGTGCCGTTGTCAGTGATGATGCTGTGCGGTATGCCGTACCGCACCGTGATGTCGGCAATGAAGGTTACTGCTGTAGGCCCATTTAATTTCTTGATGGGCTTTGCTTCCACCCACTTGGTGAACTTGTCCACCGCGACAAGGAAATGAGTTAAGCCGCCTCGGGCCGTCTTGAATGGTCCTACCATGTCCAGGCCCCAAACTGCGAAGGGCCAGGCAATGGGGATTGTCTTCAGCGCGGAAGCCGGCTGAAGGGGCTTGGAGCGGAACATCTGGCACCCCTTGCATTTTTGGACTAGCTCTTTAGCTTCTTCCAGGGCAGTCGGCCAAAAGAAACCGTGCCGAAAGGCTTTGGCCACGAGTGCCCTCGAAGCTGCATGGTGGCCGCACTCGCCCTGATGGATGTCTCTAAGGATCGCTTGGCCTTGCTCTGATTCTACGCAGCGCTGGTAGACACGAGTGACACTGCGCCTGACTAGCTCTCTGTTGACTATGGTGTATGCTGCTGCTCGGTGCTGTACTTGCCGAGCCAAGATCTCGTCTGTTGGTAATTCTTTGTTCACTAGGAACTTGAGGATGGGCTGTGCCCATGAAGGTGCTGCTCTTTCTTCAACTGCTACCACAGTGACTTGGACAAGGGTGGCTGGGTTGGGAGGCGGCGGGTTGGAGTTTTCCGCCGTTCTTTGGATTGAGGAATCTCTGGCCGGTAGGGGCAGTTCGGGCAGACTCTGAAGTCCCAGGCCGTTGGCGCAAGTCCGGGCAGGCTCTGAAGTCCCGGGCCGTCAGCACAGATCCGGGCTCGCTTTAACTGTGGCTTTCTTGAGGTCGCCTGTTGGGGCCTTGGAGTCGGATCCGACTATTTCTGGCGGAGCCGGCACGAAGATGGAGTCTGACTCTGGTGAAGGCTTGATAGGCGGCGAGGAGGCCTTGAAGGGCGGCGCGGAAGGTATCGCTTGGCGAGTGGAGCCGACTCGTGCCAAGGCATCTGCTTGATCATTGTCATTTCTTGGCACGTGAAGAATTCACACCTCGAAATATCCGCTGAGTTGCTGCACGAGGCGGTAGCTTGCCATGTTTGCGTCTTTGGCGTCGATCGCGGATGATTGTTGAACCACCAAGTCGGAGTCGCCATAGCACAGGATCCGGCGAATGCCGAGTTCTTTGGCAAGCCGGAGCCCGTGGATGAGCGCTTCATATTCGGCGACGTTGTTGGAGGAGGCAAAGTGGATTTGTAGCACGTATTTGAGCTTGTCACCCTTGGGGGAGGTGAGGACGACGCCGGCTCCAAGGCCGGTGCGCATCTTGGAGCCGTCGAAGTGCATCCGCCAATGAGTAGAGTCGGGCGCTGGCGGCAGGTACTGGGTCTCGGCCCAGTCGACGAGGAAGTCGGCCAGCGCCTGCGACTTGATGGCGGTGCGGGGCTGGTAGTAGATGGTATAAGGGGCTAGATCTATAGCCCATTTGGCCATCCGGCCGGAGGCGTCTCGACTTCCAATGATCTCGGCGAGTGGAGCAGTGCAAACCACAGTGATTGGATGCTCTTGAAAGTAGGGCTTCAGCTTCTTGGCGGCAAAATGCACGCCGTAACACATCTTCTGATAGTGAGGGTAGTTTTGCTTGGAGGTCGTCGATTACCTCGCTCGTAATATATACGGTCTACGGGTGGGGCGCCTTGCCTTCCTCCTTGCGCTCGACTACGATGGTATCTTGACTACTCGGCTGGTGGCGGCGATGTACAAAACATGGGCTCTTTGGGAGTCGGAGCCGCCAACACGGGGGGAGTAGTCAACATCTTCTTCAGTTGGAGAAATGCCTCGTCTGCCTTGTGGTTCCACTCAAAAAGGTGGTCTTCTTCATCAGTTGATACAAAGGCAGAGCTTTCTCGTGACCGGTGATCAATCGGTGATGGGCGTAAGCAGCGGTGAACCGCACATCCAACAGTCGGCTGGGTACCTCCATTCTCTCAATGGCCTTGATCTTCACGGGGTTGCACTCTATGCCGCGTTCGGAGACCAGGAAGCCAAGGAGCTGGCCGGCTGGTACTCCGAAAACGCACTTCTCGGGGTTGAGCTTGATCCGGAATCGGCGCAGATTTTCAAAGGTCTCTTTGAGGTCTTCCAGCAGCGTCCCACGCTTTTCCGTCTTCACCACCACATCATCCACATAGACATGGGCGTTCCTGCCGAGTTGCTTGAGGAGGCATACGCATCTGCGCTGAAAGGTGGCGCCGGCATTCCTTAAGCCGAACGTCATAGTCAGGTAACAGAAAGCTCCAAACGGCGTGATGAATGCGGTCTTCAGTCTGTCGGCAGGATTCAGCTTGATCTGGTGATACCCTGAGTATGCGTCTAGGAAACTCAACAGGTCGCATCCGGCTGTGGAGTCTATCACCTGATCAATCCTTGGTAGAGCAAACGGGTCCTTTGGGCAGGCTTTATTGAGGCTTGTGTAGTCGATGCACATCCGCCACTGCTTGTTTTTCTTTAGTACCAACACCGGGTTTGCTAGCCACTCCGGAAAAAGCACTTCCATGATGAAGCCGGCTGCCAGGAGCCGGGCTATCTCTTCTCCAACAAATCTTCTTTTCTCTTCTGACAGGCGGCGCAAGGGCTGCCTGACGGGCTTCATATCTGGCCTAACGTGTAGCTTGTGCTCGGCGAATTCCGTCGGTACACCCGGCATGTCCTTGGGGGACCATGCGAAGATGTCCCGATTCTCACGGAGGAGATCGACGAGCTTGCCTTCCTATTTGCTGTCAAGGCCTGTGCCTACGACAGCGTATCTCTCTGGGTGCTCTGGATCCAAGGGTATCTTCTTGGTTTCTTTAGCCGGCTTGAATGATCCTTCTGCCTCCGACTCCTTGGGGTCGGGTGACATCTCTGGCTGCTTTCCGGCCATCGCCACGACCCGGTCAAGGAGCCGTTTCTCGGCTGCGATCACCAAGGACTCGGCCAGCCGACTGCTCTCGGTCGCGCAAGCGGATGATTTCTTGTAGTCGCCGGCAACGGTCAGGATTCCCTTGGAACTTGGCATCTTCATCTTGAGGTAGGCGTAGTGTGGAACCACCATGAACTTGGCCAAGGCAGGCCGGCCAAGCAGGGCGTGGTACGGGCTCTCCAAGTCCACCACCTCGAACCAGACCGGCTCTCAGCGGAAGTGATCTTTGTCTCCGAAGAGGACGTCTATTAGGATCTTGCCGATCGGTGAACAGGAGAGGCTGGGTACAATTCCATGGAACACGGTGCGGCTGCTCTGCAACTGCCTTCGCTTGATTCCGAGCTTCTCGATGGTGTCTTTGTACAGGATGTTTATGCTGCTGCCTCCGTCTATCAGGACCCGCGAGAAACAGGCGGCCCGCCTATCAGTGGCCAAGGTCGCGCCTAGGACAAGGGCGTAGGAGCCTGGACTCGGCATCACCTCTGAGTGATCCGCCCGACTCCAACTGATAGGCCTCTCGGACCAATGCATGAACTCTGGGGCATCCGTTGCTATTGCATTTACTTCTTGCTGCTGTTGGTGCCTGCTGTGCCGGTCATCTGCCACACTGGTGAATACTACGTAGGCTCCATGCTCTTCTGGGAACTCGTCTTGTACTGCGTGGACTGGCCGAGCCGCCGGCTGCTGGGCCGGCGGCGGAGGCGGCGGCCCTGCAGGCGGCGGAGGAGTGAGGCCGTCTCCCTTGGCGATTCTGGCGAGCTAGTGGCACTTCCTGGTGGTGTGGTTCGACGGCTTCGCGCCGCTGTGGAACTTGCAAGGACCATCCAAAGTCTGCTCATAGGAGAAAGCCGGCAACTAGTTGGACTTGCCGCCTTTCTGCCGCTTTGCCGGAGGCTGCCCCTCCGGCTGCTGATCTTCTACTGCTGCGACCTGGCGACTGCTGGAAGTCGGCTGCGGGGCCTTGCGCTGGTTGTCGTTTTGTTGCTGTTGCCGACTGGCATCTCCATCTGGGGTTCTAGGAGCCTGGGGAGTCACCTTGCCAGCCGCGTTGACTTGAATCTCCGTCTTCATAGAAGAATCGGCCGTGGCGTACTTATCCGCTATGACTAGCAGTTCGTCGAGGGTTTCAGGCTCGTCGCAGAGGAGCTTGTGCTTGAGGAGGGTGCCCTCTCGGCACCCGGCTGTGAAGTACTCAATAGCCTGCACCTCGTGCACGCCCTCGCAGGAGTTTCGAAGTTCGCCCCAGCGTGTGAGGTAATCGCGCGTTGATTCTTCGGGACCTTGCACGCACAAGGAGAGCTGGCGCGGCTTGGGAGGTCGCTTGTACGTGCTGGTGAAGTTGGGCATGAAGGCTTTGGTGAAGTCGACCCAGCTATTGATGCTGCGGGGCTTCAGGCTGTTCAGCCATGTCCGAGCCGTGCCCTGGAGCATGAGAGGAACATACTTCACGGCAACTCGCTTGTTGCCATTTGCTATGCAGACGGTTGTGGAGTAGTCTATGAGCCAGTCTTCCGGCTTTACGGAGCCGGTGTACTTGGGCGTGTCTCGGGGGAGCATGAACCCTCTCGGGAAGGGCTCGTCTCTGATGCGGGGCCCGAAGCAAGGCGGACCCAGCTCATCTTCTTCTTCCAGCGCCAGGGATCGGTCGAGTCGGTCGATCCGATGGCGGGCATCATTCTCTCTGACTCCTTCTCGGCGGCCAAGGCGACCTCCGAGAGTCGGATGCTCAACAGGCGGCGGAGGAACTCGCCGCTCTCTCCGGGGCGGGGGAGGCAGATAATCGTCCCGTCGTTCCACTGCTCTCGGGCGGCCGTCTTGAGTCGCTTCGATGGTGATATGAGTCCGGCTGTGGTGACAGCGGCTCCTTCTCTTTTCTTCCGCGGACTCCAAGATGGCGTCCGGGAGGTCGCGCATTGATCTCGGCGAGGAGGTAAGTCATCGTTTTCTTTGCTGCGGCGCATCTGCGAGCCTCCGGCGCGTTTGCGCAACAACGCGTCGAGCTGCTGGACTCGCTCCGTCATCACACGGCGCTCTTCACCCTCAAAGTTCTTCAGCTCGTCAGTCGCCGCTTGGGCGGCGCGGATATTCTCCGCTGGGGTGGCGTACACGGAGCGTTTCGCCCCGAGCAAGTCGGCGATGGCTGTGCCACGCTGTCGGACCGCACCCAGACGGCTCGGCCCAGTCGGAGCCAGCGAGCCGCCTACGGCACGATCCATCTCGCGCTAGTATGGTTCTGACAAGCGCCTCATGCTTGCCAACTTCTTGGCGCCTTCGATGATCTGAAGGTGGCGTTCTTCCAGCGTCTCGGCGTCCGTGTCCTCTGGAATGGGCGTGGTTAGGTCTTGCAGGACCGCTGGTAGCGGGTCCTGGGCTCCGTCGCCGGAGTGCTCGCCGTGGCTGATGACGAGCACCTCCGTGATGGCGCTTCCGCCACTCTCCTCGTACGGAAGCGGCTCGTCGTAGACCACCACGTTGGTGGGGAAGATATCAAGCGATACGGCGTCGGAGTCGACCAGCATCGGGTCGGAGGAGCCTACGGACTCCAAGTCTACGGCAGGCTCGCCGGCGACGTGGAGTTGGTCGAGGAGGCCCGCAAGAAGGTTCTCGGGGCCACCCGTGCCTCCGTCGGATGCAGGCTCATCGGAGAGGCGCACCTCGCCGATAAGTTCGTCGAGGCCGCTCGCGGTATGAGCAGCGGCGCGCCGCGCAGCGTGTCGTCTGAACTCCATGTGGCGAACTGGCTGGCTGCGCTTCGCCCGGGAGGAAAAGGTTCCCATCGAGCAGATCTCCGGATAGCGGTGCACCTCGCCCACGGTGGGCGCCAAATGTCGGGGTTGGGTGCGACATATGCCAAGGATGGCTTATCATGGTGGGGCGAGTAGAGCGTCGCGGTGCACAGAAAGGGATGAGGCGCAGACATGCCTTGGCGAATCTTACCCAACTTTGGGGCTCTCCGGGGAGATAACACCCCTACTGCTGCTCTGCGGGGTCTCCGCATGGTCACTATGGCGAAAAGATTACAAGGGTGCTCCTGGAGCTGTATCGGGAGGCAGGAGGGAGCTAGACTGGCTCTCTTCTCCCCTGTCTAAGTGTCTAACTCTCTCAAAGGCCGAACCCTTTGCATGGGTGCCCCGGGGGGGTTTATATAGGCCTACCCCCCGGGGGTACAATGGTAATCTGACTGGGCGTGGCTCACTGTAGCCATGCCAACCCCTCGTAGGCAGGAAGAGACGGCCACGTCGGGGCCGTGCCCTGCATCGGTCTTCGTGAAAGGTCGCGGGCCGACTCCCATAGTCGGCACTTTTGGAGGTCGCAAGCCGGGAGTCGGCTTGCTTCAAAGCCGTCGTCTAGGACTCGGCTTCACGGGGGATCGCCCTCTGGGACTCGGCCTCTCCGAAGGTCGCCGGCTGGGACTCGGCCTCTCCGAAGGTCGCCGGCTGGGACTCGGCCAGAGGGGCGCGGCCTGCCCCGATGTCTTGAAAGATCATGGGTCCCGGGTCGGCCTACCCGTGGCCCATTACTCCGACATCGGCCGTGAAGTTCGTGCCGTTATCGGTAATGATGCTATGGGGGACGCCATAACGGTGTACTACCCCGGATATGAAGTCTATCACTGGTCCGTATTCTGCCGTTTTAACTGGCTTGGCCTCTATCCATTTGGTGAATTTGTCCACCATGACCAATAGATACTTTTGCTTGTGGGTTCCCCTTTAAGGGGTCCAACCATGTAAAGCCCCTGGACATAAGCGGCTAGGTAATGGGTATAGTTTTGAGGCGGTGGGTGGCATATGGCTCGATTAGCAAAGAGGCGACAACCGGCGCATCTTTGGACTAAGTCACGAGCATCTGCCGGGCCGTCGGCCAATAAAATCTTGTACGGAAGGCCTTACCTACAAGGGCCCGGGCTGCAGCATGGTGTCCGCCTAGTCCGGTGTGAATTTCAGCCAGAAGATTTTGCCCTTCCTCTTCGGAGATGCACCTTTGAAGGACTCCGGTTGTGCTTTTCTTATAAAGTTCTCCCTCATGGACCTTGTAGGCTTTAGATCGCCGAACTATGCAGCGGGCCTCATTTTGGTCTTCGGGAAGTTCCTGCCTAATTAAGTAGGCTAGGAATGGTTCTGTCCACGGAGCAATTACCGCCATTATTTCGTGGGCTGAAGGTGTTATTTCATCGGCTGAACCGCCGATTATGTCAGATTCTGTGTTGGGTGGCGCGGTTGTTTCCGGGTTGTTATTTCCGGACTCCTCTTCCCATAGTACGGATGGCTTAAAGAGCCATTCCAGGAAGATGTTTGGAGGGACAGCGTCGCGTTTTGCGCCGATGCGTACCAACACGTCGGCTGCTTGGTTATTATCCCGGGCTACGTGGTGGAATTCAAGTCCTTCGAACCGAGCTGACATTTTTAGGACAGCGTTACGATAGGCTGTCATTTTCGGATCCTTGGCGTCAAAGTCTCCATTTACTTGGGATATTGGAAGGTTTGAATCCCCGCGCACCTCTAGGCGTTGAATACCCATGGAGATCGCCATCCGGAGACCATGTAGGAGGGCCTCGTATTCGGCTGCGTTGTTGGAGTCCGTGTACATTATCTGAAGTACGTATTGGACTGTGTCTTCGGTTGGTGACGTCAGTACGACGCCAGCCCCTGAGCCGGCCAACATTTTGGAGCCGTCGAAATGCATAATCCAATTGGAGTATGCGCCGTACTCTTTAGGGAGTTCGGCTTTGGTCCATTCAGCGACGAAGTCAGCCAAGACTTGTGACTTTATAGCTCGCCAAGGTTTATAAGTTATATCGAATGGTAAGAGCTCAATGGCCCATTTTGCAATCCTACCCGTCGCGTCGCGGTTGTTTATAATGTTGTTGAGGGGCACTTCAGAGGCCACCGTTATCGAACACTCTTGAAAGTAGTATCGAAGCTTCCGGGATGCCATGAACACCGCGTATGCTATCTTTTGATAATGCGGGTACCGGGACTTGCAGGGAGTTAAGACAGTGGATACGTAGTACACTGGTTTTTGAAGAGGGAATTTATGCCCTTCTGTTTCTCGTTCGACGACGAGCACCGCGCTTACAACTTGATGTGTTGCTGCGATATATAACAACATTGGTTCGCCCAAGGTTAGGCGCAGCTGGACGGTTGTTGCCAATATGGCTTTTATTTCTTGAGTTCGGCGGTGGCGGCATCCGTCCACTCGAAGTGTTGATCTTGCTGAGGAGGCGATAGAGGGCAATGCCTTTTCTCCTAAGCGGGAGATGAAGCGGTTTAGAGCCGCCATGCATCGATCAATTTTGTATTTGTTTGAGGTCTTTTGGAATATCCACTGTGTGAGCTCGGATCTTGGCTGGGTTTGCTTCAATTCCTCTATCGGATACAATGAAGCCTAGGAGCTTTCCGGCTGATGCGCCGAAAACGCATTTTTCGGATTGACAATGTCATATGCTCGGAGGTTGTCGAATGTGAGCCTCAAATCATCTACTAGAGTTTCGACGTGTTTGGTTTTGACGACTACGTTGTATCCGTATGCCTCTACTGTTTTGCCGATCTGGGTAGCGGACATGTACGAATCATGCGCTGATATGTTTGCGGTGTTTTTGAGTCGAAGGGCATCGTGTTGAAGTAGAATGGTCCATATGGAGTAATGAATGCCGTTGCGGCTTGGTCCGCCTCCGCCATCTTGATTTGATGGTAGCCGGAGTATGCGTCAAGGAAGCATAGTGAATCGTGCCCTGCAGTAGCATCGATTATTTGGTCGATGTGGGGAAGGGGGAAGGGATCCTTTGGGCAGGCCTTGTTGAGGTCTTTAAAATCAACACATAGGCACCAGGATTTGTCCTTCTTTGGTACCATTACCAGGTTTGCTAGCCAGTCCGGATGTTTGATGTCTCTGATGAATCCGGCTTCCAGTAGTTTGGCTAGCTCTTCTCCCATTGCCTGTCTTTTGGGTTCGGAAAATCGCTGAAGAGCCTGTTTGACTGGCTTGAATCCTTTTAGGATGTTTAGGCTGTGTTCTGCCAATCTGTGTGGGATTCGTGGCATATCTGAAGGGTGCTAGGCAAAGATGTCCCAATTTTCCCGAAGGAATTCTCGTAGTGCGGCGTCTATATCAGGGTTCAACTGTGCCCCGATGGAGGCCGTCTTTGTTGGGTCTGTTGGATGGACCTGGAATTTGACTATTTCATCCGCTGGTTTAAAGGAGGTGGACTTGGATCTCTTATCAAGTATCACATCATCCCTATTCACCGTAGAGCGCAGCGCAGTGAGTTCCTCCGCCGCTAGGGCTTCGGATGGTGCCTCCGGGGCTAATGCGGCTGACTTGTTTTCGGCGCGGAGTGCTGTGTCCGGATCACTAACGAGAGTGATTATTCCGCCGGGCTCGGGCATCTTAAGCTTCATGTACCCGTAATGGGGTATGGCTTGAAAAATTGTGAATGCCTCTCGTCCTAATATAGCGTGATATCCGCTGCTGAATGGGGCCACTTGGAACGTGACCTCCTCGGACATGTAATTGTCCGGCAAGCTGAACACCACATCAAGTGTGATTTTTCCTGTGCAGCGTGCTTCCCGGCTAGGGATTATTCCTCTAAAGGTTGTGCTGCTTCGCTCAATGCGGCTCCAGTCTATTTCCATTTTTTGAAGAGTTTCCTCGTAGATGAGGTTTAATCCGCTGCCGCCATCCATGAGTACCTTGGTAAGGCGAAAGCCGTCCACTATTGGACTGAGGACCAATGCGGCTGGTGCTCGGGCTGTTGAATTTAGGTTAAATCGCTGGCGTTGAAGGTGATGGCCGTGTCGCTCCGTGGATTTGTTGTTGCTACTTGGTAGACTTGGCGAGGCTGCGGATTGTTCGTTTCCGCATATTATTTGATGCGAAAGTCTCGAAGACTATTGACACCGTACTGGTACTCTTGGAGTGGTTCTCCGGGCTAGAAGCTCTTCGCCACTTTTGGCCACCTGCCGCAGTATCCAACATGCTCGAAGGCTATGTGTTGGAGTGGCATATACATCTTGTGAATTTTACGAGGTCCATTGAGCCATTCCTCGATGCGGTTCCGTGCCCTTTATGGGATTTTGCTTTTTGGTTTTTGTACCTGGTGCCTGAGTGTGATGCACCCTTTTGTTTTGGACTAGGGTTGTATTTGGGGCCGGATTGTCCCAAAACTTAGTTTCGGTTTTCTGGAAACTCTCCATCGCACAGTACTTTCGTACTATGGATGCCAGATCGGCGAAGCGTGTAATTTCACGACGACTGACGGCGTTCAAGATTCCCTTGTCCGTGCAATTATTGCATAAAATTGAAGTTGCATTTTCCTCACGGCAGTGCTTTATTCTGTCCATAACCAGGAGGAATCTGGCCTAGTAATGATGTACAGTTTCAGCGGGCTCTTGCCGGATTTGAGATAGATCGCATATGTCTGGGTGGGTGGGTGGAATTGAGTCCGGAACCCTACCCATCTCGAGGCTCAAGGGCCGAAAAGTTTCTGAGTTTGGAAGCTTGGATTGCTGGATGTTGTCCAACGAGTCTGGTCCGATGCCTGACTTTAGGTTCAGTGCTTGATCGACGTCCGTCCCTCCGCGGGAATCCGGCATGGAGGGTTCGGGAGTCCGGACATAACTGGTTTTCAATGTAGAAGAGGAATCGCCGTGTTGTTCCTCTACCATAGCAACGTGGTGGGTAACCTGGGAGAGTTAATCTCTCTCAAATCAGTTTTAAGCCCAATCTGATTGTAGTCTGTAGCGACTCCCAGGGCGGCGATGCGATCCAAGAGCTCGTTTACGGACAAGAGCTCTATTGGATCCAGATGCTCGGCGAATTCCGAGTTGACGTGAAGATTGCTTTTGATGACCCGAGAGGCCATCGTCGAAGCGGTGGCCGAACAGGCAGTTATGAGAAAACCACCTAGCTGGATAGTTTGGCGGTGGCGTGGCTCCTTTGGCGATGATAATCGTCTTTGAAGGCGGAAGAGGCATCCTTCTGATCGCGACAAAGCCAGAGGAACTCTCAATGAAAGCACCAATGTCGGTGTCAAAACCGGCGGATCTCGGGTAGGGGGTCCCGAATTGTGCGTCTAGGCGGATGGTAACAGGAGACAAGGGACACGATGTTTTTACCCAGGTTCGTGCCCTCTCGATGGAGGTAAAACCCTACTCCTGCTTGATTAATATTGATGATATGGGTAGTACAAGAGTGGATCTACCACGAGATCAAGGAGGCTAAACCCTAGAAGCTAACCTATGGTATGATTGTTGTAATGGTTGTTCGTCCTACGGACTAAAACCCTCCGGTTTATATAGACACCGGAGAGGGCTAGGGTTACACAGAGTCGGTTACAATGGTAGGAGATCTACATATCCGTATCGCCAAGCTTGCCTTCCACGCCAAGGAAAGTCCCATCCGGACACGGGACGAAGTCTTCAATCTTGTATCTTCATAGTCTTGGAGTCCGGCCGATGATGATACTCTGGCTATCCGGACACCCCCTAGTCCAGGACTCCCTCACTTGTGTCACCGGAACCTCGGACTCGTCTCCGGCTATGGGTTCCGGACCGCATGCATCCGCGTCCATCGAACCTGATTGGGCGCCGGTCTTGGAGTTCAGCTCCGCGGACATCTACCAGCACTCGCCTTTTGGCAATGTATTGAAATCCCTCTCCTTGTCAGGGAACTCTCGGCCGAACTATGTCCGGCTCGAATGGGAAGCGGACGACAAAGAACTTTGTTTCCCACCCACCACCCACTTCATTGCCACCATCGAGGACTTAACCGACACGCTCGATTAAGGCTCCAAGGACATCGACGGTATGGACGACGATGCCGGAGAGGAGTAGGCACAAAAACCACCACCTTTAGGCCAGTGGACAGCTACATCGTCATACAATATATACATGGTGGACACACCTAAGGAGAATGAGGCCGACGGTGATAACAGCATGCCTATCTCGATGAACCTCCTAAGCACCAGTCTCCCAAGCCCCGACCTCGATCCGGCAAAAGGAAAAACAACAACATTGTCACGGACGATGATGATAATCTGAACCAAGTCGAGGAACCCGCAGACCCAGCGTTGGAGCAGGGCGTGCGGGAGGACAGTGAACACAGTTCGGAGATGTTGTCCGACCACAGTGACGCCGAAGATAGCAATTACCAACCTATCTCCGAAGAGGAGATCAGCCTGGGCGACGACGAGTTCGTCATCCTAGAAGAACCATTAGAACAAGAACGCCTCCACCAAAGGCTTATCGCCACTTCAAGGAGCCTGAAGAAGCAGAAATAGTGGCTTAAAGCCGAACAGGATACGCTCAACGATAGATGGAACGAAGTGCTAGACGCTGAGGAAAAATACGGTGTTAATCGCCAAACAAAGAGCTGTCCTAAACGTAAGTTGCTGCCCAAATTCAACGACGAGGCTATTGCGCCTATACCGCCGAAGAACAATACGGCCGACAGGCCGGACCGACCACCTTGTGTTCGAGACAGAGCGGCTAGCAATGCCGTACACAAGTCTGCACCCCCTCCCCTTAAAGGAAGGAAGGTTGCGGCCCAGGACCAAAAAGACGATCTACATGAGGACCTGGACAAAAAGGCTAGCAAAACCAGGTCCATCTATGGATCCAGGGAACGTGCTCCTACACAGGATCATGATTTTCAAACCAAATATACCGGTCATTTACCGGCTCGGAGTCAATACCGAACACTACAACCGTCGGACCCAATCCATGACACAGCCAGATACAGGGGTGCCGCACACCCCCTGTGCTTCACTGATGAGGTGATGTAACACGATTTTCCAGAAGGGTTCAAGCCCGTAAACATCGAGGCATATGATGGAACGACGAACCCTGCGGTTTGGATTGAAGACTTTATTCTTCATACCCACATGGCTCGAGGAGATGGTCTCCACGCCATCAAATATTTACCCCTCAAGCTAAAAGGACCAGCTCGGCACTGGCTAAAAAGCCTCCCCGAAAATTCCATCGGAAGCTGGGAAGAACATGAGGATGCTTTTCGGGCAAATTTCCAAGGGACCTATGTCCGCCCCCAGATGCAGACGATCTAAGTCACATAATTCAACAACCCGGAGAATCATCCAATAAGCTTTGGAACTAGTTTCTCACTAAGAAGAACCAAATCACCGACTGTCCGGACGCCGAAGCCCTAGATGCCTTAAAACACAGTGTCCGGGATGAATGGCTAGCCAGGCACACTGGCCAGGAAAATCCAAGAACAATGGCAGCCTTAACTACATTAATAACCTGCTTTTGCACGGGTGAGGACAGCTGGTTGGCCCGTAGCAACACCAGCGACCCCGGCACATCCGAAGTCAGGGATGGCAATGGAAAACCACGACGCAACAAAAACAAATGTCAGAATAATGAAGAAAGCCCAGACAATACAGTGGTAAACGCCGGATTCTGGGCCTCCAGACCCGGTCAACGGAAGAATCCATTTAAAGGCAACAAAGACAGTCCATCCAACCTGGATAAAATTCTAGACAGACCCTGCCAGATCCACGACACTCCTGATAAACCAGCCAATCATACCAACAGATAATGTTGGGTCTTCAAGCAGGCCGACAAACTGAATGCCGAACACAAAGGGAAGGAACCTCAGAGCGAAGACGAGGACGAACCTCGCCAGCCGATCACGGGGGGACGAAAGAAATTTCCACCGGAGATCAAAACAGTGAACATGATCTATGTCACTCACATCCCAAAGAGGGAGCGCAAACGCGCACTCCGAGATGTCTATGCCGTTGAGCCCGTCGCCCCCAAATTCAACCCATGGTCGGCCTGCCCGATCACTTTGATCGCAGGGATCATCCGACTAGTATCCGTCACGGGGGTTCGACTGCCCTAGTGCTCGACCCAATAATCGACGGATACCACTGATACATCTCCAACATATCTATAATTTTTTATTGTTCCATGCTATTATATTACCCCTTTTGGATGTTTATGGGCTTTATTTTACACATCTGTATCATTTTTGGGACTAACCTACTAACCGGAGGCCCAGCCCGTATTGCTGTTTTTTGCCTATTGCAGTATTTCGAAGAAAAGGAATATCAAATGGAGTCCAAACGGAATGAAACCTTTGGGAGCATGATTTTTGGAAGGAACATGATCCAGAGGACTTGGAGTCAAGTCAAGAAGCAATCGAGGCGGCCAGGAGATAGGAGGGCGTGCCCACCCCCTCTAGGCGCGCCACCTGTCTCCTGGGCCCCTCGGGCGGCCACCGACGTACTTCTTCCTCCTATATATACCCATGTACACCGAAAACATCCGGGGAGCCAACGGAAAACAATTTCCACCACCGTAACCTTCTGTATCCGCGAGATCCCATCTTGGAGCCTTCGCTGGCGCTCCGCCGGAGGGGGAATTGACCATGGAGGGCTTCTACATCAACACCATAGCACCTCCGATGAGTTGTGAGTAGTTTACCACAGACCTTCGGGTCCATAGTTATTAGCTAGATGGCTTCTTCTCTCTTTTTGGATCTCAATACCATGTTCTCCCCCTCTCTTGTGGAGATCTATTCGATGTAACTCTTTTTGCGGTGTGTTTGTTGAGATCCTATGAATTGTGGGTTTATGATCAAGTTTATCTATGAGAAATATTTGAATCTTCTCTGAATTCTTTTATGTATGATTGAGTTATCTTTGCAAGTCTCTTTGAATTATCAGTTTGGTTTGGCCTACTAGATTGATCTTTCTTGCCATGGGAGAAGTGCTTAGCTTTGGGTTCAATCTTGCGGTGTCCTTACCCGTGTGATGAAAGGGTTGCAAGGCACGTATTGTATTGTTGCCATCGAGGATAAAAAGATGGGGTTTATATCATATTGCTTGCGTTTATCCCTCTACATCATGTCATCTTTCTTAATCGTTACTCTGTTCTTATGAACTTAATACTCTAGATGCATCTTTGGATAGCGGTCTATGTGTGGAGTAATAGTAGTAGATGCAGGCAGGAGTCGGTCTACTTGTCACGGACGTGATGCCTATATACATGATCCTACCTAGATAATCTCATAATTATTAAGCTTTTCTATCAATTGCTCGACGATAATTTGTTCACCCACCATAATACTTATGCTATCTTGAGAGAAGCCACTAGTGAAACCTATGGCCCCGGTCTATCTTTTCTCATATAAGCTTTCAATCTACTTTTATTTGCATCTTTACTTTTCGCATCTATATTATAAAATACAAAAATATATTTATCTTATCATACTATCTCTATCAGATCTCACTTTACATGAAGTGGCATGAAGGGATTGACAACCCCTTTATTGCGTTGGCTGTGAGTTCTTTGTTTGTTTGTGTAGGTGCGTGGGACTTTTGAGGAGCCTCCTACTGGATTGATACCTTGGTTCTCAAAAACTGAGGGAAATAATTACGCTACTATTGCTGCATCACCCTTTCCTCTTCAAGGAAAACCAACGCAAGCTCAAGACGTAGCAAGAAGGATTTCTGGTGCCGTTGCCGGGGAGGTCTTCGCTCAAGTCAAGACATACCAAGTACCCATCACAAACTTATCTCCCTTGCATTTACATTATTTGCCATTTGCCTCTCGTTTTCCTCTCCCCCACTTCACCCTTGTCGTTTTATTCGCCCTCGCTTTCCCAATCTTCTCCTCTCTCTTTCGCTTGCTTTCTTCCTCCTTGCTTTTGTTTGCCGTTATGTCTGAAATTGGGGAAATTATCATCGATATGGACAATATTGATAACATGGAAAATTCTGAGGCTCCGGCTGAAGAACCCCTATCTTGCATACTAAAAAGTTTCTAATCAGTAGTGGTAACATTATTGGAAAAGGTGTTATTCAAGATTTCTTTACTTGTGCCGGTGCTTTACCTTCCATGGATGGTTCTATTCTTCATAGAACTAGTAGTCTTGTGGATGCTATCGCTATGCTTGTAGTTGAACATGAAAGACAATTTATGCATATGCATCCTTGTATACAAAGAATTTGTCTAGAATTTTCCAATATTGAGCATTCTTCTGTTAAGCGCGATGTTACTATCTTTTTGGCTCACGAGTTTATATTTATAATAAGAGATGCCAAAGAAATCTTTGCGCACTATAGGGTGGACGCCGGTCGTCCTCCCATAGAGGCGGTCCTCTTCGATCAAGAGGAAATTATGCGTTTTCAATCTTCGGACTGTTGCTTTCAATGAAAACCTTAGAAAAAAGGTTCCTACCAATGTCCCAGTGGATAGAATTTCTGAACTTAATAATGATTTTGCTCTTCGAAATAATGAGCTAGGATACTCTCTTGAGTATAGGCTCACGAGATTTTGCCAAAAGAATGCTCATAGTGATGAATCAGTTGGGCATTATGAAGGGCCAAAGGAGGAACCCGTTCCTCCTGTGATTGATCTTGGGGACTTTTGTCCTGCTAAATTTAGCCCTTTTGATTACTTTTGCTTGCCTCAAAGAAAACTTGCTGCTTAACATAGAGAATATGAGATGAGTTTTCAAGATCTATCTTATTATTATGGCACTACTTAGATCTATCTTCGCTTTTATGCCTAGCTAGGGGCGTTAAACGATAGCGCTAGTTGGGCGGCAACCCGATTTTATTTGTGTTTTTTGTTTTTGTTTCTGTTTAGTAATAAATTTTGCATCTACCTTCTGTTTAGATGTGTTTTTATGTTTTAATTAGTGTTTGTGCCAAGTAGAACCTATAGGATAACCTATGGTGATAGTTAATTTGATTCTGCTGAAAAACAGAAACTTTGTGCACACGAAATTAGTTTTGTTAAATCACAGAAACGTGATTTTGCGTTGATTCTTTTTTCTTCTGATCAATAGAAAAATTTCCCAGGACTTCCTATTTTGGTAGGATTTTTCAAGTTCCAGAAGTTTGCGTTAGCTACATATTGCTACAGACTGTTCTGTTTTTGACAGATTCTGTTTTTCGTGTGTTGTTTGCTTATTTTGATGCATCTATGGCTAGTATTAAGTGGTATGAACCATAGAGAACTTGTAATACAGTAGGTTTAACACCAATATAAATAAAGAATGAGTTCATTCAGTACCATATGTGGTGGTTTTGTTTTGTTTCACTAATGGAGCTTATGAGATTTCCTGTTGAGTTTTGTGTTGTGAAGTTTTCAAGTTTTGGATAAAGATTTGATGGAATATGGAATAAGGAGTGGCAAGAGCCTAAGATTAGGCATGCCCAAGGCACCCCAAGATATTCAAGAATAGCCAAAAGCCTAAGCTTGGGGATGCCCCGGGAAGGCATCCCTTCTTTCATCTTTGTTCATTGGTAACTTTACTTGGAGCTATATTTTTATTCGCCACATGATATGTGTTTTGCTTGGAGCGTCGTGTATTATATTAGTATTTGATTTTTAGTTTACCACAATCATCCTTGCTGTACACACCTTTTGGGAGAAGCCCACTTGATTAGAATTTATTAGAATACTCTATGTGCTTCACTTATATCTTTTGAGCTTGATAATTTTTGCTCTAGTGCTTCACTTATATCTTTTAGAAGAATACATGGCGGCTCTAGCAGTCGAATCACAAAATGGCCTATTCAAGCCGAGCAGCTCATAGGTCTATAAGACTGCGGACACAGCTAAACGTATTCGGTGCACACCTCAGTGCGGCAGCTCAGATAAACCTGAACTCGATTAGCAGCTACGGCCCCATCGACCGCTCCATAAGGAGACAACAAATGTACCACGTATACATAAATATACACTTAAAACTCCTTGGGTGGCGACGTGGGCACACTGCACACGAAAAGTCCATAGTTTGGCTCGACCCTATTCAGACTCCAGAAGCTATATTTCACGGTTCACTAAAACAAACCAGCTTTACTTATGGCCACACCGGATTCTTTCACCTGGTTTTTTCCTTTCTACAGATGGCCATCATACTATACCCTTCAAGGACACCTCACAACAGAGACAAAGGCGCAGACGTGCAGCAGGGCCCCGTATCAAGATTTCTCTTTTGGATTAAGACCCTGTCTAAACCTTTTTTATCTCTTTTTGTTTTATACTTTCCTGGCATGTAAAATGTCCAAGAAAGATATCAGCATTATCTATAAATATATGGCTCGCCGTACTAAAGTGGATGCTATAGAAGCAACTTGGCTCGTATTATGTTTTGAGACTCATGCTCTCATCACCCGCGCTCTTTCCCCACGTCAGATCGCCGTACGTGCCTTGCTACCAGGGTGTATTATCAGGGGCTGTATTCAGCCCGGTGTATATTGAAAAGTCCGGACACCTGTAGGAAGTGTTCGGCATCGCGAGTTTGGCCTTATATGCATCAGCTCCGAATCATGTCTTTGGTCAATATTTTGGTTGCCCAGCTCCTGTGCTTACTACCTTACATTCCGCTATATCGGATAGGGTAGTAAAGGGAAAACTACTGCGATTGTGTCCTGGCTCGTCCGGATGAGCACCTAAGTAGAGAAAGCCGAAAACTGACTGTCATGATGCGGCGAGAGCTGATCAACCACTCGATGACTCATCGGAATCTTCGCGATTCCCTCCGTGTTAAACGAAGGACCGTCCTTCTGGTCATGTATGTACACGCACCGTATTCGGATAACCGCAGACATACCAGGGGCTATATAGTAGCCCCACCGTTAAACTCCTATGGCTAAGTGAAAGTGTTAAAGCTCTATAGTCTGATTGCCTAGTTCGCCGCACTAACACCTCCTTAACAGACCAAGACGTTGGGTCAAGTGTGATCAAGTGCTTTTGCGAACACCCCCGCGTTATACGCGAGGGGGCTGAAGACGACGACTGCAAACTTTCAGATCATATATATAAAAAAGACGGCTGCACAGGAGGCACCAAAACTTTTTAGGCAAAAAGTATAAAAGCATAGCCTTAAATATATGATAATATTGTTGTTACAATTTTGACACACTTTACTCGAACACAATATCTTTCAAGCACTGACCCTCTATCAAGCGGGCACCCTCTAGGACATCTTCAAAGTAATGTTCTGGCATGTTAAGGTCCTTGCCTTTGGGTGGACTCCGCGCTGCAATATCGGTGTCCTTCATCTTCGCCCAGTACATCTTGACACGGGCAAGGGCCATCCGTGCACCTTCTATGCATGTTGACCACTTCACAGCGTCGATACGCGGCACCGCATTAACAAGTTGCTGCACCAAACCAAAATAACTATTTAGAACAGGTTCAGTTGGCCACAGCCGGGCTATGACGGGCAGTGCCGGACATCTTGTGGAGCTTGGCCCACTGGGCCATCTGTTCGTTCAACAGTGGACGCTTCGGCGTGTCAAATTGCGACTAAAATAGCTTTTCCGTCGCATGCCCTTCTTGCGCGTGGAAAAACTGATTCGCATCGGCAGTACTCTTCGGTAGGTCCATAAAGGCGTCGGGAGAACTCCACAGTTGATTAAGCGGCGCATACTTCGGATCGCCAAACATAGTTTGCAATAAAAAGGGCTTACCAGCCGTGATCTCCTCAGCTTGTCGGATCTCCTCCTGAGCTGCTCTAGACTCGGATCGGGCTTCCTTCGCCTCTTGTAAGGCCTTGTCAAGATCGGCCACTTTGGCTTTATTATCTTTCTCAAGAACTTGGCATCGGCCAGTGGCATCCCTCAGCTCAAGTGCCATAGTAGATATTCTCTCCTCGCACTGACGCTGAGCAATTTGCTTGGCTTTTAATTCGGCAGCTACCTTTTCGGCAGCCGCATTACTCATCCTGGCTTGCTCCTTGGCCCGGGCAAGTTCCACCCGAAGGGTTTCAATTACGGCGGCACTATCTGCAGTTATGCATATACAAATTCTTCGTATCACGCTAATTTTATAATACTAGCATGTACTGAATACCCCAAAGACATATCCTACGCCTCGTCGAGCCGCCTGTTAATAAGCGTGATGTCATCATCCTCCACATTAACTTTCTACTTTAGATGTGCTACCTCGGTAGCTTGGGCAGTCGCCACGGATGTAACAACCTATGTTTCAATTAGTCAAATCGTTTCCTGGGCATATGTTTTTGATCCTCTGATCGCATCCCTTTGGATGTCAATCAGAGTCTCAAGGGCTATTATCTATACACAGGTGCAATTTGCACTTACAAAATAATTGAAATTACAATATGTACCTCGAAGCCTCTTAGTGGGTGTCACGCCCAATATGCGACCCTACCCTAAAGGAACTCGAAAGTCCCACCAAGGATAGAAGCGCATATTGGGGACGCTTTTGCAAGGTGGACATCATTACATCAACATTACATAATAGATGGGGATACATACAAAAGGCATACAATGCCACACGAATACAATATCATCTTACATAAGAGCACCATCCGACTACGGATGAAACACAAACAGAAACTCAAACGACATCCACCTAGCTAGCCCAGGCTGCCGACCTAGAACCTATACCCGGATCGAAGAAGAAGCAGAAGAAGAACTCCAAAACAAGCAAGCATCTCTCTCACGTCATGATCATCGCATAACCTGTACCTGCAACTGTTGTTGTAGTAATCTGTGAGCCACGAGGACTCAGCAATCCCATTACCATGGGTATCAAGACTAGCAAAGCTTAATGGGTAAGGAAGGGGGTAAAGTGGTGAGGTTGCTGAAAGTGCGTTATATCGACTAGAGGGGGGTGAATAGGCGATTTTTAAGAATTCTTCCTGAGGAATTTGCTGGTGAGGAAATTCCTTAGCGAAGAACTACTTGCAGCGGAATATGTACTCAGAAGTAAACATAACAGGATACACACATAGTCAGCATGATGAAATGAAGACTAAAACACAGAGTATGAAAAGCGTAAACACAGGATAGCAAGATGAAGACAAGCAGATGAAGAAATTGAGCGAGGAATTTGTGAAAGTCTTGATCAAAGTCTTCAAGCACGAGATATGAACAACATTCAACACGATAATGAGGAAATGGAAGAGTTGAGGAAATAGAACCGGTCGGTTGGTGAAGACAATGATTTGGTAAACCAGTTCCAACTCTTTGTCTCGGTTATGCGTCTGGTTGGAGCGGTGAGTATTTAAACTCGAGGACACACAGTCCGGACACCCGATCTCGAGCGCAACTCGGGACACCCGATCCTCACCGTATTCTCCTTGAACTAAGACCACACAGGCCTCGTCCAATTACTCGTGGTAAGTTTTCAGGTGACTTCCAAACCTTCACGGACTTGGTCAGTCGGCGATCCACAATTCCTCTTGGATGCTCTAGACCTTGATGCCTAACCTTCTGGAAGAAGCATAGTCTTCAAAGGTAACAAGCGTCGGATCCACGCAGGATCAATTTCTTCAGTGATGCTCAATCACTTTGGGTTTGTGGGGGTGTAGGATCGGAAGTATGTCTAGAGGGGGGGGGGTGATTAGACTACTTGACAATTTAAAAGTTTAGCCTTTTGATTAGGACAAGTTTTTACCAAGTTCACAATGATGACCAAGTCAAGTATCACCCTACACATGCAATTCTAGAGTAATGGCAGCGGAAAGTAAATTGCACATGTAGTAAATAAGAGGTGGAGAAGAGCAAACGCAATTTGGAGACACGGAGATTTTTCTCGTGGTTCCGATAGGTGGTGCTATCGTCAATCCACGTTGATGGAGACTTCAACCCACGGAGGGTAACGGCTGCGAGAGTCCACGGAGGCTCCACCCACGAAGGGTCCACGAAGAAGCAACCTTGTCTATGCCATCATGGCTCACGTCCACGGAGGACTAGCCTTACTCGGGGTAGATCTTCACAGTAGGCGATCTCCTTGCCCTTACAAACTTCTTGGTTCAACTCCACATCTTGACGGAGGCTCCCAAGCGACACCTAACCAATCTAGGAGGCACCACCCTCCAAAAGGTAATAGATGGTGTTGGTGATGATGAACTCCTTGCTCTTGTGCTTCAAATGATAATCTCCCCAACACTCAACTCTCCTCACTGATTTGGCTGTGGTGGAAGAAAGGATTGAGTGGAAAGCAACTTGGGAAGGCTAGAAATCAAGTTTCATATGGTGGGAGTGGAGCAACTTGATCTCAACACAAGGGTAGGTAGTTTTCTTCTCAGAAATGTAAGGTAGGAGTGGTAGTTCTTTCTGATGGCTCTCTCCATGAATGAAGAGGAGGTGGAGGGGTATTTATAGCCTCCACACAAAATCCAACCGTTACACACATTTGACCAATCTCGGTCAGACCGAAGTTGACAACTCGGTGAGACCGAAAGTTCAAATCTTGTGAACGTTGGGATTTTCGGTGGGACCGAAAATACAATCTCGGTTAGTCCAATTCTTTCAAAGACTAGGGTTTGCCATTCTCGGTGGGACCGACTTTCTCATCTCGGTGACACCGATTTGAGTCTGAAGGTTCTGAAGGTTGGCAACACTAGTTTGGTATGACCGAATTTGGAATCGGAAAATCCGAAATTTCTAGGGTTTGGCTATATGGTGAGGTGGTTCATCTCGGTGTGGTGAGTTTATGGAATCGGTGGGACCGAGATTACTTATGAGTATATGTTGGAATGAAAGATTGCTGATAGTTTGAGAGATAAATCACTAAGCACTTTGAGCAACAGATCATCATCATAACCTCATCCCCTTTTAATAGTATTGGCTTTCCTATGGACTCAATGTGATCTTGGATCACTAAACCAAAAATGGAGTCTTGAGCTTTTGCCAATGTTTTCCTTAGCATTTTGAGGGGTCCACATCATCGGTCATTGCCATACCCATATCAATGAACTTTCGAAATATTCTCAAGAAACAATTAGTTCAATGATATATATGTTGTTATTAATTACCAAAACCACCCGGGATTAGTTGCACTTTCAATCTCCCCTTTTGGTAATTGATGACAACATATAGATCAAACTTCGACAAATGATATAATCAATGAATAATATTGTCGCTTTGAGAAGTATGTGATAAGCAAGAGCTCCCCCTAAATTTGTGCATTATTTAAGATTTGCGTTTGAATGCAAATGCACAATCGATTAGGATCATGGGTCACTCTTCCATGTCACATACATCTTGGTGGAGCGCACAAAATGATAAGAATAAATAGCATGCACCCAATCACCAAGACATGAGTAAATGATCATACAAGATATGGATAGAATATGATAAGCATTAAACACTCATTAAGCATAGTATGATCAAGCACTCATCAAGATAGAGCAAACGTAGTATCAAACACACGAAATGTCTCGAAGAACTCAAAAGTATCTCAAGGAAAACCGCAAACGAAAGAGCAAAACGAGCACTCTCTCTCGAAGTCCTATGATCTATACAATTTCTCCCCTTTGGCAACAAGTTACCAAAAGTTCGAAAGGTATAGAGCTAAGCGTCACTAGGGACTCTGCTGGCGGCTCTGTCTGCGTCGATGGAGTGGAGATAGCTGCATCTGCAAAGGCTTGACTAAAAGTCTGTGGAGCTGGAGGAGTGGACTTTGAGCTGGAGCTGGAACCGATGGAGCTGTAGGAGGTCTTGATGCAGATAGCCAGGGTCATCCTTTGGAATAGCAGCTGATCTGGGCTTTGTGGGCACTAGAGCAGGCTGCTCGTAGTCATCCTCGACAAGGTCATCCTGCATCTCCTTCATGAGCTCTGCCTTCTCCCTCTTGGCTTCCTTGATGTCGCCTCAAGCTTGTTGGACGGTGACACTGCACTTGATCGACTTGACATCCGAGCATGGAATTTGTCTTCAACTATCCTCTCAAGACTCTCCCGAGACTGCACTATCTGGCAGCGTAGTTCAATCCTCAGGTAGCTTCAAGAAGTTGTTCTCCAACGCTCTTGGGCTTTCTTGCTTCTGCTTGCTTCCTTCTCAGCTTTAGCTTGTTTGGCAGCTTCAGGACTTAGCTTGTCCTTCAACAGATGTGGGATCATCCTCAGTCATTATAACTTCATTATCTTCATGTTCAGGCTGCAGTGGCAAGTGGGGTCTATCCAACAAGTAGGTGCCTGTGCCAAACTTGGCATTGATGAGCATCTGAATGTGCGGGGCAAACCCACATGACCTCTTCTGGTCTGCTGCTGTCCTCTTGATAGTCTCAACTATCAGGTCCATCACCTTAAAAGGTGTCTTCTGATCTAGAATGTGCAGCATGTTGATAGAATAGCCTCTTATCATGCGATGGTCTCCTGACTTGGGCATCAAAGTATGCCTCAAAATAGTGTTAGTGGTTGGGAGACCTGCCTGAAGATGATACACTGATCCAAGCTTCCATATCTCAACATCCTTGGCTGGTACCTCACTGTACATGTTCCTCATAGACTCGTGATTTTTCTTGGGAATTCCATAGACATCTACATCATCATCCCTTGATACTGGAGCGTTCAGAAGTTCTGCCCACTCTTCAACTGTTGAAGAGAATCTAAGCCTTGATCATCCACACAATTCGCCATCTGGATAGAAATGTGTTTGTGGCATAGAACCGCATGATCATTTCATCATTCCAAGCGATCGACCGACCAACGAACTCTGCAACTCCACATGCAGTGAAGCTCTCATGCACGTGTGGGAAATAGTCTCTGAGCTCTTCACTGTCGATGTATTTCCAGTCAACGTATCTGGTGTCAGCAACAATTGGCTTCTTATCCATAAGCACTGTCTCATAGAAATCTTGTTGCTCTCTAGTGTGGAACCTTGAGTCAACAGCTGTCCTTCTCCTGGTGGCATATGGATCAACTTGCCTCCATAGCCTGAGACCTTTGTCCTTCCTTTCCTTCATATTTTCAGCTCGAGGATGAGCATCATTGTGGACTGGCAGTTTCTGTCTAAGCTTTAGCAACACATGTGCCTCTTCATCAGATTCAGCAGGTGGCACATTGTCCTTCTTCTTCTCTGAAGCAGGAATATTTCTCACTGTTTTCTTTGGCTTGGCAGCAGGTTTGGCTTGGGCTGCCTTTGCTGGAGCTGATGGCTTAGATTTGGTAGCTGCTCCTGCCCTGATGGCATCTCCCATCAACTTAGGCTTCTGAGGAGGCTGGGGTGCTTCCTCATCAGAATCATCATCAGCTTCATCATGAACTATCCTCTTCCTCTTGGAAGTTTTCTTTATCTTGCTGGAGGTTTCTTCTTCCATGCTCAGCTTCTTTGCAACTGTTGACTTCTTCACCTTGCCGGTGCCTTTCTTGGTATGTTGCCCTTGATAGTCTTTGGCAACCACTTTCCTCTTAGGCTTGGATGTAATCTCCTCCTCAGCAACAAAGTCAGAGTCCTCCTCATCAGAATTTCTCTTCTTCCTGGCCCTGGTGGCAGCAGGAGGCAATCCACTTGGGGTGCTCCTCTCTCCATCATCTGAAAAACTGCTTGCTTCAGGACTTGTGACTGCCTCTGGAATTGCAACTGGTGATTCAGACCTGTTCTGGCTGTCACTTGCATCAGACATGACTGACAACCTGTGAATAGAATAGGTATAGGCAGAATAGAAGAGTTATCACAAACTGCAGAGGATTTTTGCAAAAAGAATGAGTTCAAACTTCAGTTTTAGGTTTTCACAGAATGCATTTCGGTCTGACCGAGTCTAAAATTCGGTGAATCCGAAGTGTCTAAACAGAACATTTCACACCACTTTCGGTTGGACCGAAGTGGGTTTCGGTCTAGCCGAGAACACTAGGGTTTCACTAAATCCTCATTTCGGTCTTACCGATTTGCACAACTCGGTTGGACCGAAAAGTGCAGTGCAATGGCCAGAGGCCAAATCGGTCAGTCCGATAAAGTAGAATCGATCACACCGAGATGTGTTCGGCGGAAACCTAACCCTAAAATTTTCACTCGAATTTTGTTCTAAGAACTAATCTGCTGGATAGGAAGATTTCAAACTTGGCAAGAAGCTAGACAAAACCTATCGTGCATTGAATCGAGGTTGAAGCACGAGAGGATCGAAACTCACCCAACTAGGTGGAGTTTCACTCTGGGCAACGGTGCGGTGAGATTGACCGCTGACGGCGATGGAGACCAGCGGGCGCCTGAGCGACGGCGGAGGCGATCCGGAGACCACGGCGACGACAGCTAAGGGTTTGGGGCGAGGCGTTTTGAAGGAATAATCAGCAGCGCTGCCCTCGGGTATATATACCCTTCAGCTGTCGGTGGGACCGAGTTGGAAAACTTCGGTGGGACCGAGATGGTCAGCCTCGCAAGATTACTCACTTGATCACGCGAAATCTGCAACTCGGTTTCACCGAGGTGAAAACCTAGATCAATCCAAGTGATTTCGATCTGTCCGATTTGAGTATATTGGTTTGACCGAAAATACTTAGAAGGTTTTGGAATTTAAGCTTTTGACGGATCGGTGGCTCCGAGTGCTCCTCACTCGGTCTGTCCGAAAAAGACTTGATCAATGTTCGAGTGACCCGCGCATTTGCGCGGCTAGACTATTTCGTGTATTTAATTTGTGTAGTATAATATCAACTTTAGAAGTCCGAGAAGCTTATGATAAAAGTATTTCATATTTTTATAATAGAAACAAATATATATTAAACAAAATGAAGACTCATCAAAAATTGTTCTTAAGTCATTTGTTTTAAAAAATAGACATATATTTAAATTAAAAAAACGTATTTGATCCTTACCACCAAGATGTCATTGAATATAAAAAAATAGCATAACTAACATTTACATCTTTCAAAATATTAGTGAATGATTTATGGATGATTTTATATAAAATATAAATTATTTCAATGGCTTGTTCCTAAATCCTATGTTATTTTCTTTTTAACCCACCACGTCAGTACTGCCTTGAGATGCTTCATGCTTCAAGTCAATATGATTTATATTCACCACTACCTTTAAATCATGCACTCCGTCTAACTCTTATCTCTGTTATGCTTTGTCGAAGAATTAAATTAATATTGCATACTCTTATCTCTATTTTTTTGCATCAGTTCCAGTATTTTATTGTTTACGTGATTGTCTGATGCGTTTTAAGTTTTATCTTGGTTATTTCCCGGGAAAATGGAATTGGTTATTGGTTGTTTGACACAACGACTATCGTTACTTATTTTTGGAGGACATGGATTCCAGTCATGATTTTTACCTTTTTCTTGGCAAGGATCTGGTGACGGATAGTGGTTGAAAATCTATGATGTTCGATCGGTCGAGACTCCATAACATGATTGCCCAAATTAATTTAATAGTTGAGCGTAAAGATCTCAGAAAAATTGCATGCAAGAGATGTAGGAGAAGCCAAAATTGGCAGGGCAAACTGCGCATGCATCCTTCGCGTTCTGTTTTAATTCCATCTGTATGGCACATACAAATCGGGATTAGACTCCGGCTCCTCTATCCAATTCGATCCACATGGTGTAAGCTCTGTGTCTCTGGAGCGCCCCTCGCCAAGCTTGCTTTAGTCTGCTCGCTCCCCGTGCAATGTTGCCTTCACGCACCGCTCTCACTCTCACCTATGTCAACCAATGATTAGAGCTAGGAGGTTTTCATGGCGCTGCGCATTGGAAACACTGAGCTGCCGCACGGCGACTGAATATTCAATTATTCATGCATGCATGCAGGAAATTCAATCGGAAACCTGTGCGCCGTTGTTGTCCGACATGGTTTCTTCTCGATAGATCAAGCTCGCTCGTAGTACACCGCAACGTAGATTCGACAATCTGGGCACATGTATTCGTTAGAGACCTTCATTAGCCATCCCCGCCGCATCCAGTTACGCGTGATAAGCAAATATTCAAACCCAGCTGATCAAAATTGCGCCGCACGGTGGTCACCAGATCCTCTGATCGTTTGACGTCACACTTCTGATTGCACAATGGGGTTGCCATCGATTCAAACCACCTCGTTGATTTCGATGTCGGTGCTTGTCGCTAGACTGATATTGCCATACGGATTACGGACTCGTTGAATTACATTGAGGTAGACTCGGGCACCTTATCGCTCATCAACCGTTGGCGTGAGATTTCGTTTCCTCCGGGGCTCGAGCTATCTTCATAGGCCGAGATCGTCATTGTCGTCTCGAGCTCATCGGAGGATTTTACAGAGGCTAGGTCCGCTGCAATCTTGATTCGAGGTTGTCTATGGTTGATCTGGCACAATTCTCCAATGCATATCATTGTCGTAAGCCAGACCGATGAACCTTGGACATATACTGATGGATTTGGACTCTAAACTCGAGTTGACGCCATCGATCGCAGCCACCAACATGGCCTTCAGGCGCCGTCACTTATCGCTGGATCCATATCGCCTTGGCCGGCTCATCGTCATCGTGTTATGCCTGGCGTATATATATGCGTGTCCTTGTTCTTCGTTGCTTGTGTATTCCAGAGCCTTTTCTTCCGGCCGGCTTGGTATTTAACTCAGAATACGTGGAATCCTTCCGTAACAGCTCCTATGTACGGCCAAGTGGTTTTCTTTCCAAATTGCATGTGCAAAATTTGATACTATAGATCAGATCGTATTCTTTCCTTGCTTGGCTGATAGATCTCCACTGTTTATACATATTAGTCTAACGATGACAAATCTCCACCGTTGTTTGTTTGTTGTTTATAATAGTATAATATAATACTGCTTGCATGTTTATATTCTCGTTGGACTCCTGAAGGATGTCCTTCGTACGTGATTTAGATCGGCCTGTTTTTTTCTTTAATAACAAATTTGTATTCTTGTTGAACTCCTCAAGGATGTCCGATGTTGCATACATATTTTTTGGAAAGACTTTCACGTACTTTTTTTCTCCTTGGTGTGATGACCTAGATTGACATGGTTTGGACGTGTCAAACGTTCCAATATACATGAATCTGTACATGACTATGTTGTACGTAAATTTCTTTACCTTTTAATCTCAACCATTAAAATTAAGATCAACAAAGCATATATTTTTAGCACATGTGGACGAACGTGGTCGCTTGTTTTACTTCTGTTTTATGTATATAATAGATAGAGTTTGAGACAAGAAAGCATAGATAGCTAGGGGAGGAACTTAGGCATTCTTGTCCATCCATTTGGTCAAAAAGAAAAATCCAAAAGACCAAAGCAACAAATGGATGTCCTCGAATGGATAAAATCATGCATCCAACATGCTCACACAATAAGATAGCAAATGAAATATGTGTCAAACATGCACAAACAAAACACTAGCTACTATCACACAATTTGGCGATGACTAGGTCATCTATATATGAGTATATTGACTTAGGAGTCAAATGAGAACATTTGATCATAGGTCATACTCATCGTTTAAGCACAAGTGGGGTTACCACTTTTCCATAAAGCATTAATGTGTTCACATCATTTGAAGATGCTTTAGCTCAATTCTTAAGAGCAAAGCTCCCCCTTGATGCGAGAACCCCTTTTAAAGGGTCAAACTAACCTTGGGTTGTCGTTGAAGACTTCATGTAGATGTTGAAGATGTGGATGCTCAATGTTGATGAAGATCACCAAGAGTTGGGAGCAATCCTTTGGATTCGGGCACTTTCAATACCTACATGGGTTAGTCCCACAAGGAACAAACAAGGATATCCATGGACATAGATTGAAGTACACAATAGATGATGTCCACGAATGCAATGATTACCTTGTCCCTTGACTTACCAACATGAGGGTTTGTGACTCCATGAACTAGTGCAAGATGTGGAAGTTGATTGCACAAGTTCTTGCCAAAATAAATGTGAGTGAAGTATGTTGGCGGAGTCACCCTCAAGAACTCTCTAGTTCTTCTTCTTCGGGATCCACATCATCTTGATGGGAATCCTTGGGGTAGTAGTTGAGCTTGTCGAAGTAGAACTTGAAGTTCCCTTGGGAACCCACTTGACCATGGCCTTGGGTGCTTCAATGAATGCATCAATATCCTCTTGAAGCTTGTCCTTGCCTTTTTGCTTGTGGTCTTGTGGTGGAAGGTCATCTTGAGCTTGTTCCACATTGGAAGAAGTAGGATCATACTTCTCTTTTTGAGAAACAAACTTTGGAGTGGGATATTGACCTTCTTCCCATTCAACACCCTCGGCGTTGAACCTTCGCTCAAAACCAATTCCTTGATTCTTCCGGTGTCTTCCTTGTTTGCGAACAATTTCCTCAAAGTTCTTGCTTCCGGCAAGGCTCTTGTAGACACCTTTCTCTATAATCCCTTTCAATAAACTATTTTCTTGCTCAAGTGAAACTTGGCTTGAAACATTGTTAGTGGAATCAAGAGAATTACTAGAAGCAACAATATTTGATTTAGCATGATTATTGTTACTACTAGATGAAGAATTTTTCTTATGCTTGTCATGCTTAGTTTTAGAGGTAAATACACCCGGAGTCATAGAACTTGCGCGCAACGGTCAGTTTGGTGCATAAACTTGCAAAATACGTGTTCCCGGTCATCTAACTTGTCCTCTGGTTCATATACGGTGCTTTCTGCACTATTGGTCCGTGGCGGGGTGCCGCTGTCAGTGTGTAATCCGCACACACTTTTTTTTAGAAAGCCACCTTGCATTTTATTTATTAATGGTGGAAATCCTCAAATAATAAAATGGAAAATGCAGGTGCGGTGCCTAGGATTTGAACCCACTCCTGCTGGATTTTGCCACACATAGATTTAATCAGCACAATTTTTCTATATAAGATGGAGCATAGTTAAAGTAGAAATCAAAACCGGAAAAAGGTGTGAACAAAGGGGAAGCCCTATTTCGAACATATGATCGCATAATCTCGCAGAGCGTGCGAGTGTCAACCATCCGGCCACAATTATATAGACTTAAAGAGATAAACAAAATTTATCTTATGTATTCTTCTTTCTTTCTTTTTTCTATGTAAGAAAATAACTTACATTCTACGTAAACTTTTCGGAGAAATCAACTAGATTTTTTGTTTGAAGTCGAGTAATTTTAAATTTCAAAATATAGATAAAAGGAAATATAGTGCAGAATGAATGTACGTACATTTTTTGGACAAATCAACTAAGTTTATTCAAATTTGAATCATCTACATAAAAGAAAAAATAGTTTGTAATAAATGTACATAAATTTCTTTCGGACAAACCAATGGATTTTAATTCAAATAATTATAAATTTGAAAAATCTAGATAAATAAAATATAGGTCAGAATGAATCTACATATTTTTTTGGACAGATCAACTAATTTTTTGAAATCGAATAATTTCAATTTCAAAATCTAGATAAAAGGAAATATAGTCACAATGAATCTCGTATTTTTGGACAAATAAGCGAAAATTTTCTTTTAATTCAAATAATTTCCGATTTGAAAATCTAGATAGAAGAAAATATAGGTCAGAATGAATGTCATAATTTTTTGAACAAATCTACTAAATTTTTATTTGAATTCCAATAATTTTACACTAAATAATATACATAAAATAAAATCTAGTGCAGAATGAATGTACGTAATTTTCTTTCAGAAAAATCAGCAGAAATTTTGTTTGAATCCAGAAATTTTGAAATTTAAAATCTAGAGAAAGAAAATATAGTTCAGAATGTGTACTTTTGTTTGAAAGAATATATACGTTAGTAGTTTGTAGTTAATACAAGCAGATCAGGTGGGTTGGTTAGGAGGCGTGCACCAACGTGACATGGCGCCTGTTCGATCTCACATCGACCCATTTCTTGCAACCCAAAATTTTAAACCATACACTGACTTGTACGAACTTAAAAACAACTGAGTGTGTTTCTGCAAGAAAAAAGTCGTTCACGCCCTTCACCGCTCCCGCCAGCGACAATGGGCCTTGTCGACGTTGGCGTGCCATGCAAGCAGCGAATACACCCGCGTATGATAAATATGGTCGTATTTGTATGTCTGTGCAAGTTTGATGACCAGAAAAACGTATTTTACAAGTTTGCGCACCAAACTGACCGCCCCGCGCAAGTTCTAAGACTCCTGGTGCATTTACCTCTTAGTTTTAATAGGTGGCAAGAAATTAGACAAGAGAAGTCATTTGGCAAGATATGAAGAACTCTTCTTTCGAAGATCGTCATTGATAGCTTTTAGAAACTCATGTTCTTGCTCTAGATTGAGCTTCTCGAAGCGTAGCTTCTCATGAGATCTTAGGAGCTCTCTATGATCTTCTTGAGTTGTTTCATGAGCTAACTTAAGAGTGTTTAGTTCTTTAGTTAGACGCTCAATCACCTTCATAGCATTGTCATTCGACTCTTCTCGACTATAAAGGCTATTGGCATGTTCATCATTACTAAGCTCACTAGATTTGTCATGTAAAAGCTCATCTTCACCAAGCAAGTCATCTTCATCACTATCAAAGTCAATGAATTCAGGGTGTGATACCTTGGGGCCTTTAGCCATGAAGCATCTTCCAATTCCCTCATTTGGTGAATCAAACAAGTCATAGGAGTTGGAGTTGGAGGACACGAGAGCAAGACCGGCAACACCTTCATCTTGACTGTATTCGGAGTTGGAGTGATAGTTTCTTTCGGAGTGATTGTCGGAGTTGGAGCCGGAGACCCATTCACCAACATGAGCTTGATGTTTTCTTCTTGTGTAGCTCCTTGATGACTTGTCTTTCCTTTCCGAATCCTTGCTTCTCCGAGAGGATCTTCGTTCATAACGATCATCTCTACTCCTTCTCTCTTTCCGAGGTGACTCTTCTCTTGAGCTTCTTCTTCTTGGAGATTCTTCTCTTCTCTTGTGGAGTCGAACACTCATTTGAGTAGTGTCCGGTCTTCCACAATTGTAGCAGTTTCGATCACGACTGGAAGATCTCTTTTCATCATATGATCTAGACTTTGAGCTTCTTTCCTTGCTTCTACTCTTGTAGAATTTGTTGAAGTTCTTCACCATGAGACTTATCTCTTCATTGGAAACCAGCTTGTCATTTGAGGTTGTGGGAGCTTCAACTGTAGCTTTGTAAGCACCACTTGATTTGTTGTGAAGCTCTTCCTTATCTTTAAGTGTCATCTCATGAGCAACAATTCTTCCAATGACTTCGGTAGGCTTGAGATTCTTGTAGTTTGGCATCATTTGGATCAAAGTGCACACGGTGTCATACTTTCCATCCAAAGCTCGAGAATCTTCTTGATGATGAATCGGTCGGTCATTTCTTCGCTTCCTAAGCGGCAGTCTCATTGGTGATGAGAGCAAGCCTAGAGTACATTTCAGCGACTCCTTCACCTTCCTTCATCTTGAACTTGTCAAGTTGACCTTGAAGAACATCTAGCTTTGATTCCTTCACGGACTCGGTACCTTCGTGCATTTCGACCAAAGTATCCCAAATCTCTTTTGCATTCTCAAGGCGGCTGATCTTGTTGAACTCCTCGGGACACAAAGCATTGAAGAGAATGTCACAAGCTTGAGCATTGTTCGTAACATCCGCAACTCATCCGCTGTAGCCCGCGATCCGGAACTTTTCCTTCCTCGAAGAACTCACCTTGCAAGCCAACACAAATAATGCCCCATGCGGCGGTGGTTATGTCCAAGAATATGCATTTTCATTTTATGCTTCCAACTAGCAAAATTTGAACCATCAAAGTAAGGACCTCTCTGAAAATTACCCTCACTAGACGCCATACTCTCCTAGGTTGTGAAACCAAGCTTATGGAGTCAATGCAATGAAACCAATCCAATGGAGACCAAAGCTCGATACCACTTGTAGGATCGGAAGTATGTCTAGAGGGGGGGTGATTAGACTACTTGACAATTTAAAAGTTTAGCCTTTTGATTAGGACAAGTTTTTACCAAGTTCACAATGATGACCAAGTCAAGTATCACCCTACACATGCAATTCTAGAGTAATGGCAGCGGAAAGTAAATTGCACATGTAGTAAATAAGAGGTGGAGAAGAGCAAACGCAATTTGGAGACACGGAGATTTTTCTCGTGGTTCCGATAGGTGGTGCTATCGTCAATCCACGTTGATGGAGACTTCAACCCACAGAGGGTAACGACTGCGAGAGTCCACGGAGGGCTCCACCCACGAAGGGTCCACGAAGAAGCAACCTTGTCTATGCCATCATGGCCTACGTCCACGGAGGACTAGCCTTACTCGGGGTAGATCTTCACGAAGTAGGCGATCTCCTTGCCCTTACAAACTTCTTGGTTCAACTCCACATCTTGACGGAGGCTCCCAAGCGACACCTAACCAATCTAGGAGGCACCACCCTCCAAAAGGTAATAGATGGTGTTGGTGATGATGAACTCCTTGCTCTTGTGCTTCAAATGATAATCTCCCCAACACTCAACTCTCCTCACTGATTTGGCTGTGGTGGAAGAAAGGATTGAGTGGAAAGCAACTTGGGAAGGCTAGAAATCAAGTTTCATATGGTGGGAGTGGAGCAACTTGATCTCAACACAAGGGTAGGTAGTTTTCTTCTCGAAATGTAAGGTAGGAGTGGTAGTTCTTTCGATGGCTCTCTCCACGAATGAAGAGGAGGTGGAGGGTATTTATAGCCTCCACACAAAATCCAACCATTACACACATTTGACCAATCTCGGTCAGACCGAAGTTGACAACTCGGTGAGACCGAAAGTTCAAATCTTGTGAACGTTGGGATTTTCGGTGGGACCGAAAATACAATCTCGGTTAGTCCGATTCTTCCAAAGACTAGGGTTTGCCATTCTCGGTGGGACCGACTTTCTTATATCGGTGACACCGATTTGAGTACAGAAGGTTACAGAAGGTTGGCAACACTAGTTTCGGTATGACCGAATTTGGAATCGGAAAATCCAAAATTTCTAGGGTTTGGCTATATGGCTGAGGTGGTTCATCTCGGTGTGACTGAGTTTATGGAATCGGTGGGACCGAGATTACTTATGAGTATATGTTGGAATGAAAGATTGCGGATAGTTTGAGAGATAAATCACTAAGCACTTTGAGCAACCAGATCATCATCATAACCTCATCCCCTTTTAATAGTATTGGCTTTCCTATGGACTCAATGTGATCTTGGATCACTAAACCAAAAATGGAGTCTTGAGCTTTCGCCAATGTTTTCCTTAGCATTTTGAGGGGTCCACATCATCAGTCATTGCCATACCCATATCACTGAACTTTCTGAAATATTCTCAAGAAACAATTAGTTCAATGATATATATGTTGTTATTAATTACCAAAACCACCCGGGGATTAGTTGCACTTTCAGGGGGTTTGGTTTTGGGATTTTCCTCACTTGATGATTTTCGCTCAAAGTCCTCGGAGGATGGGTTGTTCTCAAATGACAAGTGTCAAGTTCTCTCGGAGCAGCCAACCAGCTAGTGGTTGTAGGGGGCAGCTATTTATAGCCTAGGGAGCAGCCCGACATGATAAGACATAAATGCCCTTCAATGATATGACCGTTAGGTGGATAAGATATTTTGGGACAGCCGGCGCGCAGCACAGCAACGGTCGGAAATTTGACTCTCAAATTCCTCAGGGCTATCATGTTCCTCATGTGTAGGCAATTCAAGACTGGCGAATTCCTAACTCCTCGATCGAGCAAAGTCATCATGACCGTAAGAACTGCATCTCTATCATGAAGAATTTGGTGAAGCTGTATGAGATTTCAATGGTTTCACTCGAAGGGATTGGTAGGTTTAGGATTTTGAGTTGAGCATCACATGGAAATTTTTCCTTAGTATTTCCTCGACCCCCTTTAACAGTACGGTGTTTCCTATGACTCAAGAAAGAGAAAATGAAACTACGAAAACAAAAGTCTTCACGCTTCATATTCCTCGAATGAATATCAAGTCCTCAAGGTCACACCAATTTCATTACTTTCAAAGTCTTCAGAAAGTTTTCAGAATATCAAATTCTTCAGTCGAAGAACTTCATTTTTAGGGGTCGACTTTCTCTGTAAATATCAAACTCCTCATAGACTTATAGCCCTGTGTACACTCACAAACGCATCAGTTACTTAACCTATAAGTCTTCAATACACCAAAATCACTAAGGGGCACTAGATGCACTTACAATCTCCCCCTTTTTGGTGATTGATGACAACATAGGTTAAGTTTTCAACGGGGATAAACATATGAAGTTTAAATACTGATATTGAGGAATTTGATTTCAAGATATAGAAGAACTCCCCCTGAGTATGTGCATAGTAAGGAATTTGCTTTTGAGGCAATGCACATTTGAAAGATTGAATCATGGAGATCTCCCCCTATATCTTGTAATTCATACACGCATTTGATATATAATATGAAGAATTTGAAATGCATGATGAAATATGGTGCCTGATGAGATTCAGCATGCGTGCACTAATATTAACCAGGAATAAGCATGCGGAATAGCACATCAAAAGTTTGAGCTCAGTGCATCAAAAGCATCAGAGCACGACCAAAAGTATCAAAGCACCATCGGATTTAAGATTACAACTCGATCCAATAAAAGTTTTCGAAGAACGAGAGTTGTAACTTAATAAAACGCATATAATATAAACCCGCTTGAAGACTAACTCGATTTCTCCCCTTTGTCATCAAATGACCAAAAGGATCGGCGAGGACTAACGCCTCGAAGATTTTCAAGTCGATGGAGGAGCGCGACATTGTCGGGGTTGGTTGTTGAAGTAGGGCCTGCCGCAGATGTCGCCCAAATCTTCATGTTCATCAGTTTCACGCGATGAGAATAAGAACTGGCCACCAGATCAGGAACTTTGACTCTCTTGAATTTCTTCGGAGGTGGTGCAGACCAGTCAAAAGCTTCCTGGAGACCCATAGTCTTCAATTCTTCCGCAGAATATACATGATTGAGAACAGCCTAGGTGCGATTGAGGGTTTCATGAAGATAGTACTGATTTTTCTTCACTGCATTATGTGTTGAGGTCATGTTGTGAAGAATTGCAGCAAATTGACGCTTCACCCATTTCTGATTGCGTTCAACCTTCTGATGAAGACTGAGGAGTAACTCACGGTCAGTCATCACCCTGGGTGTTGTTGCTTGAGGCTTTTGCTTGGCTGAGGTATTTGCGGCAGAGTCATGTGTTGCAGAATCGTCATTGGTGGAGTAAGATGTGGCGAGACGGAATTGACCATCCAATGGACGAGTGCCTTCATCAATCACAGCAGCTGCCTTGCCCTTATCATCAGATGATGAAACTGGTCGCTTGAGGACTTCAATGGGCGGCAAGTAGCTACCATGGTTGAGTGTCGACCTTGTAATTGGTGAAGATCTTGCCCTTATAAATCTCATAATCCAAGGCGCATAGGGCTTCAGCTCAAAAGGTGACATTGCAACATTAGCCAGAGTCCTCATGAAGAAATCATGGAAGTTGACGGGAACGCCATGAATGATGTTGAAAAGCAAGTTCTTCATGATGCCAACAACATCTTCATCATTTGAGTCGTGGCCTTTGATGGGACTCATTGTCTTCGTCAGAATTCGATAGACAGTCCGAGGCACATACATCAATTCCTTGACGAAGAATTTGGTTCGAGGGCCTGCCACAGCTTCAGCGGCTTCATGAGCACTTGCATATAATGATCGGTCTTTCGCGGTCATTGTAGATGCAACGTCCACTTTCATGGGGAGGATCAAGAGGAAGGACACGAAGCAATTCAGTTCTTGGTGCCTTCTCTTGAGTGTTTTCCGTCATCGATCCAGCACCCATGAATTGACATCTTGACATCGCTTTGTGATATGCAAAGTGGCATAGGCGAAGAATGAGTTCTTCATTCGATCCACAGATATCAAGCAGAAATTCAGCAGCCTCGCATCGTGAATAACTCGAGGACTGGCTCAAGCATGGTAGTGATTCCATATCCACATGAGGAATATGCTCATGGTGAAGATCTTGTCCTTGTCAAATAGCACTGAGGAATAAAAGTTTGCTTGAGTAGGAGTCCGGAAGCGTCTTTTCCTCATGCGAGCAGAGTCATATGGATTGTAAGCAGTGAAGAACACATGCTCATAAAAGAAGTCTTCAGCCTTGAATTTTTGCTTGCTTGAGAACGGATTCTTCGGTTTGGGCAGAGGAATATCAGTGATTTGCAGCACAACCTAAGGAATCACGATCTCAGGTGCTTCAGGCTGAGGAATTTCTGGTTCCTCTTCTTGTGCAATTTGGGGATCAACAGCAGGTTCTTCAGCACTAGTGGCTGGAATTTCTTCATGAACAGACGATGTGGGATGAGTTTCTTCATAGCCCAATTGAACAGTTGTAGCCGGGGACTGAGGTATTTGTTGAATTGGAGTGAAGAGAGGAGTATTGGGATGCTGACTTTCCCAAAAGTCATCGTTCATCACTGGTGTAGTGCATCCAATATCCACGTCTTCATCTTCTTCAATTTCCTCAACACCAGCCTCTTCAGCTGTGAACTAAGGCATGGGTGAGGAAATGACTGGCGGTGAGGGGAATGCTTCCACTTCAATTTCTTCATCAAGCTGTTCTGAGGTAGCAACAGATTGATTATCTTCATCAGATCCGCTTGGGATCTTGTAGTCTTCTCCATAAGGAACAATTTCCTTAGACGACATGGAGGAAATGGGAACGGCATCAATGGGATTTTCAATCGAGCTGGTCATTGGCTTCATTCTCTTCGCAGCCGAAGAATTTGACGCAGCAGATGCCTTCCTCTTCTTCACTGCAGCTCGTTCTGCAGCCTCTATTTTCTTCACTTCATAAGCAGAAGGAAGGATTGGAGTTGGTGTTGGTGCAGTAGGAGCTGAGGACCGTGGTTCAGTTTCTTCAGCGAAGCTAGTGCGATTGCCTGATCTCTTGATTTCTTCAGCGCATCGCTAGTGGATGCCACAGGAATTTCTTCAATGGCTGGAATAGAGTCATCAGCCCCGAACTTGTATTCTCATCGGCAGTGAGAGTCATCAGCGATCTTGGCATGTTCTTCAGCAGCTGAGCAGAGTCTTCAGTGAGGATTTTTTGTTGCGATGGGGCTGCAATAGTTGTCATTTTCTTCGTCAAATTGTGAATCTCACCTTGGCTCCTTGCCAATCAGCATTGTAAGCATCGAAATCCTTGCTGAGGGCTTGGATTTCAGATTGAGCTTTGAGAAGTTCTTCAGGAGTTAGGTTGATGATGTTCTTCCTCAGAAGCTTCTCCTTTCTGGCTTTTGCTCTCTTTATCTCACGAGCCTTTTCAAATTTCCATTTCTCTTCAGCGATGAAATGGTTCAGCATATGACTTTGACCAGGAGTCAGTGGCAGATCAGGTATGGGAGTGTTTGGATCTTGATTCCACAGGTCGATGAAGTCAAGGATCTTCTTCGGATCCAAAAGCAGAGGCACAGTTGTTCCTTTGGCGCTAGCGGCCTTTTTTAGTCTGTCTCTGATGATTTCTGCAAGTTCTTCATCAGAAGCTTCATCATCAGAGGGCACGTTGAAGGCAACCTGTTTCTTTCGAGGACTTGGCCGAGGACCGCGTCCAGCAATTGCTTTTGTCTTCAGCAGAGTGGGGCTGATGAGGACATTGGTGCAGTGAGGAACTTGCTTTGAGACACGAAGCAATCGAGAATCCACGAGTCCTTCGACATGTAGCCGGATGCACAGGAGTTGAGGACTTGGAGGAGCTCTTGAGGATTTTGAGGAGCAGCAGCGATCGAGGAATTTGCCGTGAGGGTGCTGATGGTGAAGCACTTGGCTTGCGAGAAGGCTTCTTGGCATTGATTTCTCGGCTTGACCGAGGTCTCGGCAGCAGCAGCAGCAGCAGAATCCTCATTGAATTTCCTCACTTGCCTCCTTGGCCTGTCTTGCCAATTTGGCTTGGCGCTGGACCATTCTTCAGAAAGTCTTCACCACGCTTGATTTGGTGGGATCACGACTTGGCGGTGCCAAAGGAGCTCTTGGGCATGGAGGGTTTAAGGCGAATTTCTTCATGTACTTGGGAGTAACATAGCGATATTCCCTCCATTCTCGTGCCCATCTTCGTTCTATCCTCTGGATGCGCACTTTGCGCTGATTTTTGGTCTCCTTGCCAAACTTGGCTTCATCAGGTGTGCAGTAATCTTTGTAAATTTCATCAGGAATCTCAAAGGCAGTCATCACCTCCGGTTTCTTTCCTCCCTTCTGCGGTCTCTTGCCTTCTGCCATTTTCTTCAGATGAGGAATTTGAACAATAGAACACTCTGAAGAAGTATGCAGTTTTTCTTCGAGGAACGCTGCAAATGAGTTAAGTTGATGAGAACCTAGTGATTCAGCAGCGGACATGAGTACCTGTGAACAGAGTGTAGGTGCGAGGAATTTGGAGAGGTCATATGCATTCTCAGAAGATTTTTCAAAAGGAACAAGTTTTGAGGAATTTGACCAGTTGAGCCTTGAGGAATTTCACTAAGCGTTTCGTCTTAGGTTCTAGAGTTGTACAGATTGAAAATCCGCACAATTGAGGAATCTTGAAGAAATGAATGCTTAGAGAGATAAATCAAGAGCATATAGTGTGTGAGGTGTTTATATGTGAAGATTTGAGGAACAAAACACCTTTGAAGATTTTCAGAAAGATTTGAGAATCAAAGTGAGTAATAAAAATGACTTTTAATTACCCGAACTGAAGAACACGACGAACAGAGGTGAACCGTGGTGAAGTTCGTCACGTTAGATCTCCCACGCCCTAACTTGGCAGAGGGAGACGGCCATGGCGGCGGCGGAGTGAAGATTTCCGCGGTCGGCGCGAGTACGACGGCGACGAGGTCGAGGCAGTGAAGCTCTTCCTCACCAACGATGATGGAGTAGCGGCGGTGCTAGGGTTTGAGGAGAGCTTGAGCGAGAGACAGCGACCGAGCAGAGTAAATGAAGTAAGGAAGGGAGAGGGGTATTTATAGCCACGGTGAAAAACTGTTCGCCCGAAGATTTTGGGACGAACATGCCCCTGCCCTTTCTCCTTCACACGACATGTGTCACCCACGTACTGTGCAGATGAGATCGTGTAAGATCGTGGGTGAATAAACTAATGTATCGTGGGAAGCGGAACGGTTTGAGCGATAAAACCGAAAATCTGGATAAGATTTGTTTTAAAATTTCGTTCGCAATTTTTCCAGCTGTCAAGGACACTGTGAAGACTTTGAACGAGTTTCAATCAGAACGCACATGACGAATTTGTGAATAGATTGGGTTGAGTATAGCATAGAGGGGGAAGGGTCCGATCACATTCACTTAGCGGAAATCACAACTTGAAGAAACAGCAATAAGTGAATGTTGTAGAGGACATAAACTCACATATATATATATATATATATATATATATATATATATATATATATATATATATATATATATATATATATATATATATATATATATAGCCAATGAAGAAAAACGACGGAAACATTGAAGATTTTGCAAAGTTGAAGAATTTGAAAAACTGAGGAATTTCAAAAATGAGGAAAACTCAAATTGGAGATTTTCAACTTTTGTGGTGGCGTAACCCACCGTATAAGAATGATGATTTCAGACACCGCGTACAATTGTCGTAGGGTTCTGAGAATCAAATTCTTCATTAATTTCTTCACACTTAGAATGTTATTCTTCATTGATTGAAGAAAAACGTTTCTTCATGTGTTGCACATCTAAGTCATCAATTCTGCATAAGGGTTTGGATGTGTGTCCTTTTCAAAGAACATTCGAAGATTCTAAGATATTTAGCTCACACCGCAACTTGCTAAATCTTTTCTCATCCAAGGGCTTAGTGATGATATCAGCTAGCTGTTCTTCAGTCTTCACATGCTCGATGGAGATATCGCCCTTCAACACATGATCACGAAGAAAATGATGACGAATCTGGATGTGCTTAGTCTTCGAGTGCTGAACTGGGTTGTGAGCAATCTTGATGGCACTCTCATTGTCGCAGAGGAGAGGCACATTCTTCACGTTGACGCCATAGTCCTTGAGGTTTGCTTCATCCAAAGCAGTTGAGCACAGCATGAGCCAGCAGCAATGTATTCAGCTTCAGCAGATGAAGCGGTGATACGCATTCTGTTTCTTCGAGGACCAACGGACCAAAGATCGTCGAGGAAATGACAAGTGCGGATGTTGACTTGCGGTCCACACGATCACCAGCATAGTCGAGTCAGAATATCAATGAGATCAAAAGCGAGCCCTTGGGGTACCATAATCCTAGTGTTGGTGTGTGAGCTAGATATCGAAGAATATGCTTCATAGCCTTATGGTGTGATTCCTTGGTGCAGCTTGAAATCGGGCACACATGCAAACACTAAGCATTATATCTGGCCTAGATGCACATAAGTACAATAAGAACCAATCATGGAGCGGTATACCTTGTGATCAAGTCAATACCATTTTCATCGATGCATAGATGGCCCTTTGTGGGCATAGGAATTTTGACGCCTTTGCAATCTTGCATGCGAATTTCCTCAATACATCTTTGAGTTATTTCTCTGAGGATATGAATATGCCATTGCGCCGATTTAATTTGAAGACCTAAGAAGAATTTCAATTCTCCCATCATAGACATTTGATATTCTTCACTCATCATATAGGCAAATTCATCACTATATCGTTGGTTAGTACAGCCAAAATAATATCATCAACATATATTTGGCACACAAACAGTTCACCATCATATGATTTAGTAAATAGAGTAGGGTCGAGTGAACGGGTGTGAAGCCATTCTTCACGAAGAATTCCTTCTATGTGTCATACCACGCCGAGGGGCTTGCTTGAGGCCATAGAGGGCCTTATTGAGTCTGAAGACTTTGTCAGGATTCTTGGGATCTTCAAAACCTGGGGGTTGAGCAACATATACTTCTTCCTCAAGCTTACCATTGAGGAATGCACTTTTCACATCCATTTGATATAAGATGATATCATGATGGTTAGCATATGCAAGTAAAATGCGAATAGCCTCAAGTCTAGCAACAGGTGCAAAAGTTTCATCGAAATCAATTCCTTCAACCTGTGTGTAGCCTTGAGCTACTAGTCGTGCCTTATTCCTCACCACAAGGCCATTTTCATCTTGCTTGTTGCGGTAGATCCACTTTGTGCCAATGATATTATGCTTGCGAGGATCAGGCGATTGACCAATTCCGGACATTGTTCAACTCAAACGATGTAATTCTTCTTGCATAGCCTGAATCCACCGGCTCGAAATGCTTCATCTACCTTAGTGGGCTCTGAGATAGAGACAAAATCATAGTGCCCACAAAAGTTAGATAAGTGTGAAGCTTTGAGCGTGTGAGCGGACTGGTGCGCTAATGTCATCGATGATCTTCTCCACTTGCACATCTTTTGCAACGCGTGGATGAGTGGGCTGTCACGAGGATTTTGATCAGCATTTTCTTCAAACACCATTTTCCTCATCATGTTCTTCAGTGCATCAGCTCGGCGTTCTTCACGAACAGGAATGAATTCTTCAGCAGATTCTTGAGAGGAATGACATCCTCGGTTGCCTTGAGCTTGATAGCATCCTCGGTGCTGGTTCATCTAACACAGAAGGTAGGTGCTCTCTTTGCGAGCCATTAGTTTCATCGAACCGCACATCTACTGATGTCAACAATCTTGTGAAGAACAATGTTGAAGACTCAGAGGTGTGCGAGTCCTTCCGTAACCAAGCATAAAACCTTCATGTGCTTTCGGTGCAAATTTAGAGTTGTGGTCAGGATCTCTAATCCAACATTTAGCATCAAGACTTTGAAATAACTCACATTGGGTTTCTTGTCGGTGAGGAGTTCATAGGCAGTCTTCTTGAAGAATTTGTGAAGATATACTGCTGATTATGTGGCAGGCAAGTATCAATTGCATCAATCCGTAAACGCCGAGGCGTTTTGTATTCATCAAGCATAGTGCGAGCCATCTCAACAAGAGTTCATTCTTCTTGCGCCCACGACGCGATTCTTTGAGGAGTATAGGGAGCAGATAACTCATGAGTAATACCAAGTTCATCAAGATAGGCATCAAGACCAGAATTCTTGAACTCAGTTCCATTGTCACTTTTGATATGCTTGATCTTCACACCAAAGTTGGTTGAAGCCCTCGAGGAGAATCGTTTGAAGACTTCCTGCACTTCATGTTTGTAAGTAACAATGTGTACCCATGTATATCGAGAATAATCATCAACAATGACAAAACCATATAAAGATGCGTCATTAGTGACTGCTGAATAATGATTAGGTCCGAAGAGGTCCATGTGAAGCAATTCGAATGGACGTGTAGTGGTCATGATAGTCTTCGCTAGATGCTTGGCCTTGGTCATGTTTCCAGCTTCACATGCTCCGCATAAGTGATCCTTGAGGAATTTGACATTCTCAATGCCAATGACATGCTTCTTCTTCGCAAGCGTGTTCAAATTCCTCATGCCTGCATGACCAAGTCGTCGATGCCATAGCCAGCCTTCTGAGGCTTTTGCAAGTAGACATACGGCTGGTTGTGGTCCTGTAGTGAAATCAACAATATCTGAGATCTCCTCTCCTAAAGCCTTGAAGACTTTGGAATTGTCGACTTCCACAATCACAACACAACGATATTTGCCGAAGACAACAACCATATCAAGATCACAAAGCATCGAGACTGACATAAGATTGTATCCTAAGGACTCAACAAGCATGACTTTGTCCATGTGCTTATCCTTAGAGATAGCAACCATACCAAGACCCAATACGACTTTTGCCTTTGTCAAGCAAAGATGATATGCTTCAGAGGTGGCGGTGATAAGGAGCATCCATCAATAGATTCTTGTCACCAGTCATGTGATTTGTACATCCACTATCGAGGACCCATTCGGTGGTTTTGGGTTGATCATCCTGCAGATGAATTAGTGTAGCTTACAATCTCATATGCTTCATCGGTGAAGAATATGATATCAAGTTCATCGATGAATTTCATCAAGCGATAAACAGATATAGCAAGATGAGGGCGTGTGAAATGAAAGTTCATTTCATCATGATTCGCTGCGCCTTTCAGCATTCTGTCAGGTCCCGATAAATTTTTCAGACGTTAGAGCACGCCCGGAGACTGACCTGCGGAAGAGATTAGTTCTTTTCTTCACCACCCACATCCGGAGGGTGGCAAAGAGTTCATCATCCTGCGAGCACCATGTGAGAAAGGTGGCAAAGATGCCAAACCATTTCGCTTAGCATGGGAGGGGTTAGGGTAAGCATATGAATAAGCAGAGTAATTCTTCGAGGACTGATGAACATAATGGTTTGAAGAATAATGCACATATTCATAGCCCTTAGCTCTACCCTGCGAGACAGAGTTGTTAGCACGATGATAATCATATGAGGACTTTGATCCAGATGAGGAATTTGATCCATATGAAGAATTTGATCTGGGGTTCCTATTCTTCATAGGTGGTGTCATGAGGGCGTTCACCAGAAGACTTTCAACACAGCTTTTGGGAACCCAGATTTTGTTCATAGGGGAACCGTTCCTGCAGTTAGTGCCAACATATCTAGCAAATACTTCACCATTCTGATTTTTGAACAGTTTATAGTTGGAGTCAAATGACTCATTAGAAGAATGATGAGATTCACATGTAAAGCCAGATAAGTTAGATGGATCAACTAGAGGTCCCTTTGCAGCAACCCATGAGGTTTTGGGATACCGCTCAGGCTTCCAATATGTTCCATCGGCATTGAGTTTCCTCTCAAAGGCAATACCCTCTTTCCTAGGGTTTCTGTTGAGGATCTGCTTTTTGAGCACATCACAAAGTGTCTGAAGCCCTTTGAGGCTTTTGTACATGCCTGTCATGTACAATTCCTTCAGCCCTGCATTGTCAGTGGTACTAGCAATGTCCTCAGATGAGGAATTAGTGATAGCAGAGGCAGATGAAGAATTTGTAACATTTGAAGCATTTGAACATTCAGGTGAAGAATTAGCAGATTCACGTTCAATGCACTTTAAGCATGGAGGAACAAATTCTTCCTGAGAAGCGCTGATTTGCTGAGCTAGTAATGAATCGCGCTCCTTCTGAAGATTTTCATAACACACTCTTAGCTTTTCAAGATCTTCCTTTCTTTGAAGGGCTTCAAGAGAAAGCTTCTCATGATCTTGCTTTTCTTGAAGAAATTCATAAGAAAGTTTCTCATGATCAGACAAGAGAGAGTTATGATGACCTTCAAGGTTATCATACCTAGACTGAAGTCTCTGAAGATTTTCAGTCAAGGCTTTAGTGTGATCCATTTCTTCACCCAACATGTCATCACTTTTATCTAGCATGTTTTGAACCTTTTCAAGAGCCCGTTGTTGTTTCACAGCAATTTTAGCAAGTTTAGAGTAGCTAGGCTTGAGATCCTCATCAGATTCATTTTCACTAGAATCAGAGGAGTTTTATTTGAGTACCTTAGCTCCTTTTGCCATGAAGCAATAGGTGGGAGCGTAGCCATCATTGTCTTCATCAGGCTTGTCGGTGGAGTCGGTTTCTTGATGTTGAAGATGGACTTGCCGACGAAAGCATGTAGCAACGCCAAACTAGCCACACGGACTCAGATTCTTGAGACTCCTCCTCTTCATCATTTTCCTCGATTCAGCTTGAGTCCATTTCCTTGCCAATGAATGCCCGAGCTTTCTTGGAGCTGCCCTTCTTGTGAGATGAATACTTTGAGGGTTTTGACGACGAAGATTTTGATGATTTCTTCTTCTTCTTCATATCATCAGAACTGTAATCCTTGTATTTCTTCTTCTTCATTTCCTTTTCCCACTGAGGACAATCTTGAATATAGTGACCAGGCTTCTTGCATTTGTGGCAAAGTCTTCTCTTATAGTCACTGGATGAGGAATCATTTCCTCTTGAGGATTTTCCAAAGCAACCAAGTCTTGTGAATTTCTGGAATTTCTTCACAAGCAGTGCTAGATCCTGGCTTAGTTCTTTAGGATCACCAAGGCTACTACCATAATCCTCACATTCAGAGTCAGACACAACCTTAGCCTTCAGGGCACGTGCTTTCCCATAGCTTGAGACATAGAGATCTCTCTTTTCAGCAAGCTAGAACTCGTGAGTGTTTAGCCTTTCGAGGATATCAGCAGGATCAAGCGACTTGTAGTCAGCACGTTCTTGTATCATCAGTCCCAGAGTATCAAATGAGGAATCAAGCGATCTCAGCAGTTTCTTCACAACTTCATGATCAGTGATGTCAGTGGCACCGAGGGCTTGAAGCTCATTTGAGATGTCAGTGAGGCGATCAAAGGTTTGTTGGACATTCTCATTGTCGAGTCTTTTGTAGCGGTTGAAGAGATTCCGAAGAACATCGACTCGAGAGTCACGCTGAGTTGAAACTCCTTCATTTACTTTGGACAGCCTATCCCAGATAAGCTTAGCAGTTTCCAAAGCACTCACTCTTCCATACTGTCCTTTGCTCAGATGGCCACATATGATATTCTTCGCTTGAGAATCGAGTTGTTTGAATCTCTTCACATCGGTAGCGGTCAGTGTTTCAGTGACAGAGGGGATACCATTTTCCACAACATACTAGAGATCATTGTCAATTGCCTCAAGATGCATTCGCATCTTGTTCTTCCAGTAGGGGTAGTCCGTTCCATCAAAGGAAGGACACCCAGCTGAGACCTTGATCATACCTGCGGTCGACATAGCTAAAACTCCAGGCGATTAAACCAAAATCACACAGAACAAGGGAGTACCTTGCTCTGATACCAATTGAAAGTGCGTTATATCGACTAGAGGGGGGGTGAATAGGCGATTTTTAAGAATTCTTCCGAGGAATTTCTTTGGTGAGGAAATTCCTTAGCGAAGAACTACTTGCAGCGGAATATGTACTCGAAGTAAACATAACAGGATACACACATAGTCGGCATGATGAAATGAAGACTAAAAACAGAGTCTAAAAGCGTAAACACAGGATAGCAAGATGAAGACAAACAGATGAAAAAATTGAACTGAGGAATTTGTGAAAGTCTTGATCAAAGTCTTCAAGCGAGATATGAACAACATTCAACACAAGAATGAGGAAATGGAAGAGTTGAGGAAATAGAACCGGTCAGTTGGTGAAGACAATGATTTGGTAAACCAGTTCCAACTGCTGTCTCGGTTATGCGTCTGGTTGGAGCGGTGAGTATTTAAACTCGAGGACACATAGTCCGGACACCCGATCTCGAGCCGCAACTCAGGACACCCAGTCCTCACCGTATTCTCCTTGAACTAAGACCACGCAGGCCTCGTCCAATTACTCTTGGTAAGTCTTCAGGTGACTTCCAAACCTTCACAGACTTGGTCACTCGGCGATCCACAATTCCTCTTGGATGCTCTAGACCTTGACGCCTAACCGTATGGAAGAAGCACAGTCTTCAAAGGTAACAAGCGTCGGATCCACGCAGGATCAATTTCTTCAGTGATGCTCAATCACTTTGGGTTTGTGGGGGTTTGGTTTTGTGATTTTCCTCACTTGATGATTTTCGCTCAAAGTCCTCGGAGGATGGGTTGCTGTCAAATGACAAGTGTCAAGTTCTCTCGGAGCAGCCAACCAGCTAGTGGTTGTAGGGGCGGCTATTTATAGCCTAGGAGCAGCCCGACATGATAAGACATAAATGCCCTTCAATGATATGACCGTTAGGTGGATAAGATATTTTGGGACAGCGGTAGCAAGAAGACAACAACGGTCGGAAATTGGACTCTCAAATTCCTCGGGGCTATCATGTTCCTCATTGTGTAGGCAATTCGCCTTTGGCGAATTCCTAACTCCCCGATCGAGCAAAGTCATCAATGACCGTAAGAACTGCGTCTCATCCTTTGAAGAATTAGACTGAACTGTATGAGATTTCCAATGGCTTCACTTGAAGGGATTGGTAGGTTTAGGATTTTGAGTTGAGCATCACATGGAAATTTTTCCTTAGTATTTCCTCGACCCCCTTTAACAGTACGGTGTTTCCTATGACTCAAGAAAGAGAAAATGAAACTACGAAAATAAAAGTCTTCACGCTTCATATTCCTCGAATGAATATCAAGTCCTCAAGGTCACACCAATTTCTTTACTTTCAATGTCTTCAGAAAGTTTTCAGAATATCAAATTCTTCAGTCGAAGAACTTCATTTTTAGGGGTCGACTTTCTCTGTAAATATCAAACTCCTCATAGACTTATAGACCTGTGTACACTCACAAACGCATCAGTTACTTAACCTATAAGTCTTCAATACACCAAAATCACTAAGGGGCACTAGATGCACTTACAGTTGCAGCAGCGACTAAGCATATATGGTGGCTAACATACACAAATAAGAGCGAGAACAGAGCAAATGGAACGGTCGTGAAGTTAACAATGATCAAGAATTGATCCTGAAACTACTTACGTAAAACATAACCCAAAAACCGTGTTCACTTCTCGGACTCCGCCGAAAAGAGACCATCACGACTACACACACGGTTGATGCGTTTTAATTCGGATCTGGTGTCAAGTTATCTACAACCGGACATTAACAAATTCCCATCTGCCACATAACCGTGGGCACGGCTCTCGAAAGTTTATACCCTGCAGGGGTGTCCCAACTTAGTCCATCACAAGCTCTCACGGTCAACGAAGGATGTTCCTTCTCCCAGGAAGACCCGATCAGTCTCGGAATCCCGGTTTACAAGACATTTCGACAATGGTAAAACAAGACTAGCAAAGCCGCCCGATGTGCCGACAATCCCAATAGGAGCTGCACATATCTCGTTCTCAAGGAAACACCGGATAAGTCAAGCTACGAGTAAAACCAGACCTCGAGTTTCCCCGAGGTGGCTCCGCATGCTGCTTGGTTCGGACCAGCACTTAGAGAAGCACTGGCCCGGAGGGGGGCTAAAATAAAGAGGACCCTCGGGTTGGCCGACCCAAGGGAAAGGTATAGGTGGTGGTGAGGCAAATAGTAAAAGCAAGGTTGGGCCTTGCTGGAGGAGTTTTATTCAAAGCAAACTGTCAAGGGGGTCCCATAAATCACCCAACCGCGTAAGGAACACAAAATCAAGGAACATAACACCGGTATGATGGAAACTAGGGCGGCAAGAGTGGAACAAAACACCGGGCATAAGGCCGAGCCTTCCACTCTTTACCAAGTATATAGATGCATTAATTAAATAAGAGATATTGTGATATCCCAACATAATACTGTCCACCATGGAGCAATCTTCAACTTCACCTGCAACTAACAACGCTATAAGAGGGGCTAAGCAAGTGGTAACATAGCCAGGCAATGGTTTGCTGGGAAGGGTGAAAAGGTTAGAGGCTGACATGGCAAATTGGGAGGCTTGAAGAACAAGTGATAGGAAGAGCAGCAAAGCGATAGAACGAAGCAACTAGCATAGCAATGATAATAGTGAGATCCAAGGTGACGGTCATCTTGCCTGAAATCCCGCAGGGAAGAAGAACGAGTGCATGAAGAAGATGAAGCCACGAAGACGAACCAAGCGTAGACGAACAAATCCTCACGATCGCAACGAAACAAGAACTAACAAGAAGGAGCACAACCGGAAAAAAGCAAACAACAAGGTAAACACACAACACATAGACATGGCATGATGCTCAACCAAGTATGATGCATGACAAGGCTACATGACGCTACTCATGGAAAGAGATGATGCATACAAGAGCAACACATCAAAGCAAGTTTAAATGAGGTCGGAAACAACATATAACAAATCCGGTAAGTCCTCATACGCAAGTTTCAAAGTTGGTCCAGATCTGAACAAACATTAAGTTGAAGTTGTTAAACAGCAAGTTAAGATGCACCAAGAGGATCTACACGAAATTCTAGTCAAGATACATATAAAGTTCATTTAGTTCGGAGCTACGGCCTAGAAGATATGAGCAAAACAAGTTAAACATGGCATTGATGCTAAATGCATACAAACATCAAGCAAACACCTCAAAACAAGGATGCAACATGATAACATGAAACTACATGCAAAACTAAGCAAGTTTCATATAGAACACACTCAAAACGGAGCAATTTGTCAACACATACTCTATACAAGCTGTCCAAAACAGCAACTAGGCATCTAGAAAGCATCAAAACAGTATGCTACAGCACCTCAACATAAGAACAAAAGGCATGGGCATGAAGTACAGGTAAAGCATGACAAAACATGAACACTGAGCTATCTCCAGAAAACAATATAACATGCTCAAAAGGTCATGGCAAGATTGCAAATAATAAAAGTTTCAGACTTAGCAGAAAATAACATCAGGTTGCAATGTTTAGAGCTATCAAACAATATGTTACAGAAACTTAACATGGCAAACAAAGGCATGGCATTCTATTACTAAAGACAAAGAACAAAACTCCCTTAATGAACTAATTCCAAATACCAACAAAAAAGATGGTAGCATCTATGCAAACATGGCAAATGATATGACAGATTCAGACATGACAGGAACAACGATAAGTAGGCATGTTGGTGAGCTTGTACCACTCATCACAGAGCACTACCTGGCATGACAAGGTTACCAACAGTAAGATGTCATAAATATAAAGCTAAAAATGGCAATAGCATGGTCATAGGGTGCATGTATCACTAGAAAAGCTCATGGCAAAACTAAACTTAATGTTAACAGGCTGACAACAACATTATTTAGCAATTTGAGAGCAAGATTACAATAATCTATAGCATGATATAAATGCAACCAGGGGCATATATGGGTAGAGCATAACATGTATACCAAAACATCCTTAGTGAACATCTCCAGATTATGCATGGAATGACTTGTAGCAGCAGGTTTACATAGCAACATGATATAGCAGATTCAGCTTAGCAAAACAGTAACAGCAAGTACCCTACTTCACGAGCTCGATGCACTCACTACAGGACCCACGAAAATACATGGATTACACCACTTAAACAATGGCATGATATAGCTCAAAACTCATGTAGACATCATTCTCATAGGATGCACACACAAAATGCAATGAAAAAGACAAATCACCAAGTTATGATAACAGATAGCAGTTAAAATCATATAGCACTCTTGCGACGATGATTAGGGCATCTAGATGAACTCAAACGAGCATGGCACAATGGAACAAAATGAAGAGCATCTCATGATGAACATTTTGATATATTATGCACGCAAAACGGAGCAGAACACATGGAGATATGATGTAATGAACATGGCAACATAATGATGAATTTCAGGACTTGGAAGAAATTCGGCCTCGAGGGCGGAGGGGGGGAAAGTCAACAGCGGGATCTCGCCGGAATCATGCCGGAGATGGCGAGGAAGGGCCCGGGGCAATCTGCTCCGGCCGGATCTCACCGGATCCAGCGCGGGGCGGCATCGGGACGGCGGTTGCCGGCAACAAGGTGCGGTGGCGGCGAGATCGGCGACGAGGCGGGTGGAGGCGCTTCATGGCGTGAGCAAGCAGCGGCGGGGTCGGATCTGGGCCAGGCGGGCCCTGGCGGCGGAGGAGAGAGAGGGGGGCCGGCGACGGTGATGTGGCGCGCCGGGATTGGGCGCGGGGTGGCAGAGGCTGAGGTGTCGCCCTCTGATTGGCCGGGGTGAAGCGTCCAACGGACACGTCCGGCGCAGGCGGACTTGTGCGGCGGCGCGAGGCTGAAGGAGACTAGGGTTTGGACTGCAAGATTTCGGAGGGGGAGGTCTCTTTATAGGTAGAGGGAGCTAGGAGTGTCCAATTGAGGTGCGGTTTTCAGCCACGCGATCGTGATCGAACGACCAAGAGCATGGAGGGGGTTTGGATGGGTTATTAGGCCACTTTGGAGGGGTGTTGGGCTGCACACAAAAGAGGCTTTCACGGTTCCCCGGTTAACCGTTGGAGTATCAAACGGACTCCAATGGTACAAAACTTGACAGGCGGTCTACCGGTGGTGTACCAAGGCCGCTTGGCAAATCAGGGTCCATTCTGAGAATGTTTAACACCCGCTCACAACAAGATACAAAAGGGGGACGCCGGAGGACATAGGAGTGTCGGATTGCAAAACGGACAACGGGGAAAATGCTCGGATGCATGAGACGAACACGCATGAGAAATGAGATGCACATGATGACATGATAAAATGCAACACGCAATCAAATGACATGGAAATTAATGGCGAATAACTGGCAGACACCTGGCGCATCGAATCCGGGGCGTTACAACTCTCCTCTACTAACAAGAGATCTCGTCCCGAGATCTTAGGAACGAGACGAAAGAGAAAGAGGAAGAGGTGAAGTAAGAACGCAAGAGAAGAAGCAAAGAATCGAGAGCACTCGAGAAGAAGAGGGGAACGACAAAAATGACGAGAATCAAAAACTCACGGAATCAGATAGACTCTGAAACCACTCCGGTTAGAACAAGATAAGGAATGAATAAGACTGAAAGGATTTAGGCAGCACTCCGGCTGAAACATGGAGGAATAGAACACGAGCTTGAGAGGATGGAATGATACTTGATGAAGACATGACACAAAACCTCTGAAAAGAATTGAAAGAGTTGAATGAAAAGAACGGAGAAGAAAATGACAACTTGTGCCACGAATAAAATTGAAAGCATCTTTAGAAGGAAGGTTTAAATGGAGTTGTTGAGAAAATCAACAACGAAAAGAATAAGCTTGTTGTGGTCTTATAGGTAACATCTCAAGATCATAAGGTGATAACCGGCCACAAACAGAAAATGATTAAATAGCTGAGAAGAATGAAGAAATGCAAAACTCTAGTTCAAAAGAATACGGAGAATTAATTGCACTTCGAGAGGCAAGAAGGAAAAATACTTGAGCTCCTCCAAAAGAATCTTGATGAACACTTGTTGAAGAATGAATTAAATCCTTGCGAACCACTATGAAGAACTCCGGTAACAAATGGATGATGAGATAGAATTGAGGGATGAAAGGGATAAGATTAAAGCCTTGCGATGATTTAGATGGAGCTTCGCGACGAGACAAGCAAGAAGGCTTGGAACTTCGGAAAGAAAAGACAGACAACTTAGAACCGAGAAATTATTCAACATGAACAATCTTCAAAGAAAAGAATTAATCAACTTGACCACGATGAAATGAGAATAAGAATTATGTTATGCTTATCCTTCATCAATTAATATTTATGCGAAGCAGTGGATTGCATACAACTTATTCACAATGGGAAAAGATTAAGGGAAGATATAGCGCCAAATTTGGGAAGGTCTTCATGAATCACCGGTAGGATTGAAAAGAACGAATTTATTAATATGATAACAAAGGAAAAAGTATCTGAAGGAACCATCATAAGAATTCGAAAATGACTGATGAAAGAGAATGAATCACCGGGAAAAATTAGAAGAGCAAATATGCTCGAGGGGAATTAGATGCAAAAAAACGAAGAGATCACGAAGCGTCGCAATAAATGGATAACGGTAGATGAAATGTGAGGACGAAGAATTCTTCTAGAACGATGACCTTCGGTGAAAAGAAACGGGAAAACAACTTCTGCCATACTCCGGATGGGTAAGAAAAGGAATATCTGACAAAAGGAATAACTCGAGACGATAGCATGAAACTAGAACCGCGAGTCTTCGAGAGAACGGGCAAGATTTAGAGGAAAAATCTTCTCCGGTCTTCAAATGATGACGAGAAACACCACCAAGATTACTGAGATACTCCGGGAGAATGAAAAACGAAGAGGTTGAGCCAACAATGAAAAGAATTTGAAAACGATCTTGGAAAGGCATCTGACTGATGGGATCCATTCTTACGTCACACTTTGAAAAGAATTTGAGAATAGCTCCGGGAAATTAGAAGAGTCAGGTAAGATCCTGGGAAAGGACCTGTGGGTTAGGGCCCACTAAAAGAAAACACCGTTGGAAAGGAATGTTGAACAAATAGATGATGCACCGGAACAATTCAAATATTTGAATGAGGTGACAACCTCGACTTAATTGGAACACAGACGAATCTCCTGAGATGTCTTGAACACTTCGGAAGGATAAACTGGTGAGAGGCGAACGAGCAGGGAAAATATTTGAGCCGAGGAAAAGAATATAATCACTACCGAAAATTAGAATTGAATCCACCAGAGAAGAAAAAGAGATGATGAATGTCAAACGATACGATAATTCACCGTTTGAGATAATTTATGAAAGACTGAAGAGGCTCCGCACGAATGAAATAGATGGTCGAGAGAGAGTCAGACTCCAGGAAGAAGAGGGTGGGATGGCGGGAAAACAAAGGCAACTTGGAAGGGAAAAACCGATGAATAACTTGAAGAGTAAACATCGGTTGGAAATCATTGAGGAAAGAAAGCAAAGACTTCGCACGAGTAGGATGGATACTCGATAACAGACTCCGAATCCGAGAAGAAAACGGGTGGGCGGGTGGGAAAAACAAGGACAACTCCGGATGGGGAAACAACGTCGAAAGAGAAAGAACTGACGACTGATCTTGCAAAAGATGACGAGAATCGAAACCACTCGAAGAGAAGTGCGCCGGATTGAAAAGAGGATGGACAACGAACGAAAACTAACCGCGTGATCCTAAGGAAAAATTTGAAGGGGAAGAGGAGTAGTTCAAAACACCTACGTCAAGATTTCTCACTAGAGCGACGAAGGGACTGAGGAGTAAAAAGAAGTCCTACTCTCCGATATAACTAGACTCCAAAAAAAAGTTTTCTTCTAGACTCAACAACGGCCAAACTACACGATCAATCAAGGGGGCTCCTATGGTCGGTCGAGGCTCTGATACCAACTTGTCATGCCCAATATGCGACCCTATCCTAAAGGAACTCGAAAGTCCCACCAAGGATAGAAGCGCATATTGGAGACACTTTTGCAAGGTGGATATCATTACATCAACATTACATAATAGATGGGGATACATACAAAAGGCATATAATGCCACACGAATACAATATCATCTTACATAAGAGCACCATCCGACTACGGATGAAACACAAACAGAAACTCAAACGACATCCACCCTGCTAGCCCAGGCTGCCGACCTGGAACCTATCCCCTGATTGAAGAAGAAGCAGAAGGAGAACTCCAAAACAAGCAAGCATCGCTTTCGTGTCATGATCACCGCATAACCTGTACCTGCAACTGTTGTTGTAGTAATCTGTGAGCCACGAGGACTCAGCAATCCCATTACCATGGGTATCAAGACTAGCAAAGCTTAATGGGTAAGGAAGGGGGTAAAGTGGTGAGGTTGCAGCAGCGACTAAGCATATATGGTGGCTAACATACGCAAATAGGAGCAAGAAGAGAGCAAACGGAACAGTCGTGAAGCTAACAATGATCAAGAAGTGATCCTGAAACTACTTACTTCAAACATAACCCAAAAACCGTGTTCACTTCTCGGACTCCGCCGAAAAGAGACCATCACGGCTACACACACGGTAGATGTGTTTTAATTCGGATCTGGTGTTAAGTTATCTACAACCGAACATTAACAAATTCCCATCTGCCACATAACCGCGGGCACAGCTCTCGAAAGTTTATACCTTGCAGGGGTGTCCCAACTTAGCCCGTCACAAGCTCTCATGGTCAACGAAGGATATTCCTTCTCCCAGGAAGACCCGATCAGTCTCGGAATCCAGGTTTACAAGACATTTCGACAATGGTAAAACAAGACCAGCAAAGCCGCTCGATGTGCCGATAATCCCGATAGGAGCCGCACATATCTCGTTCTCAGGGCAACACCGGCTAAGTCAAGCTACGAGTAATACCAGACCTCGAGTTTCCCCGAGGTGGCCCCGCAGGCTGCTCGGTTCAGACCAGCACTTAGAGAATCACTGGCCCGGGGGGGGGGGGCTAAAATAAAGATGACCCACGGGTTGGCCGACCCAAGGGAAAGGTATAGGTGGTGGTGAGGCAAATGGTAAAACAAGGGTTGGGCCTTGCTGGAGGAGTTTTATTCAAAGCGAACTGTAAAGGGGGTCCCATAAATCACCCAACCGCGTAAGGAACGCAAAATCAAGGAGCATAACACCGGTATGACGGAAACTAGGGCGGCAAGAGTGGGACAAAACATCGGGCATAAGGCTGAGCCTTCCACCCTTTACCAAGTATATAGATGCATCAATTAAATAAGAGATATTGTGATATCCCAACATAATCCTGTCCACCATGGAGCAATCTTCAACTTCACCTGCAACTAACAACGCTATAAGAGGGGCTGAGCAAGCGGTAACATAGCCAGGCAACGATTTGCTGGGAAGGGTGAAAAGGTTAGAGGCTGACATGGCAAATTGGGAGGCTTGAAGAACAAGTGATAGGAAGCGCAACAAAGCGATAGAACAAAGCAACTAGTATAGCAATGATAGTAGTGAGATCCAAGGTGAAGGTCATCTTGCCTGAAATCCTGCAAGGAAGAAGAACGAGTCCATGAATAAGATGAAGCCACGAAGACGAACCAAGCGTAGACGAACGAATCCTCACGATCGCAACAAAACAGGAACTAACAAGAAGGAGCACAACCGAAAAGAAGCAAACAACAAGGTAAACACACAACACATAGACATGGCATCATGCTCAACCAAGTATGATGCATGACAAGGCTACATGACGCTACTCATGGCAAGAGATGATGCATACAAGAGCAACACATCAAAGCAAGTTTAAATGAGGCCGGAAACAACATATAACAAATCCGGTAAGTCCTCATATGCAAGTTTCAAAGTTGGTCCAGATCTGAACAAACATTAAGTTGAAATTGTTAAACAGCAAGTTAAGATGCACCAAGAGGATCTACACGAAATTCTAGTCAAGATACATATAAAGTTCATTTAGTTCGGAGCTATGGCCTAGAAGATATGAGCAAAACAAGTCAAACATGGCATTGATGCTAAATGCATCCAAACATCAAGCAAACACCTCAAAACTACAATGCAACATGATAACATGAAACTACATGCAAAAATAAGCAAGTTTCATATAGAGCACACTCAAAACGGAGCAACGGTTCAACACATACACTCTATACAAGCTGTCCAAAACAGCAACTAGGCATCTAGCAACCATCAAAACAATATGCTACAGCACCTCAACATAAGAACAAAAGGCATGGGCATGAAGTATAGGTAAAGCATGACAAAACATGAACACTGAGCTATCTCCAGAAAACACAATAACATGCTCAAAAGGTCATGGCAAGATTGCAAATAATAAAGTTTCAGACTTAGCAGAAAATAACATCAGGTTGCAATGTTTAGAGCTATCAAACAATATGTTACAGAAACTTAACATGGCAAACAAAGGCATGGAATGCTAGTACTAAAGACAAAGAACAAAACTCCCTTAATGAACTAATTCCAAAGACCAACAGAAAAGATGGTAGCATCTATGCAAACATGGCAAATGATATGACAGATTCAGACATGGCAGGAACAACGATAAGTAAGCATGTTGGTGAGCTTGTACCACTCCCCACAGAGAAATACCTGGCATGACAAGGTTACCAACAGTAAGATGTCATAAATATAAAGCTAAAATTGGCAATAGCATGGTCATAGGGTGCATGTATCACTTGAAAAGCTCATGGCAAAACTGAACTTAATGTTAACAGGCTGGGAGCAACATTATTTAGCAATTTGAGAGCAAGATTACAATAATCTACAGCAGGCTATAAATGCAACCACGGGTATTTATGGATAGAGCATAACATGTAGAACAAAACATCCTTAGGTAACATCTCCAGATTATGCATAGAATGACTTGTAGCAGCAGGTTTACATAGCAACATGATATAGCAGATTCAGCTTAGCAAAATAGTAACAGCAAGTACCCTACTTCACGAGCTCGATGCACTCACTACAGGACCCACAAAAATACATGGATTACACCACTGAAACAATGGCATGATATACCTCAAAACTCATGTAGACATCATTCTCATAGGATGCACACACAAAATGCAATGAAAAAGACAAATCACCAAGTTATGATAACAGACATCAGTTAACATCATATAGCACTCTTGCGAAGATGATTAGGGCATCTAGATGAACTCAAACGAGCATGGCAAAATGGAACGAAATGAAGAGCATCTCATGATGAACATTTTGATATATTATACACGCAAAACAGAGCAGAACACTTGGAGATATGATGCAATGAACATGGCAACATAATGATGAATTTCAGGACTTGGAAGAAATTCGACCTCGAGGGGGAAAAAGTCAATGGCGGGATCTCGCCGGAATCGCGCCGGAGATGGCGAGGAAGGGCCCGGGGCGATCTCTTCTGGCCGGATCTCGCCGGATCTGGCGCGGGGACGGCGGTTGTTGAAAGTGCGTTATATCGACTAGAGGGGGGTGAATAGGCGATTTTTATGAATTCTTCACTGAGGAATTTGCTGGTGAGGAAATTCCTTAGCGAAGAACTACTTGCAGCGGAATAAGTACTCAGAAGTAAACATAACAGGATACAAACATAGTCATCATGATGAAATGAAAACTAGCACAGAGTACAAAAAGCGTAAACATAGGATAACAAGATGAAGACAAACAGACTGAAGAAATTGAACTGACGAATTTGTGAAAGTCTTCAGTCAAAGTCTTCAAGCACAGATATGAACAACATACAACACAGTCATGAGGAAATGAAAGAGTTGAGGAAATAGAACCAGTTAGTTGGTGAAGACAATGATTTGGTAAACCAGTTCCAACTGCTGTCTCAGTTGTACGTCTGGTTGGAGCGGCTAAGTATTTAAACTCGAGGACACGTAGTCCCGGACACCCAGTCTCTGAGCCGCAACTCAGGACACCCAGTCCTCACCGTATTCTCCTTGAACTAAGACCACGCAGGTCTCGTCCAATCACTCGTGGTAAGTCTTCAGGTGACTTCCAAACCTTCACAGACTTGGTCACTCGGCAATCCACAATTCCTCTTGGATGCTCTAGACCTTGACGCCTAACCGTCTGGAAGAAGCACAATCTTCAAAGGTAACAAGCGTCGGATCCATGCGGGATCAATTTCTTCAGTGATGCTCAATCACTTTGGGTTTGTGGGGGTTTGGTTTTGGGATTTTCCTCACTTGATGATTTTCGCTCAAAGTCCTCGGAGGATGGGTTGCTCTTAGATGACAAGTGTCAAGTTCTCTCGGAGCAGGAAACCAACTAGTGATTGTAGGTGGCGGCTACTTATAGCCTAGGGAGCAGCCCGACATGATAAGACATAAATGCCCTTCAATGATATGACCGTTAGGTGGATAGGATATTTTGGACAGCTGGCGCGCAGCACAGCAACGGTCGGAAATTTGACTTTCAAATTCCTCAGGGCTATCATGTTCCTCACTGTGTAGGCAATTCGCACTAGCGAATTCCTAACTCCTCAGTCAGAGCAAAGTCCTTTGTGACCAGAAGAACTGCGTCTCTGTCACTGAAGAAATTGACTGAACTGTATGAGATTTCCAATGGCTTCACTCGAAGGGATTGGTAGGTGTAGGATTTTGAGTTGAGCATCACATGGAAATTTTTCCTTAGTATTTCCTCGACCCCCTTTAACAGTACGGTGTTTCCTATGACTCAAGAAAGATAAAATGAAACTACAAAAACAAAAGTCTTCACGCTTCATATTCCTCAAATGAATACCAAGTCTTCAAGGTCACACCAATTTCTTCACTTTCAAAGTCTTCAGAAAGTCTTCAGAATATCAAGGTCTTCAGTCGAAGAACCTCATTTTTAGGGATCGACTTTCTCTATAAATATCAAACTCCTCATAGACTTATAGACCTGTGTACACTCACAAACGCATCAGTCACTTAACCTATAAATCTTCAATACACCAAAATCACTAAGGGGCACTAGATGCACTTACAATCTCCCCCTTTTTGGTGATTGATGACAACATAGGTTAAGTTTTCAACAGGGATAAACATGTGAAGTGTAAATACTGATATTGAGGAATTTGATTGCAAGACATAGAAGAACTCCCCCTGAATATGTGCATAGTGAGGAATTTGCTTTTGAGGCAATGCACATTTGAAGAATTGAATCATTTGATATATAATATGAAGAATTTGAAATGCATGATGAAATATGGTTCCTGATGAGATTCAGCATGCGTGCAATAATATTAACGAGCAATAGGCATGCAGAATAACACATCAAAAGTATCAGAGCACAGTGCATCAAAGTCAGAGTACCATGCACCATCCAAAAGTATCAGGGCACCATCGGATTTAAGATTACAACTCGATCCAATAAAAAGTTTCGGAAGAACGAGAGTTGTAACTTAACAAAACGCCCATACTATAAACCCGCTTGAAGACTAACTCAGATTTCTCCCCTTTGTCATCAAATGACCAAAAGGATCGGCGAGGGCTAACATACTGAAGAATTTCAAGTTGATGGAGGAGCACCAGCATTATCGGGGTTGTTCGTTGAAGTAGGGCTGCCGCAGATGTCGTCCAAATCTTCATGTTCATCGGTTTCACGCAATGAAGAATAAGAGCTAGCCACGGATCAGGAACTTTGACTCTCTTGAATTTCTTGGAGGTGGTGCAGACCAGTCAAATGCTTCACAGAGACCCATAGTCTTGAGTTCTTCCATGGAATATACATGAGTGAGAACAGCCCAGTGCGGTTGAGGGTTTCATGAAGGTGATCTGATTTTCTTCTTTGCATTATGAGTTGAGGTCATGTTGTGAAGAATTGCAGCAAACCGACGCTTCACCCATTTGTGATTGCGATCAACCTTCCGATGAAGGCGAGGAGTAACTCACGGTCGATCATCACCACAGGTCTTTGTTGCTTGAGGCTTTTGCTTGGCTGATGTATTTGCGGCGGTATCATGTGTTGCGAATCGTCATTGGTGGAGTAAGATGTAGCGAGGCGGAATTGACCATTCAATGGACGAGTGCCTTCATCTATCACAAGAGCTGCCTTGCCCTTATCATCGGATGAGGAAGCGGTATTGGAGGACTTCAATGGGCGGCAAGCAGCTACCATGGTTGAGTGTCGACCTTGTAATTGGTGAAGATCTAGCCCTTATGAATCTCATAATCCAAGGCGCATAGGGCTTCAGCTCAAAAGGTGACATAGCAACATTAGCCAGAGTCCTCATGAAGAAATCATGGAAGTTGACGGGAACGCCATGAATGATGTTGAAAAGCATGTTCTTCATGATGCCAACGACATCTTCATCATTTGAGTCGTGGCCTTTGATAGGACTCATAGTCTTCGTCAGGATGCGATAGACAGTCCGAGGCACATATAGCAATTCCTTGACGAGGAATTTGGTTCGTGGGGCCTACCCTGGCTTCAAAGGCTTCATAAGCACTTGCATATAATGATCTGTCAGTTCGCGGTCATTGTAGATGCAACGTGCGCTGGCATGAGGAGGATCAAGAGGAAGGACACGAAGCAATTCAGTTGCTGGTGCCTTATAGTGAGTGTTTTCTGTCATCCAATCCAGCACCCATGAATTGACATCTTCAGCATCTCCGGTGATATGCAAAGTGGCATAGAACTGAAGAATGAGTTCTTCATTCCAATCACAGATATCAGTGCAGAAATTCAGTAGTCCTGCATCGTGAATAACTCGGAGAACTGGCTCGAAGCACGGCAGAGATTCCATATCCACATGAGGAATATGTTCATGATCGAAGATTTTGTCCTTGTCAAAGAGTACTGAGGAATAGAAGTTGGCTTGTGTAGCAGTCCAGAAACATCTCTTCCTTATGCGGCGAGTCATATGGATTATGTCGATGAAGAACACATGCTCGTAAAAGAAGTCTTGACCTTGAATTTTTGCTTGCTAGAGAACGGATTCTTTGGTTTGGGCAGAGGAGTGTCAGTGATTTGCAGCACAACCTCAGGAATCGCGATCTCAGGTGCTTCAGGCTGAGGAATTTCTGGTTCCTCTTCTTGTGCAGTTTGGGGATCAGCAGCAGGTTCTTCAGCACTAGCGGCTGGAATTTCTTCATGAACAGACGATGTGGGATGAGTTTCTTGAGCCCATTTATGCAGTTGTAGGCGGGACCGAGGAATTTGTTGAATAGGAGTGAAGAGAGGAGTATTGGGATGCTGACTTTCCCAAAAGTCATCGTTCATCACTGGTGTAGTGCATCCAATATCCACATCTTCTTCTTCTTTTTCAATTTCCTCAACACCAGCCTCTTCAGCTGTGAACTGAGGCATAGGTGTGGAAACGACTGGCGTTGAAGGGAATGTTTCCACTTCAATTTCTTCATCAAACTGCTCTGAGGTAGCAACATAATGATTTTCTTCATCAGATCCACTTGGGATCTTGTAGTCTTCTCCATAAGGAACAATTTCCTTAGACGACATGGAGGAAATGGGAACGACATCAATGGGATTTTCAAGCGAGCTGGTCATTTGCTTCATTTTCTTGGCGTCGAAGAATTTGGCGCAGGTGATGCCTTCCTTTTCTTCACTGCAGCTCGCTCTGCAGCCTTGGTCTTCTTCACTTCATAGCGAAGGAAGAATTGGAGTTGGTGTTGGCGCAGGAGGAGCCGAGGCTGTGGCTCAGTTTCTTCAGTATGCAGGTGTAGTTGCCTGATCTCTTGATTTCTTCAGCGCACCACTAGTGGATGCCACAGGAATTTCTTCAGTGGCTGGAATGGGGTCATCAGCCCTGGAACTTGCATTCTCATCGCAGGCTGAAAGTCATCAACAGTCTTGGCATGTTCTTCAAAGAGGCTGAGCAGAGTCTGCAGACTGAGGATTTTCTTGTTGCAATGGGGCTGCAACAGTTGTCATTTTCTTCGTCAAATTGATTTGAATCTCACTTTGGCTCCTTGCCAATCAGCATTGTATGCATCGAAGTCCTTGCTGAGGGCTTGGATCTCAGATTGAGCCTTGAGAAGTTCTTCAGGAGTTAGTCTGACAATGTTCTTCCTCAGAAGCTTCTCCTTTCTAGCTTGTGCTCTCTTTATCTCACGAGCCTTTTCAAACTTCCATTTCTCTTGAGAGATGAAATGGGTTGACATATGACTTTGACCAGAGTCGAGGCAGATCGGGCATAGGAGTGTTTGGATCGATGCCATAAGTCAATGTAGTCGAGGATCTTCTTTGGATCCGAAGCGAGGCACAGTGTTCCTTTGGCTCTGGCGGCCTTCTTGTCTATCTCGATGATTTCGCAAGTTCTTCATCGAAGCCTCGTCATCGAGGGCACTTGGAAAGCAACTGTTTCTTTCTTGGACTTGGCGAGGACCGCGTCCATTGTTGCTTTTGTCTTCAGCAGAGTGGGGCTGATGAGGACATTGGTGCAGGTGAGGAACTCATTGAGACACCAAAAGCAATTGAGAAACCCCGAGTCCTTTGACATGTAGCGGATGCACAGGAGTTGAGGACTTGGAGGAGCTGCCGAGGACTTTGGTGGAGCAGCGATGAGTCTGAGGAATTTGCCGTGAGGGGCGGGTGAGGAACTTGGCCGTGAGGCGCTAATGGTGAAGCACTTGGCTTGCGAGCAGGCTTCTTGGCATTGATTTCCTCGGCTTGACCGAGGTCTCGGCAAGCGCAGCAGCAGCAGAATCCTCATTAAATTTCCTCACTGCCTCCTTGGCTTGTCTTGCCAATTTTGCTTGGCGCCTAGCCCATTCTTTGGAAAGTCTTCACCACTTTTGATGCTAGTGGGTCGGCGACTTGGCAGTGCCAATGGAGCTCTTGGGCATGGAGGATTTAAGGCGAATTTCTTCATGTACTTAGGAGTAACATATCGATATTCCCTCCATTCTCGTGCCCATCTTCGTTCAATCCTCTGAATCGTGCTTTGCGCTGATTCTTGTTTTCTTTGCCAAACTTGGCTTCATCAGTGTGCAATAATCCTTGTATATTTCATCGGGGATCTCAAAGCGATCATGACCTCCGGTTTCTTTCCTCCTTCTGCGGTCTCTTCCTTGAGCCATTTTCTTCAGATGAGGAATTTGAACAATAGAACACTCTGAAGAAGTATGCAGTTTTTCTTCGAGGAGCGCTGCAAATGAGTTAAGTTGATGAGAACCTAGTGATTCAGCGGCGGACATGAGTACTGTGAATAGAGTGTAGGTGCGAGGAATTTGGAGAGGTCATATCGTTCTCGAAGGTTTTTGAAAAAGACAAGTTTTGAGGAATTTGACCGGTGGAGCCTTGAGGAATTTCACTAAGCGTTCTTGTCTTAGGTTCGAGTTGTCAGATCGAAAATCTGCACAATTGAGGAATCTTGAAGAAATGAGTGCTTAGAGATGGATCAAGAGAATCTGATGTGTGAGGTGTTCATATGTGAAGATTTGAAGAATAAAACACCTTTGAAGATTTTCAGAAAATTTTGAGAATCAAAGCGAATAATAAAAGTGACTTTTAATTACCCGAACTGAAGAACGCGACGAACAGAGATGAACCACGGTGAAGTTTGTCAAGTTAGATCTCCCACGCCCTAACTTGGCAGAGGGAGATAGCTACTGGCGGCGGAGTGAAGATTTCCATGGCCGGCGCGAAATCTGACGGGCGACGAGGTCGAGGCGGTGAAGCTCTTCCTCACCGGTGGCGATGGAGTAGCGGCGGCGCTAGGGTTTGAGGAGAGCTCGGCGAGAGGCAGTGACCGGCGGAGTAAATGAAGTAAGGAAGGGAGGAGGGTATTTATAGCCACGGTAAAAACTGTTCGCCGAAGATTTTGGGATGAACATGCCCTGCCCTTTCTTCTTCGCGACATGTGTCACCCACGTCTTGTGCAGATGAGATCGTGTAAGATCATGGGTGAATAAAATAATGCATCGTGGGATGCGGAGCAGTTTAATGGTAAAACCGAAAATCTGGATAAGATTTGTTTTAAAGTTTAGATTCGCAATTTCTTGGTGACTAGGACATAGTGAAGACTTTGAGCGAGTTTCAAATAGAACGCACATGAAGAATTTGTGAATAGATTGGGTTGAGTATAGCATAGAGGGGGAAGGGTCCGATCACATTCACTTAGCAGACATCACAACTTGAAGAAATAGCAATAAGTGAATGCTGTAGAGGACATAAACTCATATATATATATATATATATATATATATATATATATATCCAATAAAGACAAACGTCGGAAGCAGTGAAGATTTTGCAAAGTTGAAGAATTTGAAAAACTGAAGAATTTCAAAAATGAGGAAAAACTCAAATTGAAGATTTTCAACTTTTTGTGGTGGCGTGACCCACCGTATAAGAATGATGATTTCAGGCACCGCGTACAATTGTCGTAGGGTTCTGAGAATCAAATTCTTCATTAATTTCTTCACACTTAGAGTGTTATTCTTCATTGATTGAAGAAAAACGTTTCTTCATGTGTTGCACATCTACGTCATCAATTCTGCATAAGCGTTAGGATGTGTGTCCTTTTCAAAGAACATTCGAAGATTCTAAGATATTTAGCTCACACTGCAACTTGCTAAATTTCTTCTCGTCCAAGGGCTTAGTGAAGATATCAGCTAGCTGTTCTTCAGTCTTCACATGCTCGATGGATATGTCGCCCTTCAACACATGATCACGAAGAAAATGATGACGAATCTGGATGTGCTTTGTCTTCGAGTGCTGAAATGGGTTGTGAGCAATCTTGATGGCACTCTCATTGTCGCAGAGGAGAGGCACATTCTTCACGTTAGCGCCATAGTCCTTGAGGTTTGCTTCATCCAAAGCAGTTGAGCACAGCATGAGCCAGCAGCAATGTATTCAGCTTGAGAGTAGAAGCGGTGATCGCAGATTCTGTTTCTTGAGGACCAACGGACCAAAGATCGTCGAGGAAATGACAAGTGCCGATGTTGACTTGCGGTCACACGATCACCAGCATAGTCGAGTCGAATATCCGATGAGATCAAAAGCAGAGCCCTTGGGGTACCATAATCCTAGTGTTGGTGTGTGAGCTAGATATCAAAGAATATGCTTCACAGCCTTATGGTGTGATTCCTTGATGCAGCTTGAAATCGGGCACACATGCAAACACTAAGCATTATATCGGCCTAGATGCACATAAGTACAATAAGGAACCAATCATGGGCGGTATACCTTGTGATCAAAGTCAATACCATTTTCATCGATTGCATAGATGGCCATTTGTGGGCATAGGAATTTTGACGCCTTTGCAATCTTGCATGCCAAATTTCCTCGGTACATCTTTGAGGTATTTCTCCGAGATATGAATATGCCATTCGTCATTCGATTTAATTTGAAGAGCTAAGAAGAATTTCAACTCTCCCATCATAGACATTTGATATTCTTCACTCATCATATAGGCAAATTCATCACTATAACGTTGGTCAGTACAGCCAAAGATAATATCATCAACATATATTTGGCACACAAACAGTTCACCATCATATGATTTAGTAAACAGAGTAGGGTCGAGTGAACCGGGTGTGAAGCCATTCTTCACGAAGAATTCCTTCAATGTGTCATACCACGCCCGAGGGGCTTGCTTGAGGCCATAGAGAGCCTTATTGATTCTGAAGACTTTGTCAGGATTTTTGGGATCTTCAAAACCTGGGGGTTGAGCAACATATACTTCTTCCTCAAGCTTACCATTGAGGAATGCACTTTTCACATCCATTTGATATAAGATGATATCACGATGGTTAGCGTAAGCAAGTAATATGCGAATAGCCTCAAGTCTAGCAACAGGTGCAAAAGTTTCATCGAAATCAATTCCTTCAACCTGTGTGTAGCCATGAGCTACTAGTCGTGCCTTATTCCTCACCACAAGGCCATTTTCATCTTGCTTGTTGCGGTAGATCCACTTTGTGCCAATGATATTATGCTTGCGAGGATCCGGGCGATTCACCAATTCCGGACATTGTTCAGCTCGAACGATGTAATTCTTCTTGCATAGCCTGAATCCACTCCGGCTCGTAAATGCTTCATCTACCTTAGTGGGCTTTGTGATAGAGACAAAAGCATAGTGCCCACAAAAGTTAGATAAATGTGAAGCTTTTGAGCGTGTGAGAGGACCCGTGCGCTAATGTCATCGATGATCTTCTCCACTTGCACTTCTTTTGCAAGCGTGGATGAGTTGGTTGTCGCCGAGGATTTTGATCAGCATTTTCTTGACACCATTTTCCTCATCATGTTCTTGGTGCATCAGCTCGGCGTTCTTCGTGAACAGGAATGAATTCTTGCAGATTCTTGATCGGAATGACATCCTCAGTTGCCTTGAGCTTGATAGCATCTTTAGGTGCTGGTTCATCTAACACAGAAGGTAGGTGCTCTCTTTGCGAGCCATTAGTTTCATCGAACCGCACATCTACAGTTTCAACAATCTTGTGAAGAACAATGTTGAAGACTCAGGTGTGCGAGTCCTTCCGTAACCAAGCATAAAACTTTCATGTGCTTTCGGTGCAAATTTAGAGTTGTGGTGAGGATCTCTAATCCAACATTTAGCACCGAAGACTTTGAAATAACTCACATTGGGTTTCTTGTCAGTGAGGAGTTCATATGCAGTCTTCTTGAAGAATTTGTGAAGATATACTCTGTTGATTATGTGGCAGGCAGTATCAATTGCATCAATCCAAAAACGCTGAGGCGTTTTGTATTCATCAAGCATAGTGCGAGCCATCTCAACAAGAGTTCTATTCTTGCGCTCCACGACGCCATTCTGCTGAGGATTATAGGGAGCAGATAACTCATGAGTAATACCAAGTTCATCAAGATAAGCATCAAGACCGAAATTCTTGAACTCAGTTCCATTGTCACTTCTGATATGCTTGATCTTCACACCAAAGTTGGTTGAAGCCCTCGAGGAAAATCGTTTGAAGACTTCCTGCACTTCATGCTTGTAAGTAACAATGTGTACCCATGTATATCGAGAATAATCATCAACAATGACAAAACCATATAGAGATGCATCATTAGTGACTGCTGAGTAATGATTAGGTCGAAGAGGTCCATGTGAAGCAATTGAATGGACGGGTAGTGGTCATGATAGTCTTTCTTTGGATGCTTGGCCTTGGTCATTTTCCAGCTTCATAGGCTCCGCATAAGTAATCCTTGAGAATTTGACATTCTCGATGCCAATGACATGCTTCTTCTTCATAGCGTGTTCAAATTCCTCATGCTGCGTGACCAAGTCGTCGATGCCATAGCCAGCCTTCGAAGCTTTTGCAAGTAGACACACGGCTGGTTGTGGTCTGTAGAAATCAACAATATCAGATCTCCTCTCCTAAAGCCTTGAAGACTTTGGAATTGTCGACTTCCATAATCACAACACAGCGATATTTGCGAAGACAACAACCATATCAAGATCACAAAGCATTGAGGATGACATAAGATTGTAGCCTAAGGACTCAACAAGCATGACTTTGTCCATGTGCTTATCCTTAGAGATAGCAACCTTACCAAGACCCAATACCTGACTTTTGCCTTTGTCAGCAAAGATGATATGCTTCAGAGGTGACGGTGATAAGGGAGCATCCATCAATAGATTCTTGTCACCAGTCATGTGATTTGTACATCCACTATCGAGGACCCACTCAGTGGTTTTGGGTTGATCATCCTGCAGATGAATTAGTGTAACTTACAATCTCATATGCTTCATCAGTGAAGAATATGATATCAAGTTCATCAGATGAATTTCATCAAGCGAGAAGCAGATATAGCGATATTAGGGCGTGTGAAATGAAAGTTCATTTCATCATGATTTGCATCGTCCTTTCGGGCATTTTGTCAGGTCCCCAGCAAATTCTTCAGACGTTAAAGCACGTATGGAGACCTGACCCTACAGAAGAGATTAGTTCTTTTTCTTCACCACCCACATCCGGAGGGTGGCAAAGAGTTCATCATTCTGCGAGCACCATATGAGAAAGGTGGCAAAGATGCCAAACCATTTCGTTTCACATAAGAGGGTTAGGGTAAGCATATGAATAAGCGAGTAATTCTTGAGGACTTATGAACATAATGGTTTGAAGAATATTGCACATATTCATAGCCCTTAGCTCTACCCTGCGAGACAGAGTTGTTAGCACGATGATAATCATATGAGGACTTTGATCCATTTGAGGAATTCGATCCATGTGAAGAATTTGGTCCATAAGAGGACTTGGATCCATATGAAGAATTTGGTCCATATGAAGAATTTGGTCCATATGAAGAATTTGATCTGGGGTTCCTGTTCTTCACAGGTGGTGTCATGAGGACATTCACCTGAAGACTTTCAACACAACTTTTGGGAACCCAGATTTTCTTCATAGGGGAACCGTTCCTGCAGTTAGTGCCAACATATCTAGCAAATACTTCACCATTCTGATTTTTGAACAGTTTATAGTTGGAGTCAAAAGACTCATCGGAAGAATGAGGAGATTCACATGTAAAGCCGGACAAGTTAGATGGATCAAGCTGGAGGTCCTTTGCAGCCACCCATGAGGTTTTGGGGTACCGCTCGGGCTTCCAATATGTTCCATCGGCATTGAGTTTCCTCTCAAAGGCAATACCCTCTTTCCTAGGGTTTCTGTTGAGGATCTGCTTTTGAGCACATCACAAAGTGTCGATGCCCTTTGAGGCTTTTGTACATGCTGTCATGTAGAGTTCCTTCGCCTGCATTGTCGGTGATACTAGCAATGTCCTCGGATGAGGAATTAGTGATAGTAGGGGCAGATGAAGAATTTGTAACAGTTGAAGCATTTGAACATTCAGGTGAAGAATTAGCAGATTCACGTTCAATGCACTTTAAGCATGGGGGAACAAATTCTTCCTGAGAAGCGCTGATTTGTTGAGCTAGTAATGAATCACGCTCCTTCTAAAGATCTTCATAACACACTCTTAGCTTTTCAAGATCTTCCTTTCTTTGAAGAGATTCAAGAGAAAGCTTCTCGTGATCTTGCTTTTCTTGAAGAAATTCATAAGAAAGTTTCTCATGATCGAGACAAAGAGAGTTATGCGACCTTGAAGGTTATCAAACCTAGACTGAAGTCTCTGAAGATTTTCAGTCAAGGCTTTAGCGCGATCCATTTCTTCACCCAACATATCATCACTTTTATCTAGCATGTTTTGAACCTTTTCAAGAGCCCGTTGTTGTTTCATAGCAATCTTAGCAAGTTTAGAGTAGCTGGGCTTGAGATCCTCATCGATTCATTTTCACTAGATTCGGAGGAGTTGTATTTGAGTACCTTAGCACCTTTCGCCATGAAGCAATAGGTGGGGCGTAGCCATCATTATCTTCATCGGGTTTGTCGGTGGAGTGAGTTTCTTGATGTTGAAGATGGACTTCTTGACGAAGGCAGAGTAGCAGCCGGACTTCGCCACACGCATACAGATTCTTGAGACGCCTCCTCTTCATCATTTTCCTCAGATTCAGCTTGAGTCCATCTCTTTGCCAATGAATGCCCGAGCCTTCTTGGAGCTGCTCTTCTTGTGAGATGAAGACTTGAGGATTTTGATGGCGAAGATTTTGACGATTTCTTCTTCTTCTTAGCATCATCAGGCTGTAATCCTTGTATTTCTTCTTCTTCATTTCCTTTTCCCATCGAGGACAATCTTGAATATAGTGACCAGGCTTCTTGCATTTGTGGCAAAGCCTTCTCTTATAGTCCTTTGGATGAGGAATCATTGCCTCTTGAGGATTTTCCAAAGCAACCACGTCTTGTGAACTTCGGAATTTCTTCAAGCGGTGCTAGATCTGGCTCAGTTCTTGAGGTCACCAAGGCTACTACCGAATCCTCATATTGAGTCGGACATAGCCTTGGCCTTGAGGCACGTGGTTTGCCATAGTTTGAACCATAGAGATCTCTCTTTTGACAAAAGTGGAACTCGTGAGTGTTTAGCCTTTCGAGGATATCAGCAGGATCAAGCAACTTGTAGTCAGCACGTTCTTGTATCATCAGTCCCAGAGTATCAAATGAGGAATCAAGCGATCTCAACAGTTTCTTCACAACTTCATGATCAGTGATGTCAATGGCACCGAGGGCTTGAAGCTCATTTGAGATGTCAGTGAGGCGATCAAAGGTTTGTTGGACATTCTCATTGTCGAGTCTTTTGAAGCGGTTGAAGAGATTCCGAAGAACATCGACTCGAGAGTCACGCTGTTGAAACTCCTTCATTTACTTTGGACGGCCTATCCCAGATAAGCTTAGTAGTTTCCAAAGCACTCACTCTTCCATACTGTCCTTTGCTCAGATGACCACATATGATATTCCTCACTTGAGAATCGAGTTGTTTGAATCTCTTCACATCGGTAGCGTTCAGTGAGGGAGTGACAGAGGGGACACCATTTTCCACAACATACCAGAGATCGTTATCAATTGCCTAAAGATGCATTCGCATCTTGTTCTTCCAGTAGGGGTAGTCCGTTCCATCAAAGGTAGGACACCCAGCCGAGACCTTGATCATACCTGCGGTCGACATAACTAAAACTCGGCGGTTAAACCAAAATCACACGAACAAGGAGTACCTTGCTCGATACCAATTGAAAGTCGTTATATCGACTAGAGGGGGGGTGAATAGGCGATTTTTATGAATTCTTTGCTGAGGAATTTGCTGGTGAGGAAATTCCTTAGTGAAGACCTACTTGCAGCGAAATAAGTACTCAGAAGTAAACATAACAGGATACAAACATAGTCATCATGATGAAATGAAAACTAGCACAGAGTACAGAAAGCGTAAACACAGGATAACAAGATGAAGACAAACAGACTGAAGAAATTGAACTAAGGAATTTGTGAAAGTCTTCAGTCAAAGTCTTCAAGCACAGATATGAACAACGTACAACACAGTCATGAGGAAATGAAAAAGTTGAGGAAATAGAACCAATTAGTTGGTGAAGACAATGATTTGGTAAACCAGTTCCAACTGTTGTCTCAGTTGTCCGTCTGGTTGGAGCAGCTGAGTATTTAAACTCGAGGACACGCAGTCCCGGACACCCAGTCTCTGAGCCGCAACTCAGGACACCCAGTCCTCACCGTATTCTCCTTGAACTAAGACCCCGCAGGTCTCGTCCAATCACTCGTGGTAAGTCTTGGTGACTTCCAAACCTTCACAGACTTGGTCACTCGGCAATCCACAATTCCTCTTGGATGCTCTAGACCTTGGCGCCTAACCGTCTGGAAGAAGCACGATCTTCAAAGGTAACAAGCGTCGGATCCACGCAGGATCAATTTCTTCAGTGATGCTCAATCACTTTGGGTTTGTGGGGGTTTGGTTTTGGGATTTTCCTCACTTGATGATTTTCGCTCAAAGTCCTCGGAGGATGGGTTGCTCTCAGATGACAAGTGTCAAGTTCTCTCGGAGCAGCCAACCAACTAGTGGTTGTAGGGGGCGGCTATTTATAGCCTAGGGAGCAGCCCGACATGATAAGACATAAATGCCCTTCAATGATATGACCGTTAGGTGGATAGGATATTTTGGACAGCCGGCGTGCAGCATAGCAATGGTCGGAAATTTGACTTTCAAATTCCTCAGGGCTATCATGTTCCTCACTGTGTAGGCAATTCGCACTGGCGAATTCCTAACTCCTCGATCGAGCAACGTCCTCGGTGACCGGAAGAACTGCGTCTCATCCTTTGAAGAAATTGACTGAACTGTATGAGATTTCAATGGCTTCACTCGAAGGATTGGTAGGTGTAGGATTTTGAGTTGAGCATCACATAGAAATTTTTCCTTAGTATTTCCTCGACCCCCTTTAACAGTACGGTGTTTCCTATGACTCAAGAAAGATAAAATGAAACTACGAAAACAAAAGTCTTCACGCTTCATATTCCTCGAATGAATACCAAGTCCTCAAGGTCACACCAATTTCTTCACTTTCAAAGTCTTCAGAAAGTCTTCAGAATATCAAGTTCTTCAGTCGAAGAACTTCATTTTAGGGGTCAACTTTCTCTGTATATATCAAACTCCTCATAGACTTATAGACCTGTGTACACTCACAAACGCCAGTCACTTAACCTATAAGTCTTCAATACACCAAAATCACTAAGGGGCACTAGATGCACTTACAGTTGCCGGCAACGAGGTGCGGTGGCGGCGGGACCCAGCGACGAGGCGGGCGGAGGCGCTCGCAGGCTGCGGAGCAAACGGCGGCGGGGTCGGATCTGGGCCAGGCGGGCCCTGGCGGCGGAGGAGAGAGAGGAGGCCCGGCGGCGGTGACATGGCGCACCGGGATTGGGCGCGGGGCGGCGGAGGCTGAGGTGTCGCCCTCTGATTGGCCGAGGTGACGCGTCCGGCGGACACGTCCGGCGCGGGCGGACTTGTCCGACAACGCGAGGTGGAAGGAGACTAGGGTTTGAACTGCGGGATTTCGGAGGGGGAGGTCTCTTTATAGGTAGAGGGAGCTAGTAGTGTCCAAATGAGGTGCGGTTTTCGGCCACGCGATCGTGATCGAACGATGAAGAGCATGGAGGGGTTTGGATGGGTTATTGGGCCACTTTGGAGGGGTGTTGGGCTTCTCACAAAAGAGGCCTTTACGGTTCCCCGGTTAACCGTTGGAGTATCAAACGGACTCCAAATGGTACGAAACTTGACAGGCGGTCTACCGGTGGTGTACCAAGGCCGCTTGGCAAATCTTGGTCCATTCTGAGAATGTTTAACACCCGCTCACAACAAGAGACAAAAGGGGGATGCCGGAGGACATAGGAGTGTCGGAGTGCAAAACGGACAACGGGGAAAATGCTCGGATGCATGAGACAAACACGTATGCGAAATGAGATGCACATGATGACATGATAAAATGCAACACGCAAGAAAATGACATGGCAATTAACGGCGAATAACTGGCAGACACCTGGTGCATCGAATCCGGGGCGTTACAGTGGGCTAGAAAGGGCTTCATTCATTCCGCTTTTCACGGACCAAACTCTTTCAACCACCGTACCCATCAAGGTACGATGTTCCTCTGAGACGGAGGCATGTTGCAATATGTCCATCAATGTATCCGGCGCTTCTGGATCTGGAACAGGTTGCGTCGTCCCTTGGACATTGGATAGTCCGGGACTTTTAGTGTTCCCTGTATGGGCCGCACACCCCGGACCCTGGGCGGCCGAAGTATTACCTTCGGCCCCGGTCTTCACTGCCCCCTTGCGCCACTTGCAGATCTAGAAAGATCCTTCGGGACGACACCTCGGCATCGACTGCCTTATCTGGCAGGGAGATCTATGGAGGCATCTCGCTTCCATCATCTCCGTAAGATCCCCTGAAGAGGAGGACTGTTGAGGAGGGATGTGTGCGGGACTGCAAGCATGTGTTTAAAATATTACCCTTACAGCCAGGAAAGAACGGGACATGTTTAAAAACACCCTAATTCACTTACAATTCGGCTAAGGGCCTATCTTTGACGGGTGATGGCGTGTCAACATCACCCCCTGACTGGGATACCTTCCCCCGCTTAGAAGCTTCTCTCTTCGAGTCTTCGGAGATGGCCCTTTTCTTCGAGGAGAAGGGATGTCAGTTCTCCCTTCCCTTCCACCTCTCCCCAGACAAATTGCCTGGTGTGCCTCCAAAATGGAGGCCGACTTGGGCCTCTTCGTCCTCCTCCTTATCTTCCCACGCCGGCACTTGATATGGTGCCGGAGCCAGCATCCCTGTTAACACTGGATCGGTAGAGTCTTCGGGAAGTGGAGCCGAACACCTACTCTCTCTGCCTTCTTTAGCCAGCCCCGGACAAGGAAAGTTTTATCAGTACATTGTTATGAGGCATCTGACAAAACTATGTTCAGGAGTTGAGTGCTTACCGGAGTATCTTGATGATTGCAGTCAAGACCAATGTCTTATGTAGTGTCTGGCCACTGTTTTTGTGCACCGAAGAAAAATTTCCACATCTCTCTGAGCATCGTGCCAGAGAGGTGCTGAAGAGTCCGTGGACTTTCCGGATTAAACTCCCACATGCGGAGAGGGCGTCGCTGACAGGGCAGGATCCGACGGACTAGCATTACTTGGATTACATTGATGAGACCAGTGCCCTTCTCAATGAGGCTCCGAATACGGCTTTGCGGTGTCCGCACTTCATCAGTAGATCCCCAGTCCAGCCCCTTGTTAACCCACGATGCAAGCTGTGGCAGAGGGCCAGACCGAAACGCAGGTGTGGCTGCCCGCTTTTTACTGCGGGGTTCGGTGATGTAAAACCACTCCCGTTTCCATAAGTTAGAAGATTCTGCGAAGGAGCCCTTCGGCCAAGAAGAATTGATAAGCTTGCTTATTGAAGCACCTCCGCACTCCGCTTGTTTACCGTCGATTACCTTCGGTTTCACGTTAAAGGTTTTAAGCCATAAGCCGAAGTGTGGGAAAATACGGAGGAAGGCCTTGCACGTGGTGATAAACACCGAGATGTGGAGGAAGGAGTCCGGGGCTAGATCGTGGAAATCTAGCCCATAATAAAACATGACCCCTCGAACCAAGGGATGGAGAGCAAACCCAAGCCCTTGGAGGAAGTGAGAGATAATCACGACCCTCTTATTAGATCTGGGAGTAGGAATAACCTGCCCTTGAGCAGGAAGCCTGTGGAAAATTTCTGCAGTCAAGTATCTTGCCTCCCTGAGCTTCGAGATATCTTCCTCTGTGATAGAAGAGGCCATCCACCGGCCTTGAAGGCTGGGTCTGGACATGGCTGGAGGCTCGAAGCGACTGGATTGACCCTTGAGTGTTGGAACTTGAGGTGGGAGGTAGAGGGACGAACTAGCGTGGAAGAAAAAGGACAGGCCTTAGCCCCTTTATAAAGGTGACGAATATCAAGCGTCCCCTCCGCGGCCTTAAAACATGCCTATTCCCGAGGAATTATGCCAACAAAATGGTTGGTTTACCCACGCCCGTGTTGATGAAAATCCCGTAATAAGGGGACACGATCTCTGCTTTGACAAGACGTGCCAAAAAACCCGCCTCCCGAAACATGGAGTGGCAGGCTACAAAACGATTCAAAATAATGGCCGGGTAATGACATAATGTTGTGCTACCAAAATTGTCAGCGGATTGGACTCATAAATACTATACTCTCTACAGTTGTTTGTGGAACTTGTTTTGCAGAGCCGGACACAATTCTTGTGTTCGAGATCTACTTTGAAGTATTCGGAGAAGGAACCCGCCTTGCAATGTCGAAGACAATCTGCGCACCGGACTCATAAATCCTTTGAAGCCTGGTTGAGGGCTCTTGAGAGTCTGGACTAAGGGGTCCTCGGATAGCCGGACTCTATACTTGGTCCGGACTGTTGGACTATGAAGATACAAGATAGAAGACTTCGTCCCGTGTCCGGATGGGACTCTCCTTTGCGTGGGAGGCAAGCTTGGCGATTCGGATATGTAGATTCCTTTCTCCTTAACCGACATTGTACAACCCTAGCCCCTCCCGGTGTCTATATAAACCGGAGGGTTTAGACTTATAGGGTTTAGCCACAACAATCATAATCTCATAGGCTAGACTTCTAGGGTTTAGCCATTACGATCTCATGGTAGATCAACTCTTGTAATACTCATATTCATCAAGATCAATCAAGCAGGAAGTAGAGTATTACCTCCATAGAGAGGGCCCGAACCTGGGTAAACATTGTGTCCCCCGCCTCCTGTTACCATCAGCCATAGACGCACAGTTTGGGACCCCCTACCTGAGATCCGCCGGTTTTGACACCGACAACGACCACAAGGAGGGCACTCACAAAGGTTCTTCCAAGGTGAAACAACCCATCTGTGACATCAGAGAGCGCACCATGGGTTTGTGCTCTTCCAACTTGAAGGATCCCGTCCATGAAATGTGAGGCAACTAAAGGAAATATTCCCTAGAGGCAATAATAAAGTTATTATTTATTTCCTTATTTCATGATAAATATTATTATTCATGCTAGAATTGTATTAACCAGAAACTTAGTACATGTGTGAATACATAGACAAACATAATGTCACTAGTATGCCTCTACTTGACTATCTCGTTGAATCAAAGATGGTTAAGTTTCCTAGCCATAGACATGATTTGTCATTTGATTAATGGGATCACATCATTAGAGAATGATGTGATTGACTTGACCCATTCTGTTAGCTTAGCAATTGATCGTTTAGTATGTTGCTATTGCTTTCTTCATGACTTATACATGTTCCTATGACTATGAGATTATGCAACTTCCGTTTACCGGAGGAACACTTTGTGTGCTACCAAATGTCTCAACGTAACTGGGTGATTATAAAGGTGCTCTACAGGTGTCTCCGAAGGTACTTGTTGAGTTGGCATATTTCGAGATTAGGATTTGTCACTCCGATTGTTGGAGAGGTATCTCTGGGCCCTCTCGGTAATGCACATCACTATAAGTCTTGCAAGCAATGTGACTAATGAGTTAGTTGCGGGATGATGCATTACGAAATGAGTAAAGAGACTTTCCGGTAACGAGATTGAACTAGGTATTGAGATACCGACGATCGAATCTCGGGCAAGTAACATACCGATGACAAAGGGAACAATGTATGTTGTTATGCGGCTTGATCGATAAAGATCTTCGTAGAATATGTTGGAGCCAATATGAGCATCCAGGTTCCGCTATTGGTTATTGACCGGAGACGTGTCTCGGTCATGTCTACATAGTTCTCGAACCCGTTGGGTCCGCACGCTTAACGTTCGATGACGATTTATATTATGAGTTATGTGTTTTGATGTACCGAAGGTAGTTCAGAGACAAAGAGTCTCGAAATGGTCAAGACATAAAGATCGATATATTGGACGACTATATTCGAACATCGGAAAGCTTTCGAGTGATTCAGGTATTTTTCGGAGTACCGGAGAGTTACGGGAATTCGCCGGGGAGTTTATGGGCCTTATTGGGCTTTAGGGGAAAGAGAGAGGGAAGGCTGCGCCCCCCCAAGGCCTAGTCCGAATTGGACTGGGGGGAGGGGCTGCGCCCCCTCCTTCCTTCTCTTCTCTTTTCCCTTTCCTTGACTCTCACTCCTACTACTTGGAAGGGGGGCAATCCTACTCCCGGTGGGAGTAGGACTCCTCCAGGGTGCGCCATAGGAGGGCCGGCCCTCTCCCCTTCTCCACTCCTTTATATACGGGGGCAAGGGGACACCTCTACACACACACAAGTTGATCTATTGATCTCTCCCAGCCGTGTGCGGTGCCCCCCTCCACCATATTCCACCTTGGTAATATCATAGTGGTGCTTAGGCAAAGCCCTGTGTCGGTAGCATCATCGACATTATCATCATGTCGTCGTGCTGACGGAACTCTCCCACAAAGCTCTGCTAGATCGGAGTTCGTGGGACGTCATTGAGCTGAACGTGTGCTGAACTTGGAGGTGTCGTACGTTCGGTACTTGGATCGGTCAGATCGTGAAGACGTACGACTACATCAACCGCATTGTGCTAATGCTTCCGCTTTCGGTCTATGAGGGTACGTGGACTCACTCTCCCCTCTTGTTGCTATGCATCACCATGATCTTGCGTGTGTGTAGGAAATTTTTGAAATTACTACGTTCCCCAACGGTGGTATCAGAACCAGGTTTATGCGTAGATGTTATATGCACGAGTAGAACACAAGTGAGTTGTGGGCGATACAAGTCATACTGCTTACCAGCATGTCATACTTTGGTTCAGCGGTATTGTTGGATGAAGCGACCCAGACCGACATTACACGTACGCTTACGCGAGACTAGTTCTATTGACGTGCTTTGCACACAGGTGGCTGGCGGGTGTCAGTTTCTCCAACTTTAGTTGAACCAAGTGTGGCTACACCCGGTCCTTGAGAAGGTTAAAACAGCACTAACTTGACGAAATATCGTTGTGGTTTTTATGCGTAGGTAAGAACGGTTCTTGCTAAACCCGTAGCAGCCACGTAAAACTTGCAACAACAAAGTAGAGGACGTCTAACTTGTTTTTGAAGGGCATGTTGTGATGTGATATGGTCAAGACGTGATGAGATATAAGTTGTTGTATGAGATGATCATGTTTTGTTGAAGTTATCGGCAACTGGCAGAAGCCTTATGGTTGTCTCTTTATTGCATAAGATGCAAGCGCCAAATAATTGCTTTACTTTATCGCTATGCGATAGCAATAGTTGCAAGAGCAATAATTGGCGAGACGACCATGTGATGACACATTGATATAGATCAAGATGATGGAGATCATGGTGTCATGCTGGTGACGATGGAGATCATGACGATGCTTTGGAGATGGAGATCAAAGACACAAGATGATGATGGCCATATCATGTCACATATTTTGATTGCATGTGATGTTTATCCTTTATACATCTTATTTTGCTTAGTTCAGCGGTAGCATTATAAGATGATCTCTCACTAAATTTCAATGTATAAGTGTTCTCCCTGAGTATGCACCGTTGCGAAAGTTCTTCGTGCTGAGACACCACGTGATGATCGGGTGTGATAAGCTCTACGTTCAAATACAACGGGTGTAAGACAGTTTTGCACACGCGGAATACCCAGGTTGAACTTGACGAGCCTAGCATATGCAGATATGGCCTTGGAATACTGGAGACCGAAAGGTCGAGCGTGAATCATATAGTAGATATGATCAACATAGTGATGTTCACCATTGAAAACTACTCCATCTCACGTGATGATCGGACATGGTTTAGTTGATTTGGATCACGTGATCACTTAGATGATTAGAGGGATGTCTATCTAACTGGGAGTTCTTTAAGTAATATGATTAATTGAACTTTAATTTATCATGAACTTAGTCCCGATAGTATTTTGCAAATTATGTTGTAGATCAATAGCTCGCGTTGTTGCTTCCCTATGTTTTATATGTGTTCCTAGAGAAAACTAAGTTGAAACATGATACTAGCAGTCATGCAGACTGGGTCCATGATCTGAGGTTTATCATCATTGCTGCACAGAAGAATTATGTCCTTGATGCACCGCTAGGTGACAGACCTATTGCAGGAGCAGATGCAGACGTTATGAACGTTTGTCTAGCTCAATATGATGACTACTTGATAGTTTAGTGCACCATGCTTAATGGCTTAGAATCGGGATTTCAAAGACGTTTTGAACGTCATGGACCATATGAGATGTTCCAGGAGTTGAATTTAATATTTCAAGCAAATACCCAAGTTGAGAGACATGAAGTCTCCAACAAGTTCTATAGCTAAAAGATGGAGGAGAATTGCTCAACTAGTGAGCATGTGCTCAGATTGGCTGTGTACTACAATCGCTTGAATCAAGTGGGAGTTAATCTTCCACATAAGATAGTGATTGACAGAGTTCTCTAGTCACCATCACCAAGTTACTAGAACTTCGTGATGAACTATAGTATGCAAGGGATGATGAAAACGATTCCCGAGCTCTTCGTGATGTTGAAATCGACGAAGATAGAAATCAAGAAAGAGCATCAAGTGTTGATGATTGACAAGACCACTAGTTTCAAGAAAAGGGCAAAGGGAAAGAAAGGGAATCTTCAAGTAGAATGGCAAGCAAGTTGTAACTACCATGAAGAAGCCCAAAGTTGGATCAAAGCCTGAAACCAAGTGCTTCTACTGCAAAGGAAATGGTCACTGGAAGCGGAAATACCCTTAACATTTGTTGGATAAGTAGGATGGCAAAGTGAACAAGGGTATATTTGATATACAGGTTATTGATGTGTACCTTACTAGTGTTTATAGTAGCCCCTGGGTATTTGATACTTGTCCGGTTGCTAAAAATTAGTAACTCGAAACAGGAGTTACAGAATAAACAAAGACTAGTTGAGGGTGAAGTGACGATGTGTGTTGGAAGTGGTTCCAGGATTGATATGATCATCATCGCACACTCCCTATACTTTCGGGATTAGTGTTAAACTTAAATAAATGTTATTTGGCGTTTGCGTTGAGCATGAATATGATTTGATCATGTTTATTGCAATCGGTTATTCATTTAAAGTCGAGAATAATTGTTGTTACATTTACATGAATAAAACCTTCGATGGTCATACACCCAATGAAAATAGTTTGTTGGATCTCGATCGTAGTGATACACATATTCATAATATTGATGCCAAAAGATGCAAAGTTGATAATGATAGTGCAACTTATTTGTGGCACTGCCGTTTGGGTCATATCGGTGTAAAGCGCATGAAGAAACTCCATTAAGATGGACTTTTGGAATCACTTGGTTATGAATCATTTGATGCTTGCGAAACGTGCCTTTTGGGCAAGATTACTAAGACTGCGTTCTCCGGAACAATGGAACGAGCTACTGACTTGATGGAAATCATACATACCGATGTATGCGGTCCAATGAGTATTGATGCTCGTGGCGGGTATAGTTATTTTCTGACCTTCACAGATGATTTGAGAATATATGAGTATATCTACTTAATGAAGCACAAGTTTGAAACATTTGAAAAGTTCAAAGAATTTCAGAGTGAAGTGAAGAATCATCGTAACAAGAAAATAAAGTTTCTACAATCTGATCGTAGAATATTTGAGTTACGAGTTTGGCCTTCATTTAAAACAATGTGGAATAGTTTCACAACTCACGCCACCTGGAACACCACATCGTTATGGTGTGTTCGAACGTCGTAACCGCACTTTATTGGATATGGTGCGATCTATGATGTATCTTACAAATTTACCACTATCGTTTTGGGGTTATGCATTAGAGATGACTGCATTCACTTTAAATAGGGCACCATCAAAATCCGTTGAGACGACGCCTTATGAACTGTGGTTTGGCAAGAAACTAAAGTTCTCGTTTCTTAAAATTTGGGGCTGCGATGCTTATGTGAAAAAGTTTCAACCTGATAAGCTCGAACCTAAATCGGAGAAGTGCGTATTCATAGAATACCCAAAGGAAACTGTTGGGTACACCTTCTATCACAGATCCGAAGGCAAGATATTCATTGCTAAGATGGATCCTTTCTAGAGAAGGAGTTTCTCTCGAAAAAAGTGAGTGGAAGGAAAGTAGAGCTTGATAAGGTAATTGTACCTTCTCCCGAATTGGAAAGTAGTTCATCACGAAATCGATTCGATGATTCCTACACCAATTAGTGAGGAAGCTAATGATGATGATCATGAAACTTCAGATTAAGTTACTACAGAACATCGTAGGTCTTCCAAAGTACAGTCCACACCAGAGTGGTATGGTAATCCTGTTCTGGAAGTCATGTTACTAGACCATCATGAACCTACGAACTATGAGGAAGCGATGATGAGCCCATATTCCACTAAATGGCTTGATGGCCATGAAATCTGAGATGGGATCCATGTATGAGAACAAAGTGTGGACTTTGGTGGACTTGCCCGATGATCGGCAAGCCATAGAAATAAATGGATCTTCAAAGAGGAAGACGGACACTGATAGTAGTGTTACTATATACAAAGCTAGACTTGTCGAAAAAGGTTTTGACAAAGTTCAAGGTGTTGACTACGATGAGATTTTCTCATTCGTAGCGATGCTTAAGTCCGTCCGAATCATGTTAGCAATTGCCACATTTTATGAAATCTGGCAAATGGATGTCAAAACTACATTCCTTAATGGATTTATTAAAGAAGAGTTGTATATGATGCAACCGGAAGGTTTTGTCAATCCTAAAGGTGCTAACAAAGTGTGCAAGCTCCAGCGATCCATCTATGGACTGGTGCAAGCATCTCGGAGTTGGAATATACTCTTTGATGAGTTGATCAAAGCATATAGTATTATACAAACTTGCGCTGAAGCATGTATTTGCAGGAAAGTGAGTGGGAGCACTACAGCCTTTCTGATAAGTATATGTGAAAAACATATTGTTGATCAGAAATAATGTAGAATTTTCTGGAAAGCATAAATGAGTGTTTGAAAGGAGTTTTTTCAAAGAAAGACCTCGGTGAAGCTGCTTACACATTGAGCATCAAGATCTATAGAGATAGATTAAGATGCTTGATAAGTTTTTTCAATGAGTACATACCTTGATAAGATTTTGAAGTAGTTCAAAATGGATCAGTCAAAGAAAGAGTTCTTGCCTGTGTTATAAAGGTGTGAAATTGAGTAAGACTCAAATCCCAACCACGGCAAAAAATAGAAAGAGAATGAAAGTCATTCCCTATGCCTCAGTCATAGGTTCTATAAATTATGCTATGTTGTGTACCAGACCTATTATATACCTTGCTCTGAGTTTGGCAAGGGAGTACACTTTTGATCTAGGACTAGGTCACTGGACAGCAGTCAAGATTATCCTTAGTAAGGACTAAGGAAATATTTCTCGATTCTGGAGGCGATAAAAGAGCCCGTCATAAAGAGTTATATCGGTGCAAGATTTTACACCGATCCAGATGACTCTAAGTCTCAATCTGGATACATATTGAAAGTAGGAGCAATTAGCTAGAGTAGCTCTGTGCAGAGCATTGTAGACATATAATATTTGCAAAATACATACGGCTCTGAATGCGACAGACTCGTTGACTAAACTTCTCTCACGAGCAAAACATGATCATACCTTAGTACTCTTTTGGTGTTAATCACATAGTGATGTGGACTAGATTATTGACTCTAGTAAACCCTTTGGGTGTTGATCACATGACGATGTGAACTATGGGTATTAATCACATACAGATGTGAATATTGGTGTTAAATCACATGGTGATGTGAACTAGATTATTTACTCTAGTGCAAGTGGAGACTGAAGGAAATATTCCCTAGAGGCAATAATAAATTTATTATTTATTTCCTTATTTCATGATAAATGTTTATTATTCATGCTAGAATTGTATTAACCGGAAACTTAGTACATGTGTGAATACATAAACAAACATAATGTCACTAGTATGCCTCTACTTGACTAGCTCGTTGAATCAAAGATGGTTAAGTTTCCTAGCCATAGACATGAATTGTCATTTGATTAACGGGATCACATTATTAGAGAATGATGCGATTGACTTGACCCATTCTGTTAGCTTAGCACTTGATCGTTTAGTATGTTGCTATTGCTTTCATCATGACTTATACATGTTCCTATGACTATGAGATTATGCAACTCCCGTTTACCGGAGGAACACTTTGTGTGCTATTAAATGTCACAACGTAACTGGGTGATTATAAAGGTGCTCTACAGGTGTCTCCGAAGGTACTTGTTGAGTTGGCGTATTTCGAGATTAGGATTTGTCACTCCGATTGTCGGAGAGGTATCTCTGGGCCCTCTCGGTAATGCACATCACTATAAGCCTTGCAAGCAATGTGACTAATGAGTTAGTTGCGGGATGATGCATTCTGAGAATGAGTAAAGCGACTTTCGATGCTTGAGATTGAACTAGGTATTGAGATACCGATGATCGAATCTCGGACAAGTAACATACCGATGACAAAGGAACAACGTATGTTGTTATGCGGCTTGACCGATAAAGATCTTCATAGAATATGTAGGAGCCAATATGAGCATGCAGGTTCCGCTATTGGTTATTATTTGGAGGCGTGTCTCGATGCGTGTCTAGATAGTTCTCGAACCCGTAGGGTCCTTACGCTAACGTTCGGTGACGATTTATATTATGAGTTATGTGTTTTGATGTACGCAAGGTAGTTCGGAGTCTCGGATGAGATCGGGGACATGACGAGAGTCTTGAAATGGTCGAGGCGTAAAGATCGATATATTGGACGACTATATTCGGACATCGGAAGGTTCAGTGATTGGTATTTGTCGAATCTTAGGAGAGTACAGGAATTTATTTGGGAGTTTATGGGCCTTATTGGGCTTTACGGGAAAGAGAGACGGCTGCGCGCCCCCCAAGGCCTAGTCCGAATTGGACTAGGGGAGGGGCTTCACCCCCTCCTTCCTTCTCTTCTCTTTTCCCTTTCCTTGACTCCTACTCCTACTACTTGGAAGGGGGGAATCCTACTCCCAGTGGGAGTAGGACTCCTCCAGGGCGCGCCATAGGAGGGACGGCCCTCCCCCCTTCTCCACTCCTTTATATATGGGGGCAAGGGGGCACGTCTACACACACAAGTTGATCTGTTGATCTCTCCCAGCCGTGTGCGGTGCCCCCCTCCACCATATTCCACCTCGGTAATATCGTAGCGGTGCTTAGGCGAAGCACTGCATCGGTAGCATCATCGACACCGTCATCACGCTGTCATGCTGACGGAACTCTCCCGCAAAGCTCTGCTGGATCGGAGTTCGTGGGATGTCATCGAGCTGAACGTGTGCTAAACTCGGAGGTGCCGTACGTTCGGTACATGGATCGGTCGGATCGTGAAGACGTACGACTACATCAACCGCGTTGTGCTAACGCTTCCTCTTTCGGTCTACGAGGGTACGTGGTCTCACTCTCCCCTCTCGTTGCTATACATCACCATGATCTTGCGTGTGCGTAGGAATTTTTTTGAAATTACTACGTTCCCCAACAGCAACATCCTATCATCAAATCTTACCTCTTCTAGCTTGCCAACCATACCCTTTGTTGTAGTAGCATTTGTCGTGCGGTGCTATAATTGTATAGTGTTTAATTATTTCAGTTATGCAAAAAAGTATTGTTCAATAGGGTTATGTGATGTTTAAGTATGAATTTTCCACTTCAGTTTCACGAATGGCTATATTTGGTTGTTTATAGTGAGTAGATGTCGTGTTTATCTGTATTTGGTTGTTAGGTTGGTTGAAATGAGCATTTTTTTCCAGTTATCGAGCCGATGGCTTGTTTATATGTATTTGGTTCTTAGTTTGGTTGCAGTGAGCATTTGCCTAGTTATCAAGCAGATGCCTTGTTTATCTGTATTTGGTTGTTATGTTGCTTTTTTAGCATTTGTCTAGTTTTCAAGTAGATGCCTTGTTTATCTGTATTTGCTTGTTAGGTTGGTTGCATTGAGCATTTGTCCAGTTTTCAAGCATATGCCATATTTATCTGTATTTGCTTGTTAGGTTGGTTGCAGTGAGACTCTGTCTAGTTTTCAATGGCTATATTTTGTTGTTATACTAATCATTTATGCCTTGTTTATTTCAGTCATTCATAATGTGTTGTTCATTATGTGCAAGTCGGAACTGTGCCGCTCGACTACATCAATACCAGTTTGAACGGCTATATTTGGTTCCAGTTATGCCTGGTGTAGTTAACACACACCCTTTATTTCAGTTTTACACATTTATCTAGTGTGATGTGTAAGCATTACCTACGTTTTATTCATTTTCAACAATACCAGTTTGAGTTGCAATATTTGATGGATCTTAAGCCTGCTGTCGGTAACATTGCCTTCCATTTTAAATCTGCTTTAACAACATGCTGAAACCAACACATTCAAGCTATCATTTGGAGATGATGTTGTTTACTTTTGCTATATTTGTTTGATGTTAAGGTTGTTGTACTTATCATGCCTTTCCAGTACTTATGCAGGACAACAACGGGAGTGACAACCATTTTCCGCTGAGTTTAGCTTCATGCCTCGGCTTGTAGTCCTCCCATCGTTCCATAATGTAGTGCATATAGATCCAGGCCTGGACACTTGTTAGCTTCTAATATTGACTTGTTGCTTGTATGTACATATGCCCTTGGCAAGGATCCACGCATCGACCCTTTTTGCGTATGGGGCAATGAGATATTCATGAACAAGCATCAAGTGAGGAAAGTGATAAGGATTATTAGCAAAAAGATACGAATGGTGGCAAGCAAATTATTTGTTTTTGCTCTATCCAACAAAATAGTGAGCAGTAGGATGGTAACTACAAACTCTGCAGCCTTCTCTTTTTACTGCCCATAATGAGTTATTAGACAACAATGTTTGAATGTAAGTGTATCTAGTGCCACCCCTAGTTTGGTATTGGAGTATTGACGACAAACGTGGTTGAGGGACTAATGTGTTTGTGAGAATTGCAGGATAACACAGGTAGTAGTCCCTCCTTGATTCGGTTTACCAAACGGAGATGACCCCTAAAAATGTATGAAGAGATTGAAGATAATGGTGGTACGTGAAGATATTCACATTGAAGACTATGACAGAAGAAGACATTGAGTGAAGACTATGGAGCACGAAGACTTAGCAGTTTCGTTGTTTCTCTTCTTCTTTGTTGAGTCATAGGAATCACCGCACTGTTAAGTGGGGTCCAAGTGAACAAAGTCAGAGTGACTGAAGTGATGCTCAACCAAAATCCTATGTCTTCGAGCGATGACAATGAGAGCAAATCTTATCCAGAGTCGGATAAGTCAGCTTTACTTGTAGCCCAAGTCAAGCTCTCGCGTGTGTTTGAAATCTGACCGTTGTGACACGTGTCAGTTCCTTAGTGCCAGGGTCATTTCGGACAAATCAGGTCGGGTTGCCTAGTGGCTATAAATATCCCACCCCCTACACCATAAATTGGTAGCTGCTCAGAGTTAGTGCACGGCTTTTGTCGTTGAGAGCAACCCACCTCCGAAGAGTTTGAGAGAGAAATCCTTGTGAGGACAAAGCCCAAAACACCCAGCCCAAAGAGTGTTTGGCATCACTGAAGTCTTTCTGTCTGCGTGATCTGAAGACTTGTTACACTTGAGGACTGTGAATCCTCCAGCCGGTTAGGCGTCGCGTTCTGAGCATCCAAGAGTAATTGTGGATTGCCGGTGAACTAAGTCTGTGAAGGTGTTGACATCGGATTTTGGCAAGGTACAAAAGGCAAGTAAGATGGTCTCAGGTGAAAGAGTTTTCAGCATGCAAAGTTTTAGGTCGACGAGTGGAATAATTTTGATGTTTAATTTATTGCCATTCGACCTTATATCGGTGGCCGAAGTTGTACTCCGAGTGACAAAATTCAAACATTCCGAGTGGTTTTCGGCCAATCTTGCCTTCAAGATGACCTCGGATGAAGGAGTATTCTAAAGGAATTGTCTTCGTCTCGTCGAGGCAATCGATTTTGATATATAAATCATCTCAATCCGAGTTCATATGCAAAGTTATAGTCAATACGGTGCAGGACGGGCGAGAGACCTAAATATTACGCTTGACACGGACACATGTTGATGAGTGTCTGATGCAATGCGTGAGCAATTCGGCCCTCAAGACGGCCTTGAATTGAAAAACCTTCAACATAGAAAAGTTTCGTCTCGTCGAGCCGATCGATTTTCATATATAATTCGTCTCAATCCGAGGTCGTATGTAACCTGGAGAGCCAAATCAAGATCAGGCTATGTTTTTGGTCAGTGAAAACTTACCATCCGAGTGAAAACTCACCGGTCGAGTGAAAACCTACCAATCGAGTCACGGTCGAGTGAAAATTTACCGATCGAGTCACGGTCGAGTGAAAACCTATTGATCGAGTCACGGTCGGTGAAAACCTACCGATCGAGTCACGGTCGGTGAAAACCTACCGATCGAGTCAAGGTCGGTGAAAGCCTACCGATCGAGTAAAAGATTGTCTTCGAGTGAAAATATAGCCATCCGAGTGAAAAAGTCCGATCGACCATCCGGTGAAAGACTCTAATATCCGAGTGGATGAGCTCAAATCCGAGTGAAACTGAACATGTGCCCAAAAGTTTATCAAGATGATCTCGGATGAAGAAGTGTTCAATACAGAAGTTGTGCGTGTCGTCAAGGCGGTAAACTTTGCTTTTGGAGTCATCGTCATCAGAGATAGTATATGGCCTGCAAATTCATTACAAGACTCGGATGATTCAGTCTACCGCAAGACCGAGTCCATTGGAAGGTAAAGATGACCTCGAAAAGTGTTCAAGATGGCCTTACTTGAAAAAGTGATCAACATGAGAGTTGTTCGTATCGTCGAGGCGCACAAGTTTGGTATTTGGGCCATCTTGATCGGAGGTCATATGGAGGCTCGGCGGCCTGCACAAGGAGGAAGACAGAAGTTGGGCCAGATTCAGACTGAATCCGAGTTGGAATAGAACTAGGACTCTAGGACGCGAATTGATGTAATTTTTCTTGTAAGGAAAGCCTAGATGAATCCTTTACTTGTACAGGAAGTCCAGCCGCCTCTTATATATGTTGGGGGTGACGGCCGATTGAACAACACACAATCGAACAAATCAATATACTACTTTTTCTGTCTACTTTTATCTCTCCACGTTTTTCTATCTCGTTCTTCGCTGTTCTTCGTGTTTGAGAGCTGCGAATCCCGAGGCTCTAGGGGCGGCGAATCGACCTAGGGCAGCCCATAGCCGCCGCAATCCTGACGGGGTCCCTCCCGGTCTTGTGGGTTTCAGCGTCTGCAAAAGCACCCGCCGATTGTCTTGCGATCGCTTGTCGGTCGGGTCTCCTTCGACGTGAGCTGCGGTGCATCACCCCGGCGTCGAGGGTACACGTGGCGTGTTAGTGTGTCGACACACTTTTGGCGACTCCGCTGGGAACGAAGATCAATCATCATCATCCACCATGTCCGATCTTCCCAAGCCATCGAGGTAGCGCCGATAACATCATTAAGCCAGTCTTGATGAGATATCGGCGATCATCGCCAAGTCTATGAGGAGTACAAGAAGGCGGCGAAGAGAAGGATTTGCAGGAGTTCCTTGCAAAGTTCAAGAAGGATCGCCAAGGCAACATCACTCCGATTGAAGAAATCAAGTTCCCTTCTCTTCAAGCCGAGCAGGTTAAACCCTCTGTAAGTACTACCTTTTCTCCTGAGCAGTGGGCTGAGATTGAAAGTCGTATTGCTGATGGTAACAATCTAGTCTATCAAACTTTCATTGAAAATACTAACTCTCAGAAGAATACATCTCAATCGACTAGTGGTAATGATGGTGTAGCTGCTAGTGTGCAAAACCCTAATCTGGCTTTACCTATCTCATCGGCGCCTCCCGTGCCGATGACTTATTATCCTACCCAAACAAATCAGATTGTGGCTGCACCCATTAATCCTATTATGAGCATGCCAGGTTGGGTGGTGGCCTTGAACCAAACCCTACCTACAGCTACAACCACTCGACCACTAGCAAATTATGGATCGACCTACCGCCACAATTCCTACCTACAGCTAGTAACCCTACTCCTCCTATGCCACGCCACAAGCTTCATCGTCCACTATGGATGATGGTTTAGCTAATCTTAGAGAGGAGATGGCTAAGATGCTTGAGAGAATTTTGGAGTTGAGTTACCTCGAATCGGATTTACCAAAAGCCGTGCCCAGTACTTTGATGCCATCCGGTGCCCTCCGGATATAAAATTCCAGATTTTGTTAAGTTTAATGGAGAAGGCACAAAAACCACATGGGAGCATGTTAGTCAATACTTAGCACAATTGGGTGAGGCAGGCTCATTGAATGAATTGAAAGTGCGTTTATTTCCTTTATCATTAAGCTGGTACTGCATTTTCATGGTTTTCTTCTTTACCACATGGTTCCATTCGAGTTTGGTCGCAGCTAGAGCAGAAATTTCATGATCACTTTTACAGCGGCGACAATGAACTCAAGTTGTCACATCTAACATCGGTTAAGCGAAGCATGATGAATCGGTCTCCGATTCGTCAAAAGATTCAGAGAAACGAAAAACCGGTGTTTTAGTTTGGTGATAAGCGAGAGAGACTTAGCAGACCTAGTCTGAGTGGTTTGAGAACTCCCATTAGAGAAAAGCTAGAAGGCTACGAGTTCCTAAATATCAACCAAGTCTTACAAAGGGCTTTGGCTCGGAAAGCGAAGCAAAGACCTCAAAAAGTGCATAGATACAAAGCCGATCGTCCAAAGGTGAATATGGTGGAATATGATAGTGATCACTTTCGGACGATGAGGGTGATGTTTTGCTATTGAATTTGTTTGGCCATCTAAGGCCAAACCCTTTACTTACAATGATCTGAAACCGATTCATAAGAATCGTGATGAAGAGATGAAGTTTACTTTTAACATTGCTAAGTGTGATAGAATATTTGATGCTTTGCTGCAGGCTAAGATTATTAGAATATCTCATGCTTTACCGCCGTTTGAAGAGCTGAAGCGGCGTGCTTATTGCAAGTATCATAATTCTTTTCTCATGCTACTAATGATTGCAATGTTTTTCGACGACAGATACAATCGGCCATTAATGACGGACGATTGAACTTTTCTGAGATGCAAGTTGATAAACAGCCCTTTCAATGAACACCATGGATTTAGAAGGAAGAAGTTACTCATTCGGCCGGAGGTAGCGAATCTGCTAATAAAGCTAATGTCATTGTTGGTGAGCCCAGGAAAGACAAGGAGGACAACAAGGTCTTGGGGAGACAGGTTGTGCTTGATAAGCAACCCGATGGCAAGGAAGTGATCAAAATCACCATCAAGAATCCTACACTCGGGGGGCAACTACAAGTGCAAGAAAAGCGCTCGTGTGAGATTTGTCAAGCCTAAGAGTCCGAAGTTGGCAAGTGGAAGAAGAATGAAGTAAAAGTGCAGCATAAGCGAATCAAGCCAACTTTTGATATGTTGCTATCCAAGTATGCTAACCGATCGGCGGTTCTAGTTTCAATCGACCGATTCATCCGAAACGACCAAGGTCACCATCGGTTGATATGTTCGGTCGGTATACAAAACCGAGTGGACCAAAGGCTAGTTTTTAGAAGAGCAGAGGCAATCTGTGTGGGATCGACTTGAATACTCATATAATGGCCGACTGAACATTGGTGACTATCAGTCGGCTGGTCAAAATATGCGACCGAGTGGAAACTATCCTAGTGTAAGAATGCACCCAGGTGGAAGCTATCCGAGTGAAAAAATATGGTCAAGTAAATTCCATCCGAGTGGATTCCATCCGAGTGACATCAATCCGAGTGGATTCCATCCAAGTAAAAAGGTGCGCCCGAGTGGAAATTTCATGCATCTGGAAAGTCGAAAAGAATGGCGTGTTAAGTCACCAAGTGTTGCGGCAGTTGAGTCGGGAAAAGGCAAGGAGAAAATGGATGCCGACTCACTTATCTTGGGCACCGAAACATTCCCCATACAGCAGCCATTGTGCATAACCACTCGGTGAGCGATACTTTCTATCGCGCCAAAGCACTCGGCTAATGATCATGAAGCAAGCACCAGCCAAGTAAAGGTGAGAGATGCTAAATACACTCGACCAAAGTGGTGTCCTCGGGGCTAACGAAGACACGAAGAGGAAACTACGAGAGGTTAAGGAGTCAAGAGATGGCGGAGCAGGAGGCCGAGAAGCAAAGGGATAAGTTGTTCAATGACACTCGACCCATGGTTCTAGCAAAACAAGTGTGGAGGCCAAAACAAATACAAGATACATCAGCTTCTACATCTATCACAAAGGTGCCTACACCACCCAAGGAGGACGATGTGGCGGCTATTACATCGTCTGCGACACTTCTTACTTCTCCTTCACTCGACTAGATTTGAGAATCGGTCGATCCACTTGAAGAAGAGGCTGATATGTTGGACTATGAATCTACACCAGTTCATGAAGGTATGGATATCAATATGGTGTATTACTTACCTGCTGAGTTTCGTCTTTGTAGATGAGGAAGGGAAGTTGCTCAGCTGGATTTTGGCCCTAAAAGCGCAATATTCGAGAAGCCAAAAGAACCCGATAACACATTTAAAACCGTTGTATCTCGGAGGTCATATCAATGGATCGCCACTTAGTCGAATGCTTGTTGATGGTGGTGCTGTGGTAAATCTTATGCCCTATTCGGTCTTCAAGAAATTGGGTTTGCACGATGAAGAATTGATCAAGACCAATATGGTGCTCAACTGGTTTGAAGGCAAAGAAAAGCTGAAGCCAAAGGTGTAATGTATGTGGAGCTTACGATCGGAAGCAAAACTTTAGCTCTGCATTCTTTGTATTTGAGGTGCAAGGTAACTACAGCGTCATACTAGGCCGTGATTGGGTTCATGCAAATCGGTGCGTACCATCCACTATGCACCAGTTTCGATCCAATGGGTTGATGATGAAGTGGAAGTCATTCATGCGAGATAATTCGGCTGTGTTGCTTTGGCGATGCATCGGTGGATTAGCAACATCCCAATGCTACTTGCTTGACGAGGCGTGATTTGTCAGAGTTTGATTTTCTTAGTGCAACTAAGAATGGTTTTGTGCCCGTGTCTTTAAAGCCGACTGAATGCAATCGGCTCCAAGGTATGATGTGTTTAAATGGATCCTAATTCAGTGGTTACAAAAGCGTCTTGCAAAATATCGGTCCAGCGAGAGCGATATGTATGAGTCTATTGAGGAGTTGGATGACATGGATAAACTTGGACAAGGTTTTACATCGGCCGATCCGTTAGAAGAGGTAGATATCGGAGCGGATTAATCGATCGACCGACATTTATAAACAAAAATCTGAAAGCCGATTGTAAAGCTAAATTAATCGAGCTATTGAAAGAATATGTTTGTTGCTTTGCATGGGAATATCATGAGATGCGAGGGTTGAGCGAGAGCTAGTAGAGCATCGGTTGCCTATAAAGGCGGTTTTAGACCTTATAAACGATCGGCGAAAGTTTAATCCAAAAACATATGACCGGATCAAGGAAGAGATCGATCGATTCGCTTGAAGCTAAATTCATTCGACCTTGCGGGTATGCGAGTGGATTTCTAATATTGTCCCGATGGAGAAGAAGGATCCGGCAAATTGAGGGTGTGCATTGACTTGAGAGATGTGAATAGGGCTACACCCAAAGATGAGTATCCCATGCCAATAGCTGATATGCTTATTAATGATGCTTACGGACATAAGGTTATTAGCTTTCTAGATGGTAATGCGGATACAATCAAATTTTTATGGCGAAGAGGACATGTACAAAACAACTTTCCGATGTCCTGGTTTCCTTGGTTTATTCGAGTGGGCGGTGATGACATTCGGATTGAAAAATCTTGGGGCCACATATCAAAGGGCTATGAATTTGATTTTCATGATTTACTCGGTGTCATACTTGAAGTTTATATTGATGATATTGTTGTCAAATCGGATGCTTTTGAATCTCACTTGGCGATTTGCGTTTAGCTTTGAAAGAATGAAAAAGTATGGACTGAAGATGAATCCTTTGAAGTGTGCTTTCGGCGTGTCAGCTGGCAAATTTTTGGGCTTCATTATTCATGAAGATGGCATCGAAATCGATCCCAAAAGATAGAGGCCATCTGAAAGTGGAGGCTCCAACATGCAAAGAGATATGCAAAAGTTCCTTGGCAAGGTCAATTATTTGAGAAGGTTCATAGCTAATCTGTCAGGGAAAGTTGATGCATTTACTCCTATCCTTCGGTTAAAGAATGATGTTGATTTTACTTGGGGAGCAAAACAGCAGGAAGCTTTTGATACGATCAAGAATTATTTGTGCACTCCTCCGGTGATGAAAGCACCCAAGCATAGAGAGCCTTTTAAACTTTATATCGCTTGCGAGAGGAAGGTGTTATTGGTGCTGTTTTGACTCAAGATACCGAAGGAAAAGAGCATGCCATCACATATTTGAGCAGAGCGTTTATTGGGCCTTGAGACAAGGTATACATTTATTGAAAAACTATGTCTATGCTTATATTACGCTTGCACAAAATTGAGACATTACCTAGTGCCGAGTGCTTGTGTGGTAGCTTGTCAAACCGATGTCATTAAGTACATGTTGCATAGGCCAATTCTTAGTGGTAGAATTGGCAAGTGGGCTTATGCTTTGATTGAGTATGATTTGGCTTATGAACCTCTAAAATCCATGAAAGGCCAAATTGTTGCTAATTTCATTGTTGAACATCGGATTAATGACAAGCATGATGTTGATATGAACCTTGTTTCATTAGTACCATGGAGATTGTACTTTGATGGTTCAGTTTGTAGTAATGGCCAAGGTGTTGGTATTGTTTATATATCTCCTCATGGTGCTGTTTTTGAAGCCTCATGCGCTTAGAATATTTTTGTACAAACAATCAAGCGAATATGAAGCATTGTTATTCGGTCTAGAGATGTTACTTGCTATAGGTGTTACACATATTGAGGCTTACGGTGATTAGTTACTAGTGGTGCAGCAAATATCCGAGTCTTTCAGTGTTTTGACGAATCACTTAAAGTTTATCTTGATAAATGTCTAGATATAATTTCTACTTTGGATTGTTTTAGCATTGCACATATATCTAGACATGACAACTGGAAAGCAAATGAGTTGGCACAGCAAGCATCTGGATATCATGTTGATCATGGCATGTTTCATATTTCTCAAAGACCGATGTCTTGTCTTGCCAATATGGGAGAGGCGAACCTGAACCCTTGATTGACCATTAACAAAAGATCTAGTGCAGGTGATAATTCCATTGGAGAAAGCCCATTGTTGATTACTTGTGCAATCCGAGTGAAAGGGTGGACGGGGCTGTTCGGTATGGCTTTCAAGTATACAATGAGAGATGATGGTCTTTATCGCGAGCAGTCGATGATGTTCTTCTAAAGTGTTTGGATGAGGACCAGGCAAGAGTTGCTATGGGAGAAGTACATGAAGGTATTTGTGGCACTCACCGATCGGCTCCCAAAATGAAATGGTTATTGCGACGTCTTTGGGTTTTATTGGCCGACTATGATTAATGATTGCTTGAGATATTATAAAGGGTGTGAAGCTTGTCAAAAGTTTGGTGATATTCAATTGGCTCCTGCTGCTATGTTACATCCTATTATCAAACCATGGCCTTTCAGAGGTTGGGGTTTAGATTTCATTGGACAAATCCACCCGTCTTCCTCAAAAGGGCATCGGTTCGTATTGGTGGCGACTGATTACTTCACTAAATGGTCTGAAGCAGTACCTCTCAAGAACATGACACATACGGAGGTAATTCAATTCATAACAGAGCACATTATTCATAGATTCGGTATTCCTCAAACGTTAACTACAGATCAAGGTTCATCTTTTATGTCACACCAAGTCAGAGAGTTTGCCGAATCTTATAATATAAAGTTGCTCAATTCCTCTCCATATTATGCCCAAGCTAATGGACAAGCTGAGTCTAGCAATAAAATTCTAATCAAGCTCATCAAGAAGAAGATTAAAGACAACCCGAGGAGATGGCATGAGTTGTTGTGCGAAGCTTTATGGGCTGCAATTTCAAGGCATGGTGCTCTGAAGGTGACTCCATATGAGCTAGTATATGGTCAAGAGGTTGTTTTACCGGTGGAGGTAAATTTGAATGCTTTGAGAATAGCCAAACAAAATGATTTATCGGCAGTAGACTTTTATAACTTGATGATGGACAATATTGATGAGGTTGCCGATAAACGTTTGGTTGCTTTGAAGTCCATATAGAGAGACAAGTTGAGGGTTGCAAGAACTTACAATAAAAAAGTCAAGTTGAAGAATTTTCAAGTTGGTGATCTCGTCTGGTAAGTGATTCTACCGATTGGTTCAAGAGATAGAAAATTTGGGAAGTGGTTGCCGAGTTGGGAAGGTCCTTTTAGGATTACAAGGGTTGTTCTGGAAATTCATACTTGGTAGAATCAATACAAGGAGCATTGTTACCCGAGCTCTCAATGGAAAATATTTGAAGAAGTACCACCCGAGTGTGTGGCAGGAAGCTTTGAGTAGACAATGGCGATATCGATTATCGCCCTTAGCACAAACATGGCGATACATAATTATCATACGAGGAAAATAGATGGCCGATGGAGTGTTGACATCGTCCTTAGAACAAACACCGTGCATATTATTTTTCGGCATGCAAGCTTTGCGAAAAACAGAGGGGCATGTGTTGACATCGGATTTTGGCAAGGTACAAAAGGCAAGTAAGATGGTCTCAAGTGAAAGAGTTTTCAGCATGCAAAGTTTTAGGTCGACGAGTGGAATAATTTTGATGTTTAATTTATTGCCATTCGACCTTATATCGGTGGCAAGTTGTACTCAGTGACAAAATTCAAACATTCGAGTGGTTTTCGGCCAATCTTGCCTTCAAGACGACCTCGGATGAAGGAGTATTCTAAAGGAATTGTCTTCGTCTCGTCGAGGCAATCGATTTTGATATATAAATCATCTCAATCCGAGTTCATATGCAAAAGTTATAGTCAATACGGTGCAGGACGGGCGAGAGACCTAAATATTACGCTTGACACCAGACACATGTTGATGAGTGTCTGATGCAATGCGTGAGCAATTCGGCCCTCAAGACGGCCTTGAATTGAAAAACCTTCAACATAGAAAAGTTTCGTCTCGTCGAGCCGATCGATTTTCATATATAATTCGTCTCAATCCGAGGTCGTATGTAACCTGGAGAGCCAAATCAAGATCAGGCTATGTTTTTGGTCGAGTGAAAACTTACCATCCGAGTGAAAACTCACCGGTCGAGTGAAAACCTACCAATCGAGTCACCGGTCGAGTGAAAATTTACCGATCGAGTCACCGGTCGAGTGAAAACCTATTGATCGAGTCACCGGTCGAGTGAAAACCTACCGATCGAGTCACCGGTCGAGTGAAAACCTACCGATCGAGTCCAAGGTCGAGTGAAAGCCTACCGATCGAGTAAAAGATTGTCTTCCGAGTGAAAATATAGCCATCCGAGTGAAAAGTCCGGTCGACCATCCGGTGAAAGACTCTAATATCCGAGTGGATGAGCTCAAATCCGAGTGAAACTGAACATGTGCCCAAAAGTTTATCAAGATGATCTCGGATGAAGAAGTGTTCAATACAGAAGTTGTGCGTATCGTCAAGGCGGTAAACTTTGCTTTTGGAGTCATCGTCATCAGAGATAGTATATGGCCTGCAAATTCATTACAAGACTCGGATGATTCAATCTACCGCAAGACCGAGTCCATTGGAAGGTAAAGATGACCTCGAAAAGTGTTCAAGATGGCCTTATTTGAAAAAGTGATCAACATGAGAGTTGTTCAGTATCGTCGAGGCGCACAAGTTTGGTATTTGGGCCATCTTGATCGGACGTCATATGGAGGCTCGGCGGCCTGCACAAGGAGGAAGACAGAAGTTGGGCCAGATTCAGACTGAATCCGAGTTGGAATAGAACTAGGACTCTAGGACGCGAATTGATGTAATTTTTCTTGTAAGGAAAGCCTAGATGAATCCTTTACTTATGCGGGAAGTCCTGCCGCCTCTTATATATGTTGGGGTGACGGCCGATTGAACAACACACAATCGAACAAATCAATATACTACTTTTTCCTGTCTACTTTTATCTCTCCACCGTTTTCTATCTCGTTCTTCGCTGTTCTTCGTGTTTGAGAGCTGCGAATCCCGAGGCTCTAGGGGCGGCGAATCGACCTAGGGCAGCCCATAGCGCCGCAATCCCGACGGGTCCCTCCCGGTCTTGTGAGTTTCGGTCTGCAAAAGCACCCGCCGACTGTCTTGCGTATCGCGCTGTCGGTCGGGTCTCCTTCGACGTGAGCTGCGGTGCATCACCCCCGGCGTCGAGGGTACACGTGACGTGTTCGTGTGTCGACAGAAGGTTTGGAAGTCTACCTTGAAGACTTACCAGAGTGATTGGGCGGGGACTGTGTGTCCTTAGATCAAGGGGAATAAGGTAAAGACACGGTCTTCTGAGTTCAATCTCAGCCTCCCTAACCAGACGTACAGTTGTCACAGCAACTGGAACTGGTCAAACAAATCCTTGTCTTCACAACACACTGGTTCTATCTCTTACTCTCCTTACTTACAGTTTGTCTTTGTGAAGTCATTGCCTGATTGCTCTGCCTGTTTGACTTCACTGTGTGACTACTTGTTCTGATTGGCTTCATACTATCTTCCATCCTGATCCTACTACCTAGCTGCTGTCAGTCATCATGCTTTAGCTTCATACTATGGCTTGTCTAGTGTAGTTCATCTTCCGATGCATGTTTATAGGTCCTGTTTTCGTGTTTGTCTTCGAAACTTTCATGTTTTGAAGACTTTCATAAAAATCGCCTATTCACCCCCCCCTCTAGTCAATAACTAGCACTTTCAATTTGTATCAGAGCAAGGTACTCCCTTGTTCTGTGTGATTTGGTTTAACCACCTGGAGTTTTAGCTATGTCGACTACAGGGATAATCAAAGTCTCCACTGCGTGCCCTGTCTTCGATGGCACTGAATATCCCTACTGGAAGAATAAGATGCGTATGCATCTTGAAGCCATTGATGTCGATATGTGGTATGTCGTCAAGAACAGCGTTCCCAAGACTGGTGAAGGTGTCACCCCTACTGATGTCAAGAAGTTCATTCAACTCGACTCTACTGCGAAGAACATCATCTGTGGTCATCTGATCAAATGGTAGTATGGCCGTGTGAGTGCTTTGGAAACGTTGAAGCTAGTCTGGGACTGGCTCTCCAAGGTCAATGAAGGCGTTTCCAATCAGAGAGATCAAAGAATCAGTGTCCTACGCAACCTCTTCAACTGCTTCAAGAGGAATGACAATGAAAATGTCCAGCTCACGTTTGATCGCCTCACTGACATCACAAACGAGCTTCAGGCTCTCGATGCCACTGAGATCACCAAGCATGAAATCGTCAAGACGCTTCTGAGATCTCTTGACAGCTCATTTGACACTCTAGCTCTTATGATTCAAGAATGCCCTGACTTCAAGACACTCAATCCATCTGACATACTTGAGAGGCTCAACACACATGAGTTCCAGCTATCTGAGAAAAGAGATATCTATGGTCCCAACTATGGCCGAACTCGCGCTTTGAAGGCAAGGGCTCTCATCTAAAGAAGAATCTGACTGCAGTTCTGGTGAAGTTGAAGACCTTGGAAAGGAGCTTGCTATGCTTGTGAAGAAGTTCCAGAAGTTCACTAAGAAGAAAGGCTTCGGAAAGTCTTCACGATCCAGCTCAAGAAATGATGAAGTTTCTTCCCATGAACACAAGAAGAGAACCTGTCACAAGTGCAAGAAACCTGGCCACTACATCTCTGAGTGTCCATAGTGGGACAATGAGAAGAAAAAGAAGAAGAGCAAGGAATATGATTCTGATGACAAGAAGAAGAAGAAATACTCAAAATCTTCTTCCAAGTCTTCATCACACAAAAAAAGCTCGTCTGGCAAGGCTTGTGCTTTTGTTGGCAAGGAAATGGATTCAAAGGAGGAGTTTGTTTCTGAGGAGGCAGAAGTGATGGAGTCTGAGGAGGAGTCTGACTCTGGCATTGCAAGTCTGGCTTTAGCTTCAGCCTATGTTGCCAAGTCCATCTTCAACACTGCAGACAATGTACCCATCACCAACATTGATGCTAGTGAAAAGGACGACTCAGCTCCCACTTACTGCTTCATGGCACGCGGTGCCAAGGTAAACTCACGCGATGCTTACTTTCAAACATCAAGTGAAGATGACTCTGATTGTGAATCCAAACCTAGCTACAAAAAACTTGCTAAATTGCAACTGAACAACAAAAAGCTATGGAACATATTCAAAAACTGTTAGACAAAAGCGATGCCTGTTGGACGCGGAAATGACTAAGACTCAGTCCTTAATTGAAGACATAAAAAATCTTCATGTTAAGTACTAGGAACTTGAAGGTCGTCATGAAACCCTCTCAATATCTCATGAAAAGCTTTCCTACGATTATCTTCAAAGGAAGCAGGAACTTGAGAAATTGAGATCGAATCATGAAGATCTTCAAAAGGAGAACGAGTAACTTCGTGCTCAACAGATCAGTCCCGCTCAGGAATTATTTGAACCACCATGTTTAAAATGCATTGAGCGTGATAATGCTGTTTCTGTTGCTGGATGTTCTACTGCTCGTGTTGCAATATCTTCAACTGCTGATGTGGTAACTAACCCCTCTGTTGAGGATACCACTACTATTCCTGATGAGAATGCGAGGTTGAAGACATTGATTGAGACAGGGATGTACAAAAGCCTCAAAGGGCATCAGACATTATGTGATGTCCTCAAAAAGCAGATTCTGAACCGAAACCCTAGAAAAGAGGGTATTGGGTTCGAGAGGAAAATGAATGTTGATGGGTCATCTTGGGCTTTGGCGGTATCCCAAAACCACATGGGTTGCTGCAAAGGAACCTTCAGTAGATCCATCCACCTTATCTGGTTTCACTTGCGCTAACCCTATTATCATTGATGAATCCTTTGATGCAAACTATAAACTGTTTAAGAATCAGAATGGTGAAGTGTTTGCCAGGTATAGTGGTACTAACTGCATGAATGGACCACCTATGAAGAACATCTGGGTACCTAAACAGTGTATTGTGAATCTTCCTGTGAATGTCATCATGACACCACCAAGGAAGAAGACAAACCCCAGACCTATGGCTTCATATGGCCCAAAGGCTTCATACAGATACAGGACTCACCTGAGTCACCCTAACGCCAATGTTTTGCATGGAAACCATACTCAGACTTATGAATATGAGCGTGTGTATTCAAACCGCTATGTTCATAGAACTAAGAACTTTTCTGCCTATTCATATGAGTATCGTTCTTCTCCTGCAAGGCTATTTGCTAGGGCTCCAAAGCCGAAATTCTCAGATGTTGCACTTAGACTCATTGCTTCTAAACCACCCCTGAAGATGTGGGTGGTGAAGAAGAATTAACTTTCTTTTGCAGAGTAAGGTCTCCAGCCGGTAATCAAAGGCGTCCGATGCTCTTGCTGGGGACCTAAAACATATTATGGGATGCAAGGTAAACTGCCCAAATGGTCTTACTATGTATTTCATATCTGAATCACTTGCCAGTCATACTATCAGTCCTAACCTTGATCTAAGCTTTGATAATCCTCTTGTGCGTCAAATGTTTATGTTTCATAATACTCTTTGTGAAGCCTATCCTCCTAACTGCACTGTAGGGTACGACACCTCATGCTTCAGAATGGATTATGGACATCGGATGCACTAACCACATGACTAGTTATCGAAGTCTTCTCATGGACTCAACCTTACATCCATGTGATAAAAGTCACATCACATTCGCTGACACTGGTAAAAGCAAGGTATTGGGCCTAGGTAGAGTTGCAATCTCAAGGGATCAGCACATGGACAAAGTGATGCTTGTTGAATCCCTTGGTTTCAACTTAATGTCTATATCAATGCTTTGTGACTTAAACATGATTGTGCTATTTGGCAAATATTGTTGCCTTGTACTAATGGAATCTGACAAGTCTCTAGTCTTCGAAGGGTACAAGAAAGATGATCTGTACATGGTAGACTTCTCAGCAGGACCACAGATGGCCGTATGTCTTCTAGCCAAGTCTTCAGAGTGCTGGCTCTGGCATCGGAGGCTAGGGCATGCTGGCATGAGGAACCTACACACTCTCGCCAAGAAGAAGCACGTCATAGGCATCGAAGGCGTCAAGTTCAAGAAAGATCATCTATGTGGTGCTTGTGAAGCTGGGAAGATGACAAGGGCCAAGCATCCCTCGAAGACAATCATGACTACATCTCGACCTTTTGAGTTGCTCCACATGGACTTGTTTGGTCCCACTCACTACTCTACTCTCACTGCGACTGCTTGTCACTATGGTTTCATTATTGTTGATGATTATTCAAGATACACTTGGGTGCACATAATTCTCTTCAAGACTGAAGTGCAGGATGTCTTCAGACGTTTCGCCAACAGCGCCATGAACAACTATGGTGTCAAGATCAAGCACATTAGGAGTGACAACAGCACAGAATTCAAGAACACAGGCCTCGACCTCTATCTTGACACCTTAGGCATCACTCATGAGTTTTCTGCTCCCTACACACCTCAGCAGAATGGCATCGTGGAGCGCAAGAAGAGAACCCTTATTGAGATGGCTCGGACGATGCTTGACGAATACAAGACTCCAAGAAAATTCTGGCCTGAAGCCATTGGTACTGCATGCCATGTCATCAACCGTGTTTATCTTCACAAGCTTCTGAAGAAAACATCCTGTGAGCTTTTAGCTGGTAAGAAGCCAAACATAAGCTACTTCAGAGTATTTGGTGCCAGGTGCTGGATCAAGGATCCACATCACACTTCAAAATTTGCAACAAAAGCACATCAGGGTTTTATGCTTGGTTATGGAAAGGACTCGCATTCCTACAGAGTCTTCAACCTCTTTCACTATAAAGTGGTTGAAACTGTGGATGTGCGGTTCGATGAAACTAACGGCTCGCAAAGAGAGCACCTGCCAAATGTGCTAGATGAAGTACCTGCCAGTGAATCAATCAAGCTAATGGGAACAGGAGAGATCATACCATCAGATGCCCAGCCTGAAGAGGAACTCATTATTTCTGCACCTAATAAACCTGAAGACATTGCTCAACCTGAAGACAATCCTCCAAATGATGACAATGATCAGTAGGAGCAAAATCTTCGTCCAGTTCATCCTCGTGTTGCAAATGAAGTACAAATTAGGAAGATAATCGATAGCATCAATGCACCTGGTCTACTCACTCGTTCAAGAGCAACACAGCTAGCAAATTTCTATGGGCACTTTTCATTTGTCTCAATCTCTGAACCCAAGAAAGTTGCTAAAGCCTTCATGGAACCTGAATGGATTCAAGCTATGCAAGAGGAGCTTCAACAGTTTCAGCTAAACAATGTGTGGGAATTAGTCAAGCGTCCTGATCCTCGCAAGCACAACATAATAGGCACAAAATGGATATATCGCAACAAACAAGACAAGCATGGTCAAGCAGTCAGAAACAAAGCACGGCTCGTTGCTCAAGGATACACACAAGTTGAAGGAATTGACTTCGATGAAACATTTGCTCCAGTGGCTAGGCTCGAAGCCATTCGCATACTGCTAGCTTACGCAAATCATCATAACATCCTTTTGTATCAAATAGATGTGAAGAGTGCCTTTCTCAATGGAAAGATTGTAGAAGAAGTGTATGTTGCACAACCGCCTGGCTTTGAAGAACCAAAATATCCTGATATGGTATACAAGCTCAACAAGGAACTGTATGGCCTCAAACAAGCCCCTCGTGCTTGGTATGACACACTCAAAGACTTCCTGAAGAGCAAAGGCTTCAAACCTGGTGTAAGTGCATCTAGTGCCACCCCTAGTTGGTTTTGGAGTATTGACGACAAAGTTGGTTGAGGGACTAATGTGTTTGTGAGAATTGCAGGATAACGCAGGTAATGTCCCTCATCGATTCGGTTTACCTACCGGAGATGAACCCTAAAAATGTATGAAGACATTGAAGACAATGGTGGTATGAGAAGATATTCATATTGAAGACTATGACATGAGAAGACATTGCGTGAAGACTATGGAGCACGAACACTGTGGTTTCGTAGTTTCATTTTCTTCTTTGTTGAGTCATAGGAACCACCGTACTGTTAAGTGGGGTCCAAGTGAACTAAGTCGAGTGGTCAAGTGATGCTCAACTCAAATCCTATGTCTTGGCGAAGACAATGAGAGCAAATCTTATCCAGAGCTGGATGAGTCAGCTTTGCTTGTAGCCCAAGTAAAGTTGCCGCGTGTGTTTGAAATCTGACTGTTGGAACACGTGTCAGTTCCTTAGTGACCCAGGGTCATTTTGGACAAATCAGGCCAGGTTGCCTAGTGTCTATAAATAGCCCACCCCCTACACCATAAATTGGTGGCTGCTCACAGTTAGTGCACGGCTTTTGTCGTTTGGGAGCAACCCACCTCGAAGCATTTTAGAGAGAGAAATCCTTGCGAGGACAAAGCCCAAACACCCAGAGCCAAAGAGTGTTAGACATCACTGAAGTCTTTCTATCTGTGTGACCTGAAGACTTATTACACTTGAGGACTGTGAATCCTCCAGCCGGTTAGGCGTCGCGTTCTGAGCATCCAAGAGTCATTGTGGATTGCGGTGAGCGAAGTCTGTGAAGGTTTGGAAGTCTCCTTGAAGACTTACGAGTGATTAGGCGAGGACTGGGTGTCCTTAGCTCAAGGGAATAAGGTGAAGACATGGTCTTCGAGTTAAATCTCAGCATCCCTAACCAGACCTCTGGTTGTCACACAAGCTCGAACTGGTCTAACAAATCATGTGTCTTCAACAAGCAACTGGTTCTATCCCTTCCCAACCTTACTTAAGTTTGTTTTCGTGAAGTCGTTGCCTATCCGTGTAGCTATTTGAGTTCATTGCTTGTCGGAGTAATGGGTCATGGGTAGGCTGACCCAGGACCCAAGATCTTTCAAGACATCGGGGCAGGCCGCGCCCCTCAGTCGAGTCCCAGAAGCGACCTTCGGGAAGGCCGAGTCCCAGTGGCGACCTTCAAGAAGAGAGTCCCCAGATGGCGGCTCTGAAACAAGCCAACTCCGGGCTTGCGACCTCTCAAGGGGCCGACTATGAGAGTCGGCCCGCGACCTTTCACGAACCGATGCGGAGTCTTGCCCGACGTGGCCGCCCTTCATGACCCACGGAGGAAGGCATAGCTCTGATAAGCCACGTCGCGAGCGATCTCGGTGGCGCATCATTGTTGCCATGCCTCCCGACCTCAGCCACAGTGCACAAGGCCTTTGTGCCCACGACGGCGCGTCTGACGCCCGAAGATCGCGGGCCCCTGTCGGTGAGATAGAAGAAGATGACCGAAGAGTCGAAGGCGGCCTCACGGGAGTCGGCCTCCCTCGAGTCGGCCGCCTCCGGCGAGAATCCCACAAGCCATAAACCAGATTGGGACGGGAGTGGCGGCGGTGATCGCTGACAGGCGGCGGCACTGTTCCCACGACCCCATGACCGAGCCTGCGTCATCGAGTCTTGCCAGTGTTTTGCTGCTTGCAGGACCCGCCCGATCGGCGGGCCCAGGCCGGCGAGGAGGGCGGCTGCAAGAGAGCCCGACGATCGGGGCCACGCTTGATCAGTTACCATTGTACCCCGAAGTAGGCCTCTCTAAACCCAGGGCACCCATGCAAAGGTTCGACCTGGACAGGTTTTAGACACACAGCGAAAGGGGAAAGAGCTAGCCTTGCTCCTCCCTGCCTCCAAACAGCTCGAGGAGCACCATTGTACTATCATACCATAGTGATCATGCGGAGACCCCATGAGCAGCGATAGAGGTGTTATCTCCTCGGAGAGCCGAAGCTGGGTAAGATTCGGCGTGCATGCCTTCGCCTCATCCGTTTCGAGTGCACCGGGGCGTTCTACTCGCCCCACCATGATAAGCCACCCGTTGGCATATGTCGCATCAACCCCGACATTTGGCGCCCACCGTGGGCGAGGTGCACCGTCGTCCGGAGATCTGTTCGGGCGGGAACCTGTTCCTCCTCGGCGGCGCAGCCAGCCCGGCTTCGCCAGATGGAGTCTGCATCGGCGCATTGCGGCGGCGCGAAACGCGCTGCGCAGCGAAGCGGCCTCGCCGAGCTCTTCGGCGAGGTGCGCCTCTCCGACGAGCCCGTGCCGAGCGCAGGCGCGGGTGGCCCCGAGAACCTTCTCGCGGGCCTCCTCGACCAACTTCAAGTCGCCGGCGAGCCCGCTGTAGACTTGGAGTCCGTAGGCTCCTCCGACCCGATGCTGGTCGACTCCGACGCCGTATCGCTTGATATCTTCCCCGCCAGCGTGGTGGTCTCGACGAGCCGCTTCCGTGCGAGAGCGCGGAAGCGCCGTCACGGAGGTGCTCGTCGCCGGCCATGGCGAGCACTCCGGAAAACGCCAGACCCGCTGCTGCGCCTGCGAGACTATCGCGCCCATCGAAGGACGCGGGCGCCGAGATCTTTGAAAAACGCCGCCTTGAGATCATTGAAGGCGCCAAGAAGTTAGCAAGCATGAGGCGCTTATGCGAAGCATATCAGCGCGAGATGGATCGTCTGTGGGCGGCTTTCGCCGGCTCCGACCGGCGAGCCGTCTCGGTGCGGTCAGAGCTTGGCGCAGCCATCGCCGATCTGTTCGGAGCGGCGCCCGTGTCGCCACCCTGCGGAGAACATCCGTGCCGCTCAGCGGCGATCAAGAGCGAGGAACCTCGGCGAAGAGCGCCGTGTAATAACGGGCGAGTCCAGCAGCTCCTCGTCGCGGTTCTTTGCGCGAACGCGCAGCGGCCGCACCGCAGCAGCAGCAGCAGCAGCAGCAGCAGAATGACGACTTACCCCTCGCCGAGATCAAAGCACGACCTCCGGACGCCCCGTGGCGGAGTCGCGGGAGGAAAGAAGAAGGAGCCGCTGCGAGCCTGGCCGGACTCGCATCACCATCGGCGCGAGCAAAATGGCGCCCAGCGATGAAGCGGCGAGATGATTATCTGCCTCCCCCGCCCCGAAGAGAACGGCGAGTCTCTCCGCCGCCTGTTGAGCATCCGACTCTCGGACGTCGCCTTGGCCGCCGAGAGGGAGTCGGAGAGAACAATGCCCGTCACCGGATCGACCGACTCCACAGATCCCTGGCGTTAGAAGAAGAAGATGAGTTGGGTCCGCCTTGCTTCGGGCCCCGCATCAGAGACGAGCCCTTCCCCAAAGGGTTCACGCTCCCCCGGGATACGCCCAAGTACACTGGCTCCGTGAAGCCGGAGGATTGGTTGATAGACTACTCGACAGCCGTCAACATCGCCAACGGCAACAAGCGGGTTGCCGTAAAATATGTTCCCCTCATGCTCCAGGGCACGGCTCGGACATGGCTGAACAGTCTGAAGCCCCGCAGCATTAACAGCTGGGTCGACTTCACTGAAGCCTTCATTCGTAACTTCACCAGCACGTACAAGCGACCTCCCAAGCCGCGCCAGCTCTCCTTGTGCGTGCAAGGCCCCGAAGAATCGACGCGCGACTATCTCACACGCTGGGCGAACTCCGAAACTCTTGCGAGGCGTGCACGAGGTGCAGGCCATTGAGTACTACGGCGGGTGCCGAGAGGGCACCCTCCTCAAGCACAAGCTTCTGCGGCGAGCCTGAAACCCTCAACGAACTGCTAATCATAGCAGACAAGTATGCCACGGCCGACTCCTCTATGAAGACGGAGATCCAAGTCAACGCGGCTGGCAAAGTGACTCCCCAGGCTCCCAGAACCCCGGCTGGAGGCGCCAGCCGGCAACAGCAACAGAATGACAACAAGCGCAAAGCCCCCCAGCCGACTTCCAACAGTCGGCAAGTCGCGGCAGTAGAAGATCAACAACCGGAGGGGCAGCCTCCGGCCAAGCGGCAGAAGGGCGGCAAGTCCAATTGGTTGCCTGCCTTCTCCTATGAGCAGACTCTGGATGGTCCTTGCAGGTTTCTCAGCGGCGCGAAGCTGTCAAACCACACCACCAGAAAGTGCCACTGGCTCGTCCGGATCGCCAAGGGGGACGGCCTCGCCCCCCCGCCGCCTGCGGGGCCGCCGCCACCTCCGCCGCCTCCGCAGCCGGCGGCTCGGCCGATCGGTGCAGTCAAGGCGAGTTCCCGAGAAGAGCACGGAGCATACGTTGTGTTCACCGATCTGGCGGATGATCGGCGCAGCGGCGCCCGATGGCGACAAGAAGTCAATGCGATCGCAGTGAAGCTCCCGAGTTCATGCATTGGTCGAGAAGCCTATCGGTTGAGTCGGGCAGATCACCCAGAGGTGATGCGAGTCGGGCTCTTACGCCTTGGTTCTCGAGCAACCTTGGCCGCGATAGGCGGGCCGCCCGTTTCTCGCGGGTCTGATAAGCGGAGGCAGCAGCATAAACATCTGTACAAGGATACCATGGGAAGCTTCGGAATCGGCGGAGGCAGCTACTGAGCAGCCGCGCGTGTTCCATGGAATAGTACCGGCCTCTCCTGTTCACCGATTGGCAAGATTCGATAGGCGTCCTCTTGGAGACAAAGATCACTTCCGCGAGAGCCGGTCTGGTTCGTGGTGGTGGATTTGGAGAGCCGTACCACGCTCTTTGGGTCGGCCAGCCTTGGCCAAATTCATGGCGGTTCCCCACTCGCCTACCTCAAGATGAAGATGCCGACTTCAAGGGATCTGACCGTTGCAGCGACTACAAGAAGTCGTCCGCCTATCGGCCGAAAGCGATCGGCTGGCGAGTCTTTGGTGATCGCGATCGAAGCGGCTCCTTGATCGTGTCGTGGCGATGGCTGGGAAGCAGCCGGAGATGTCGCCTGACCCCAAGGAGTCGGAGGCAGAAGGATCATTCAAGCCGGCTAAAGAAACCAAGAAGATACCCTTGGACCCGAAGCACCCAGAGAGGTACGCTGTCATGGGCTCTGGCCTCGACAGCAAATAGGAAGGCGAGCTCGTCGATTTCCTCCGTGAGAATCGGGACATCTTCGCATGGTCCCCCAAGGACATGCCAGGTGTACCGACGGAATTCGCCGAGCACAACCTACATGTCAGGCCGGATGTAAAGCCCGTCAGGCAGCCTTTGCGCCGCCTGTTAGAAGAGAAGAGAAGAGTAGTGGGAGAGGAGATAGCCCGGCTCCTGGCAGCTGGCTTCATCATGGAGGTGTTTTTTCCAGAGTGGTTGGCCAACCCTGTGCTGGTATTGAAGAAGAATAAGCAGTGGCGGATGTGCATCGAATACACCAGCCTCAACAAAGCCTGCCCGAAGGACCCGTTTGCTCTGCCAAGGATCGATCAGGTGATAGACTCCACAGCCGGATGCGAGCTGTTGAGCTTCTTGGATGCATACTCGGGATATCATCAGATCAAGCTGAATCCAGCAGACAGACTGAAGACCGCATTCATCACGCCGTTTGGAGCCTACGCTGCAGCGATGGCGTTCGCTTGAGGAATGCGGCGCCACCTTTCAGCGTTGTATGCGAAGTGCCTCCTCAAGCAACTCGGCAGGAATGCCCATGTTTATGTAGATGATGTGGTGGTAAAGACAGAGAAGCGTGGGACGCTGCTAGAAGATCTCAAAGAGACCTTTGAGAATCTGCGCCGATTCGAGATCAAGCTCAATCGAGAGAAATGCGTGTTGAGTCCGGCCGGCCAGCTCCTTGGTTTCTGGTCTCGAGCAGCGGCATAGAGTGCAACCTGTGAAGATCAAGGCCATTGAGAGGATGGAGGTACCCAGCCGACTTGGTGGTTGTTGGATGTGCAGAGGTTCACGCATGCTTGGCTTCAATAAGCCGATTCATCGATCCGACTCGGTCGGATCCGACTCCAAGGCGACCTCAAGAAAGCTCTGCCGTTGTATCAATTGATGAAGAAGACCACTTTTTGAGTGGAACCACAAGGCAGATGAGGCATTTCTCCAAATCAAGAAGATCTGGTGACTCCCCTGTGTTGGCGGCTCCGACTCCCAAGAGCCCATCCGGCGGCCTAACTCATTTGCTCGTCGCGATGGACAAGTTCACCAAGTGGGTAGAAGCAAAGCCCATCAAGAAATTAAGCGGGCCTGGCGGTGACCTTCATTACCGACATCACCGTGCGGTATGGCATGCCGCCGCAGCATCATCACGAACAACGGCACCAATTTCGCCAAAAGCGCCTTGGCTCGTTCTGCTTGACGCCCTTGAGGCATCCATTGGACCTAGCATCCGTTGCCCATCCGTAGTCAAAGCGGCCAGGTGGAGCGAGCCACGGCCTCATCTGTCGACATCAAGCCTCGATTGGTCGAACCCCTCGGCCTTCGGTGGTGGCTGTTGGGTGGAAGAGCTGCTGCCGTCCTCTGGAGTCTGCGCCACGACCCGAACAGGTCAACGGCTTTCGCCATTCTTCCTCGTCTACGGTGCGAAGCCGTCATCCCGACGGATATACAATTCGACTCTCGCGAGTCTCTATGTACCGAAGAGGAGGCTGAAGAAGCCGCGCCAAGGCGGCGTCGACTTTTCTTGAAGAAGGGCATTGTTGGCACTCGGTCGGTCCAGCATCTACCGGCCGAGTCTGCGCTGTATTACAATCGCAAAGTCAAGCCAAGATCATTCCAAGAGGCGACCTTGTGCTCCGGCTGATTCGAGAGAACAGTGGCGGCACAAGTTATCGGCGCTTTGGGAAAGTCCCTTCATCATCGACAAGGTGCTAGGGAGCAGCGCCTACTATTTGATCGGCCGCTTCGAAGCCTCGAGCACGCATAGAGAGGACGACTCGGCAAAAAGCAGGCGCCGTGGAGCATAAATCTTCTTGAAGATTTTACAGTTGATCGATATGTATCCGCTACCCCCTTTGTATTAAGTACTAAGACCTTAGGCCCCCGAGGCGAGCTCGGGATCTGCCTTTGATTATCTGTATGATATGGATCGCTTCGAAATGCTTTCTCCTTTTTATCATCTTGTCAAAACGGGTCCGACTAGTCAAATGGGGACTCGCCGCCTTGTGCTATGTAATGCTCCACAAGTCGGACAAGTAATGTGCTGCGCTCAAAGCCGTCTCTGCGGAAGAGCCGCGACTCGTAGAAGCGACTATCGATAGGTGGGGATGGAAAAACGGCGCACACATGAAAAGCAACTAAGGACTTAAGAGCTACGCATAGCCTAAGCCTGCTCTCGATTTCCCCCTCTTGAGTCGACTCATGAAACGATGGCTCATAGTCTCAACCTTTATCAGGGCGGCCGACTCTCGAGAGTCGGCACTGTCATTTCAGCCAAACTTGGTAGGATGTTCTAAACGACTAAGTACTTGCCTCCCTAAAGTAGCTCGGCACTTGACCCGGTGGCAGTCCATGAGGAAGCTGCCCGATTAACAAGCTGACAACGAAGAAAGCGGCAAAGGAAAAAGCAGTCTAAAAGCTGAAGCAAGGAAGGCGGAAATTAGATAAATATTTACATAAGGCCCTTGGCGAATACACCCATGGTGGAATTGTTTTGGCTGACAAATTTTCAAGGAACAAAAGCAGACGGAGAAGAGCAGAAGCACTCTAGAGGCGGCCTTGAGCGGAGGCGGAGGTGGCGGCAGTGTCGGACGTGGCCAGTCGGCTGGCGGTCTCGGTTTAGTCGCCTCGGCGACAGTGGCTTTGTCCTTCACGGGGCTCGTTCTTTGGAGCCGATCGATCCAGTGAGGCTGGCCGCTCGCTTTGTTCTCTGGCGCCTCCTCGCCTCCGTCCTCCGACTCGCCCTCCTCTTCGGTGCTGGAGCCGATCACCTCCGCATGAGTCCTCCTCGTGCCAGGTGCATCCCGAACCACTCGGCGGAACCTCCTCGCCGCCGTCCCAGTCCTTTCGGGCACAAAGACACTTTGGTGTCCGTGTACTTTCGGCGATAGCCGCCTTGGCCGACAAAGCGCCTTCCATAGCCCCAGCTCGGCTGGGCCTCGGCGAAGCAGCGGCCAGGCGGTCAGTCCAGCCAGTACCACCCTTGGCGAACTCCAAGGCCGGTGTGCTCGGCACGGGCCGAGCCCCTCAAGCTTGAGCGACCGGCCCAGCGACCTCCGGCCGGTCGGCCGTCCCGTCTGGCGATACGAAGAGCCGGCACCTCCGGCCCTGAAGCGGCAACGACTTGTCTTGGCAGCGTTGAAAACGGCGCAGCGAGCGGTGGCGGGGCGAAGGCGAGCCCGATGCTCAAGAGCTGCTCGTCGATGGTTGAAGCGTTGGCGGCAATCACCTCGCCTCTTGCCCTCCGCTCCTCCCGGTCCGCCTCGATGGCGGAAGGGGCGGCCTGCGAGTGGCAGGAAAGAAGTCTGCCAAAACGCAGGAAAGGGGCGATCGAGAAAAACCGAAGACGGTTCGACATGAGTGAAAGACCAAAGAAAGAAGCCAAGAGTTACCATTGATGATGTCCTCGAGCTCGTGATAGCCGGAGTCAGCATCGCCTCACGGTCGGTCCAGGCGGACCGCTCCATCTCGAACTTCGGCTAGGAGGGCCTCCTCCGCGACTGGCGCCCTCCTGCGCTTCCGGCGGTTCCTTCGCTTTCGGCCAGCTGCATCGCCCGGCCAGGTCGCCTTCGAGACGAGCTTATCGCCTCCTCCTCCTTAAGCGCGACCAGGCGGTATTGGCCTCGCCAGCTGCTCTGAAGGGCGGCATTGGCGCTGGCTCGAAGAAAGACAAAGCATCGTCAACAAGAAAGGTCGCTGGGAGATCCGGCCCGGCGCTCAGCGATCGGCCCGAATCTCGAGGGACTACAGCCATGAGCGCTAAGCCGCGCCCAGCGGAGAGAAAGAAAGAAGGAAGGTCGCGGAGAGATCCGGCCCGACTGCTCAGCCGATGGCCCGCATCTCGGGACTACAGCCAGCGTAGTGTGCGCCCAAGGAAGAGAGAAAGAATCGGCTCACCTCGACTTTCCGCCGGATCGGCGGTCCGCCTCAGCTCCTCAACATTGCGGTTGAAGGCGGTAGCCTTGAGGTTGTGAAGTACTCCTGCAAGGCGGCAAAGCAAAGTCAGCCTTGAGCTCGTTAGAAGGAGTTCGAGCCGCTTTGCTCGAGAGCCGACTCAAACTCGGGGACTACACCCGATTAGTGCTGGCGTTGGCCACGAAAAAGACAAGAGACCAAAAAGGAAAAAGCAAGCATGCGGACGGAGGCCGCAGGGCGAGTCGTCTTGGTGTAGAGTTGGGCGTCGCCTTCTTTGCGCAACTTTGGTGAGCGTCCGGAAGAGCACTGGTTCGGCGGGCGGTGCCGCCTTCACGCACCCGCCCGGTGGGCGCGGCAATGGAGGCCTCGGCATCGAGTTAGCCATGCAAAGGCGTCGGCCTCGAGCTTCATGGCGCTGAGCTTGTCTCTCTCGATCGGCGGCGCGTTGGTGCGGCGACTTGGAGAAGCAGCTGCGCGTCGGCATCGTCTGCAGTCGGCGGCACCTGCGGGTCCACCGGCTGCTTGCCGTGCGGCCTCGAAGACGGAGGCGGCGGAGGCGGCGGAGGCGGTGCGTTTGTATCCGAGCCCGGCGTCACCGCCCCCCCTCGCGAGAAGGTTTTGCGGTGCCGACCTCCCGGTCTGCCCGTGAACTCAGGGCGGCGCGGCGCTGGCGCAGCGGAGGGACGAGCATCGCCCGCTTCGGTAACGAACGGCCTCCTCGGCATCCGCGCCGCGTGACACGCGCCACGGCCTCCTCCAAAGCCGCTGTCGTTGGCGGCCGCCTTCTCGGCCTGCGCCTTCTCGAGCGGTCGGTGGCCTCCTCCTCGCGCTTCTCGCGCATTCCGTGCCGTCGCCTCACGGAGGTCGGCGGCAGGAATCCGCTCCAGCGTATTGGCGGGCGTCGCCGACCCCATAGCGGAGGCAACGGCGGCTCTCTCAAGGAAAGGGGGCGCGGAGAAGAAGGGGAGAAAGTCGAGAAAGATTCAAGCAAAATCTAAGAAAAGAAATAAGGGTAAGAGACTTACGAAGAAACGGTGGTGGCCTCCTCACTTCCTTCAGGCGGTTGGCCTTAGCAGCCGCCTCCTCCCGCTTGGTCGCGGCCCGGTTCCCTTGGGCTTCTTCGACCTGCTGCCAGGCCTTTTTCGGCCCGGCGTGGTATCTACGCCCGGCCTGGTTGGAGGGGCGGCTCTCGGCTGGCGGCAGGATGACTCCAGCGTTGGCGTAAGCCCTCGGGCCAGTCGGCGAAGGTCGCCCGACGGTCACGAGGCCGCCGTCTTCCTCCTCTCCGCCGCCTTGGCGTCGGCTTCAGCGCCTGACCCCAAGTCGGGGTCGTCGGCGTCGGCTGACCTCGCAGTCAGGGGCGTAGTCCTTGCCGCTGCTCTCGTGGCGCCCGGCAGCGGCGCCGTGAGAGGTTCTGCTCAAAGATGCCAACAAGATCAGATCTTGAAATCGGATGCAAGCGAGATCAAAAATCTGAGGCGAAACAACTTACCACTGGCGAGAGGGTTGTCATCGCGCGATGTCGGCTCCTTGCCGAACTGCCACTCATCCGTGAACCCGCGATGGGCGATGAGGATTCACCATGTTCGCCACTTCTCCTAGCGGCATGTCCTTGTGCACAGCCGGCTTGGATCGTCGTCGGCCGCTCATCGGCAGATGAGGTGGGGCCGCCTAAGCGAAATGCGGCCGGCGCCCGCGAAGGTGGCGAGGAGATCGGGCGGCAGGCCTCCGACTTCTGTCATGATTCGGGCGCTACCGGCGCCGACTCGGAGGTCGGCGCTTCGACCGATGGGACCAGCTGGGCGGCGGCCAATCAGGCTCGGGGTTGAAGGCGGCAAGTTGACCCGATCACCCGTCGGTGAGGCGTTCTTCCGAGAAGTACGTCTTCGCCACATCTTCACCGATTTCACCGGTAGGATGGGCGGAAGGGGTTGTTGGCCGTCGTCGCCCGCGCATTGCGGCGTAGGTGCCGCTTCGCGCCGGCGGCCGGGCGGCCTGAGTCGACCGAGGAGAAGAACTCCCCATAGCTCGGTGGGGGAGAGCGTAATGTAGCCCTCGCCAGAGGTGGCGGCGGAAAAGCACCACCGCATGGGGGTGAGATGGTGCGGCTGCAAGCTATGGAACTTCGAGGAAGGAACGGAGGAACCCGCTCGCGGAGCTCCATCCAGCGCATGAGATGCGAGCGGAAGATGACCCGCCCTCGCCCTTGGCGGATCTCTCCACCTGGTGCAGGAGGCAGGCCTGCACCAAATCCGCACTCAGGGAGGCGGCGGGTTCGGGTGAAGGAACTCGATGTCCTCCGTCATCCACGTCAGAGCCATCCCATTCGCGGAGGCGAGGCGAGGTAGCGGCGGAAGAAGAGCTCATCGTCGATGAGGAGGAGCACTGCGCTCACCGAGCAAGGAAAGACAGCCAGGCGGGCGAAGGAAGAAGAAAGGCAAGAGGCGGGGGAGGAGGCGCGTGCAATGCGCCGCCCCCTCTGCCTATTATAGCCCAGCCAGGCTGAGAAGCCGAGTGGGCGGCGTGGGGATTAATCTGCGCCACGGCCCCACGGCCTACGATTAACCCCAAGTTACGCCCGGTAACCCGTGGGGATACCAACTCGCCCTCGGCGCGCGGATCCGCTTCGGGAGCAGCGGCAAATGGCGCGAGCCCATGGCGGCCCGTCCGTCCGCAGCGTGGGCAGGCGAGCTATCGCCTCCGCGTGGCGCCAGCGACGAGACCGTCTCATAGATGGCAGGGAGGCGTAACCGATACGCCGCCGGTTTCCCTCCACGACTTGCGAACGGCGGCTCCTTACGGGGCCAGACCGACTCCAGCGAGGCGGCCCAAAGACGCAGCGGCCGAATCTGGTCGGCACCGCCACGGCAAGCTGCCGAAGCCCCGCGAGGCAGCGCCACGGGCTTCGCCCGGCTCCGGGACTCTGCGCCGGATAATGGGCCATGGGTATCTGACCCGGGACCCAAGATCTTTCAAGACATCGGGGCAGGCCGCGCCCCTCAGTCGAGTCCCAGCAGGCGACCTTCGGGAAGGCCGAGTCCCAGCTGGCGACCTTCGAAGAAGCAGAGTCCCCAGATGGCGGCTCTGAAACAAGCCAACTCCGGGCTTGCGACCTCTCAAGGGGCCGACTATGAGAGTCGGCCCGCGACCTTTCGCGAACCGATCGCGATCTTGCCCGGCGTGGTCCGTCCCTTCATGACCCACAGGGAGGAAGGCATAGCTCTGATGGCCCGCGTCGCCGAGGAGATCACCGGTGAGGCGCATCACTTTGTTGCCATGCCTCCCGCGACCTCAGCCCACAGTGCACAAGGCACTTGTGCCCGCAACAATGGCGGCGTCTGGCCGAATCGCCAGATCCCCAGTCGGTGAGATGAAAGAAGATGACCGAAGAGTCCGAAGCGGCCCTCGGGGTCGGCCTCCCGAGTCGGCCGCCTCCCGGCGAAGTCCCACAAGCCATAAACCAGATTGGGCGGGGAGTGGCGGCGGTGATCGCTGACAGGGCGGCATCGTTGTTCACGACCCCATGACCGAGCTCTGCGTCATCGAAGTCTTGCAGTGTTACGCACGCCCTTGAGGACCCGCCGATCGGCGGGCCCGCTTCCAGCGAGGAGGGCGGCGCAAAGAGGCCCAGCGACTAGAGCCACGCCGGATCGAGATTACCGTTGTACCCGGAGGTAGGCTCTATAAACCCAGGGCACCCATCAAAGGGTTCGTACACTGGACAGGTTTTAGACACACAGCGAAAGGGAAAGAGCTAGCCTTGCTCCTCCACGCCTCCAAACAGCTCGAGGAGCACCATTGTACTATCATACCATAGTGATCATGCGGAGACCCATGGAGCAGCGATAGGGTGTTATCTCCTCGAGAGCCCAGAGGCTGGGTAAGGTCGCTTGGCGTGCATGCCTTCGCCTCATCCGTTTCCAGGCACCGGGGACGTTCTACTCGCCCCCACCATGATAAGCCACCCGTTGGCATATGTCGCATCCAACCCCCGACATTGCTTGACTACTACTGTTGATTGGCTTCATACTATCTTCCATCCTGATCCTACTACCTAGCTGCTATTAGCCTTGTACTTTCGCATCATTGCATACCTGACTATGGCTTGCTTAGGGTAGTTTGTCTTCCGCTGCATATCAATTAGGTCATTTCTGTTGTTTGTCTTCGAAACTTCTAAGTTTAGAAGACTTTCATAAAAATCGCCTATTCACCCCCCTCTAGTCGATACTAGCACTTTCAATTGGTATCAGAGCAAGGTACTCCCTTGTTCTGTGTGATTTGGTTTAACCACCTGGAGTTTCAGCTATGTCATTGCGCAGGATTGAGAACATATCTTGTCCCCCCTTTGGCGGTCATGAGTATCCCGATGGAAGGCCATGATGAAGAAGCGACTCATGTCCATGGATAGCGAGCTGTGGATAAATCCTTTGAGATTGGACTCTTGATCTATCCAAGATGGCGAGGCTGATGACATTCGCAAGTATACTCTCTTGAACCTTCAATGAAGGATGTTATCTGCTCTCATTTGTCCCGAAATCAGTTCAGGAATGTTATGCACCTCAATCACGCGAAGCTAATCTAGGACCGGCTCTCTGAGGTATATGAAGGTCATCATGCTTGTCATGATCCGTGGTTTGAAGATTACAAGGAGTCTCTCAAGGAGATGACCTTTTCACCTAAATCATCATCATCCTCATCGTGCCACATGGCAAGGGTGATAAAGGTGGCCCAATGCTATCTCTCTAAATCTAGTGATGATGAATCGGTGATGAATTTGGCCCCGATTATGACAAGCTTGCTTCCTTGCCACTAAACAACAAAGAATCTTGAAAAGGTTCAAGACATGCTTAGTAAGGCGATGATATGTTGGGTGAAGAAATGGATCGATCAAAAGCTTTGGTGATAGTCTTGAGACTTCATGCTAAGTTTGGCGCCCTTCAAGATCAACATAATGCTCTCTTGTGCGATCATGAGAAGCTCTCTTGAATGTCTTCAAAAGCTAGACCTTGAAAAGATAAGAGTGGATTATGAAGATCTTGAAAGGGCGAGATTCATTACTTGCTCAACAGATCAGTTCCGCTCGGGATGGATTTGAACCACCATGTCTAAAATGCATTGGCGTGATAACGCTACATCATTCTTGAATGTTCCACTACTCTTGCTACTGTTTCATTGTCTTCACCTCTTGATGTGGTTACTAACCCCTCTGAGGAGGATACCCTTGCTATTCTTGATGAAAATGCTATGTTGAAGACATTGCTTGAAACGAGGGATGTACAAAAGTTTGAAGGGACATCGGACTCTCTGCGATGTCCTCAAAAGCAGAGATTGAACCAAAACCCTAGGAAGGAGGGTGTTGGGTTGAAAGGAAAATGAATGTTGATGGCTCATCTTTGGAAGCTTTGGCGGTACCCCAAAACCACATGGGTTCTGCAAAGGAACCTTGATAGATCCATCCACCTTATCTGGCTTTACCTATGCTAATCCTATTATCATTGATGAATCCTTTGATGCAAACTATAAGCTGTTCAAAAATCAGAATGGTGAAGTGTTTGCGGTACATTGGTACTAAGCTGCGGGAATGGACCACCTATGAAGAAGATCTGGGTACCTAAGCGTTACATTGAGAATCTTCCTGTGAATGTCGTCATGACACCACCAAGGAAGAAGACAAACCCCGGACCTATAGCTTCATGTGGCCCAAAGGCTTCATCTGAATCTGAGGACTCACATGAGTCACCCTAACGCCAATGTTTTGCAGGAAATCATGCTCGGACTTATGAATATGGCGTGTATCTTCAAACCGCTATGTTCATAGGACTAAGAACTTTTCAGCTTATTCATATGAGTATCATTCATCTCTGCGAAGGCTATTTGCTAGGGCTTCAAAGCCAAAATTCTCGAGATGCTGCACTTAGACTCATTGCTTCTAAGCCACCCTTGAAGATGTGGGTGGCAAGAAGAACTAACTCTCTTTTGAGAAAATGGTCTCAGCCGGCAATCAATGGCGTCCGATACTATTGCTTGGGACCTAAAACTCATTTAGGGCCTTACGATAAAATGTCATTCTATATACTTCACATCTGAATCTCTTATCGGTCATACTATGTCCTAACTTTGATATAAGTACATTTGTCCCTATATGTGTCAAATGCTTATGCTTCACAACACTCTTGTGAAGCCTATCCTCCTAACTGCCTTGTAGGGTACATCACCAAAAGCTTGAATGGATTATGGACGGTGGATGCACAAATCATATATTTGGTGATCAAAGTCTTCTCATGGACTCAACCTTACGTCCATCAGAACAAGAGTCACATTACATTTCTTTGACCTTTGGTAAAAGCAAGGTATTGGGTCTAGAGTTGCAATCTCAAAGGATCAACACATGGATAAAGTGATGCTTGTTGAATCCCTTGGTTTCAACAATATACATCTCAATGCTTTGTGACTTGAACATGATTGTGATATTTGGCAAATATCGTTGCCTTGTACTAATGGAATCGACAAATCTCTAGTCTTTGAAGGGTATCGAAAAGATGATCTATACATGGTAGATTTCTCAGCAGGTCCTGACTTGCCATATGTCTTCTCACAAAAGCTTGAATCTGGCTCTGGCATGAAGGCTAGGACATCTTGGCATGAGAAACTTACACTCACTCGTCAAGAAGAAGCATGTCATTGGCATCGAGGATGTCAAGTTCAAGAAGGATCATCTGTGTGGTGCTGTGAAGTGGAAAGATGACAAGGGCAAAGCACCCTCGAAGACAATCATGACAACATCTCAACCCTTGAGCTGTTACACATGGACTTATTTGGACCTACTCACTACTCCACCCTCACAACACCTGCTTGTCTCTATGGCCGTCATTGTTGATGACTACTCAAGATACACATGGGTTCATATAATTCTTTACAAGGCGAAGTGCAAGATGTCTTGGTAACCCATAAAATCGAGCAATGAACAATTATGGCGTGAAGATCAAGCACATCGAGTGACAATGGCACTGAATTCAAGAACACTTGGACTTGATCATGTATCTGGATACAATGGGAATCACTCATGAGTTCTCGCTCCATACACACCTCAGCAAAATGGCATCGTTGAGGCGCAAAAGCAGAACCCTCATTGAGATGGCTCGAACAATGCTAGATGAGTACAAGACACCAAGAAAGTTCGGCTGAAGCTATTGATACAGCATGTCACATCATCAACCGTGTGTACATCCATAAGCTTACGAACAAAACATCTTATGAGCTCCTTCTTGGCAAGAAGCCAAAGCGTCAGTTACTTGAGTATTTGGAGCTGATCTTGGATCAAGGATCCCCATCACAAGTCAAAATTTGCACCTAAGGCTCACGAAGGCTTCATGCTTGGCTATGGAAAGGATTCACACTCCTCTGAGTCTTCAACCTTTATCTCTACAAAATCGTTGAAACTGTGGATGTGAAATTTGATGAAACCAATGGTTCACAGAGAGAGATTCTGCCAAGTACACTAGATGAAGCTCCTCCAAGCGAGTCTATCAAGTTGATGGGAACTGGTGAAATCATGCCCTCTGAAGCACAGCCTGAAGAGGAACTTATCATCTCTGCACCAAATCAACCTGAAGACAATGCTCAGACCGAAGACAATCCTCCCAATGATGACAATGATCAGCTAGAGCAAAATCTTCGTCCTGTTCATCCTCGTGTTGCAAATGAAGTTCAAATAGAGAAGATAATTGACAGCATCAATGCACCTGGTCCGCTCACTCGATCAAGAGCAACACAGCTAGCAAACTTCTGTGGGCACTTTTCATTTGTGTCAATATCAGAACCCAAGAAAGTTCTTTGAAGCTTTTATGGAACCTGAATGGATTCAAGCCATGCAAGAAGAACTTCACAGTTCAAGCTGAATAATGTTTGGGAACTTGTCAGCGACGGATCCTGCAAGCATAACATTATTGGAACAAAATGGATATATCAAAACAAGCAAGATGAGCATGGTCAAGTCATCGGAAACAAAGCACGTCTTGTGGCTCAAGGATATACTCAAGTTGAAGGAATTGACTTGATGAAACATTTGCTCCTGTTGCTAGGCTTGAAGCTATTAGCATCTTGCTAGCCTATGCTAATCATCACAACATCTTGCTATATCAAATGGATGTAAAGAGTGCATTTCTCAATGGCAAGATTGAAGAAGAAGTATATGTCGCACCACACGGCTTTGAAGATCCAAAACATCCGATATGGTGTACAAGCTAAACAAAGCACTGTATGGCCTCAAACAAGCTCCTCGTGCATGGTATGATACAATCAAAGACTTCGAAGAGCAAAGGCTTCAAACACGGATCCTCGATCCCACTCTTCACGAAGACATATGATGGTGAACTGTTTGTGTGCCAAATATATGTGGATGACATAATCTTAATTTGCACCAACCGAAGTATAGTGATGAGTTTGGGTACATGATGCAAGAGCAATATCAAATGTCCATGATGGGTGAGCTGAAGTTCTTCCTTGGTCTTCAAATTAAATCGATGAAAGAAATGGCATCTTCATATCTCAAGAAAAATACCTCAAAGATTGTGCGAAGAAGTTTGGAATGGAAGACGCAAAGGCTACACGACGCGTAATGCCGACCAAACACCATCTTGGTCCCACGACAATGGTAAAGAGTTCGATCAAAAGGTATACCGCTCCATGATTGGTTCTTTGCTTTATTTATGTGCATCTAGGCTAGATATTATGCTTAGTGTTTGCATGTGTGCTCGATTCCAGCGGCACCAAAGGAATCGCATCACTTAGCCGTGAAGCGAATTCTTGATATTTGGCTTACACCCCAACACTCGGATTATGGTATCCCAAGGGCTCAAAATTTGATTTGGTTGGATTCTCGGATGCTGATTATGTCTGGTGACAAGGTGGATCGCAAGTCTACATCAGGCACATGTCATTTTCTTGGTCGATCACTTGTGCATTGGTCTTCAAAGAAGCGAACGTGTATCACTCTCAAGCTGCTGAATCTGAATACATTCTTCTTTGGATCTGTTGTGCTCGGCTTCTATGGATGAAGCAAACTCTCAAGGATTATGGCATCAACTGAAACAAGTACCTCTCTTCTGCGACAACGAAAGTGCCATCAAAATAGCCAACAATCAATCCAACACTCAAAGACAAAGCACATTGAAATTCGTCATCACTTTCTCGAGATCATGTTATGAA